>CM053789.1:758881203-760241203 GCA_028749045.1 Cupressus sempervirens | reverse complement strand
AAAGGAGGAATGGGTAGTAGATGGTTCTTTGGAATTAGACTCCCAAATGGGGGTGGAAGAGAAAAGGCAAATCAAATAGACCGCCTTACAAAAACAAAAATGCAAAGGAGGAGAGAATGGTAAGAGGGGAAGAAAGAATGTTAAAGCCAAGTTGGAAGCCACTGGTTGTGTTGTGGAACAAACCAAACTTAGGTTGAGAAAGGATTTGAACTCCTTAGCCTACAAGAAATGAAGATCATCTCATGGAATGTTAGCGGTTGCAATGCCCCTAACAAGGTCCAGTTGATCAAGTGATCCCTTGATCAAACATGACCCAAAATTTTCCTTTTTCAAGAAACTAAACTTAGTGGTCAAGATATTTGTAGTTTTAACATTCACTTCAAAAATTGAAAGTTCTCCATTGTTGATGTGTGTGTCACCTCAAGGGGGTTGGGTTTGATGTGGAGTCATGATGTGATAAACATCTCTATGTTATCTTCAAGATATTCCTAACAGTTGGTTCAAGTGGACTTAAAACAATTGAATGAGAGCTTTATGTTAGAGTAATTATTTGTTCTAACTTATTAATTAAATCACTTTGATTTAATTAATTAAGTTACCAATTACTCTAGTTTTCTTAAGCTATCTTGTAGGTGCATATAATTAATATTTTATTAATTATATTGTGCAACCCTAGCTTTTTTAGGCTTTAGTTTCCCTTTTCGCGTTTCGTGATTCCTTTATAAGGATTCACCTCTTTGTATTTTAAAACATTCACTTATTGGATTATATGAGATATTTCTCTTTGCATGTCCATAAGATGGATTTGGCTTTTTGGCCTCCATAATTTTTCCTTGCCTCTGTTCTTTGCTTCACCCATGTGATAGGTTTATGCATGCAGGTGTTCTTGGGAGATTAGTTTTTCACCTAATCTAACATGGTATCAGAGCTAGCTTGCTGCTTGCTGTTCATGGTTTGTTGAAGCATTTCAGAAGTTGCATTTTTCGGAGCAGTGGGAAATTTTTTTTGGAGCACTTTGGGCTCAAACGAACGCTTCCATTGGATTCGAAAGGCCGTTTGCAGTCAAAATCCATATAAAATTTGTCCATTTTGGACACCGTTGGTCTAGGAGGCAAATTTTTTTGTCCGACAGGGCCGTACGGCCCCCTACACGCAGTACGAGGCATCAAAATAAAAAAATTGCAAAAAAAATCCTTTTTTGGTTGTTTTAGCCACCGGCGGTTATTTAACCGCAGCGGAGCCGCTAGCGGTCACCACTGACGGACACCGCTAGCGGTCACCGCTGACGGAAACCGCTAGCGGTTACCGCTGGCGGCTTCGCCGGCGGCCACCGCCGCTGCTCCGCCCCATGGCGGCCCTCCAACCTCCCGCCGCTCGGCTGCCGCTCCGCCGGCGGTGGAGGGATTTTTTTTAAGATTTTTGTTTTTTTATTATTTTTTTTATTAAAAAAAAATAATTTTTTGCATTTTCAAAGGCCCTGGAAGTTTTTTCTCCGTAACTTGAGCATACAAACGTATTTTTTCAATCCAAAAAATGCGCCGGAAATCTGGTTCCGAGACGGAGATGCTAGTATAGGTGTTTTTGGATTTTGATGTAGTTTGGTTGCCTGTTATGGCAGTCAAAGCTGAATGTTCTATTTTGCACTCCGAGAGGCGTATCTTGAACTTTCGATCTCCAATTTTGGACTTCTTTATATCGCTGGAAAGCTCTTTCTGTGCTCTTTCCAGTGATGCTAGTTGTTGTTCCAGATTCTATTCCAAGCACATCCTATTCAGTCTTTTACATTTTAGCATTCTAGTGGATATCATGTTTGTTTCAGGTCCAGGGATCAATTTTGATGCTTCAGTTGCTTCATTTTGGGCTCTATTTTCTGTTGTTTCAGCCTTATGTTTTTTCTGATCATTTTTGATATTCATTGTAAGCATTTTTATGCAACGCACTGAGATAAAGTGCCATACTACATCTGTATTTTCGTTTCAGTTGTTTGCCTTTGTTTGCCTTCTGATTCGAGTAGTGTCATCTGAGGACACTCATACAGATTACTGTATTCTTGGGATTCATTATATCTTGTGCCTTATTGTACATGCACTACTTTGATAAAGTGCCATGGGGGGTTGATGTTTTTGCCTTTGTTTGCCATCTTCCTTTGTCTAGTGAGTGTCCCTTCCGTGACATTAGCCTCATGACGTGTCTGAGATTGATCACCTCAGTACACACACATGTACTATTTTGTGCATCTTGATCGTGGTTCCTTGACATGCAGTTCTTTTGGCCCACTTTTTTAGGTGCCTGTCACCTCACCCTTGTCTACATTAAGGGGGGTTCTTCTGTTGTCTCTCATGCTTCCTTGGTTCGATTGATCAGCTCTTCAGACTTTGGTGTTTCATGCCATCTGTATCTTCGAGTTCAATTGATTGCCTTTGTGTGCCTCCTGATTCAATGCAGATTATAGTCTTCTCTACCTGGTCAGGTTCTATTTCAGTGGAGGTCTTTCAGATCAGCAGTTACTTTTGACAGAGCTTTGCAACTTCTTCATGCTTCAATGATTCTCTTCTAATCTCTTTGTTCCTTCTTCTGGAACATTCTTTTCTATCTCTTTTTGGAGTAGGGTTTTTCCCACGTGGTTTTCTCTATTTCTCCTCTTTATAGAGATTTTGTTGTGATTGGGTACCTGATCTGTCCTTGTTGCCGGGACCCAATTCTCTTTCATAGCTGTGCTAGGTTAGCTTCCTCCCAAGCTTCGCTTAAGGGGGGGTGTTAGAGTAATTATTTGTTCTAACTTATTAATTAAATCACTTTGATTTAATTAATTAAGTTTCCAATTACTCTAGTTTTCTTAAGCTATCTTGTAGGTGCATATAATTAATATTTTATTAATTATATTGTGCAACCCTAGCTTTTTTAGGCTTTAGTTTCCCTTTTTGAGTTTCATGATTCCTTTATAAGGATTCACCTCTTTGTATTTTAAAACATTCACTTATTGGATTATATGAGATATTTCTCTTTGCATGTCCATTAGATGGATCTGGCTTTTTGGCCTCCATGATTTTTCCTTGCCTCTGTTCTTTGCTTCACCCATGTGACAGGTTTATGCATGCAGGTGTTCTTGGGAGATTAGTTTTTCACCTAATCTAACACTTTAACCTTCTTCATGAATATGGTCCTACATAAATGAATGATCTACATGTTCGAATATTCAAATATGGAAAGAATACTTATGAGGGGGGGGGGGGGGGGGGGTGAATCATAAGTATCACACTTTAGCCAATAAAACTTTTAACTGCAAGTAAATTGCATGCATGTAAATACATCAAACAAATACGAAACTAAACACATGCATCAACAACTCATAACACTGGAATTTGGTAACCCAGAAACCCTCCAAGAATAAGAAGGTAAAACTGGGGTGGGGATGATACCCACAAAAATTACTGCAGCAATATTGTTCAACCACTTCTGATGGTCTGCCCTGTTAAAGGCTTTACGCTATATTAATAGTGACCTAGTTAAAGGCTTTACAAACACTTAACATGAAGTGTCACCCTGTTAAAGGATTTTAATCACCTAATTTAGAGGATCTACGAAATAGCTGTTAAGCTAACCTATCACCATAGGATTTACATTCTAATACAATTGCTAGAAAGTATTAGGTATAAAGAACCTGATAGATTACAACCCTTGATTGCTAAATGTAGGCACCTTTTCCACTTTCTCTGATCTTGGTCCTTTTGTGATCTGATAACCCTTGCTTCTGAAAGTAGATTTTCTTATGCACCCTTGTATATCCACTCATATATCTTTACAATGAAATTTTGTCTTTCTTATAAAGACTTCAAAGACTTAGGGTTAGATATGGATCTACGATCCATATTGGATCTCAATTTCCCACTCAATACTTGTCTTTTACTGATTGGTTGCATGCCTTTATCATTTTTCTTATTGGTTGCATGTAGATTGTATAGGAAAGATAAAAGATTCGATCTCATCATTAAATCCTTCGTGATTTTCTTTATGTTGGCTGCAAAAATTGTTTGCATCAAAGTTTGTGCAATTTCAAACTTTTATGCTGATATTCTATGTTACTCGGCTCCTGAAGCATTGCTAATGTTTCCTGGATAGCTCGGCACTTAAACAAAACTGTATCACTCAGCACCTACTGTTACTCGGCACTTGTTGACACTCGGCACTTGTTACACTCGGCACTTGTTATAGCTCGACACTTCATATTACTCGGCACTTACTCTTTGTTTGGCATTGTTTAGTGAAAAAATGTTTAAGTGTATTGACACTCAGTTGTCAAATTTATTCTTTAAGCTAACAATCTCCCCCTTTGACACGAGTGGCAAAAACACTTAACTAAGATCCTTGAGACTCCTTATTAGTTAATCCTGTATGTACACTCAGTGAGTTCTGTCCTGTTTTTGCATTTTGACTGATCAAAATATTTTCTATCTCAAAATTTGCTATCTCCCCCTTTTATTATACTTATCATTTCATTCCTGTACTTAACTCCCCTATACTTGTTCTCTTCTTATCACTCCCCCATACTTATTCTCCCCCTTTTTGACACTTATGTCAAGGGTCTTACAAAGAAATGCCATACTTGGCCAAAAATGTACTATTTACTTCAAGGAGTACCTTCAGATCTGCATCCCAATTTGCTAGTGCGACATCCAATGTCTTATGCTGGATGGAAATCTCTGCTGCTAGGTGTACAATTCCATCAGATGAAGAAAGATTGGGGTATTTCTTGAGGACTATCTCTGCATTTATCTACTCCTTGTGAAGTAGTTCCAAATGAGGAGTTATTGATGATTGAATTTGCATCAATTTAGCTTTTGTGGTTGCCTCCTCTGCTGCTAAGACAACTAACTCTCTTTGTGTGTGAAGCGATTGGGAAAAATGCTTCTCACTCTGAGCTAGATTGGTGGGGAGTTGCATGCTAGAAATCTTCAGATTGTTCTCCAAGCTCAGTATTTTCTAGCTAGTGTCCTGTGTGAATGTGAAAAAATCACACAACTTGTTGTACAGGGAAAAGATGTTTCCTAGTACAATTTTAACTGTTATAACTTTCTTTGCCAGTTCTTCTTGTGACAGTGCTATATCACCGGATATTTTACTATTTACCTTGTCTTGGAACTTCCTTTCTGACCACTCGAGCAATCTAGCATTTGTTTCCTGGTCTTCACTAGTCACCTGATCAACTATATCAGGTAGTTACTCTATAATTGGTCCTGACTCATCTGGAGACTGTAAGCAGAAAGCTTCTGTGAATATGTCTTTGATTTCATTCAACGTAAGCTTATGCTTATGTTCTTTTCTTAGTGCTTCTTGTCTCCTTCTTCTATCTAATGCACTCTAAATTTCATTGATCTTTTCTTCAATAAGAGTGCTAGATTCATAATATGGGATCTTTATTTCTTCATCAAGCTCAGGAACTCCATAGTGAAGTTTCCTGACTGCCTTTGATGAGCTCGAGCTTAGTGTCCTTATTTGTAGCTGTAACCCATCTGTGCTTGGCTGCTGAAGAGTCTGTGTTGGAGTACTAGATTTTGGTAATGCAACCAGTGTTTGTATTGTAGTCTCCTCCTTCTTCTTTGTCTCATCTTTTTCTTCAGCTTGAGTATCCCTTTTATGATTGCTAGGTGGGGTTGAACTTGTTGGTTGTTTAGATGTTTCTTTTATTTCCCCTGCTGTTGTACTCGGCATTTGAAGTGTATATGTGACTACACTTGGTGGAGGTGGTGATGGAAGAAATAGAATACCAATAGTTTGTATGGTCGAAGGTGGCACTTGTGCTTTTACCTTGACTATCTTTGTTTTAACTTCTAGATTCTGTAATTCATCAACACTGACCAATACAAGATTTGAACTTAATTTTTCTACTAGTGATGATTGGTCAAGGATTTCTAAATCCTCTGCAGTTAATGGATTGATGTTTGGATTTGTAGTGTCTGTAACATCTTTTATTTTTTATAATATTTGCAGGTGTGATGGTGGCATGAGGAGGACTAGGAGGAGATACCTATGTGTCTTGCATACTTTGATCTTGTGGCTCAGGTGTATCTTTCTCTTCCTTTTTCTCCTCTGTATGTTCCTTTTCTTCCTTTTCTTCTTTACTCTTCTTCTCCACTTGTTCCTTCTCTTTTTCTTTCGTTCCTGACACCTTCTTTTCCCTTGTCTTGGCACTTGCCTCTGCCTTATATTCTTCATTATACACATCTTCTATTTTTTTGTAAACTATTTTCCACAATCTTGGGGATTTTGTAATTACTTCTTCAATTTTATTCTATAATATGCTGAATGCTCTATGCTTGGGAGTGAATCTATTATTATGCCTTTTTACTGCATTTGTTACTTGATCTTTAGTCAAATTAGGCAACAATCTAGCTAATGTGGACTCCCTTATCTCCTTTTCCATTTGTAAACAAAAATGCCATTTATCCTCTATAATTTTATACAATTCTTTTAGCATAGATTCATCTAATTCTAGAGGTGTGTGCTTATATTCAGCCATCATAGCATACACAGATTCCTCTAATTTATTTTGCTCTTCTTTGGTGAGCTTAGAAAAATTCAGGTTCTTTAAACCTTTCAAATCTTCATTCCTAATTTTTGAACATAATTTATCAACAAAAGTCTGGGGTTTGTGTCTTACCACTTGAAATTGACTGTTGTCCTCTGACTCTGTCTTCTCCTCATCTGTTTCAGGCTAGGGAATAAATTTTCTTTTCTTAGACTCGGCAACAGTCTTCTTTGGGTCTTTCTTCTTTCCTTTTGCCTCCTCTTTGGCTTTTTGTGTTGCAACCCTTGTGGTAGGTCTCTTTGGTGTAGGAGTAGCTACTTTCTTCCCCTTGGATTGAGGAGCAGGAGGAGTTGTGGCTTTTCTTTTAACTGGTGCTTCCTCAATTTCTTCTTCCTCAGCACTTTCCTTTTTATCTTCTCCTAACCCTTGATTCAGACCTTGAGGTTTATCTCCCTCTTCTTCAATGTCTTCCTCTTCTGCTATTCCTTCTTCTTCAACGCCAAATTTTCTCTTAATTTGTCTCACCATTTTCTCTTTCTTCTTTACTGCAGAAGCAGTCTTCAAATCTATTATCACCCTTGATTTGACAACATCATATGTTTCAAAAGTTTTTGCATTTTTATTAGCTTCTTCTGCAAGTAGGGCTGTTATCACTGTAGAAGCTTGATCAATATCAAGTTCATAACCTAGTGGCCTAAGCCATCTTACTCTAGGTATAACTGCTTGTATGTAGGTATAATCTATATCTACAAGAAAAAAAATGTCCTTTTCATATTTTTCAGTCAATGAGACTGGAATCCTCATTCTTTGTTTCATGGACTTTTTGAAGTCCTCAAAGTAACTAGTCATTTGGGCATCAAAATTTTCACCCATCTGTTCAATTTATCCATTGATTTGTTCAACAATTGTTTTGTCTGGACTCCATCTTACCTTACCCACAGAAGGGAATTCTTTCATCAGATAGAAAAACATGCACATCAAAATTGATCCAAATTTGCACTGAGCTCCCTTGCTCTTCCTTATAGCTCCCAGATTTTCATTAATCTGTTGAAACATGAGCTCTGCTAGATCATAAGTGTGATCCTTTTTGATTATCTTGTATACAACATCAACTGCTATACAAGGTACACTGTTTAACCTGCTTGATTGATAGAATTTGTGTGAAATGATTCTCACAACAAAATCTAGTAGGGGATCTGTGACTGTGTCGATAGTCATTCCTCTATTGTTCCATTTAGCACTTGTATTTTTCTCTATTACTTCCCTTTTGTCACTTCGCAGGGTCTTTGGCTGATCTAGGGTTGGAATACCAGTAACCCTATGAATAGTTTTCTTGGTGAATTTTATTGGCCCTGACTCTAACCAAAAAGCTCCATCGTGTATTCAGCTCAAAACTATCTATACCCATTCAGTTTTGAAAACAATCAAAAATTCTAGGGTTTTGGTTAATCCTTTTCTTTCTATTATTGAGAACTCATCTTTCAGTCTTTTGTTCTCACATAGTTTATCATATGCATTATAAATTTTTAAATCTCCTATGGCTCCAATTTTGCAGTTATAACATCTGCGAACATCTTGGACCATAACAACTTTATCCGGAATAACTGATAGTGCAACTGCGGGATCATTTTTGTATGCTACTTCTGGAATGGGCTTAAAATCAGGTTGTTTAACTTCATTGCTGACCAGCTGTATCTCATGACTCTCTCTACCCTTAGTGGTTCCTGACCCAGATGCCATTGTTTGCCAAACTAGGGTTTACGATTTAAACAAGTTTATAAACTCTACGTAGCTTGGCACTTAAGTAAAATACCTCAAATCGATGAAACTTGTCCTGAACCGCTGTTGAAATCTTCACAAATGACTTCTAAGCTAACCTTGATCTTCTTCACTCTTCTTGACTTTGCTTCTCATTTGAATGGTGGGAAAAATGATCGAAAATTGAATTTATGTACCCTTCAAAATAGAGTAATTAATGCTTAGTGCGCTGCTGACTGTCTACTCAGCACCTTAAGGGTTTCAACATGACTCGACACCCATTGTGTTTCACTTTGCTTGGCTCCTATTGATATTTCATAGCTCGACATCATCTATCAACTCGGTCATTGTTAGCAACTTGACACCTGAAGACAACTTTGACAAATCTTGCAAAGTTCTTAGTTTTGACTTAGCATCTTTGCTTATGCTGATTTCTTCTTTGCAATTCTTCTATGTCTTGGGACTGATTTATGATTTAACTTGGTTTATCAATCCCTTACACTTATTCTTGCTTAATTTGATGAGGTGTGATCACTTGACCTATTAGGTGAAGTGACCTCTGCACTTGATGTGCTATACTCATCTTTCTTCTTCCATGTCTTATTCATTTCACTTCTGATATGTCCAACATCTATCTTTGCCTTTCCATTGCTGAACTTAGAACTTGATGCCTTTGACCTTGTTGGGCAATTCCTGCTAACATGACCAATTTTTAAGCAACTGAAACATGTAGTTTGACTCAACCATCCTTTGTAGTTCCCTCTAAAATGTGTTCTTATGCAGTTCTGTGGTATATGTCCATATTCTTGACAATAGTGACAACTGTACCTGGTGTTGTAATCCCAAAATTCATGGTTTGATGTCTTTGCTGGTTGATTTAATTTCCACATAGGCTTTGATCTACATTCAAAAGCTCTATGTCCATACTTTTTGCAATCATAATAATGTCCATCAAATCTTGATGTCTTAGTAGTTTTAGTTCTGCATTCATATGCTTGATGACCTTGCTTCTTGCATCTATGACAATGGTTTATAATTTTAGGTTTATCATGCTGATGGGCATTCTTGCTTCTACATACATTAGATGTATGCCCTTTCTTTCCACAGAAATGACATGCAAGTTTAACATCTTTGCCTTTATCACTTCTTTGTTCTGCACTCTTTGATGATTCTCCAACTTCAGTGCTATTGTATCCAAGTCCTGATGTATCATGGGTTGATCTTGGGGATTTCAGTATTTGCTCAAAATATTTGATGGCTTCACTTGACTTGTTGAGATTCTCTGCCACCTCTCTTTCTCTGTTCAATTCATTCTGCATTTGTTCATTTTGCATCTTCAAAGTAGAGATCTCAATATCTTTCATATTGAGTTCATGATGAAGGTTCATCATTTGGGCAAGTGTATCCATCTGCATGTTTGAGATCCTTGTCAATTCAGTACATTTTTCTTAAAGTCTGTTTGCAAGATTTCTTTTGTCATTTTCCATCATGACCTTATCATCAACTGCTCTTTTCTTTTGTTTAGTAATTTCACATATCATTATGGCCTGCGATTCATGTTCCATCTTGGGAGATCTTATCTCTTCTGTTTGAGCTTTGTTTTTCTCCATTAGTTCTGCTATTGCTGCATCAAACTCTTTAGTGTCTCCGTTGGAAAATATGTTGGTGGTATGAATCTCTTTGTAGTTTATCTCATTTTCGGCTATGGCTAGATCCTTCCTTTTTTTAATGAATTTCTCAACTTGTTTCTAAATTCCTCCAAGCTATGAAGAGCAAGTTGCACATCTATCACCTGATTTTCAATGATCTTTCCAAGTTTGAAAGCTTCCATCTTTAGATCTTTTCCTCCAAGCTGTTAGACTTTTCCTTGTGAGAACCTGTATAAGCTCTGATACCAATTGTTGGAATAGTCAAATATGGAAAGAATACTTATGAGAGGGGGGTGTGAATCATAAGTATCACACTTTAGCCAATAAAACTTTTAACTGCAAGTAAATTGCATGCATGTAAATACATCAAATAAATATGAAACTAAACACATGCATCAAAAACTCATAACATTGGAATTTGGTAACCCAGAAACCCTCCAGGAATAAGAAGGTAAAATTGGGGTGGGGATGATACCCACAAAAATTACTGCAGCAATATTGTTCAACCACTTCTGATGGTCTGCCCTGCTAAAGGCCTGCCCTGTTAAAGGCTTTACACTGTATCAATAGTGACCTGGTTAAAGGCTTTACAAACACTTAACATGAAGTGTCACCCTGTTAAAGGATTTTAATCACCTAATTTAAAGGATCTACGAAATAGCTACTAAGCTAACCTATCACCATAGGATTTACATTCTAATACAATTGCTAGAAAGTATTAGGTATAAAGAACCTGATAGATTACAATCCTTGATTGCTGAATGCAGGCACCTTTTCTACTTTCTTTGATCTTGGTCCTTTTGTGATCTGATAACCCTTGCTTCTGAAAGTAGATTTTCTTGTGCACCCTTGTATATCCACTCATATATCTTTACAATGAAATTTCATCTTTCTTATAAAGACTTCAAAAAATTAGGGTTAGATATGGATCTATGATCCATATTGAATCTCAATTTCTCACTCAATACTTGTCTTTTACTAATTGGTTACATGCCTTTATCATTTTTCTTATTGGCTGCATGTAGATTGTATAGGAAAGATAAAAGATTTGATCTCATCATTAAATCCTTCATGATTTTCTTTATGTCAGTTGCAAAAACTATTTGCATCAAAGTGCATGCAATTTCAAACTTTTATGCTGATATTCTGTGTTACTCAGCTCCTGAAGCATTGCTGATGCTTGGCACATGCTGTTTCTATCATGTCCCCTTTTAAAATAATTAAAAAATAATAATCTTTGCTAAGACAGGCAGGCCCAAGAAAGTGAAGTTTCGAAAAAAGGGGGTTAATCTTTGGAAACCGTTGGACTAATAAATGAAAATTATTATTAAGATATGTTTCATTAACCTCTCTTGGATGTGAGTTATGGTTATGTCCTCTTTTAAGGGGTTTGGAGGCATTTTGGGATGATTCCAGAACTTGATTTTTGCTCATTCTTTGTTATTCTTCAGAGGCTGCCAAACCTGTGGAGAAGGAGACCCAAGAACGGGAGTTTGCAGGTTTCCAGGGAGACCCAAGAATGGGAGTTTGCAGGTTTCCAGGAAGGTTAAGGATGGGAGTTTGAAGCCATTCCATATGCATGCTCATACAGAGTTTGCCTTTGTGCTGAACAGTTCAGATTTATGGGTTTTCGGGTGTGTTTTTTGTACGAGTTTGGTGTTTTTAGTTGAGTATTTCATATCAGTTTGGGTTGCTACTGTATTTCAAACTTTAAGATGTTAAAATAGAGCTGAATATATGTATTGGGATGTGATTAAACTTCTAAGACAGATTATTAGTGTTTTTGTGGTGTTTTCGAGCATTTTGGTGTTAATTTCAGGAGCCCGATGAGCATAGTTTTTGTCCTACATTTGTGAACTGTTGTGTAAAGGCTATACGGATCTGGAAATTTAATTTTGTAGGCTGTTATGATGCTCAAATTTCTGTAAAAATTTCCACTTTCAGATTTATTAATAATTTGTGAAGTTGTGAAGCTTTTGGCACTATTTCTGGCATACCCGATTTAGGGTTTCTTGAGAAATTTGGTGGATCTTTGTGATATTAGTTGTTTGATCTTAAAGATCTGATTAGAGGCATGAAATATCATGTAAAATCAGTAAAGGGAAATTTTAGTGGTATCAGAGCAATGATCTTGCCAGTTTGAGGGTTTGTAGAAGTTGCATGTCAGTTTGGCAACTACCTAGATCTTGCATTTCAATTTTGAGAACTACCCAAATCTTGCATGTCATAATTTATGGTTGCATGTTGCTTCTAATCAGATGAATGTCAAAATTTATGGTTTCATGATACTTCTAATCATTTGCATGTTAGTTCTTAGTGAATTTGGTGGTTGTAGAAGTTTGCATGTCAGTTTTGACAACTACCCAGATCTTGCATGTCAGTTTTGACAACTACCCAGATCTTGCATGTCATAATTTATGATTTCATGTTGCTTCTAATCAGCTACATGTCAAAATTTATGGTTTCATGCTACTTCTAATCATTTTCATGTTAGTTCTTGGTGAATTTGGTGGTTGCATGTTACTTCTAATCAATTGCATGTCAAAATCTATGGTTGCATGCTACTTCTAATCATTTGCATGTTAGTTCTTGGTGTTTGAAGAAGTTATATCCTATTGGGGTTACACTCTACTTTATCTAGAATGGATAGGTATAGTACAGAGTCTCAGAGGACACGATCTTGGACAATTGATATCCAGAGTCAAAACAATAGAAAGGATGGTTATTTAGACATTCGAGATAAACTTATGAAAATAAGCCATGACATGTCTGAACAGTTGATTGAGCACCACCGTATAATGAATGACATGTTGTCTGACCCAGCTAAGGTGGATAAGTTGACTGGATTTCTATTTGGCATATTTTCTCACAGGACAGATGACACAATTCCCAAGAACTTGCATGAGGAGTTTGAGAAACTAGCTGATAGCCAGGTAGAGGT
This sequence comes from Cupressus sempervirens, assembly GCA_028749045.1. Taxonomy (NCBI): domain Eukaryota; kingdom Viridiplantae; phylum Streptophyta; class Pinopsida; order Cupressales; family Cupressaceae; genus Cupressus; species Cupressus sempervirens. The sequence continues at coordinate 760,228,329 of CM053789.1, read as the reverse complement.
CTTAGATTCTACTCTGCCACAGGAGGTGGTGGGAAAGGATATTACACAGATTGATAGTAATGGTCAACTTGATACTCAAATTGTGACAATTGTTTACAGGTCATCAAAGGGTGATGCCACAGGTATTCAGGATGGTATAGTTACAACAGGCAGTGACTACAGTGTAGTGGGTTCAGATGATGATTATGAGGATGTTGTTGTGTAGGATGGTGAGATACCTGGTAGAGATGAGCAGACATTGAGCATTCATGACTTTGCTGAGAAAGAGTACCAGGCACAGTTAGATGCTTCATCACATGAGGTTGAGGCTGGTAGTACTTCACATGATTTGTCCAGCCAGCTGAAGGTGAACAAAGATAGTATTGTGACTTCATTATCTTATCATGATAGGTATGTGGAGTTAGTTGGTATTGGTCATATTACTCAGGTGAGGAGTTTTCTTGAGTTACCAGTTGATTCTAGTTTACGGATATGGACTTGAGATTGTTATATTGGCGTTTAGGATTCAGTTGACTGGAGATCTTTAACACTTTTTGATAGCAGTGTTTGTTTGGGTGCTATCATGGATTTGATTAGTAGATTACACGGTGTTGTCTGTTCTTGTGCCAGTATCTTGTCTGATGTTGGTATTAGTTTTTATACACCGATGTTGGGCTTTGTTCATATATCCAGTCCACCATACTTGCTGGAATGTGTTGATGATATTTCATATTTGGCAGTGTGTATAGATGAGTCCCAAGATCATATTGGCATTGATGACATCCAGGAGGATGCAGTGGGCAGTTTTGAAGACTTAGTTTCCTTGGGTATAGAGGAGTTGGACAACAATGCTAATGTTTTTGATACTTCGTATGTTGATATGAGCTTTAGATTTTATTCATAGGATATGGATGGTAATACTCTAGAGACTAGCAACTTTGAGGCTACTCCTTTAGACAGTGCATCAGAGGAGGTTTGTAGGAGACAGTCAAGCCAGTGCCATCATGTGTCTAATCAGTTGAGAGTTAGTGACTGAGACATTGCTATCACTTGCCAGCATTTCGATGCTGCTCATCAGTTGTTAGTAGTTTATGGATGGGGTTCTCCTACTAGTGATGAGTAGGGAGGCAGTTATCTTTCTTTGATAGAGTTCCACTCTTTATGGGAGGCTATCCAGATTCTGAGACAGGATTATATGCAGTTGGTAGCCGACAGAGATTATCTTATGGAGTGGGGTAGTACATCATGTGATGCATTGTTGGCCAAGGAAGATGAGGTGAGTGAGCTTACTGAGCAGCTTGAGGTGACTTCTAAGATTCTTGAGAGTACACAGTTGGCTTTCAAGGAGTCACAGTTTCATTTGGCTAAGGTGACCATGGAGTTAGAGCGACTACAGTCTTTACCTGATTCTATACAGTCACAAGTTGTGGTGTTTGGTGATCTGAGGATGTCCATGGCTGAGATTGTCAGAGACAGTGGAGATGGGGATGCATCCATCCTTGATACTAACATTGGCATATCAGGTTCATTCCCACTAGAGTCAGGTTCAGTTAAGTTGGGTGTTGTAGCAGATTGTTGTATGCCTGAAATGGTGGTGGCCTCTAGTACTGATGGCATGAAGACTAAAGATGTATCAAAGATCATGTGTGATGTTGGTAAGTCGGCAGTTGGCATGGTTCCTGCTAGTAATACTACTCCCTTGGTGATATCTTCAGAGGTAGTAGTCAGTTCCAACATGGTTAATGATCAATTGCAGTTAGTTTCATCTAGATTACAGTCTGAGCCACTGACTAAGATTGGCGAATTCTATCAGCATTACATTGTGAGGTACACTCATCAATTTACCTTTGATGACCATGTTGATGAGATGATGATACAAAGATGTACTTTGGTTCCGAGTGCTTATCATCAGTTATGGGACAATTTGATGCCTCAAGATGAGAGTTGTGATGGGCATGACATGGTGATAGGTTCTACAGTTGATAGCTTGATAATATGTGACTTAGAGCAGGAGTTTGGGAGTGATGCTTCAGTGGGTGTTGTTATTGATTTTACTCCTTTGGCTATGACATCTCTTGACTTAGCTAGTGATTAGTCACAGTGGGTTGTATCACTTGTTCATGGTGAGCTATTGACTGAGGTTGGTTTTTTTAATCAACATTATATTGTAGGGTATGTACATCAGTTAGCATTTGATCCTTGTTTTGAGGAGTTGATGGCAGGAAAATTTGGTTTGGATTCCATTTCTTACTCTTTATCTTGTAATGTCTTTTCACCATCAGCAGTGCATGGGAGTTATGGTTATGAGATAGTGGTCGGTGATTTGCAGAGTTGTGTTGACTATAGGAGTTGTATAGTGTGTGGATTCTCCATGCTTGGTACAGTTTCATTCGAGAGCATTCACTATTGTTGCGAAGTTGGATTGTACATTTCGTATAGGCCAGTGGGATGCGTTGATGGTATTTACTGTGTTGGTAGTTTGATTTGTCCACTTTACTTGGGTTTTGATGTTCTAAGAGTTTGTGTCTCATGAGTTTTTGACTGTGGTAGTGGTGATTTTGGAGTTTGGTTGAGCTATAATTGTCAGTTTGATTATGGATTCCTCTTGGTCATATTGCAGGAGCCTGTGTTAATTAGTAGTAGCATAGTTCATGACTACATTTGGGATCCAGGTGGATTGATTGGTTTATTGTTCAACCATTGCTTGAGGAAAAGCAATTTTTGGGAGGGGAGGACTTGTCATGCATCCTTTTCAAATAATTAAAAAATAATAATCTTTGCTAAGACAGGCAGGCCCAAGAAAGTGAAGTTTCGAAAAAAGGGGGTTAATCTTTGGAAACCATTGGACTAATAAATGAAAATTATTATTAAGATATGTTTCATTAACCTCTCTTGGACATGAGTTATGGTTATGCCCTCTTTTAAGGGGTTTGGAGGCATTTTGGGCTGATTCCAGAACTTGATTTTTGCTCATTTCTTTGTTATTCTTCAGAGGCTGCTAAACCTGTGGAGAAGGAGACCCAAGAACGAGAGTTTGCAGGTTTCCAGGGGGACCCAAGAATGAGAGTTTGCAAGTTTCCAAGAAGGCTAAGGATGGGATTTTGAAGCCATTCCATGTGCATGCTCATATAGAGTTTGCCTTTGTGCTGAACAGTGCAGATTTGTGGGTTTTCGAGTGTGTTTTTTGGTATGAGTTTGGTGTTTTCAGTTGAGTATTTCATATCAGTTTGGGTTTCTGCTATATTTCAGACTTTAAGATGTTAAAATAGAGCTGAATATATGTATTGGGATGTGATTAAACTTCTGAGATAGATTATTAGTGTTTTTGTGGTGTTTTCGGGCATTTTTGTGTTAATTTCGGGAGTCCGATGAGCATAGTTTTTGTCCTACATTTGTGAGCTGTTGTGTAAAGGCTATACAGATCTGGAAATATCATTTTGTAAGCTGTTATGCTGCTGAAATTTATGTAAAAATGTCCATTTTCAGATTTATTAATAATTTGTGAAGTTGTGAAGTTTTTTGGCACTATTTCGGACATACCCGATTTGGGTTTATTTGAGAAATTGGTGGATCTTTTTAATATTGGTTGTTTGGTTTTAAAAATCTGATTTGAGGCTTGAAATATCATGTAAAATTAGAAAAGGGACATTTCAGTTTCCTGGATAGCTCGACACCTAAACAAAATTGTATCACTCGGCACCTACTGTTACTCGACACTTGTTAACACTCGACACTTGTTAACACTCGGCACTTGTTGACACTCGACACTTGTTACACTCGGCACTTGTTACACTTGGCACTTATTACACTTGACACTTATTATAGCTCGGCACTTCATATTACTCAACACTGTACTCTTTGTTCGACATTGTTTAGTGAAAAAATGGTTAAGTGTATTGACACTCAGTTGTCAAATTTATTCTTAAAGCTAACACTACAACTTCTCTCGGTACAAATTTCATAGGCTCTAATACTATTCCAAGGTATATATTTGATAATGGGTGGTGATTTTTATTCTATTATCCATCTGTCAGATAAACAAGGTGGGAATGTCTAAGAAACTTTCCAACAATAGTTTGTTTGAGATGCATTTTCAAACTTGATATTAAACTTGGGCTAATAGGAAGCAAGGCTCTCCAACATTGCAAAAAAGCTTGATAGTTTTTATTAGCAAGCAATTGGGCTACAATGCCTTGGGATGTGGTTGCAAAAATACTTCCGCTCACAGGCTTAGATCACTTCTTGATTAGATCAAGGCTTCAAATAGAAGCTACTCCAGACAAATGCCCCTTCAAAGTTGAGAAAATGTGGTTTAGGGTGGTAGGTTTTGAGTAGTTGGTTAAAGGTTGGTGGCTCTCAACTCCATAATGGGAAGGTAGCAAAGCTTTTACTTTCTTCAAAATATTGTAATTCATGAAAAAAAATCTTAAATGATGGAATAGAGCAGTGTTTAAAAATATTTTCTAGGAAAAAAAAGTGTTAAAGGTGATTTAAATTCTAAAATAGTTAAATATGGTGTGACTAAGATTGACTTTGATCTTGAGAAAATATTAAAGGATGAATACTCAAAGATCTTGAAAAGAGAAGAAACTTTATGTAGACAAAAATTCCAAAAAACCTGGCTACAAGAAGGGGACAAAAATATAAAATTCTTTCATAACTCTATTAAAGCCAAATGTTCTTCAAACTCCATCTCTCCATTAAAGATAAAGAAGGGAATTTTCTCACAAACTCTTGGGATATCAACAGAGAGGGAATTTTCATCTTTCATGAAGGCTATAAGGTGAATGTGGATGGTCTTCGAGATCCAGATGAATTTCTAAACCTTTTAACTCCATGTGTAAATGAAGCACAAAACAAGCTTTTGATGGATAAAGTGACTATGGTAGAGGTTTAAAATTCTCTTTTAAACATTGGCAGGGATATTGCTCTAGGCTCGGATGGGTACCTTGCAATATTTTTTCAAAAATTATGGAGTTTCTTTGCATAAGACATTTGGGAATTTTTTGAGGTGTCGAGGAGTGGGGACTTTGTCCTAAAGGATTGAATAAAATATTTATATATTTTATTCCTAAAAAGAAAGAGACACTTTCCTTTGAGGACTTTAGACCCATATCTCTATGTAACACTATTTACAAAGTTATCTCCCAAGTCATTGTAAATAGGTTAAAACTTGTGTTACACTCTGTTATTTCAAAGGAACAAAGTGGGTTTACTCTTAATAGATCTATCTTTGAAGGGATCATTGTTGCACATTAAACTATATACTCCATCCAGCTAGCTAGAACTGAAATAATGTTGTTGAACTTAAACACTAAAAAGAGCTTATGATGAGGTGAATTGAAGCTTCTTATTTGTAGTCCTACATAAGCTTATTAGATGGATTGAATTATGCATCAGCACACCTAGATTCTCTATTCTAATTAATGGTAGTCACCAAGGTTTTTTTGAAGGCATGAAAGGCATTAGACAAGGTGATCCTCTCTTACCTTATCTATTATCATGACGAAAGTACTAGGACATTTGATCTCTCACAAGTGAACTCTAGGGAGTTGTAAGTGCATCAAAGTAGCTCTAAATTCAGAGTAGATCTCACACTTTCAATTTGCAGATGACACTTCATTGTTTGGAGTATCTTCATTAAGGGAGGCTAGAGTGATGCGACAAACTTTGGACCTATATAATAAGGTCTCTGGGAAAAAAATAAACTGGAAAAAATTGATAGTCTTCTTCCATATAGTAGGAGACAAACAAAGAGAAATTGGGTGCATCCTTATCATCAAATTTGGAAAATTACCAGGTGACTACCTAGGTGTACCATTATTTGGAGGTGTGTGCAAGTAAATCTTCTAGATGTAATAATTTGGTAAGTAATTGTTATAACAAAATGGGCAGTTGGAAGAGTAGATGGTTGTCCCTTGCAAGAAATTTTTTGATGTTGAAAGTAGTTATCTCTACAATTCCTATTTACTCAATGACATGCTTTAAAATACCCAAAAAGATTCCCCAATAAATTGAGTAAAAAATGCAAAAATTCTTTTGGAATGGGGCATAGGAACAAGATAAACACCCACTTCTTGCCTGGGACAAAGTTTATACCAACAAAAAAGCTAATGGGGTGGGTATTTGAAATTAGAATTTGTTAAATGAAGCTCTAGGTGCAAAATTGATTTGGAGCATGTACAATCAATCTACACAACTATGGGTGAGAATTCTAAAATCCATGTATTTGGACACAAATAATGATGAGAGAATCTTAACAATCATAAACACCACCCTCCCCCCCCCCCCCCCCCCCCCGCCCCACAAAAAAAAAGGTTCAAAAATCTAAAATTTTATGATGTCTTGTAGACATGTAATTATAGATCATTTGACTTGGCAAGTTGGAAATGGAGAATTTGCTTCTTTTTGGACTAACTCTTAGAATGGTTTTGAGAACCTCCCTACAAATGAGGAATGAGTTGAAGAAGGAATGATGCATAATTAACTAGGGAGAGAAATTAATTCATTATATAAAAGTTAGGGATGATCCCTTAGGAAGGATAAGATCCCAAAAAAAAATGGCTAAATCAAATGTACAAATTCGTCTCCATGCTAAACTACATTGAATCTAGGCCTACAAAATGGTGCAGTAGATTGAACAAAATTATAAGAGTGGTAGCTGTAGACACCCAAAATTTGGGAAAGACTTAAATCATGCAATTCCAATTATTCAGGATCAAATTAAAGAAAAAACCAAAAGAAACACAATAGAATTTTAAATCAAAAATCACATCAGGTCATTAATCACCTATCAAATCAACAAGACCTAAATCAACTTTAAAAGAGGAAGAAAAACAATTCAAATTCACAAAATAAAATTCAAAAAGGGAGGAAGGAAAAAGACAAAGTGTTGAAAATAAATCATTTAGTAAAACAATAAAATCATTTTATCCTGACAAGATGGAAATCTCCTTTTTACCATTTAAAAGAATTTGAAAAATCTTCATATTATCCTCAAAACCAAGTCTGGTGGACTCTTCCTCCAGGCCTCTTATGAGATATTTTGAGTTTCACTTTCACCCCTAGTCAAAAGTGAAAATCCTAGTTGTTACCCCAACCTCTTCTGAAATCCTACAAATAGGAGGGGAATTTAAGAGAAAAGGGACCCAAGTTTTTATGCATCTACACTATAGGCACATTAGCACTCATCATTTTAGCATTTTTCTTCTAGCATTCTCATAGCATTGTTAGCATCATTTTGTGTCATTTAGCATCATCTTGTATCATTTAGCTTCATTTATTGCATATTTAGTTCATAGCATGATCATTTCAAGAGCACTTCTCGGAGTTGTATTCCACATATAATCTGCATTCTAGTCATAGATCTTGCATGTTTCATTGTAGATCTACATTTTAGCAATATCCCATTCTAGAACTGTCATTAAGATGCTGGTTTGAGAGCTACCTTAGCAGTTGTAGTTAGGGAGACATGAGACTCTTGTAGAGATTACTTGCTGCTGCTGATATCTTGGGTCTAGTATAGTTTTTCATCAGTCCATTTGCTTTATACGTTAAAGTTTCATGAATATGCATTTTTACCATGTACAAATAGGTGCCCATTGTGGGGCTAAACTAAAGGCCTCTCTATTTTCAAGTTTTTTAGTCTAATCCTTCATTTCTAGTATAGATTTATGTTTTTTGGCTATTCTCTTGTGCAGATATGATCAAAGATAGGTTCTACTGCGTCCAAGAGACCTCATATCAGCAAGAACAACATTCCAAAGTCTTTCTAGAGCATAGAAGGGTTAGATCTTGGTCTTCTGAGGCTTCTACACTCTATTACAATGCTTCCAAGAGATACCTTAACAGTTCTGAACTTTGTTTCAATGCATTTAATTTTATTGTAGCACTTATATAGTATTCTATCATGCATTTGCTTTATTATACAATGCATGTGCATATTCTTATAATGCTCTTAAGGGTTCTGTGACACATTTAATCATTTTTGCAGATCATCTAAAGTATCTCATAGTGCATTTAACTTTCTTATAGCGCATCTACATAATAAAATAACGCATTTACATTTTTTGAGATGCATTTTATCATTTTTGTAGAGCATCTAAAGCATCTCATAGCGCATTTAACTTTCTTATAGTGCATCTGCATAATAGAATAGTGCATATAAGTTTTTCTTGTAATGCATACGAACACTTCTGTAGCGCATTTGATATAAGTTGCAATTCTTTGTATCTAACTTCTAGATCTTAATATCTTTTTCTTACAGGTCCCTTTTGTGTCAATAAACAAGCTTTCAAATTGCAGATAGTGCACAACAGGAATGGAGACCTCATAAATGCACCTAACCTTTGCTAGCTTCAAATCAAGTAGGTGGACCTCGGCTCTTGTCAATTAAAAGTGTAGTATTTCTCAAATTTTAAAATCTAGCTTAATAAGAATGTTCAACCTAGCTAATTTGATAAAGAAGTAGGCCTATGCTCTCAAATCCTTCAAGTTGATCAAAATGCCTGACCTTTTGTAAAGACCAATTACAGTTGAATGAGGAAAAGAACCCACAGATAGTTTAATTAGGAGCCCCCCGTCTTCAGTAGTATAATGGTTGGAAATCAAATCTTTGTGTATGTCATGTTTGGAGAGCCAAAACAACAAGGATATGCTCTCACTCTCTCAAGTGATCAGATTCCCAGACCTATTTGTGACTTCCATTTCTTGCTTTTCCACTAGGTAGGATAATCTAGCCATAGAAGGGCTACCTCTTGAGTTGCCTTAGTAGGGAAAGTGAGAGGGATTGCCCCCAATCTCGTATTCCTAATTGAATGCAAGCCACCTATGTTTAACACATAGCCTTCCTCTAGTAGTCCCACAAGGGATGCACCAAACTTCCCTAGCGTTGGTGAGAAGCTCTCTATTATAGGAGAGGTAAATGCAAACACAGTTGGAACACTAAGACCCACTAGTCACCAGCCTTAGATAACCTTGCTAGGAAGCAATTTTTTTTTGTTTTCTAGGTGTGTGTGATTTTTCACTTTGTTTTGATCTCATTACTATTGTGCTTGAGTTATTTCAAACTTAATAATGAACACCAGTGTGGATCATAAACCTTCCACGAAGAAAAACATCAAACCGGTATTGAGAATCCAAGTGTAAAATGAAGACATTGCTAAACAATCCTTGAAATTGTGCATACACTGCATAAAACAATGCTTCTAAACATTCCTATAATGCTTATGACTTATGACACATATACCTATGAAACAACACATCTAATTTAGGAAACAACACATATAAAAATTAAACTAGTGCATTTGAGCATTGAATTAACGCATATGAGCAACAAAATAACACATTTAATTACTAAAACAATGCATCTGAACATTTCTATGACACATCTGAGAAAAACACGAAACAAAGGCTATCTGCAAACATGATACTTGCAAACAAATTGTAAATTTGGATACCCTTTTCTATGCGGGTATTTTACAAAGTATAATTTTTTTTGTATATGACCGAAAACATCTTTTGAAACAAACAAAGCTACATCATCATCAACCTAACAGTTATCATTACCCCACTTTGCACATTAAGCTAGGAACTTTCAAAAACACACATCCATACCTGACTTTGCAAAAGTGGACCTTATACTATCAACATTGGCAAACACCTTGTCCAAATTAGCTCGTTTGCTATGAACAAATCATGGTCAATGAAAACTTTCACTTTTTGAAGAAATGCCTAAAAACTAGAAGGATCCAACTCACTTTTCATGCCATCATGCAAAACAAGTGTACCAACAAAACTGAAATGGTAGCCTATACGAGTAAGTGCCAGGATAACAAGTAGAATCATCAAATGCACAAAACCTCTAAACCTCCCAAAATCTACGACAACAATAGATTACGCAGAGAATGAAGTTACTCTTGAGTCACCCTTATTTGATCAAAATTCAAAATCCCTAGCCACAATGGGCTCATTTCACACGTGGGATGATAGAAGCATTGAATCTAAGATCAAGGATTTTTAGCAAAATCTTGAACTTGTTGACATCATGGACAAGATTCTGGAAAAACACAAAGAACGATACATACTCGCATTAACACAATAAGGTACAAAATTGCCATGTAATTTTGATGTGACTAATTTGAAATGAGATGAATAAGAATCACCTTTAGATGTAGTCACACAAAAATTGCAAGACTTACAACTACAAATGGAAAAGATGAAAAGAGGAAAAACACAACCAACAGAGTTTAGCCTTGAAAAGGTGTGTCCCCTACCATTCAATAAAAACATTACCTTCACACTTTTTCCTCCAAATGTGCAGATAGCAAAGTATGACAAATATTTTGGCATGTTGGATCCACAAGATCACTTGAGGCAATTCTATATGTTGAGCCTAGAGTTTGTCCATGACACAACATACCTAATGCATCTATTTCCTAGAAGCCTCGGGGGACAAGCCATGGAGTGGTTCTCCAAGCTATCCCCCAATATTAAAACCTTTGATAAATTGGCCTACATTTTTATCACCCAATATTCTTATAACATTGAAAGAGAGGTTATGATGATTGATCTATGCAACACAAAACAACTCCCACGTGAATCATTCAAGACCTTCCTACAATGGTGGAGGTACATGTTTGTTAAATATCATAGAGACATATTGGATAAGGAGAAGAAAAATATCTTCATTAATACTCTCTTGAAACCAACAAATTATTGGCTCCAACTCCAAGGGCCTAAAGATTTTAAAACCACTTTAGAAAACATGACTAAGGTGGAAGAAACCTTGGTAAACAATGACATAATTAAATTATCTAAAGATGGTAAAGGTTTCTCCAACAACTCCACACAAACACACAATTCCTTTGATCGGTCCATAGACAAATAGAAATCATGGTGGAGAAACAATAATAAAAACTTCACAAATGATGGGGTAGTTGAAGCCACTCATGTCAAAACTCAAACTCAACCCCTTTAAATCAACCAGGTCCTAGTATCGCACCTCAACAAAACAATGCCTTCCCATTTTATGGACGTAACACAAAGACTCCCTCTACGTCCAACCAACAAGTTGCTTACAATCAAGCTCCTCCACTATGAAGATATCAGTCTTCTGATATATCTAAGGAGTGTACACCCATAGGGGTGTCCTATGAGAGTCCTTTACAAACATTCTTGGCCAATGACCTCATCATGTTACTCGAGGCTAAACCATATGAACCCCAAGTCAAGCAGAAATGGTGGAACAAGAAGCACACTTATGCCTATCATCGCAACCAAGGGCTCCTAAAAAACAATTGCCTCACCCTTAAGGGGATCATCCAAAAATTAGTAAATGATGGAACCATTGAAGTAAACAATCTCAGTAATAATGAAGATCATACAACCTTTAAGAACCCCTTCATGAGTCATGAAAAGGGGGAGTCTTCCAAGATCAATGCAAATGCACCTCCGCAAACCAAGGTTAATTATGCACACTACTACAATAATACCATCGACATGATTTCCAAATTTGATGACACTGTAAATGTCATCATAATTAAAGATAAAAAAAAAAAAATAGTCCTCAAATGTCGTCACCCTAGGCCAAACCTACAAAATTATCCTACCAGGACCAGTGAGAAATATTGACTGAGTAGCTCCAAGTTCCTCCATGCCCAAATATAACTTGGTTAACCAATTGCTCAAGACTCCGGCCCACATCTCCATTTTCAAACTACTGCAAATCTCCCCAAAGCATAAAGAGATACTTACTAAAGCCTTAGTGCCAAATGACCTAAACATGAATAGATTCCAAAACATGGTCAGTAATCTGGTTGCTCCTCATTGTGTGTCTTTCTCAGCTGAAGATGACATGTCTATCATACAACTACAAAACCCTCCTTTGCACATAGAAGTATTCATCCATAGGAACTAAGTTAAGAGGGCATTGGTCGATGGTGGGGCTGGCCTCAATATTTGCATGCTTAGTTTAGTAAAAACCCTTAGGTATGTAGAGGATGTTTTTGACCCAAGAAAAAAGATTACCATCAAGGCTTATGATGATGAAGAAAGGTCCTCCAAAGGTATGATCATATTACCAATCAGAGTAGGGCCGGTCATGAAAGAAACTGTTTATCAGGTCTTAGACCTAAAATTAACCTATAACATCCTACTAGGAAGACCATGGATACTTGAAATGCAAGCCGTTCCCTCCACCTACCACTAGTGCCTTAAATTTCCATACATGGGTCAAGACATAACCATACCTGGAGATCAACACTTTGCCTAGTATTGTAACTCACTTGTCCTTCATAATAGAGAAGAAGCTAATACACCAATAGATGCCTGTAGTCAGCCAACAATTATAGGCACTTCACACTCAACTAACCAAATGAGAAACCACTTATCAACATCAACTAAGGGTAAAGAGAAAGTGGCTTGTTCAGGTCCTTCTACTCCTTCACTGCCATCATCGTCAAAAGATCCCAGACAACTACACTATGAAGAAATAGATAAACTGATGAAGGAATTTGATAGAAAATGTAAGTTGCACCATAAAGGGGTAGGTGAGTACTTAGTCTCCCTATTTGATCCCCCACTTTCTCCAAGATCTCATGGAAAACCAACTTCCACCAAACCATATCATGCACATTTTGTCAAAGCAAGTGGCACACCTCCAAACCTAGTGGAAGACATCAGTCAACGGAACATTGACATCTCCTCCCACCTACATGGGAAAGGCTTTGATCTAATGAAAAATATGGGATACATGGGAGATGGTCCCTTAGGGAAAGGGAAAGGAATCATCAAACCTTTGATGGCACAATTTAGGTCGAATAAATCTAAAATAGGGGTAGGGTATGATGGACAAGACAAGGCACAAACCTCTTCTACCTTGGTGTGGGTACACAAACCAAAGGATAGTTATACCCTGGTAACAACCGATGACATAAATAAGAATTTGGCCCTCTCAAGTTCATAGTCCATAGAAAAACCACTCATAGATACCTCTAATAATGAAGACAATGACGATTCTACTAAGTTGGAATTTGAGTCACTATCTGAGGAATCTATCCATGACAAAGAATGTGATGTTGTCCACACACCACCCCTGAAAGCTTGTCCATGCAAAGAACAACTCATAGTTCAAGATCTGCTTCACCAAGAAATAGAACACATTAGGGTGGCTTAAACGATGACGAACACATTGAAGGGTTTCACTTTCAAACTTTATTCCTAACTTCTTTCTAATAGAATTCGAAGATGATTACTACGAGTCTCTCACAAGCTCTACTTTCCTCGACACTCTAGAAGAAGCCCATGTCATAGATCTGATGGATACAACGTATAAGCCATTTAATGAAGTTATGTCTTAAAACCTTACTAAACCCTTCCCAAACTATGAATCACTTTCCCTAGTCCATCTCGAGCTCATTAACTAGGATACAACTGAACCCCATCACCTCCCTCATTTTGACACTAACCGTGAAGTTTTCATCTACCTTAATGTAGTTGAACCATCTCATCGACAAAGAATAGAAGAAGAGCATATGATTAGGTCGAGTATCAATCACTTCAGTCACACTAGAGCAGGGAAAGCATCACACGACCTTATTGACCGCCACCAAGTTGTGGCTAATCTTGATAAAAAATAGAAACAAATAGAAGTGACATATCCCAAGGTGAAAACTCAACTATGGAACCCACGGATGGGGTAATTGATACCTTACCTAAACATTTCGAGGAGCAATCTTATATTTTGATTGAGCCTACAAAACCGATCAACATCAACACAGAACAAGAATCAAAGGTCATTTATTTGGCACAATCCTTGAGTCTAGAAGAAAGGAAGGCATTCATTGAATTCTTCAAATAAAGACAGATAAAATTCACATGGTCTTATGCAAACATGCCTGGCTTAGACCCAATCTTAATCCTCCACCACCTTAACATCTCTCTGGAGGTCAAGCCAGTGAAACAGGAACTCAGAAAGATGCATCCACATATAGCCTTGTTAGTGAAAGTAGAATTGGAAAAATTATTCAGTACCAATTTCATCCAGCCCCTAGCATATGCATCATGGATCTCCAATATTGTCCCAATATCAAAGAAGAATGGCAACATACACATCTGTATCAACTTCTAGGATTTAAACAAAACATGCCCTAAAGATGACTTTCCTCTCCCTAACATTGACATCGTAGTCGATCTCACAGTAGGCCATTCCATGTTCTCACTTATGGATGGGTTTATAGGATACAATCAAATCAGAATAGCACCAAAAGATCAAGAGAAAATAACTTTTACTTATGCATCGAGCACATTTTGTTGGAAAGTAATGCCCTTTGGGTTAAAGAATGCTGGGGAAACCTATCAACAGGCCATGACCACTATTTTTTATGATATGATGCATATCTTCATGGAAGATTATGTGGATGACATTCTTGCCAAATCCCATAGTCGGGAAGAACATCTTCCCAAATTGGCCTAAATATTCACCCGCCTAGAAGCATTTAAGGTCAAATTCAATCCTAATAAATGTGCTTTTGGCATCAAATCAGGTAAGCTCCTAGGATATATTGTTTCCACTAAAGGGATAGAAGTTGACCCCAAGAAGGTACAAGCCATAATTAGTATACAACCTCCAAAGAACCTGAATCAGTTATGCTCTCTTCAAGGTAGGTTTCAATCAGTGCACCGGTTCATTTCTCAGTTGATGAAAAAGTTTATACCCTTCACACACTTGCTACATAAAGACATAAATTTTAAGTGGGATGATCAATGTTAGAAGGCCTTTGAAACACTTAAAACCTATTTGATGAATCTGCCTATGTTGGTACCTCCGATATCACACAAACCATTACTATTGTATATTTCTATAACTAATAACTCAATTGGAGCCCTCCTGGCACAAGAAAATGGCCAAGGAAAGGAACAAACCATTTAATACATCAGTCGCACCTTAGTCAACTATGAGCTTAATTATTCTTTCATTGAAAAGGCTTGCTTGGCCGTAGTCTTTTCTTCCCAAAAGCTATGTCATTATCTCTTGATGCACAAAGTCCTGCTCATCTCCAAGATTGATCCTGTCAAATACTTTCTCAGCAAGACAACATTAATGGGTAGACTCACTAAATGAGTAATGATCCTAAGTGAGTTTGACATTGAGTATGTGGATAGGAAGGCAATAAAGGGATAGGTCATTGCCGATCAATTGGTATATGCACCTATAGAAAGTTCCAATCCTATCTTAGTTAACTTCCTTGATATGCACATCCTTCAAGTAGAGCCAGTAACATGGAAATTTTATTTTGATGGTTCCTACACACACCATGGGTTGGGCATCAATATTTTGTTCATCATGCCACTTGGTGTTACCATCCCCAAATCTTACAAATTGCTCTTCCCTTACACCAACAACATGGCCGAATCTGAAGCTTTGGTCTTGGGTCTCAAGCTAGCCTTGGAATGGAAATTGATGACCCTAGAAGTTTATGGAGAATCCCAATTAGTCATCAATCAAGTTACAGATACTTATTACAAAAGATGAAAAATTGTTGCCTTATAAACATATAGTCGATGCACTTAAGGCATGTTTTGTTCACATTACCTTCGAACAAATTCCTAGAGAAAGAAATAGAGTAGCACATGATATGGCCACTTTGGCCTCCTTACTTTAGCTCTCTAAATAGCATGAGCAATATGAGTTCCTAGTGGAAGAGGTGGTTCAACCCACATTTACTCAACTTGATTCCCTTAACGTTTTCCATCTAAACGATTCCCTTTGGTATGGTCCCATTATCACTTACCTCCATGATAACACCATCCTGTCTAACCTGTCACATAAAAAAAAATGAAATTTCATTCGCCAAGCCTCCTTTTACACCTTGGTGGCTGATACATTGTATAGGAAAGGTCTTGACGATACTTTATTTAGGTGTCTCAAAAAGGATGAATCTAGAGTTGCTCTGCAAGAAGTCCATGTAGGGATTTGCGAGTCACACTCCAGTGGGTTCACATTAGCCAAGAAGATTCTTAGAATGGGCTATTTTTGGCCAACCATGGAAAATGATTCTATTAATTTTTTCAAAACTTGTAAAAAATGCCAAATCCATGGTAACCTTGTTCACGCACCAGCCCAAGAGCTAAATCCTTTGGCCATGTCATGGCCTTTTTATCAATGGGGTTTTTATTTGATTGGAGCCATCTATCCACCCTCCTCTAGTGGGCATAAATAGATTATCACCACCACCATATACTTCACCAAGTGGGTTGAAGTGGCACCACTTGCCGACTCTACGGGAAAATAGATCTCCTCTTTTATTCTCAACCATATTATTTTTTGATTTGGCATACTTTAGGCAATTCTCACAGATTACACCTTGTATTATAAAAACCAAATAATTGATGAATTATGTGAAAAATTTCATATTATACACCATTCTTCATCAATTTACTATCCCCAAGGCAATGGCCAAGCAAAAGCTACCAACAAAACTATCATCAACGTCATCAAGAAAATAGTCAACGATACTAGAAGGGATTGGCATTTATAGTTAAACCCCACCCTTTGGGCCTATAGGAAGAGTGTTAGGATGCTTACCGACATGACACCCTTCTCTTTGGTTTATGGCTGTGAGGCTATTCTCCCTTTAGCAGTTGAGATCCCATCCTTGAGAGTTACTCTTCAAGATTTCCTATCAAATGAGGATTACAGAGTGGCCTATCTAGAATAGCTAGATTTGTTAGAGGAACATCAGCATACAACCCATGACCATCTCAAAGTGTAGCAAAATAGATTATTAAGGCATTATAACAAAAAGGTCAAACCTTGTGTTTTTCAGACTAGTGACCTAGTGCTTAGAGAAAACCTCAAGAACCAAGGAGCAAGAGAAAAGAAAGGGAAATGGGAGGCCAATTGGATTGGTCCTTACCTTATCATAGAATCCTTTGGGAGTGGTACCTACCAAATTTTAGATTGTGATGGTACATAATTAGCAAAACCTATCAACAACATCCATCTCAAACGATTTTATGTCTAAAAGCTTTGAGAAAAACATCAAAAATACCAACAAAAATTGGAGAACATAAAAAATACCCCCCAAAAGAAAAAAAAAACAAAACAAAACAAAACAAAAATTGGTACAATAGAAGTGAGAATGCCACTCTTGGTTTGCAAAGGGGTGAGAGACAACACTTTTAGACTTCCCTAAACAACACAAGGCCTTCAATGCTGAAAAAGGGTTGCAGTTGAATGGTTGATTTACTGTTTCTGAGACACATTTTGGTTCTTTGTAGCTTCCCATTGCAATTAATAGAAGATGGGAATAAGAGAAAGGGGTAGCATTTATAGTTGAATTATTTGGAGGTATTTAGTAGAAAATTGTTTGTTTATTTGGGGTTGCGAAGCTAGCATAGTCTATTAGGCTTGTATTCGATGTAGAATTAATTTCACACATACCCGGTTGAGAAACATTTGTGGGTTATAGTTCTGAGGTCTTTTGGCATCAAGAGTGGATTCATAGCAGAAAAAATAATCAGTATGGCAGCAACAGTAAGGCAAGGGAAACAACACTCATAACAACAATAATAATAACAATAACAAGAGAAAATCAAAGCCCTTTTCCTTGGGTGAATGTACATAGTAGTGGAAACAACTAGTATGACAACAACAATGGGGAGCACCACAAATTCAGCAACACAGAGAGTTTGATTATGTATTGAGATACCATAAACATGAATTGTAGGAAAATCAATGCACATCTCCACCATCCACCTTTCCCAATGATCTACCATATTTGTTATAGCCCTTAGGCAACCCATTCGACACCATAAACTCCTTCATTGCCTCTTTGGGTACCTCACATGGTCCTGGTCACCCCCATATTCCACCAAATCTCGCTCACATCCTCTGTTTCACCCCCACAAACACAAAATTCATCCAAAATTACCAAACAAATTCAAATATCATCCAAAAATGTCCAAAATAGCTTAAAACTACCAAAAAAAATTCAAAAATTGTCCAAAAATGTCAAAAAAGTATTCAAAAATTGTCCAAAATGTCAAAAAAATTGAGAAATCATCCAAAATGTCCAAAAAAAAAAAAATTCAAAAATCATCTAAAAATAGCAAAAAAATAAATTCACAACTAGCCCAAAGCATTCAAAATTGGGGCAATTCCTATCAACAACACCCCAAAATTCCTGTCAATTTCTCAATCTGGCTATACAACAAGACATCAACTCCTAACATGCCCCATTAATATTAATAAGAAGCGTGGTAATGTCCTAAAACATTTCATAGGACTTTGGAAAATCTGACACAATGTGGATAGCGCAAGAGATGCCCTTGTTTCCCTCCTCTTGTCAAGTGCAACAATTTCCCACAAATCATTGGTCTCATTCAAGTTGGAGTGGCCACGATTAGTCTAGCCTCCTTCAACAAATATGTCAATACTATCTTGAAAGCCTAGATATCCATCATACTCTTTTATCCTCCCTCCACCAGAGGCACAAAATAAGTAGGCGTAAGCGTGTGAGCTCGACTTGCCCCTCTAGCACCTTTTTCAAGGCCCAAGAATCCTTTTTAGACCCCTCTAGTGTCTTTTTAGGCCCCTTTAGTGCCTCTTTCAAGGCCCAAGCATCCTTTTTGAACCCCTCTAGTGCCTTTTTAGGCCCAAAGCACCTTTTTTAGGCCCCTCAAGTGCCTTTTTCAAGGCCCAAGTGTCCTTTTTGGACCCCTCTAGTGCCTTTTTGGGACCAAAGCACCCTTTTAGGTCCCTCTAGCACCTTTTTCAAGGCCTATATGTCCTATTTGGACCCCTCCAATGCCTTTTTGGCCCAAATGTCTTTTTATAGGTCCCATTTTGCCATTTTTCCAGACCGTCGATGTCTTTTGGGCCCTCAACATGCCTTTCTCGAGTTAAAAACATCTTTTCAAGGCCCTATTTTGCATACTTGAGACCCACATGTCCTCTTTTGGGCCCGATATGCCTTTTCATAGGCTTCAAGAATGCTGGTCTCGTCACACCCCTAGAGAAACATCCTCCTGTTGGCATTATTATTGTTTGTACTAGTTCTTCATATACACACAAACATTCTTGCTAAACCTGTCATGGTTATCCTCACTCTACAGATGGTATTGCTCCCATTTTTACGAGAGTTAAACTGTTCTGACATTTATCACCAAAACACAAAAACATCCAAATATTTTCCAAACAATCACAAAAAACATTTAAATATTCGAGAAAATCACAAAAACATTTAAATATTTGAGAAAATCACAAAAACATTTAAATATTTGAAAAAATCACAAAAATATCCAAATATATTTTGAAAATATCAAAAATACACATGACAATGCATTACAATCAACATTAGTTGCTGCAACTACAAACATCAACTTTTTATTCCCCTACGATAGCATTAACTGCATTACATCCCAACAATGTGTAGTGGATTATTTATTCTGGCCTCCCGAGGGAGGTGGCATAATAGGGTGTCCAATTAATGGTGTCTCTTTTGCCCTAGCTCTAGTGTCTCTTTTGGCCTAGCTCTAGATGAAGAGGCTCCTAGTGTCAACCCTCGACGTGTCCATACTACTTCCATAGGAATTGGAAAGCTTCCACCATGTGATTGCACGTTTAATAGATCTATAAATTCTTTATCTATAAACTGCGTCTCTCACCCATCCTCATGTGGGAATGCATGATGATAACATCCCATCCAATAAGTGGCTTCTCGGTGTACCTTGGCCATCTGGTGCATTTCCACGAACACATTCTCCACCAATTTTCTTACCCCCTGTTTAGTGATAACTCATTGAGCCGCATCTCGTTCCTATTGCATTTGATCGGTCATCATTCACCAATGTTCCACGTCCACTTTTGCCTCACCCAAACGCTGCTGCAGTTGCCTCACCTTCTTCTCACTTAATGCTAACCACTCCTACACCTTCAACACTAAGGATTTCGCCTTCACAATCACCTCCCTAAATGACTTAGAGTGCGACTGCAATAACACTAGCTCATTTTGTACGCTCTCCAAACCTACCTGTGCCATCTTCATTGATTCTTGCAATTGTTGGGACTTTGATCGTTCGGCCCGCATTCTTGCATTGCTTCCCTTTGCTCATGCATGTTCCACATGCAACTCCATCTCTAGTGATTGCACCTATGCCTACTATGTGTCTATCATTGTCTACAGTTGCTTTACCTCTATTTGTGCTCCATCCTCCTAAGCCTTCTCCATCAATCCTAGCAAAAATGCAACCTCTTGTTCTGCATTCTCCACTCACACTCTCTCTATTGCCAATAGTTTTTGTAATCCTTCCATGTCCTGTGATGCTTGATCACTATCTCCCATCTCTAGTTGTGGCTCCCCCACATTTACAATGCTCGCTCCCCCTTCTGTCGACCCTCGTCTTGGCATCCTGAGGCTAATCCATTTTTGTGTTCCACTCGGTACTTCACTACCACTAACACCCCCCACATCCTTTTTCGTTTCTCCCACAAACTTTTTAAGATAATTTATTTGCCCCACTTCCTCCTTCACTCCTAACATACTCTTCATCTTTTTAGACAAACTATCCTCCTCCTACGTCATTGGCCCATCATCTGTTGCCTCCTGCAGTGCCTATTGTGCTATAGTCCTAGATAACATCATTAAAGCTGACAAGGGCATTTCTTCCACCTTCATTCCCCCCTCTTTGGGTTGCATTGAATTTTGTCTTGGTTGGCTTGTCTCACCCGGAACCAAAAGTAACACTTGGAGTTCTGGTTGATCCACCCACTCCTCGAAAGTTTGCCTAACGTGTTCTACTCTCCACCCTTGCCTCCTTCAGCTTTCTTGGTTAGTGTCACCCTCTTGCTGTGACTGATTTGGTGAGCTCGACATACTTTCACTTGCATGATTCCCACAACTTCTTGCTATCCCCAATAATCGTGTTCTACTCTCCACTTCCCCTTGATTGATTGTCATACTATACACCTCCTTATAGCCTTGTTCTACACTAGTCTTCCTCATATCCACGCTTTGCACCCTGTCACACTGGTACTTGGTACATTTGACCTTTATCTTTGACATATATCGACCCAAATTTTTGCCAATGCACACTACCCATTGGATTCTACTACTAAATCACTGTTGACACATCCCACGCCTTCTCATCCACTTGATACAACAAGTTATCCCCTAGTAGACTTAAAATAAAACAAACAAAAATAATTTGATACTATTGGACACAACTGGAAGCATGTCTAGTTCACACATAATGGTTTTCTATGCTATCATGCACTTTTAGTATCTTGATGATGTGTTCTACTAGAGGTACTAGGATAAAGTCATGATATTTTGTTGGTTTTTCACTGCTTAATCCCTATGATCCTTTGGTTTCGCACATTACTGGTGTCCACTTATAAGAGCCTCCTCTTAGATGGAACGCCATGTGTACCTCAACCATTTTGTGCATTATCTTAGGTGAGGTCTTTTATCTGATATGTGATTGGTTAGCATGCCTATTTTTATTATTCCGCAGCTATAGTATTTGTTTCTTAGTGATTGTCATATTTTTTTGGTACATTGTTCCTCTTTGTTGGTACTTCTTAGTGTGACATAGTATTCATATCACTATAGTTGAGTTAGTGATGGTTGTACCTAGTCACTTTTATCACATGCTCTATGATGACAATTAGTTTGCATCTCTTTGAAAAAGTGACAGTTAGTTGCATTCATCTTGTTTGCATTTTTCATCTTGGGTTCCTTGCAAAACATATGGTTGGCACATAAATTAGGATACAATTCACCAATATTAATCAATAATTTCATGACTGGTTATAAACAACACACACAACACCATCAACATCACCCTTAAAGTGAGCTTATGAGCACTCATGGACTTTGTTTCTTCATCTCATCCATGCCAGCATTACATGTCATCAATTCCCCATCGCATTACACCACCTCAGTTGCTACCTTGTGTAGCTTTTGAATCTCAAACAATCTCATTTAACCACCTTCCATTTTCATTTGATTCGTTGCATTGCCTTTTCTCATTCTCCATCTCTTTCATTTCACCATTTCATCCATTCATTTAGTGGCTTTTGAATTGCAAATATTGACATACCAACTTAGAGCCTTTGAATCTCAAAAAATTTCACTTCATTTCCCATTTCATTTTCATTTCACATCCCATATCATTTTATTTTATTCCATCTTTCATCTTGTTACCTATCTTATTTCATGTCATTTCATATACCATTACATTTTCATTTCATTACTCATTGCATTTCATTACATAATCCATTTCATTTTCTATTTCATATCACGTCATTTTCATTTCAGATATCATATCATTTTGTCTTCATCTCATTTCATTTCTATCACCTAATCCATCTCATTTCATTTCATGACATCTTACATTTCATTTCACCTCATTCCTCATTTTAGTTCATTTTGTTACATATCACATTTCAATTCACCTCATTTCATTTTATCTTGTTATGTATTACATTCTATTTCATTGCTTATTTCATTGTATTTTCATTGCACATTTTAGTTCATTACTCATATCACTGCATTTTCATTACTCATTTCATCACATTATTCTTACTTGTTCCATTGCATTATCAATACACATTTCTTCACATTTTAATTACATTCCATTTTATTACACATTTTATGGCATTTTCATCATTACAATTCATTTCTCATTTCATTCCATTATATTGCATTACAAATCATTTTCATCACCTCATATTATTTTTCATTATATCCCATCCTATTATTTCATTTCATTGCATTTTCATTACTCATTTCATTGCATTGCATTACATGTCATGTTATCACATCTTATTTCATTTCAAGTCATTTCATGTCATATTTCATTTCATTTCATGTCATTTCATTACATTCATGTTACCACATCACATTTTCATTACATCATCAATAACCTACCATCTACTCTAAATCATGATTCATCTACATTAATCATTCACATATATATACATATCTGCATCCACTACCACCATAATCATCAAAAAAATCAAATGACAACATAAGTCCATGATATAATAAATGCACGCATTTAAAACAACAATGAAGCTCAAATATCTCATAAAACAACATGACAATCAGACTGTCCATCGAAAGGCTAAAATTACATGAACAATAGATAAAATGCATCAACATCACATGATCATATAACATGAAAGTACATAAATCAAGGATCAACCAAGTACATCAACATAAATATCTAGTAAACATCACAATGAAGCATGGAGCCATAGTACAATGATAAATAATCATCCCTATGAGGGTACCTGATTTGACAGTCCCTGCTCACTAGTGGCACCTATATCCTCTCATTGTGCCTACTCTGTCACATCTAATGATGGTGCAATGGGCCCAATCATGACCATCTAACTCAAAGATGCCCCATCTATCCTTGGTGGTGGTGGTGGTGGTGGCGGTCCTGGTGTAATCACTGTTGTGAATGTTTGCAAGGTACTTAGCACCTCACCCATTTGAGCCTCTATGGAACTCACCCTAGTCTCCAAATTACTCAATCCTCCAAACCTCTCTAGTAGCTATGCCTCTAGTAGTACCTGTTGCTGCACCTATGGCTGTTCACCTGGTGGATCTCTACTAGGACCATGCACTCGTGGTCTTTGTTGGTGGACAAACTGTACATCCTCTGGCAATCTTGCCCTCATCTGCTCTACTCCATCATGCCACCCAACCATCCCTCCTTTCACTCATGCACCACCTCATTCGTAGACATCCTTGGCTCTCCCTACACCCATAGGTCCTTGCATTGGGCCTCGTGCCACTCCCCTCTATGGTAACACCATGGCTACTCGACCTCGTCTCCCTTGTACTCTACCCACTTTGACCCTGGCTTGTCACCTCCCTCTACCTCTCCCTGGACCACCCTCATCATCATCATCCTCTCCCCCACTCGATAGCTCATCAATACCTGGCATCAGCTCAGCTAGATCCGTGTATCTTGGGAAGGGATGATCTTGAAACCACCGTGCATAATCCCCCTCCATCCTGGCATCGTCACCCCATCTCGTAAAGACCAAGGCTGTGGTGTGTCTATCATCTATAAAAAGGCCTCCAAAAAAGCCTCATACTCCAACATTGGCCTCCACACTGCTCTCTCTGACTGAACTTGGGCATAATGTGCAGTCCCCTATGGCATGCCCTGCCGCTGACCAAATTGCCTCACCACTTTCTTGAAGCAAAACTGCTCTAGTATAGAAGGAATTTGACCAAGCAAAAACCTCAGACTAAAGAAATACACCATCTTATCATCATCCTCTACCCATGGCTCTATAAACCTATAAGGTCTCCATATGACCTCATCAATATCATCCAGTATCTAGCGCCAGTACTCTATCTTGCCCAAATGGGGTTGCATGATAGAACTTGGATAAGTATACATATATGGCATGCCCTATGGTCAGTGTCATACACACACTGGATGTGTAATGGGTAGATGCTCCCATGTCCATACCTGTAGCAAAATGACCCTTGCTGATAATGACGAGCCCCTTGAGTATACAACCTGGTGTAAATCATGATACAAATGAGCCAAAATATAGCTACCCTATGCAAATCTTCATGGCTCATCAATCATCTCTTGAATCAACTGGCCATATCCAACTGGACACCCTTGCCCCTTGGTGCTCTGGCAAAAAAAATCCACCTATCAGTCCTACCAATACTGTTGGTAATGCATCATAATGCAACATCTGAAACCAGGACACACTGCCATCATTGATAGTGTCATCTCCAAACAAGTCTCAAAATGTAGCCCCACCAATAGTCTGATCATAATATACCAAATCCCCTATAGTTGAGATCTAGAAAATCTTGTACACATCCTTGGGAGTCACTATCATCTCCCTCATCAGCAAATGGAATGTGTTGTGGTCCGAGTGCCACCGCTCGGCCACAGCTATCAATAATCCCTTGTTCACTCAGAACTGGGGCATCTGTAAAAAATATGTGAAGCTACACCTATCAATCACCTACCTATCTGCATCAAAAAATTGGCCCACTGATTCTAAGGGCCACAGATAGAGTCCTCATACCATGAGCTTTCACCCACACACCTATTATTCATCAAGCAAACACAACACGTCAGTCTTCATCACAAAGTGATCATCAAAAATTAATCTCATAATTACACCTAGCCATCTAGCTACCAGTTCTATCTTGGACCTATTGCTTGTCTTTCTCTATCCTGGGCTAGACTAGCTTGGCTTCCCTACTCTGTATCCTGAGTTGGGACATCACCTATCTATCATTAGATTGATCCTACACACATCATTGCACGACTACCTAATTTCTAATGTTATCTTGTTATGCCCATCGCTTGTTGACCAACCAAGACTCTAATCTTTAGCATTATCTTACACTTGACAAACAATCTACACCCCATCAAATGAGTCACAAAATTCAACTGCCCTAATCCACCATCCAAAAGTGCCATTATATACATCATACACGCTATAAGACCCCACATGCACTATTCTATCCTGCAGAAGCACTGTTACTTTCAAATGTGCTACAAAATTATACGAATGCATCATCCCAGCTCGCAAATGCACTATTGCATTATATGCACTTCAAAATTGGTTATATGCACCATTTTATCAATCCAATGTTCTATTACCTCTATATGTGCTAATACATTGCGCACATGCGCTAAAATACCATTCATATGCGCTATTCCATTTATATGCGCTATTCCATTTTCTATATGTGCTACAGGCCTACCAAATGTGATAATCTATTACAAACCTAGGGTTTCCAAATGTGCTAAAACACTTTGCACATGCGCTAAAACACTACCCATATGCCTTACAACAATTCAAATGCATTAAAAGAATATGCAAATTCACTAAAGTACTAAAATAAACACATCTAACCTACAAATTTGTGCAAAACTCACAAAATACAGGTAAAAAAAGCTAAATCTCAAACAAAGAGGATCTTGAAGACTTATCGAGACACTGTAGTCTACTAGATGCTCATACTGATGACCCCTCTCAAATCTATGCTCGTATAATGGCACCACCATCTTCGTTGGATCATAGCTCCGAATCACCAAATGCAAAAGCCAAAAGTGAAAATAACAAGGGTAAAAGGTCTTTTTGACCTATTTAACCCCCCAAGTGGCATTTACATCATCTTTTCAAATTATTTACCCCCTCTTGGCACCTTTTTGATCACCATAGCTGACTTTGGTATTATATCAAACCATTCTAACTATCTTTCCCACCAATCTCCCACCATGTCAGAAATAAAATTAGAACCTACTCAACTTTCACATTTTCATACTCTCTTCCAATTTTATTTCTAAGGAGGCAGTATGTTTGTATCAAATCAGGGCATCCAAGCTGGGGCATTAAAAAATTTTGAAATATAAAAAATGATCTACCCCAGCCAAAAATTTGCAAACATCAAAACCAAGGTATCAAAATAAAACCATTGCAATCAGATCATCGAATCAACATTGCAATCCAACCATCAAATCAATGACAATAAAAACATCATTAATGATCAAACATCAAATCATCAACAATCAGACATCAAGCCATCAACAGATAGAGATCATGACAATGATGAAAGGACAAAATATTATCCAATAGACATCTAGTCAACAAAATCTGACTTAAAATCAGAAAATCAAGATAGTCTTTGAACTAATATGCTTTGCATATTAGCTCAAAGAGGGGCATTTGTAGACACTTAAAATTTGGCAAAGACTTAAATCATGTAATTTTGACCAATTAGGATCAAATTAAAGAGAAAATTAGAAGAAACACAACAAACTTTTAAATCAAAAATCACATCAGGTCATTAATCACCTATCAAATCAATAAGACCTAAATCAACTTTAAAAGAGGAAGAAAAACAATTCAAATTCACAAAATAAAATTAAAAAAGGGAGGAAGGAAAAAGACAAAGTGTTGAAAATAAATCATTTAGTAAATCAATAAAATCACTTTATCCTCACAAGATGGAAATCTCCTTTTTACCATTTAAAAGAATTTGAAAAATCCTCATATTATCCTCAAAACCAAGTTTGTTGGACTCTTCCTCCTGGCCTCTTATGAGATATTTTGAGTTTCAATTTCACCCCCAGTCAAAAGTGAAAATCTTGGTTCTTACCCCAACCCCTTCTGAAATCCTATAAATAGGAGGGAAATCTAAGAGACAAGGAACCCAAGTTTTTATGCATCTACACTATAGGCACATTAGCACTAATCATTTTAGCATTTTCATAGCATTGTTAGCATCACTTTGTGTCATTTAGCATCATCTTGCATCATTTAGCTTCATTTATTGCATATTTAGTTCATAGCATGATTATTTCAAGAGCACTTCTAGGAGTTGTATTTCACATATAATCCACATTATAGTCATAGATCTTGCATGTTTCATTGTAGATCTGCATTTTACCAATATCCCATTCTAGAAGTATCACTAAGATGCTGGTCTAAGAGCTACCTTAGTGGTTGTAGTTAGGGAGACATGAGACGCTTGTAGAGATTACTTGTTGCTGATGATATCATGGGTCTAGTATAGTTTGTCATCAGTCCATTTTCTTTCTACATTAAAGTTTCATGAATACACATTTTTACCATGTACAGTAGCAAAAAATGGTAGGTATTCTATAAAACTTCGCTTCAATATTTTAAAAAATGTTATAGAATCTAAGAACTAGCTGACCTATCTCTTTTGGGGAAATGATTTCCTCCCAAAGGCAAGATCCTTCGCATGGTTAGCTTTTAGAGGCAAGATTCTCACAAAAGAGAGATGTTGATGTTTGAGGATTCTAGGTGCCTCAAAATGTGTTTTGTGTGAAAAATAGAAGAATCTATGGATCATTTTCTAGTATCTTGCAACGTAGCCCAAATGTGCTAGTGGATGATTCAATCCAAAGTTATGTGGAATGATCCACTACATAACAATCTAAAGAAACTCTTTTAGTTGTGCCTCCTACTCCAAATAGATCAGCATTCCATGGCATTTAGAATTAAAAACCCTCAATAGTGATTTGGAAAATCTGGAAGGAAGAAAATAAAAGGATCTTTTAAGGAAAGTAAAAATCTATAGAGATACTTCTTTTAAGGATGAACCAATCCATTCAAGAAACAACTAGCGCATTTGTGACAAAGTTTTTATCCCTCAAAAATCTGTTTACTAGTGTTGATCAACAGATTCAAGTGGAGTGGCCTAGAATTCTCTTTCGGCCTATGAATGAGCTTAGTCTGGTTAATCTTACTACTAATGTTATTCCTAAAGAGGTGGTTGTTTGGGAAAAATCTCCAAGGGTATGGTGGAAATGCAACTTTTATTGGGGTTTGAAGGCTAACCCAGATCTTTAGGTGCAGGCTTTATCATTAGAGATGCCTTAGGTGATGTAATTATGCTTGGAGGAAAAAGGTTAAGGGATGGTATGAATAATGTCCAACACAAGAAGAGAAAATTCTTTTATCCATCTAGGCCTCCAATAAATTGGGAGCAAATAAACTTCATGTGGAAGGGGCTCCCTCATCATTATCAATGCAATGATAAAGGGCCCATTGGAAGTTTGGCATCTCCAAAATCACATTTTTAACATCAAACAAGAGCTTACTACTTAGGAGGATTTTAAAGTTACACACATATGAAGGCAAGACAATTAAGAAGTAGACCAAATGTTTAATTGGGCTTTGAATTTGAGCATTAATGAAGTGGTGATTGAATATTTCATGGAGGGTGATTTAATCGAGGAGGTTGAACTTCCATGAGTAACTAGGTAATGTTTTTAACTTTGTAAAATTTATTTATTTGATTATCATAAGTGCTTAAAATCAACCGCCCATCATAGGTAACAATCAATGGACTTCATTTGTTTTAAATACAAACATAAATGCCTTCTTCAAGGGATGATGAGTGAATTTTAGCAAGGTGTGCCACATTTAATGTGTTGACAAGTTTTTTACCACTTCATAATGAGACTTATGCAACCCTTTTCTCCACCTTTTTGCTTGTCAAGTTTCTTTCCTCAAGATAACAATGGCTAACACTGGTTTTGTAAAAAGAATAAAGAAATGTAATCTTCCTTCTCTTTAATGAAACTAAACCAACAACATCCATTTTATGGAAAAGCCCAAAAAAAAGAGATTGACAGATATGTTTTCTTTTAGGCATGATTTCCTTCCATAAGTTGTGAAATAGATGGTGGGTGAAATATTTTTTAAGGTTAAAGTAGACATCGCACAAACACTAATGTATATTCCATGATCATAGATTGGGGTTTCCAACTTGGAGAATACAAATCAAGTGTTAGATTTTTAATGAGAAAATTGGTTCAAATCAAGTCTAGTATTGAAATGGAGGAAATTTAGCATTTCTCCATTCCAAAAGTGGGATTGTGGGTTGGTGAGCAGAAGTTGGGTATTGAAAGAATTATAGGGAAAATTTTTGTTCCCTTTGTGTGGTGCTTTATAGAAGGAAAAATACATTTGCGGTTCAAAAAAGTGCAAGTGGGTTAGTACAAGCTCAAAATGTTACTAATAATGTGTGTTCTAGATGTGGATGTTAAGGCTATGGAGAATAAGGTACATTAGAGTCATGTGGATGAAGAGGATGTGTTTGAAGCTTGTAAGATCAAGCCCAAGACCCCTAATAGGAAAATGGAAGATGATAAATGACCAAAATGGAAAATCACTGAATTGATGGATAAGAGAATATGAGATTTTATTCTCCCAACGCTCAAAGAGGAACAACCATGATTTATTCTCGGTGCCATGGGTAAGGCTTTGTGTTCCAGGGCCTTGTTTTTGTTTTGTTTTTGGAAATGTTTAAGAAGAAAAACAAAGACATAATGTAAATTCAATTTTAGATGGAGATGGTAAGTATTGTAGGCTGAAACCTAATGATGAAGCCTCGTGTGTTTTTTGTTGTTTGTTTTTGTTGAGCATGATGATCTTCTTGTCATCATGACTTCTTTGGGTGGAGGAAAAAAACCCAATTTTTGAAAATTGGTTCCTTACTATTCAGTTTTATACCGAGTGAGACTCAATGAGGGTTTTTGTACT
The DNA here is from genome assembly GCA_028749045.1 of Cupressus sempervirens. Taxonomy (NCBI): domain Eukaryota; kingdom Viridiplantae; phylum Streptophyta; class Pinopsida; order Cupressales; family Cupressaceae; genus Cupressus; species Cupressus sempervirens. The sequence continues at coordinate 760,198,268 of CM053789.1, read as the reverse complement.
GATTTAAAATAGTCAAATCACAGGAAATTTATTGGTTAAATAGCTTGGGCTTAGGAATGCCAGGAAATGATAGTTTTAGAACCCTTGTGGTGCTTTCTTCTTGATGCCCGATCTCACAGTCATAGTTTCAATTTGTTGTAGTCTAAGTGGTGGTTTGGTGGTGGTGGATTATTTACAATGTATTGTAAAATATTTTATGAAAATTTGTAATGTGTCCACCTGTTAGTTGGGATTATTTTTGTACAAACCTCGATACCTTTTTTGAGGAACTTATGCTATGTACTAATATCTTATTACTGAGAAAAAAAGAGTCAGTTTCTCTACACATATGTTTTTCCTCATAAAATACCTTCACTGATAAATTTTTTTTAGCAATGATATGAAATTATGATATTGCTATCAAGATTCAAGTGTGTAGTTTTTTAGGTCAAGCTCATCAACCCATGTTTCATGAGTAGTGGTCCTCAAGAATTCATGTCTAGTGAGAATGAATAGGATACTTAACACTCATGAATCATTACATATAGGTGATGCTGACAAAGATGAAGCATTAGGACTTCCTAGGAGGTCACCCATCTTAGTACCACTCTAGCTCAAACACATTTAACTACAAATTTATTTTCATGATTAAAACCACTTGTAAAAACTTTAGCAAATGATATTTCTTATGAACCATTTAGTACAAAGGCCCTTGAGCTTTCCACTTGATATATGGGAAATATTTTCCATAGAAAGAAAAATTATGATATTTCTACTTGTATTCAACTATGTAGGTTTTTTAGTTAAATTCATTGATTAATATCTTGTGAGTATTGGTTTCTAAGAACTCATATATCATGAGAGTGAATGAAACACTTAGAACTAACACTAATTACATCTAGGTGATTTACAAAGGTGTAGTGCCAATACTTTTTGAAGGTCACCCATTCTAATACTAATCCAACTTGAGTGTGCTTAACTACAAAGTTTCCTCCATGGTTAAGCCCACTTTACTTCCAAACCCACTTGTAAAGGTGTCACACATTATTAACCATTCATTGGAAAGCCCCTTGAGCTCACCAATTGATAAGTAGGAGATGATTTCTACTATAAATCAAATTATGATATTAGGGTTCAAGAGTGTAGTTTTTTTAAATTTCAAACTCCTTGACCCATTTTTCATGAGTATTGGTTCACAATAACCAATCTCTCATGAGAATGAACTTAACACTTATCACTCATGTCACATAAGTAACACTCATAGAGGTGATTCATTAGGACCTCCTAGGAGGTTACCCATCCTAGTACGACTTCATCTTGAGCACACTTAACTGCAAAGTTTCCTCCATGGTTAAGCTCACTCTACTTGGCACCTCATTTGTAAAACCTTTAGCAATTATTGTGCCTTATGAATCATTCATTATAAATATCATGAGGTCACTAATTGATATGTAAGAGATAGTTTCTATAGTAAGTCGATTAATGATATTGCATTAGGATTCAACTATAGTTTTTGGAGGCAATCTCATTAGTCTATGTTATATGTGTAGCGGTTCATAGGACGTAGCTCTTATGAGAATGAATGGAACACTCAACACTCATTTAATCTAAGTGGTGGTCATAGACATAGAAAATATTGTTGGCCTAAAAGTATCAAAGACAAACTCGTAAGCAGACTAATAGTCTTAGTCATCGATGGTGTTGTCATTACTAGCAAAACTAGCAAAGAGATCTAACTGATAGATTAGTACAACTGGTAAAGGAACACTAATGTGTGACCCTAATTCAAAAGGGAAGGAAGGAAAGATAACAAGTCAACTAGAAACAATGAAGAAGGTAACTGACTTAGACATAACATGCCAAGTGCACTAAGGGAAGTCCACATAAGCAGAAGGAAGAAAAGTTGTAGGAATAACAAACATAGTAATGAGATGACCCAACGTAAAGGACATGAAGTAGGATACCCATGAATGCCTGATCATGTAGAAGGAAAAGAGTGCACTCAAAATCATATTTAATGGTCATGGGAGAAATGATCGAGGAATAGTTAAAAGAATTCAAATTTGAATTCTTTTCAACAAATACAAGTCACCAAAGACACATGACATTTGTAACTCTTGTATGAACACACCACAACCTGATAAGAGTGGTGCACCACTACAATGGGTGACTGAGTTGGTAATAGGGAGGGAATTAAAATTTTGAATTAGAAGGAAAAATATTCCAAGTGAAGTAGAAGAAAAATATAAATGAAAACAAATATGAAAGTGAGAAGGTTAGATTACCAAGTGATTTAGCCTAAGAGTTAGAAGAGTTGAGCTAAATGTGGAATCTCACAAATAAAAGAAGAGTGATCAAGGAGAGATAAATCCTTCAAGATGATTGTGTATATGTGAAAACCTAACCTGTTGGGAGAATGCATAAACAAGAAAATATTAGTTGTACATGTATATCAAAGATTCAATTATAATCGAAATACAACTAATCTACTTGAATTTTAAAACTATGCAACCGAAAGGCAAGAGTCCTCTTGCAACCTTAGAATAGCCCAACAAGGATGCCCATAAAAGGCCTTGTTGGTGTGCTCAATTATGAGGGATGTGAATGTGCTATCCTCAAACACAACTATGGATGAATCCCTTCAAAATTGATCAAATGAATGCAAGAATGCATATATGAAACTATACTAAAATGTATGTGGAATACCTTCAAGAAATGGCTATGAGTAAGCCAACCTCAAAAGGATTCCAAGGATGTGAATGTGGAAATTAGATGCAATGAAGAAAGCTAACAATATTATGCTACCATATGATAGAACTAGGAATTGAAAGAATGCAAACAACTACCAAAGATTAGCTCTAAGCATGAAAATCTCTAAAAAACTCTAAACTTAAACTAGCATGATAACAATGCATATGGAGGAGATGAAGAATGTGTGAGACAAGGGCTCTATTTATAGACTTGAGAGAGGCCTTGAGGAGGTGGCATCTATGTAGCATCCACATAGGTACCACAATGGAGACACATGGGCTAAAGGGACAAGCCATGCAAAGGTCAACATAAGTTTTTTTGTGATTAAGATGACTCAAGGTGTGCTAACACATGTGTGAGCAACCTTGGAGAAAGGAAAAGGAGACAAGTGTGTAATAGTGTAAGAGGATTTTGGAGGAATTAATGAAAGGGGGCTTTCTTGGGCTTTGAGTTGCTCACATGTGTGAGCAACCACTTAGGGGTTAACAGGTGTTTAGGAGGGTATTTAGAATAATAAAGTGAGATTAACTGGTGGGTAGGCTTATAAGGATGAGAGTGATGGGTGATAGACTAGATTTTAGGTGAGATTAGGATTAAATTAAATAGGATTACAAAATTTAATAAAGTGGAGGGAAATTAAATAGATTAGAATTTGTTTAAAAGGGGATTTATGGAGCACTATGCATAAAATAAATTTAACACATTGGGGGGAAGTATTCAAATTAAATTTAAATACATTAGCAAGGTGAACCTATTAAATTAACTTAAATTAAATAAGTAGAAGAATATGAAAAACATAATTAATTAATAAATAATCAATTATAATGTCAAGGTGAATATTAAATAAATTAATATAGTGTTTGGGACGATTTTAAGCGTCTACATTTTTTTCCTCTTTAAAAGTGATATCAAGATGACATTATATCAAAGAAAAGAAAATACAGGTTTCCCCAGAGGGGAGAGGAGTCTTGGAGTTGTGTCATAGTGATGATAAGGGAGGAAGGTGCCCCTCATGAAAATAGAGCAAAAAATAAAATTTGTGCAATTTTCGTGAAAAAGACCCAAGAAGAAAAGAAAGAGAAGGAAAAATACATAGATGAACATTTTGCATGACTTGTGGAGAAACCAAGTTAGACAGGGTAGAGGAATGAACATGGGCTTAAAAGGGGACCTTAGAGGGGCTATATAAGTCTCTAAGGGGCTCTTGGAAGAGCCATTTTCACACTTGGAGAGTAGAGAACTAGAGCAAAGGATGGATTCGATTGAGAGATTATAGCTTGGAGAGCATGCTTGAGTGCACTAGAGGTCGGTCAACATGGGACCATTGGTAAGTCGGGTATCCCAACTTGTCAATTTTTTTATTTTGCACTTAAATTATGTATTTTTAGGGTGGGAAACTGGGAAAAAATGGGGTCAGGGTAGAGATGATGAGTCTCCACTCCGTCGTCTTCACAGACAATGAACTAGATAAACCATCACCATAGAGATGACAAGATATATCCTATCATCTTTGAACACTATAGGGTACATCCTATCATTTGCATGGACAAAAGAACTAGGTGGGAATCTAGTCAAAGATGATGATCTTCATGTCATTATCTCCATAGATCACAAAACTATAGTCTCTAGTAAGAAAACTGGCGATTGTGAAGCCATTGGAGATGCCAGATCAACGTCTCTATGTTTTGGCATCTATGTTAATCCACATATGCATGGATTGGTGCCTTTATTGATTTGGACGTATCAGAAGACTAGGGTGACATGGATTGGGGGGTGGACAGAGCAAGATGCCCCATGCTTAGGTAAAGAATACGAGTATGGAAACAAATATAGGATGAGTATTGCACGTCTATGTTGTAGTTGTCGACGATGACATTTTGATTGTTGGAGCACTATCCAATGACTATAGTCCTAGGGGATAGATTGATAGAGGCAGAGTGGGGACACTTGAAGCTTTGTGGACTTGAGCATGTGCACGATTGGCCAGACTTGAAGGCACATTCAATGCAACTATCAATATTGGTGGAGCAGTGACATACAACGACTTTGAGTTTCCATCTACCTACACGAGAGGTGATGGTGACTCTGCTGGACATGTGGCAGGTACTGCTGATTTATGAGAGATATCTAGCTTACATGTTGGAGGGAGTAGATCCATATCTATAAGAGTGTTTTGGGTGACAGAGACATTGACTACCAATTCAATGGTCATGGCTAACGTGGAAAGAGGCATTAGACCAAAGATTGCCATGGTTAGTCCTTTATTTGGCTTCATTGATATGGAGGATGGTACTAGACCATGTTGGGCATGGATTCCTAATTGGATGGGCATGAGTGCTTAACACTTTGCTATAGGATAATGAAGTAATTTTCTATTAGGGCCACACCATCTTGGCCTAGCTATAATATGACTTGCACATGTGTACCTACCAGACACAGAGGATCGTAGGCCTAGGGTTGACTCTACTCATGGTATGGTCATGGGTGCACATAGACGTGACATGATTTATTACTTGACGAGAGACACAATAGCCTAGGGAGCCATACGCATGTCGATACAAGTCACCCATCTAATATACCTCCACCAATTCAATAAGATTTTGGCGATGGTGTCTGGATGAAATTATTATGTTCAAATGGACACCATACGCAGACTGCAAGCATTGGGGAGCTATATTGCCTGCAGGTAGAGATGATGATTTAGAGGATCAACTCTACTTGTAGTATACACAATTAGACTATTGGTTGATTGGTCATACGGTGCACATTGTGATGCACTACATGCCTTCTAGAGTGCAAAGATAGTTCAGACAGGTTCAGATGTTGTGGCAGACATGTTCCTATATCTAGTGGTGTCCTAGGAGTATGACAGACTATGGGGATTCAAGACCACCATCATATTGGCTAAGGCTTCATGGCATGGTATGTAGGTAGTGCCATGGGTTCATGGTCAGGATTAGGGAGATGTCTGGATGACACTGACATACACACAGTGGTGGGTAACACATCAACCATTGAGATTGACAGTACCAGGGGTGCCTCCACTAGTAGAGCAAGTATGAGGCAAGGGAAATGGGGCTAGAGGGGGAGAGGAGAGATAGGCATCCCCATTACCAAGACTATAGGGATGTCAATTTCATCAGCAGAGAGAGTAGGAACTAGTAGGGCCACCATCAGTACAAGGACCATAGGTACAAATATAGGAGCCATAGAGAGTGTCAATACCATAGGTACCATAGGGGCCACCTCTGACACAATAGGGGAATGCAGATATAGTCAGGGTAGATCAAGATAGCCTCCAAAAAGAGGTCACTTGACTATAGGGGGAGGTATAGGCAAAGAGGGCCAAGACAAACAGTGCGTAGGAGGCCTTGATAGCATTGTAGGCAAAGATATATGCTAGTGAGTTCAACGATCTTATGGTACACACAGATGTAGAGCAGCTAACAGAGTTGGATACTCTATGACATTGACTAGAGACTATCATGGCTAGCCCTTTATTTGGATTCACTAATATAGTGAAGTAAGATGAGCCTTATAGATAATGGATCTTATTGACAACAGACATTTTTCAGGAACATTTTGCAAATGTTTTTGGAGTTTTTGATTTTATGATTTTTTGGGGATTTTGTGGAATTTTAACAACAATGTATAGGAACTACAAAACTCAAGCATAGAACAACTTTAGGTGCTGAATATTTATAGGCTCAAGGAGCGGATCTCCCTCTGAAGTGGAAATTTGATATGCCCCAAAACCATACTTGCCTGTAATGATAAACAGACCAAGCCAATTAGCGTTAAACTTTCCTTTCTTTTTATAGTTCTGGAGATTCCTCATGTTATGTTGCAACACTAGGTCACCCACCTCAAATTCTTGAGGTTTGAATCTTTTATGAAATTGGAGTTGAAGGTGATTTTGATACATGCAGAGGTAGTTTAGGGCAGCGACGCATCTCTCATCGAGGAGTTATAGCTCTTGCAAGTGAGAAACTTAGTATTCTTCTTCAGACATCAAATTCTTGAGAGAGATTCTAAGGGAAGGGAGCTCAATTTTGATGGGTAATACAATCTTAGATCCATAAACAAGGGAAAATGGAGTGGCTCTTGTGGGGGTATAGATGGAGGTGTGATAGGCCCAAAGAGTGGGAGCAATTTGGAGGTGCTAGTCATGACTAGTTGCATCAATAGTTTTCTTTAGGATTTTGAAAATGGTTTTATTGGTGGCTTCAGCTTGGCCATTGCCTTGGGGAAGTATTTGGTGGAGAAATGTTGAGTGATTTCAAATTTCCTACACATTGTGGTGACCTCCGAATTTTTGAAAGGAGTCCCATTATTAGTTATGATATCTTGGGGGATACCAAAATGGTAGATGATGTAGTTTAAGATGGACTTCGAAACCTATTTTCCAGTCATGTAGGTTAAAGGGATAGCCTCGACCCACTTTGTGAAATACCTAGTGGTAAGAATAATATACTTGTGACCATTTGTGCAATTTGGATATATTTGACCAACAAGATTGAAACCCCAATGGGAAAAGGGCCATGGTGTAATCATAGGTTAAAGATCTTGCATAGGAGCGTGTATCAAATCTCCATTTCGTTGACAAGGAACACATCATTTCACAAAATTATAGTCATCAACTTCCATAGTAGGCCAATAATAATCCATTATGAGGATTTTTTTGCTAACATAAGTTCACTAGAATGGGCACCACAAATTCCTTGGTGAACTTCTTCTAATGTTGTTCTAGCTTCATCTAAACTGATACATCGAAGGAGGGTTCCATCAATGTATTTTCAGAAGTGTGTCACCTAGGATAGTGTATTGAGTAGTGCGATGGACGAAGGTTTTACTTTGGTTTGTAGAAAGGGCTATGGGGATTGTTTTATGATGAAGGTAGGCAAAAATGTCAGAGTACCATGGAGAGTCAGGGCTGACAATCTCACACACTAGCTCTAATTTAGATTGTTCATAAGCAAGAAGAAAAAGATTCTCAATAAGAAATTCAAACTTAGGACTATATTTAAGCACGGTGATCATGGAGGCTATGGTGGCCATAACATATGTTGCTTTGTTATTTGTCCTTGGTATCTGCTGAAAGACTATCTTAGTGAAGTTTTGTTTAAGATCTTCTACTATCTGATGATATGGAAACAAATTTTCATCCTTTGTTTGATATTCATCTATAACTTTCCTAATGACCAATTGGGAGTCTCCAAAGACAAGTAGGATCTTAATATTCCATCAGATAGCTTGACATAGCCCTGTTACTATTCCTTTATACTCAACTATGTTGTTTGTGTAAGGGAATGGAATTTTGTAAGACTTAGGGATAAGGTCTCCTTACAGTGTAACAAACAAAATACCTACCCCCGATCCTTTTTGTGTGAAAGAACCATCAAAATAAAGCTTCCATTGTGTACTAGGGGTAACAATCATAATTGTGTCATCTAGATAATCTACTAAAGCAGGATGGTCTCCTTGAAGAGGAGCTTCTACAAGTTGGTCGGCAATGACTTGTCCCTTAATGGCCTTGTGGTCATTATAGACAATGTTAAATTCACTTAAAATCAAGACCCATTTTGTAACATGACCAATGAGGGAAGATTTTGAGAGAAAATACTTGAGGGGGTCTATCTTAGCAGTATAGTTCAACTCATAGAAAACTAATGCTTGACTAAGATAGTAGATAACTTGCTCATTGCCATCATCATCTAGTTTTTCTAAAAGAGAACCTAGTGCAATTGAAGCAATAGAAATGTAAAGAATCAACTGTTGACTTGTGATTGGAGGGACTAGTACTGGTGGATTAGCCAGGTATACCTTAACATGCCCAAATACTTTCAAACAAAGGCAATCCCATTGAAACTTGGTGTCTTTTCAAAGAAATTATTAGAGTGGATAAAATTTATTTGCTAATTGGGACACAAACTGTCTAATGGACTATAACCACCCTTGAAAGTTACAGAGTTGTTTCAATGTAGTAGGTGGAGGCATTTCCATGATCGCTTTTACTTTTGTAGGGTCTACCTCAATGCCTCTTCTTGACACTATATAGCCTAACAACTTTCTAGATTTAACCCCAAAAAACACACTTCTTGGGATTAAGGTGAACTTTGTATTTCTCCAACCTTTCAAATATGGTGGTAGGGACAACAATGTGGGAATCATGTGTCTTAGATTTTTGTAGGATGTCATCAACATAGTCTTCCATTATTACATGTAGAAGATCATGGAAGATTGTGGTCATTGTACATTGATAGGTGGTGTTGGCATTCTTTAAGCCAAAAGGCATGACTTGATAACATAAAGTTCCCCATGGGGTAGTAAAGGCCATTTTGTCTTGGTCTTCTTTTGCAAGTTTGATATGATTGTAACAAGAGAAACCATCCATTAGAGATAACATTTCATGTCTGATAGTCAAATCCACTATAATATCTATGTTGGGTAGTGGAAAATCATCCTCAGGACATGCAAGATTCATATCTCTAAAATCTAAACATATGCGGATGCCCCTAGAGGCTTTTCATATAGGAACAATGTTGGAAACCCATTCAAGATAATCAGTAGGTCAGATGAAATTTGCTTCTAACATTTTTTGCAATTCTGCTTTGACCAACAGTGCTACATTAGGATGCATCTTCCGTAACTTTTGTTTAATAGGTTTAATCTTTGGATCCAATACTAGATGATGCACAACTAAGTCTGTGTCTAAACTAGGCATGTCCTTGTATGTCCATGTGAAATTGATTTTTCCTTTTTGTAGGAACTAATTCATTAATTCTTGTTGTTCTGGACTTAGGGTAGCAACAATGTAGGTGATTTACAGATTATCTACTGTACCCAAGTTTATTGGAATTATGTCTTCATTCAATATAGATGAATTTTTTGGTGGTAGAGTTCTGAATGGAAAATCAACCTCTCCCTCTACTAGCACCTCTAGGAGGTTTTCACCAGAAGATGTGTCCTTTATTTTATCTTTTTCTTCATCCAAGAGTGCTCTAGAAGAGTTTTCACCAGAAGATGTTTCTTCTATTTTATAATTTTTGTTTTCTTTTTCACTATTGTGACTAAGAGAGTTGACTTGGCTACCAAATTAGGCTTCCTCATTGTATTAGATCTGATGCTCATAATCTTGGAGATTCTTGAAGCCAAAAAGAGCCATCACTACTTCATCAAATTTAAATAGATTGAGAGCTGGTGGTGTGTCTTGAAGGTTCCTATCTATCATGTTAGGGTTAGTGAGGGGTAAGTTAGTGGAGAAGAGGTCAACTATGGTGATGGTGTGGACATAGTTATTTAGGTCATCCTCAATGTCTTGGAATGGTACTTCAAAGAATTCCTCCTCTTCAGTCTTATAATTAGGTTCAACCATACAATAGTTATTAGAAAAGGACACCTTGCCAAACCTTATCCTTTAGGATAGCTAGAAGCCTCAAGGGGTTGTTTGATTCCATATTCTTTAGGTCAAAGGCTTGTGCTATGATATCCCATGTTTTCAATGATGGGAGGAGCCTTGTCATACTTATCTTTAGGGAATTCCACATGATCACCTTTTTCTGTCATAATATAGCCAATCTAAGATATTATACTCCATGTGTTCATCACTAAGTGAACCCTAATGCTTAAGGATTGTTTTATTAACATGCATAGTATCATTGTTTATAGAGGGAGGTATTTGGGAAGGTTTACCAAAGGATCAGGGGGAGAGTGGTAGTTTTCCAATGTACGTAGCATTCTAAAACTTATACTCTCCCATTCCTTGATTGACAAAGGTAACCTTCTTCATTGCAGTATTGACCTTTATAGCTTCAACCTTATTTTTTCTTGTATGGGAACTATAATCAATATTGGATGACTTTGGAACTATTATGGAAAGTGTTTTCGTTATGGTGAGAGATCTAGGTATAACCTTATCAAACTTACTAACTGGATGAAAATTCGTTAGGGAACCTTCCAATATCTTACAAAAAGAAAAAGGAAAAGGATCTCCCAGAATCATGACCTCTCTTCCATGGTGGGGAAATTTTAGGCACTAATGATAAGTAGATGGGATCAATTTTAGTGTATATATCCAGGGTTGACCAAGAAAGATGTTATATGGTAAGTCCAAATCTAGGACATGACATTCAATATTGATTACGGCTAGTCCAACTTGTAGTTGTAGCATGATATTTCATCATATGCTTTAGTGGTTATCCTTTTATTGATGTCTAGGAGGTCTTTTAGAAGCCCCAAGAAATAGATCATCTTCAATTTATAGAGGTTTAAACCAAATCCATTATCTATAAGGGCTTATTTTATTTTGTATGACTATATAAGGAATTTAATGTGGAGAAAAAAATTTGTGTGGTGATCAAGACCTTGGAATTCTTTGTCTATGAAGACAAGGTGTTGTTGCACGGCAAGATTTCCAATCATGGTAGTGAATTGGGATGCATTGATGTTTTTAGGGACACAAGACTCTAAAAGAGAAGTCTTAAGGATTAATTTGTAGATAGGTGAGGTGGTTAGAAGCTCTAGAATGGATTTTTGTGCATTATTCTTCCCTAACTAAGATAGGACATCATAGCAAGAAGTGGATCTCTATGAAGTGGATGACACAACAGGCGCATGTGGAACTGATGGATTGGTGGGATTGGGAGTGGAACCTTGCAAAGTAATTCTTCTATGCCAAGTGGTTGCACTACAATAAACTACTTGTAAGAAAATGGTACTTACATGAGTTTCTACTTCTTCAATGTAGCCACACATGGAGTCAAAGCCACATATATCATTTGTTTCTATTTTGTCACACAAGGAGTCGAATGCTGATATGTGGTTAGTAGAATAGTCATAATGGAGTGCATTATATGTGGAAGCTTAGTTGACATTGTTTGTGTTGTTATTTATATTTTTGTTGTCATTTTTATGGTCAGTGAATGGTTTTTGAAAAATCTTTAGTTTAGCATTTTTAGAGGGTGGTCGTCCTTCAACCTCAATTTCCCCATCATCGATAAGGTTTTGGATGAAGATTTTGAACTTGATGCACTTCTTAGTGTCATGTCCTTCGATGTGGTGGTAACTAAAATATTCATTTTCCCTATACCACTTGTATTTGGGTTAATTTTCATCAAAATATCATCTGTTGGGAAAAACCATCAAATTGTGATCCACTAGTTTCTAGAATATGGCATCTAAGGGTTCACAGAAGCTAGTGAACTTTATATTTCAGTCATAGTTGTGATTGTAATTGTTATTGGTATTGTTTTTGTTGTGAGGAAAGAATTGTGTTTGATTACAAGATTGTTGGTTGTTCTGATTGTTGTTTTGATTATGATTCTAAGTATCATGATTTGTATTGTTGTTGTTTCAATGATGATAGTTGTTGTTGTTGTTATTGTATCCACCTTAAAGATTTTGCACACTCTTGACATTAATGAAACCATCATGGGTAACACCTTTATTTTTGGACTAGAATTTTGGTTTTCCATTTTTGTTCATTTCATTAGTTGACGATGATGAGTTATAGTGTTTAATGGAACCCTTTTCTAAGAGTCAATTTTCAATGTTCTTTCCTTGAATAATGTGGCAAAATCTTCAAGACTAACCATATTCATTTGGAAAGACATCTCCAAAATCAAAATTTTGATAAAATGTCTACAAGGTGGGAATCTTCAATTTCATAGAGCATGCGATTGGCAAGGTGCCACCACCAGCATAGAAAATGAGTAAATTTTTCACCAGCTCATTGTTTTGTGGTGCACAAATCACTCAAGGAGGCATGATGTTCAATAATGTATGAGTACTGTGCTATGGATTTTCTTGTCAAACCATTAAAGGAGGTGAAACCTCTAGGTAAGTTCATTAGCCATTCAAGTGTAGGGCCTCCAAGGCTTCTTACAAAGAGCCTCTTAAGGTAATCCTCACTGTAGGCAACTTCTTGAAATAAGACAGAAAACTCATTGAGATGTGTAAACATAGAGGGATATAGCAACACTTCATCCCTACATTCCTATAATAATGGCCCCTCCTTCATAGTAGTTGTGTCCTCTGCTACCATAATGATTCCTCCATCGTAGCTAGGCCTTGATGCTCCTTCTTGAATGTTGTTGACCACTCTTTAGATTCTTCCTTTCTTAGAAAATTAGTTGTGACACAGAAATATTTAAAAAAATAAGCATAATCAAACTAAGTCCAAATATTAGAACACACATTCTGATGGTTATATGAAATAATGCATTATATGTGTAATATTGGAAAAATATGACATAACTATCTACCCATGGTTTAACAATTCTATCTAGACTTTATCATAAGTTCAACTGGTTATGAGTTCACAAATGTCTTGAGAGTATTAAAAATAGATTATTAAAAATAATATAAAATAGAGGCAATAATTGGCCTCATCATTTGCCCCCTGGTAAGTTTAATGCTTGTCCTCAAGCATTGCATCTTTTGGTAATTGATCAAATGTCTCTAACCTCAGTCCTCCCTCACTCGTTACTCCTAAAAGTATAGTAGAATTCTCTTGTTCTTTCCTAAACTTCCCTCTTGTGATCCTCCTACAACTAGTCAAGTCATTCAGAGTTGATGTCATATAGGGGCCATAGGAGCATGGGTGGCTGCATCGTTAGTGGATACTAGAGTTCTTTTCTAATTTACCTTCATAGCTGCATGTATTTTGGTGCATTGGTGAAGGGTTGCCTCAAGGTTGATAGGGCTATATGGTTTTGACCTTCTAAATCCCTTAAGCAGTCTACTCCATCTACTTCTAGCACCAACCATGGCTCTTTGAAAGAAAAAGTAAGGCATGCTATCATACTCTACATACACTTTAATTCTGGCCTCAAAGATTTGTTTTTATTATTTCCTTATGAAAATTTCCATATGTCAGCCTGAACAAATCCCTAAGGATTTCTTCTAGTGTATTGCTTTCTATTCTTAACGATAGTGGTTCTATTCTCTCTTGTTCTCTATAATTTCTCAGTTGTCTATCATAGTTGGTCTCATTGTGCATCCAAGACATTAGGACCCTAAGGTGTATATCCCCTATATGAAGTAGAGGGTTCCATTGAGTTTTTTTAAGGATAATGAAATTATGCATATACAATTCATAGAGTAAATTTTGCTACCATGATGGAAGGGTTTGGTACAAGAAATAAAATTCTTAAGCTAACCTAAATTCTATGTTTATATCTTTGAGGGTCATCATTAGCTGGAATAAGAGGAATTATTCTTTTAAACAGATGGCATAGATCCTAGGTGGCCGCCTACAAGTAATTATTTAGCCAGCCAATTGAAGGGCATGATCCTTCTTTTGTTTCTATCCCACTAATTGCTCTTTTAATTCTACACTTTCTTCACCTTGGTCTGTTATTACCTTCTTCATTTTCTTTTTCTCTTCTTCCCATAAGGTTGTTGTTAACACATTTTTATTATATAGCTAAAAAATAAGCATTTGTGAGATAATCGGGCCACTGTCTTCATCCCAGTTATTTTTCTTCCTTTATTCCTTCCATGAGCATTCCAAGAAGCTTATTAACCATTTTTTCTTATAGGAAACTAGGGCAATTTATAAACAAGTTAGCTAGTGTATTATTGGGTTTTCTTCTTCTTCATTATTTGGGGTATCTTGTTTGCTTACTTGGGAATCATTTTGGTATTCGTTCATCTTAGATTTACATTTCTCATCAGGATTCTAAGTAATGTTTGGAATTTTAGGTTGATTGGGGGAACCATCTAGGATAACTTGTACTAGAGGTTCTTCATCAGATTGTTTAGGTAAAGTAGATTGGGTTTCTGAGGGCACTTTAGGAATTTGTCCTCTCTTTCTAGGGCTTCTTCACATAAGGTTTTCTTTAAGCATCACAACCTTTTTCTTGCTAACCCTCTTTGGTGTCTCTATTACAAGAGTAGTTATCGCAAGAACCAACTTTATTTTCTTCCATTTTGAGACTATAGGGTTTCATTTTTCTACTACAAGAACCAAAATTTATTCTTGTAACTTCTATTTTCTTTTTGCTTGGGCAGAAGTAGGTACATTGTTCATTTGAGTGCGTAAAGGAAATTTTTCTTCCAATTTTAAAAAAAATTTCTACACCTTGGGTGCCTTGCTCAATAGCTGTGTCAATGGAAACTACATTATCTTGGCTAGGTTGCACATTAGGGGCAATCTAAGGTTGTAGGGTTTTTATGCTAGAAAAAGTATGCCTGTGCCATAGGAGAGATGTCCCTAAGAGATCTTTCTATGAGTAATTTAATTAGGGCATGGTGAGTAACAAAATTATCCTTTCCTTTCTGGGTTTCCTCAGCACTAATGCATAAAATATTGAACAAGAAATTGAGGATATTTACTAGAAGATTATGCCTTACACAACTGAGTAACTTAAAATGATGTGCATGGAAATTAGAAAATCTTCCTTCATAGGTAAAATACCTAATAATATGCATGGCCAACTCATTGTATGGTGGACAAATAAACATTCTCTTGCACCCTTGCTTAGTAATCTCCAATGGAGGGTTACCTAGTAGGGAAAACTAGGCCCTAGCTGATTTGGCATCATGCTCATTGGGGTAGTGTTCCCCTACTATTGGCAGCCCAATTACTTCTGCTATTTGTTCCTTTATGGCAATGACTGTCAATCCCCATACTATTGCTTCACATTCCTCAAATGTATTTGTAAATTTAGTAGCTGCCTCTTCATCAAACTCCATTAATTTCAAGAAATGTCCTAGCTAGCCATGTGCATTGAATCTTCTTACTATTTCTACATCAGAAATTAAAACACTATGATCTACTGGTTCATGTTGCTACAACTGACCTCCCATTTGTGCTTACTAATCTCAACCTCTGCTCTGTTTTCAAAAATTAACCTCTTCCCTTCTATGAATTTTAGATTTCTTCTTTATAAAACCATAGACCCTTTTCACATTCTTTTGGTGTTAATGTCATGAACAATAATAATGTGGTTTTAATAAAATGAATCATAGATATGTGAGAATCACTTCAAAATTTATTTTAAGTCACATCTTAGTCTGATAATGAGGGATTATTTGGGAATAAAGGTACAACACTTGACACTTGCATAGTATGGCAACTCGATTTTAATCAAACAAAGGGAAAGTACAAATTTGAGGATCTTTAATGAGTAAATAGAAATGTCATTTGTAATTAGTAACGTTCCCTACCCCCTATGAAACATGAACAAGTGTCCTCACTTGACATACTTGGCATGAGGTACAAAACTAGTGTAATGCCACAATGATATATTTGATGCAGTAGTAGATATAACCAACTAAATCTATGCACTAAAATGAATGAAATATGAAAAGCTTATACCTATCAATTTGATCATTACACATGCCAGATAAAAGTGGCGAGATGGAAGAATGACAACATGAGCATACGTCAATGGACTTGCCATATTATTGAAAGCATAGATAAATGATGACATGGACGGTGGGTGGGTGGTACAAAAAGAAATGACATGAGTTGAAAAATATGAATTTATAAAGTGAATGGAGAATTAAATTTTATGTAAATATAAAGTTTTAATTATGGGCATTGCTCAAAGGAATTCTTATTAAAGAGTTGCAGGAAGAAGGTTGTCACCCTCTATTGTAGGAAGTGTTACCCATTGTTCATTTGAAACTGGCTGTTGAAATTGTTACAGGAAGTCTTCTTTCATTTGGGGCTGGTGATACAACTTTAGTAGATGCCCATTGACTAATAACTTGAAGTGTACTGGATCAATTGTGGTTAACTAGATTGCTCCATTTGCAAATACATAGGTTATTTCATAGGGACCCAACCATCATGTCTGCAACTTGCCTAGTATTTCTTTGAATCTAGAATCATAAAGTAATGCCCAATCTCCAATTTGAAATTTCTTACTCTTAATGTGGGAGTTGTGCCATTGTTTCCTTTGCTTCTATATTATTTTGGTGCGTTCCATGGCAGACTTGTGCATTTCATCCAAAGAAGTAAGATGTAGTATGCACTCTGTGTGTGCTGCAGGAAGAGCAATGTTTAACTCTAGCATTGTTCTTAAAGTTTTGTGTTCAAATTCAATGGATAGCATTGTTGCTTTTCCATTAAATAGTTTGAATGGTGTGAACATTGTGGTGGTCTTCCATGTTGTTCAATATGCCAAGACAACTTCTGGTAGTCTGCTACTCCAATCTCTATAGTGCAAATGAACTCTTTGTCAAGATGGCTTCTATCTTCTAATTTGTAACTTTTTCTTGTCCATTAGTTTGAGGATGATAGGGGCTTGATTTTTGATGTTTGATATTATATTCCTTCATGAGTTTTGTTATCAGATTGGAAGTGAATTGAGCACCCTAGTTAGTAACAAGTTCTCTAGGTATGCTATATCAAGTAAATATTTCTTCATACATAAATTCAACAACTTTATGGTCATGGGCATGCTTCATGGCTTTGAATTTGACCCATTTTGTCAGGTAGTAAGTGGATACGAGGATGTGTGATTTCCCATTGGATGAATGATCTATTGGACCAATGAAGTCCATGTCCCATTTGTCGAATGGTGTTACACCACCTGTGGATTGAGAGGCATTTCATTTGATCTTGTTGGTTAACCCATCCTCTTAACATTTATCACACTTTCATATATAACTAGCTGCATCTTTATGAAGTGTAGGCCAATAATAACTTGTTAAAATCTTCAATGCTATTCTTTTTGTTGCAAAGTGCCCCCCATATGGTTCATTATAACATGCATGTAGAATGTTGTATATCTCATCTTCTTGCACATATCTCTACATAACTTGATTAGGTCTAGTGTAAAATAGTGTGTTATCAATCCAAGAGAAATTGAAGCTTTTCTCTACAAGCATCCTCCTATCCTTTAAAGAGAAATGTGTGAGCATTTTGTTGGTTGCAATGTGATTAGCTATGTCTGCAAACTATGGGGTTTGGATAGAAATATAAAATAAATACTCATCTAGAAATGTATCATCTATCAAAGTAGTAACTTCTTCATCATGGTGGATTCTGGATAGATAATTAGCTACCACATTCACTTTCCCAGGTTTGCCAATGATTGTGATATCAAATTTGTGCAAAAGAAGTAGCCATCTTGTTAACCTACCTATGATGATAGATTTTTTCATGAGATACTTAATTGTTCCATGGTCAATATGAAGAAATATGGGATAGCTAGTTACATAATGCCAAAAATTTTTCAGAGCATAAACTACTACTAATAATTCTTTTTCAGTCACTATATAGTTTAATTCTGGTCCATGAAGGCTCTTATTGATATAGTAGATTATATTTTCAAGGTCTTTAGATTTTTGTCCTAGGACTACACCTATGGCATAGTTAGAAGCATCTTTATTTATTTGAAAAGGCAAAGTCCAATCAGGACCCCTAAGGTGCAGTTGTCAATAGTGACTTGAGCTACTAGAAGGAGTCATCACATTCCTTTGTCTACGAAAATTCAACCTCTTTGGTAAGAAAAGTATATAGAGGACTAGCTATTTGACTAATTTTTTTGATAAACCTCCTATAATAGCCAACATTTCCTAGGAAATATCTGACTTCTTTTTTCTTTCTGGGAATAGGGAGTGTGAGAATTACATCTATTCTCGCAGGGTCTACTTGGATTCTAGCTTTAGAGATAAAATGTCCTAAGACCACACCTTCCAGCATCATCAAAAAACATTTCTCACCGTTGAGAGATAGGTTGTGTTCTTCACATTAGATTATTACTTTCTCCAAGAATTTAAAGGCTTTCTCAAATGTGATACCAAACGTAGTGAAGTTGTTCATGTATATCTCCATGCAATCATGTGATATGTATGCAAAGATGTTGATTACAACTCTTTGAAAAGTAGTAGGTGCATTGCATAGGGAAAATGGTAATACAAAATAAGCATAGGTACTCCAAGAACATGTAAATGCGGTCTTGTTTTGATCTTTTGGAGAAATACTTATCTGATTATAACCACTATATCCATCTAGAAATAAAAAGTATTTCTTTCTAGCCAAAATATCCAAAACTTGGTCAATAAAGGGCAAAGGAAAGTGATCCTTCATTGTGGCATTATTTAACTCTTTGTAATCTACACATATTTTCCACTTACCTCCTTTCTTAGGTACAATAAGTAATGGTGACACCCATTTGCTGTCAGAGATTGGATAGATGAATCCAACATCCAATGACTTTAGCAACTCAGTCTTAACTATCTCGTGAAATGCTGGATTTATTCTCCTTTGAGGCTGATGGAGTGGCAAGCTTCCATCATTGATGTAGATCCTATGCGTGTAGAGTTTAGGGCTCAATCCTACCATATCCCCATAATCCCAAGCAAAGGTTTTTTCATGTTGATTAAGGAGCTTGGTTAACAATCCCAATTGTAATTGAGACAACTTGTTGTTTACATGGAGATTATGACTAGAAGAAAGTTCCATAGTAGTTGTTAACTCTACTACTAACACTTCTGGTACTAGAATTTTAGCTACTTTAGTTGGCAATAATTGATCAATTATCTCAAGGTTTGCTGGGTAGACACAGTCTTCATAGGTACATAGCTTTAAGACAGTTCTCTCAACAATATCTTTGGCCACTATACATTCATTGGTAAGAATGCTCTATATTACATCATCTTCCTCATGCATGTTCAGAAAAGAGTGCCTATTCAACATCATGATCTAGGCTACAAAATTCAACTCTTCCTCTTCATCCCCTAAATCTGGCTAAATAGGTTCTCCCAATTCTAGCTAGGGTTGGGCAGGTGGATATAGCACTAGCTTCCTTATGGCGTAACCATTTGAAATTGTCATACTACCTAATATACAATATATTTTAGCATCAATGGTGGCTAACCAAGATCTCCCTACTATGACATGATAGCCAACAAGTTTTACTTTAGGTGATAGGCTAACAAAATCAGCAGGGTATTCCCATGAATCTAAAGTCACTATCACATTTTCTATGAGACCATCTAGAGTGATAGTTGAACTATCAACAAGTTGTAACATTTTGGAAGTTTTCATTAAGCCTTCTATGCATAACCTATGCATTGTATCTTTACTCATCACATTTATTTCTACTCCAAATCAACTAAAGTATTTTTCATAGCCTATCCATTTATGATCAGATTAACTACTAGACTAGTTTATTCAATCTAAGGATTACTTCTCCCACCATGAGGTGCATTCAATTTGTCAACCCAAGGATGTATACTTGAAATGGTCAGCATGGTATGTGTACTAGGTTCCTTGAAGATTCATTATGCTTATGCTGCAGGAAAGTCAAATGCATATAAAGAACCTATACTAGTGCTGCAGGAAAGTAACACACTTAACTCCTTACTGAAATGAATGCTGCAAATGCAACTCTATGCTAACCTATATTTCATCCCAAACCATCCACTATAACTACTCTTATAGATGTTGCAGGAACATTCACAAAGTATGATGTTGCAAGAAGAAATTGTAATAGAAATGCTGGAAGTAAATCTACACTACTCTAATCTAGTCCACCTGCTAAGCGGGCCCCCTTGGTTGGCTTATGCTAATCTACTAACATAGAATGTAAACCAAGAATTGCTTCATTATATTTCAAAAACTCCTTTCATAAGAATACTACATAAAACTGTAGATAACTCACTATAGGATACAACAACATTTTTCCATAAACTTTTTCCAACCTTTCTAAACTATCAGCCCAATCTCTATAAATAGAGGATCAATACTTATTCTAAAACAAAAAGAAAATAAACTGACTAAAGATCTACTAGAGAAGAAGAAGGAAATATAATAGCTTGGGGAATAAGCAATAAAGTTTGGGTGACCAATTCAGCACAATAATAAACACAGAGGGAATATAGCAACACTTCATCCCTACACTCCTAGAATAATGGCTCCTTCTTTGTAGTGGTTGTGTCTTTTTGTGCGACAATGATTCCTCCATTGTAATTGGGCTTTGATGCTCCTTCTTGAATGCTGTTGACCACTCTCCAGCTTCTTCCTTTCCTAGCAAGTTAGTTGCAATACAAAAATATTTACAAAAATAAGCATAATCAAATTAAATCTAGATATGATCAACAAGATGTTAAATTACTAATAAGGTTTTTGAAGGGAGATTGAGAAATGAGCTTTGCTAGGGTTTGTATGGCCTCTATCTGAATCCTTGTTGGTTTGCACTCTTTTTCATACCATATTTACTATGGGAATATTTTCATTTATAATGAGTTCAACCTTCTCCAGCCCAACAGTTGATGCTGGTGTTGGAGTTGCTGCTATTACTAGAGATAATGGCTCCACTGACCAAATGCCTACACAAGTTTTTTCCCAAAGTGTTCCATGAGGTAATTCATTTCTTGATATTATTTTGAATGCCAAGAAGTTTGATAGTGCATGAACTTGGTTAGAACAACAAAACCTTATTGGGTATTTTGCGAGTTGTATTCCTTCTGAAAGCATGCTACGGGAATAGGTTTCTAAGGTTTGGATACCTTAAGGTGTTTTCCTTGAACACATTAAAAGCCTTACTAAAGGCTTTTTAGTTTTTCACTTTGGAAATGTAGGCCAAGCTAAACATATTTTTGTGCAAGGCCCCTAGACTGTAAGGTCCTCCCTCTTAGTTTTTCAATGCTAGTCACTAGATTTTGATGTTTTTGATGATAAAAAACTTAAGGTACCCATTTGGGTGGAGTTCCATGGGCTTCCCATTCCTTGCTGGTATTTTTTACCTACTATTGCACAAATCGTTGGTAAGGTTGTTTTCCTTGAACTAGAAAAGTTTTTCAACACTTGTCCCCAATGTAGGGTTTGTGTTGAGGTTGACCTATCTAGGGACCTTAAAGATATAATAGATATATAGATAGGTGGTACCACCTTTACTCAGAAGGTGCTTTACCTTAACCTTTCAAATACCTACTATTGGTGCCAGTCAGCTAAGCATAAGATTAGGGATTGTCCCTTATTGGACCGTAACCATCCCTATGCTTCAAAAATCAAGCCCACTCTAGCCACCAAGAAAGATGAATGGAATATAGTGGTGAAAAAAGGGAAAGGTTTGGCTGCAACTAAGGCAAGCTCTGTGCCTATGGAACATGGTAAATCTAGCTCAAGGTAGATGCCCATGGAATCCCCAATTCCATTTCTCCCTCTGCCTCTTGTTTCAAATCCTAGAGGATAGGGGACAATGGGTGTTCATACCCTAGATCCGTACCCTCTTTGGACTCAAGCACCGCAAGTGGTGTTGATGATTTCCCAGCAAAAGCTACACTGGTCTTGCATCCCAGATGGTTGGGATGAGTTTTTTGTACAATGGGGAGAAGCTTTGAAGGGTCATTACTATTGATGACCCCCTCTTTTGAGCATCCCTCTTTTTTGCACAATAGTTATCCTCTCTTGGGGATGAGGATGACATGCAAGCTGGGTTACCATGAATTCCCTATCATGGAATGTGTGGGGGCTGACAAACCTCCCTAGAAAATATTTTGTGCATGATACCAAGTTTTGGTTTGATCTTGATGTGCTTTGCCTCTTGGAAGTTAAAGTTGTTGGGTTTCTTCTTACCTCAGTTTGTCATGTTATTTGGCTGGATAGTGTCATTGTTGCTTCTCAACATGAAGCTAGTTGAGGTGGTATTGTTACTCTTCTCTCCCCTCATTTAATTTTTTCTATTGTTTCACATGGTTCTGACCCTTTGCATAAGGTGGTTTGGATTTTGCTATCTTTTCAAAATCATTCTTTTGGTATTGTTAAGATTTATGCTTCCAATGATGTTGTTGAATGTTCACACCTATGGCATTGGTTGGCAAATCATTTGCCACTTGTGACATCGATTTTTTGTGGGGACTTTAATATGGTTGAGCTGGCCATTGAAAAGGAAGGCCTTCTGCCCTTAGATAAACAGCTGGTGAACAGGAGGCTTGGTCTTACATGCGGGACAAATTAGGACTTTTTGATCCTAATGTTACTCATCGCCACCCTGATGGGATTTGGCATACTTGTCCAATTTTTGAATTGGATTTGATAGAGTTTTTAAAAGACTTGATAGGGCTATGATTTTTGCGTAGTCATTTCTTTCCTTTTTTCACTCCCCCATCCTGTTTTCCATCACTTGACAAATAATTCATCCTCACTCGAATAAAACCCAATTCTACCTCAGCACTTCTTTGCTATCCCATTTTCCAACTGTTGCTCACATCCTATGTGTCTAGAATCTTGAGTCTCAACCGTACAATCACCTTGGATGGATTAAATGGTGGAATGAAACTATCCTTCATACTAAAAAATTTCGTTGCATCTATGACAGATAGCTAGTTATGTACCACAGAAGATTTTATGAAGCCATTACTCTTGATCTACATATGGCCTTTGAGGCTCTTTCCATGAATCTATTTGATATGAATCTCCAAGTTTGGCTTGCCATCCTTCGATGCCAGAAGCAAGTTGCATATAGTTATGCTGCTAGGGGAGCTTAGATAAAAACCCATCTCCATTGGTTCAAAGTCGGTGATCAAGCTTCGAAGGAATTTTTTAGTGCTTTGAGGGCTTGTTATTCTGTTGTGGGTATTAAATGCATCTGAGAAGATCAATAGGTTTTCATCTACCTGCTGAATATTCTTCAAGCTTTTGCATGTCATTATGAGAAGGTTTTTATGGCTCAGGGATCCTCTATTGCATGTGATCAAGCACTACAAACTTGCCTTGATGTTACTCCCAATAGGCTTGCTCTTGAGTAGTATGCCTTTCATGAGAAAAAGATTACTCTTGCATACCTAAAGGAAACTATCTTATCCATGACTGATGACAAAGCCCCTGGATGTGATGGCTTCCCTTGTGAGTTCTACAAGATGCTTTGGGATGACATTGACCCTGATTTGCTTTAGGTTATCTTGAAGCTTACAATTCTAATTCATTGGGCAACAACATCAACAAAGGGAATATTAAATTAATACCTAAAGCTAGAGATCTTGAAGAAATTTGCAATTGAAGGTCCATCACTTTTTTGAATGTATCCTACAAGATCATTTCCAAAGCCCTCTCTCTTAAAATTTGACATTTTCTCCCTTAGATTGTTCGACTTGAACAAACTGGCTTCATCAAGTCTTGTATATCTGAGAAAAAATCATTGTTGTCTGGGAAGGAATGGAATGGGCTAGGAAATCCAATCAACATGCCCTTTTCTTGAAGATTGATTTCACCAAAGCATATGACTGTATTGAATGGCCCTTTATTCTTGCTATGCTTCAAGCTCTAGGTTTCAGCCTAGTATTTTGTCAATCGATGCAAATGCTATTTGGGGATGCCTATAATTGCATCACCATTAATGGTTGTCAGTCTAAAACTTTTGAGCTCTTCAGATCTATCTGCCAAGGTAGTCCTCTTGCACCTTCTCTCTATGTTGTGATAGCTGAGGGCTTTGGTTATCTATTGGCCAATGCCATCTCACAAGGTCTGGTGCATGGTATTTCTTTACCAAGGTCAACCACTTAGCTGGTTAATGGCCATTTTATTAGATAATTCTTTCCTCATGTTGATTGAGGATAAGGAGATTATTGCCAATGCTTTGTAGTCTTTAGATACTTTTTGTCTTGCTTAGAGTTGGCTATCCAATGGCACAAAACCCTTTGCTACCGATAATGTTTTTTGCTAGGCCCTCATTGGTTGCAATAATATGGATGGAAATGGGTCCAACATGGTGACATTTTTAAAATTTTGGGCATTCCCTTTTCTGTTCAAGTATCTCTTGTGGAGTTGTGGAATTTTGTGCTTGCTCGAATTGAGAAGAAGCTGGAATATTGGATCACTAAGCCCCTTTCACTTGCGAGAAAGTTTCAAATATGCTCCAAAGTGCTTGCTGCTACTCATGTTTGTTATTCTTCTTGTTGGGCTACCTCCAAAACCTCATACCTTAAGCTTGAACATCTTCTTAGGGACTTTCTCTAGGCCTTTGATACTGTGCATCATGGCTTTCATAGAGTGGTCTAGGCTTCTATTGTTTACCCAAGGATTTTGGTGGTCTTGGCTTACTTTCCACCCACAAGTAGGGGATAGCCCTTTATGCCAAATGGGTTATATGGGCTCTCACTGGAGATAAGGTCTAGAAAATATTGTTACATCACTGCATTTCTCCAAGCTTTTCAGTCAACCAAACAACCTGGAAGGGGATTGGTTTTCAAACCCTTCTTATGACTTCTGAACCTATTCAAATTTAGGGCACTTTTTTTGCTAAGAGCATTTGGAAATCCTATGAATCCATTAAACCTCGGCTTTGTTGGGCTAGTAATGGATTCAGAGATTGGCTCTCAATGAATCAACAACACTTTTGGTGGTCACCCTTATTTTCCACTCAAGGGGTGCCTTTATCCAAGATTCAAGGAGCTAGTGCTTTGGTTTTATTTTGTAGGGGTATCAAAACAGCAAAATATTTTTTCTCAAGGGTTATAATGAGCCTTCACTGATGGGAGGATTTGTAGGTGTAGTTTAGGCTTATCCATCTAGATCGATAAACAATTGATCTTCTAGTTTCTGCAGTTCCTCCCAATTTATTACACAAGCTTGGAATTCACTCATCTTGTCCTTGGTGAAAAGATTGGAAGTGGCACCCTGCCACTCTAATGACTAGTTACAAGCCTAGGCTAGGGTATCAGTGGCTGGTACCCCATCTTTTAATGGTTGATAACCTCAATTAGTGTTGGCATTTGCATTCTTTGCATGAGACTTGGAGTCTTAGATTTTCCATTATCTGGCATACTATCACTGAGCTAAAGATTTCTCACTTTGCCTAGTGTCTCCTCTTCTAGGGCTTGCCTTTGGGTCCTTGACTTTGACATCTGGGAGTTCCTAATCCTAGATGCCCTTTTTGTGGCCAAAATGAAAGCTTTCTACATATTTTTTGGTTTTGCAAAAGAGCTCAAAAATTACTGGCTTTGAATTTTTGATTTCTTCAGGACTTTTCATCTAGAGGGCTTCACTTGGCATATGGTGGTTCAGGGTGATGTTCCTAGACTCCCTTTTAGATATGCCCAAATTTGGCATGTTTTTAGAATGGAGATATTGTTCACAATCTGGAAAGATTGCTATGTTGTTTTATTCTTTCATAGCTTTCTTGATATTTATGTTTCAATGTACTCTAAGGCATGTATATGTAATAATTTCATGATGCAGATTCAAGTACAAATTGACAAAGTCACACTAGAAGTGGCTCACTTGCAGGAGCTACTTGCTCACTGGGGAAATGCCCCTTGTACGGTTGCCTGAGTGCCTATGGATGCTTTATCTGGTGACTGTACTCCTCCTTGCAATCGCTAGAGAGGGTAGAGGAGTTCTTCTCATCACTCACAAACCCCTAGGTCATAGACTCATCACTGCTCTCCCAGTGGTGACTTTTATGGCCATCATCGGTCGGCCTCACCTCCTTGAAGGTTTGGCTTGGGTTGGTGCCCGATGGATCCCCCTACTATCACTAATGTGGGTTGGTTGTCTGCTCATCATGACCCCAAGTGGGCTTTCCTCCAGCTGAATTTAGCCATTTCTCCTCCTAGGGCCAAGGAAGATAAAGACAAGGATAAAGATGTTGCTACTATTGACGTTGGGCTCCCCCTAAATCAACCAATAGCCCCAAAGATTTCTAGGGTTTTAATGATAAAGACCCTCCTTTAGCTGGCACTACTCTTGTAGCCTAAAGTTTTATATTTATGTGTGTGTGTGTGTGTGTGTGTGTGTGTGTGTGTGTGTGTGTGTGTGTGTGTATTTGATGAATAGTTGATCTCTGGCCTTAGGCCATATGAACTCGCGGGGTGATCCTGTATCCCCGACCCTTTTTTGTGAATATGTATCTTTAAAGTTTTAAATTAATGGAAAAGATTTATTCATCAAAAAACTAAATCTGGATATTAGAATATACATTCTGATGTTTATATGAAATACTAAATTATATGTATAATATTGGCAAAATATGACATAACTATCTACCCATGATTTAATAGTTCTATCTAGACTTTATCATAAGTTCAAATAGTTATGAGTTCACAAATGTCCTGATAGTATTAAAAATAAAGTATTAAAATTAATATAAAATAGAGGAAATAATTGGCCTCATCAGTAGGCATACCAAAGTTTGTACTAGGGGGAAATGTGTGTTGGCTCCTGATTTAACAGATTTGAAAATAACCAAGAAACTAGACCAATACATCTAACGCTAGCAAATTCCTATAATGGATGCACTTGATTGCTAATCTTGGGCCAACTATAAGGATAATTCCTTCTTCATCTTTAGGCTCTATAAGACCTAAGCGGGTGGACCTCATATTCTTTATATGGTACTAGTGTAAAGGCATATAACTGAATCTCAATAACAGATAAAACCCATTAATCTTCTATGTTTATGCAAGCATTCATAGTCATGAAATAGCTAATAATAGAGCACATGAACTTGATAAACCAAGTGAGGGAAAATATTTTAATTCCTTAAACACAAAGGGAAAGATATTCGATTGATAATTTGGATCTCAGCATAACCCAGGTATGCAATAGCAAATAACATGCACCCTCTAAGCTGACTAGTCCCTTATCCATTGGGCATCAACTAAACCTCAACACACACATGGATACTTGAAGTATACTCATATATTCATACATCTAATCTATCTACCTAACTTGCAAATAGACATCAATCTTCATAAAAACTTTCATGCTTATTGTGAAATCCTCCTGGTGTAACCTACAACCTTGTCAATGTAAACAAGCATTTACATGGATCTTTGTTCCACTAGTAAATTTATCCAGACATACAACCTTAAGGGATTACAAATGAGTTTAAGTTCTTCATTCTCAAACACAAAAGATTGCAGATAACAGAGGAAGGAGATGAGAATTAGAATGAAGCTAAAAGAAATGAAGCTCTTGTATTAATTTCCTTGAAATGAATACATCATCTATATATCAAAACTTAAAAAATACACAAAAAGATGATTGTGTAATATAAAATGCTTCAAAATAAATACACTATTTTCTATTAATAATAGAGGAATATTGAGGAAAATGATATCACAACTCTAAAAGTGGAGCCAACCTTGTGGTCTCACTAGTCATAAAAATTGGAATCCTTACAATGAGTAGAGAAGAAGAATATATAGAAGAGAAGATATTTCAGGATCTGGAAACTGAAATTAACATGTGTCCCACTAAAATTATCTTCATTCTGATGTTGTTGAGAATGAACTTCATCTACCTATAATCAAAACCATAAATGTTGCAAGAATATCTGATATATCCCCCTTTAAAGTAATAAACAAAATATCCTATGGATAAATATCAAGAAATAATCATAAACTGTGCTAAGGCATCAAAATCAATCTTGGCCTGTCACTTATGCTTTTGCTGTGAAATTCAACTATTCTGCTGGCAAAAGACTTAATTACTTTCAACTGCCTTTAAAACAATCAAATCATCCTTCATAATTGTCACTAAAATCAAATTTGATGAAATTTTGGCTATATGTGTTATCGATTCAAACTAGAAACATCAAATCTGCATTTTTCACTAAGAATCCCCCAAAATCAAAAAACCTCCTATAGTTGCTTCCAACGAACACCTGTGCAAAAAATGATTCTAGAAAAGGAAAGTTCATTTCTTCCCAGCTCCGATGGTATGCTACACTATACATTTCAAAAAAAAAAGTGCCCCTGAGATCAATTCAAAATTTTGGCCCCCAAGCCATAAACAAAGAAATAAAATTTAAAAATTTAAAAATCCATATAGCATAAACTATATGAAATCATAAATTTATGAAAACCTTTATCATTTGAAACTTATATGCTGAATATCTCTAATATTTTTATTTTTTATATTCACTTTTTAATTACTCCCCTTATCTCATGTGCCAAGTGTCCACCTCTTATTGGCTAACTACTTGGGCGGGTCCCTATGCCAATGATAAATACATTAGTTTTCTTATCATAACATCTCCACTTTGATTTTTGGCTTGCCTGATGATACGATGAATACATTAATTAATATATTAATTATTCTTCAAACTTCTTGTCGTAGCATTGTATCACATTGAAAATCACCTCCCGATGTCCTGACCACAAAACCTCCTGTTGTAGCATCACGACCCTCTAATTTTCCTTCCCTCATCTTCTGACTAGTGTAGAACCATAGGCTTCCATTTGAGGCATCCCAATCTTACGACTCGTTGTAGGGTTGTAGCTCTCCATTTCTCTATATCCTGATCTCATGATAGACTGCCATGTGTCACCTCTATATTGGCATTTGAATGTCAAAACATTTCTCTAGGTCACATCCAACTATTCATGGGCCCACCATCCTTGAGCTTCACTTGTTTCCAAGTGGTTTTCTTTGAAGAAACTTGACATTTGAGTGCATGGGTATTAAAATGATGAAAACTCCCCCCTTAGTTTCAATGTGGGATTAAGAACTTAAACCTATGCCTCCATTTTGCAAAGTGTAGAGAACATGTCTGGAGGAAGTAAAAAAGGAACAAGAGGCACATTGATCTATACTCTCTCCTTCAAAATTGTGGAAAATCACTATAGGTTAAAAACTCTATTTTGCTAAAAACATGGAGCTCCACTGTCCTTCCTCCATTACAATGCATGTGCCTTATTCCATGTCATGCCCATTTTGATGCACTTATTACTAATGTGGATGGCTTCTCTTCTTTCTTGCATGGGTCTTATCCTTCATGGGGCTCATATTTTATGTTGCGGCTATCACCTCTACTCCTAGCCATGGGATGTTGAGCTTTTCTCCAGCTATGTCTTGGAGCTCCTTCCTCTGCTTGTTCTTTTGTGTGCCATGCTATGAATGAAACCAATATTGTGTTGTAGTTTTGATAGCATGTTTAAATCTAGATTAGAAGGTTGTGTATTTGACTCATGTCAGGTACAATTTGCATGACTATTGTAGAGCAACTTCACTTTATTGAGTTGTTGGATGGACTTGGGCAAATTGATATCAACAACCTTTTAATTTGGTAGATGCTTCATCTCAATCTTACTATCTACTCTCATGCTCTTAAAACACACTTGTATCCTTTTGTTGGCTCTTAGAAAAAGAAATTTTCAAGAAAAAGACATGTTTTCTTTTCCACACAACATCCAACATGAGCATGATGCTAAATTTTAATTTCTTGCTTGTAGGTTCCCTATGCCATAGAGCCTTGCATTCTTCCATATATTAGAGCTTATCCATCCCACATGGATGCTCTATTTTAAAACAATGTCCCCTTCCCTTTTCAAACATTTTAATTAAAAAGCTTTATCAAAACTGTGGAGCTGCTCTTCCAATGCTAGAGTTTACTCTGCCATAGCATTCAAATATCTCCAGTCATCTCTTGTAGCTATGAATTCTCCTACTCAGTGACATCCAAGCCCAACTACAACATTTGATTTATTTGCCTTACTTTAAAGGTTGCATCTTAAAACATCATGTGGATGGAGACACCACATATATATTGTGTTCTAAATGTGCTCACTCTACTGAAGAGATTCATATGGAAAAGGCCATTTAATCCATGCACAATTTTATCAATATGGTCTAGCCCAAAGTGAGTCTAGCTAAAAAAAAATTGTTTTCAAACAACTAACATGTAGATTAATCCATTAATCTTCTCAAACTGGCTAAAATCAAAATCGAGCACAAATTCACCATTGAATACTTATTTTAAATAATTTCTGCACCACTATGAACTTTGTGTCAGAAGGCCCACTGCCTAGCTTTAAAAATTGATGAAAACACCTGGTCGGGCTCTGAAACTCTAGATATCTTGTCTCTTTGACATATTCAATAGGCCTACCAAATATTGTCACATGAAGACATCAGGATCAAAATATATATACCTCCAAAGTTGCTTACTTAAAATCACCTGCAAATAAACATGTTAGAAAATTAGAAAATGTGTTTGGTTTTGGCTTCAAAAACTGGGCAAATGGGCACTTGAGAGCTTGAAAATTTGGGGAAATTTTTTTTTTTCCATGAGGAGAATGTAATTCTCTAATTTGGGCTCATGATGAATAATAGGGTGAGTTTGGAAAGTGTGTGAAGTGGGCTACTCAAAATTGTAGAACAAGAAACATCAATAGAGAAGTGTTTTTTGCAAATGGAATGGCCCTAGGAAAGTATGCAGACAAATTCATCAAGGTGTACAAATTGGCACACTTGAAGCATTTTTAGTATGGAACATAGTGGTACAATCAATTTTGTCCCACCAATCACAGACTCAAAGATATAACACTATTACATTTGGGTTCAATTTTTGACCTTTATTGGTCAAATTTTTGACCCAAATTTTGACCAAATTCGACCAACCCATTGGTCGATATTTTTCTGGTTGAACTTTCAACCAACTCACTAGTTGGTTGAAAAACCAACAAGCCATTGTCTATGGTCATGCAAGAATTGGTCAAAATTTTGACCAGCAAAGGTAGAAAAAAATTTGCACGTTGGTGGAAATTTTGACCAACAAAGGTAGAAAAAATTTTAGGCATTGGTGGAAATTTCGACCAATGAAGGTGGAAATTTTGACCAACAAATGTGGAAAAAATTAGAGGCGTTGGTGGAAATTTTGACTAATAAAGCTAGAAAAAAATTTAAGCGTTGATGGAAATTTTGACTAACAAAGGTAGAAAAAAATTTAGGTGTTTGTGGAAATTTCCACATACAAAGGTCAGAAAATTTTTTAAGCGTTGGTGGAAATTTCCACCCAAAAAGGTCGAAAAAACCTAAGTGTTGGTGGAAATTTTGACCAATGAAGGTGGAAATTTTGACCAATGAAGGTGGAAATTTCCACCAACAAGAAGGTGTAATTTTTTTTTAGGCATTCTATAAAATAGTTCACATGTCTTGCCTATGATACAACATTTTGAATGCATCCTACACTCTCTCATTCGGCTGATGATGGATTACGCAAAGTGATCTGAAACCATGATTCTAAAAAACACACACAATCAAATCCAAAATGAACTTGCACTACAAATGGATTATGGAAATATGATATCGTTAATTTCATATGCATGTCTACCAAGACAAATATATGTTTAAGTTGTGATTGTCCTCGTAGACATGCGTGCAATTTTACCAATATCATATTTCCACAATCCATTTGTAGTGCAAGTTCATTTTAGATTTGATTGTGTATTTTTTAGCATCATGGTTTCAGATCACTCTGCATAATCCATCATTAGCCAAATGAGAAAGAGTAGGATGCACGTAAAATGTCGTATCATAGGCAAGACATGTGAACTATTTTATAGAATGCTGCAAAAACATCGACAATAACTAATATAAAGAATATTTAATTAATTATACAATTGAGAAAAATCATGTACCAGTGAGTTGGTCAAAATTTCAAGAAATTTTTTTTTCACCAATGGGTTGGTCGAATTTGGTCAAAAATTTGACCAATAAAGGTAAAAAATTGAACCCAAATGTACTAGTGCAAGTATGCTCACCAAGTTGACTCTTTGAGTTCAATCATCAAGTCACCCCACCAAAGTGCCTCATCAAGGTCAGTCTTGAGGTCCATTCATTGAGCTTGCTTACCAAGTCAGCTCGCTATATCGCTTCTCTAAGTGGCCTCGCTAAGTCGGCTTGCCAAGTTGCCCCACCAAGTTGCCACTTTAAGCCCACTCGCCATGTTTAATTTTGAAAATAATGTCTAGTTACCAAAAATTGACATATTATGTCAACGATTAAATGGAAAACAAAGTAAGAAGGAATAGAAAATGCCTTTTGTCCTCCTATTGCTTTGATACTATGCAGACCAAAAAATTTAGTGATCAATGTGCTTTCATAAGTATGAACATGATTATAGTAATTTGGCAGCATACGAAGAAGTACTTGTATAATGGTCACACTGGTAAACAATGAAGAAAAGAAAAACAATAGGATGTTGAAACCCTATGGAACATTAAGGCAAACTGAGGAATCCCACAATATAAAGTTTGTGTACCTTACAACTAGCATTAGTTGGTTACCACACCTAAATGTATAGCTTAAAGGACTCATTTACTTACAGCTAGCATCTTAAGATACAAAGATGCATCAATTTCCAAGGATGTTGACAAAAATTGCCAAATAAACTAAGAACAATAACTCCCAATTTCTTTGACTAATTGCAAAAATTGCATAGATGAGACTAAATTAGTATGCATGGTGTTTAAAATGTAAATCTCTTGTACACCCAAAACCAAGTGTGGAAAATTCAAAATTTTGTGAATCCAATATGTCTAGGGACAAACACACAAACTCAACAGTATATTTCAATACAGTCTTCTTCAATAACAAGAAATTGACTAAAAATAAATACACATTTTAAAATCATATTGTTTTCATCATTCAAATATTACACATATACATTTTTCATTCTCTTGTTAGTCTAACTCTAAATTTCTTGTTAGCAAAATTAATAAACATTACAAGGCATATACATATAAATGTAAAATATTGAGCAAGTCGCTAGTCATATGCATAAATATGCAAATAAATATGCAAACCTGATTCCCAATTGCAGATTGAGCATTAAGTCATAATTTCTGTGCCCTTTATAGATAATTTCCCCTGGTCTCTTACTTTCATTTGGCTGCCATTTATGCCCTCTTTTCATAGCCTTGGAATGCAAATTTATTCTGGATACCTCATTAATCAAAACTCCTTGAACATATTCTCTCTTGACAGTAGATTGCACAGGAAAAATTTTGGGATCACAATTTCTGACACCCTCATCATTATCATCAAATTCCTCACTACTTGAGCTTCTTATCCCATCAAAGGAAAAGGTTCTTACTATTTTGGATTCAAGGGTTTTTGATGATGTTGTTTCAGAGCTAGGGGCATAAGAAGTATTCAAATAAACCTCAAAATCAAACATAGAAGAGCTTCTCTCCTTCCAACAAGATTGATCATCAAGGGAGAGATCATCATGCTGATCCACATTGGAAGGCAAGGATTCCAAAAGGTGGCATAGCCTAGTCTAATTGCCACATGCAAGATAAAATGTACCTATCCCATCTTTGAGCCCCTTACTCTAGGTCCCCATATAACAACTCCCATCTACCCATCTATAGACACCATGGCCATGCTTCAACCCATCAAGCCATTACCCATCATATTTCTCCCCATTGGTCTGACTCATAATCCCCATTCGATCATGGGTTTCCACCATATCTTCTAACTTATCATAAAAGGCAACAAGGTTAAGCCTACTAAAGTTAGCATGAAAATCTAGCTTCTCTTTTTCTTCCTTGAAAATCACTTCTTTGAAGGCATCATAGTATACAATCTTCATCCTCACACATCTGTTTCTATAATATCTTAGTCTTGCCATGTGTCCCACTTCCTCCAATTTCACCATTTTTGCCTTTAGCTTATTGATGTTCTCCATGAGCTTTTCCTCCACCTCCCCTGCCGCTCTCAAGCAAAGACTGGCCTGGTAAGAAATAAAAATAACAATTCTTAGTACATATTAATTTAACAAACAAATTGTGCATCACAAAGCTTTTCATAGTTAAACTCGGTTTCATATGTACCAATTTACTATGGACTGATGTTTTCTACTTATGTATAAATATATTCCAACTATAAGACAATTATTAGGATTCAATTATATAATTTTTGAATCCAATCTATTGATTCATTTACATGAATAAATGATCGGTGGTATATAAAAATGTATGACTTTTTAGTTGAATTTATGAACTCATTTCTCATGAGTAGCTGTATACAAGAATCTCTCTCATGAGAATGATGGTAGTAGATGGATGCAATAAAAAGACAAATAAAGAGGAAGGCAATAAATGGACAAGTTATTATGGATCAGTTAAGTGGGTTCTTATCACTGATTACTTATGAAAAATAGACCAACAAATTTAACTTAAAAACCACACAATTAAATTCTAGTTCTAGAAGTATCATAATTTAACTTGCTATGAAAAAATATCAAAACTTTACATACTAAACAGATAAAAGTAGTTTTCATTTTAGAAATTATAAAAAATAAATTAAAATATAGATCAAAGTCTAAATGCTAAATCCTCCATTCACTCTTGCAGGTTACATCATGGATCCAATGATAGGATTCCAAACCTGATTGCTAAGTAATCTATAGTTCTCTTCAGCTGGCTAAATTCATAGTTTAACACTAAATTCTATTCTTCTAGACCCAATTTTGCTCTTCTATCAAATCAAGCAAGTGAAAACTAAATTCTATTTAGGAAATTGCATTATGAGTACAATGAAGGATAAAAAAGTTCTTAAAAAACCAAGCAAGATGACAAATTAGAGGGCATTTTGAAACTGGCCTCCACCTTTGCTTTTTTGGCTTGCAAATAATTAAAAAGTAAGATGAATAATGTCAAGAAGCTTAATTGAATTACAAGCCCAAGAGCATCTAGTTGGACTTCCATGGCAGAAGAAGGTGCACCTTGTGATAAGGGAAGCATAGAAAGCCCTTGCAAGTTAAGACTGTTTGTGTCAGCATGGAAGACTGCATCATACCCAGTGTGATTTGAAGTATTAGCCTGATCTTGGGTAGTAAACAAGGAATTCAATAAGAATGGTTGCAAAAATAGAATTCAAGAAATGAATTTCATTGATATGTGTAACATTTTAACTGATGATAAA
The DNA here is from genome assembly GCA_028749045.1 of Cupressus sempervirens. Taxonomy (NCBI): domain Eukaryota; kingdom Viridiplantae; phylum Streptophyta; class Pinopsida; order Cupressales; family Cupressaceae; genus Cupressus; species Cupressus sempervirens. Next base: position 760,162,924 of record CM053789.1, on the reverse strand, counting down.
AAACTCTATAAAATTACTAGGAGTAAAGGAACTTCCTCGATAGGAAGCTCTACTCCAAGATCCCCTTGAGCTACCATAGCCTAAAGAAGAGGAAGGAAGAGACAACTGTTAGAATCCTAAACACCATACAAATACCATGAAAAATCAATACATGCATAACTTGAATGAGTGTGGCTAAAAATGAAGGTGGCTATGACCATTTGCATGCAAGCAGTGTGTAAATGCTTGTCATAAATAAAATAAATGAAAGAAAACATTCAATAATGTCCAAGGGACCACTAGCATATAAATATCAAAAAACCTCCAATGAAGTACTTTCATAAAACTGTAAGCTTATACAACTGTATATTGTAGGTAGTAGCAGATAGAAGAAAAGGGAATAGAAACACAGGAACAAGGATCCAAGAAATTTTTAATTCTGCAGAATCAAATGGAGCACTAGCGTTCAAGATGGATGCTTCTATAGGATAGAGGCTAGGACAAAGACACACAACTTATATTCACCACTACAGGTCACTTGCACAATATCTGGGTGCTCCAACCTTGTATGACCATCAGAAATGGACACTTGCATTAAAGAATGGTGCCCTTCCCTCTGCAAATCATAAAAATGGACACATGTACTAAATAATGGAGATCCTATAGACCAAGAACACAAACTATTTTGCAGAAACACTACTCCACGACAATTCTACACTTTGACACTAGTGTCTAGACAAATAGTGGAGCCCTGAATACTAAGAGATGCATGATCATTCATAGTTTAATCAGATTGACATATAAACTGCTATATGGACTCTAGATATATGGAAAGCTAAATATTTACTTGAATAGGGACAAAAGACAAGGGTGTTGTTGTTTGGGAGATTGTGTTGGTCAGTCCTCTAGGTGGTATCTTTCAAACTCAATTGAGCTGATTGAATATTTGGGTGTGTGAGATATGCTAGAGACTAGCCAAAAACTATTAAGTGGTGTTTATGAGAGACAAAACAACAAATCTTGGATACCAAGTTCAAAAGAATGTAAAAATTAACAAAATAATAAGATCATTGTTTCTTAGCTGTTGAAATCTAACTTGTAAGACAATGTTTCTTAGCTTTTAAAACCCAGCTTGTATCCTATGTATTCAAAATCTGGCATCTCATACCCAAACAAAAGGTGACAAGATGGAATCAGAGCTAGAATGAACCTAAAGCTAACCCTAAATTCTTCTCAAGGCAGCACTGACAAAAATTATGGCAAATAGAAGATCTTTTCCCATGCATGGTATAACAGCTGCACAAAAATACCCATAGCCCTTGCATGCCACAACATCTCTGTTACGAATTGGAAAAGCACATTTCCTCTCGCAGAAAAATGTTTCTTGACAGTTCACAACTTCTAAGACCTTTGTTGTGAAGCTAAAAGATGGAGAGGAAAAAGGTAACAAAGGCATAATTTATGAGATTGAACTAATGTCAAATTTATGAATTACAACAGTAGAATCTGAAGAGAATGCCATGTTTAAATACATACACTAAAATTTCATAAGCATAAGATACCAACAAGTCTTGCATGGGAATGTACCTAGTACAATCAATTATGAGAAGTTGTGATGACATAAAAATGCCCATTAGAAGCAAACAGTCTTAGAATGAGGAAGATGTCAAGATTTTCATAGTTGAGAGTTATGCCATTTTAACCAACTTATGTCACATTTAGAAAAATCTCCAACGGCTATATGGCCTCATAGATTTTACTCACACAGGAAAAAAATCACATTAATTTATTTCATGTGAAAATTATAGCATAAAGAATATATATATCCCTCCTTTCAAAGTGTCAATTTAGATATTACTGTCCACGTTTAAGTTTTGCTCTCTCGTTTCTTGACAAAACCATCTTGAGCTCCATGAGGAAACTACAATCTGAAAACTCAATAGCTAGGAATCATTCAAGTAGCTAAATGATGGTCTCATTCTAGTTAACTTCACTGAATGATAAACAATCAAAAAAATTGATTTAAAAACATCTTTACTGAAGCTCACAGTCCTTGCCAACAATTTAAAGAAGATTATAACATATTCACAAGTAAAGCTTTTATATTTTGTATTTTACATCAAAGCCATACAAGAACCATCAAAAACCAACAATGGAAAAGCACCAACATCCAAACAAATACATGCATGACTAAATTGTAAACAAAGTAGCATGTGCATTTAACTTTCTATATAATGCTTGACAAGCATGACTTCACCTAATTTATTAAGCCCATTCAAAGCAATATCACCAATCATAAAGTAACAACTTATCTAACTAAAACCTCTGATCTAGGGAGAATGTACTTACCCAATTTGATGCAGAAAGAATTGAATGAAGATTTGGTATTGAATCAACACTTTCAATCTTCACAGTCACATGGATATCTGCACCACAACCTTCACATAATTACAAATACAAATGTATTGATATTTTATCACATTTTAAATTCTGATTTAAAATATAAATTAAGGGAACATGCTATATTAAGCCCAATACTGTATGCAAAGGATTATATTACACTGGAAAGTTAAAATTTTTCTTCAAAGGTTTACTTTTAAGGTAATCTTTCAACTCATGCACCACCTTAGCATCTTTAACAAAGGAAATAACATAATAGTCTATGCCATTCTCAACTCCAAATTTAATATCATCCCAATCTTTATCTGCGAAAAAAAAGACAAGAAATAGATTTTATCAAATACCAAATTAAGCTATCTCAGATGTTGTGTTGGTCAAAACAACTCATCACATATACAAGTAACAACAAAATACAAATATTACACATATTTCAAGATTGATAAATATATCATTCAATTATATTCTAGGTAACTTCAATCAATCAATATTAGGTACAAAAAAGGGAAATCACAATGAAATCAAAGTTCCTAAGAAAGAAGTAGATTGAGATGTACATGTCAATAAGCAACAAAAATCTAATTTGCTATGCATGCCTGAGAGTTGATAAAATGGTCTTAACCTGTAATGGAAGGCAGGGTAGAACTTTTTCCACGCACATTTAAGTTTCATTGTGATTTAAGCTCTCCTCCATTGATTACTTCACAAATTATAGAATTTGATGTTTTTGACTTCACTTGTAGTAACATCACCCCCCCTAGAGAAATTCAAATAATGATAAGAGATAGAAAGCTATGAAAATGTTGCGAATAACATTAGTAACTCTGTTCTTTTCAGCTAATAAATGAATTTTCAAGCCAACACAAGAGAACGTACGATCAACAAGTAGTGTGTCTCCTTTCTCCACATCATTCACAAAATCATCATAATTCATGCTTACACAGTCTTCAGAGCCCACTCCTCTTTTGATTGTGAAAGTAAACTCTTGGCCCTTTGTGAGCATGATAGGCTGTGGTAGATCTCCACTTTTGACTTTAGGGCCCTACAATAAAATGATCTTTTAATTTATTGTTTGAGCAAAGGACTAACTCAAAAGACATATCAAAAAGGGGGTTATCTGATAAATTGCACCTAAAACACAAAAAATGACTATTAATAATGTAGATGTATTTTAATTTAGGATGAAAAAAAAGTGAAATAGATTTCAAATCTACATCTTTTCTGATTGGCTAACAGTGTTGCAATATGAAAATAACCCACATTATGATGTTTTCAAATAGTTAGTTACAACAACAACCTATATATAATAAAGGAGTTTCAACACCTATGCAACTCTAGATGAAAGAAAATCTTGTATGATCTTAAATATTTCATGCATATTGATAATATTCTCCTATTATAAGATTTCATGCATATTGATAATAATAAACTTAGATATCATTTATAAAACAAACTCTCAGACATTAGTGGTACAAAATGCTTCCTATTTAAATTACCTGCCAACAAAATAAGCATCTCACATTGCAGATTAAAGCCCAGAAATAGTTATAGCAAAGGCATAGAAACAGATCTAAGCCTAGATCAAGATAGGTCAAGTCCATACAAAATGTCTCATTGATTTAGTTTCTATATATAGTAATCTTATTTTAGGGCACCAAAATGGGTTTTATCCCATCACACAAGTAAATGATCTATTAAAATATCCTAGATTTGTAATTATAAAGCTTTGCTTCGAACAAAATGCCACAATCAAATTGTGAACTAGAGAATAGTGGAAGACCACACAGGCAATTACTTCCCACAAATACTATGATAAGAAAAGATAATGCTCATGTTGGTCTGATTTTTTGCGTATCAAATTTTCTTTGAATCATAAAAAAAATCAGATGAGAATCCTCTAGTAAGTCATAGGGTTTTAGGTTTTTGTCTAGTGTATTTTGATACCTTTGAAAGTCTGTGAAAAACCCTAGGTTTGGCTTTTAAAATTTACCCTGGCATGAATTCTTTTTGAACAAAGGGGCGAAGAATGGATATTCTTCTCCTGCCTGTTTGGACGTCGTGGTTGAGTCTTATGATAAAGGGTTTTAGTCCTACTGTTGGATTTGATTTGAATCCACGGTTGTCGCATACTCGCTATGGCAAGATGCTCATATGTTACGCATAGCGAGATAGCGATCAACAAAAAATTACCTGTGATACTGAAAAGTGGAATCTAATGCCGTGAAATGTGTTCATGGGATGATCTTATGACCACGTGATACATCCTAGACTTGTCAATTTCAAGAAGGAATGCATGTGGGAAAAAACTTGCAAGTGGTGTCACCGGAGTTCAAAATTATCCAACGATTCGCCAAGTCGCTAACAGGAAATACTTACAATTTGCTAGTGGCGATATAGAAAATGCCCGAATGGCATTGGCTAAATAGCCATGAAAATGCATCGGCTAAATAGCCTATGCCGTTACCTCCCTTACTTCCGTTAGCTCCTACAAAATGTACTTCCCTGCACAATTTTGGGCTGTGTCCTTTTAAATAGGCTTGGGGCAGCATGAGGGTGGGGAAAAATATTTATGGGGCCCTGAGCCCACGTGGTTGAGAGTTGGAAGTTTGTGGTCATGGGTGGTTAGTGTTAGGGGTTTGGGGTTATAGTGTAAGTTCTAGTTTTAGTATAAGTTAGTTTATATATATATATTTGTTAGTTTTGATTATGTTTATATATATATATATATATATATATATATATAATATTTAATTAATATGTGTCTTTTAAAAATTAGTTTAGAATTAAGTTAGTTTGTTTTTATTTAATATTATTTATATTAATATTAAATTAAGATTATTTTTAAATTTAAATTAGTATTAGATTAGTTTAATTTTAAGTTAGTATAAATTTAATTTAGTTTTTAGTTCTTAACTAAATTTATTGTTTGTGATAATTAATTTAGTTTTAGTTTAAAGATAGATTAGTTATTTAAAATAAGTTTAAAATTTAGATTTTAATTGTTAGGTAGTTTAATTTAAAAGTTTTAAAACATTGAAAATTTATTGTTTGAAAGTTAAGTTAGTAGTGTTAATGTCTTAAATTTTTATTTTTTACTTTTTATTAATTTTAGTATTATGAGTTGTTAATGAGTAGTATCAGATTTTAGATAGTTTTTAAAAAAATTAGGTTTTTAGTATGTTTTTAAATTAGGATATTTGGCAATAGAGTTGTTTGTTTTGTATTAAATAAAGTGTTAGTTTAAATGATGTTAATTAGTATATATATATTTTAGTGGAATCAAATATAATTGCTTTATCAATAATTTGCAATCTGAAGCTTTTGGACTTTTTCGCTCCATCAGGCAAGGTTGTCCGCTAGCTCTAGCACTTTATGTCCTTGCTGCTGAAGGTTTTGGTTATTTACTTGCTCACTCTGTGTCTTCAGGACTGGTCCGTGGCATTTCCTTGCCTGATTCTTCCTCCCAATTAGTCAATGGTCATTTTGCTGATGATTCTTTTCTTACTCTTCTTGAAGATGAAGAAAACATCAAAAATGCTTTAAATTGTCTGGACAGTTTTTGTCAAGCCTCTGGCTCTGCCATTCAATGGCATAAAATGCTCTGTTACCGCCAGTCTTTCTTGCCAGCTCCACCTTGGCTCAACTAGTTCCAATGGAAATGGGTTACTCATGGAGAAATCTTCCACTTTCTTGGCATTCCCTTTTCTTTCCAGGCTTCCCTTGTAGAACTTTGGAATGCTATGCTTACAAAGATTAGCAAAAAACTTGATTATTGGATCACTAAGCCACTTTCTCTTGCTGGTAAATTCTAGATTTGTTCTAAGATTCTGGCTGCCACTCATGTGTACTATTCTTCCTGTTGGGCTCCCTCCAAAGCTTCCTATCTCAAACTAGAATGTTTGCTCAGAGATTTTCTTTGGGCCTCTGGTTCTGACCATCATGGTTTTCACAGAGTTTCTTGGGATTTCTATTGTCTCCCAAGGGAGTCTGGGGGTCTCGCCTTGCTTTCCACTCAGAAGTAGGGCCTTGCCCTCTATGCTAAATGGATTATCAGAGCTATTTCTGGAGATGAAGCGTGGAAGATACTTGTAAGGCATTGCATTTCTTTCGGCTTCCCTGTCAATAGACTGACGTGGAAGGGGATTGGTTTTTAGACCCTTCTCACTATGCATGAACCAGTGGTCATACGGGGCACTTTTGTTATAAAGAGCCTCTGGAAAGCCTGGGAAGCTGTTAAACCTTGGCTTCGTTGGGTTGGTGATGAGTTTCTCAATGGGCTATCCTTAAATCAACAGAACATTTGGTGGTCTCCCCTGTTTGCCATCTAGGGTACTCCTCTTGCCAAGACTCAAGGTGCCAGTGCTCTGCGTTTCTTTAAACGTGGCATCCGCACTACCAAGGATATTTTTTCAAGAGTCACCATGAATTTTAGGTCATGGGAGGATATGCAAGTTCAATACCACCTTGTTCGTTTCGATCACTAGACTTATGACCTTCTATTGTCTTCCATCCCTATGCACTTACTTCATAAAGTGGGGATTAAGTCTGTTCGTCCTTGGTGGTATGATTGGAAGTGGTATCCTACCACTCCATTTACCAATTATAAGCCCAATATGGGGTACAGATGGCTTTCGTCCCACCTTCCAATGGTGGACACACTTAATCAACGGTGGCATTTGCAATCTTCGCTTTCTCAATGGAGAAAATGTTTCAACACCATTTGGAGTGTCATTACAGAACCTAAGATTGCCCACTTTGCTTGGTGCCTTGCCTTCCAAGGTCTTCCCCTAGGGCCTTGGCTCAAGCACATTGGGGTTCTTGATCCCAGATGCCCCTTCTATAGCCAACCTGAGTCCTTTTTGCATATTTTTTGGTTTTGCAAGCGTGCTCAGAATTATTGGCACTGGATTCATGATTTTTTCAAGCCTTTCAGGCTCGAACCTTTTTCATGGCACATGATCCTGCTAGGTGATTCCCCTAGAATTCCTTGAAAGTTCTCCCAGATTTGGCATACCTTCAGGATGGAAATTTTGTTTTCTCTATGGAAAGATAGGAATGCAGTTTTATTCACTCACAGTTTTTTGGATGTTAACATTGCAATGTACACTAAGGCATGCATTTGTAACAATGTCAATATGCAGATACAGGTGCAAGCTAATAAAGTTGCTCTGGAAGTTGCCCACTTACAAGAATTGTTAAATCATTGGGGCAATGCTTCGTGCACCATTGCCAGAGTGCCTTCGGATGCCTCGATCGATGCCTCTTCATCTTGTGGTCGCTTTTCCCGACGCTAGTCCTCTGGCCGCCATTCACACACGCTGCACTCCCATGGTCCCCGCCACCGCTCTCTCAGTGGTGGACATGGCGGTTGGAGGTGTCGCTCTGCTTCCCCACCGCATGGTGGTTCTGGCTGGTCCCTGGCTCCTCCCCCTGGGTGAGCTTCTGGCCGGTCCCCGACTCCTCCCCTTGGACGGGCGCACTCTAGAAAGTTTCCTCAATTGGCCTTGGCAATTTCTCCTCCGCGGCCAGACAAGAAGGATGCGGAGACTGCGACTACTCCAGATCCTGCTGACAGCTAGACTATTCCCAATTTTCCCCACAATCCCACTGATGCATGGGGATTTCCTGATAAAGATGATCCTCTTCCCTCTGTTGGTACTACCTTGGTAGCCTGAGGTTGTTAAAAGTTTTTTTTTTATAAATAGTTAATAGTTTCTGGCTGAGGCCATGTTATTTTTTTCGGCTTCGGCCATGTGAACTCATTCATGGGGTGATCTTGTATCCCTCGACCCCTTTTTTGTGAATTTTAATCTTAGTAAATTTTATTAATTGAAAAGGACTATTCATTAAAAAAAAAAAATTGCTTTAAAAGCATAGTTGTGTTAGTATTATTAAATAGTATCATTGTCAATTTATTTTTTAGGATTGTATCTTATAGACCAAATTCAACATATAATTATCTCTTCTTAGACAATAATAAATTTACTTATCTATTTACCTTTATAATATATTTTGATAATTATATAAATATTATTAATTCTTATTTTCAATTAAATTTTATCAAAAAAAACTAATAATTAATATAATGAGGTTGTAAACTTGTAATAAATTAAATTTTAAATAGGAAACTTTTGAAATAAATTTTCTAAAATTTAATTAATATAAACTCTTGGAGAACTACTATGCTAAATCTATGTGAATAGTTTTTTTAATAAAAAATGATATAATATTTAGCTGAAACTTTAATAAACTTATTTTATACTCTAATTATTAAATTTAATTATTTTTTAATTATTTTAAAAATAAATTTATATAATAAACTTCCCTATCTAAAATCTGATACTACTCATTAACAACTCATAATACTAAAATTATTGCCAAATATGCTAATTTCCTATTTAAAATTTAATTTATTACAAGTTTACTACTAATGTTTGCAAGAGCAAGACTGCAAATTAGAATCCTAAGCAGAAGTTCATGGGTTACTGCCACAAATGCAACAAACAAGGACATCAGGCACATGAATGAAAAACCAAGACCTTGAGCACACAAAGATTTGAAGGATACTCCTATAACTATCAGAAGTAGGGAGATAGAGCATATGAGTGCAGATCCAAGCCTAAGTGGTCATCAAACAAATAGACAAAAGTAAATCACAATGGAAAATCGTATAATTAGGATTACAATACTAGGTATAGTTGTCACTACTATCAAGAGTATGGACATGTTCCTAAGAATTGCATAAGAACACACTTTAGAAGTGACTACAAAAAATGGTTGAGTCAACTACATGTTTTAGTTGGTTGAAGATTGGTCACATAAGTAAGAATTTCCCAACAAGGTCAAAAGTGCCAAGCAGTGATTCAACAAAGGCAAAGAAAAGGAAAATGTTGAGAATGTTAAAGATGAAATGAAAAATACATAGAAGAGAAAGGAAGATTGCAGCACATCAAGTTCTGATGGGATCTCTTCACCCAATGGGTCAGTTGATGACACCACCTCCAACTAAGAAATCAAGAGGTATGTGTGGGACTGATATTTAAATAATATATCATAATTATTTCCAAGGACTTAGTTTTGAAAAGATTATATTTTCATGAAGAAAGATGCAAAGTTTTGTTTAGAATCTTGAAGAAATCTTTTAGTTTTTCAATTTTCATGTTACTGTCAAGCATGAAAATTTTCACTTAAGTTGTCGAGTGAAATCTAGTTGATACTGAGCTATTATAGGTGATAGTGTTGACCAATCTCATAGTGGTTTCTGAGCAAGAAGTAAACTTCATGGAAGCTAAGCGAGTTGAAATTTCTATTCAAGCTGAGCTTACAATTGTGTAAGGACTGGGCATTAATTACAAAGTTCTGAGGTCTATATGATCAATTTTTTACTCATTTGACATCATTCAAATTTGGAGAGAGAATGAAGAGCTAAAGGAAAATTGAAGAGATCATTCTAAACATTTTCAAAGTGAATTCAACCACTATTCAACATTGTTCATCAAATTTTTGAAGGTATTTATTGTATGTTGAGTTACACTATTTGAATTTCTATAAACCATAAGTGATAATTATGGTGCCTAGTTCTTTTACTACCAAGGTTAAAGAGGGAAAGCAGGTCTTGAATGTTCAACTAATTAACAATGAGATTAGACAACAAAATTTCAAAGCAATCCCTAATATTGCATATAAAAAAGATCTATTTGGTGTGTTATCCATGATACCACCACAAGTCTTAATGATTCAAGATGTGAAATGTTGTTCACATGCAAGGTGGGTAGCATAGGTGACATGGAAATCAAAGACCTATATGGAAAACTGTGTGAAAATGGAATACTAAAGGAGAAATACAAAATTGTAGAAATAAAAGGGTTAATCATGCCCTAAATTTTCCAAATATTTTCAAGACTAAGTGGATTAAGATTATTTTAATCAAAATTCATGATAACTCTGTATGGCTAGAAGATGGACCTATCAAGATAACCAAGAATATTGTGCAAATGGTAATAGGGTATCCAACCCTAGATAGACCTAAAACCATGAGGAGTGATGCAAAAGAAGTTATTGAGAAAAACATACGGGCAGTATGGAATAAAGGAGGAATGACAATGGATACTATCATAGATCCCCTAATTTCTTTTGCAGTAAGGATTATTGCACATAAGTTCTTTCAATCAAGTAGATTGAATAGTGTACCTTGTATTGATGTTGATGTAGGATAAAAGATAGTGAAGAAGGATTGTACTTATGACCTTATCAAGCTTCAATTGCAACAACTATCAGAAAATTTGGGAGCCATGATGAAAACCAAGAGTGCACAATGAAAGTTTGAATCAATACTTGTATGTATATTTTTCTATGTGTAGAACACATTTCCTTCCTTTGGAAAAGTTTCATGGAAGACAAACAAATCCATTGTAGTAAAAATAGGAGAATTCATTGAGAAAATGGGAGAGAGCTTTGAGTCTATTATGACTATCTATTTTGAGGACTTTAAGTAGTCAATGAAACAAAGACACAAGATACCAGTGTCACTAGTTGAGAAACATTTCAATGATGTTTGCTTTCTAGTTGATACTGATTTCACAAATGTAGAAGTTGTAGCTCCAAGGGTTAATGGTTGAGATCACTAGGATATGAAGTCAATGTGGATGAGGCATCTATAGTAATTGCATCCTTTCTTGCAGAAGAAGAAGTAGATAATAAGGCTACTGACTTTGTAAATTGTGATGTTGCCAAATCAAAGATAACTATGGATCTAAAGACAACATTAATGATAAGGAAGAAGAACAAGATTGTCAAGAAATTGAAAGAAAAATATGGTTAAGGGGCATAGGAAGATGATGAAGATGATAATGATAATGAAGAATAAGATGTACCAGCCCAAGCACCATTGGCCCTAACACAAGGTCAGGGAGAAGATCAAGGAGAAGAGGAAGTCGAGCTTGAAGAAGGTGTCAAAGGAGAAGAAGTTAGTGAAGAACCTATAGCCATAGAGAAGAAAAGAAAAGATAAAGCCTTAGTAGTAAACAATTAAAGAAGGTTGTAAAACCTAAGCCTACAGTTCTAGCTACACAAACTAGCACAAGACCTACTACTAAGAAAGCTCAAGAAGTAGCCAAGCAAAAACAAAACAAAGCTAGGAAAGCTATACAAGTTGATGTGTCTGAGAAGAGACAAAGGAGAAAGTACATTGCTCCAACTAAATCATATGAAGAGAGGATATGATTTGATGATAATAGCCAATTTAAAGTGGTAAGTCACAGTCCTTTTGATTTAGATAATCTATGTGAAAATATAAAGAATAAATTATATTTGAGTGGATTTTCACATATTGGATTTGATAGACTTGGAAAGCTAGAAATGGATAAAGTAGAAGAGTCAATATATGGCATGATGGTAACATTTAAGATGACTCTAATTGAGATTTCAAACTCTCTACCAAATACTTTATATGATAGAGTTGAGAAAAGATGGAAATATAGTCTTACAATAGAAAGGAATATTAGAGAGACTACACTTGTAAGAGTGATGCCAGATTTAGGTAAAGCTAAGATGACTAAAGCCATAAAGAAGTATGCAGGGATATTTTCTCCTAAGTATCATGCATTTAATATTCTCCAAACTAAAATTGAAGATGTTGTTCAGAAAAGTACCCAAATCTAGAAGGTAATTTATGGGCTGACAACATCTAAGGTAATTGAGGAGAAACCTATTGAGGTAGGTGAAGATAAATATGAGCAAGAATTAATTGAGGTTACTAAAGTTGATACTAAGAAGGATGAAAATATGGAAGGCACTGAAGAATGGGAACAAAAATAGGCAATAACTGAAGATGAGTAGCAACTAGAATAGAGTATACCAGATATACAAATGTTGAGTGCCAATCCACTACATGTGACAAAAATAGACACTAAAATCATATAGATCAAGGATGTTTCTGACACTATGACTCAAAACATTAATTCACTAATAGAGGAGGATATGAAGAAGATACTACTAGACACCACCACCAAGGAAAACTTATGTAGTCACCCTATATTCGTGAGTGTAGATAAACCTAAGTAGGCAGCAAAGACATTTATAGAGGTGGAAACTCGAGACATCAAAAACCCCTTAATTTACTATGATGGAACCTACATTACCCATTGTGGTGTATCAAAAGAAAGAAGCAACGACCACGGATAACATCAACAAATTGGTGGAAAATTTGTTAGTACCAAAAGTTTCTACTCAAGCACGGGATGGAACACAAGTTCAAACAAGATAGGTAGATACTCATCTACCTACAACACAAGTTCAAGATGCAATTGAAATTGAAAAGAAAGAAGAGGAAAGATGGAAGATTCAAACTTGACTACATAGCCTTGTTGGAAGATTGGAGAGATTTTTGGAATATTGGTTTGATGATAATATGTAACACTCATGACTGAGTTCGTCATTGATGTCAATATAGCATGTTTGATGTCTTATGTGGTATCTGACAGAAGAACAATGGAAAGATCAATTTGATATGATTGACTAGTTGAACATAACAACCACTCATGGTTATGAGAGATACATTTGAGTATCTAGCATATTTAGTTAACATCGGAAGTAGAAAGGCTAAGTCTAGAAGAAGTTATGTAAGTTTTGGTAATGTTTGTTCTAAGATAGAGTTTATAGAGGCATGTTTGGGAAAACTTGTTATATCTCTTAGAAAATTTGATATATTGAAGATCAAGGTTGAGGAATTGGAGAAGACATGTTAAGGATGGCATGGTTAAGCTCACTTGTAATAATATTATGTGTACAAAAAGTTATTCAAGTTGCAAGGTGGAAGATTTGTGTTATCGCTAAGTGTAACATGCTCTTAATGTGGTCCTATAATAATTAATTGAGAAGGATTAACAACCAAATCAAGGAATTGTTTAATGGACTTTGTGTAAAGGAAGGGTATTTTCCTTTATCATGGCATGGATATATTTGAATTATGAATGTTTGGAAAGTAGCAGAGAGTATGGAATGTGAAGTTGAGAAAAGTAGTACTAAAGTAAAGGAAACTTCATTGCCAAGGTTTTTTTGAGTGATCCAAGGTTTGGTATTTGGATTTGAGGTTTATGACATGGTCTGCAAGGTCTAATAGTAATTGGTCTTGTTGATAGGATAGAGGAAAGAATAAGCAGGGAAGATAAATAATAGTAAATTACTTGTTTGAGCAATGAGCTCTTCTCGTAGTTGAAATTGCATGTTTTAGTAATGGGATCTTTTTGCATACATTGTACCACAACTCCTAACAGGGTTAGCACAACTCCTAATAGGGTTGGAATCTCCTAACAAGGATTTAAAGCCTCCTAACAGGGATTGATTTTACTAAATGTTGTAACAGACTCCTAACAGGGTCTATACTCTAACAAGGAATATTTATATTAGTACATCATCTTGCGGGCATCATTCCCACTAGGGTTGTCCCTCTGATCAAGGGTTTCCCTAGTCAACATATCTAGTGTATTTGTTTATGTGAATCTTTCTATTGTTGCTATTTACTTTGGTTGAATGGTTAAGTTTGGTTAAAGAAGATAAGTGTTTCAATTATTGGATAACTAATTCATGCCCCCCCTCAGTTATCTTGGTGGACTATTGTTTCGAATAAGCATGAGGAGAAATTGTCAATAAAAACATTGGTTACCTTACCAACAACTACTACTCTTCCAAGTCAAGCACTTCAAAGGTCGAGTATAGAAGCGACACCATTATAATCACCAAGGTAGGCGAGGTTACATCATTTATTGATATCAACTTGGATGAAGTGATTGTCCTACCAAAGTTTGACCTTGCAAAAATCACAATTGAACAAATGGGCATACTACAACATGCACTTGCAAGGAAAAAGCATCAATAGCTACTTAGAAGGGAGCATAGGTAGAAGAAATCATTGCAAGACATCAAGAATATATTTATTGATGCATTTAGCCTGCCAACACTTGAAGAAGACAAGCCTATCATGGAACAGTTGGTAATCATTGTAGAACACATCAATGATGCAGACCTAGATTCAAATGTCAAACTACTCGAATGGTCTGAGAGAAAATTTGAAGGAAAGGTAAATGACAAGGTATCAAGTTCTATTACACTTAGTCAGGTTGAGTTAGCAACCAAGACTAAAAGTGTAAATAAAATCTTAGAGAATATTTTCTTACTTTACACCAATTTGTGTGATACAAATTTGTTCACACAAGAAGTACAGTTCCATATTGACAATTTGGAGGCAAAAATGAAGCTAACAGGTATTACTCTACCCAATTCTCTAGCTTAGAGTTAGAAGCACTTCAAGAATTTGATGAATTCCCAAGGTCAATTGGTTGACCTACATGCTCAAGAAGAAAATATTTGGGCCACACTAATTAACATCTAATCCATGTTGACCCCACACATGGAAATACTTCACAAGGAGCTAGCCTTTGTAGAGACACTAATGCAAAAAGATCCCCATCTTTCTATACTAGAAGGCTTAGTTTATCTTGTTTCCAATTTGGCCATCCAAATCAAATCATTGGAGGTAGCTTGTGATAATTGAGATGTAGCTTTGAAGCTAATACTTGAGATCCATAAATCTTTTTTGGATAAACACACTATTCAGGTATAACCCTTTGACATAAGTGTCAAAAAGGGGGAGTAATAAGATAGGAGGAGAAATAAGAAAGGGGGAGCATAATAAGTTTTTAAGTGACATTGACTCCAAGTGATGAATAGATACAGTTTTGGGGGAGACAAAATAAAGGGGGAGTCAAAGACATAAACAAAGTATAGCATATGCATATTTACTTAGCAATAGTATTGATTCAAGATTCAAGATATAATAATCAACTCAAGGGGATTTATAAGATTTTGCAGTTTGATAGTAAAGTTAAGTTTTGCAAAATTTTGAAATTTTGAAATTTTGTATTATACTGAGTAAAGATGGTGATTATCTAAGTTATGCTTATAAGTTAAAGATATTCATGCATGACCAATTGTTTTTTCCACTCATGTCAAAGGGGGAGATTTTTAATCTCAAATTGGTTTTGACATATGAGTGTTACACTTAATTCATTTACAAGATTAGTTCATGTCGAACAAGTAATACATTTGGAGCATAACATGTCAGATAGTGCATATCAAGTGAGATTCTTAGTGTATGTTGAGTAAACAGTTGGTGCCAATCCACTCAAGTGTCGAGTAGATAGATGATGTCGAGTGATTCAAGAGCTCAGTAATCAAAGGATGTTGAGTTATTCATATGTTGAGTTCTAGCATTAAAGTTGTAGTTCATGTTGAGCATCAGGAACTTCTAGTGTCGAGTTATATAGTTTTGACATAGTTTTTTGTAATGGCAAAAACTCCTATGTAAATTATTTTGGAACCAATGTAAGAATATATTTTGAGATCCTAGATGATAAGAATGAATCTTGATTGATTATCCCAATGCAACACATGCAACCAATCAAAAAAAGAAGAAGGATTAAGCAATAGGTGAATCACAATCGTTGATTTATACCTAACCCTAAGTCACCAAGATCTTCATAAGAAGGGTAAACCCTAATATAGAATGTAAGTAAGGAGATGAGTAGAGAGAGAATTTTGTGCATGCAAAAAGAGAATCAAGGTGTGACTAAGGAATTGTGATCTAGAGACATGAATTATAGAATATGTTAGAGGAGAACATAGTAAAGGAGTTAGAGGATAGAAGAGATACATCTAATCAAAGAAGGATCAAGAATACATGCAAGGAGGTGATCTAACATCAAGTAGTAGAGTGCTAACAAAGGATCATTGTTGAGACATTTTAATAGGTGAATCATTTAAATCTCTTAACAAAGTAGTCCTAACATGTTGAGATAAATCCTTGAATAGGGTGCTTACTTCATTGTAAGTTGAAGTCCTCTTACTAGGCACACTTCTAATAGGGTCTTGAAATCCTTTAATAGGGTAAGACGTAATAGGCTTTGTAAGCCTTTAATAGGGCATACCTTTAATAGGGTAGATCATATTTCATGATCAAACATTGTAACATTCATTGGATATACTTTATAAATGTAGTAGTGAAGATTTATGGGTGTCGTCCCCACCCCAGTTTTACCTTCTGATTAGAGGGTTTTTGGGTAATCATATCTTGTGTCATATGTGTGAATGTTTATTTACTTTCAAGCTATGAATAGTTATGCTTAATTTGGTATTTTAGTTTACATGCATAGATTGTGAGATGGATGTGTAGTGAATGATTTTAAGGATGAAGTTTTCAAGTATTTTATGTGACTTAGTATTATCATATATTTATTGACAAACCTCCCTGGAGTAAGTCAATTTCATCAAACACAAAACAAAAAAAAGTAATGATTCATTTGACCCCATGTCACATGAATTCTAGGAAGGTTGGCGTCAGGTTGGGATTATAGGGACGTTAAGTGGATTAATGTTATTTGTATGGGGAGATGTATAAGTAAAGTAAAATGTAGTAAATAAAAGATTTGGCTTAAATGTTGTTATTTTTAAAAGGATATAAGGGTTAATGGCTAGTGGATAGGGAATTTGTGGTAAAATTAGGTAAGGGGTGGTAGGAAGTAAAGAAAGATGTAAGGGATAGTTATAGTATAGTTTAGGAATGGTTAGTAGAAAATGTTAGGAGTAAGGAACCGTATATCAGATTACTAATAGAGATTATTTTAATTGATTTAATATTCAAATACTATAAGAAAATAAATTAAACTAAGATAATATACATGTTTATATATATAATAAATATATATAATTAATCAATTTACAAAAAAAATAAAACACACAAATTATAGCATTTATAACTATTCACATAATAAAAAAATGAGTAGCTCAAACTAATATAAAGATAAATTAAAAATCATTTTTATCATTACAATACTAATTATTGCATATTCTCGTTATTTAATTGAATTAATTTTATCTTAGATGCTAAATATTTATTATAATTTATTAAAAAATTGAAACTAAAACATGCAACATTACAAAGAGAATGGACTAAATTAATATACAAATCTGCACACTTATTTTTCAACTAAATAACTTATTTACAAGAAATGTTTTATCTACTCTACCTTTCGTAAATATTTCGATGGTCATACCCCATCATTTTATGTATAAACTATTAATTAAAAATAGTAGTAATATATAAACCCGCTTCTTTTGAAAGTTTTCTACTAAACTATTAAAATAGTCAACAGTCATTATCGAACTTTTAATCATATTTGATATTTTAAAATCACAACGTGGATCGTGTTTTCATTGTCAGAGTACATTTGGATTGAATAGGACTATTAGAGTACGTTTGGCAGGTCAGAGTATGTTTTGTTTTGGATAGTTAACAGATGGAAATGTAATGGCACTGGCTAGCTGGTGCATTATCATGGCTATTTAGCCAGTGCCATTTTGAAAATGGTTACTAGAACTCGCCATATCGCTAGCCGAGTTTGTTGGTATCTATGCCAGTAGTGATGTAGCGATTGCTCAGAAAATGGTAATGTAATTGAAAATCCTCAAAGGTGGGCCCTGAATGAGTGACGTGATAAGGCTGATTTGTGTAGATTGAGTTACACGATGGCATCCCATTGAGCATCTTTGAGCAGAAATATTTTGATTCGTCGAAACTCACCATATCACTAGCTAGATTGTTGGTTTTTATGCCGGTAGCGATATAGCAACCCACCTGAAAGTCACAGACATGGCAAGGCCCAAGACATGTGATGTCATGTAGAGATTAGAAAATATATATATGTGCCAACATGTTGAGCTAGCTTAGCGACAATGATATCATGGAACCACGTCCTGTGTACTAGGTATGAAGATTTTTTATCGTGAGATTGAGCTGGGATCAAAGGGTGGCATTGACTCGCTATGAAGAAGTGCTCGAAAGTTAAGTATAGCGAGTTAGCAAGTGTGGCCCACCACTATTGAAATAAAATTATTGTCCACAAGATCAAGTCTGGATCGACGACGCTTGTTGACTCGCTATAAAGAGATGTGCAAAAATTAGGTATAGCGAGTTGACAAGCAATGGACCCACCATCGTGTTCTTAAAGATTGTTTCAATTGTCTACCACACGATTAAAGTAAGACCAGTGATCATCACTAGCTCGCTGTGGAAAGGTGCTCGAGAATTATGTATAATGAGTTAGCAAGTTGATGACACGTGTCTGTAGTCATCCATGGGCCCAGTTTGAAGTGCCAGCCTTGAAGGAAAGGTACAGTTGGAGGTGCTTTATTGGCTTGACTGCCAATGTGTTAAGAAGAAAGTTGAGTCAGCTTAGTTGTCATTCCTAGATCATAGGATTTTTCAAGGATCAACGGCACAAGTTTAAAAAAGAAAGTGCGACACCACTCTATTTTTTTGTTCAGTGCATTTATGATAAGTGAAAGCTTCGCGTGTGGGAGAAACATAGTTTATAACATAGAGATTTTCATTAATTCTAGTCCCACACAAATAGAGATTACAAATTTTTTCAGCACAAGAGCCTGATTGATTGTGTCGTGTTAAGCCTGGTAAAGACGTGAAACTATTCTTTTGTCGTTCGAGAGAAATTTTAGAAGTTCAAAGAATAACAAGTTCATCAAGTCAAGTAAGTACTCATATTATAATGTCTATGGAATTCCAATTCTCTCAATACGTTCAAAATGCCTCCTAAGAATCAATTCTCAGGGAAAATTAATTATATGGATAGGAATGTCCATGATGATTTATTAGAATTACTCCCAGAATCTACTGTAGAGCTTGCACAAGTTAAAAAGTTAATTTCCTTAAACCCTAGGCTTAAAATTGTTGATGGCCTATATGACAAGGGGAACTGGGTTAGGGATGCAACAACTACTCAAACTAGCCTTATCTTTTTTTAAAAGTGGTTTTCAGAAAGAAAGTTGTTTGCCTCGCATGCTAATGTTTGGAATTTTGATTTGGAAAAGTTAGTAGTCCCAAGTGTTTTCATGGATTATGATTTGCTTGAAGCCATTGCTAAGAATTATGACCAAGCCATTAGGGTTGTAAGAATAAAGGATGGTGTGCCTCTAGTCTCAATTACTTCTGAAGAAATTAGAGAGGTTTTTCACCTGGAACCATTATCAGACTACCATGTGCAAATCAATCTGCTAGAATTAGAGAATGAATATAAAGAAAAGAAGGATGTAATTAGGGGAGGTGCACTAAGGGAACATATTGGTACAATAGGAACTTTTCCAGTAATTACTGCAGCCTCTAGAGAGCCTTTTAAGAAGAGTCTTTTCACTTCCCAGGCTGTAGAGATATACATGACCTTATGGCAAGTTTTTGGTGAAGATGAGCAAAAATTTATGCCCATTGGTTTCATGTACATAATGGTTCAGACTGCTTCCTTCAGTGTAGATGTTATTTTTGATTTTGCTTCCTTTTTGGCTAAAGAAATTCACATTGGTTTAGTTGGGATTGTGAAGGGCAAGGTGGAAATTTTTTTGGTCACTACTCTCTATTAATGCATATGTTTTTGTTCAAAGGAGTGACATATTTTGGTAATGAGATGCAACTAAACATAGAGGAGAATAGGGAAATACTGCCAGTCCAGTTGTGGAGTGCAAATATGACCTGGGATGCAAGTAATGTTGGTTTTGTTAGATTTGATAGATATTTTACTGCTAAATTAAGATGCCTCATATTGAGTGACAATCCCAGAATCCCTAGGGTACTAATGAGTCTCATCAGGCCTATGGATAACCTCCATGACTTGAAAGTTTCACATAATTGGGGAGATATCATCCCCTACCCTGTTTCTACTATTTTTAGAATCTATGGTTTCAAGGGGAACCTTCATGTTTTGCCTTACCAAGTTCCTTTGAAGGTGGGAATGACTAAAGTTTTATGGCAATTAGGGGGAGTGGAAGAAATTTTTTTGTTGAAAAGGCAATTAGGGTCAATTTTCCCTACCTACATAGTGGCCCATTAGTTTGTGATTACAAAAGGGGGATGGATCTTTTAGCATAAAATTTTGGAGTAGTATATGATGGTTGTCTCTCATCCCCATTTTTGTGATTCTAAGGGATTTTTCAATCAGATGTTGAGGCACAAAATCAAGTTGGGACCAATCAAGCATGATTCTTATTATCCAGAGGATATTATAAGGAATGAAATCTCATTGCAAGAGCAGGAAACTAAAAAGGAAAAATAGAGAGTTTATTCTTGGGTCTTAGAATTCATTCATTGTTTTGATAAGAAATATGATCCTTTGGATAATGCTATTACAGAGGCTAACAAAATAAGTAAGCTCATGAATACCTTCCCTGAAATAATGGAGGTCATGAGTGAAAAGAAACAAATTTTTATTGATTCATATCCTGATAAGGCCAAAGAGGTCATGAGGAGGTTGGTTTTCACTCCAAATGTGAGAACTGATAAAATAATTGTACAAAAGAGGCTCAAATATACTATAATTCAGAATAAAAGGGTTACTATAGACAAGGGCAAACAAATAATAGGATCTACCAGTATAGCTGAAGAGGAGAGACTTGAAGAGCCTAGTCCTAAGAGGCAAAAGGTAATGACAGAAGAAAGGCCTCAAGATGAGGAATATTCACCCACCCAGTCCCCTTTGAGGATTGGAGAAGAGCAGCTCACTGGTGAATAGGTTGAACAAATGGGATCACAGGCAGATATTTTTATTACTCAAGCAGAATTAGATGAGGGTAACCCTCCAAAACTTCCTCTCCCAAGTTTGGATCTAACAATAGCTGATTATAGAGGTAGGGAGTTGGACCCTATATTAGAGTAGGCAAGTCATCAATTTTTGACTGATGACAATTTTGTAAAATCAAGGGCTTTTCAATAGTTTGCATGGAGGACAAACATGAACGTTTTCGAGGAGAAATGTAAAAAGATGAAAACAGAGCATACAAAAATGGATGAAACTTCTATGCAAAACCAAATTAAAGAAGAAATGATGAAGGAATTGTAGAATATAAGCCCTAAGGAGGGGAGGAAAATGGTAAAGGCATCTAACATTTTATTATTGCCCAATTGGGATATTGCATATGCATTAATTTTTAATTTTGTTTCAAGTAGATTGGAGTTGCAAGACCCAAATAGAAGAGACTTCCAAGGCACTTCTATCATTGAAGATCAAGCTGCATTGTTCAGTTGGTCATTGAGAAAGGGTCTAGAGCCACACCATCATAATTAGATGAGTCTAGGTTGATGGGAAATATACTTGTAAGAAGGGTTTCTGACACTTCACATGTACAAACATCATATTGGAATGTGGATTCTTCTAAGTTTCTATTGGCCACTGCTAAGAAGGAGGAACAGGTTATGTCTGAGTTACAGAATAAATATGAAACACTTCTTGAGGCCTCTAATAAGGATGTAAAAAGGAGAATTGAACTTAAAAGCAAGGTAATGGGAAATTGACAAGGCCAAGAATAACATACCCGCATCCTCCAGTAGAACCTTTTAAATCCACCCCCCCTTGTAGAGATACCAGACACACCTCAAAGGCCTGAATATTATACAGTTAAGGAATTTGACGAAGAGAAGAGAAAACTATGGGCCTTACATGTAGAGTTAAACATGCAGTATGAGGATAAGCTTAGAAAGGCTCTAATGTATTTAGTGGACAAAACTGAGTGGCCCTTATTCTTTGATCAGTTGGTAAAAGTAATAGATATATGGGAGGAATTGAAAACTCATGATGATACCCTCAAGCCTATTTTTAATAAATGGGGAAGAAGGGAAAATAAAATCACCATTCTATGTTATTCAGTTATAAAGTCTTCCAATGACCATGTTGAAAAATTGTATGATATTACTAATGACCTGTCAGATTTTGATAATAGGAGAGTTTCTCTGCACTGAAAATTGTTTCTTATTTGAATAAGTACAAGAATAAAAAAAATTGATCTATTTCCTTGTGCCTTGGATAGAAAGAAGAAATTGAAAAATAAGGAAGAGTGGAGTAAAGAATCGGATGACCTTTTTTGTACAAGGATAAATAAAGTTATTAATGAAAAGGGGCATGCTTGGTGGGCCACCATGACAGAGGAATTGGTTAAAGTCCAATTATTTTTTGATTCTTTGAAGAAAGAATTTGTTGGTTTTGAAAAGGAGGCTGGTTATATTTTAAAAAAGAAAAATGATATCCTACAGTTCAGTTGGCTGGATGATATACAAATTGACACTTGGATGGCAGATCTTCTCTTGGACAAGCAGTTAGAGGAGGACAGTTCAGATGATGATGAGAAACAAGAAGGCGAGGTACAGGTTATTGATACCTCTGCACTAGAACTGAAAAAAGAAGAAGGGGAAAAGGTAATAATGCCTGCTCAGGGTGAAAGCAGTGAGAACCTGAAGGAGAAAACTGATTTGGAGGTATCACAAGATCATCCTTCTTAGCCACATATTCTAAGGAGCTGAAATAATAAGAGACAAATCAAAAGTTGATGATTCAAAATAGAAACTGGAATGGGCCTACTTGAAGGAATATTTGATATGCCTAGCATTCTGTTGTGATTGTTTTTGTCTTTTGTATGATGCTTTGTTCCTTGGACACTTGTCAGATCACAATTGCCCTTTGGTTGTTGCAACTCATGCTATATAAATGATTTTTCAAGGCATTGTGATGGTCTGAGACTTGTGCAATTTTTTGTTTCTTTCAAGAAGAGTACATATTTAGTCGGTCCAATAGTATGCAGAGGTTTTGAGTTTGCTTCCATTGTACTTTTTGATAAGCAAATTGAAATGATAGAAATGACAATCTATTCTGGGCATTCAATTGGTTTTCTATTGGTTATTGTATTAATCATATGAAAAGGATAATACAAAGGGGTATTTACACTATATCTATGTCATCAATTTCTATCTCTAGTTTATGGGTTTGTTTACTTTGAAGTCATTTAAATAAGGTTTATTTGGCTGAATGTAGTCTGGATGGGTTGTATGCTAGTTTTATTGTTGCTTTTAATTCAAGCAATTATATAAATGCTTTAGTAAATCAGTAGGGTTTATGAGTTCGTAAAAGGGATATTACATAAGAATGGAGATAGGTGATTGTAGTTGATTAATTCTTATACAAGTTATTTGAATTAGATCTTCCACCAATAGTCAATTTCTTGCCCAATGGATAAGGCATTGGTCCTATAAATCAGAAGTAAACATGGATGAATTCTGCTACTGCATATCAAATCAACTTACAAAATCAAAATTATTTTCAATCCTGTTCAAGAATTATAAATGCTGGTCTCAACTCATTTATATCTAATTCCTAACTCTTAGGTAGCTACTATTTCCAAGAATATTTGTAAATTTTAGGAGAATTATGACCAGATCTGTTGATAAGGGATGTGTATAAGTTTGAGAGCATTGAAGAATTGAAGTGAGCTCTGTATGTATGTGAGGGTAACAGATGAGAATAAGAATGAAACTAAGATAATTTCATACACAGTTGCATTAGAATTATCCCTAGGTATACCCGCCTTGGTTTAGCAGAGCCAGAAGAGTAGGAAACCATCATTTGGTTTTGTTGAAGTTGGGTTATAGTGATTCATTCATATAGTTGATATTGGGAATTAGCTAATCCCTAGATTGTGTGAGCCATTTCACTGTGATATTAAGCATTTTGTTGCTTGATAGTTTCAGCAGTTTGAAACACCACCAGCTCACACACTACTTGAGATCTGAAATAGAACAAGCTTCAACAATACATTGCAATATATATATATATATATATATATATATATATATATATATATATATATATATATATATATATATATATATATATATATATATATATATATGGATCTCTTGGCATTGTTACTAAAATCGTTTACCTTCTAGGTAAGAACATAAGTTTGTTTCAATATACTAATCTTCAAAAGGAATTTCATATCAGAAAAAAAAAAGTAACAAGAAATAAATTAAATTGCAGTGCACTAGGAATAATATAACACATAATGAATACTAAACCTCAATTGAACAAAAGACTATATAGTGGCTTCAATAAAACTGATGCTACACCTAAACCATCACTTGTAGCAAGCTACTTGAAGATACGTAGTACAAACCATCCCAGAGAACAACCTCTAATTTTTTTAAACTTTCGCTTTTACTAGGTGAAGTTTTACTTTTTTCCTTGGCAAAGTCAACCAGGCCTTCAAAGAACTTATCTTCAGGTTTAACTTATTTGCTGGAAGTTAAAGATTTTTGTGGATATGCATCATTGTAAGTTTCATCATGAATGGAGATGAAAGCCAATTTGCCTAACAAGATTCTTATAATAAATATATGAAAGCACTTCAATTTCATTTTTTAATTCTATTGCATTGTGCACTTGTAGAGATCCTTTCTTGTTCCTCTTTGTGCCCACCACTTAGCCCACATTATTGAGTGTCCTATACAAGAAAGTCTTATAGCAAGCAATTTACCCAAGATTCTTGGAGTTGTTCCACTATAAGATATGATGAAATCACGAACTAATTGCCTATTATTTAAGAAAATGAGAAACACTATAAGACACTTTGTAGTGCTGCAATAATAGCCAAATCACCAAAGTAGCCATGCTTTTTGGATCATATTCTCTCTCAGACATAGATGTAACATGCATTTTGGTTGCAGGTGATTTCTAGGAGCTTGGGGTTCACTATCAATTCCAACACCTTCGACTAAATTTTTTGAACAAGTCAAAAGTTGTTCCACTATAATGATTAATAATAAACTTTATCTTTGTTCAAGTCAAAAGTTTATCATTAGCAAAAATGGTAGATAATTTTGTTCATGGTCTCAAGGAAAACAAAGACTGCTTGACAATAGTAAGAAACAACACAGATGACTTATAAATAGTCTATCACAATTAAAGACATATTTTGCCCATCATAACACTAGCAGTGCTCTACTATCTCATTTTTGGTAACAAAGACACCCCCCAAACATCTTCAAACATGAAATGATCCACTGCCTATTAGACTAGTGTCTAATCCGGGCTAAACCTCCATTAGCAATTACCATCCAACACTGCACTTACACCAAGTTTTCCCACTCTTCTGCATTTGGTTATTAAAGTACAAATAAATTATCACAACCTCATTGTCTCCCACCAATAACAGTGACTATAGGTGGTAGGAGAGAATCTACATTGGAAACTTTAGAATAAGTACAGTTGACTATGCCTAACCAGTTACTGGTTTGAATGCACCAGTCTATTATTCCTTACTCAACCCGCAATGAAAATTAAAAGAATGCATGGACAAGATAACAAAAATAATAAAATGTTCTCACATTAAATATTAGTTAAAATGCATTTGATACATCATAGGAACTCACTATTCCATGGGACAGAGACTGAATTGCAGAGAACAAGATTATTTTATTGATTAATTTTTTTTCACAATGCCTTGTCTCACCACCCCAACTCTACTTCTCCCCCAAACACTCTACAAATCCCTTCTAAATAACCAAACAACAGTAAACAACCACTGCTATCTAACTATCTGACTGTTACTAGTTAGTTATAAACTGAAATTTGTTGTCTAAGTTGACATAAAGTGTCAACTTCGACAACTTACAATCATATATGATTTTAATATATTTCACTAACCTTTTCAAAGGTTTTATAACTTCACTAACCCTTCCAAAGACACCCAAAACCCTTACAAGTTGTACTAGGCCTAAAGACACCTAAAACCCTTACAAGCTTTTCTTTGCATTTTTTCTACATTTGATACTTTTCTTATAGGTGGACATCTCTATCACAAACATCCAACATGTCTGTCCTTAGACTTCATGGCAAAAACCCTACAAACAACAAAAAAAAAAAAGAGGACATGAACCATCCAAACATCTCTACTAGCTTGTAGATATCCCAAAGATGCATAAGTGCATGACTTGTGAAAACCAAAAAGATAAGACTAACTTGTATAACAAGCGAATAACCAAAATGATTTTATGTCTGTGTTATGTTTGAAAATGATAATGATATTTGGATTCAAGTATGAGGAAATTTGTATCAATCAATTCATTAAATATCATTTGAATACAACGAAGATTTTAAGAGATTCAAGAGCATAATTATAAGCCAAATTTGTGGAAGACCTAAATCAAACCTAAGTGGACAGACATGTGAAGGCTTATTTTGAATATGATGAGTAGATCTAAGGCAAAAATTTTATGGAGGTATATTCCAAGTTTAGAGAATTTATTGAAAAACACTATTTCAAATCTTGGTGGATTATTCATAAGTACAAGGCAGATTTGTTGAAGACCTCGAAGGAGATCTAAGACAAATCTACCTACATTATAAACACTTTGCATTTCAAAGGTCAGTTCCTTCTGCATTGTAGGATTTGAGGTTGGTGTCTCTTGCTAATTGAGTCCACACATTTGATTAAAGTTATATACATACATACATATATGTGTGTGTGTGTACAGACACATACAATTCACCTACAAGGATTTCCATGCTAAATAGTATATGCATCTTGTCTTTTTTTGTTAGACATCAACTATGTGAATGCTTTCTACATTGCTTTCAGTTGACTAAATATATATAATAAAATATGCAAGTTTCTATGCCAAACTAACTCCAATGTGGAAAAATATCTAATAATTGGGACTTAAACTAAGCAAGAACTATATGTTCAAGGAACCAAAAGATGACTGCAATGAGACTATTACAAGCGAAAAAATTTCAGTGTCGTTAAAGAGAATTGGGATGTGTGTTTGAAGACTTAACAAATTTGAGCTTCACTTGGTTTCAAGAATACTATAATATTCTCTACTTAACAAGGCCAATCACGTGAAGGTGGAAGCTCATCTAGCCTCACCCCCCTCCCCCTGAAACCAATCTAAAGTACCCATTATCATTTAATTGCATACTTCATTCATTCATCCATCCATTTATGAACTATAACATTCAATCAATACAATCACATAACATTCATTAATATGATATAAAATTCATTAATACACAATACTAATCAAAACTTCATTAACACATAACAATGTTCATTAACATAAACTAAAAATAACTATTAATATGCATCATTCATACAAAATTACTTAAAACAAAGTTCTTTCAATATCCAACAAGGTTTATCAAAGAAGATTTTTAAAACATCATTTCTTTTTTTGTTTTTCTGAGCTCTCTTAAGAAAAGTGCTCATAGGAGCATCCATATCTACTTCATTCTCCTCCTCTTCTGGCATGTGTAATGTTAAATTATGATGGCTCCTTCTTTTTGGAGGAGCAGGAGGTTGCTGCACTAAAGGGGGCTCTATTGCAAGAACAAGTGAATGCGATAAATTGGCATACTCTTTTTCTTTTTCTAACTATTACAAGTTTGTAATTAAGTATGAGTACAACATAAAATGCATTTTTCTTACCTGAAAATGCCACATCATCTACATTAACATTTTGATCTGCTACCGCGTCAACATGTTGAACACTTGGAACATGGTCCACTACTTCAGCATGATGTTCAACATGCTCTGAAATATTCAAAAAAAGGATACATGTCAAATTCCAATTGAAGATGTTAAATTGTATTCATAATTCCATAATTAATTTCCAATAGTAAATAAATATCTCCACCACTATAATTCACATCATGGCCTTCGTTAGAAGTAGGTTCTATGGTAGGATATGAAGGCTGCAGTAAAATGTTATGCACATTGTTATGTAGTCAATTTACGTTTAAAACTAATACCAAAAAAGAATCTTCTCAACTATTTAATTTCATTTACTTTTCATCTGACCAATTTACTTGTGAGATATCATTTGGTGCATTGGATTCTTGGGCAAGGCTTATAGATTCTTCACATAGGCATGCAAGCACAACTTTATAGCCTTCTTTTAAGGCAATTTTTCTATCTTCATCTGTGACCTCCACATTGAAATCTGTGCCTTGTGTTTTTTGCTTGATAACATTAGTTTTCCATGTATGGTTTCATTAAACAAAATTGTTTGCAACATTATATTAAAAAAAATACAAAATTCATTGCTCTACTTACAAGTCGAGACTGCAGATTCATATAGCCACTAGAGCCAAGTTTGTGTTGGCCAACCTTTTCTATTCTCGCTTTTGTAGCCATGGATGTGTCCTGCAATCTATGAACAATTTCAAACATCTTAGATTATATATTTACAAATATCAATAATTAGTGCATGATTACAATGTACTTAATACTATAATGACATACCTCTTTTTGCCCTGTGCTACTTCATTATCTCTATCTTCACATAGCCTTTTCTCCTTTGCATCTTCTATTATTTCATTCCACTCCATTGGTGGAATCATAGGAGGACAGTCATATTTTGGTTTATCCTTAAGAGCCGTTCTATATTGATCCCTTATATTCTTTATATGCTTTGTTGCTCTTTTCAAAAGTAGGCCAGTGTCAAAAATGTTTTTCCCAAAGTTCTCCTCAATGGATGCAATCAACTGATTTTTTAATTCCACAGCCTATAAATTCCACCTTTTTAAAAATAAATAGATTGTTAGATTAATAACTTTAATATATTACAATAAATAGAAGAAAACAAAAATTATGTAGCAATGATATGAAACTACACACCTTTTATGTATGGTGGGTCCAAATAGTCTCAATGTCATATGAAAAAGATGTTCAAAGAAAGCATTATTACCTATAAAAACATAAAGGATTTATCATTCCAAAATGAGTAATGTAAAAGTAAACTAAATTTACACTTTAAATAATATTAATTTTAAAGCAGCTGGAAACTTTTGTTCTCTTAATGGAAACATAGTTTTCTTATTCAGCAACAATGTCCCTCCATATGAACCAATACTAATCACACAAACTGCTCTAGAAAATGGATTAGCTTCAGTAGTACTACTCTCTATTTCTCTATCAAGTGAAACATCATACAATTAAATGACAATTTTAGTACTGATCTCTATTGGTCTACCTCCCTGCCTATGTCCATGTCTCTCTATGTGTGGCTATATATATGTATGCATGTATTTATGTATGTATGTATGTATGCGTGGTGTGTGTATGCATGTGTTTGTGTGCATGCAAGCTTTTGTAGACATCATTTAAGAACTAATATGCTACTTCATTGTTCATCAACTTGTAGAAAGACATTACAAAATATAACACATTACAAAATATAGCAAAACAAGGTTTTACCAGTTCTACTGGGCATAGAAGATGATGTTTGCATGGTCCTTGTTGCCAACAATGCAACAGACAATAGTGGACCGCCAACTAAAGGAGGAGTTCGCACTTCATCATGAGCTGAAGAATAGAATATTGTTAGCAAAGACATTTGCAATTGATAAATATCAAATGGGATACTAGTGAGAAACATCCATAAAAAAGAAGGTAAGTGTTATAATGTTGATCAAAACAAACAAAGTGTTACTTACACAAAGGTACTGTGCAACAATCCTAACCATGTTCACCATGTGACCTCGCAATTGGCACATATGTCATACAAGAACACATAAAGTTAGAGATCATGATCCATAAGATACTATAAAAGATTAATATCTATTGAACTTCTATTACTACTTACTTTCAAAGATTGGATTTTGTGGTCCAATTCTATTCTCAGTGCCTCTTTCTCCTCACTTCTATCACCCTTGATGATAATTTTAACAAGCTCATCAGTGTATCTTTGCGTAATTTGTTGGGTGATGAATACAAGGTTAGTACTAAGGCTAATGTCATGTAGATATGATGCCCGTATTTCAGATTGCATTTGATTAGTGATCATTGTAGCTTTTTCCTATCATTTGTGACATCAAATATTCGTATACTTTCATCAAAACAACTCCAAAGCCATAAAGAAAAGAACATAATAATAGGAAATCTGTTTCTATATTAACATTAAAATTAACAATAATTAATGTTTACCTCTATTGAAGGTGTCTGAGATGGTGCATCCATATCGCCCTGTGAAAAAAATTATTAAGTCTTAGAAATCAACAGCGAAATTAAAGTAATAGACTTACCAAAAAATATATTAATAATAAAGTAGATTGTATATGTAAATCATTTATCTTAAGTTAAAAATATCTATAAAAAAATTGACATGTTCTACTTAATGTTTATATGTGCACATATGGTTTGGAAAGAAATATTTGGTCATACAAGACCCTATCATAGTTGACATTGATCGTATCTGAAGATTTCATTGATCATCATGATCTTCATCCATGTCATCATCATCGAACTTGTCACTTTGATCATCGTCATCACCACCACCATCTTCATCACCATCATCATCCTCTTGATCACTATCATCATCATGACCATCATTTTCATGATCATCACCATCTTCATCACCATGATCATGATTTTTATCAGCATCATCATCATCATTATCGCCATTATCGTTAGCATGACCAAAATCATCACCATCTTCTTCTTCATCACTAGGTAACTATCATTCCTAATAATTATTTACTTCCTCTTGTGCTTCTTCAATATCTTCTTATTTGATCACATTATACTTTACTGGCCTTCCTCTTGGGTCATGCCTAACAACAAATGACCAACCTGGTTTTTCTGGAACACCAAAGTAAAACACTTTCTCACATTGACTTGGAAGAACATAGGGCTCATCTCCAAGTGGCTCAAATGACCTTGTATTAATCATAGTAAATACGCTGTCGTGTTCAATAATAGTCCTATTGAGATCATTTCAATTCAGTCGTAACCTAAACCATTTGACAAAAAATAGAAGACAATATCAAAATACAAATTGTAAACTTCGGATGACCAATTGGACATTACCTCGACGATTTAGTCGATTGTATTCCAACTTCCATAAATGAGGTGTCATTCTTCATGGCCTTGATGATGTCTCTTATTTCCCATTGAAAAGATGTTTTTGGGCATTTTGATACTTATGATTATGGTGGAGAAAGTGTCTAAATTCATCAAACACCTACTTTCCTAAACTTCTCAAATGATGACATTTCATCTTTGGACCACAAACTGGACATGCAAATTTTCCTTTTGTCTGAAGACCTAAAAGATCATGTACAATGATCACGCGCAACTTAAGCATTTGATAGTAATGTGTAAGCACTATAACATACCAAAAAAATGTAATCTTAGCAATATAACATACCACAAAAATGAGTTAGCCCAGGGGCATCATGTATTGTTCATACAAGCATTGCATGAAATTGAAATTGTCGATGTCCTATCGGTCTAGAGATGTCATACATAGTGATGCCATTCCATAACTTCAACAACTCATCAATTAGGGGCTCAATATACACGTTCATATCTTTAACTTGGTATTTACCTAGCAATTGAATGAACGTAAACATTACATAATTATTATAACCATTTCATGCAATATTTATAAATTAATTTAGATAACTATAAAATTAAAAAAAACCTAGTACAATCATTGACAACATTATGTGCTCCCTCTTTATGGACATCCAAGGAGGAATGTTATTGTTAATAACAAAAATAGGCCATACTGAGTAAATAGATCTCATATCTACATATGGATTGACACCGTCCACCGCTAATGAAAGTTTTAGATTAATTACGAGGTTTTTCTTTAAAGTGTGACCATGTTTCTTCTATCTCTTTAAATGCAGAACCATCAGTAGGCATTCACATAATGTCATCTTGACTTCTATTATGTGCATGGTAATCCATAAATTGTGCCAAGCTAGTGCACCTAAATAACAGTTCAAGACGTGGAATAATGGGAATGTATCGAAGAACCTTGTGAGGCACTTTTTTTTGTTATTTGATCTAATCGATATCTACTAACATGACAATCAGGGCATTCTGTTGCAAATTCATGTTGTTTATGATATAGAATGTGATCATTGGGACATGCATGTATTGTCTGATACTTCATTCCAATCTTATCCATAATGTTAGATAATTCTTGGTACGAATGAGGCAAAATGTTTGATGGTGGTAACAAAAACTCACTAATCAACCTACAACAACAAATATGCATTGTTAATATAATGAATAGTAATTGTATGCTAACATTGAAGATGACAAAAATGACATACCCTAGCATACATTACATTGCTACATTGGATATACTATTCATAACCTTTAAGTTCACCAACAACACTATAGCCGACAGTAGAGTTGTGTGGGAGCCTTCATATAAGGGCTCGTGTGCCTTCTCAAGTAAAGGTATATCAAGACCATCTTCATCATTATTATCAGATTCGCTAGTACCATCATTGTGAGCCTCTTCATCACTTTCCTCAATACCATCTTCTTCAATCATGTCCTCTGGCACATTATCATCTTCTTCCATGGGAGTGTTATCCTCATCTTTGATATTCACACCTCCATGTTCCTCCAGTAGGAAATCCACATTTAGCAATGGACAAAAATTGTGGCCCCCTTCAACATGACCATATTGCCTACAATGACTCTGGGCTGTTGTGATTAGAATTCTTCGATTCTTTAAGACCTTGCACTTTTTGCAACTCTTTAATCACATGATCCACAATAGTTGGAAGCTTTGACATATCTGTCAGCTGTGGCTTGGCCTACAGCAAAAAAAAATTCTTAGTATATGCATCTCAACATTTAAAAAATACATCAAGCAATTCAGGTCAGTTCCAGTCTATAAATTAACTGGCATTTGTTTCTTCTTTAACATATTCAACAATCAAGTACAATTAATAGGAACACAAGAGCAAAATTTGGAATTCTACTAATGTCACCAATGTTAATCTTGGGTACTAGTACAAAGCCAGTAAGAAATCTATAGTTGTACCAACCAAGATATTTACAAGACTTGATCACAAAAGGTTCATTTAGCATAAAACAACTTCAAAAATATTGTATATATACACTCTTTGATGTTGTCAAAGGGAACAATTATTTTAATGATGTTTTACATAAGAATTGCTAGAGGAAATGATAAGCATGATCTCTTTGTTTGGTAGAATCCACCATTAAATTCCCTTGTGATTCACTCTCATTATGTCTCCCTTTCCACCTAGGATGATTTTCTAGATGTACTCCTAATTTATCAGTATGACAAGTCTTGTTGGAGCTGCAAGCTTCACTACCATGAACATATTCGATTGGAGATCTCAATTCAACATCTTAATCATGCTTATGTGAGAAATTTAATGGGAGTTCATACATCACCACGTCATTTGAAATGGTTTTAATAACTACCTACTCTTATCCACTCCTAATGTTAATAGTAGAAAATTCCTTTGAGCATGTATTATCTAGATTGGTATCATCTGTAATTAGCTTCACTGATCTACTTGTGAGAGAGATTTCTAAACCTATCAACAAAAGTCACAAATTATGACAATTTGAAGTAATATCTTGCTGAGGATAAATTATTTATTTCAATAATTATTGGTGTCTCAAAACTAACAAAAGACAACGTTTGAAAATGCATCTTGCATTTTCCTGAATCCATAAGTGACTTTATATGAGGAAGAAATTATACTATAATGTACAAGGCCTTTATATACACAATATTCTTGAACCGGGTCATCAAGCATTCACATGTTCAGCTTCATTCGGCTAAGTTCATTCTATGAGAAGAAATACACATAAGAAAATAAATTCATTCAAAAAACCTGTGACAACTTATCATGACAAACAAAATAGAGATGATACCTTCTATTTGGCAAACAAGTAAATATCCCCAAGGAAATACTAAATTCAAACTCATGCTCAGGTTGCATGTGTCAAAATTCCCCATCGACCTTAGTCGCAAGCCTAACTAACTTATCAAGAGTGTGTATCCCACAAATGAAATTGGTATAAATGTTACAACCACCAAATTTGGAGGGCATGTAAATTCAGTCATCACTATCGTATGTAGTACACTTAATTTCATATGTTGGAATCATTTTGTGACTTGTACACATGATAGTCCAATAGTTTTTAATGTCATCTTCATCACAATTTTTCTATGATAGTCTAATAGTTGTAGGTGGCATCTTCATCACAATTTTTCCATGATAGTTTGTTATTCATCCAAATGGAAACCCTTGTCGGGAAGACCTAATTGCAATGCAACAATTAAATGTAATGTTGAAATATAGGAGAGAGATTCTTTTGGTTGAACTAGAAGATAAATCATCTTCTAACAAAATGACAGAGACTTTCGGTGAAGGATCCAAAGTACATCAATTCAATTATAGTCTAGTAAATTTAGGTGCCATCTTCATCATAAGTTTTTGAAGATAGTCTAGTATTTGTAGGTGTCATCTTCATCAAAAAATTTCCATGATAGTCTATTAGTTTGAGGATTCATCTCCATCACAAGTTTTCCATGGCATACTTGTAGTTAGAGGTGCATTGAAGACCTTTTATCACTACATGAGCTAGTAGTAGATGGTGATTATTCATTATCATCATCATCATCTAACATAGAATCACATGAATATCATGTTTTATAGCCCACATGGCCTAGATATTGAGGGTACAACTCCAAGCACTAAACACACCGTATTTCAAATTATTATCTTTATGTGTTGATGTTTAAGTTGAATGTTCTAGAGTTGAAGAGAGAAACACACTCAATTTTTTTTCTTTTTTTTCTTTTTTTGAATATGAAACTGTTGTCTAAATGATACAATATAATTATGCATTATTAAAAGAAAAATACAAGAAAAGTATGATAGAAACAAAACTATATTTATAAAACAAAAAAATTGTCATTATTATTTCTTCTAAGCTTTTACAACTACAGCTTCTGCATATACATTTCCTTTCTTTTCTTTCATTACTATAACAAAAAGTATAATAGTTGTTCCAATAGACCAACATTCCAAATGATAAATATGCATCTACACACTTTCAATAAAATGAAACAAAAAGTACATTACATTCTTTTTGCAACTAGACTCTTTTTAACACTTATCATCAAAACATCACTAAGAAAAAACACTTGAGCAGAGACTCTCCCATTTATATTACACAACAATGGCTGAACTTTGGCATAAAAAATAATAATGATAGTAATAGTATTCACTTCCATCTTCAATATTATCATAAAAACCTACAACAAAAATACACATGTACCTATGGAAATATGCTCGAAGAGAAATCCCTCTCCTCGACTACAGTATAAATACACATGTACCTACAACAAAAATACACATGTACAATGTTACAATGCACTACCTTGCTGTAAATTAACTTTCTAGAATGATGACATGGTGAGTAGACCCAAGTGGGGATATATATTTTATAGATTAAAATGTCCATAACTATCCAAGCTACTATTACAAATTCAAGTAACAGTATGAAAGAAACATTTCTACAAATGCAGGAATGAAGTACGAAAAAGGGCTAGACCTAAACCAATGCATTCTTCAAAATTCATCATGTCAATAGGAAAAAGATCATATAATGTATCTCACTAAACAGATAAGCATGCAAGCCTAAAACCTAGACATCAAAAAGCTTTGGCTTAGCTTAAAAAGTTACAGCACAAGAACACAAAGTAAACAGGAATTTTACTGGAGGACTGGAAGTGATACAAGAGTTATGTGAAAATTTAACAAAAAATAGTTGAAGAGTTGGAAATCAAGAAATGACCTAGATCTGTGCTCGAAAGCATTCTTGATCCCACCGATCCAGGTACTAAAATTATTAAGTTTGTACTACTTAACAGTCACATGGTTTCTAATGCAAAAGTAAAGATCTGCAGTATGTTAGTGCCCAGAAGCAATACATACGCCAGCCCATAATAAGAATCTATTTGTTTCCATGTCTTACATATCACTAGTGACTCACTAACTTATCAGTAGAACATATCAAGGACTAATTAAGTTGATGGCAATAAGTTTGAAAATTTAAACAGAATACACATAGCTATGCATATAAAAAACTTATAGAGCTTGTGTGGATATATCCATGGAGTTGCTAGTTTCTCAGGTTAACTATGTTGAATAGTAAAAATGTTTTCTAGAATTTTTTTCACAAGTTTGAATCTGTCAGAACTAGTAGCCACTAATTTATTATGTCAAATCAACGTACCCAACATCTAGCAGATAAATGTGCAATACAATTTGTGTGGTATTCACATTAAATTGTACAAAAATGATCCCTCAATTGAGGACAAAGTATCTTTTAATGAGTACATCAGATATGTTGGTCTGATTTTTTGTGAATCAAATTTTCTTAGGATCATAAAAAAAATCAGATGAGAAGTTTTTGATAAGTCATAGGGCTTTAGGTTTTGGCATAGTATATTTTGATACCTTTGAAAAATCTATGAAAAGCCTTAGGTTTGTCCTTTTAAGTTTTTCCTTGCGCAATTTTTTTTTTTAAAAAAAAAAAAACAACAAGGAGTGAATATTCTTTTCCCGCCTACTTGATCGTCATTGTTAAGTCTTTTGAAAAAGGGGTTTTAATCTTGTCGTCTGATCTAATTTGAATCTATGGTTGTCACATGTTCGCTATGGCAAGATGCTCGTATGTTATGCATAGCGAGGTAGCAACCATCGGAGAATTATGTGTGATATTGAAAAGTGGAGTCTGGTGCTATGAAATGTGTTGGCAGGAAGATCTATTGACCATGTACTATGTCCCAAACCAAAGTGGTGTCACTGAAGTTTAATTTATCCGACAATTCACCAAGTCGCTAACCGAAAAAACTTGCGACTTGCCAATGGCGATATAGCGAATGCCCAAATTTTCCAAAGATGGTGTTTTTCTGAGATCAGAAGTAATTTTGAGGATCCCAAGGAAGATATGGTGCATGTTTCACTTTTGTCCCTCTGTAGGTTATTGTCTTTTGTAGTTTCTTTTTCTGGGTGTTGTTTTTAAAGTGCTTACCGAAACTCGCCATATCGCTAGCCAAATTTGTGGTTTTTATGCCAGTAGCGATGTAGCAATTGCTAGAAAAATGGTAATGTAACTGAAAAATCCTCAAAGGTGGGCCTCAAATGAGTAACATGATAAGGATGAGCTGTGTAGATCAAATTACATGGTGGCATCCTGTTGAAATATCTTTGAGCCGAAAAACTTTGATTCGTCGGAGCTCGCCATGTTGCTAGCTAGATGGTTGGTTTTTTACCAGTAGCAACATAGTGACCCACCTAAAAGTCATAAACACGGTGAGGCCCAAGACATGTGATTTAAAAATATATATATGTGCCAGCGTGTTGAGCCAGCTCAACGACAGTGGTATCATGGACCCACTTCCTGTGTATAAAGTACAAATTTTTTTTATCATTAGATCAAGCCAGGACCAAAGGCCATCATTAGCTCGCTATGAAGAAGTGCTAGGAAGTTATGTATAGCAAGTTGGAGAGTGGTGGCCCACCACTGTTGTAGTAAATTGTTGACCGCAAGATCAAATCTAGATCGACGACGCTCATTAAATCACTATGAGGAGATGTGAAATAAATAAGTATAGCAAGTTAATGAGAAAGGGACCCACCATTGTGTTCTTAAAGGTTGTTTCAATTATCTGCCACACGATTAAAGTAAGATCATTGGTTATCGCTAGCTCATTGTGGAAAGGTGTTTGAGAGTTATGTATAACGAGTTAGAGAGTTGATGACACGTGTCCGTGGTCATTCATGGGCCCAGTTTTAAGTGCCAACCTTGAAGTAAAGGTATAGATGGAGGTATTTCATTGGTTTGACTGCCAATGTGTTAAGAAGAACGCTGAGTCAGCCTAGTTGTCATTCCCAGGTTGTAGGATTTTTCATGGATCAACGATGCAAGTTTAAAAAAGAAAATGTGATGCCACTCTATTTTTCTATCCTACACATTTATGATAAATAAAAGCTTCACATGTGGAAAAAATAGAGTATAATACAGGAGATTTTCATTAATTCCAGTCCCACACGAACAAAGATTGCAGATTTTTTGAGCACAAGAGCCTATTAATTTTGTCGTGTTAAGCTTGGTAAGAACATGAAAACTATTCCTCAGTTGTTCAGGATCAATTACAGAGGTTCAGAGAAGAACAAGTTCAAAAAGTCAAGTAAGTACTCATACTATAACCTCTGTGGCATTCCAGTTCTCTCAATACTATCAAAATGCCTCCTAAGAAGCCATTTTCTAGGCAAATTAACTATATGGATAGGAATGTCCATGATGATTTATTAGAATTACTCCTAGAGTCTACTGTAGAGCCTGCATAAGTTAAAAATTTGATTTCCTTAAACCCTAGGCTTAAAATTGCAGATGGCCCATTTGACAAGGGGAATTGTGTAAGGGATGCAACAACTACTCAAACTGGTCTTATCCTATTCAAAAAGTGGTTTTCAGAAAG
Source organism: Cupressus sempervirens (assembly GCA_028749045.1). Classification (NCBI taxonomy): domain Eukaryota; kingdom Viridiplantae; phylum Streptophyta; class Pinopsida; order Cupressales; family Cupressaceae; genus Cupressus; species Cupressus sempervirens. Next base: position 760,124,322 of record CM053789.1, on the reverse strand, counting down.
GAAGTTGTTTGCCCTGCATGCTAATGTCTGGAATTTCGATTTGGGAAAGTTAGTAGTCCCAAGTGTTTTCATGGATTATGATTTGCTTAAAGCCATTGCTAAGAATTGTGACCAAGCCATTAGAGTTGTAAAAAGAAAGGATGGTGTGCCTCTGGTCTCGATTACTCCTGAAGAAATTAGAGAGGTTTTTCACCTGGAACCATTATCAGATTACCATGTACAAATCAATATGCTCTAATTAGAGAATAAATATAAAGCAAAGAAGGATGTAATCAAGGGAGGGGCACTGAGGGAAAATATTGGTACAATAGGAACTTTGCCAATAATTATTGCAGCCTCTAAAGAGCCTTTTAAAAAGAGTCTGTTTACTTCCCGGGCTGTAGAGATATATAGGACCTTATGCCGAGTTTTTGGTGAAGATGAGCAAGAATTTATGCCCATTGGTTTCATGTACATGATGGTTTAGATTGCTTCCTTCGATGTAGATGTTATTTTTGATTTTGCTTCCTTTTTGGCTAAAGAAATTCACATTGGTTTAGTTGGGATTGCTAAGGGCAAGGTGGAATTTTTTTTTGGTCACTACTCTCTATTAATGCATATGTTTTTGTTCAAAGGAGTGACATATTTTGGTAATGAGATGGAACTAAATAGAGAGGAGAATGGGGAAATACTACCAGCCCAGTTGTGGAGTGTAGATATGACCTGGGATGCAAGTAATGCTAGTTTTGTCAGATTTGATAGATATTTTGCTTCTAAGCTGAGGTGCCTTCTATTGAGTAACAATCCCAGAATCCCTAAAGCACTAATGAGTCTCATTAGGCCTATGGATAACCCCCATGACTTGAAAGTTTCAAATAATTGGTGCGATTTTATCCCTTAATCTGTTTCTACTATTTTCAGAATATATGGTTTTAAAGGGAGTCCTCGTGTTTTGCCTTACCAAGTACCTTTGAAGGTAGGTGTGGCTGAAGTTTTGTGGCAGTTAGGGGGAGTTGAAGAAATTTTTTTTTTGAAAAGGCAATTAGGGTAAATTTTCCCTACCTACACAGTGGCCCATTAGTTTGTGATACAAAAGGGGGATGGCTCTTTTTGCATAAAATTTTGGAGCAGTATATGATGGTTGTCTCTCATCCCCATTTTTGTGATTTTGAGGGATTTTTCAATCAGATGTTGAGGCATAGAATCAAGTTGGGACCGGTCAAGCATGATTCTTATTATCTAGAGGACAATACAAGGAACGAATTCTCATTACAGGAGCAGGAAACTAAAAAGAAAAAGTGGAGAGTTTATTCCCAGGTCTTAGAATTCATTCATTATTTTGATAATAAATATGATCCTTTAGATAATGTTGTTACAGAGGCTGACAAAATAAGTAACCTCATGAATATCTTCCCTAAAATAATGGAAGTCATGAATGAAAAGAAACAAATTTTTATTGATTCCTATCCTGATAAGGCCAGAGAGGTCATAAAAATATTGGCTTTCACCCCAAATGTGGGAGCTGGTAAAATAATTGTACAAAAGAGGCCTGGGTATACTATAATTTAGAATAAAAGGGTTCCTATAGATAAGGGGAAACAAATAAAAGGATCCACTAGTATAGCCCAAGAGGATAGACCTGATGAGCCTAGTCTTAAGAGGCAGAAGGTAATAACAGAAGAAAGGCCTCAAGTTGAGGAATATTCGCCCACTCAGTCCCCTCTGAGGATTGGAGAAGAACATCTCACTAGTGAACAGATCAAATAAATGGGATCACAGGGAGGTATTTTTATTACTCATGCAGAATTAGATGAGGGTAACCCTCTAGAACCTTCCCTCCCAAGTTTGGATCTAACTATAGCAGGTTATAGTGGCAGGGAATTAGACCCTGTGTTAGAGCAGGAAAGTCATAAATTTTTGACTGATGACAGTTTTGTTAAATCTAGGGCTTTTTAGTAGTTTGCATGGAGGGAAAACATGAACATTTTTTAGGAGAAATGTAAAAAGATAAAAAAAGAGAATCTAGAAATAGACGAAACTTCCATTCAGAACCAAACTAAAGGAGAAATGATAAAAGAATTATAGAATATAAGCCTTGAGCAAGGGAGGAAAATGCTCAAGACATCTAACATTTTATTGTTGCCAAATTGGGATATTGTTGATGCTTTAGTTTTTAGTTCTGTTTCAAATAAATTGATTTTGCAAGACCAGAATAAAGAGAACTTTCAAGGCACTGCATTCATTGAAGATCAAGCTGCATTGGTCAGTTGGTCACTGAGAAGAGGATCCAGACCCACATCATCATAGTCAGATGACTCTAGCTTGATTGGAAACTTAATTGTTAGAAGAGTTGCTAATACCTCACATGTACAGGTAGCATATTGGAATGTGGAATCTTCCAAGTTTCTTTTGGATGCTGCAAAGAAGGAAGAACAGGCCATGTCTGAGTTACAGGGTAACTATGAAACACTTCTTGAGGCCTATAATAGGGAGGTAAAAAGGAGAATTGAACTTGAAAACAAGGTAATGGGGAAGTCCGCAAGGTCAAGAATAACATACCCCCATCCTCCAGTGGAACCTTTTAAATCCAACCCCCTTGTAGAACTACCAGACACACCTCAAAGGCCAAAATATTATATAGCTGAGGATTTTGAAGAAGAAAAAAATAAGCTATGGGCTTTACATGTAGAGTTAAATATGCAATATGATAATAAGCTTAAAAAGGTCCTAATGTATTTGGTAGATAAGATTGAATGGCCCTTGTTTTTTGATCAGTTGGAAAGAGTAATAAGTATATGGGAGCAACTAAAAATGCATGATGAAATCCTCAAGCCTATTGTTAACAAGTGGGGAAAAAGGGTAAAAGAAATCACCCTTTTATGTTATTCAGTTATAAAGTCTTCAAATGACCATATTGAAAAATTATATGATATTGCTAATGACTTGACAGATTTTGATAACAAGAGAGTTTCTTTGCAACTGAAAATTGTTTCTTATTTGAATAAATACAAGAATAAAAAATTTGATCTATTTCCTTGTGCTTTGGATAGAAAGAATCAATTGAAAAATAAGGATGAATGGAGTAAACAACTGGATGACCTTTTCTGCATAAGGATAAATAAAGTTATTAATGAAAAGGGGCATGCCTAATGGGCCACCATGACAAAGGAATTGGTTAAAGTCCAGTTATTTTTTGATTCTTTAAGGCAAGAAATTGTTGGTTTTGAAAAGGAGGCTGATTATATATTAAAGAAACAAGATGATATCTTGCGGTTTAGCTAGCCGGATGACATACAATTTAACACATGGATGACAGATATTCCTTCAGACCAAAAATTGGAGGAAGGCAGTTCAGATAATGATAGGGAATAGGAAGATGAGTTGTAGGTCATTGATACATCAACACCAGAATTGAAGGAAGAAGAAAGTGAAAAGGAAATAGTGCTTGCTCAAGGTGAAAGCAGTGAAAACCCACAGGAAAAAACTGATCTGAAGGCATCACAAGATCACCCCTCATTGGCTAGCCTGGTAGCCACATATTATGAGGATCTAAAATAATGAGAGACAAATTAGAAGTTGATAAGTACAACAGTTACAAGAATGGGCCTACCTAAAAGAATATTTGATATGCCTGGCATTATGTTGTGACCTTTTTGTCTTTTGTGTAATGTTTTGTTCCTTGGACACCTATCAATCACATTTGCCCTATGCTTGTTGCAACTCATATCTATATAAATGAGTTTTCAAGGCATTGTGATGGTCCGAGACTTGTGTAATTTTTTGTTTTCTTTCAAGAAGAGTACAGATACAGTCGGTCCAATAGTATGCAGGGGTTTTGAGTTTGCTTCCATTGTACTTTCTGATAAGCAAATTGAAATGAAAAAAATGGCAATCTATTCTGGGTATTCAATTGGTTTTCTATTTGTTATTGTATTAGTCATATGAAAAGGATAGTACAATAGGGTATTTACACTATATTTGTGTCTCCAGTTTATGGGTTTTTTTACTTTGAAGTCATTTAAATAAGGTTTATTTGGTTGAATGTAGTCTAGATGGGTTGTATGTTGGTTTTATTGTTGCTTTTAATTCAAGCAATTATATATATGTTTTAGTAAATCAGTAGGGTTTATTAGTTCATAAAAGGGATTTGCATAAGAATGGAGATAGGTGATTGTAGTTGATTAATTCTTATACAAGTTATTTGAATTAGGTCTCCTGCCAATAGTCAATTTCTTGTCCAATGGATAAGGCACTAGTCCTATAAATCAGAAGTAAACAAGGATGAATTCTGTTGCTGCATATCAAGTCATCTTATAAAATCAAATTTATTTTAATCCTGTTCAAGAATTATAAATGTTGGTCTCAACTCATTTATATTTAATTCCTAAGTCTTAGGTAGCCGTTATTTCTAGGAATATTTGCAAATTTTAGGAGAATTATGACCAGATCTGCTGATAAGGGATGTGTATAAGTTTAAGAGCATTGAAGAATTGAAGTGAGTTGTGTATGTATGTGAAGGTAACAGATGAGAATCAGAATGGAACTAAGATAATTTCATACATAGTTGCATTAGAATTATCCCTAGGTATACCCGCCTTGGTTTAGCAAAGCAAGAAGAGTAGGAAACCATCATTTGGTTTTGTTGAAGTTGGGTTATAGTGATTCATTCATATAGTTTATATTGGGAATTGGCTAATCCCTAGATTGTGTGAGTCATTTCACTGCGATATTAAGCATTTTGTTGCTTGATAGTTTCAGTAGTTTGAAACACCAACAAGATACATGCTACTCCTAATCATTAAAAGCACAAGCATGAGGGAAAAAATGAATAATTATTTATAGTAGGACTATCTATGAGAGAATATAACACCACTTCAAGAGTATAAGTTGCGTCTTTAGCCAAAGATGATAAAGAAAATTGCTTCTTTTCTTCTTCTTTTTTCTCCCACACAAGCATACCCATCTGCATGTCATCTGCTAGAATCACTACATTACATTTTCTATTTTGAAGAAATAGTTCCTTAAAATGTTACTTCTAGATTGCACCAAGAAAGATTGTATAACTTATAACAATGCATCTTGTATAGTTTCCTCATAGTATTTACATTGTTGGGGCTCCAAACTCTACAATGAAGTTCTTTTGAAAACATGCAAGCTAAGCTTCCTTTCTTCTTTAAATAAAGTAGTGAAAAAGACTCCTGACTCAACAAGGTCATGTTGTGGATGCAAGCCATACAGAAGGATGAAAATAAACTACTGGAATTAAGAGGAAAGGAATGCAGATACAGATGTTCTATAATATATCAATCCTCCCAAAGATTGAGTTCTTTTTTAATGTCTTGCAAAGCAATCTATAGTAAAATGGCCACAAACCTATGTGAATGGGTCTGGATAAAATTCTGTCAGAGGTAATGCTACTAATTTGAGTGAAAAAGAAAATGGGAGCAACTATGGCATATTACATTCTTTGTTTCTGATCTAGAGTTTTCCAACACCAAGACATCTTGAGATTCCTTGCATGCAAAAGAAATACAAAAAACAAATAGTGCATTATATCAAAAATATAAATTTTCCACAGCTTTATCCTTGCACTTAAATATATGCTAACCCTAAACCTAAACATCATGTATAAAACAACTTATTGACCTGAAAGAATTAATAGTGGCTCTATTTTTAAAATTGCGATGAGTAGAAGAGAAAGAGAAAATGTAAAAGCATTGAATAGCTTTGGAATCTACCTCTGCAACTTTCTGATAGATAACAAACTTGGAATGATATCTAATGACTAGATTCTTACCTCCTTTCTCATGTCTTGTTGACCTTGCACCAAAATACTGCCCATTGCAGTCACAGTGCACCCCAAAACAAAATTAACACTGTCGTGACCTTTTTTCTTATGTTCTAAAGGTTGAAATTTAAACAATTTTACCATAGTCAAAATTTGGTCAAAATTTTGACCATATCGGGCCCATTTTTTCAAAAAAAAGAATTTAACAACCCAAATAGGCCTTTGGTCAAAAAATTTGGTCGAAAATGGAGGCCTAATGTACTAGTGTAATATCTCAAACAGGGGTCTTGACCATTCTGCATTTTTGATTATCAATGAAACTTTATAAATTGCAAATGGAATCAATTTTAAAAACTAATCAAATGGGTTCATCACAAGCTCAAAGTTGGAACAAAATAATTCACTGACCCTTAGAATATGATGCAAAAGGAATTTTATTATTTTGGTTAACTAGTCAAAAGTTATAACTTTCCAAACAAGGCTTCCCAAATTTATGAACAATATGCAGATTTACAATAAAAGCGACTTGCCAACTTTGAGACATTCAAAACCTAGTCAAGACATGTCAAAATAACTTGAAACTTGGAATATAGGTTCTTTGATATGCATAATAAACAATCCCAAAGCAAAAATTCATGAAACATAACTAGGTGAAAGATATTCAAAGGAAAGCTAGGCCTTTTGTTGCTATTTGACACTTAGGTAGAAAATGCAGAACTGAAGACTACTCAAAATGGAACTTCGCAGAATGAATTAGAATTTCAGTTTATCATTATATAAGGCATGGATAGGTTGAATTCAAAGTGCTAGAAACATAAAACACTTTTTAGACCTTAATAGGACAGCCGGCTACACAAGCAAGAAAATGCATTTATAGGTCTCAAAGTGACTCAAAATTTGGAATGGACACTCAAAATGGGAATGCAATTTTGAGTGCCATCAATGTGTTCCCCAATGAGGTTGATCAAGGAGGAAAATGATTCTCCATCTCTTGTTGTCTTAGTGATTCCAATAAATGGGACATAGGATTAAATGTGAGTCTTTTGGATCATGTTTGTACCATACAATTGTGACCAAATCAATAGGTGAAAGCTTGTGAAAAGAGAAGATGTGAGAGAGAAACTAAACCTTATACAATAAAAGGGGCCAACAACCTAAATATGAACTAAATACCTTGTTGATTTGGCAAACCAAGTGTCATATAGGATAAAAGTATCTTTCTCCTACCAAATATGGACAAATGATCTTTGAAAAAGATAGGACATCAAATAGAGGACTCAATATTTGGAGATGGACTTGTGTTACCAAATGAGTGAGTGCAATTGTGATAAAAAATTTCTTGTGAATAAAGGTCTTATGTTGTAATATTGGAAGTCTTGTGACTAAGATGCTTTCAGGCTGAAGGATTAAGGTTCAAATGATAAAGCTTTCTAGAGGAAATTTTGCAAATGGAAGACTAGAAGCTTCGAAAAAGAAGTTACGAGAATAAATTGATGTGAAAAATGAGGGTGATATGGTCACTATGTGGGTAGCTTAATCCTTTCTCACTAGAAACAAAAATCTTCGGTTTACTCCAAGGAAAACAAACTAAATTTGAAGTTTAGTATCGTACAAAATTTTGTCATAACTATCCTATTCATCCTCTTCCTTTTTAATGTCTTTGATAGCATATCGAAATTTTTTATCACTATGTGCTAGGATTTTTCTTTCCTTGTAGGAAAATGGTTTGGATAACTTCACCTTCTTAAGTTTGACTTTTTTGGACATAGAAGGAACAAAATAACCCTAATTACAAGACCAAGCACAAGAATTCTACCAAAAAATGTTGTGAATAAAAGACCCATTGAATCTCAAATGTTTGACCAAGTATAGGGACTTATGGAAATAACTGTAGGTCAAGAGGACCTACTTACAACCATTTTCTCACTAAATGTTTAGCTCACCATTTCACTCATTTAGACCTATTCGATGTTTGGTATTGGTTTTGGATTTAAACACTCAAGCACATTGAACACATCAACAATCCCAACAAGGCTTCAACTAGGATGTACAAAGATCAACTAGAGGGTGTCCTCGATATATGCAAGGTACATGAGGCCCAAATTTGTAGATAAAAGAAAATAGTGCCATAGAGCTCGGAGGAGACAGTAACTCAAATCTCCACCTTCACTTCCCAAAGTTATAAAGTTCTTTGGGGCTTAGCTAAGAGTGACAAAATTTTACTTCCAAGAGAGGTGTCTTTGGATTCACCTCCTGATATTTATACTCTGCTATAACACTGGAGTTGAGGTCATCCCAAAGGGTGATAAAATCCCCAAGCAAGCCTCCTATAAATAGAAAACAAGACCACTTATTTCTTGTACACTCAAGATCACCTAAGGGTGAGAGAGGAGAAAATATTTAAGTGGCCTTGGGTTTTAAAAGACACTTGCTCTTTTCCAATTAAAGCTTTAGATTTTCTATCTAATTTTAAAGACACTTGTGTTTATAATAGACAAAGTTCTTTCCAACTTGACATCATCATCAACATAATAAAATCAAGGATTCATCAACAAAAATAAATAGATCAACACCAACACAAAAGCATAGATAGAGATAAAGAAAGTTCCCTTAAGTCATTCGAGATTGAGTGTTTTCACTTTAAACACCAAGTCCAAATGTTTCATAGCAAGCTTCTTTATCCCTTAAGCATTAAAGATTGTATGAGAATGTTTTAAGCCCAAATCAAAATATTTCATCACATTATTCTTTGAACTTTAAGCATTCAAGAGTGTGGTTTTCAATCTAACCATTCATTCCAATGAAAAGCTTGTTAATTCCTTTAAGGCACTCAGTATTGCATTTTGTTATCCTACACATCCATTCTGATGAAAAACTTGTTCATTCCTTTAAAACATTCAAGATTGTGTTTGAACATCCATTGTAATGAAATATGTATAAATTCCCTTTCAAACATTCAAGAGTATGTGTGTAATGTTACTTTTAAATGCATTCGAGAATTTGTTTGGATTTTGGTATTAGTTGCAACATTCATTCCAAAGATAAAGATTAAATCATACAAGTTCATTTATCCCCTAAGTCTAAAGTCCTCCAAGGTTCATCTCCTGCAATAAAATCTAATCAATAATCCTTGTATGTCAAACAAATAGTGAGTTAAGTGTCAGGAAATTAGTCAATCTGTAAAATGTTAAGACAATAGAATGTGGGCATAGACAATAAAACTTTAGAGATGATAGAACAAAACCAAGTACAGTATACTTGATACATACACTTACAAATTGCAGACGACAAGATAGCTTCGTAGATGACAGATCTGGTAGATGCTAACAAAAGTGGAGACGAGAGTCAACTAAAACTTCAAATTTTCAACTGCTTCCAATGCAAATGACAAAACATAAATCTGTTGCAAATGACAAAACATAAATATGTGGAGATGACAGTCAATAGAAACTATAGCCTTTCTGTTGCCCACAATGTAGATAAAAAAATATGAAACTATGGAGATGATAGTTAATAGAAATTGTAGACTTCAATTGATCATAATGTAGATGACAAGATATGAAACTATAGAATGATAGTCAAGTCTGCAGAGACATCAATGAAATAGAGACAACATGACAAAAATTGTTTGTAAGTTTGAGGTGGTTATTAAGTCTATCACTGGCGGAGATGCCAAACCATGGAGATGAGGATCTATAAAGACAACGAAGCGTCTTAATAGATGCCACTAAATCCTAATAGAGACAATAGTATGCAATTTTTTATAGAATACTCTAAGTTTTTTACTAAGTTTGAGTATGAAAAAGGGACGTGAGTCCCACCACACATACCAAAATGTATATGTGAAAACTAACATGTCGAGAGCACACATAAACAAACAAACATTAGTTGTACATATATATCAAAGACTAAAATTAAATTAAAATACAACTAATCTACTTGAGTTTTAAAACTATGCAACTAAAAGACAAGAGTCCTCATGTAACCTTGGAACAACTCAACAAGGGCACTCACCAGAGGCCTTGTTAGTGTGCTCAATGATGAGGGATGTGGATGTGCTCTTCTCAAACACAACTATGGATGAATCCCTTAAAAAATGATCGAATGAATGCAAGAATGCATATATGAAACTATACTAAAATGTATGTGGAATACCTTCAAGAAATGGCTATGAGTAAGCCAACTTCAAAAGGATTCCAAGGATGTGAATGTGGAGATGAGATGCAACAAAGAAAGATAAGAACACTACGCTACCATGAAACTATGCTAGAACTAGGAATTGAAAGAATGTAAACAACTACCAAAGATTAGCTCTAAGCATGAAAATCTCTAAAAACTCTAACCTTAAACTAGCATGATAACAATGCATATGGAGGAGATGAAGAATTCTTGAGACAAGGGCTCTATTTATAGGCTTGAGAGAGGCCTTGAGGAGGTTACATCTATGTGGCATCCACATAGGTTACACAAGGGAGACACATGGGCTAAAGGGACAACCCATGCAAAGGTCAACATAAGACTTTTTGTGATTAAGATGACTCAAGGTGTGCTCACACATGTGTGAGCAACCTTTGAGAAAGAAAATGGGACAAGTGAGTAAGAGTGTAAGAGGCTTTTAGAGGAATTAATGAAAGGAGGAATTTCTCGAGCTTTGAGTTGCTCACACATGTGTGAGCAACCATTTAGGGGCTAAAAGGTGTTTAGGAGGGAATTTAGGATATTAAAGTAGGATTAACTGGGGGATAGGCTTAGAAGAATGAGAGTGATGGGTGATAGCCTAGGTTTTAGGTGAGATTAGGGTTTAATTAAATAGGATTTTATTTAATAATGGGATTATAGAATTTAATAAAGTGGAGGGAAATTAAATAAATTAAAATTTATTTAAAAGGAGATTTATGGAGCACTATGCATTAAATAAATTTAACACATTAGGGGGAAGTATTCAAATTAAATTTAAATACATTAGGGAGGTGAAACTATTTAATTAAATAAATGTAATTAAATAAGTAGAAGAATATGATAAAATTATAAATCAATTATAATGTCAAGGGAAATATTAAATAAATTAATATAGTGTCTGGGATGATTTTAAGTGTCTACATATTGTTGTGTTGGGAAGAGGAGAGCAAGCCTCAATAACACAAAGAGTATTGTGTGCCCAAAGTGAAAAAAGCATGGAAGTGATCAAAGACTGAAGTTGCAAAGCCCAAAGAATGTAGAGAGTTGTTGTAGGCTGGTCAAGAGAGCCAACCTAGGATCTATACCAAGCTAAGTTTAGTAGCTAAACTTTTAGATAATCTTTACTTTTGTTTACTTACCTTTGCGACAACAAATCCTATCAAGGGTGGAACTTAACAGGTTATTTGTATAAATCCCTTCATAGAGTGACATATTAACTTGTGTTTCAAAGTGCTCTAACTAGACTGCTCCTAACAAAGCAAGATCCTAAAGATCTCATCAAAATCCCCTAAGTGGCACCTTACAGTGTTTGTGTAATCTTTTAATAAGGATAAGCTCTTCGAGGATAGATTAGAAGAGTGAAAATTCATGAGGATTGACTCGCACACTATGATTTTTACCCTAACTAGGTTTTCAAAAGATAAATATTGTGTTATGTGTATTTTTATGTGATGTATTTTTGCTTGACCATGAATAGTTAAGTTATGGCCTACACTAACTCGTAGATAGAAGAGGAACAAGATTTGTAGTTAAAAGTGAAAATTGTTAGTATAATAATTTAGTCCCCCCGTCTCATTATACTAACTTGTAGTTGGGACCAACAATTGGTATCAGAGCCTAGGTCCTCAAGTGATAATAGTTTGATAGCTTGAGGAAAAGATCAAGATTTTTAAGAGAGATGCACCAAAATTATCAAGAGAAAACTATAGCTCATGGTAACTACATCTAAAGATCTTGGGAGATGTGTATTGGAGTCATGTGGAAGTAAAGTATGTAGAACTAGTTGGTTAACTAAGTGTAGACTAGTTGAAGGAAAAGGAGATACATACCACTATAATGGATGCTCTAGTGAGAACCCTATCATATTCCAAGTACAAAGATGTGGAGGAGTTGGAAATTGCATATGAAATGTGGGAAAAGTTAAAGGTGATCCATGGAGGAGAAAAATATGTCATGAGAGCTAGAGCAAAAAGATTGAGAGGAAATATTGATGATTTAAAGTCAATAAAAATTATCTATTACCAAGAAGAAGAAAAAATTATGGTGCTATGTAGTAGTCTACAATCTCCTGAAACTAGGGCTATGATTTTGAATCCCATATTTGGTCTTAGGGTAAAATTTATTCCTTAGAATGGATGCTCTATTTCAAGCTCAATTAGGGATCAAGACAAGAATAATGCCTTCTAGACCATGGTCATCTCCAAGGTGGAAAATGATGATAATGATCATTTGCAAGCGTAAATACAAAAGAGTTATTTTTTTATTTATTCTTGAAAAATAATACTCTCACTTTGGTGGTCACAAAAAACATGTATGTGAGGCAGTGGATAGGTCATTGACTATGATTTTAGGTTTTTTAATGAGTTATGGTTGGGATGAGAAACATGATATCATAGACAAAGCTCAAGCTTTGATAGGGGGCATTAGAGGAAAAATATCTTCCCTCTTAGTTTGTCTCCAATTTCATATCACAAGTTAGGGTTTCTAATTAGCTATTGTGACCTATTAAAAGGCCTACTTTAGTTGTGCTAGATGGTAAAGTTGAAGTTGAAGTGATTCATAATGCCATTTTTTTCTAGAGATTGTTACTGATGGAGATTGGTTGAGAGAATATTTTAGAGTGGGTTTTTTTAAATGTTTGGCATTAATGTTTTTGATGTCAACATATTTTTTTATCAAATAGAGTATACATTATTATTCAGTTCAAAGATTGGTTCGATGGTGATATTGTTTTGTTCACCTGTGCTTGCAATCGTTATAGATTGTGATGCAAGGAGGTGCGTGGAGAGTCCTACAATAACATGTAGAATAAACTCAACTTCCAACCTTCCACCCCTGCTCAAAGTTACACACAAAAGTTATGCATTTGATAAATGAAACCATAGAGGACACAAGACTAGATGTAACATATTTTAGGTGTAATTAGTTCACTACACGTATAGAATAACCACAACATGCCTAACTGTGAGGCCTTCTGGATCGCAACCTTAAACAAGAAATATACAAAATTAGATACTAAGCTTGCATATTGATACCCAGTATGCTACTATGTATTCTTAATCTCCCTTATCTTATCTTCTAAAATCTACTTTCCTACTTCTAATCAAGCTTCTTTCATAAATAGCTAAGCTAGAAGTCAATTACTCAAGCATTAATTAAAATTTAGGAAAATACTTGAAGGAGCAAACAAAAAAAATTCTACAAAAGGTCATAAAGAACCATGCGCACTTGAAGGTAGGTCCATACATGTGCTAGGAGTTGGCTCTTAAGTGCACAAGATTCCACATAATCAACTAAAACCACGCCATTCAGATCAACACGTTATGTTAGGTAGAAACATTAGGAAAATAGGGCCACAAAGATCAACACAAAATTTGAGAAATATCCCAACATAAGAATTACTGCACTCAGGAAAAGGATCAAGGATAGGTCCTTGACATGATGACAACTATGTATATCCTAAAAAAGAAGTAGCAACAACTACTTCCCAAACAATAGACTGGTACAAAAAAAATAGAAATATTTTGGTGTATGCAAGATCACTCAAAGACCCAAGATGCTTCTACATCATATTGATGTCTAGATAATACACATGCTATGTTTTCCATTTCTTATGATGGTTACAAAGGATTTGAGGAAGACTATTTACTGTTAGTATTTACTAATGCATAGTTTTAGACAATGGTCCAATTCTCGGTTTACAAATTTTTGATGGAGCAAGATTTTGATCTATGATTCAAGTAACTTAATGAAGCCATCTATCTTATGTTTACATATTTTTTATTGAGGATTGTTTGTGTGGAAGTTATTTATTTGAATTTATTTCCTACTCGAGTCAGTTAAGAAACATGTTGCTTTGATCATTGGGATTATCTATTGGAGTGTTAGAAAGTTGATTATTATTGTAGAGTATTATGTAGATGTTATGGTCAATAACTATGGGATCATTCATTGGTTTATTTAATTCTTTTGGTATTAGGTCTCACATTGAGTTGGCCTAATATGTGTTCGTGAGTTGTATAATTAAGTGAATTCAATGTATATGAACTGATAAGATTATGACGATGTAAAGCTATTGATGTGAGTATTGGATCAAATAAGGGATCAAATTGGTTTGAGAAGAAGTATGAGTGGAATCTATATTTTTGCTTTGAAGGAACTACATTAGCATAGTTGATGCATTTTGCCTATTCATCTCAGTGGATTTTTGTGCATAGTGAATTATTGTTCACTCTTTGGGTTGTACCATTATTGTAATCAAATTGCTATCCAAAATCTTACTATAAATAATAAATAGCCTACCATGAAAATGGGAATTGGCAAGTACCCATATGACAATGTAAAACAAAATAAAAATGTATAGCCACTTAATCTTGTATGCATTTCTTTCACTCCATAATGTATTTGGATGATTAGAAATAATAGTTTTATTGTACCATGAAAAAAGTGCCATTGTAATCAATGATGAAGATCCTGTAATGGTCCAAAGATGTGGTCTGCAATGAATCCATGCCTCCAATGACATTCAATTGCAACAACTAAGGTTGCAATAAATGAGAACTCAATGCACAATTTGGTGTGTTCTACATTTGGTAATTCCTCATTTTCCTAACTTTACTTTTCATTTATATAATAACATTGAGAAATTTACTCACAATGTAGAGTGTCAAATCAATTAATTGATAAAGAGGATTTGAAAAGAGAGATAACTAGATGAACTAGTGAAGTTGTTGAGTAAAGAGGAGCAAGTATGTTGGAATTAAAATGGGTGCTTGATCAATTAGTCTTTGACAAGATAATGTGATATTTAATCATTATATGAAGTTAAGAGAAGACAAGAAGTTGAGTAAAACACCAAGCTTGACTAAGTGACAGTTTTACTAGGTCAATGAAGTAGAAGATTAAGGAACTTAAGAGATAGCCGAGAAAATAGTATCAGCCAAGTAATACTTGTGGCCAATTAAGATGAAGGAGAAAATGTAGTAGCAATTGAGAATCATGAAGACTGAACAAGGTGGTGAAAGTTGATCAAGATAGAATAATAGAGACCGAGCTACCTAGTGTTGAGCAAGTAGAAGAACACAGTGATGAACAAGTGTTAGCAAAATAATTGTTTGTCAAAGAATCAAGTTTGGGGTCGACATAGTTGAATTTTTTGATTGGTAAAAATGTGTGGATGATAGGTATTTATGGGTTGACATATTTAATACACAAATTGAATTTTTTATGTGATCAAATTTAATTAGGATTTAAAGAGAAGTTTCTAGAACTTTGAACAAACAAGTAGTAAGACTAAAATGATGGACAAATTCAATAGATCTGATTAAACTCTAAGATCGACAATGATGTTTAAGCAAAAAAATATCAAAGCTACCTATTGAAGGAGGCATAAGGGATGTTTTTTAAGGTTGGTTGGTTGTTGATTGGCAATTTTGTGGAGAACCTATGAAGAATAGAGTGACAGAGGAACATTGAGAAGATTGGTGAAGTGTGATTACTTTAAGGGTTGCCAAGTATATCAAGGATGGAGAACATAATGAATTATAGTCAATGAACCAACAAATGAGCCAGATAGAGATATGAATTTACAAACTAAATTGTATCTTAATAGATCTAACCTAGTCATTACTTTTTAACAATTGTGACTATAAAATCCTTTAATCAAGGTCAACCTAATAGTCATTTTGTAAATTCTTTAATCAAGGTAAAATTCTAATGGAATTATCTAAAGACCTCTAACTAGGCCACTCCTAACAGGGTGACTAAATCCTTTAATAGGGTCACACCTAATAGTGTGTTATGTAACCTTTAACAGGGTTGGCTCTTAACTGAGCTCACTTTAGAAAAGTGAAAAGTGGTAACATGTTACTTGGTGTTTTTTTCCCAAATTGGGTTTCCACATTAAATCTTGGTGGCATATATGTGTGAATGTTATATGTGTGATGCATGATATTTACTATTGTTTATTTCTATTAGTCGGCATATACTAAATAGAGAGCTAAGTGATGAATGAGTAAGTTAAGTTGATGAATGAGTAAGTTAAGTTGATGATGAGTTGCTATATTTGTCAAGTGGTTTTATGAGTTTTTATAAGTTTTTCAAAGTTAGTAAAAGTTGAATTGGTACATCTAGATCTAAGGATAACTGATTCACCCTCCCTCCCTACAGTTATTCTAATCATTCTAGCAGTTAGTATCAAAGCATCGGTGCTTGTAAGGAAAGATTGAAGGGACATAAGCTAAAGATCAAGATGTACAAATTTCCTTGCACAACAATGCTTGACAAAATTACATCTATCTGAAGTTGGAGATTATGTATTGTACTACCTGGAAAATGAATACATTAAAGTACCTAGACCCATGATAGTTGAGTAAATAAAGGAGAAGCAGGAGCATAATCAAATGATGATAGATCTGGCATCTTCCTTAAGTTATATTGAATTTGATGATGTAAATGAGTGCACTAATGCCAAGAAGATGTGGGATAAGTTGGCTCAAATCCATGGAGGAGAAAAAAATGTGTTAAGGGCTAAAGCAAAAAGTTTGAGAGGCGAATTTGATGACATTAGAATGAAAGGAGAGATTATTGCACAATATTTTGGTTGACTGAAGGAGGTTGTGAATGTAATTAGAGGAGTTGGAGCAAACATATCTGATGAGATTGTGATAAGAAAGGAATTGAGGACTTTACTTCTTATCTATGAAATTAGAATATTTGCAATTCAAGAATAGAGATGTACACCTGGTAATGATCTAGCCTTGGATGGTCTAATTGGTAGACTCACTGCATTTGAATTGACAAATTTTGATAACTATACACCTTCTAGTGTTGAATGTGCTTTCAAGTTTCAACTAACTCTTGATGGATCTACAAGAAAGAAAAATAATAAGCATGTGGACAATGACAGTGAATCAAATGATGACCTTGATGAGTTAGAAGCATTATTGGTAAGAAGGTTACAAAGAGGAAAAGGTAAACTCTATCAGCGATCGCAAGAACCATCAAGCTAAAGCTAAGGCTACAACTTGTTCTCTTGTTTCTCAACCTACATCATCTTCTCAACCTTTATCTTCCTTTGATAAAACTATGTGTGAATATTTGGAGGAAGTTAAACAAGGTAACATTATAATTTGCATTTGGATAAACATGATGATTCTATTTGTATTTAGATTCTATTAATCTAGATATGGAAGATACATTAGATAGTAGTGATGAATAATTAATTGATCTAGAGAGTAATATACCTAACATATTTTCTACATAGCTTACAATCACTCCTAGTAATGAGCATAGTGATTCTCAAAGTCCTTTCCTAGAACTTGTTATGATTCCTACTATTATGAATATTGTTCCTCTCACAAGTCGTCATCCTTACCCTACCATTTCAGACTAAGATGGGGGGAGGGGGGAACATGGAATGCTTGATGTGGAATTTATTAATCATAGTAGTCTTTTTGTTCTTGTGTTGTGTTTTCCCCCATGTTGTGTTTTTATATTATGTTTTTCTTTTGATTACTTTAGACAACCCTTGTTGATTCTTTGAGCTCAATAGGATAATGCAATCACCCTGTCGTATACATTCTTCTATTTTTATCTCTTTTCTTCTATATGTTGGTAAATGTTATATCATGCTTGTGCTATTGTTCATACCAGTGATCTTGTATAGTCTTCTTGGTTGCTTATGATATAATAGCACTATTTCTTTTTGGTCTCCATGTTATTGACCCAAAAAGACTCTTCTTCATAGCTCTTTTATGTCTTTTCCTCCATTATGTCATAGTTCTACCTCCTTTGGGGAATGTTGATACCTTCCATGCTCTTTCTTTTTTTTATGTGATCATTTCCTTTGATATGTTTCTCTTCTCAGGGGCATGTCATAGTGGAAACATTATTCAATAGATGCATGTACACTTCTGTTAAAGTTATTGCTCCCATTAAGGTATTTGCAATTGCTTTAACGTGGGGACATACAATCAACTCATCCTTTGTCCATGTAATAAAAATATAGATTCTATGTATAACTTGGAGTACTTTAGCCTTTAGTGCTTGGTATGATTTCCAAGGTATACCCAAATCTATGCATTGTTATTTCATATTTATTCCTCTCTCACTTTTTCCTTCTAGTTTCTAGGAATTGTTCCTAGGGGCTTGGTCTCTCTATTTATTTTTTGTATCTCTCTCTAAATTATTGATAGTTTGGGAGGCTTGATTCTTATTTTGACCCTTCTTTTATTTACTAATAGTCTGGGAAGCCTGATATTGTTTTGATCCCTTAAGGACACACACATCCTTATGCCTAGGTTACTTTTTAATTCTTCATTTTAGGAAACAGAGTTCCCTTGAAGTTGAATCCTTTTATGGACTGACTAGCATGCCATACACACTTGCTAGACCATTTGGTTCATGTTGAAAGGAGATTTTTGAAATGAAGAAGACTGGTGAAACCTATCATGGAACAATCATTATTTTGTCACTAATGTCAAACCTTCTAATTGTTGGTGAGACAATTGCTTACTTTGGTATAAATATTATCATTTGATTGATTGATAAAGAGGATTTGACAAGAAAGGATAACAAGAGAACGTAGAGAAAGATTGAGTTATATGGTGTATAAAAGGAGCACTAAGACCAATCAAAACTTTCATGATATATTGTATTTTTTATCTACTTAAGGCTATAATGAAAGGATACTTGAGAAAAGACTAGAAGAATGCTAGGTAAAGAAATGTTTATGCCAAGGCCAACCAAGCAAATAGTAGAAGCCAAGAAAGTCAGTGTAGGCTAAGAAAAAAGTTATTTGAATTCGAGTGAAGTTCAATAAGTGTGGAGCAAATAGAAATTTAGTAGGTGTCCAGTGAAGAAATATTAGTATGTGTTGAGCATCAAAAGATGATAGTAGCAACCAAGCAAAACTTAGTATATGTCAAGCAACCCAATGTTGACCAAGCATCAAAAGAGAGTGTTTGCCAAGAAAATAACTCATTATTGCTAAGTGCTAGTAAAATGAGTTTGATCGAAGATTTGAAAAATATAAGCTGATAAAGTTAATTTATTGAATTGTGTGAAGCATGTGGAAGATAACCATGATGAGATGGTGGCATAGAACTCAAGATAGACCATTTTGAGATGAAATCAAATAGGATTATAAAGGAAGTTTCTAGAAGGAATAAAATGAAAAAATGGGAAGATTTAATAAATCTAACCTAACCCTGAAATGGAAGATTGTTGTTAAGCAAAAAAAGATCTAAATTCTCTATTTAAGTAGATAATAGGCCATAAGCAATAAGGTCAAGAGTTTGAACCTGAGAAAGAGAAGAAGTCTAGGGTGTTGCTTCATATGGTGGCCAAATGAAAGAATTTGAAGTTGGCATACTAAGCAAGAAGGCTTGAAGGGTGAACAAGCTATTAGAGACAAAGAGGATGAATGCCAAGTAGAATGGAGGACTGAACAAGAGATTTGTAATCTGTGTTGGGCCCATTTTCCGTTGCACCAAAAACCATGACTATTAGTGAACATGGAATGCCACATAATTAACCACCTGTGGGTAGGGGAGCGCGTCGCATCACCCAACAATCTCCCCCTTGACGTGCATACCAGGTGCTTACGCGGGTCGGGAAGGCACCAGGGAGATTTGAACCCATGACCAGGCCAAAACCAGGCTCTGATTGCAAGAGAATAGATGACATACCCACAAGATTGTGACACAAGATATACCCTAGGAAACCCTCATTGAGGGAAAAACTCAGCCTCCAAAAGCATCCATCACCATGTATTATTCAGCAAAAATACCATTGCCATACAACCATGGAAGCCTTCATGGCCATAGCCACAACCGAGAAAACTATGTGAACAAGCATGAATCCACACATCCTATGCCATGCTTTCAACCTTCACAAATGCTCCCTTGGCTAACCTATCAAGCCTTGTCCCGCTCGACTCTTGCCTTTTTCACTTTTTCTCCTTGTCACTCTCCAACAACTACCCTTGTGGTTGCTTATATAGTAGCAAGTCCCACAAAACCACCAAGTGGTATTACATAAACCATGTGCTACCTATTCCACTGACCCACATTTAATATTGGGCATTTAATTCTTTTCCCCAATATTAAATAATTACATAAAACATTTTCACAATGTTACAATACAACTCATCAAGAATATTCCATGGGAATCTTTACATGTTGCACCTCCATCTAGGCACAACATTACATAATAAAATAAAATAATAAAATATAACAATATTATGCAATGTGTGCAACACCCACTATCTCAACAATCTCCCACTTGTTGTATACATTGCATAGGGTCAAGTCGTAGCCACATAAATGAACAAGGGAACAATCCCTTCTAGCACATCCACCATCATGGATCAAAATACACCAAGTGCTCCATCCTGGTACTTGCAACAAAATCAAAGTATCCAGCATCTCAAACATGAATGATCTCACCTCCTATTATGCCACTCCCACTGGACATACATAGAAGCCATCCAAAGAGAAAGCCACCCAACCTGTCGCATTAGAAGATCATAAAATCCTGTACCAACTGAAATGCCAAGCACAAAAAAAAAACTTGATCTAAAGGTAATCACATGGATCCATAGTTGTCAAAATATCCATAGCTGAAATAGCACCCACAGCAAGTGCTAAACCCATCCAACTATCTATACCTCCAAAGGTATAACAAGTGAATCTCATATCACTGACATATCCAATCTATAACCTGCAATCACAAGCCTCAAGAGCAATACCTGCAACATATATACCAAGAAGCTCCCACTGCAAAAGATAATGTCAAATCTATAACCAATCCACTCAACACATCTCAAAGAAGTGAATCCGTGTAGTATCAAGGACATCCACAATACATAATCCAATATCCTGCAAGAACAACTCTCATAACAAGTGTCCAATAGTCTCCCAAGCTATAAATGCAACCTGTAAGTATAGACCGCTTACAACACTGCACAACTTGTAGATCCAACAAGTCATCATGCATATCCAAACCAAACACTGATAACCATATCATCATGAGACCAAACTAAAATATGAACTGAGTATACAATGACATCAAATCTTAAATCTCCAATGCCATAAAATCATAATGTTACCATAGTCAAAATATGTCTATAAACTATTCATATCAATATATCAACAAATAAATCATGCCAAACCTGCACCAAATCTGAACCAATGTGTAGAGTTCTCCAAGAGCTTTCCGTTGACTACTCGAAGTCCAAAATCTGACTCCGTATGCCCAAGTTATGCCCTAATCCGTGCTCAAAATAAAGAAAATCTATATTTAGGGCTCTTAAAACCTAACAAAATTTCAAAATTATAGAACCAAACCTACACCATGTTGTAGTGCTTTGAATTAGCTTTCCAACGCTTATAAGAACTCTGAAATCCGATATTCTGAGAGAAAGTTATGGCCATTTTACTAAGATAGTCTTTTCACCATTTTCAGTACGATTTTTCATTTTTTATTTTTTTAGTGACGAAAATTCTGACGAGATTAACTTTGACGGCCATCATGGGCTGAAACTGAAAAACTCCTTCATTTCCTCTGAACATGGCCAAACTAGGGCATATTATATATCAAAATTAATGGAAATGTTGACCCGGATCCAATGGTGAGGTCTATTTTTACCCAAGAGGTCATTTTTGCAAGCTACCCCCCAAAAAACCCTCATTTAAATGAAACATCCGAAAAAATCCTTTTGTCCAACAATTTCCCATGCCTAAATATTTTAACATCCCATCATAACAGAAAATCCAAAACCCTCAGATCTGCAATAAATAATTCATATATCTTGCCATTTTCTTTTAACCTCTCATGCATTCCCATGGATTCAATCTAGGGTTACAATAATAAAACCATAGCTCTGATACCACTTGTTGGGCCCATTTGCCATTGCACCAAAAACCATGACTATTAGTGAACATGGAACACCACATAATTAACCACCTGTGGGTAGGGGAGCACGTCGCATCACCCAACAATCTGCAAGTGAGTTGTTTTATTGTTAGATCAAGTCTTGTTGTTACTTTCTAACAACTATATCTATCTAGATAAATCCTTTGGACTAAGGTTGACCTAACAATCATGAGTAAATCCTTTAACATGGTGAAATTCTAATGGAATGTTCTAAAGTCCTCTAACAAGGATCACTCCTAATAGGGTAATTGAAATCCTTTAATCAAGGTCACATTTAACAATGTGCATTATAACCTTTAACAGGGTTGGTTTCTCATAGGGCTCACTTCAAAAGAGTGAAAATTAGTAGTATGTTACTGGTGATTTTTCCCAAATTAGGTTTCTGCATAAAGTCCTTGTGTCAAAATGTGTGATTGATTTTGTGGTATTTCATGTTTATATTTCTGCAAAGTTATTTTGACCTAGGACAACAATATGCAAAAAATTAAGATATTGAATGATCAATCCATGCATAAGTACAAGTTGAAGTACTAAAAAGTTTTATTTGTACATTTGGACATTGGATAACTAATTCACTCCCACCCCTTAGGTATTCTAAACATTCCAAAATTTCATCTTTGATGGGTTGACTAGTATGTCACACACACTTGCTAGACCATTCAATGCCATCCCCTTTTCTTTTGCAGATGTCTTTTCTCCTTTCTTTTTCTTTTCTAATGTGTGGTTTATAATAAGACACAAAAACCTTATTGGGAAAGTAACTACACCCCTTTTTATAGTGCTTATCTCTCTTATTATGACTAAGGATAAGACAAAGACTCAAGTCTATTGGGGGTTTGATGATTTATTTTCCTCCTAAATCACGATAAGATTTTCTCTTTTTCTCTTGATCTACTTTATCATGAGTTATAGGAAAATTTTAGTCCTGTTAAAGTGGGGACTAAATGTACCATCTTAAAATGGATGCACTTGCCTTTTTAGACCTTTTTATCTACCTCTTTAAAATACCCTCTTTGGACCATGATATGTCTATGCTCAATCTCCATTTTCCTCCTCCTCTTCCATCTTTCCACCTTATCTCTCAGTTATCTGCCTCTTCTCTCTGTGGCTTCCCATGCTTGATCTCAAGGACTAGGTTGACTCTGGTCAACCTATTTTGTACTAGGTCAAACCAAATCAACCTAGTTCCTAGAGGTTTTAGGGATCGAGCCTAAAAGGCCTCAAGGGTTTAATTAGTTTTTTACCATTATCTAGTTGGCCTATATTATTTTCCCACTCGAGAACTCAAATGTAAGAAGACTTGGAGGCTTTATTTTCATAGTCTAATCTAATCACATGAATCTTATTGATTCAAGCACTCAAGCTCTTATTCTCAAGTCCAATATTTCTACCTTTTTGCAATCAAGGAGTTCAAGTATTCAACACTATCAAAAATTTAAGTAAGGAGATTTCTATCTAGCATTGAAGGATCCTTTGTGAGCATTTCCTCTTCAAGGTCTAGCTTTTTTTGGCCATCAAGGGAGGAGACCTACATTGAAGCACTCATCATCTTCTTCATTGATGCACTTTTATATCCATGGCACCATAATGGGATTATGGTAGATCTTTTGCAAAGAGTGAAGATACCCTACATTCCTAATTCAAGATCTATAATACATTTACATACAAACAAGGGTTTCACAAAAGGTAAATCCTAACATTTATTCAGTCTTTTAGTCATTTATATTTACATTTTTCAATTATGGTTAATTCCTTACCCTAGGGCTTGGCCAAGACAAGCCCTCATCAAACCCCAAACCCAAAACCTTTCTTTTCTATATTGATTTGCAAGTTGTCAGTGAAAGGATTATAGATCTAGAACCTACTATTCAAGAGTTTTTTGGAGAAGTTAGTTTTAGTTTGTCTTACTATGTCAACCTGGTTGTAGGACATCTTCCCAAGTCAACCTAGTCCTCTAGTCTCTATTTTTGGGGAGATTTTTGGGTTTTATTCCTTTTGACATTTCATTCTGAGACTCGCGAATGAATATTTAGATACAGTTTAGATTTGTAAGCTTTGGAGCTAAAATACATATTCCTCTATATTTCAAGGTGAGTCATTTATACTTTATTTTCTTTCATATATTTACCCTATATTTATATCTTAATTGGGATAATTTTGTTTACATAGTATCTAGATTTAAATTATTCAAGCAATTAGTTCAATTCCACATTCACACTATGTAATCAAGGACCAAAGAGTACATTTACTTGAATTGCATTCTACATTATATTCAAATTCAGGTTTAGCTTCCTTCTTCCTTTGGGTCCAAGCTAATCTAATTTGGACCATAAGTAGAATCATATTTGGAAATTCCCCTCTTTCCCTCACACACATATTTGAATAGCTTAGTGACTTGTAAAGTGGAAGTCTACATCTTATTTAAGTGCTTCTATTTGACCATTAAACATAACCTACCTACTAATGAGTCTACATAATGCATAAGGCCCATGCTATAATACAATGACTCAAGAAAATTATGTTCTAAATTGATCAAATATACTAGATTACGAAAATTTGAAAAATAAACATTGAAGAGTGAGATTATTGTTTCAAATAATGAAGTTACTAGAGTACAATTGAAATGACATAAATTGAAAAGTAATTCTAGAAAATAGAAAAAAATTATTGTTTGTGTAAACTAGGATCTAACCCTTGTTCAATCTTTTGTAGATAGAATTGTAGTTTTGTTAAGTATAAACATTTTGAAGCATAGGAATGCAAAGGAAACCATATTTAGAAGTGTTGATAATGGTTAGAAGAACAATGATACAAATATTCACCAAACAACAAGGAAACTAAAAAATGGCAGCAATGAGCTTCATTCAAACACTAAAAGAAAACAATGGTTAGGGCTAAAAAATTAAACCATTAGACAAAACCTATACACCAACATAGAACAGTTAGAAGGTAGGGGATTAATATGAAAAAAAATTCAGCTAAGACATCATATCTAGCACTAATGAAAAACCTAAATTTGCAAATAAAATTATTACAAGCCAACACTAAAGTGGTGTAAATGTCTATTTAAATCTGAGGAAAATGACATACACGAGGAAAAAATACTTTATTTCTAGCACTAAAGATGTCTAAATCCATAAAGTAATACCAACTTTCAAAACCCCAGGTCCTAGAGAGTACAAGTGGTCTTAATAGAGATAAGAATACATGCTAAAATGTAAACAAAAGTCATTCTTGATGCTAAAGAAGTGCCCAAAAGAAATAGAAACTATCATTCAAACCCAATATAAATAGAGTATTGGTGAATCCATATGCAAGGCATGATAAGGCTTCAATAACAAAACATAGTGCCTAGAAACATTGTAGTCTCTAATCAACCAACTTGCCAATGAGTCTACACAATGCATAAGGCCCAAAAATCAATCAAGAAAATAATGTTTTAATTTGATCAAATAAACCATATTTATGAAAATTAAAAAAATAATATTGAAGGGTGAGCTTCTTGTTCAAGTGATGAAGTGATTGAATGAGCAACAACTAGGAAGTTTATCTCACATGGCATTTCCGATGAAAAAGGGTCAGGTGTTTACTATTAAACATAACCATGTGATACAATTATTTTTGTTTAATGAACAATTGTAGTAAGAAAAAAATGATCAATTTTCTTATATTTTTACTTAGCATAACCATTGCTAACAAATACAACCAAACTCACCTTGAGTTCAAAATAAAGCACACCAAATATTTCAGCTGAATATAACAAAGTAATGCCTCGTAAAAAGTCATACAACACTCGTACATTATAGATCAATTTTCAACCTTTTATTTCAACCAAGCCCTAAATGTGCTTGTTGAATACATTTTTCTTTTGTTTTTATGCTTGATTTGGTCAAAATTTTGACCAAATTGGGTTTATAAAAATAAATGTGTTTGTCATTTTTTATTTGGCGGAGCATGTTTGGCATGTTGCCCCACTTTTCACCTTGTAACCATTTTGCAAAAGTGGAGAATTTTGTGTCTTGGAAAAGCCTAGGTATGTCCGAGTCTAGTTTTAAGTCCCCTTAGGTGGAAAGAGTCTTCATTAGATTTTGCATCTTTCCCTTCCCCACATTTCATAGCCAAGTGGTTTTCCTTCATGTTATGAGTCTTATGGGTAGATTAGTACCTAATCCAATGGAGATTCTTGCAACATGCAAAGATCATTCACAAAGTTGAGTTTTCTCATAGCTTATCATACTCTCCATAAAAAGAAGAAGCTTGTGGAAAGTTGAACTTTGCCTTCTCCTCGGCGAGTTTTCAACCCATGAAAGCAATTTCCCGCGAAGAGCACCAAATGATTCATATAAATCACAATGAGAGGAAGATAAAGTTCCTTGTGATGAATTCCTAGTGCCTTTATGATTATCTACCTCAATAGGTATTAAAGACTCATTATAGCTCTTAGAATCCTCTTTGGCAGAAAAACAAAAATTGACTTCTCTTTAGCTATTTTTCAACACATGAAGTCTATTTTCCGCAAAAGGTAGTTTTAAAAGAAATAAATGAAAGGTGAACCCCTAACAAAGTTTCAAACTCCTTATGGACATCTCTAAACTCAAAGGAAGAAATAAGTTAAAAGGTAAAGGTAAAAAAGGGCCTGGGTAGAGAAATGAAAATCATCTTCTCCTCGATGTGTTTTCAACCCATGAGGATGATTTTTCGCATTTAAAAGAAAATTAAGTTTGTAAGTGAATTGGACCCACATTTTGCATGCAAAATATTTCAAGAGGATAATGGAAACAACCCAATCATTATGAGAGAGATCTATTAGGCAGGATTGATCTAGCGGATATTTTCTTGCAGAGTACTATGTTCATAACTTCCTGAAACTTAATGGGAGATGGGAATGTAAGCGTGAAAGGATGGAAATTTACTGTTGGGCAAACATAACAATGAAAAGACACTAAGTTATCCATTAAGAACCTCACATTTATTGTTTCAATGGATTTATCCTTTAATTCATTTATGTGTCGCGAATCCTAAAGATCAATAGGTGAACTGAGACTCCTATATAGATGGAAACATAACAGTTATTCAAACTACCACTCTTTCTTGAATTATTTTTCTGTTAAATTGCACAAATTTTTCAAATAGCTTGTGTTTGTGAATTCAATATCATGTTCTTCTTCTAGATTCAAAATTCAATTCGTTTCATTCTTAGACAGAATGACAACCAGGTTTGCGGGTTTTGGTGGGCTAAATGGAATCAAGTCCACATTGCACAATTTTACCGATACTTCACTCCATTTTTATGATCTATAAGATTTTCAAAAGAGGGTGAAATGAGAGCCGATTCATCCCATAATTGAGAAGCTCTAAGGATGTGGGCTAATGGAAGCAACTGGTTTCTCGATGGCAGTCCAAGCTTCAAAATTGATCTATGAATGCATAAATCACTAAAATCCAAATACTAGGTAGGTTATATTGCCTAGTGATACTGTATTGATCTCCATTGATAGACAAACAATAGTGAATTGTTTACAAATTCTAGAGCGAGAGGAGTTTTCAAACTTGACAAAATTGGTGGAGCCATCTCTGAGTTTTTCACAAAGAAGATGGTTTGGAGAAAGGAGATTATGCAAACATGGTTTCAAAAGCCACACAACACCAAGAATAAGGTCCCTAAGACCCTTTTTAGTACTAATCTCAAACCTGAGATTGTAGACATTCTAGTTCTCCTACACAGACTGAAAGGTGAGGTAGAAGTTCTAAATTTTGTTGAACAATATTTCGTTTTGGTACAAGTTATCTATTTAGATACTCAATATATTGACTGGGCTCATGAGGTAAGTGAGAATCTTTCAATTTCTCTTAGCACCGCAAAGTTCTACAACACCTTCTATATGTCTTCTTTTCTGATTTACATGCTAGCTTCTCTACAATTATGGCCAGGCCTTCCAAGGGTAGAAAATTTTCTTGATGATGTGAAGTCTTATGAATTCTATCCATATTTTTTGTTGGAAAATATTTATGCTAAATATATAAGGGTTAATAATGTGTTTACAATGAGAATTTTTTGGGAGCTTCAAGGATGCCCGGAGAGGAGATTCATTCCAGAAGCAATGGCGGCAATTAGTCAGTTTGGAAGCTATTTTATCCAGTTCTCATCTTTCTCTTATTTACGTCTTGTAGCTTTTGATAGATTCCCCTTGAAGCTGCCAAGGTACCCGAGTGACATGATCATGCTGATCAAGATAGCAAGGCAAGCTATCCAAGTGAACGTGTTGAGCGAGAGTTTGAAGAAGAAGGGATATGAGTTCCCTATGAAAGTGGGAGCTTTCAGTTGTGAGTCCTGTTCTGATGCAAAGAACATGCTGAAAGCCTCTGAGATGAAATATAGATTGGAGATATACGAGGTCTCAAGACCCATGTTTGACCCAAATAGGTATGCATAGGAAGTGTTACAGATTGGGAGTGTGACCAAGCACATTACCACGGTTGAAGACTACTGGGCAGATTGTAAAGATGAATTTGAAAGTTAGCACCATGCTTTCACTAGATTAATAGTTGATCAAGTTAAAATGTATCAAGTCAACCTTAATGTTGAAAGAATTGAAGATGATGGGAAGAATATGTATAGTAATACATATTTGAGAAAGATAAGAAATTCCCTTATTATTTCAGAGCCTTATCAAGATGTTGGCTATGATTTAGATATAATGATGGCCTAAATTGCTAAAAGAACCAAGAAGTGGGTAGAGTGGACTACAATGAGAAGAAGCTAAAGTAAGAGCACACCCACTCAAGTTCCTTCAACATCTACTCCTACCTCCTCACAAGCCAATACATTAAGTGTGGCCCTTGCCATCACTTAAGGACCAGCTTAACTGGTGGGTGGAGGTGATCAACCCCTAGACAAGAACATTCCTTTGACAAAAACTTGTCAAGATGGCTCTTCTCCAATGATTGGTACTCAATTAGAAGCTAAGAAGAAAATAGAGGATCCCAAAGACAACACTATTACTCCATTACCTTCACCTCATGGTAGCCGTATTCCAACCATGAGTGTTATACTTCTCCAGCCAAGTATCCCTCAAGTTCAAGTAGTAGATTTGAGAGATGGAGGAAGTAGTGATAGTGAGTCCACTGAGTTAGAGGAAGTGGCTAAGAAGACTATAAAAATGGAGGAAGGCCAAGAGTCTTCAAAGCTTGTCTCTCAAGCTCAAAAGAATCCATTCTCCTCAATCACAAAAGAAATTACTCTGGTTAAGAGGAAAATGTTCAGTATAGATTCACTTAGGATAACTTCTAAGGTGATAGGCACTGATTCCTGGTTGGAGGACACTCTGGAGAGAAAAAGAAAGAGGAAGGATGAATGTGCTCCTAGTAAGGATACCTTATCTCTTGCAGTTCATTCTAGATCTACATTGAGTAAGGTTAACAAGAAGAAGACCGTGTCTATTCTAGGACAAGATCGAGAAACATGGCACCTAACAATGGAGATTGCAAAACCCACCAAAGATAGGAGAATTGAAGATATGTCTACCAATGATTTTACTCTACATTTAGTAGCTCTTGGGGAAGCCAAACATGACACCAAGGTCGATTTTTGGAAGTCAACCAAAAAAGTAATTGAGGGATAGTTGGAGAGCCTCAAATCATCAAACATTAGGATGAAGGTGGAGTTAGAAGAGCTGAACGGATTTATTAGACAATTGGTCACTCCATTTCAACAAGTATCTCTGAAATTCCAATGACAAGTAATCCTACTACTACTAAGGTTCAAGACCTTATCTCTCAACTTCAAGAAGATTAGAATTTTGGCTAGATTGGTAAAGAGTGGAGTAACAATCTTAAATCAGAGGGGCTCTCTATCATAGAAAAATTGAAAATGTTATCTTGAGACTAGAAATAGAGAAAGATAACATTTCATCCAATAGAAATACCCTGGCCATGGAGAGGATTAAAAGTGATGATTGTGTATCCTTGTTGAATATGATTATTGAAATAAAGTCAAAGGAAGCTATTGAAGCTAAAATTTTGCCCAAACGAGATGAGCCTCTATTCAAGTGTTTGCAAAGGATGCAATTCAAATAAAAAATGATCTTGGAGGCAGAGAAAGGTCTAAAGGAGATTGAAGAGAAGGTAAAGAAAGATCAAGATAGAAATTATGAACTTCTAAAGGGACTACACACAGATTCACACACTAGTAGGGAAGGAAAAGGAGTAATTGGAGTCACTATCATGCAAAATAATTTCTCTACTTTTATAGATAGCCTAACAAGAATATCTTCAAGGCACTAGAATAGAGTGTTTGAGCTTCCTAAACTTGGCATATGCATACATGTAGCCATGGAGGAATTACAAGATAGACTAGTCAAAGATTTGGCTAGAGAACACTCTAGATGGCTCTTGAGATATACTAATGTGCATGTACAGAGACATGAAGAGCTGATTCCGATTATTGTTGCTGCCAAGGCCTATAGGGAAAAATTAGAGAAAGGAAAGAAGGCAAAGTGATTCATATTTTTCCTCTTCCATTTTTGTTTTGTAATCTGTCTAATAGACAATTTGGCTCTTTGCCATTTGTCAGTTTTGAGTAGATGAACCGATTAAACTTCCTTTGTAATAATCATCTTAGAATCCTATATGTATGATAATGAAAGATAAATAAAGGGTTGAAAAGTTTTTGGTATGAAAGACTTGAAGTTGCTAAGTCAATTGCATGGTATTTTTGTATCAATCATTTTCTATTCCATTAAAAAAAGTTTTATTAGTTTTTTGTTTCTCTTTAACTAGAATTGAAGCAAGGAATAAATAGAGTTTTACTTCCCCTATTTTAATACAATTAGTTGAATGTGATATGAACTGTCACTTTAAATTCAAAGAGATTCATTAGATTTTTCATTCAATTTAATCTTCTCCATTAATTAGTTCCTAGATAGATCAATTAATCTTAGTGCATATTAGCTATGAATTCATAAGATATGTGAATTCATTAGATTTGAATAACTCTCAAGCACTAATTTTTGCCTAAGTTGAATTATGTATAGGTTTGACTTAGTTTTCCCTCTTTTGTTCTCTGGTTAAGAACATACCCTATTTGAGATTTAGGAATAAACAAAATTCATTGCAAACTCATAATAGGTACTTGTACCTAACAATTCAAAGGAAAGTAAATCTTCAATAGGTCACTTTCCAAACTATTGTAAATGGAATTTGTTCATAGATTGGGGCATTTGTGAGTTAGAACTGGAAAGAACAAATCTGTTTACCAACATGGTGGCAATCTATAGTGCAGGAGAAATTTCAAGTTAGTACACCCTAGGCCTTATCTATTGTACCTCAATGTATGCAAGATAATTTATGGCCCCATTTGTGTTCATCTTTAGTGGTTTGGATTTTCCATTTGATAATTTTATGTGCTCGATTATAGCACAGGAGTCATTTTCATGCAAGCTGCTTCAAGGTCGATTACATTTTCCCAAAATGTTTTTCAATGGATTATATGTTGTTTATGCATGTTTTTCGATTGCAATTTAATGTATGTTGATGTGGAAAGAGAATGAGATGTTTGGTACATGAATATGTGTGCCTATTTCTTAAAATTGCAAATACACTATATTAAATGCTCTACCCCATCTTTCTTGCATGTGATTGTATTATGGAGGTAGTGTGTTGGGTGTTTTCATAAATATTGTTGTGTGATTCTTTGATGAAGGTGCTAAGGTTGTTTCCACTTATCTATTTTCTTTTCTTTTCTCTTCCTATTTTTTCCCTCCCAAGTAGGGTTAATGGTGTTTCAATTATATCGATTCTCCATAATATCTTTGAAATTGTGTTACTAAGTAAAGCAGTTAGATGCTGAATATGATTACTATGATGATGGAAAAGGAGAGAAAAATAGAACCATCTCGAGCTATCAATTGGTTGCAAACTATTGATGGCAATGAAGATCTATTTCACAAGAGTGTATCTCAGATAAAGTGAAAATCCTTGGTCTCAAAAGACAATTTAGTATTATCAAAAGCATAAATGTAAGCTAATTACTAGAAGTAGATCATGCTTAAATATACCCCCAACAAAACCATCACTATTCCCAATATTAAATTTTAGTAACACCTTTTGCAATTAATCTTTAGGAATAACACCAAGAGGAAAACACATCTCACATATAGAAACCAGAAGCATAGAAGATAAATTTGTGGATTTTGCTTATTTTATATATGAATTTCTATTAATCTATTTCTGAAATTATTTTCTATGCTCGCAATTCTCTTTTATCATACTTTCATTTAAAACTAATATGATATAAATTAATGAAAATTGAGAAAAATAAAATCATATTTTTAAAAGCATAATAATAATAATAATAGATTATCTACTCGTTCCACCACAAGTATTAAAATATTTTTTGTTTAACATGCATGGCCATTCTATGCTAGTTCGAGAAAACATATAATGAACTTACTGTGGCAAACCTAATCTTTAATATTTAGAATCCTGAACTACCGTTTATCATATAATACTGCACTTTTTTGGCTATCTTTAGACATTGTGGATCTTTAAAATCCTTCCCTAGTTTTAGCCTTCATATTGGTGAGTGACAAGATCATTGAAGCTTGAACCTTGTCCTTAATAACATTGTGAGCACACAAATTTTAATGACAACTCACATTATTTAATGAATCTGATTCTAGAGATTGTCTTGCAACATTGAGAGGGAAAATGCTTTTTTCATTAGGACAAACTATTCACAACTAGCTATGAATCAGATCCCTAACAAAAATGCTCTTTCTAGGCTACCAAACAGATCTGTGATAAATGGAAGTGGAATGGACACCTTTCTACTTGAACCTTATTTGATTATGAATTGAATCTTGGATATCCATTACTACTCAAATCAATCTAAGCTAAGTACAATTGTGCTACAATTTGACCCAACTCCAAGTAATCTCGTCTTCTCTATTCTCAATGGATAAAAAGTGCAAAGACACTTTTTGTTTTTATTTGTAAGATTACCTCAAGTCATATCACTATTGAATTCCATCATGAAGTGGAACAATCTTGTGTTGGGTTTACAAATAGGGAATATGATTAGAAGAATTACTAGGTCATAGTTTAGAATTTCCCGAGAGAACATGAAGCTCAATGCAAGAGTTATGAGTTGCACCACTAGTCCATGAATCTCTAAAAAATGATAATATGCAATGAGAAGTTCCTAAAATCCCAAAGGAGTGACTTGTTGCATGAGAGTCAAAATAGATACTAATACACAAGAATTATTGGTCATGCATATCCATGTTGGTAATTTCTCTCACAACATAATCCAATAGTTATTGCCAACTGGCTGGCAACACTCAAATCATATTCAATTTTATCAATGCATATCTTTTACAATCACCAAAACAATCTCTCTTTGTATATATAATTAAATGGTCAACTCTAAAAATCCATGGATTGTGAAATTTCCATCTTTTTATTTTCTTGAAATTTCTTAATCAAAACTTTATTATGCTCCCTTCAGGGGCTAATTTTAATTCTAATTCAAGGAAGCAGATCTAAATTTCGTGTACAAGGATCCTTCCAAAAGAAGAGTAGGGTGACCTCTACCATAATAAGGTGATCTCTTTCTAGCATTTATTTCATTTTATGTTCAGTAGATCTCAGTATCTATACTTACTTTCATTAATTTCAAGTAGTAGATCAACAACTTTGATTTGTCATGGTGATATGAATCAAGAGTATAATATTGTTGTCATAGTTTAGTTTGTAGTATCATTATTTCATGCATTTTCTAGTTAAATGCTTTCAAATAAATTTAGTATTTGCTTCATTTCTAGACCTAGCCACGTTTCCAATTAATATAAAAATAAGTTGTAGCAACAAAAGATTAAATAAAACCTTTATTGGATTTGACTCGTGAAATTTTAGATGCTTTTATGGAATGTGTGAGTTTAGTTTAGATGTATCCTTTATGTTTCTACAAGCATATAATAGTTTTATTTATAAAAATTAGATTAATAGTCCAATTTCAACAAGTGTGAAATAAAATATAAAGTTTGTTATTTTAAAGAG
Source organism: Cupressus sempervirens (assembly GCA_028749045.1). Lineage (NCBI taxonomy): Eukaryota > Viridiplantae > Streptophyta > Pinopsida > Cupressales > Cupressaceae > Cupressus > Cupressus sempervirens. The sequence goes on along the minus strand of CM053789.1, from coordinate 760,090,382 downwards.
TGCGATAGTTTAAATAATTCTATGATCTAATATTATTATCTTTAGTTTGGGTTGAATAATTTCAGCATAAATAAGGTCAATTAAGATGAAGACCATAGAATAGAATCAAGTATAGATGTTTCACCTTTAGCCAACCTATATGACATCTCTTAATAAAGCATGACCGAGAGATACAAAACACTTTCACTGTGAACCCCACCCCCCTGTTGAAGAAGGATTCATGATTTTTTCACTAATGTCAAACCCACTATTTTTTGGTAAGACAACTGCTTATATGATTTATGTACTATCACTCATTTGATTGATGAAGAGGATTTGACCAAAAGATGTAACAATAGCACCTAAAGGAAAGGTTGAGTTATGTTATGTAAAGGAGTACAAGAATCAACTAAGACAGTGATAACATGATGTATTGATAATCTACTTAAGATTACAAAGGTTGGTTACACTAAGCAAGTTTAGAAGAACAAGTTAAACAAAGTTTGTATGCCAAGCTTGACCAGGTGGCTAGTAGGTGCCAAGAAAAGTCAGTACAAGTTGAGCAGTAAATTAGTTGGAGTTGAGTAAAAGTCTATTCCAGTGTATGCCGAGCAAAATAGTGGATGCCAATTAAAGTTTACTTGATGTCAAGCACCAGAAAACTTTAGTTCATGTTGAGTGATTCCACATAAGATGTTGAGCAACGCAATATGTGTTGAGCATCAAAAGCAAGTTAATGTTGAATGACTACATTATTTGAAAGATCATGAATTTGATGGATTTGAGACAACAAGTTTATTTTCCTGGATTGTGTGAACCAGGCGAAAGATAAGGTTGATGAGCTGGTGGCATAGAATTCAAGGTAAACCATTTTGAGACAAATTCAAAGAGGATTAAAGGAGAAGTTTCTAGAAGAGTTATGAAATATGGGGTATACTCATTGAATCCTACCTAATCTATCCTAACCCTAAATTGGATAATGGAGAATAAATGGAAAAAGATCTTAACTTCCTATTTATAGGGATGGCTAGTCAGAAGCAAGGGTTGTCATGTGTGAGAACCTGAGGAAGACAAGAAGTAAAGGGCATTGCTTCATCAAGTGACATAAGAAAAGAGTCTACATTGGCATATTAAGCAAGAATGCTTAAGGGTATGAATGCTTGAAGGGTGAAAAGCTATGAGAGCTAAAATGTGTGAAGGCCCAGCAGAAAGGAGGAATGAAAGAGAGATTTGTAATCTAGAATTGAAGTTGTAAGTTGTTATCAGGTCAAGCCTTACTATTACTCTATAATAATTGTATCAGTCTAGGGTAAATCCTTTGGATTAAGGTTGACCTAACAATAATTTGTAAATTGGGTGACATTCCAAGTGAATGGTCTAAAGTCCTTTAACAAGGCTCACTCCTAATAGGGTGATTGAAATCCTTTAACAAGGTCACATTTAACAGTTTGTATTGTAACCTTAAATAGGGTTGGCCTTTCATAGGGCATCACTTTAGAAGAGTGAAAAAGAGTAGCATGTTACTGGCAGTTTTTTCCAAATTAGGTTTCCACGTAAATTATTATGCCAAATGTGTTGTTGAATCTATTATGTTTCATGTTTACATTTCTGTAAATTGATTTGACAGTAACCTACAAGTTTTAAGTGATTGCATAATCTTATAGATGCATGCATGATGATAAATGTTTTATGGGTTCACTAAGATGAGAAAAGTTTTATTTATATATCTGGACTTTGGATAACTAATTCACCCCCCCCCCCAAGCCTAATTTGGAAATACCCTTATCACATACAACTTTAAGACACCTAATTCAATAAGCATGAATTAAATGATGCAAGTTGTGACATCAACAACATCAACCATCATCAAGACTAGAAATTATTACTCAAACTTTAATTTCTCTATTATGAAAGGATTGAAAATATAAATTAATATTGAAATATCCTTGTTATTTTCTTTCAATTAATTTGTAGAGTCGAATAGAAACTAAAACCAAAATATAGTTTATCCCATAAGATTTTTGAGAAAAAGAAACAAAGATGAACAAATGATTTGAGATATGCAGATGACCTTTAAGAAAATGGGAACACTCTGACCTTTACTTGTGACTTAGATTAGGAATATGTGAATACATAATATGATGCTATAAATACTAGCTCCAAACTCAAGAGAAGTTATGATAAAAAAATATGCTTGATTTTAGTTTGTGCATGTGATTCCCAAGGTGGAAATTAAGAACTATGGTTATATTTGAAGGTTGCATTTTGTACTAGGAGTCAAGCTTCAACTTTAACATGAAAAATTAGATCAACCTACCCTTGTATTTAACTGAATCACTTCTACCTTCTAAATGTGGTTACTAAATTGAATGATCATGTTACTAAGATTAGAATAGATGTTATCTGTCCAAGAGTGGCTTGGGGTTTTGTCCAAGCCTAGACTTATAGGGGTTGTGTCTTGAAAGGAAAATAATTTTGACTTCTTATAGTGAAAATAAGATATCAAAGATGTAAAGAATGAATACTTCTCACTATGTGATTTCTTCTTAAAGACTTCAATGACTCAAGAAAGTAGATATTTTCTGATAATGAGATAACCAAAGAGTAACCTTAAAACTCATGATTGAAAAAATAGGAACATAAGTTGTGGCCCCATAATGAATAACTAAAATAATATTTGTTGGGACTTTAGCTTTTTGCCAAATATTTAAACTACCACCTAGTTCTTTTATTTATTAAAAACTTAGCTTATGAGGGATGAAAATATGTTAGATATATTTTTTAAAAATTTAGTTACTAACTACTATTCAAGAGGGGACATTACAACCCTTCCTTCCTAGGATTGTTGGTAATCTAGCAACTGTAGACTAGAATGCTATAATATCTCTTCACCTTCCCACGTAGTACACTCAATGGGTAATGTTGAAGTTTTATAGTTTTGAGAGAGTGACTTATTCAAGCTTCCTTATTCTAAAATGGAGCACACACATGGTGCCCTATGTGTGTTGTCTTGGCATTGTCATAGATGATATGGCATTATGATGCATTGTATGCTGAAGATTTCTATATTGTAAAGTAGCTAGATGTAGTTTTCATTTAATGTTCCAATTTTAGTTGTTTTACTTCATACTCATTATATGTAAAATTATCATGTATGTTGTGATTGAAGAAGGTAACATGTGGATTCATTTATATTTGTTGTTATGTGTATTATAGATGAGTCTTGTTGTCATCATCGGTGCCTCTTTAGTTTCAAGGATGTCTCATCATTGCTTGCACATGGAAAGAGAAAGGTGGTTGGTATGATGACAAATGAAGAGATTCTCATAGATATATTGCATGTGGCCTTTTATCAGCTTGGTTATGAAGATTGTTAGATTTTTTTGGAGTTTATATTATCTTTCTACCTAGTTAGTTATCAAGAGTTGAGTGCTTGAGTGCATGTTCTTTTCATGAGATTCTTGATTTCTTTTTTTCTTGTGAGAAACTAGACATTATATTCACATTTGGTTGATTATTTTAGATATATATTTTGTTTATTATAGAGTATATTTGTGATCATTGGATGATCAGTTGTTGTGGATGTTATCCACATATTTTATTAGCAATTTTTTTATTGAGAGACTCCAAGACTTTTGCAATAAGGATTATTGGTTGACTTCAAGTAGATGTCAATGATAAGGAAGAAATTTATCAGTATCTAATTTGAAATCTAAATAAAAGTATTAGCTTTGGCATGGCTAGGTTTTTCCCTTGAGTATGAAGGTCTTCCAAGGATTATTTTTTGTGTCTTTTGTGATGGTATTTTTGCATATCGTATTATTTTATTCTAATTCAAACCATTAAAATGTAAGCCCTTCCATTTTATCAAGTTTCTCTTCCTCCAATTTGTAATACCCTTAAGCACCAAGACCTATTTTCCTGCATCTGCTATTTTCTCCTACACAACAACAACCAAACTTACAGATTGGAGTGAAATCAAGGATATATTTAAGATAAGAATCAAGAAATTTAAAATTAATGAAACCAATCCATATTTTTTTTAGGGAATACCTTGTTTTCATTGTTATTTATTGCAATGCTTCATATTGTTGCAAATATCTGCTTCCTGATGTCATGCTTGTCAAAATTCAATAGTTGTGCAAGAATAGGAACAAGACCTTCAACACTCATAGATTTTTGAAGAGATATATTAGGCTTCAAATATAAAGTTGAAATATGTGTTCTTGTCACTGGACATATTCTATTTCCTGATGAAAACCAATTGTCAGTTACGCTGCATTCAAATGTTTGCCCAAAAATTAGTCCAACTAGATCTTTCATTATTACTTGTGTTATTGAATAGAAGAAAGATTACAGTGGAGGTAGTGCTTGATTTTTGCCATTATGATTCTATTTGAGTATTTATTTCTTTCTCATTTATTGGCTACGCTATATTAGCTTGGTTTAGAAACACAATTATCTACTGAAGTTTCATGGCCTCTTCTTGACTTTTACGAAGTTGTGCCTCCTCTTTCTCCTTCTTGAATTCGTCAAGCTCTAGTTTTAAAGAAATTGGATCCAGTGGAACACCAACATATCTTGCAATCAAAAAAAAAATTTCATTTGCATAATCACTATTAATCCAATGATCTTTCTCACCAGAATTGATTTTATCAATCATTTCTTCTTCTCTAACCACTGCCTTGAACTGAGCTTTCACCATCACTTTTTGCAGAGAAATCATCTTCTCCTTGATATCCATGGATATATCTAGGTTTGCAATTGGAATGAGCCTTAAACATTGTCCAATCTCATTCATGATATCCTAAATTTGTTTGACAAAAATTTGAAAATTAATTCGCAAGTAAAACCTACTTTTTGATTAACAAGTTCTTATCAGTTCTTTTGCCAATTTGAGCTCTTTTTCTAAAGATTCAACTGAAACTCGCATTGGGGATGTGTCTCTCATGTTTTTATCTTTAAGATATTTCAAGATGGGCCTAAACTTCTCCAAGTATTTGAAAAGTTCAGAAAAAATCTGTTTCTCAATCAAGACATCCTTTGTAGCTAAACACGTCTTAGCCACCTGCACCAAAAGCCTTGAAAGTAACTCTAACATAGGAGCCAATACAATGTTCCATTATAAATTGACCTTCTAAGAAATAATTTTAATAATTTTTCGTGTGCATTTAACTTGTACTAAGTTCAAACAATACGTAATGCCTTATTTAGGGACTACTCAAGACTAGAGTGGCTTTGAATGGCTTCCACAACTTTCCCACTTCACCTTCCAATACCAACTTTATCTTCAAGTATACTCAAGCCTTAAAAAAGACAACCAAATCTTCTCCAAGCCTCATTCCCTTACACCCTCCAGGATCTTAGAATCTACTAAACCTCTTTGTACTCTTTTCCATCATTTCACCAAGTTTCACAACCATATCATAGGTTTTGGGCTTCCTTTAAGCTGAAACTGCAAGTTGTTCTAGGAGGCCTAATAGGGGCTCTTTCTTGTTGATCTCAGATTGGTTTTGACAAGTGAGTGTCAACACACTTAAGCCATTTACTTAGTTCATATCAAACTATTAATACATGTCAAGCACGACATGTAAATATTAGACGATGTCGAGTTATAGTGAGTGTCGAGCCACTCATGTGCCAAGTCACTCAAGTGTCGAGAAAATAGACCATGCCAAATGATTCAAGAGCTAAGTAAATAGTGGATGCCAAGCAATGCAGGTGTTGAGTCATAGTATAAAGATCAGTGCATGTTGAGCATTAGAGACTTTATATGTCGAGTAAGATAGTTTTGACATATTTGTTTGTAATGGCACAAACAACTATGTAAACCATTTTTTAGATGACTTAAATGTAAATTATGATATTTTGGAGATAAGAAAAAATCTCTAATCAAATTCCCTATGTAATTACATGCAACCAATCAAAAAAAGGGAAGGACTAAGCAAAAAAATGGATGAATCTCAGTTGTAGATTCATACCTAACCCTAAGCCGCAAAAGTCTGCTTAAGGAGAATGAAACCCTAAACTCTTTGTTATGAGTGTAAGGAATTGAAGGAGCTAAGAAGATAGCTTGTAGACAGAGCATTTAAGGTGACATAGAAGTTATGAAGAAAGAGTGAATTGCAGAATCAGTTAGAGTAGAACAAAGAATAGAGAAAAGGATACAACATTGAGACATATGATCAGTAAGGATCAGTAAGATATTGTATAGAGGTGATCTGTTATCAGGCAAGTAAGTGTGAACCACATGATCTATGTTGAGACATTTTAATAGGTTATTTCAATCATATCTCTTAATAGATTAGTCCTAATAGGCTGTATGAAATCCTTTAATATGGTGCTCACTTAGTTGTAAGTTGAAGTCCTCTAACAAGACACATTTCTAACAGGGTGTTGAAATCCTCTAACAAAGTGAGACCTAATAGTCTTTGTAAGCCTTTAATAGGGCAGACCTTTCACGGGGTAGATCATGTTTCATGGTCAAAACATTGTCATCTTCATTGGATACACTTTATTACTATAGTAGTGAAGATTTGTGGGTGTCATCCCCACCTTAGTTTTACCTTCTCACTTGGAGTGTTTCTGGGTAATCATATCTTGTATTATGTGTGTGAATGCTTACATGATTTAGATATATATGCTTTACATGTTATTTTAGTTTACTCATTGAATGAATGATATAGATGTGTGGTAAAAGTTTTATGGGTCCAAGTTTAAACTACTAATTCACCCCCCTCTCATAAGTTTACCTTTCCTATTGTAATTCCAACAATTGGTATCAAAGCTTTGTTCTCTAAAAGAGAAGCTTTGTAGCTTTGAGGAAAGATCTTGAAATGGAAGTCTACAAGTTGGGAAAGACCGTTAAGAACCATGAGAATAAAATAAATCTCATACTACATCAATTGAATGAAGCAAGAGAAGAACTAAAGAAATCCTTGAGGAGAAGGAAGGAAATTGCTATTGCAGAGAATGACACACAATACAGAGAGATAGACACTACTAAGCTATTTACAAATGCAAACTCTAATGAATTTGATGCACTAGTTGTAGATATAATGAAAAAGAATAGAATCCAAGCTCAGGAAATCAAAAATCTCAAGTTAGAGCAAGAATCACAAGCCATACTACTATGTGAGGTAACTGAACAAAAGAAGAAAGCTATGGAAGACAAAACCATGATTGAAGAAGACAAAAGAATTCTGGCCAAGAGACTAGAAGAGAAGTCAACAAAGCTAATCAAGATTTCCAACATGCAATTGGATACTCCAAGTCAAATAATGAATGCCAACTATGAGTTAAATGTCAAAGACATTGAGATAACTACATTGAAGTTGTAGAATGAACAACTACAGAATGACCTAAAGAGAGAAAAGGAATTTGTTGAAAGTTTCAACAAACCAAATGAAATCATCAAATACTTTAAGCAACTATTGAGATCCCCTAAATCCCAAGAATGATACATTAGGACTAGGTTACACAAGCACTGAAGAAGGAGAATCGTCCAAAAGTGCAGAAGAAAGGAACACCAAAGGTAAGAAATCTAAATCTACTTGTCATAATTGTGGTAAGAAAGGACATAGTGCTAATGTGTGCAGGAGAAAAACTACAAATCAGAGTATCAAGCCTAAGAACATGATTCATATTCATAAGTGCAACAAGTAAGGTCATTAGGCACATGAATGTAGAACCAAGACCATGCATACACAAAGATTTGAAGGACATTGCTACAACTATTAGAAGTATGGACATAGAGCTTTTGAATGCAGATCCAAACCCATATGGTCATCAAATAGAAAAACAAAGGTAAGGAAAAATGACAACTCTTATAATTGGGAGTATAATACAAGATATAGTTTTCATTATTGTCAATAATATGGACATGTTCCTGAGAATTGTATTAGGACACATTAGAGCTAAGTACCAAAGATGGTTAAGTCAAACTACATGTTATAGTTGTTTGAAGAGTAGTCACATTAGTAGGGATTGTCCAGCTAGGTCAAAGGCACCAAGTTGTGAATTTGATAAAGGAAAAGGAAAGGTAGATGTTGAACACATCATAGATGAGATGAACAAGACATGAAAGAGAAAGGATGTTTGCAGCAATCAAATGGAGAAGGGATCACTTCACCCAATGGGTTAGCTGATAACACCTCATCAAACTAAACAATTGCTACACCCTTAATATTATTGTATATAGGGTTATGAATAGTCAACTTGTAGCTATTTTAATCCTTAATTAACTCATGCTATCAATATTATATTATAATTTAGGCAGGTAGGTTGACCTAGGTGTTATGAATGGTTGTATCTACTCAACCTAAGCATAATTAGGTATATATAGGAGGTTGTGAGTCTTATGTCATCATGATATTGGAAGTGTATTCTCATTGGAGATATTTTTAGGATTTGAGCAAATAAGCCAATCAAATCCACAAAGCCTTCGAATCCCTGCATGCAAAAACCTGTCACAAAAGAAAAAGACGAAAAGAGGCAAGGGTTTTGCTAATAAATGAAGATAGAAGAAAAGTTGCTCTCAAATGAAAAATGCATAAGAGATAATGAAAAAAGTACAATTCTCAACCTTATAAAGGTGAGATAGAAACCCTAAACTAAAAAGCTAGTTGCACATTATTAATTAATAATTAATTAATAATGCACCTAAATGAAGCTTAAGTAACTAGAGTAATAGAAACTTATATAATTAAATCAATATGATTTAATTAATAAGTATAAATGAAAAAAATACTCTAATACCCCCCCTTAAGCTGAAAGCAAGGAGTAAGCTTACTTAGCAAAGAAAAGCTATGAAAGCAAAAAATAAGTGGGTCCCGGCAACAAGGCCTAATCAGGTACCCAATACAAGGAAATCTCTATAAACTGGAGTAAAGGAGAAAACCCAGTGGGAAAAACCCCTCTCCAAAAAGAGATATAATGAATTCAAGAGACTCTCTCAAAGCCATAAGTACAATGCGTGACTTTAACCCCCCCCCCCCCCCCCCCCCCCGTGAGAGAGGGTCGAGGCTCCAAAGCCCCCCCAGAATGAAAGAACCCCTAGATCAATGAACAAACCACTGTGACTCCAGTGTAGAGGAGTGAAAGGTAGTGGACACTGTAGAGGGAACCTCGAAAGCTAAGGTGTCACTGGAAGGCTGAGCTGATGCTCAAAGGAGTAGACATGAGGATCCTGAAAGGAAATCCCCAATGTAAGTGGTATGACAGTTGTGCTGACACTGTCATCAAAGAGGAGATGAATATCCTCTGTAGAATCCTCAACAACTGCACCCGGTGGCTCGATGAATGGAGCTGGAGGATCAAGAAGTGTTGAAGAAGAACTCTACTAAACAGAAAAGAGCTCAAGAGGAGATGGCAAGGCATCCACAATAGTAGTCTCAGGAACCACACAGAGGTTCAAGAAACCTGACTGTACCACATGGTGCTCTCTCAAAGGAGGAGAGTCATGCTCTGGCAAAGGTGGACCAAAGTGTGAAAAGGAGTAGAGACAGGTGGAAAGATCAACTTTCCCTATAGCAACAATACCTCCTGTCATACTATCTCGGATGAAAATTGAATCTAGAGTGAACTCAACTGTCTTCCCGGACCCACTGTGAGAAATCTGATAAACTGAGAGAAGGTTTGCAGACATAGATGGAACATACAATACATCATTGAATGTGCCATCCTGAATGCATACAATGCCTTTCCCAGAGACTGTCATAATAGTGTTATTCCCAATGATAATATGGGGAATAGGAGAAGCCCCAAAAGAAGAGAAGATCTCTCGAGAAGATGCCATATGGTGAGAAGCACTTGAATCCAGTATCAAAGGAACCTGTGAAGGGAATGTGAAAGAAGCCCACAATGAATGACCCTTTCCAAGATCTTGTTTAGCTATAGGATTGATAGAAGAAGACTAATAAGCAGACCCTTGTGAGCCAGAAGAGGATGGAGAGGAAAGATTGCTCTTCTGAAGAAGAGCTTGCAAATCCGCTATCTGTTTCTCATAACCATCAAACTTCTTCTGATAACAAAGTGACTCATCATGTGTTCCCTTCTGACAATAGGAACATGTAGGTCTCTCAGTCTTCTATTTCTCCTTCTTAGAAGAAGATGGTGGGCTAGTAGAGTGCTGAGAAGAGGAATTTGATAACTGCTTCAGCTTCTGTGTGCTCTGAGGTGGCTTGGCAATCAATGCTTGTGACTGTGAATTTGTAAGAGAATCCATACTAGTGAGCTTTGATTGCTCACGAGTCAACCGGTCACAAAAAATCTCGAAAGAGGGCATAACATGTCGTGCACCTAGAGCATCCATAGTGGAGTAGAAGGTAGAAGTAAAAATCTGATAAGGTCCTCGAAGCCTGGACAGTATCAGAAAGATACACTCATTATCAGATTTTGTCTTTCCTGCAACCTGTAACATAGATCGAAGAGACTTGAATTTCATCAAGAAATCCTCAATGCTAGTGAATGATTCAGGAATGAAGGAGGTAAACTTTGCATCTATCTGTAGAATCCTGAATTGATTCATTGTGCCAAATAAGGTTGAAAACTTGTCCCACATAGCCCTGGGTGTGTTCAAACCATCCAGGTGAAACAATAACCCCTCTGAAATATTCATTGCAATGAGGCCCATTGCCTCATCCATTTTATTGCGCTGCATAAGAAGCTCATAAGGCCTCTGTAGAACTGGCTGAGCCACATCAAGACATGACCATAAACCCTTTTCCATAAGCAATCTAGTCATCTATCCTTTCCAAGTATGGTAGTTGTGTGGTGTAAGGTAGGCGACATAGGAGTCCGCCATTGAGAGAAGAAGATGGAAGTAGAAGGGTCTTATTCTGAATTAAAGTATAGAAAAGAAAGTGCCCCCCCACAATATATAATGATATCCCTCAAATACCAAAGAAAATAACTATAGAAAGTATAAAAATTGAGAAAAGAACCTGGATTTTGGATGAAGAGAAGAGGGAAATAGAAGTCTCTACTTCAACATTAAAATTGGAAGCTCAAATGAACTCAAAATGAAATGAAACTAGTACCATTGTCTCCATCTCTGAACCAGCTTTTCGGCGCTTCTTTTGGATTGGAAAAAGACCTCTGTATGCCCAAGTTATGGCCAAAAAACCAACTGTAGGTCCAAGAAGGGAGCTCTCTGAAAAAATACAGGCATGCGAAAAAACTTGACAGCCGTATGGCCATCAACAGCCAGTCACCGAGAAAAAACTTGGCTGCCAGATTGATGACATCATTAGCCAGTTAGATGATGTCACGCCGAGACTGTTGCAGGTGGCGGCGCCGCTGGAGGAGGTCATGCTCGGGCGATAAACGTCGGTGGCGCTGCCTGCAGTGGTGCTGGTGGGGCGGAGGCTGCGCCGCAGGTGGTCCGCTGGCTGCGGCTGAGCTCCGGCTGAGTGTGGGTGGCACTCTGATGGCTGCGGGGTGGAGCCAGGGCAGAGCGGCCCTAAACAGTGTTTTTTTTTTTTTAGTTTTTAAAAATGCCTCGATCTGCGTGAAGGAGGGCTAAAAAATTTTGCCTCCCGGAGAAACATTGTCCAAATCGGACAAATTTTATATGGAAATAGGGGTTTTGACACCTTCTGAATCCATTTGTGACATTCGTTTGGCCTCAACTTGCTCCAAAAAATAGTGACCCCCTGTTTTCTCAAAAAATACCCAAAAAATTCCAGATCTGTTCTGCCAAACCCTCATTCTCCTTTTTCTCCAAATCACGAACAAGCTACAGTAGATCTGGCTCTGATACCATGTAGGATTTGAGCAAATAAGCCAGTCAAATCCACAAAGCCTTCGAATCCCTACATGCAAAAACCTGTCACAGAAGAAAAAGACGAGAAGAGGCAAGGGTTTTGCTAAAAAATGAAGATAGAAGAAAAGTTGCTCTCAAATGAAAAATGCATGAGATAATGAAAAAAGTACAATGCTCAACCTTATAAAGGTGAGATAGAAACCCTAAACTAAAAAGCTAGGTTGCATATTATTAATTAATAATTAATTAATAATGCACCTAAATGAAGCTTAAGTAACTAGAGTAATAAAAACTTATATAATTAAATCAATATGATTTAATTAATAAGTATAAATGAAAAACTACTCTAATAATATTTGGAAGTTTCCCCCTCAAAGTAGCCTATTACTCTCAGCTATTATCAAGTATTTATATAATATTTTGTATTATTTATTCTATTGTGCAAGTTATTTCATTACAACAATCAAGAGGTATGTGGGACTAACATTTAAAGGCTATATCATACATCAATTCCAAAAGTAGATAGTACTAAAAAGACTACATTAGCATGAATAAAGATGCAAAATATTGTTAGAAATTTAAGATAATCTTTAAGTTTTTCATGTTGTTGCCGAGCATGAAAAATTTCCTATGTATGCTTAGTGGAATGCTAGAAGATGTCGAGTTAGAAATCTAGCTAGTTGATGCCAAATTTGTAGTGGTTGCTGAGTGATAGAAATATCAATGGATGTCGAGTGAGCCCAAAATTGGTTGATGTTGAGCTTACAGTTGTGTAAGCACTTATCATTAAATGCAAGGGTTTTAAAGGGTGTTTGACCAATTTTAGCTCATTCTTCATCATTTCAAATTTGAGAAAGAGCGAGTAGAGAAAAAGGCAATCTAGAAAATGGTTCAAAGTAGTTGCAAGAGATTTTAGCAGCAATCTCATGCCAGTTCATCAGATTTCCTAAGGTATTTATCAAGACCCAAGCTACACAATTTTTTCATAAACCCTAGTTTGACACAATGGCATTGAGTTCAAAAAATGTTGAAGGGAAGGAAGTTTTAAACATTCAGTAAGTTAGTAATGAAGTTAAGTAGCCTATTTTAAAAGCCATTCTTGATATCACATATAAGCAAGACCCTTCTACCGCCAAATGTAATAATGGTAAAAGATGTGAGGAAATGCTATAACTGCAAGATTGGTAGCATTGGTGACATGGAAATCAGATGTGCATACAACAAGTTATGTGAAAATGGTGTTTTCAAAGAAGAATTCAAGATTGTTGAGAAAAAGGGTTTAACACGAGCCCTAGATTTTCCAAATGCATTTAAGATAGAGTGGATATGAATAGTGTTGAGCCAAATTCATGATGGTTCCTTATGGCTAGAGAGTAGACCAATCAAAATAACCAAGAGAATAATCCATAGGGTTAGTGGCTACCCAACCCTAGATTAGCTCAAGACACTAAGAAGTGATTCCAAGGAAATTATTGAAAAGAATACTAGAGTAGTCTAGAACAAAAGAGGTATGACTATAGATACAATCACATATCTTCTTATTAACTTTGTTGTAAGGGTACTATCACACAAGTTCTACCAATCCAGTAGATTGAATAGTGTACCCTATATAGCTATGGATGTTGGTTATAAGATTGTTAAGAAAGATCCTACAAATTAATATTATTTTATGGAAAAAACACATTCCCCTCATTTGGAACAGTATGATGGAAGACCAAAAAATTAGTTGCAATATAGATAGGTGAATACATTGAGTAGCTAAGAGAGAATTTTGAATCCTTAATGACTAGTTACTTTTAAGATTTCAAAAAGTCAATGAAGCAGAGACTAAGGATACCAGTTTCCTTAGTGGAAACACATTATAATGATGTATGTTTTCTTGTTAATGCTAACTACACATTTGTACAAGCTGCCACACCAAGGGTAAGATGGTTGAGACCCTTAGGGTATGAGGTAAATGTAGATGAAGCCTCAGTAGCTATAACAGCACTACTAGCAAAAGAAGTAGATAAGATTGCAAATTTTTTTGGAAACTATGAGATGGTAAAGTCCAAGATTACCATGGAACTGAAAACTGCATTAGTTACTAAGAAGAAGAACAAGCCGGAAAGCAAAATTTGGAGAGGAGGAAGAAGAAGAAAAGGATGAAGAGGAAGAACAAACTCAAGCACAAGAACCTCTAGCACTAACATAGGACATGGGAGAAGACACAGAAGAGGAGGAGACTGAAGGTGTTGAAGGAGAAGAAGCCAAGGAAGCACCTACTCCTATTAAGCAAAAGAAAAAAAAGGCCAAGGCATAGCCTATGGAAAAGACAAAGAAACTTGTCAAACCAAGTCAGCCAAAGCCCATTGCACCTACAAAAAGAGCCAGCATATGTGCTACAACAAAAAAGGCTAAGGAAAAGACAAAAAAAATAGAGCAAGGAGGTCAGGAGTAGAAAAGATAGAGAAGAAAATATGTGGCATAGCCAGATTCTGATGAAGAAAAAATAGAGTCAGATGACAACAACCAATTTAAGGTGGTGAGTCACAATCCACTCTCAGATCTTGAGAGTTTATGTGAAAATGTTAAGAACAATGTAGATCTTTTAGGTTTTAGTCATGTTGATTTTAACAAACTAGGTAAAGAGGAGAAAAACCAAGTGGAAGAGGCACATGATGTCAAAATTCAAGACAACACCACTAGAATTTTCCAATCAATACATAAGAGTCTATATGACATTGTTGAGCAAAAATGGCATTATTGTCTAAATTTGGAAAGAAAAATTAGTGAGACCACACTAGCCCAAGTGATACCTAAATTGACTAAGGCACAAATTGTTAAGGCATTAAAGAAATATGCAGTTGATTAGGTTCACAACTAAATACAGAGCCTTTAGCATTCTACAAAATAATATTGAAGATGTTGTAAAGAAGTCAACATGGATATGGAAACTCATTTATAGGTTAACCATAGTCAAGCAAGGAGAATTTGAACCCTTAGAGGTTAAAGATGAGGATAAAGATAACATAGTTGGAGGAGAGACAAAAATGAAAGAAGATGACAAGGCAATAGCTGAGCCTAAGTAGTAAGAAGAACAAAGTGTGCATGACATACAATTGCTGATTGTTAGTCCTCCCCATGACACAACTGAGACAACTGAAACAATAACTATAAAGGATGTTTCTAATCTATCAAATTGAGACATCAATCCCCTTACTGAAGAAGATCTAAAGAAGATATTAGATCAATCTATATTGTAGGCCAAACTTTGTGGCAATCCAATTTTGGTTAGTGTAAAAGAACTACAAAAGTCAATAATTGATGTTACAAGGGAGAAGGTGAATCCACAAGAACCACCTTCTACCATCCCTTTAGTCACTAATGTATAACTTTTGGTTCAAATGCCTAAAGTTATATCTACCAAAGGTTGATACAATTATTAAGGTTGATACAATTGTGAAGAAAACAATAGAAGAGCAAGCCACCACTGTAGGATAGAAAGAAATGTGTCAGACAGACTTAACTAAACCTACAACACAAGGACAAGATGCTAGTCAAGTCATAGTAGTAGATCAGGGCAAGCCTAAAGAGAGTGGTCTAACACCTAAGGTGAAGGAACAAGTGGCCATTCAAGCACTAGTAGCTTTACTAGCATCTGGTACTTCCTCTACACAAACTCTTTAGAAGCCAAGCACAACAACTATTCCATTACTTATCTTAGTGCCAAGCCCAAGCTCATCAAAAGTTGAAAAGCTAATTCATTATGGAGATATAAGCCTTGATGAAGAAAATTTTATTCAAAAAAATTGAATATGATACTATGACATTGGAACAAATAGGCTTTTTATAGCAAGCCTTAGAAAGGAAAAAGCATCAAGAAATGCTTAAGAGAGAACATAGGCAGAAGTAAGCACTTCAAGACATCAAGGACATCTTTCTAGATGCATTTAGCTTGCCAACTATTGAAGAGACAAAGCCACTAATGGAAAAACTGACAAATATAGTGGAGAAGGTCAGTAATGAAGGCCTTGATACAAATGGTAAACTTTTAGAATGGTGAAAAAAGAAGTTTCAAAACAAGGTAAATGAGAAAATATCTAGTGAGATAGCACTACAACAAGTTGAACTAAGGTTAAGGATCTGACGAAGGTACTTGAGAACATATTCTCATTGTACACAAAACTATGCAATCCAACACTCTTCACTCAGGAGACCAGAAGTCACATTCTAAGTCTGGAAAGCCAAATATCTACATTAGGTGCAAGACTACCAACAAATCCATCTCAAAATGAGAAGCATTTTAGAACACTATTTCAAACACAAAATCAATCAGTTGTTGACAATGGATGAGGCTAACATAAGAGCCAAACTAACAAGCATACAAGCTACCCTCACCCCACATATGGAGATATTGCACAAGGAGCTAGGCTATATTGAAACTCTACTGAAGAAAGACCCCAATCTTTCTACTTTAAATGGTGTAGTCTACCTTGCTGCCAAGCTTGCAATCCAACTCAAGTCATTGGATGTTGCATGTGATAATTGGGATGCAACCCTCAAGATCATAATGGATGTCCATAAATCTTTTCTAGACAAACACACGATAAGTGTATAGCCCATTTGACATAAGTGTCAAAAAGGGGGTGAATAAATGAATGGAGGAGAAAAATACTATGGGTGAGAAAATAAGACAGGGGGAGTGTAAGAAAAGAGGAGAGAATAAGAACGGGGGAGCATAGCATTAGGGAGAAATATCAATGAGGAGATATCAACTAAGGCAGAGCATGAAAGAAAATAGAGCATTGAAGTCAAATTGTATTAATAGAGACACCTTTAGTTAGAAAGGAGCACACAATTTTGGTTATAGCACAAACATATCAACTCAAGGGGAGTTATCAAATTTTGAGGTATCTAAGTTATTGCAAAATTTTGAAAATTTGAAGTTTTGTATATAAGTTGTGTCACAGATATTTATGCTTGAGAGATCAAGGATATTAATGTATATTCAAGTTTTTTTTGACACTCATGTGAAAAGGGGAGATTGTTGATCTTAGATTGGTTTTGACAAGTGAGTGTCAACACACTTAAGCCATTTACTTAGTTCATACCGAGCTAGTAATACATCCCAAGCACAAAATGTAAATATTAGACCATGCCAAGTTATAGTGAGTGTTGAGCCACTCATGTGCCAAGTCAGTCAAGTGTCGAGCAAATAAACCATGTTGAGTGATTCAAGAGTTGAGTAAATAGTGGATGCCAAGAAATGCAAGTGTTGAGTCATAGTATAAAGATCAGTTCATGCCAAGCATTAGAGACTTCATATGTTGAGTAAGATAGTTTTCACATATTTATTTTTAATGGCACAAACAACTATGTAAACCATTTTTGAGCTGACTTAAAGGTAAATTATGATATTTTGGAGATAAGGAAAAATCTCTAATTGGATTCCCTATGCAATTACATGCAACCAATCAGAAAAAGGGAAGGATTAAGCTAAAAAATAGATGAATCTCAGCCGTAGATTCATACCTAACCCTAAGCCACCAAAGTATTCTTAAGGAGAATGAAACCCTAAACTCTTTATTATGAGTGTAAGAAATTGAAGGAGCAAAGAAGATAGTTCACAGATAGAGCATTCAAATTGATTTAGAAGTTACAAAGAAAGAGTGAATTACAAAATTAGTTAGAGTAGAATAAAAGATACAGAAAAAGATACAACACTAAGACATCTGATCAATAAGGATCAAAAAGACATTGCATAGAGGTGATATGTTATCAAGCAAGCAAGTGCCAACCACAGGATCTATGTTGAGACATTTTAATAGGTGATTTCAGTCAAATCTCTTAACAGAGTAGTCCTAATAGGCTATATGAAATCCTTTAATAGGGTGCTTACTTAGTTGTAAGTTGAAGTCCTCTAACAAGGTGAGACCTAACAATCTTTGTAAGCCTTTAATAGGGCAAACCTTTCATAGGGTAGATTGTGTTTCATGGTCAAAACATTGTAACCTTCATTGGATACACTTTATTACTGCAGTAATGAAGATTTGTGGGTTTCATCGCCACCCCAGTTTTACCTTCTCACTTGGAGGGTTTCTGGGTAGTCATATCTAGTGTTATGTGTGTGAATTCTTACATGCTTACATGATTTAGATATATATGCTTTACATGTTATTTTAGTTTACTCATTGAGTGCATGATGTGGATGTTTGGTGAAAGTTTTATGGGTCTAAGTTTAAACTACTGATTCACCACCCACCCCCCCCCCCTCTCTCACCCTCTTAGAAGTTTACCTTTCCTATTGTAATTCCAACATTTCCTAGTTTCCATGTCCAACCAAATTATTCACCAAACCCAAAAAAAATCCAAAGAACTCACCAAAAAAATTAAATAATCTATAAAAACCTATCAAACTTTCACAAGATGGGTTATGGGTCGACTCCCCTTACCCCTTAACTCTTGAGCCCTAGTTTGAGTCTAATTAAGGCTAATACCATTGTTTGAGTTAACAAATATTCAAATCTAAAACCCACACAAGAAATACTTAGGGCATCCTTCCACATTATCATTTAGAAAACCTCAAGCACCCATGACCTTCCTTATGCCTTCTGTAGCGTGATTTCTTATTGTTTGCATGCTGAAAATGCTTAGCTCAAATGCTATCAAAATACTCCAAGTAGATGGGTAGTGGTAAAATAAAAAGTAAAACAATCATCGCCACCTTATATCCCTTCTATACACCAAAACTAGGGTTTTCCACTATGGGGATTAGGAAGGAAACTCCATTTTAGTTAAAACCCTAAGCACAGATTAGGGTAACCAACATGCACAAAATGAAACAAATCTACTTCAAGCTAATCCTATTTGCAAACAACTAATTATAGAATTCATCAGGAAGAAAAAATAGAACTTTCCACAATTAAAATATGTACCTACTGTAACTCTACAAGGAAATCTCAAAATAGTACTTGTTGTCTGAACTTATTTTCCCACCAAAAATTTCTTTATTGATTCAAATTTCATACATCACAACATCAAAAATCTTCCTAGGTTGAATAACATTCAATTTATAGGCCAAGACTCTTGAACTTACATATTCACCTCTACTTTTTCGATCAAAACACAATTGTGACTGTTGACCTTCCAAATTTGCAAGAAAAGTTGCATGACAACTTTTTGACAATTTTTGCAACTTTTCAATATTTCCAAACAAATGACTTCAAATGCCTACCAAAACTTGATAAATCATGCAAGAACTCTAAAAAACATAAATTGAAGATTTTTGGTCAATTCATACTGACCTACAATTTGCCCATAGGCCTTATTGCAACATGCAAGAAATTTTCCTAAAATGCATTCTAGGATTCTTGAGATTGACTTATTGCCATATGTCAACTTGGACACTTATTAATCACCTAATCTATCCAAAATTTGATGTTTGACTATCTTGATTAGGACCTTGGGCCCCTGCACCACTACCCCACTTTGACTTTTTGTACATGGTGTTAGAGTAAATAATTAATTATTAATTATTTATTCTATTTACTTAAGCTTACTTAGATTAATTCATTTATTTAATATTTAGTATTTAATGCATGTAGTGATGAGTTGTTGACAACACGAGAGTTTGTTCCCTTCTAGCATGTTCCACCTTTTTGTGGAAGTATGCTTAGTTGTCAACCTTATCTTCTACCAACTTCCAACTTGTTCTACAAGCTTCTATGAGGCCTTTACAAGTAGCCTCTCTCTCATTGTAACTCATATCTCATTCTTGTATATTGTAAATACAATTTCATTATTTTGCATATTTTCTCTCTCATGTCCATTTAGGGTTTTTCCCTTGCTCCGCGCTCTTGCTTCCTTGGCTTCCCTTTGACAGGTTATTGCATGCAAGTGATCTTGGGCATCTTTGGAGTTGGATTTCATCAACTCTAACATGGTATCAGAGCCTTCCTGCTGCTACTTCATTGAAGGATTTTTGAAGCTGTGATTTGAAGTCACAAACCCTAGTTGGAGGCTTCTTTAGTTCTTCACTAGGTTCTTACCTCTTTTTTGGGGAGGGTTTTTTGCACATGGTTTTCTCTCTTTCCCCATTTTTAGAGGTCGCATTCTCTTTGCTTTGTACATGGGTACCTAACATGGCCTTGTTGTCGGGACCCATTTCTACATTTCTTAGTTTTGTGAGCTTAAGGCATTTCCCTAAGTTGCACTTAAGGGGGGGTGTTACAGTAAATAATTTATTATTTATTATTTATTCTATTTACTTAAGCTTACTTAGGTTAATGCATTTATTTAATATTTAGTATTTAATGCATGTGTAGTGATGAGTTGTTGACAACACGGGAGTTTGTTCCCTTCTAGCATGTTCCACCTTTTTGTGGAAGTATGCTTAGTTGTCAACCTTATCTTCTACCAACTTCCAGCTTGTTCTACAAGCTTCCATGAGGCCTTTATAAGCAGCCTCTCTCTCATTGTAACTCATATCTCATTCTTGCATATTGTAAATACAATTTCATTGTTTTGCATATTTTCTCTCTCATGTTCGTTTAGGATTTTTTCCTTGCTCCACGCTCTTCCTTCCTTGGCTTCCCTTTGACAGGTTATTGCATGCAGGTGATCTTGGGCATCTTCAAAGTTGGATTTCATCAACTCCAACACATGGAACATATAAGAATTCTATTTATTTGGAAGATTTAACAATTTTGAGTTTATTGGAACCTTGTCCAACTCTTTTGCTTCTCCATCTTGTGTTTCTACAAATTCTTTCTTTTTGTTTCTATGATTGGATTTTGGGAGGTAATACTTGTAATGAAATATTTGGCTTTCTAGCATTTGGACCTAGGACCTTCTAGGTTTTGCATTTTGTCATTCTCTCTCTTTTGGTACTTATTCAGTTCAACAAATCACAATGAAAATTCAAAACTAGAAGTGTACTTTTGTCCATGCTTCCTTGCTAATTCCCTTAACAATAAATCTTTAACCACAAATAATGAAATTTTATGTTTTAAAATTACTAATAATTGCTTAGCTTTCATCACTATGTCATCCTAAAAGTAAATATAACTAAAAAATACTGCTGAGCCAACTTTCTCATAAAATTTAGGGGCACTATATGGTTGGCTTTAGTTATATCTTAAACTTGTTTAATCAATTCATCTAAAATTCTTTATTAGTTCAAGGTATAGGGTTGCATTTATTACTATATTTTTGTTTCTATTAATTTTCACCAAAAAGGAAAGCTTAGAGTGATATGAATGTAAGATTTAGTGAGAAACAACATTGGCGAATCTTGAAGAAGAGGGGATGGACTCAAAAAGGGAAGGAAATGTGAGAGAGGTAGGACCTAGCAAGGCTCAAGCAGGTAGGAAAGAGGAAAGTTCGGTCAAAAGGAAAATAGGAGGGGGGAAGGAGGTTGAGAGGGCTCAAGCCAAGGGGAAGGGGAGTTTTTCTAAAGGTCAAGGTGAAAGGAAGGGGGAAGAGGGCATGGTTAAAAAAATAGTTTCTCTGGACAAAAAGGGTAGAAAAACTATTTGAAGGAATTTCCATGTAGGTACAACCAACATGGGGCTTGTCAAAAGAACACATCAACCCAGAGGTGCTCAAGGGTAGGGATAATACAATTCAACTAGAAGACTTATTGATCCTAGACTGGTTATTCTAAGTGACAATGCAAAGGAGATGGGTATGAATTTCTTGAACAATGCCAAAAATAGCCTCATGGATAATTTTTGGTCCTTAAAATGGATATTTCATGAAATTGAGAAAATAAAGGATAGATTGTAGGGTCAAGATAGGCTAAAAAGGGTGGGAGAGAATGTCTAATTTGGCAAACTAGAAGCTAGGGTTTCATATATTGAAAAAAGAGTGGAAAGGATGGAGACTATGCTTCACAACTTGACTAATCAAAGCCTTAACATTATAAAAGGTCTAAATGATAATATCATTCAACTGCATGGGATGATGGAGGAGAATAAAAAAGGTAAGAAGGATAAGGACTTTGATGACACTAGGGTGACTAAGGAGGAGGAATCCTTGTAGGAGGAAGCCTGAGTAGAAATAGTAGAGTGGAAAAGAGAAAACAGAAGGAGCTAGCTTCTTAGGATGACAGTCACTCAAAGACCAACGAGGCAGAGGCCAAGAAAGAGATGGAGTTCAAAAAATAAGAGCTGGCTAAAGATCTTGTTCCCTGACTACTCTTCCTGGTTTTTGTTGTTCTCCTAGCTTTTGGCCTTTTGGTTTTTGCTTCCGTTTGTTGGTTGGGCCTGGCCTGTTGTTTTTAAAGTTGCTTAGTTGCTAGACTTGAACTATTTGTTTATTTTACATTGTTAACTGGTGGGTTTCAAGAACACCTATGAAAAACTTGTTTTACTTAATCAAAAACATTGGCAAATCTTTGAAATTTAATTTTAACATGGAGAGGTATAGTTTCAATAACTATCCATGAGAATTTATCACAAATGTGAAAGAGAGTAAGAATTTAAAAAATTTAGATTATGTAGTAGTACTTGAGGAGTTAAGAGATAAAAAACTTTGATTATAAAGTTGGGCTAACATGTTCTTCTTGAGTGAGCTCAAGTACTCCTCATGGGCACAATGATTCGTAGAAGACCACTATGTTGTAACAAGATCTATTGTGTACCGTGTTCACTATAGACTTACTATAGATGAACAATTAAATACCAAGGTGATGAGGTTGGTGATTAAAAATTGTATAATGAGCATTGAATATTGTACAATTAATAAAGAGCATTGTAAACATATAACTTTTCATTGATTATAACATGGGTGAATTTGAGCGAGGTGACCAATTTTTCTTTCAAAACCATATGTGTAGTTATAAACATTAAGTACAACATGTCCAATATTTTTGTAGATATACACATTAATTAGACCAAATTTTTCTTTCAAAATCATATGTGCGAATATAAACATTAAGTAAAATATATCCAATAATTTTTGTAGATATACCCATTAATTACATCAAATTTTTCTTTCAAAACCATATGTGCATATATAAACATTAAGTACAACATGTCCAATATTTTTGTAGATATACACATTAATTAGATCAATTTTTTTTTTCAAACCATATGTGCAAATATAAACATTAAGTAAAATATGTCCAATATTTTTGCAAATATACACATTAATTACACCAAATTTTTCTTTCAAAACCATATGTGTAGATATAAACATTAAGTACAACATGTCCAATAATTTTGTAGATATATATTCTTGTGAAGAAAGACCACGCCTAGAAATATAAACTCAAAAAATAATAATGAGACAATTGTTAGATTGTGGTCTTTATTCTGAAGAAAAGTTGATAAATGTAAGTGTCCTTGCAAAAAGTGTAAGGGCTTAAAGAATCATAGAATTCTAATCACAATAGCCCAGAGTCATTGTAGGAAACATGGTCACATTGAAGGGGGCCACAATTTTTTGTTGATTGGTGAATGTGGATTTCCAACTAGAAGAACCTGGAGGTGTGAATATCTAAGTTGAGGATAACACTCCCATGGAAGAAGATGATAATGTGCCAAAGGACATGATTGAAGAAGATGGTATTGGCACAACTGATGAAGATGCTCACAATGATGATACTACTGCATCTAATGATGATGATGAAGATGGTCTTGATATACTTATACTTGAGAAGGCGTACGAGCCCCTATACCAAGGCTCCCAAACAACTCTTCTCTCTACTATAGTGTTGTTGGTGAGGTTGAAGGTTATGATGAATTTATCCAATGTAGAAATGTCAAGTATGCTAAGGTATGCCATTTTTGTCATCTTCAATGTTAGTATACCATTACTATTCACTATATTAACAATTCATATTTGTTGTTGTAGGTTGATAGGTGAGTTTTTGTTACTACCATCAAACATTTTGCCTCATTTATATCAAGAATTATTTGTTGAAATCTGATTGAAAAGGTCACTATTAAAGAAGGGAGATTGTTGAGAAGAAGGGAGATTGTTGGTAAAGAATGTTTTCAATTATTATTTTGTCACTGATGTCAAACCTACTATTTGTTGGAATGACAATTGCTTATAAAATTCAAGTACTATCACTTAGTTGATTGATAAGGAGGATTTAATCAATAAGATGTAACAAAAGAACCTAAGGGAAAGGTTGAGTTATGGTTTTGTAATGAAGTACAAGGATTAGTTAGGGCAATGGTAAAATGATGTATTTATAATACACTTGAAGATACAGAGGTTGGCTATGCATAGAAACTCTAGAAGAATAACTTGTAACAAACCTGTCTATAAAGCTTGACTAAATTCATCAGTGGGTGCTGAGCAAGTTAGTTCATGCTGAGCAGATTATCAATAAGTGTCAAGAAAATGTAAAATCTACTGAGTGAGTGAGAAGGTGCTGAGCAAGTTTAGGTGCCAAGCTAGTAATAGGTGTCGAGCATCAGTAAAATTTAGTTGATGCCAAGTGAATCCACAGTAGGTGTCAAGCATCAAAAAAACTTAGTTGATGCCAAGTAACATAGTATGTGAAGAGCATCAAAAATTTAATAGTACTAAGCTATTGCATTATTTGAAAAGTCAAAGATTTGCCATATCTTAGTGGACAAGTTTGTTACCTTGAATTTTGTGAACTAGATGGAAGATAAGAATGTCGAGCTGGTGGCACATAATTTTAGGTAAATCATTTTTGGGGAAATACAGGTGGATTCTACATGATGTTTTTAGAAGAGACAAGATAAGGGGTAGATTCATTGAATCTTACCTAATCCATTCAAACCAAAAATAAGAGCAAAATATTTGAGGGGGAAAAGTATTCCAAACTTCTATTTGAGGAGTTATGGGTCAAGAAGCAAGAGTGGTTGGAGAGAGTGTGTGGTGTCAAGGAGAAGGCATCAAGAGGGAGGAATAGAGTACATAGACTCTACTTTGATAGGTGACCATAGAGGTGATTTTATTGGCACAATGAGCATGGAGACTCAAGGAGACAAAGCTAGGAAGGAGGACAAGTTGTTAGAGTTGTAGAGACTGAAGGCCAAGCAAATTTGTGAGCTGAATTAAGATCTAAAATCTGCAAGTTATGTTGTGAGTTGTATCAGATCAAAAGCCCTTATTGTTACTCTCTAGCAATTGTATCAGTTAGGAAAAATCCTATGGACTTAGGTTGGTTTAATAGCCATGTTGTAAATCCTTTAACAAGGTAATATTCCAAGTGAATGTTCTAAAGTCCTTTAACTATGCCCACTTCTAACAGGGTGGTTGAAATCTTTTAACAGGGTCACATTTAATAGTGTGTTTTGTAGTCTTTAATAGGGTAGGCCTTTCACAGGGCATAACTTCAAAAGAGTGAGAAATGAGTAGCATGTTACTGGTGGTTTTTCCCAAATTAAGTTTCCATGTAAATCATTGTGTTATGTGTTGATCTTTGATGTCTCATTCTTGCATGTTGATTTTTCAGTAACTTGCTAAAATAACTAAGTAGCTTGGATGCATGGTTAGTTTGGATGGACTCACTATTATTAGTGAAAAAGTTTTATTAGGACATCTAGACCTTGAATAATTGATTCACCCCCCCTCTCAATTATTCTAAAGCATTTCTAACATTATCTATCATTATGAATCAAATTAGAATGAAGTATTAGACAATACATGCATGTCCCAATGAGCAGATTTTATATCATAAACAACATGAATTTACAATAGAATGCCCTAATTTTTATATTAGTAGATATCGGTCTGACCAAATAACAAAAAAGGTTTTTCACAAGGTTCTTCGGTACATTTCCATTATTCCATATCTTGAACGATTATTCAGGTGCACTAGCTTGACACAATTTATGGATTACCATGCACACAATAGAATTTTATGGTTTTGAATTTAAGGAGATAGAAAAAACATGGCCACACTTTAAAGAAGGACATCATAATCTCAAGTTTTCATTGGCAGGGGATGGTGTCAATCCACTTGGAGATATGAGATCTGTTTACTCAATGTGGCCTATTTTTGTTATTAAAAATAACATTCCTCCTTGGATGTCCATAGAGAGGAAGCACATAATGTTTTCAATGATTGTACCAAGTATTTTTTTATTTAATAATGGTTTAAATTCATTTATAAACAATGCATCAAAATGGTCATAATAATTATGTAATATTTTTGTTCATTCAATTATTAGGTAAGTACCAAGTTAAAAATATGAATGTGTATATTGAGCCCCTTATTGAAGAATTGTTGAAGTTATGGAATGGGGTCACTATGTATGACAACTCTAGACCAATAAAACAAATACAATATGAATTTCATGCAATGCTTTTATGGACAATACATAATGCCCCTAAACTAGCTCATTTTTGTGGTATGTTATATTGTTAAGGTCACATATTTTTGGCCTGTTATAATACTTACACATTACTGTTGTCTATTTAAGTTGTGCATGATAATTGTACATGATCTTTTAGGTCTTTAGACAAAGGAAAAATTTGCATGTCCAGTTTGTGGTCCGAAGATGAAATCTTGTCATTCAAGAAGTTTAGGAAAGTGAGTGTTTGATGAGTTTAGGCACTTTCTCCATAATAATCATAAGTATCAAATTACTAAAAAAAATATTTTTAATAGAAAAAAAGAGACAACATCAAGGCCACAAAGAAGGACATCTCATCTATAAAAGTTGGAATATGATTTACTAAATCGCTGAGGTATAATGTCCAGTTTATGGTCCAAAGTTTGAAATATATATTTTGATATTGTCTATTATTTAGTAATTATGTAATTGATGCTCATGAAGGTCATCAAGGCATCAATGACCAACTTACTAGAGGAATAAAAAGTTATCCTACTCAATTTAGTAGGTTACCGTACTACAAGGATCTTCCAATCATGCATTTGTTTAATGCTATGCATATTGGAAAGAATGTAATAGAGACACTGTGAAAAATACTGGATAGAAAGCATGAGAGAGAAAAAAATGCCAAAATTTGTAACGACATTTATGAATCCAATCATGCACTAAAAAATTTCTTTGAATTAAATAACAATGGAGACCACATAAATACAAGTGTCTTTCCTTGGTTATTAACGGAGCAACAAAGTGATGCATTAAAAGAAATCATAAAAAAAAAATTCCCATAGGATTTGCTACAAATATAAGCAGTCTTGTATCAAAGAAAGGTGATTTTGGGTAACGGTTGAAACCAAACAATTGACATACCTTCATAAAGGTTAGTCATGTTTTCTATTTATAAAATATTTGTAAAATTTCATGTACTACCTATTGTATTATTTCATAATATATTGAAAAAGATCATTTTTTAATGATTTCAATATGTCCCACCTCTATCTCACCCACACTAGTTTGACAAAAATATTAAACAAGATATATATATGATCTTGGAAAATACATGAGGTTAGAAGTGTCATTTCTTAGATTTGTTGTATATATATATTATATTTATGACTTTCTTTACTTTTTATGTAATTCATTCTATATTTTTATTTGAAATCTCATTTATATGTTCTTGCATCTTTAATCTCTTTTAGGTGGTTATCATTGAAAAAATGATAAAAAAGATATTAAATATTAGAAGAGAAAAATTCCACAGCTTATGTGTGAAAAGCAGAAGTGTCTACCTTCAACTTTTTTCAATACTTAAGAACACTACCTCATACATCAAGTTGAGGAGATTGAATTATGTGGACCTATAGAAACTAGGTTAATGTGGATGGTTGAGAGGCACTTGAAATTTATAAAGGGCTTGGTTTGATAAATAGCACATACTGAGAGTTCTATGGTAGAGGGATATATGGTATACCAGACCATGGTGTATATTAGTAAATATCTTCTCAAATTTGCATCAAAGTTTCATGTAGATTGCATTTGGGATCCCAACTCCATTAATAGATTCAAAGGGGAGTACTTAAAGGGGAAAGGTAGATTGAGGAAAGTGAGAGGTAATTATAAGATGTTTACATAGTGAGCCTTTTTCTTTGATCATTAATAAGTGAGCCTTCCATAATTCTCACATTACATTTTTTAGTGCATAAGAGTTAATTTTCATATGCATACTAGGCTTACCTTTTGGCCTTCCATCAATATACATAGTGAGTTTTCCCTATTTCTTTTGGCCTTCCATCAATATACATAGTGGAGTACTTGAAGGGGAAAGGTAGATTGAGGAAAGTGAGAGGTAATTATAAGACATTTACATAGTGAGCCTTTTTCTTTGATCATTAATAAGTGAGCCTTCCATAATTCTCAAATTGCATTTTTTAGTGCACTAGAGTTAATTTTCATATGCATACTAGGGTTATATTAGAAGAGAAAAATTCTATAGCTTATGTGTGAAATGCAAAAGTGTCTACCTTCAACTTTTTTCAATACTTAAGAACACTACCTCATATATGAGGAGATTGAATTATGTGGACCTATAGAAACTAGGTTAATGTGGATGGTTGAGAGGCACTTGAAATTTATGAAGGGTTTGTTTTGATAAAGAGAACATCCTGAGGGTTCTATGGTAGAAGGATATACGGTATACTAGACCATGGTGTATATTAGTGAATATCTTCCCATGTTTGCATCAAAGTTTCATGCAGATTGCGTTTGGGATCTCAACTCCATTAACAGATTCAAAGGGGAGTACTTGAAGGGGAAAAGTAGATTGAGGAAAGTGAGAGGTAATTATAAGATGTTATTATCATTAATTAATTCTTATCCATCATCAATATAAGTTCTTTCTAACTAGTCTAGTTGTTTTCTTTATAGTTGGTCGTGAGTGGGATGCACTACATTTGTATATTGAAAACAATCTTGATTGAATGATGGTATGGATTCAACAGTCTCAAGAAAATGGTCGCTCATTAATATGGGATGGTGTTGCATCATTGGCTAAAGAAGCTCATCATAATGGAGATCCCATTGTTATGCTAATGGTACTTGATCTAGCATATGACTTAAGAGATAGAAAGGTGCGTAGAAGATTACTAATCATGACCTATAAGTTTAATATCAACTCACAAATTGATGCAAATATTCTTGACATTTCTGAATAATTGCAGATCAATCACCACAAAGCTATGTACTACCATGGTCATAAATTTCACATAAAAAAGCTAGACGAAATTTAAAAAATTGTGATTCTGGGGTAAGTGCAATCTTTAAGGTCACTAATATTTTGTCTAGAAATGACATACGTCCTCAAAAATTTAAAAATCAATACTATGGCTTTTTGGATGATATACTTGAGTGTGACTTTAATTTATTCAAATTAGTTCTATTTTTTGTCAAATGGTATAGCCTATGGCTGAATCAAAATGATCCTGATAGGACTGTTATTGAACATGATAATAGATTTAAAATGATTAATACAAGGTTATTTGAGCCACTTAGAGATGAGCCCTATGTTCTTCCAAGCCAATGTGAACAAGTGTTTTACTTTGGCATTCCACATAAATTGGGTTGGTCATTTTTTGTAAGACATGATCCAAAAGGAAGGTCGGTAAAGTATAATGTGATGGAAGAAGAAGATATTGAAGAATTAGAATATGAAGTAAATGATGATCATGAATAACTGTTACAAAATGAAGAAGAAGAAGAAGAAGAAGATTCTGGTGATGTTGACAATGATGGTGATGATGATGACAATCATAATTGGAGACACCTAAAAACTTTTAGAAAATAAAGTATTTTTATTTTCTAAAAAAGTCCTGATGACATCATCATTTATTAATTAATTAATTAATTTTTATGCCATTAAATCCCTTTATCTTAATTAAAAATATTTAATTAAGGAATCCCTCCCAAAAATGTTTAAATCTTATTTAAATATTATTTCCTTATTTATTAATTATTTAATTAATAAATTGACCAAAAAACCCAAAATAAATAAATAAATTATTTTTTGCCCAAAACTTGGCCAATTTCCTTAAGACCACTAACCTCTTCCAAAATCTTCTAATCCTTCTTTAATTTTAATTAAAGGCTAATCCCATCATTTCCTACCCCTAATCCCAACTCAAAATATTTAATTAAGATTAAATATTAATCCTTATGTTTATTAAAAAAGTTTTAATAAATATCTCCTCAACCCAAACCCTTGAAATAAATAAAACTTTATTTATTTCCTAAAAATCTAATTTATCCTCATCCTAAGAAGTTCTAGACTCTTCTAGAAAGTCTTCATCCTCATCCTAGGAAATTCTAGACTATTCTAGAAAGTCTTTATCCTCATCCAAAATCTAGACTCTTCTAGAAGATGTCTTTAAACCTAATCCTAATCCCTTCCTAACCTTGTCACATTCCCTAAACAAGGGTTAAAACTTACTAACCCAAGCCAAAGTTAACAAATATCTCCTCCTTCACCCACCCTCATTAAATGCCATCCACTTGCCTATCCCTAAGCTAATCCTAAACCATCCTAATCCATCCTCTAATCCTTTGCACAAGACTAAGCAAGCTTAAAACCTTCCTAATCAAGTCCAAGTCGAAATTGCTCTCATCTCCCTCAAAATATTTCAACCATAAAACTTTATGAAGCCCACCAGGCCATAAATGACTCTTCCAAGCCCTTTTTTTGCTCTTACAAGTCATTATGAGGGTCTTTATGAAGATTTTATCCCTTGAGCCTCTTTTGTTGACTCATCCTTCCCCTTTCCTCCATCCTCTCACCATGTGACATGTGTCACTCCTTGATTGGCTATAAGGAAGCACAATCCATGTGCTCTCCTCTCATGCAATCTGAGCCCTCCATGAGCTTTTTCCCATCCTTGCATCTTAGCCCTCAATCCCTCAAGCCTCTTGCCTATAAATTGGATCCTTCCCTTTTGCAAAATAACACAATCCATGAAGTAAAGTTATAATGCTATTTTGAGAGCCAAATCCATACTAAAGTCATCTATCCACACCAAAAATCCACAATCATCCATTAAAGCCTTTGGAAGCATATTGAGCATACATCCTATCAATTTAGATAAAGCTACTCAACAAGAGAGCTTTTTATTGAGAGAGTCCATTAATGGCTCATATTCTCAATTGAGAGCTCATCTTAGTCTATCTTGAAGTTTATGAATTTTGTTTAGTTTGTAGAAGCTTTATTTAAATTTGATTTCTATTAGCATACTAACATTGCTCATATACAATAATCATGTTGATGAAGATGATGATGATCAAGGTGATGATGGTCATGATAATTGTGATGAAGATGATGGTGGTGGCAATGAAGATGGTGGTGGTGACAATGATGATCAATGTGACAAGTATGATGATGGTGATGATGATGATGACATGGATGAAGATGATGATCAATGACATGATCAATGAATTTTTTGTTGAATTGTGATCAATGTCAAGTATGATGGGGCCATTATTTATTTATAGAACTTTTTTTGACTTGTATGTTTTTATAATTAAGTTATTATGTGTTGAAATCTATTGCATGGAGTATATACAATGATATTGCATAGCTACCACACATAAAGTAGAGGTAAGCAATTAAAAAATATACAATGATTTCGATCAATGCATCATGTAATTTTTGTCTTCTATGTAATTTTTAGCATATATATCATGTAATTTCTGGCTAACTTAAGATAAATGATTTACGTATGCAGGCTATTTAATGCCTTTGACTAGGATCTTGCACAATCACATGGATCGACAAGTATAAGTCAATAGACCCTATAGATACAATTTTTTATGCACATATCTTCTCTTTACCATCAACATCAACTTTAGTCCTAGTGTGTCTCTCATTTTATGGATTTCGGGTATCACCAAATAGGTATTTGTCTAATCTTCCTTGAGTGAGGAAAATGTTGGAATAGAAGACAAAAGTGAGACATCTAATAGGTTTAAAATAGGGAGATCAAGTAGAGGTCAAAAGATTAGAAGAAAATTCAATAAATTAATGCAATAAGAGAGTGAAGGCAATAGGAAGGCCCCCTTAAGGTACACATATCTTCAGAAAGAATGGGTACCCAAGGAACTACCTCCAATTAACACTGATTTTTCTACTAATGAAATGATATATCACACAGCTCCATCTTCATTACATGGTTTGGGCCTATTTTCCATGGATGGTATAAAGTTCAATTATAATAAAGTTGTTGAATTGATGGAGTATGTAGGACCTTGTTATAACTACAACAATTGGGTGTGGATTGTGCAATATAAAAAAAGTATGCATATGTATGCATTGTCACCAAATTATTTACAATGCAAAGAAAATGATCAAAGTAAAAGGCTCACTATGTATATTGATGGAAGGCCTAAAGGTACATAGAATATACCTGTGTTAACTAATAAGTGGTCGAATTGTATATTCGATGATGCGAGGGAAATCATGTTTTTGTATGTGGGATAAAATCAATAAGTGCAAGGGAAGAGCTTATGATAGATTATAATTTGAATCATGTAGATACAAAAAAAATTCTATCATGGGAATGGTAAGTATAACATTTGAACCAATTGACTCCAATATACAATCTACTATTTTATTAATTTTTTTTTTTTAGTAAGTCTATTACTTTCATTTTGCAGTTGATTGCTAAGAATTACTAATCTTTTTCACTGGGCAACATGGATACACCACAAGGCACATGTGGGGATGTACTAGTTCACACACCTTTAGTGAAGGTAAACCTTAATTAGTGTAATCATACAAATTACATAGAAATAAATGTCATATTATTATGTTCTTTTCTTTATGGCTTTTGAGTTATTTTGATGAAATTTTACTGATATTGATATCATAACTTAATACTTATTGATAGGAAAAAGTGAAAATGATAGCATATCAAATGCAATGTGAAACACATGTATCATTTGTAGATGACATCACGTGTAGCGCTGACCCTGTATTCATGGCCCATAAACTCATAGCAAAATATAGTGATGGAATTCTTAACCTTGTCCCTGAGAGAAACATAATCGGGGAGATAGAGGCACTGAAAGAAGAATTGATACTTAGAGCCAATTTTTTGAAGGTAAGCAATAATAAAAGTTCAATAGATGTTTATATTTCGTAGTATCTTATGGATCATGATCTAAGATATTATGTGTTCTTCTTACAAGAATTTGTGACACCTGCAAGACTACATGGTCAATATGGTGAGGGTTGTAGTGCACAACCTTCATGTAAGTAACATTTTCTCTTTACAACACTATAACACTTAACTTTGATCTTTATCCATTGAAAATGAAAACAAACAATGTTGCAAATGTCTTTGCTAATAACATGGCTTGCTCCTTTGGCTGTCCTTGAAAATCATAGTTTGATTTATGCTCCAAAGTCCATAAAACAACTCCTATGAGAAGAAAGAATGTAATAGTTGTACACCACATTCCTGCATCAAATTTTTGCACTACTACAGTTATACAAAGATAACTCTAGTATGCATATGAAAATTAACTCTAGCGCACTAAAAAAATGCAATGTGAGAATTATATCTCTAGCCATAGAAACCAATCATAGCTATAACTGCCATCATTCCATACATATCATTTGTATATGCAACCACAATAAGAAGCTATTAATTTCTCCTGTAGAAACCAATCATTCCATATTGATATGATGTGAGAGTTGGATTTGTTGCTCCAAATGGAAGAATCATTACATGAAGTTCACTGGCTACATGTGAAATAATATGAGCAATAATAGAAGATTGTGGCCTTACTAGTGCAACATTGTTTGTTTTCATCAACATTATAACACTTCACTTTTATTTTTGGATGCTTCTAGCTAGTATCCCATTTTATCTTTATCCATTGCAAATATCTTTGCTAACAATGTACTCTTTAGCTCATGATGAAGTGTGAACGCCTCCTTTGGTCATTGCTCTGATATTGCCAACTACATTGTTGGCAACAAGGAGCTTGAAATCATCTTTGACTATGCCAAGTACAATTGGTAAAACCTTATGTTTCTATATTTTGTAATGTGCTAATCATGTATTATTTTTTTTGTTGGGTGGATTTTATACTCATGGACCTATTTTGTGTACTAATAGATAGACCTTCAGTTGATAAAATAATAGAGACCAATACTACTAAAGTTGAACCATTTCCTAGAGCAACCCATATGACTAGTACTGGTTCATTTGCAAGGACATTGTTGCTAAGAAAGAAAACTATGTTTTTGTTAAAATTACGAAAGCTTCTAGGTGCTTTAAAATTGTTATTATTTATAGTGTACTTGTAGTTTACTTATACATAATTTTTTTTGGGCTAATAATCCCATGATTTTTTTGTAGGAAATGATGTTTTCTTTTATCATCTTTTTGAAATGACATTGAAGCTATTTGGACCCACCATACGTAAAATGTACATAGTTTCGTATAATTGCTACAACATTTCTTTTTTCTTCCATTTATTGTACTATATTAAAGTTATTGATCTAATAATTTTATTTTTTTTAAAAGGTAGAATGATCAAGGTCCTAAATTAAAAAATTAGTTCATTACATCTTTTGAGAACCTTTTTGGAAAAAAAAAAATATTTTTGACAGTGTCCTACTTCTCAAAAGAGCATACAAACATATAAAGACTGTGAGGGACCAATATAGAAGGGGTCTAAAAGATAACACAAAGTATGACTAACCTCCTATGATTCCACTGATGGAGTGGAATTAAACAATAGAAGATGCAAAAGAGAAAAGGCTACATGGTAAAGGAAATGAACCATAAAAGATCAAAAGAAGGTATGTCATGATAGTATTAAGTAGAATGTAATCATGCTCTAATTAGTGATCTTTGTAAATATATAATCTAATATGTTTCAAACTTTTCATAGACTACAAGACACGTCAATAGCTACAAAAGTGAGACTACAAAAGGTTGGCCAACACAAACTTGGCTCTGGTGGCTATATGAATCTTCACTCTTGACTCGTAAGTAGCAACAATGAAATTTCATATTTATATTTTATATAATGTTACAAACAATTTTCTTTAATCAAATCATACATGCAAAATTGACGATATTAAGAAAAAAATATAGGGCACAAAATTCAATGTAGAACCCATGGATGAAGATAAAAAAATTTCCTTGAAGGAAGGCTATAAAGTCATGACTGCGTGCCTACACCAAGAATCTGAAAGCCATACCCAAGAACCTAGTACACCATATGAGACATAGGTAAATTGGTCAAATAAAAAGTAAATCAAATTGAATAGTTGAGAAATTTCTTTTTTGGTGTTAGTTTCCAACATAAATTGACTGCATAACAATGTGCATAACATTTCACTGTAGCCTTGAAACCCTATTACAAAACCTGCATGTGATGAAGGCCATGATGTGCATCATAGTGGTGGAGGTATTAATTTGCTATTGGAAATTAATTACATAATTATGAATAAAATATAACATCTTCAATTACAATTTGACATGTAACCTTTTTTTAAAAATATTTTAGAGCATGTTGAACATTATGGTAAAGGAGTGGAGCATGTTCGAAGTGTTTAACATATTGAGGTGATAGTGGATAAAAATGTTATTGTACATGATGTGGCATTTTCAGGTAAGAAAAATGCATGTTATGTTCTACTAGTTAATTAAATACTTGTAACAGTTAAAGAAAGAAAAAGAGTATGCCAATTTAACCCATTTACTTATTATTGCAACAAAGCCCCTTTTAGAGCAACAACATCATACTCCTCAAAATAGGAGAAGGCATCATAATTTGACATTACATGTGCCACAAGAGGAGGAGAATGAGGAAGATATTGATGCTCCTATCAATCTTTACCTTAAGAAAGCTAAGAAAAACTAAAAGAAGAAATGATTTTTAAAAAATGCTCTTTGATCAACCTTGTTTGATAAACTTTGTTGGATAATGAAAGAATGTTGTTTTAAGTAATTATCTATGAATGATGCATATTAATATTGATTTTTATGTCATGTTAATGAATATTGTTATGTGTTAATGAAGTCTTGATTAGTATTGTGTATTAATGAATTTTATATCATATTAATGAATGTTATGTGATTGTATTGATTGAAAGTTATACTTCATAAATGGATGAATGAATGAATGAAGTATGTAATTAGATGATAATGAAGAATTGAGATTGAATTTATGGGGAGGGGGTGAGGCCAAATGAGCTTCCACCTTCATGTTATTGGCCTTGTTAAGTAGATAATATTAAAGTATTCTCAAAACCAAGTGAAGCTCAAACTAACATACCATCATTAATTAATCAATTTCATTCATTATAGGTCTAGAATGATGGGATGATGCTCTATGGTATAGGTATGAATCTCTAGAGGAAGATTAGGTACTCAATCTTTCAACTTGAATAGCTTTACCACTTGCCTCATTTTGAGTCTTGTAGCTGCATCTAGGACTGACACTGAAACAACACTTTTACATCTAGGATGTGGTTGTTGGTAGTAATCAAATGACAATAAAGGTGAGTAGATCAATATGAATTTTACTTTGTTTGATTATTTTGATTAGGGTTTCATTTTATTTATAGGTGGTGCAAATACAATATCCACATTAAAAAAGTACAAATATATTATTGTTCAACCACTACATTAAATTTTGAATAGATGATCAATAAGAATTTTAGTATGTTTGATTGTTTCATTTTATTTATAGTTGGTACAAATAAAAGATCCACACAAAATGAGTATAAATATAGTAGTTTTGTTCTTCTTTGTAATAGTTTTGATTATTTTCTCTAAAGAAGATTACTCAATTCTTTTTATATCCCTAGGTAAGCATGCATATCTCCCTATTAAAAAAAACTATTAGAAGAAAATAATCATTGAGAAAAGTAGGGTTGTACTGAAAAATTTGTTCCATGATTTCCAATACTTTTATTCCCATTGCCTTAATTTAAATTTGGTTTCTATCTAAGTACATGTTCATACTCTCATTTAAGCAATAATTATTTTTTCTATCATCTCATTCCTTGTTGGAAGAATTGGGCATCAAATTAAAGGGTTTAAGATGACTTTATAAATATCAATACAAATATAAGGATATTTGTGTAGTGTTGGAATATTCAAATAGGAAGAATGCTTCTAAGAGGGCAGGGGGGGGGGGGGGAGGGTTAATCAAAAGTACTGTATTTTGACCATTAAAACTTTTTAACTGAAAGTGGATTACATGCATATAAATATATCAAACAATTATAAGAAATACATAAGCATCACCACATAACACTTGAGATTTTGGTAACCTGGAAACCCTCCAGAAATAAGAAGGTAAAATTGGGGTGGGGATGATACCCACAAAATCATTGCAGTAATAATGTTTGACCACTTCTGATGGACTGCCCTGTTAAAGGCTTTACACTAAATCAATAGTGACCTGGTTAAAGGATTTACAAACACTTTACATGAAGTGTCACCCTGTTAAAGGATTTAATCACCTATTTAAAGGATCTACAAAATAGTTGTTAAGCTAACCTATCACCATAGGTTTTTCATTCTAATACAATTGCTAGAGAGTATTAGGTACAATAAACCCGATAGCTTACAATCCTTCGATTGCTGAATACAGGCACTTGATCTGCTTTCTCTGATCTTGATCCTCTGAGATCTGATACTCTTTACTCTGAAATAGTTTTTCTTTCACACCCTTGTACATCCACTTCTTTTTCTAATGAGATTTTATCTTTCTTATAAAGACATTCGAAGACTTAGGGTTAGGTATGGATCTACAATCCATATTGAATCTTTGCTTCCCACTCATTCCTTGGACTTTTCTTATTGGTTGCATGCCTTCTCCATTTTTCTTATTGGCTGCATGTAGATTGCATAGAAAATACAAAATATTTGATCTTATCATTTAATCCTTCGAGATTCATCATATGTCAGCCATGAAAATGGTTTACATATGAATCAACAAAGTTACAAACTCATATGTACATTCTATGTTACTCGGCACTTGTTGATTCCAGATGCTCGGCACTAATAAAAAACTAGCTTACTCGGCTCATGTTGCATTTCTGTATTGCTCGGCATCATCTATGACTGGGCACTTAAATATCACTCGGCACTTGTATCATGCTCGGCACCTAAAGTCATTCGGAACTTGAACTTCACTTGGCAATTGATCTTCACTCGACACCTGAAGGCTACTCGGCACCTGAAGATCACTCAGCGCCTAAAGTCTTTCTTGACTTGGCTCATGTTGTGGCTTGGCATACATGGTGTACTCGGCTCCAATATAGAAAGTGGTTAAGTGTATTAGCACTCAAGTGTCAAAAACCATTATGAGGTTAACAATCTCCCCCTTTGACAGGAGTGACAAAAACACTTAACTGACCTTATGAGTACATTAACTAATCTGCTTGGTATATACAGAGGTTTAAAAACCTTTAATCAAATTTTTTGTAACTTACAATATATACTTCAAAATTATTGTAACTCCCCCTGAGTTGGTTGTTTGTGCCACTATTTGTATATCATGCTGCCCTTGGTTTCCTTGGTTTTGTTTCCCCCATTCTCTTATCTCCCTCATGCATCTTATAATATCTCCCCCTTAGTTAATAAGATATATATCTCCCCCTTTTTGACACTTATGTCAAAGGATTTTAAGGGTTAAGACCATATTTCACCAAAAATGTGTTGTTTACCTCTATAATCATCCTAAGAGCTGCATTCCAATTGTTCAAAGCAATTTCCAGTGACTTGTGTTGGATGGCAGTCTCTGCAACAAGATGAATAAGTCCATCTGAAGTAGAAAGATTAGGATATTTCTTGAGAACAGTTTCTACATAGACTTGTTCTTTATAAAGTATTTCCAAATGTGGGGTAATGGAGGACTGGAGCTGTATCAGTTTTGCCTTGATATTGGCCTCATCTGTTGTTAATACAGCTATTTATTTCTGAGTGTGAAGTGATTGAGCAAAATGCTTCTCACTTTGAGCTGGATCTTTTGGTAGCTGCATGCTTGAAATATTTAAATTTCTCTCCAAGCTCAATATCTTTTGGCTTGTCTCCTGTGTGAAGTATGAAAAGTCACACAACTTTTTGTACAATGAGAATATATTCTCAATTACCTTTTTCACTTTGTCTATTAGCTTTTCCAATTCAACCTGGGAAAATGCAATTTGACTTGATATTTGCTCATTTACTTTTTCCTGGAACTTCCTTTTAAACCATTCTATAAGTTTTTCATTTGTCTCTTGGTCTTCATTTGTCACCTGGTCAACAATATCTGATAATTGCTCCATGATATGCTTTGACTCATCTGGTGATTGCAAACTGAAGGCATCCATAAAGATGTCCTTAATCTCATGTAGTGTTTTCTTTTGTTTATACTCCTTCCTGAGTATCTCTTGTCTCTTTCTCCTATTTAGCGCTTCCTGCACCTCATTGATTTGATCAATGGTTATTGTTTTTGAGTCATAGCCTGGTATGACTATCTCCTCATCTAATTTAGGGTCTCCATAGTGAAGTACCCTTGCAACTTTTGTAGTACTAGATCCTGGTGTAGATATTTGCAATGGCTGTTGTGAAGGAGTTCCCGAGGTAGGAAAATTTATCAATGTTTGTATTGCCTCCTACTCTTTAGTGGTTTCCACTATTTTCTCCTCCTGCTATCTACTACCTTGATCAATTATGGTAATCTTAGGAAGTGCACCTTGTGTTTGTGTTGTAGGATCAGATGTAATAGTATGTCCTATTTGTTCTGTTTCTTTTTCTACAGCTGCACTCAGCTTCTATATTGTGGTGTCAACTATGCCTGATGAAATAATTGTGGGCATTTGAGGTTGACCACTAGTAGCTATAGAGATGACGGAAGGTGTTTCTTGTGGATTCACCTTATCTCTAATTGTGCTTTCTACTAGTTTTTGTAATTCATCCATACTGACCAATACTGGATCTGTACACAATCTTGCTTGCTACGTAGATTGGTCAAGGATTCTTTTGAGGTCTTCTGCAGTTAATGGATTGATGTC
Source organism: Cupressus sempervirens (assembly GCA_028749045.1). Taxonomy (NCBI): domain Eukaryota; kingdom Viridiplantae; phylum Streptophyta; class Pinopsida; order Cupressales; family Cupressaceae; genus Cupressus; species Cupressus sempervirens. The sequence goes on along the minus strand of CM053789.1, from coordinate 760,050,766 downwards.
CTGTCCAGAAGTGTCAGGAACATCTTTTATAGTTATAGTTTCTGCAAGTGTGATGGGTACATGAGGAGGGCTAGAGGGTGACAATTGTGTGTCTTGCACACTCTAGTCTAGTTGCTTCTCTTGATCAGTTGTTGTCGTTACATCTTGTTTTTGTGTCTCTTCCTCCTCTCCATCTTTCTTTTCTTCTTCCTTCTTCTCTTCTTCTTCTTTCTTTTCTTCTTCTTCTTTCTTTTCTTCTTCTTTCTTTTCTTCTTCTTCTTTCTTTTCTTCTTCTTTCTTTTCTTCTTCTTTCTTTTCTTCTTCTCCCTTCTCTACTACTTTCTTCTATTCTCTCCTTTTTCTTCTCTCTTCTGGTGGAGTAGTAGCTTCTTCCTTGTATTCTTCTTCAAGAAAATCTTTAATGTTTTTGTACAAGTTTTTCCATGATTTTATTATTCTTTGAACAATTTCTTCCATCTTGTTTTGGAGAATGAAGAATGCCCTGTACTTAGGTGTAAACCTAGAATTATGCCTTTTGACTACTTTCTTTATTTGTTCCTTAGTCAAATCAGGCAATACACTTGCTAGGGTTGATTCCCTCATCTCCTTCTCCATTTTCAAACAAAAATGCCATCTGTCTTCTACAATTTTAGACAGTTCATTTGGCAATTGTCCATCTAGTTCAAGAGGAGTGTACTTGAACTGTGCCATCATTCCATAAATTTTTTCCTCTATCCTATTCTATTCTTCTTTAGTAAACTTATTGAAATCAACTTTATTTAAGTTGCTTAAATCACCATTTCCAATCTTTTTACATAAAGTATCAACTAAAAAATGGCTTACCTTTTCAGATTGATCTTCTTCATCAGTATCAAGTTGAGCCACATATCTTCTTCTTTTGCTCGGCTCTTTCTATGTTTCCTTCATTGGTTTCTTCTTCGTAGCTTCTTCTTTAGCCTTTTGAGTGGAGGCCCTTGTTGCAGCTCAAGTTGTTGGCTTTTGAGGTGATGGCATGGCAGATATCTTTGGTTTTCGCTGAGCTAGAGGTTGTTTTGTTGCCTTTCTTTTCTTTGACTCAGCTCCAATTGGTGCTTCTTTGGCTTCTTCTTCCTCTGCACCTTCCTCCTTGTCTTCACCTAGGCCTTGAGTTAATTCCATCAGGTCTTGTTCTTGTTCATCTTCATCATCATCATTGTCATCTTCTTCTTCTTCTGCTTCAGCCTCAATTCCTTCACCAAATTTCTTCTTAATCTTCTTCAACAATTTATCTTTCTTCTTTAATGTGGAGGTAGTCTTTAACTCCATATTTATCTTTGATCTTACCACATCATAAGTGCCAAAGTGTGGAGCACTTTTATTTGTCTCTTCTACCAATAATGCAGTTATTGTTGTAGAAGCTTCATATATATTGATTTCATATCCAAATGGCCTTAGCCATCTCACCCTTGGAATTACTGCTTGAATATAGGTAAAATCAATGTCAACTAAGAAGCACAAATCATTAGTATGTTTTCCCACTAAGGAAACTGGTATTCTTGATCTTTGCTTCATGGATTTCTTGAAATCCTCAAAATAACTTGTCATCAGAGTATCAAAATTTGCTCCAATCTGTTCTATATATTCATTGATTTGGGCAATGATAGTTCTATCATTCCTCCATGTAACTTTTCCAAAAGAGGGAAACTCATTCTGAATATAAAAGAATATACAAACTAGAATTGGTCCAAATTTGCATTGAGCACCCTTTGTCCTTCTTATGGCAACTAGGTTTTCAATAATCTGTTGTAGTTGCAGTTCTGCAAGATCATAAGTATGATCCTTTTTCACCAATTTGTAACCTACATCTACTGCAATACATGGCACACTATTAAGTCTACTGGATTGATAGAACTTATGGGCAATGACTCTAACAACAAACTCAACTAGAGGATCCTGAATGGTGTGAATTATCATTCCTCTCTTATTCCACTGAGCACCAGTGTTCTTTTCAATAACCTCCTTCGATTCACTTCTCAAGGTTTTGAACTGATCTAGGGTAGGATACCCAATTACCCTATGTATGATTCCTTTGGTTAATTTGATGGGAATATCTTCCAACCATAGACTTCCACCATGAATTTTGCTTAACACAAGTTTAACCCATTCTGTCTTGAATACGATGGGAAAGCTCAAAACTTGGGTCAAACCCTTTCTTTTAACAAATTTGAATTCATCTTTTAAGACTCCATCTATGCACAATTTCTCATAGGCTTGCCTTATCTCCATATCTCCTAGGGCTCCTATCTTACAATTGTAGCATCTTCTCACGTCTTGAACCATTACAACTTTTGGGGGTATTTGGGAGAGAGCTCCGGCTGGGTCATTTTTGTATGCAACTTTAGGAATGGGACAAAAATCAGGTTGCTTGACCTCATTGGACACTAATTGAACTTCAAAAGACTCTTTATCCTCAATTTTCTTGGAACTTGATGCCATTTATGCAAACTAGGGTTTCCTTTTTAAGAAATATGAAACTGCGTAGCTTGGCACAAATGAAAATACCTCAAGATCGATGAAAATGCATTTAGAGATGTTGCAATCTACTTGAAATGTTGGATTCTCTTCTATGAAGTCACTCTGCTCTCTTTCTCTTCTTTTCTTCTTGATTGCGATGAAGAAAACTGATTGGAATCGCGATAATATACCCTATTTTCATCATATTAAATGTTCAACTGCCAACTCGGCTTCTAAAGGATTTTAACATTACTCGGCTTGTACTACATTTCCACTTTACTCGGCTTACCATTGGAGTTAACCAACTTGGCATCAGTTATCAACTCGGTCACTGTTAGGAACTCGGCATGTGTTGGAGTTTAACTCAGCATCCAAAGACAGCTCGGCAGCATCATTTAGATTGTGTCTTGACATCTTGTCTTATGCAGATTTATACTTTGCATTGCTTCTTTATCTTGGGACTGATGCATGATATAACTTTGTATATCAGTCCCATATACTTCTCATGCTTAGTTTGATGAATTGTGATCACTTGACCCATTAGGTGAAGTGATCCCTCCACTTGATGTGTTGCACTCATCTTTCTTTTTCCAAGTCTTATTCATTTGCCCCCTTATCTTTTCGACATCAATCTTTCTTTGCCCTTATTTTCTTCAGCCTTGGGTTCCTTTGACCTTGTAGGACAGTTTTTGCTGGTATGACCAATTTTCAGACAACTAAAACATGTGGTTTGATTCAACCATCTTTTATAGTTCCCTTTGAAATGTGTTCTTATGCAATTCTATGGTATATGTCCATATTCCTGACAATAATGACAGCTATACCTGGTGTTGTAATCCCAATGATAGTGACTTTCATTTCCTTTTGATTTTGCTGGTTGATTTGATGTCCGCATAGGCTTTGATTTGCATTCAAATGCTCTATGTCCATACTTCTTGCAATTATGACAATGTCCATCAAATATTTGAGTCCTTGTGACATTGGATCTGCAATCTTGTGTCATATTTCGTTGCATGTTGCACTTGTGACAGTAACTCTTGCTCTCACGGGTGTATTTGGTTGATTAAATCTCCTACTCCTGCAAACATTAGCAATATGGCCCTTCTTATTACAGTTTAACAAGTGAGTTTTGAATTCTTTCCTATGTCATATTTTTGCTCAACACTCTTTGATGATTCTCCAACTTCGTGTTGTTGTATCCAAGTCCTGATGTATCATGGGCAGATCTTGGGGATTTCAGCAACTGTTCAAAATACTTGATGGCTTCACTTGACTTGTTGAGATTCTCTGCTACCTCTTTTTCTCTATTTAATTCATTCTGTAGTTGTTCATTCTGCATCTTCAAAGTAGAGATCTCAATATCTTTCATATTGAGTTCATGATGAAAGTTCATCATTTGGGCAAGTGTATCCATCTGCATGTTTGAGATCCTTGTTAATTCAGTACATTTTTCTTCAAGTCTATTTGCAAGATTTATTTTGTCATTTTCCATCATGACTCTATCCTCAACTACTCTTTTCTTTTGTTTAGTGATTTCACATAACATTATGGCCTGTGATTCATGTTCCATCTTGAGAGATCTTATCTCTTCTGCTTGAACTTTGTTTTTCTCCATCAGTTCTACTATTGCTGCATCAAACTCTTTAGTATCTCCATTGGCACACAGTTCTGTGGTATCAATCTCCTTGTAGTTTATATCATTTTCAGCTATGGCTATATCCTTCCTTCTCTTCAAGGACTTTCTCAATTCCTCCCTTGCTTCCTCTACTTTGTGTAGAGCCAGTTGCACATCAATCACTTGATTATCAATAATCTTTCCAAGTTTGAAGACTTCCATCTTTAGATCTTTTTCTCCAAGTTGTTAGACTTCTTTTTGTGAGAACCAATAGCTCTGATACCAATTGTTGGAATATTCAAATAGGAAGAATGCTTCTGAGAGGTGGGGGGTGTGAATCAGAAGTACTGTATTTTGACCATTAAAAATTTTTAACTGAAAGTAGATTGCATGCATATAAATATATCAAAAAATTATGAGAAACACATAAGCATCACCACATAACACTTGAGATTTTGGTAACTCAAAAACCCTCTAGAAATAAGAAGGTAAAACTGGGGTGGGGATGATACCCACAAAATCACTGCAGTAATAATGTTTGACCACTTCTGATGATCTGTCATGTTAAAGGCATGCCCTGTTAAAGGCTTTACACTGAATCAATAGTGACCTGGTTAAAGGATTTACAAACACTTTACATGAAGTGCCACCCTGTTAAAGGATTTAATCACCTATTTAAAGGATTTACAAAATAGTTGTTAAGCTAACCTATCACGATAGGGTTTTCATTCTAATACAATTGCTAGAGAGTATTAGGTACAATAAACATGATAGCTTACAATCCTTCGATTGCTAAATACAAGCACTTGATCTGCTTTCTTTGATCTTGATCCTCTGAGATCTGATACTCTTTACTCTGAAATAGTTTTGCTTTCACACCCTTGTACATCCACTTCTTTTTCTCATGAGATTTTGTCTTCCTTATAAAGACATTTGAAGACTTAGGGTTAGGTATGGATCTGCGATCCATATTGAATCTTTTCTTCCTGCTCATTTCTTGCACTTTTCTTATTGGTTGCATGCCTTCTCCATTTTTCTTGTTGGTTGCATGTAGATTGGATAGGAAATACAAAATATTTGATCTTATCATTTAATCCTTTGAGATTCATCATATGTTGACCATGAAAACGGTTTACATATGAATCAATGAAGTTACAAACTCATATGTACATTTTGTGTTACTCGGCACTTGTTGATTCCAGATGCTCGACACTAATAACAAACTGGCTTACTCGGCCCATGTTGCATTTCTATATTGTTCGGCATCATCTATGGCTCGACACTTAAATATCACTCACCACTTGTATCATGCTCGACACCTACAGTCATTCGGCACTTGAACTTCACTCGGCCCCTGATCTTCACTTGGCACTTGAAGTCTTTCCTGACTTGGCTCATGTTGTGGCTTGGTATACATGGTGTACTTAGCTCCAATATAGAAAGTGGTAAAGTGTATTGGCACTCAAGTGTCAAAAACCATTATGAGGTTAACATGTAGGTGGAGGAACATACTTAGAATGCAAGACTATAAATAGTAATAGCATAAATGAAGTACATCTAGACTCAAATTCACTTTTTAAGTTCCCCAAATAGGTGCTAGATTCTTCTGATACTGCCAGGAACATAAATGATGCAGAACATCCTCCCATGATGATGAGCACCTTTACAAAATCCAACACAATACTTTTCCTACTTGGGTGAGGACTTAACCATATGGACTCTCCTAGCCATTCAACCCTCAAGACGTTCTAACAGTCACAAATTCTCAACAAAAGAATTATTCTTTCACTATGACTGTGACCAATTTCAATTCTAAACCTGATTACAAATTTCGTAAACTATTTAACATTAAATTCTTATTCCATAACTTACTAAAAAAAACTCTCAATCTCTCTTGTAATATAATAGAAACACACATTTTTCATACTCAACTAGTCCATATACCATAGATAATTATTTCCAGATTCATAACTCCATAGTTGTTATTATAGATAATGAAGAAGGAAGGAGCATTGGGAATCAAGGACAAAAAATTCTTGGATGTTTTACATTTATAGGGGGTCTAGTCAGGTAGATACATTACTTAGAAATGCGCTGGAATGTTAAGTCCCTCCTTGTCCTTACTATTATGTTGCCCAAAATCTAAACTATTCCTACATCTTTGAAACTAAGCTTGTAGTCTAAAATAGTGGGCTTTCTCCCATTTTTGAACTTAATGTTTACATTAAGATAAGTGCATAATCTGTTATAATAGCTCTCACAAAGTTCACAAAACAATCAATTCGCTTAATTTTCTTTTCACTACCTCAATATGCTTTGCTAATTACATATACATCAATGTTAATCAAGGTATGCAATCAATATCAAATTTTGAGAGGCTATATTATGCACGTCTTCTCATCATTTTATTGTTTGGATATGCAATTCCCCAATGCTTTTTGCTCTTAAACAACCACCCTTAAACATCACACACTAAGGAGAAAATTAAACTTGAAAAAAATAAGTCAACTTTGACTATTTAACACTTTTAGTATTGGAATGAAGCTTAATGTGTGATCTTTGAGCCATCCACTCTTGAACACTCATGAGAGTGCATCCATAGAAACCCTACACAATATTAACAATGATATTATCAACTATAGTAATGATGTTAATAGCATTAGGGATAAGAAGGATTTAGTGTTGAATCAAAGTTTTGAAACCAACATGTCACATATTGAGTGTTGAAATCGGTCATGATATGCATCCAATTATGACTGGGACACGTTCATTTTGAAAAAATAAATTTAACAAAATTCAAGTGTTGTTTTAGTGTCAACCCTAGACGCCTTCATTTTGGGTCTTGCAGCTAGATCTAGTGTTAAAATAACTGAGAATCTTTTCAACAAATCTTTGAAAATAATGAACTCTTTTTTATTTGAGCTATTCTAAATTGATAGCTTTTGTTTACTTGATTGCCATCAGATTAGGCACTTCATATCAGGTCCAAGTTTGGAACAATGACAAATAAACATGAAAAGTGCCAAGCCCAACAAAGTTTAAGTAGCTAAGGAGGAAGATTCTTATCATCAGCATTGTTCCAAACACTTTTGGAGACATAATTAATTGTCCCCAATACAAATATAACTTTGTAACATTAATGAATTATAATTAGATAGTGCCCTTGTGGTCACCTCATATAGATATAACTGTCACTAAATAGTTGTTTTGCATGACACAACAAGTTGACCATGAACAATAGGAGTAGAGAGGTAACCAAGATCCATACTTGTAGCAGCCTTGAAAACATTGATGAATTTATTCCATAGTTGCCTATCTTTTCTTTTATAATGCTAAGAATCTGATAGTACAAAAGTAGACAATAATTAGTCTAATTTCTTAGAATCAATGTGCATGAATCTAACAAAACAATTTTAAGCAAGCATGGACACAACTAATACCATAATGCAATAGGAAACTAAAGGGATCTTCAAATCTCACTCACTTTAAATAAGCTACAAAAATTCATCTAATATAAGATGCAAACATTATATAGTGAATTTTCTTTCCTTAAGCCATTGCATCCATTACTTGCATGGCATTGGTCTTTTTCAGTTGAATCATAATGCAAGTAGTAGACTGGGTTTCTGATATTTCTTTACCAAGCTACTTAAATCTTGTAATAGCAAATTTTTGGTAGACCAATCTTCATTGTGGTAACCTGTAGTAATAGCTTATTCAAGCCACATGTTAATTTACTTCTAATTCTAATGAATTTCATGTCATCGAATGGACAACAAAGAAGTTCTCAAGCAATTCTCTTTAGCCTAAGGTGATATGTAATGTATGTATATTCAAGTTGTAGGCTAACCTTTGTTTGAGATAGTCTTACCTAGATATAGAAAATTATCAATGTCACTTATTTTATAACATAGTAAAATTTACTTTTATGAATGCATGCTGCCAAAGGTTCACCAAAAGTGGCTCTAAATTGATTTTCTTTTTCTTGATTTGATGTGTGATTTACTTTATTTTGACATATCTGAATTCCATCACCTATGTTCATTGGGTCACTAGAACACATTTTGGATGGCTTAGTTGTTTTACATTTTTACCACCTTCAATAATGTTCAACCAGTAGCCTTCTATAATGGAAATCAAGTTGCATTGAGTAGCTTCTATCATTTAAATGGTTAGATATCTCCTAACTACTCGATTGTGCTTATGAAATTCTTTCAATTCCATTTGGAAGTGTTTGTGTGGGTCAAATTTTAGTTCTATTCATAAATGGGTTCCTTTTAGCCATTTCTTGGATAGATGATGTAGGATTTAATTTGTTCCTATTTAGATTTCTAGTCACAAATGAATACTTAAAACTTATCTTTCTTTTTTTCAAGTTGGTTACATGTTATTATAACAGAAGATAGATATTATCTTGGAATGGTGGGTGGTGGCATTGTATTGGGTACATTATTAACTACTCCTTGTATCAACATTTCAGGTAAGCACATATAAGTTTGTCATTAATCACTATAGAGATGATTACTTTAGACATAGAGTGAAACTATTATGCATGTTAATATAGGTATTAGGCACTTTAACACTTGCCTTAGTAGAAGCATTTTTTATTACTTTATTATGAGCTATTTGATTTAAAACATATTTAGCTGTACTTTACAATTGCAGCCAACATGTGTTGAGGTTTACCATATTAAACAATACAAACATTGCCAAGTGATCAAGAACTTTTGTACTTTGCCTTGTGATTCTCCAGGCTTGCTTGTCTGCTTGAAGTTCTTGTGAATGTACATTCTTCTTTGCCATGCTTATCCATGTTTGCATTTTTCTATCCACACTGATTATTTATGTTCTCAGATACCTTTTGGAAGTGTATACCTTGTACCTTTCTTCTAAACCTTCATGTCTTCCTCTTATGCTTTGGATCTAATGACCAAAGCACTATAAAGAAAAAGAAGTAAAAAAACCTTGCCACTATGTAACTTTGACACAACCTAGTGAATTCCACCATGTATAAATTTGTACCACATGAGGATACACCTAGTATAAAAAATCAAAGCAATACCTTCATACTAGTATAGGTTGTCCCCATACACATGCTTGGAATAGTTTTCACATGACTCTTCATTCTTATGTTGTCCTCATCTTTAGATTCCTCAATCTTAGATACCCCTACCCCTATCAGCAACTTCTCATCATCATTGTGCCATCTTTTTTTCCCTTTCACCATTCCCTTGTTGTCTACCTTGTTATTCTTATCCTTGATTGTCTTTGTGAAAAAAAATTGCCCAATCTTCAAGGGACATAAAATGGTACCAACTAATATCATTCTTTCTTCATTAATCTTTGCTTCCTCTTTATCTTCATCAACAACTTCATTCTTTACTATTGTACTACATCCTTGAACCTCTCTATCATGAGATTCACTCTTCCCCTTGCAACCTATCAGCTACCTTCTCTTTTGTCCTTCAGATGTACCACATACCTTTGAATCGACATTCTTGATGGCTACTTGCTCCAAAGCACCATCACTCATCCTCAAATAAGTCTATACTTTTTCATTGTCTTCATGTTCCTTACACCTTAGGAACTCTCTTCTTCTAATCAACCATGTCATTGACATTCCCCATGCCATCTTATCATCCTGCAATGAACTCATAACAAATTCTTTCCCATTCTTGTTGATAACATAAGTATTTTCTCTGCCATTGTACAAGGCCTTAACATCAACTTTCCATACTCTACCCAAGATTAATTTTGTGCATAACTAATATCTTTAGAGTACCACTCCAGTCCTCCTAGAAAGGATTAAGTGCCACAAGTTAAAGATTTTGAATGTGGTAATTTATTAAATAGTAATCTTTGGCCACAAAATGATTTAAGTTTTGTTTTTGCTATATCAAATAAAGCGTACATTTCTCTATTCTATTTGTTCAATGTTTGGGAACACATTTGGTATCAATTTAGTTAATAAGTCTCTCAAGAATTACTTAAAATAAGTTGGGTTACCATTTTGAAATAAGATCAATTGCAATGCATGACAACTAATTTGAATAAGTTGGCTTTCCATTGCATTTTGAAATTTAAATATTCAATTAAGTGAATGATTGTTGTGATGTTTGAATGTTGGTTTGGATATTTTGGCTTACCATTGCATTTGGGAATATAAAGATGCATCGTTGTCACAATGTGTTTGGTGAGTTAGTTAATGTGGCCAACCATGCTTGTAAACATTTATTTAATGCTTCTTCTGCAACTTATGTATTTACTGCATTGAATTTAGGGACAATGGAAAGTCAATTTCTACAGCTATAGAATGGTTGGAAAGAAATTATATTCTTTGCCTCATCTTACGATCCAATCTACACCACAAGCAATATGTAGACCAGGTAGTAGAAATTATTATATTTCCATCTAGATTTATTTGTGTGGATTCTATCATTATTTTCTATTGGAAGGATTGATTTCTTATTGTGATGGTTATAAGATGCAAAACATTATGAGGCTTCTCTTGTTGGAACATTTCTGTCAGAAGAGAACTTAGATGCCATTTGGGCTACTATTGAAAAGCCAAATCAAGTTGAAGCGGTATTAAAATTATTCTTTCTTTTTTGCCCTTTAATTTCATTGGGTACTCTCACTGGTATGTAACTGAAATTTTCTGTGATGTAGGTTAAAGCAAATGTTTTTGACCTCATCGTTGATTTAGCTTGGTAATTTTCAAATGAGCAATTGGATAGTCTTTTCTGTAGGTTGAAGAATGTACAAGTATTCTAGATAGCCACCTATTTATATTGTGTTTCTTTGGATTTTCTTGTTTTCAAATTTTTGAGCTTGCTAATGATGTTCAATACATTTTTTTGCTTATTCATGTAAGGTCGTTCTATAGGAGACATTGTTAAAATTCTTGGTTTCTTGAAGAAGCTTGCATAGAGTGACACCAGGAGTATCATGGCAGAAAGGTACATATCAATTTGGCTTTACATTTTTTTGACATGAGAAATGATAAGCCAGGGAGTAACTTAGCTACAAGGAAATGTGCACTATCCTTTCTCTCTAATTCTTTCAAGTTTGTGAGATGTATAAATTTATTGTTCATTTAGAAAGACAAATCACTTCTATTCATTGTCACAAGTGATATCAATTATGAAAGTTAAGTCTTTAATAGTCAGAGTCTTTGTAATCACCCAATCTTCTAGCAAGTTATTATAAAGAAATGAAGAGCAATTTTTCTTTCAAAAATGATTTTATGTACACACTATCTAACTATGTGCGTAGCTAAGTCTTCCTTTTCTTGCATAAGTAGTCTCCTTTCTCACTTGAAGATGCACATGGACACAATGCAAGAAGTCCAAAATTCTTCATTAACCAACATGATGATAATTAGTTGATTTGGATGTCATATTCTATGAACCCATTTGAATGTGAGTTGTTGGTCAAAGGAAAAGTATTAGGGAATTTTGACTAATGATGACCATCTTATCCATTAATTTTATTTGTTTGATGTGGACATTTTTTCCCATCCATCACTCAAGTGGAGTTGGATTGTTCATGTGAATGATTAGGTAGATTCTAGAATCTAAAGAAAAAGAAATTTTAGACGCTTGTAAGAGGCCATATTGATAAACTATTTGTAACACCATTAATATAATTATATAATATCCATGCTTTTGTATGTTATTGATTGTTCATGCCCTAAATATGGGCTACTACTACAATTGTGCTTGCATTAAAATACATGCTCATCTGCATCTACGCCTTCAATAAATTAACTGTGTTTCAGATGTGTTGCAACTATGCTTGCATTAAAACTACATGTCTCAGATGTTCCCCACTATCTCTGGGATAGGTAGATACCCTAACAGAGTCTTACGATTTTCAAAGATTTTGGGGGATGGATAGAGAACCAAGCTCCCTTGTTGTCCCACTATATGTGAAATGCCATTGGGGTAGGGGATGGGGGTTTGAGGTCCAAGAATGTGTTTATAGAACACATAGGCCTTTTAGTGTGTTTGAGAATTAAAAATGTTACTAATATGAGTGACTTACAACCTAAACATATAAACACTCTAACTTTCTTGAATTTTATGTTTCTTGCATTTCCTTGTGATGTTTAAGTTTGGGTTTATTAAGCAGCTTTTGTAGAAAAATGATTTTCCTACCTAGAATCTTCAAAAAAAAAATTGTTAGGGAGAGTATTAAACGCATTCTAACCTGTTGTATTGTTACATTGTGATTGTATATGTGTCTCTATGTGTACACATATGTACTAGATACATTGTTTCACTATCTCTATTTTTTCCTTCTTATTTTTTTTGTCTTCACTTCAATAAAACTTGTGTGGAATATAATCTGCAATCTTCTATTTTTGAACCATAATTTACTTTCACATATAAATTTTGTATTTTTCCTATTATATATTAGTTTTTTCTTTCATGTACGACATTCTTCCAAATATATTCGTTCATAAGGTGCTCAAACATTGTGGAATACTTGAAGGTTGTAAGGTGTTGTTAAAGGTAATGTCATTTTCCTTTTGTTAGCATTGATTCAATTCATGTTATGTGTAGATTGCTTGAGTTACTTTGGAATATGATGTATGCAAAAGAGGCATTAGATGAAGTGCTGGAGTCTAGAGCTTTTATTAAAATACTTGGCCACTATATCTCAGTAGATTGTGCAAGTCAAGATGTGGGTTCAGAAAAAAAAAAAAAAAAAAAAAAAAAACTATATATTTTGCATTCTCATGTTGTGTGAATTAGCTTATAGTAATTCCAACGGAAGCATTGATTATTTTGCTAGTTAGCTCTCAATAGTATTTTTTCAGATAGCTATTTTATAGATATATTAAATACTTGTAATTTTCTTGTACCAGGTTTACATTTTGTAGTGTCTTTCAAAGGTTAAGGTTGGAGAATTTGTGATTCCTTCATACAAACTTATATGGGAAATTATATGTTTGGGCAATGAGAATTTTTTTTATAGAGTGAGAAAATGTTCTTTCATTAAATCTGAAAATAGTTGAATACCATCATAATATCATTCTTTGAGAACCCTCTATGGTGGGTAGATCAATTTATGAATATGATATTACGCGTGGTGGGTACCCTCCATTTTGTGTGTGGATTCAATCATGTTTGTTTTGGTTTACCTTTGACATATGTGGGTGTGAGGGAGCTAAGAATAAATAAGATAAGGTTAACTCACATTCCTACTCATGGTATAGGTGGGCTAGCATGCTACAACCCCAACATATATTCTCTCCCTCTCCATGGTCTAGATGTAGGGAATGAGAAATCCTGATAGATGGCAACCTCATCCATCTATAGCCACTTGTAGTGCCATCAATATAGGTCTATGAAATATCTTCTCAAGGTGGTGGTAGACCCACCAAAGACCTGAAGATAAATATCTAAACTAATCACTGACTAGGCTGTCATCAATGATTACTTTGGATACTTATCTCTCAATAATTATTTTTTTAAATGAAACATGTTGGTTGAAATGTCCACCAAAGATTTGTCAAAATTGTGACCAATGCATTGACTAGGATGTCATTATGGGTTTGGAATCCTGGTTGATTAAGGGCAAGCATTGGTCAAAATTTCCACCAATGATTGGTCAAAAGTTCAACCAATGCATTGACTAGGATGTTGTCATGGGTTTGGCATTCTAGTCAATCTTTCAACCAATCTTTGGCAAAAATTTTGACCAATTCATTGGCCAGGATGTCATCATGGGATTGGCATCTTGATTGATGCTTTGTTTACATTTTGACCAAACTTGATAAAAATTTCAACCAATGGTCTTCACAACAAGGGAAGCCATTTTTTACCAAATGCATTGTCACAGTTCTGACACCTACAAGACATGGTCGAGTTTCTAATGACAAAAATAATGACAAAGCAATTGGTTGAAATGTCAACCAACATGAATAAAAAATTTGACCAATTTTCTTCAAAAAATGAGTCAAAATGTACTAGTGCTAGAACAAGATATATTGATAGACTAAAAAAATAAAAATATATATTAGAATATGTTTGTACTTGGAAAACTTGTTGCAGTACAAACCCTTGCAATAAAATGTGACTAGGGTGAGTCAATAAGCTTCAAAATCACGTTTCTCACATTAAATTACACTTTTTGGGATAAATTTGCTAATTCAAAATAATTTTCATTCAACTTGCTTGGTATGACATTAAAAAAGATCAGAAATTGGACTGCAAAAAATAAGTTGAAACCATGGAACACAAAAGTTATATGTCCATGGAAAATGAAGTAAAAGAATCATTGTTTGTGCACTATCACATACTCTCTGAAAGACTATCATGGCAAAGGAACCCCACCATAATCAAAAGTGAAATTCAAAGCATGAGCAGAGACATCAAACAACTTAAGTATTCAAGAAAATAAACCCTTGTGGAAATATCTAGAAAGCATGAGAAATATGCACAAACCACAAGGTAAGGAAAAGTGAAAACCTAAGAGTAGAAGAATAAAAGTGATATTCAAGTGGGTCTTCAAAAAACCAATATAGAAAGAGAAGATACATACTTCACTACCTGAATTTTTTGTTCTTTCAACTCGCCTATTCTTTCAACTCTAGCAACAACATTTTCCTAGACTTATAAAAATAGTGAGATGGGCATAGTACATTCTCATTGGTTTTATACAAATGGACACATCTTTTGGTAAGAGAATTCTTGAGATGAACACAAGAATTAATAAACATTTAATTCACACGAAAATGCCACATGCTTTTCATTCAACATATCCATGCAAATTTATTTCCAATAGTTTGATCTTTTAATTTTGATCTCATTTATGCTTTGAAAAATATTTTACTTCTTGCCTACATTAATGAGGGCCAATGAAATCTTCAATAAATAGTATTTTGCCCATTTTAAAAATATGTTTTCTCAACAAAATCAATTCACTTTTTTATCAATGGTCCACATTAGTTGATAAGGCTTGAGAGATGATGGGAGCTGTAGACACCTAAAATTGTCCAAATCACGTGTCTTGACCAATTAAATAAATATTTATTATTTATTTAATTACACTATCCTTTAATTAAAAAAATTTACATTTATTTAATTATGTTTGCCTTTCCTTGATTTAAATAAACTAAGGTTTATTTAAAATCCTAACCTATTCCCCTTGCATCCTAACCCATTCACTTTAATTAAGTACTTTGTTTACTTAATTAATCCCTTTCCTAATCCCACTTGGAATTAAATATTAAATTTAATTCTATTTGAGCACATGGCTTCTAACTTTAACCCTCACCTAACCTCACTTTCCTAACCTAACCCATCCTTCTAACCTAGATCAATCTACTTATCCACTAATTAATCCTAGTTGCTCACCTAATAACATCACTAATAATTTGCACAATCCTAATCAAAGGATTAGCAAACCCTAGTCACATGTGACATGTGACTCTTACACACTTACAACTTTGTCCCCCTTCACATGAACCAAGGTGTCTCACACATGTGTGAGAAACCTTGAGCCTCCAACCCTCTTACACCTATCATAGACATGTCACATCAAAGGTTGCTCACACATGTGTGAGCATATTGCCCCCTTTGAATGGTCAAAACCCTAATCCACTTGGAGTCTAATTGGCCTCCACCTCATTGACACCTCATTGATCTTGAGAGATCCTAGCCCTCCATCTTGCATTCAATCTCAGTCATCCATTTCATCTCGTTTCCTATAAAAGGAGAGCTCTCTCCTCATTTCCAACAAGCACTATCTACCTTATTGTTATGCTGCAGGATTTGTGAGTAACCACATCCCACAACAATGTGAAATCATCAATCACTTGGTGATTTCATGAGGTTTGCATATGTGTTATTTTCAATAGTTTAATACTCTTTTTATTTCATGTTATTTGTGTTTACCTGTTATCTTGCATATTTTGAGGTTTGCATAATCATGTAGGAATATGCCTTAGTTGCTTAATGTTTATTCCCATAGTTACATTTTTATGCAATACAGGAGCAATCTGAATCGTCCACTAGTTTTCCCCTTTTTTTCCATTCTAATTTTGGATTAATGTAAAAACATGAGCCAATGGAGTAGAGGATGCTTGAATCTGTTGCCATCTTCTCTCCTTCATCTTCAACTCGACTTGCTTATTTTTCGTGGCATTGATTTCATGTGTGGACATGTGGTTGCTCATTTAATATGAGCTTTATCATCCCACACAATACTTATCACTATTCCAACACACCAATTTGAAGTGTGTCATTGTTCTCATAAATGTGGGTTTGTACTCTTAAAGATACTATTCTTGCTATTTATTAGGCTCATCTAATACATAAATTGCTTAGGGCTATGAGGATTTCTATGATTTTGGGTATCATCACTTTGTATGATTTTTATTCCTTTCTATGAAATATTTTGAAATATGTAAGCTATGGCCTTCGATAATTTGTTCAGGTGTACAGTGTTCCTTTGTATATGAATAACAACTTGTGGCAAACAATGCCTTTATATCTAGGTTCTCTAGATTTATGTTCTATCTATGGCTCTAAATTTACATTGAAAATTGATAATGGTCTCATCTTTTGTGCTAGCTGTACTTGCTCCTATGATTATCCTCATGCATATTATGTTTTTCCTATTCATTGATTCATCTTATTTCTAATTTAGTTGTTCTACATATTGTTCACCCAAAATATTATCTCTTGTCGTCTAATTCAAAAAGTAATCAAGGATGAAGAATAATAAATACTAATATCATTTGTGTGTCATTTGCTTTGGCCAGTTTCATTTCCCATAGAAATACAGGTCAATTATTTTAGCTCTATTTATATTTTATTATATAGAACAAACTATTACTTGGCATTTACATATCTATTTAGCATCACATCTCTGTAAGGCAAATTGTCATTCATTGGGGGAGAAAATATAATTTCAAGCACATTTTG
Source organism: Cupressus sempervirens (assembly GCA_028749045.1). Taxonomy (NCBI): domain Eukaryota; kingdom Viridiplantae; phylum Streptophyta; class Pinopsida; order Cupressales; family Cupressaceae; genus Cupressus; species Cupressus sempervirens. The sequence goes on along the minus strand of CM053789.1, from coordinate 760,033,741 downwards.
ATGAAATATGGACTCCAAAATTCTATCAAAATATGTTTTCACCTAAAAATTCAAAGAAAAAACCTTCATGAATAATGTCTTCGATAGCCATAAATGTGTAGAATGGAGAAGACAAAAACATAACCCTCTCTATGGAATCCAACTTCTTGTTCTCGGTAGCTCGCTCCACCTAATAGCTCAAACCCACCAAAATATTAGAATGGAAAAGAGATCATAAATTTAAATGAGGACTTTTCAGATGATTAAAAATAAAAAATCTATTTCTAACTAAAATAAAAATTATGTAAATACATCTCCATTAAGAATAACAAGTATGAAGATGCCATATGAAAAGAAGACTATCTATTTAGGAAAGATGAGATGCTAGGCCAACACACTTAAGCCAAACTAGAGAAAATTCTTAGTACTACACTTCAGTCCATAGATAAAATAGAGGACACTCTTCTTTAAAATGAACTTCCTCTCAATTAGGCAAACTGCTACACAAATTATTCCCGGGAAACTAGTCTCCTGTAGAAAAACCATTTTAAAAAATAAATAAAAAATAAAAAACTTCCATGTATATAATACCTAAATAATATGTTTTTTTAGAGGCCCATCTATGAGGCTTGATATGAGTCATGTTATAAAGGACATAAGAGTTGCACATTCCACAACAAAACACTTGCCTCTATTGTGAAGGGTCATATTCTTCATTGAGACAATCTGGTAGTGAGGGAGAATTGTTATAGGGAACTCTAATTCACAATAAAAAAAGTTATCGAATATAACCCACAAGCTTTTATATATATATAAATTAAACACTTTCTATGAAGTCACTCAGATCTTTAGGAATGTTCCACATGTTTAGATTGTTGTATGATATTTAAAAGAAGGCAAGACTTTAGAGTATATCAAATGTCCACTCCACATGCTTCCTTATATATTAAAATTGAACATTAGGTTTATATATTAGAATTGAACATTAGGTTTCCATGATCAATGAGATCCATTGTAATAGCTTTCTATAGTATTGTTTGAATGTTTGAATATTTTAGTAGCTAACAAACCCAATTATTGAAAAATTTAGAAGAAGCTATTCAATTCAAAGAAAGAACAAGCCCATAGAGATAGAGATTCATTCAACTCTACCATAAGTGTCGAGTCCCATAAATATTATGGATTAAAAGGGGAAGTTGCTTTCTAAAATATTTATATATCTAGCCTCAATTGTTTCAAATGCAGAAAAAATAGTTTGGTTTGCAATATGTTTCCTCTATAATTTTCTTGTTGAATTTGAAAGTTCTCTCCATGGAATTTTTTATTCAAGTTTGCACCAAGGCAAACATTTCAACATGTTATCCTTCAAATTGTTTGGGTACATAATTCATGGTTGGTTTTTAAGTGTAGAGAAACTTGGTTGGATAAATATTTTAGATATATTTATTTAAAATTAATTTTTTTGCAATTGAATTCATTATAATCTTCTTTTTTACTATCATAAATTGATATCTTTAATTTATGGTTAAGGTTAAGTGGATCACTATTTATTTCATACCTATCAACTAAAAGAAACTTCTTCCTCATTCTCACAATCTCTGCCCTTGAAATGTTTGCCAAAACACCCTCTAGGAAGTTGGAGGCATAAATTAGCCTTCATCATGGGCCTCATTTCATACCTAGGCTCATTGTCACACTTCCCATCATAACACCCAATAAATGAATAATTGGAGTTCAATGCCAGTCCTGAAATGACCATTAATGCTAAAGGTTCAAGCATTCAATCCTTATGCCATGCCTAACATTTTGGTAAACCCCAGTTCTACACCTGTCTCAATACAAATAGACATCTTAAAGTATATTTGTTGTCTTCTTGCTACTCATTTCTTTGATAAATGACAACTATCCATAATATTAAGTTGGTTTTCAGCTCATTTGTCTTTCCTTTCCATCCTATGATGATGTCAGTACGAATTATTTTAGAGAATAACACCAACACTCTAAACATTTATCGCTTGATCATATCTTGCTGACAAAACCTCTAGATTTATGTATGAGGGACTTCTAATTGTGCCATGGAGGCTATATCTTAGGTAGTCCATGTTGAAATTAAGGTCAATTTGTCTATTAGTGACTCACACTTAGTCAATATACAGTTTCTACCGAGCTTCAGAACCTATGTACAGTTTATGCTGAGTGTAGCAATGTTTACCGAGTTGTTTAGTACAAGTGATGGAAACTCCAGTATTAACTGAGTTACATAGAGTTAACCAAGTTCCAAAGTGTTAACCATGTTCTCTACTGTCCACTGAGCTAATAGTATTAGCGATGTGAATTTAGTGTAGACCGAGCCATGGAGTGTCAACCAAGTGATTTAGTATATGTTGAGTTTCGTAGTGTTCACTGAGTCACACAGTGTTGATTGAGTTCAAGCTACTTGGAAGTGATATGTATGAATTGGACCTCTTCATCAATCGAGTGCTAGATCATGCTAAGTGTTGACAATGGTTGTTGAGTATCAGAACACCACCAAGTTTTTCTTCAAAACTCGAGTTATAGTAGTTGGGCCGACTTTGTGAATTTTGGTGAAACTTATATTGTAGTTGACTCTAGTAAGTTATGATTTGGATTGATATATATGTAATGTATTGTATCATATCCAAATAGTGAGAATAAGTATATGATGAGCAGAAGTGTGAATTAAAGAATGCTACAAGCAATATAAAGGATAATAAAGTATTATCTATCACAACAAGGTGATCATTACAATTCAAGGAATCTCACCAGCAAATCAGAGTTATGGATCGGAGATCAGCCACTGGTTTATCCTAATAGGTGCATTAGTCAAATTTGTTAACATGATAGACTTAACTATTTTTGATAAATCTCTTTACTGAGTGCATGCTTCATTGTATGTTTGTAAATCCTTTAACAAGGTGGACCTCACAGTTCTTATTGCTCCTAACAGGGTAGATCATCAGAAGTGATCAATTGTAAGCCTTAACATGCCAACTTTGTATTGCAGTACTAAAGCTTGTGGATATCATCCCCCACCCTAGTATTACTTTCTATTTGGAAGGTTTCTAGGTCACCATATCTTGTGTCAAATTGCTATGAATGTTTATTTTCTTTCATTCTTTCATGCATGTAATTAGATCAGAATATTATATAAGGATTAATTGGTGAAATAAGATTAAGTTTTATTGGTTCCTGATTCACCCCTCCCCTCTTAGTAACCTTGCCTCCTCATATTTCCAACAGTCCATTCATAATATAACTAAACTTTCCAAATTAACAAGTTCCTAGTGACTTCCACGTAAAGCTTTCCAAATTAAAAACTTCTTGTTGAATCCCAAACTTGTGCCGTTTCAACCTTAGGTAGCATAACTTATGGTGTAATACTATGATAATAGAGCTAATAACGTATATTAACATAGAGTAATATTTATTATTATTCTAAAAACCACTGCTAGTATGACATATTTTTAATGTTGGCAAAAATTTGTTTGTTCAGAACATGTCACAGCTCTATAAGTTTACCTATTTTTTATACTCTGCCTTTTCTTAAAATGTCATTAAAGTATTGATGTCTTGAAGTTACTTAAATTATTAATTCAACTGATGAGTGGGATTAGTGGCTTAGAAGTGCATGAACTTGATCTCCAGGTAGCACTGCTCTTGGTTTTTCTTTAATGTTGATCAATGTGTTGCAAATCTGCATCTATATTAAAGTTGGTACTACTAATATTATATTACTATCACACAATGTCCTTTAAATGATGGATCTTGGCAATTTTGTGATACTATATTCTACTATCCCCTTTTTAATATGCCTTAAGTATAGCCATTTGGGTGCAACACAAGGAATATGACATGTTCTATTAGTGGGGTTCATGTATGATTCACAACTAGTTCGCTAACTTCATTTTTAAGCACTTGTAGGATCACTCAGAAGCTAGGGCAACACGAATCAAAACAACAATGCTTAGTCTAGGTAATGCTAGCTATGTTCCTTTCATGTGCTCTTTACTTTTCATTTAATCATCAGCTATCATATTGGTAAATATATCTATCTTAAGAGGAAATAAAAGCAAACAAAGATGATACATAAGATAATATCAATTTATTGGATCATTGGAGTCAATGCTCTTACAAATGTTCACCTAGAATTAAAAAGTAACTCCAAGAATTATATTTTAGATTATGGGAAACTAGGGCCTGCTATTTTAATTTTTGCACTTATATGATATTATAAGTATTTTATCTCCTCAATTTAACATGGTTTTAATGTTTTAATGTGCAAACTGCAAAAAAAGCTCTCTCTAGAATCATGGATGATTGTTCTTCTAACTACAAGACTATTGTTCTTCTCATAATATGTCCTCTAGTGTACTATGGGTTATGATGGAATAATTTCAACATGGAAGTGCAAATTGTGAGGTAGTCTTGTTCTATATTTTTTAGTATTGTGTTTTATACGCTCACTAAATTGAATTCATTCTTATAGGTGACAAGTTGTGGCTTATGGTGTTTATTTTGTTTGACCATGTCACTTTTGGTTCTCTTTTTTTTTTTGTCATTCTATTTAATTTTTATTATCTAGATCAATATACTAAGATTTCTAGGTATATACTTAGAGTGATATAAACAAATTTGGCATTTTCAATTTGTGTGATTGGTTCCATCAAATTCGTGCTCTATTACTAAGTTCAAATCATTCGAAAATTTTTCCCAAGATCTGGAGAAGAACAAGGTTGGTTCAATCTGTGCAATATATTTTTTCTAAAATTATGAACAAAATATTTGAAGCACGTTGTATGTTTTCTTTAGATCTCTCTGGCCTTTTCACTACTCTTGTATACTATGGATTGAATACAAATGGTGGATAGTTACTTAATTACAATATTGTATAGATGTTGACTACTACATTTTCTAGTGTGGGCAGTATGGAAAAATATGGAATTTGAATTATTAACCCTATCAAAATTATAATGGCATGCATAGATATCTTTCTTCAACAAGAATAGACAATGTCAAGGTAGATGTGCAAAACCTAATTGAAACCCTTAGGTGTTGGATTTGGTGGTTGAGTATCTCTAACTCAAAAAATCTAACATGCATTAGAAGATTCTATAGCCAGGATCCTCTCTAAGAACACATGAATATTTGTATGAGCCACATCACTGATTCAATTTATAGGCATGTCCTTCTTTAGTTACATCATAGACAACCACGGTGGTCTTGATCTATTTATGGCTTTTGATTTTTTTGATGAATATTGTAAATGAGAACTTATTTAAAATTAACCTCTTAAAAGGCCTTGAGTTCATGTGTCTCTTTGGTTTATTTCTTTCCTACATCTACTTCTAATGAGGGAATCAAGAGGTGCATGTAGCTCAAAAAAAGACTAACATGTATATTCATTAATCTCTTCAAACAACCTTTGTCTAGGTTAGTAATCTTGAGACTTTGATTCCTTTAGGGATTTCAATAGTTTTATATAACTTTTGTTTTGTTCATATCGATATTTGTTGACATAGTAACTAAATAATTATTTTCTTCCTAGAGGGTGGATGATGGAACAAGTTGAAGATCATATGAAAAGCAGGAGAACCTCCATTAACTCTTATGATACTGGCTAATCATATTGGTGACTTAGAAGTAAATGAAAAGGATATTTCAGTCCAATACTGAAGAGTTGGCTCCCTTTTTAAGCTAGTGTGCCTATAGCAAACTCTTCATGTCTTCTAAGGAAAACATTCCTACTATGAAAGAGAGTCGAAGATATTCTTGTCTAGTGTTACAACATTGGCACTTGAAAGCATTCAGTGGACTAATGATGGTGGGAAGGGGATAATTGCGATAATGCCTACATATGAGGTAGATTATATCATTGCAGAGTTTTCAAGAGCTTGGATTAAAGAAAGATTATACCCACATTGGGAATGGGTGGACGCAAACTTATAACAAGTACATTTATTAAACCTTTATATTTTTGTTTCATTTTGTTGGTCGAAATCTCTATTAACCTTGAAATTTTCACTTCACTATTACTTAAATTCTTCACTCTTTTGACAGTTGAAAGGACAAACATACTCTTTTAATGTTACTTAAATTCTTCTCTCCTTTGACAACTGAAAGGATAAACATACTCTTTTGATGTTACTAGAATCCACAGTAATTCCAGTTTCATCTTTTAACCTCTTGTAGTTAACATGAATTTAATTGCATAACATTATTTAGCAAATTCTTGAATAAGATCTTTTTGGATCTATAATATTCAAAAGTTAGAATGATAAATTACTTTGGATTTGTCGTATATTATGTGTTTCTTGGTTTGATTGTGTCTATTTTTTTAGCAATGATTTAGATCACACTCCATGATCTATCATTAGGATAAGAAAATGAATTACATATCAAATGGATTGTGGAAATATGATAATGATCATATCTTGTTTCCATCATTAGGATAAGAAAATGAATTACATATCAAATGGATTGTGGAAATATGATAATGATCATATCTTGTTTCCCAAAAATGCAACTAACAACCTCAGATTATCAACCAAGTGAGAATGAATGTTGTTGTTAACAATATCCTCAGTAGTCACATGGATCATTTTGTCTTGTAGATCTTACATGACCATGACAAGTTGGAGAGAATTTTTATCCTCTTATATTGGTCTACTACCTCTTTGGCTTTCCATTTACATTTGACCATAGAGACCACTGAAACTCCTCCATGATACCCCAAGTTTGAAAGACAACTACAACTATTTTATATACCAATGGCCCTTCACCATAGCTACAATAGAGATAAATTTAGGATCAATTATAGAGAGCATGTAGTTTGTAACCTACCTGATCAACACCTTGGCCTTGATGGGATTCATTTGCTTAACATTTTTCATTGCACATAAATATGCTACAAAAATACATAGTAAAGAGCTATAATTTTAAGGGATTTTAGGTAAAAGAGGCATATCTTGCCTCAATTCACCTATGGAATTACCCTACTTAAGTATTCTAATATTTGTACATATTACCATGTAACATGTCTCTTAATAATTTAACACCGCATCTCCACTATGAAATAAAGATTCAAGCCTAGGTTTTTGGTATTTCACTTGATTAATTATGGAATTGTTTAGTGTTTTGATATTTATGATTTTATCCACTTCACAAAACATCTCATATTTTCTATGGTTTTTGCATTTGATTTGTTAGTTTTTAGTAGCACCTATACAAATTTTGTACAAAAATATTGTATTCAAACATTCCTATGGAAATATTTCCTTTCTAAAAAAATTCTTACTATTATTATTTGATACTCTGAACAGATATTTAATATTAGTATCTTGCCGCTATTAGAGTAGTTTGCTGAGGAGACAAGTCCCTTGTGAAACACAATGATGCTTCTGGCATGAACATGCAACAATTGCGACCATGTTCTCCATCGAGCGTAAGGGAAAAATCACCACATCCTCTTTGTGGTTGGCTGTAACATACTTTTCCCTGGACATCTCCTTCCAATTTGTAATTAAATATAATTCTATGTTTAAGTTGAGAGAGGTGCGATAGCTCCTTTCTAAAACAAAGTGTGGTTTGTAGTGGATTGTGTATTGCAGGTCATCGAGGCCCCAACAATGGGGTCTTGCCTTTTGACAGAGGGGTCAAGGTGTTGTAGACCAAGAAGGTCAAAGAAGGGAACTTTTGTACAAGATTTGGCAACTGAATCTTAGATCGATGAAGACTTTGGTAAGATTATTGAGAAGATGTACACAAGTGGTTCTGACAGTGTGGCATGTACATTCACCCAATAGGGCAAGGATGGCCTAAATTATGATGCCATGATCTTTTGGGAGGTTCATACTACAAACCCTTTCATTGCAAAAAAAAATGTAGATGATCAAAGATGTTTCTTGAATGTTTTATGTTTTTCCTTTCAATGGTTGGGATTTTGATTTGGGTAAATATTAGAATTGGATCCTCCTTAGGACTAAAGTTAGGATGATAATAATTATCTAGTCCAATATAAACAAATCCCTTGCAGACATGCCTCAAGCTTTGATTTGGAGACCCATTAAGATAACATAGTATATTTATCTAGGGACAAATTTATATACCAAATAATTAGTTGACATAAATCAATTTAGTGACCCCTATCTCCCACATATGGCCACTACTTCATTTATTGACATTTGTAGATGCATCTGGGATTGTCTTGGACATTATTTAGACATGTTGTTTTGTGCGTCTTTTATTCCTAAATGATTTAAAGCATTATTGTATGTGATGCCCCATAAGCAATTTAATTTCATGAACATTGAACCCATACATTCATATTGCCACAATTTATATTTAAGCAAGCACTGTAGGGTATTGACCAAGGAAATATCTTCTATAGAGTTTGACCAAGACAAACTTAAAATGTGTAAATTCTGCAAATCACTTATGTTTAAATTATTTTTTCGATCAATTTTGAAAAATGTGATAGTGTTGTCGATGTATATCCATTTACATGCAGGTGTTTGATTTTTAGATGCAGGATTTGTTCCCTAGAAAATTGTGTAGATATTGTTCCTATCAATTTTCATAGCCTATACCTTAATATTTGTTTTTTATGATTTGATCCATTTTTGGTTAATTTTTATAGTCAACACCAATCCAATTATCCTCAATAATCCAAGCCAAGCTCTTGGTGACTTTCGGTAAAAAAATTCTCATGAACTATTTAAAGTACATATGCAATTTTGTCATATACTTCAACCTGTATACAAATACATTCAATACTTTTGAGATATAAAAAAATCCTAAAATGACATAGCAAACCGTACACAAACAAGTTTTGAGTTATGTTTACAACACTTCATATTGAACATACCACACCTAAAACTTTGGGATCTCCGATAATGGTATGCATAATCATTAACTTTGCATATTAGTATTTATGTATTCTTCACCATTGCAACCCATCCCATACATCTACAACAAACATCGAGTTCAACTTGTTCTAGTAATTAGAACAGGGTTTAAAATGTAAGAGAAAACATGTATGTATTATTCTAAAAACGTTATCTTAACATGGATGTTTGGGATTTCCATTCTAAATGATATAGAAAAAGTTCAAGAATCATCTTCCATGTTTATTTGTTCAACCAATACAAGGGGGTGTGACTAGGACAATCTAGACATTTTGTAGAAGGACACTCACATACAAATGCTAACAAATAGAAACAAGATCTAAAATCATATTTATATCTAAGAAAAGTTCATATCTCACATTTTAATGACATTCAATGAAATTAATCAAATTCTTATGTTGTTTAAAAAATCTAGAATTCAGTTGAGCATAATCCCAAGCTTATAGGAATTATTGATATTCTTGTAAGACTAAAAACCTATTGCACAAAACACATCTGGAAGTCTAAAACAAACAATTTATATGCCTTTTTTTCACATCATTTCATGATCAAGGCCGTAAGGATTTATAATGGTGTCATACCAACAATAGAGCTGTAGTGCTCATTTATCTCTTCCTCAAACTATTTATTAAAGTCTGGAGACATAGACAGCTTTGACTTTTTACCTAGATTCATTTCTACACAATTTACCCCTATAGCTCTATATGAATGCCAATCAACTTTCTTAGGCATTTTTCAAAAGTTATGACTAGAATAGTTTTAATGGAAAGTTGATGCTAGGAAGAGAGAAGTCTATTGTAAAGAGTGCAAATTGATGGCTATTCTACTTCGTTAGAGGCACTATTTTCTTTTTCACTGGGGTCTTTTCAAACTCTCCTTAGTCATTTTTATTGTAGTAGTTGATTTTCAATTTGCATCTCCCTATCAAATTTCTCACGCTCGACCAATTTAGTCAATTTTAAGGGGGAAAACCTCAATTTACTATAAAAACTACTTTAAAGAGGTGGCCTCCAAACTATTGATGGAGGTGTCCATGGACATTCGATATTTCTTCAACATTTCTAAAATTACAAATCTTTGAAATTTAACTTCAAGGGAGAACTTAGATTAAGGTAACTAAATTAAAATTATGTAATGTGAGATTCATGAGCTCAATCAGCTAAGGAGAAATCAATAGTTGGAATCTTATTGTAGTTTATGTAAAAGGTGATGAATTGCAAAAGAGCAAAAAGTTTAAGTGGTGATGTATAGAAAGAAGAAAAAAGAAATTGTCGTGCACCATTTTTAGTGACCTTGATTAGTCATCCTATATTAAATTTAAGCCCCTCGCCAGATCATTTTAGTATTCCATAAACATGGACACAAATATGTCTTTGGTGACTGCAAACTTTTCTCTCTTTTTTTTATTTCCAATATGTTTTGCTCTTACTTTAATTACATAAGTAGGATGATCCTACCAAAACCACAAAGATGAGGAACAATGGCATCAGAGTCCCCAAGAACAAGTTTGATCTACACATATGCATTCATCAATATACCTTCTTCTGAGTTACCGAAAAAATACATGGTATAATTTTTCTTGCCCTACAACAAAACATTATCATGGGTAGTGTTTGCAATTTGGGTTATGATCTTGTTGAAGGTTGCAATTATGATTACAATTAACATTAAGAGCTTATGATAAAGTTTAGAGTTAACCAATTTTGATAAGAGACTATGACTAGATTCTTGTTTGAAAGAATTTTAATTCTTTTTCAACTAATCTCTTTGGCGTACCCCATTGCACCCTAAGGTGCAATTGCTAGTTAATTTATTACGCATATATTTAAATTTTATGCAATTTAATGCAACACCAAGATTCTCTTTCCACCCCATATAAATTTATTTATTTTTGTCTTAAGACCAAACTAACTTTTGTTTTATACCATCTTGAATTTTGCATTCTAAGGGTTTCATGTGATCTTTGAGTTTCCTTGCGTATGACTCTCTATCTGAACTTTCCTATTGTTTTCCACCTATCAAATTGCATTTACCATGGGAGTTTTTTAGGCTAGTTTATAATGGCCTTGGCCAATGGTGACCAAGTTGTTGATATTGGTGTGCACGTTGCTACTTCAGAAAGCCATGACGCCTCCTTTGAACAAATGTCCTCACAAATTCATCCCAAAGGTTTTTCGCAAGGTAATCCTGATATTATCCTTCCTTTGCAAGAATTTGATGCTGCTTGTGATTGGTTAGAGCAACATACCTTGATAGGGTATTCTGTGGGTAGGACTCCTCTTGAAGCTATGCTTCGAGAATGGGTTAACAAGAGTTTGACCCCTCATGGAGTTTTCCTTGATGCTGTGCAAAACCTTACCAAAGTTTTTTTTTTTAAATTTCATTTTGCCAACTCGTCTCAAGTAGATGTGGTGTTTAACAATGCCCCTTGGTCTATGCACTCCTCCCTACTTGTTTTTCAAAGATGGTTGAGAGACTTTACCATCTTTGACAACAAAAAGCTTAGGGTCCTTGTGTGGGTTGAGTTCCTGGGTTTACCCTTGCTATGTTGGCCTTTTATCGAGTCTATTGCAAATACTCTTAGCAAAGTTATTACTAAGGAACATGAAAAGTTTTCCAATGCTCATCCTTAGAAACACATATGCGTTGAGGTTGATCTCTCCAAGGATCTCAAGGATTCTATGGAAATACATATTGGTTCTCAAACTTTCCCTCAAAAGGTGCTTTATTTGAACCTGCCCAACACTTGTTATAGGTGTCAGTCAGTGGAACACAAGATTAGGGATTGCCTTTTGGCTGTGCCTAGGGTTAAACCCTCACCTAAGGAGGCCTCGGCTAAACCTGCCAAAGGGAAACATAAAGATGAATGGACTACAATTGGGTGCAAGGGTAAAACTCCCTTGGCTCTAAAACAATCATATGCAATTGTTTTTTCAGTTCCTTCTATTACCACATGAGTGCAAATTCCAATTGTTGTAGGGCCGAAGCTAGTTTTTTCAGATTCAAACCCTAGTGTTTCGTAGGTTTCGAACCCTGGAAGTTCATAGGGGATAAAGGAGGCTGCAAGGGCTAACAATTCTATGGTGATTCACATGCCTCTTGCGACCTCTTCCATTACGACCCAGAATGTGCAGCATTCTCGTAGTCCCCTCGAACGTGTTGAGACACCAGAGAAAAGATGGGCCATCATTCCAGAGGATTTTCCTACTCAATTCAACCATGCTTCCACTTTTCTGCAAAATAGCTACTCCTCTCTTGAGGACAAAGAAGATAGGGAAGATTTCTCATGAATTGTTTAATCATGGAACGTAAGAGGTCTTACGAACCTCTCCAAAAAGTACTATGTCAGGAATACCTATCATAGACTTGGTAATTTAGATTTTCTCTACATGTAAGAGGTTAAAATTTTTGGTTTCATGCTTTCTTCTGCATGTCGTGTCATTTGGCCGGATGGCATTATGTTTTCTTCTCAGCACAAAATTGGTAGAGGTGGTGTAGTTACTCTGTTGTCACATCGTCTTCATTATGTTATTATTTTGCATAGTTTTGACCCTACGCACAGAATAATTTGGTTTGTGTTTTCTATCAACAATCATTCCTTTGGAGTAGTTAATGTTTATGCTTCTAATGATGTTGTGGAAAGATCTCAATTGTGGCATTGGATGGCAGACAACTTGCCTCTAGCTACTTGGGTTATGTGTGGTGACTTCAATATGGTTGAGGTGGCCTCTGACAAAGGTGGCATTTTGCCTTTTCGCTGGATAGTTGGGAAAAGGGAAGCTTGGTACTACATGCATAATAAATTGGGCCTTTATGATCCCAATTCTAACCGCTACTAGCCTAGTGGGATCTGACACACTTGGTCCAACTTTTGAGCTGGCTCTAACCATATTCTAAAACATCTTGATTGTGCTATGACCATTGCACAATCTTTTTTCTCCTTTTCTGAGAATTGAGATCTACCTATCATTCCCTTGCCAGATGTGACTTTATCTAACCACTATCCCATTTATTTTTCCATCTCTTGGCATACAATTGTCCAACATGTTGTCAAGACTCAGTTTTTTTCTCAATATGTTAGTGCTAATGCATGCCTCCACTATTGCTCATATCCTACGTGTCTAGAATTTGGATCCACATCCACACTCTTAGATTAGTTGGATTCGGTGGTGGAATGATGCCATCACCAGAACTTCTCATTTTTTGTGCATCTATGGGTGACAATTGGCGATTTTTAGATGTCAGTCTTATGAATCCACCACCTCGGTTCTCAAAAAAGCTTTTGAAGTTCTCACCCTCAACCCTTTTGATGTTGACTTGCAAATTTAGGTTGCCAAGTTTCATCATGACAAGTAGGCTACAGATAATTATGCTGCTCATGGGGCCCAAATCAAAGCTTGCCTCCATTGGTTAGAGGTTGGCGATAAGGCTTCTAAAGAATTTTTTTAGGCTCTTAGAGCCCGTCACACCAATTTTGGGATTAAAAATATTAAACAAGGCAATTCTGTTCTTTCCAGTCTCCTTGAAATCTTGCAAGCTTTTGTGTACCACTATGAAAATATATTTGCTTCGCAAGGAAATTTGGTTGCTCGAGAGGAAGCCCTCAGAAAGTGTATTACTATTACTCCAAACTGCCTAGCAGTCGAGCAATGAGCCTTTTGTGAGTAAATTCTCACCATCCAAGACCTCAAGGAGGCAGTTTTTTCTATGGTTGATGACAAGTCCCCTGGGTGTGACAGGTTCCCCTGTGAATTCTACAAACATCTTTGGGAGGCTATTGGTCCAAACCTGCACAAAGTCTATCTTGAAGCTTATCATTCAAAGAGTCTAGGAGCTATTATTAATAAAGGAAACATCAAATTCATACCTAAAGTTGGAGATCTCAAAGATATTTGTAATTAGCAACCGATTACCTTGCTTAATGTGTCTTATAAGATTATTACCAAGGAAATTTCTCTCAAAATCCGCCATCTCTTGCCCTTAATTGTGAGGCCAGAGCAAACTGGCTTTATTAAGTTCATGTATATTCTTGACAACATAATTGTTGTTTGGGAGGGCATGGAGTGGGCTTGCAAGTCCAATCAGCTGTCTGTGTTTTTGAAAATTGACTTTGCTAAAGCTTATGATAGGATCGAATGGGCTTTCATTTGGGCTATGCTTCAAGCTCTTGGTTTCGGCCCCAATTTTCTTCAAGCTATGGAAGTGCTTTTTGGAGATGCTAATGCTTGCATTACTATCAATAGCTCTCAATATGAAGCCTTTGGGCTCTTTTGTTCCATCTGACAAGGTTTCCCTTTGGCTTTGGCCTTATATGTTCTCATGGTTGAAGGTTTTGTATACTTGCTAGCCCACTCCATTTCTTCTAGTTTGGTGCATGGCATTTCCTTACCAGATTCCTCCTCCTAGTTGGTCAATGACCACTTTGTTGATGATTCCTTTCCCACTCTTTTGGAGGACAAGGAAAACATCACTAATGCTTTGCAATATTTGGATACCTTTTGTCAAGCTTCTGGTTCCGCTATTCAATGGCACAAAATGCTCTGCTATCGGCAATCTTTTCTTCCAGCGCTACCATGGCTTGACTAGTTCTAATGGAAATGGGTCACTCATAGGGAGATCTTTTGATTTTTGGGCATTCCTTTTGCCTTTCAAGCCTCGCCAATTGATTTGTGGAATGTTGTGCTTATCAAGATTGAAAAGAAGCTTGACTAATGGCTTACTAAACCCCTTTCTCTTGTGGGAAAATTCCAAATTTTCTCAAAGGTTCTGGTAGCTGCTCATGTTTATTATTCCTCCTGTTGGGCCCCCTCTAAAGCCTCTTATCTGAAATTAGAGAGATTACTTCATGACTTTCTTTGGGCTTCTGGCTTTGACCATCATGGCTTTCACAAAGTGGCTTGGGACTATTATTGTCTTCCCAAAGAGTTTGGAGGCCTTGGCCTTCTTTCCACTTGAAAGTAAGGGCTTGCTCTTTGTGCCAAATGGATCATTCGTGCCATAACTGGAGATGAAGCCTAGAAAGTTCTGGTTTGGCATTGCATCTCTTTTGGCATTCCCTGCCAACAGACCTGCATGGAAGGGGATTGGCTTTCAAACCCTTCTTATCATGCGGGAACCTATTCACATACATGACTCTTTTGTTATCAAGAGCATCTAGAAAGCTTGGGAAGATGTTAAGCCTTGGCTTTGCTGGTTTGGTGATGGGTTCTGAGATGAACTCTCTTTGAATCAATAGAACATATGGTGATCTCTTCTTTTTGCCACCCAGGGTATCCCTTTGGCCAAGACTCAAGGTGCTTGTGCTCTGTATTTTTTTAAACGTGGCATCAAGACCCCTAGGGATCTTTTTTCTAGGGTCATTATGAGCCTCATATCATGGGAAGATATACAAGTTCAATTTTGCCTTGCCCATTTAGAGCAACAGACTTTTGATCTGTTGGTTGCTACAATTCCAGATCATCTACTTCATAAGGTGGGAAATCAGTCTATTCATCCTTGGTGGACTGACTAGAAATGGTATCTGGCTACTCCCTTCACCAGCTATAAGCCGAACTTGGGATATCGTTGGCTTTCTCCCCATTTGCCAATGGTGGATACTCTCAACCAATGCTGACATTTACAGTCTTCTCTCTCTCAGTGGAGAAAGTGTTTTGACACTATTTGGAATGCCATTACAGAACCCAAGATTGCCCACTTTGCTTGGTTTCTAGTATTTCAAGGTCTTCCCCTTGGGCCTCGGCTCAAACATATTGGGGTTCCAAATCCTTGGTGCCCTTTCTACGGGCAACCATAGACATTTTTGCATCTCTTTTGGTTTTGTATATGTCCTCAGTAGTATTGGCATTGGATTCATGATTTTTCAACCCTTTCAACCAGAACCGTTTTCTTGGCATATGGTTGTTTTGGGTGATTCCCCTAGGTTTCCCAAGAAGTTTACCCAAATCTAGCATACCTTCAAGATGAAGATTTTGTTTACTTTATGGAAAGATAGGGATGTTGTCATTTTCACTCACAATTTTCTCAACATAAATGTCGTTGTGTACACTAAAGTTTGCATTTGTAATAATGTAATGATGCAGATTCAGGTACAAGTCAACAAGGTGGCTCTGGAGGTGGCCCACCTCTAGGAGCTACTTAACCACTGGGATAATGCTCCCTATATGATTGCTAGAGTTCCACTTGATGACTCTACTGACGTTACTCTGCCCAAGGGCTGTCGTCGGGCACACAGCTCTTCAGGTCGTTGCTCGCACATGCCTCACTCACAGGCTTCCCGTCATCACTCTCCCAATGGTGGCGGTGGAGGTTGGGGTTGACATTCGATTTCTTCACCTCGAGGTGGCATATGGTGGTCTTTGGGCTCAGTGCTCCCCCAACTGGTGCTCGACATATTGTACCTGGTAAATGGCCCGTTCGCCTAGATCTTGCCATCTCGCCCCTGCGGATTGGTAACAAGGATGAAGCTCAGGCCCTCGACGATGTTGTTGATGGCTAGATTGTTCCCAGTTCGCCTACCAATCCTAGGGATGACTGAGGATTCCACGATCAAGAGGAACCACCACCCTCGACTAACACTGCTTTGGCAGCCTGAGGATGTTTCTTATAAGTTTTTTTGATGAATAGTTAATGATTCCAACTAAGGTCGTGTGAACTCTCACGGGTGTTAGAGTAATTAGTTGTTTTCACTTATTAATTAAATCACTTTGATTTAATTAAATAAGTTGCCTATTACTCTAGTTTGCTTAAGCTATCTCGTAGGTGCATATAATTAATATTTTATTAATTATAATGTGCAACCCTAGCTTTTTTAGGCTTTACGTTACCCTTTTCAGGTTTCAATTTCCTTTTATAAGGATTGATCTCTTTGTATTTTTTATCAAGAATCCGTTGAATAATTTTTTCTTCGTCTAAATACAATTTTTCTGTTTTCAGATCAAACTCTTGCCTCTTCTTGTCTTTTTCTTCTCCGTGACAAGTTTTTTGCCTGTAGGTTTTCTTGGGCTTCATGGTTTTTTTATGCGTTTTGCTCAAATTCTACAGCGGGGTGATCTTGTATCCCCCAACCCTTTTTTGTGAATTGTAATTTAGTATATTATTTATTAATAGAAAAGGACTTCATCAAAAAAAAAAAAAAAAAAAAAAAAACAAACTTTTGACCTTCTCGAACTTCTAAAACATTTATGCCAACAAAAACTAAAAATAAAATTATTTATATAAAATTTTAGATAAGAATTTATCTGTTATTTATTTTATTTTTTAAAGCGAATAAAGGTTTATAGAAGGTGGGCCAGAACATATTAGAGAACCCTACTTTCAACGTAATCCATCTTTGAAAGTTCTAATCCAAATGAAAGTTTTCGAATACCGAAAAAACTTTCACTGTTGCAAAACTCTCGTTCCCATTTGAAAATTGAAAAAATGTTGCTTTTGCTACAGCCCAGCTCGTGACCTCCGTGCAAATAATACCCCCGTCAGAATCTCCCTGTCGTCAGTGCCATACAATGATCACTCGTTCTCTTTAAATTCCTTCACAACAAAACTACCCTTCCATTTATCACTTATTTATTGACCGAACGCCATTTAATAAAGAACACACACTGCTAATCTCAAACTCCAAATTGCGCATAATTATGGGCAGCTTCTTTGCTAATTAATGCAAGCATATTGCCTCCAAATTCACTGGACTAAAAGATGGCATCAGCTGAATGTTTGCTGAAATGCTTGTTATTCTTCATTTGGGTATCCCTCCATCTAATGGTGACCTCAGTGAGAGCAGGGGGCTTAGGCCTGGGGATAAACTGGGGCACACAGTCATCTCACAGACTGTCACCTTCCATTGTTGTCAATGTTCTTCAGGCCAACAATATTAGTAAAGTGAAGCTATTTGATGCGGATCCCCTTGTTTTACAAGCTCTCACTGGAACCCACATAAATGTCATGTTAGGTATTCCAAATGAGATGCTGAAAACATTGAGCAAGTCCCGAGCGGCTGCAAAGAGTTGGGTTCATGATAATGTCACCAGATATGCCTTCAAGGGTGGTGTTGACATCAGGTATGCTCATTACCATTAGTTTCTTCTCAGTTTTTATGCCTTTAGTTTGTAGTTTTTATTTGATATTTGAATAGCTATAGGAACTAGTTGGCGGTCAAGTTCACAGGCGTTTTAGGTTTTTATTTTCTTGTTCTTTGAAGTGTCCCACTGTACAGGTTGGGGTATCAGCTTGTCTTGTTATATGACCGGTAGAGTCCAAATTATTTGTCGGAGATTCTGAGATTGTTTCATGACAGTTTGGTTTTAGTAGCCTATTTAGATGAAAAGGGCCATATCAAAAAATGGCCCAAGCTGTAAGAATATAAATTTAGTATACTTTTGTGTACCAAATAGATTCCTACAATTCCTCTGCCAGTAATAACCCCGTCATGTAAATATCACACCCATCATACTCTGTACATTTCTCCCTTTCCGTACTGTGATTTTTCACTGGGTCTTTTTCCAACGCAAAGTGCATTGAGATTTTCATTCGCATACCTAGCTCTTGGGCAAGCTGAACGTCCTTGGCCTTATCCTATAAGCGCCCTTTCCCATCTTTATGAATGTATATTGTCTATACATATCAGTTTTGGCAGCTATCTTCGTCCCCTGCTTTTTTCTCCCGTGTTTCTTCTAAGTATTTTGACATTCATATGCACATTACTTAGGTTTTATCTAATCCTATAACTTAAAAGGAACCTGTCCTTAACCTCAGTTATTCTGTAACAGTTTAAGCTTGTGGGTCTAAGTTCATGATTATGGCATGAACATTGCAAAGCAGATCAATGAGCACCTGTTTGTATTGTTGGTTCATTATTGAACTAATCTAATAAAATCATAATTATTAATAGTTTATGCAATGGAAAGTGTCAGGATGTTTCAAAGCAAGGGAGTCGGAAAGTGGTTGAAAGGATTTTAAACAGTTGAAACGTGGTTAATCAACTACCTGAATAATGTTCTCCTTACCCTTGAAAGAGCCTGCAATGCTATTTCCTTCTTGTGCGTGGCCTTAATGGTTATTGAAAGTATGTAATCTCTTCAAAGGTCTGTATTACTACACGTGAGATTGTATGTGTATGTGAATGTGAGTTTTACAGCGACGGGCTATTATGAATGGTGCATATATCTGAATTATCAGAGCTTGACTTAAGCTTTGGTTATTTAAAAAGTTAAATGTGAATATGCAGGCCCAGTGGGCCAGTACCAACACCGGCCTTTGGTCTTTTGTAGCGCAATTATTTTATCCTCCTTGCCAATTAGGATTTTGAATGTTCTAACTCCAAGTTTATGTCATTAAGGTGTAGTCTACGCTGAATGATGGACTTGAGCCTTCACAGGTTTTTTTCCATTTTTTTACCATTGAGTTGTCAAAATGAATTCTGCTGTTAATTTGAGAAAGAAGGCCTTCATTTTTCACTTATTATTGTTTTGAGTTTCCTGGAGTGCTTTTATTGTTTTTATTCTGCATGATGATTACTTTTACTTCAATTCCATCAAAACTGAAAAATTACCCACCATAAAAAGGGAAATGACCCTCTCGAGTCTCAATCATGAAGGGAAATCGCTTGTTAGTTGTTTGATATTATTTCCCATATCTGTTGCAAGTCTGGTCGTTGTGCTTTGCATCTCAATCAGCAAAATCAACAAAGGTTGCATGAAATTCTTTGCTACGAATTTATTGACTTTAGCAGGGGTTACGATGCCTTGAATCTCTGCTCTCCAAAAAAAACAGTAGTGAATTCTCCTCAGCCTTCTCCCTACTATTATCAGGTTTTACATTTTTACCATGAAGAGATGGGTCTGATAAAGAGAATGTTAGCACTGCTGATAACAAGATGACAAAGGTCAGATTAACCATATATGCAGTGGCATCAAGATCAGGGGAAGCTATCAGCTTACTATTGTTAATAAGAAGCGGAAATCATATGTTTGAAGCATGGTTCCATAGAGTATTAGGAATGAGGGGATGACCAAGAGCTTGACCTCCGGGGTTATGTGGCCTTGTTAATTGGTAGTGATTTGTGGGTGAAGCTTCCACTAGGGCCAATGGGCGTCACTCTTAGTGCATTCCCTATCATGGTGTAGGACGTAGTTGAGTCGGAGTCCTTGCCACCCAGTCCATACCAAGGCCTTCAAGACTGCATAGACCATCATAGTGCACATCAATTTTTATAATTCTATCACAATATTTTAAGTTCCTCTAATTCCGCGTCCAAACCATTTTTAGTGAAATCTTCCTTCCTTCAAATCTTAGCTAACTATATTACTAGGATGTCTTTTATAGGTTTTTTGAGTGGGCTGATTAGACTTTTATGGTTAGGGTTTGTGATCCATTGTTCCGAAAAAAAACTTTTTGTTAAAAGGGTTGCTTTTTTATGTTTCTAAGTGTGGGAGATGATTGGCAGTTTCAGGGATATTGAGCGAATTGAACTTTTTAAGCAGGCACGGGATGCCCTAACTCTCCCTCAATGGCCCCATCAGGGATGCCAGGGATGCCAAAGAAATGCATTAGCTCAAATTGAGGCCATTGAGACCACATAGAGCTTAGTACCACATGCTATTTTTCAGAATTTTATTAGAACTTTTAATAAAAAGATCTCTGAAATAGAAAAATATTTCATTTGACTTCCTCATTTGGTGTAGGTTTTGTTTATACATTTTTTTTTCCATAAATGAATTTTTTTACAATTAAGTTTCAAAAGATTTATCCACATATTCAGAGAGGGGTAGAGGCGTATCTGACTAATCTAGTATAAACATATCATTTGAACTATTTGTGAAGATAACTTATCGATCCCATCATGTTGGGCTCAAATTGGCACTTCCTCCACTCAGAAAAGGCATACTGAATGGTAACAAAGTATGAATATCACAATCACAGTTTAATGGTTTGAGGTTGTGTGGTTCCTAACATGACTTGAGCAGTTTGCAAAATGCGAAGTTGCAATAAGGGCATTCCTTCCATGTTAGTGTGTGCGGGTACAGTTGCTATTTGCTTTGAGTTTAAAAGAAGACGATTTTTCCAAATTTTTTTTTGTTGCTTCCTCTATAGGAAAAACACATGCTGCATTTTTAAGGGCATTGGACCATAGAATAAATGTTTATGGTCTACCATCGAAATGTGATGCCTTGATTTCTGGCAAATGGGGAGCACCTAAATGAAAACCCTGTGCAATTTGTTAACTAGAAATCTTTGAGCCAAGTCAGTTTTCTTTGAATGATATTCTGCTATATAAATTGGTTTCTGGATTCGACTTTATATGTTTTATTATTATTAATGTTTTGGATCACACTCTGTGATCCGTTATCATATTTCTTTTTGTTCATATTCTTCTCTCTCATTCTGATGATGGATCAGAGTGTGATCTGAAATGTTAATGATAAAAAAACATACACAATCGAATCCAGAAATGGATTGTGGAAATCTGATGATGTTGATATCCCACTGTTTATATTATTGAAAAAATTAGACTGTTTCTGATACAGGTACATTGCTGCGGGAAATGAACCTTTTCTTGCCAGTTACAGAGGACAATTTCAGGCACTTGTTCTTCCTGCAGTGCTCAACATACAACAAGCCTTGGAAAAGGCAAATCTCGCAAATCAAGTCAAAGTCGTTGTTCCCTGCAATGCTGATGCCTACCAGTCTAAGGTGCCATCAAAAGGAATCTTCAGGCCTGATTTGAACAAGACCATGCATCAGCTTGTTTCGTTCCTCAGTACCAATGGCTCTCCCTTTCTGGTCAATATTTATCCCTTCTTAGATGTTCTTCAGAGTAGGAATTCTTCATCCCTCCATCCCTTTTTTGAAAACAGCACTCATCCATTTATGGATGGGCGGAAAGTTTACAACAATGACTTTGAAAGAATCCTTGATTCACTCGAGACAGCCTTGAAACAGATGGGCTTTGGCCAAATGCCAATCATCATTGGGGGGATTGGATGGCCGACTGAGGGAGCAACCAATGCAACTATTAGCAATGCAAAGAGATTCAACAAAGGGCTGATAAATTATATCAAGAGTAACAAGGGCACTCCACTTAGACCAGGAAACCCCCCTGTAGAAACATATATCTATAGTCTGCTCGATGAGGACCAAAAGAGCATTGCAGCGGGAGATTTTGAAAGGCACTGGGGCGTATTCACTTTTGATGGTCAGGTCAAATATGAGGTTGATTTGGGACAAGGATCATCAAAGGATCTGGCGAGTGCAGAAAATGTTGAGTATTTCTCTTCGAAGTGGTGTGTTGTAAATGACAATCTAGATCTCACCAATGTTTCGAGCCATGTTCAACTGGCTTGCTCGACTGCAGATTGCACGGCACTTTCTTCTGGAGGTTCATGCAATAAAATTGGGGCACCGGCAAATATTTCATATGCATTTAACAGCTACTATCAATTACACAATCAATCAGGTGACAGCTGTTATTTTGATGGGCTTGGAATGATCACAACTGCAGACCCATCTATTGGAGATTGTCGGTTTTTGATTGGGATTAGTGATTCCTCTGTTTTTGCTGTGCACAATAGGATCACGATTTTGATACTCCAATGTATAGTTCTTCTATGTACACTAACTTATCTCAGCAATGCGTTTTAATTACTGATAATTACTGGAATTAGTCCTTTTGGGTTTATCTACAGTTGCTTCTCATATCTAAGCCTATGTATTCACTGACATAAAGTAGGAATCTGGATGTTGGAACTACTGTAGTTATTTTGTTGAAGTGCCTGAAGTGGTCCAATGCGGAGCTGTTTGTGGATACGATGCATAGAGTTCAGTAAACTTCAGATTGTATCCCTGTACGAAGTTTGGCCTAGGGTTTTTTCAATGCACTTAAGATTTACACTAAAAGTCTGAGTTTACAAGTCTCCTCGCTGTAAATATGCTCGGGTAATGTTTTTTTCCTCAAAGAACATACCGGGCTTGGCATCAATGTTACCAAACGAGGAATTTTAATAAAAATTGAGAACCGGACTATGAACTGGAAATTTAAGAGATTGAGGATTCAATGTAAATTATCGGAATCAGCGGCGAAGTTCAATTAACTGGTTATTGCACTTTTTAACAAAATCTGCATTTCACCCTGGGAAATATTTTTTTCACTCAAATACAAAATTTTGCAGAACTCTTTTGACGACACCATTGGATTTTTATGGATATGCTTTCTTTTTAATATCTCAGAGGCCAGGTTATTAATATGTAATGTAATTACAAGAAAGTTCTTATGCACAGGCTCTATAAAACTAAGTTCTTTCATACACCGCTGAACATAGTCTGATTGAGGAGCAAGCATACAGCGAAGTGAAATCCTTAATGAATTTTACACTCCAAAAGTTAACATGTGTGAATGATTTCAACTACACTATAGACAAGTAATTTCCATGCAATCATAGCAGCACTACTGGCCAAAGACCTGTGAATGGTAAATCGTATGTGCAGCATTTGGCGGTGTTATTCGTGTTTTACAAAAAGTGGTCCTTATTTTTTTTAGACGGATGTGTAATGACCCAGGTAGAAAAAATACAGAGTTCAGGCAGATTGGAACTTTTTTGTTATGGGGTTAGGTCATTTATTAAGAAGAGGAAATCTATTTAGAAGGTAATACTTTAACGGTAATAAATATGTAGTAATTCTTTAAAATAATCATAACTATAAGTTAAGTCGATAGATCTTTTCCACTGTATATTAACTTTGTAAAAAAATTAAATTTCTCAATTTTTATTTATTAAACAATGGAAACTTCTCACAGAATTTCTAATTTTTTAAATATGAGATAATTTTATGTTAAATGAAAAATAAAATTAAATAAAAAATAATGAAGGTTTTATACAGTCAAAATTTTTATTTTGAAATTAAATGTTGATATATTTAATTTAAAATAAATAAATAAATAATATATATATTATAAAGCTAGACTAAATTATATATATATATAAAATTTAGTCTAATTTTACAATTCAAATAATTTACATGTAAAAAAGAAAATATAGGTTAGAAGTGCTTTTATTTATAGATTAATTTTTCTCTCTATTTTCTACTAATGTCTTGCTAGTAAACAGATTTGTCATTGTGATAGTTACTTTTGAAACAAAACCTGTTTGCCCTATCAACAGTGACAACTATGCCATGCCAACAGTTGGAGAGATTGAAATTGATCATTACCAGATTACAATCTTCCTCTATGTTTAAGAGGGACATTGCAAGATTGTAATCTGGTAATGATCAATTTCAATCTCTCCAACTGTTGGCATGGCATAGTTGTCACTGTTGATAGGGCAAACAGGGTTTGTTTCAAAAGTAACTATCACGATGACAAATCTGTTTACTAGCAACATTAGTAGAAAATAGAGAAAAAAATTAATCTATAAATAAAAGCACTTCTAACCTATATTTTCTTTTTTACATGTAAATTATTTGAATTGTAAAATTAGACTAAATTTTATATATATATAAAATTTAGTCTAGCTTTATAATATATATATTATTTATTTATTTATTTTAAATTAAATATATCAACATTTAATTTCAAAATAAAAATTTTGACCATATAAAACCTTCATTATTTTTTATTTAATTTTATTTTTCATTTAGCATAAAATTATTTCATATTTAAAAAATTAGAAACTTTGTGAGAAGTTTCCATTGTTTAATAAATAAAAATTGAGAAATTTAATTTTTTTACAAAGTTAATATACAGTGGAAAAGATCTATCGATTTAATTAAGATAGCACTTATAGTTATGATACTTTTCGGATTTGTAACCATTTAGAAAGTTATAGTTTGGACTACCGCGAAGATGGTTTGCAACTAACTTAACTTTTACAAAGTGAAAGTTAAAATTTTAACCTATAAGTGACAATGTTACTTCCACAAAACCAAAAACCAAAAATGCAATTTACTGATAAGCATGTGATTAGTCTTGCTGACTTAGCCTTCCATCTTCATCTGCCTCATCTTCGTTTGTTGTCACTTCACTATTTGAATAGTTAAATGTATGTGAGATAGTCATGCCTTCAAAATGGGTGTGGCTTCTTTCCTCTATTCATGAGTAACTTTGATAGCCAAATTATCCATCAAATTGTGCATATTAGATAGAACTTCACACCTGCCTATTGCATTCACAAGAGGTTCTTAAAACTTTATCAATACTATTCAGCTCCATCTATATTCATTTGCTTATCATTTCACTACTTGAGGATTTGAAAGTGTCATAACCCATTTCCATCTCTAACGAATAAATCGGCATCACATTTCCACGTGTATGACAAAAATGAAACAATTTTATAATTATAATTAATTATTAGAATTGGTTATCGTTAATTTTAAAGATGGTGGATTGGATCAGTTATCATTTAGTTTTGGAGAGGTCATCTCGGGTGGGCATGCAAATACAGTTGCGCTAACAAAGAATGGGGAGGACAGTTATTGGAACGAGATGCCTCTATCCTCCTTTTTACGTCTTTTTCTACACCCTCTGGTGGGATGATTCTCGGCTTTTTCTGTCTGCTCTCTACAGACTCTTTGTATCTTCTCACTCTCAGATCTCTCATTTCTCATTTTTCTTTACCTTGTCCTTCTTCAATCGCTTGACAATGACGAACGCCTTGAGGAAGTTGTGCCACCATTTGACATCTTCATCTTCATTGTTTACTTCAAACCCAAGCAAGAATAGGCACAAATCAGCTAGCCAAGCTGTGAAATCCATTGCCCTGACTGCAAAGGAATGGATTTTACTTCGCTGGTAACGTCTGCGAGGACTTTGTTTCTGATATTTGTGGTGCTGCTGTTGCTCTACGTATGGCATGGTGAGCCTCTGAGGATGAGATCATTTCTGCAGCTAGTCTCGAAGCGGTTGTCTACCTCTGACGGGAATACCACACAAAAAAAGATGGGAGGCCGATGGGAGCTCATCAAGGCAAATAAGCCAGTATCAATCCGCAGGTTCCCTTCTCATTAACAAAAATCATTAAGTACTTGTTTGACTTTTTAATTTGTAGGTGTAAATATGCAAGTGCTGTGGTTGCTTGTTGATTTGTTACTGTTCTTGTATGTGAACTGTTTTTCCATAGCCGTTGTATGTGAAATGCTTACTATGGTCGATGATGTCAAATGATATACAAGAGGGGATTAGATTATGATCTTTGATAGGTGCCTTTGTTGGAAACGCGACAGTTTCTTTGAAGCTGTGTCAATTATTTTTTTTCTAAATCTTTATTAGATTGGTTAGCAAAGACGCCCTTGTCTTTAAGGGGTCTTGGCACCATTTTGTATTGGGGTCCTTTTTCATTTCTTGCATTGATTGTCTATGTTGATTTATGTTGTCCACGATCAATATGGGAGTAGCATGTCAAGTGTCTTGAAACCGTCGGATAGATGAGATACCATGTTGTCATATGGGATTATTTATAACAAGATTAATTTGACCTTTTATTATAATTCTCAACAGTGTGGAACGGTTATGAATTAGATAGTAAATTTGTACTTAGATCACCACAATACAATATTTGAAATAGAGTACCAGAGTCCTTTGTATAGGTTCATAGGAATGATAGACAAGCAAGTGATACATAATTGAACAACCTGTTTTGGAACTGTTCTAATCGTATTAAGTTGTTAAAGTTAGGACAAATGCATGAGAATGTTCACAGTTAGTCAAATTACCTACATCATTAGGAATTAGGGTTGAGTATGGACACCCATACCCACCTTAATTTGTTGTTTGATGTTTTCACAGAAATATTGTCACTATATTTATAAGAGAACCACTGTTAGACGGTTGTTTGTGCTTAGTTATAAAGGAAATGCTATTAGAGAATATTGTAATACATTTCATGGTTGCTATGTTAAGTTGTTTCGATATAAATTTTGAACAGAAAGTTAATAGATAATTTGTTTTGATAATTAAGCATTACCAACTCGATAAAACTAATTAGGACATTGCAAGAAGAGTTCTATTTAACATTTTTATATTGTATTCAAGAGTTATGGAATAAATCAAAACTATGTGCAAGCAAACTCTAATTATGGAATACTATTCTATTGAGTCAATTAGTTATGAGAATTTCATGGTTCTTTGTTTATGAGAGAGATGTTTGTATGATTGTCAATAGGAAGTAATGTCCTTAAAATTACTTGAAGTTGAAGTATCTATCTGTCTTAAACATTGAATACCTATAATTGCATCATGTACATTAGATGATCTATGATGTGTAGGTTTAAGTCATTGGATAAATGTCATGGTCTCACATTTATTTATAAGTTAACTACTAGAGCTATGAGATTTCCACAAAATTAACTACTGTTAACCTTTGAGTATGGTGTTAAATTCCATGATGGTTGATAAAAATGTAAAGTGTTTATATGATGGGCTAAATGGCATGTTGAGGATGTCACATTATAAACTGATTAAGGTGCTTATCCTACATGTTTCACATGCATTTATGATGGTTTGGAATTAAGGATAAATTCATTACTAAGGTAGATGGATACTAGCCTAAAGATGTGATTTTGTGGCAGTCTTTACATATAATAGCTAGAATAAAACCCTTGTTACTACACAATTCCATTACATTTCTCTTAGTTTTACTTGTTTAGACTATCTCATTGTCGGGCTGGGTATCTTTCATGTCAGGAAAGATTCCGGGGAAGCTTAACAGCTTCGTGGTAGGGTGGTAAAACACTCGTACAATATTCTCGCCCTTATGTTCTTAGACAGGTTCTGGAGCTCTTTTCAACTTGGTCGTCATGGTTATACCACCTGGTATCTAGTATCTAGTACTAGTAATCTGGTAATGAATTTGCAGTTTCTTTTAAATTTGTGCATATATGTATATGTATCAATTTAATTAAAGTTAATGATAGTTAATCGACTAATGTTGACTGGTCTATTTTCAAAAGACTTTGACTCTCGCTGATTTTTCCGCATATTACGGAGATTGCTGATGTGGCATTTGTTTTGCAGGGGTAGTTGTTACAGAAAGTTCCATGAAAGTTGTGTCATGAGTTTCCTTTTCCAGCATACTGGTGCAGAATGGTGTGGCCTTTGAAAGCCAAGTGTTGACCATGTTTATTCCATCGTCTTTCATGCCATATCACTGTATCAATCTCAGAGTCACTTCTCATTGAGATGTTTGACAAATAGTTCACGTGCGGTCAATACAAAGAGAAGCAAGATAACCGGCTACAAACAAAGGCTCATCCTCCTTTCTCGTGGTGTCACGGCTGAGAGTGTGAGACATTTCTCATCTTCTCAAGCATTTGGAGTTCGTGTGGAATCCACACTTGGGCTATATGTATTGACTGCCTAATGCTTGAGGTTGCTCGTTTCTTCATACAATTCTCGTGCGCTTTGAAGGAATTCTGTCAAATAATTGATGCGCTTTGTCTTGAAATCTTTTAAAATGTTGAATCAATTTTCATAGCTGCGAATTGGAATGAGGAGAACTCCATCGAATGGTCTCTATGCATGTCTATGGTTTTTGAATCTCCTTTTGAAGAACACCTATCATTACTTCACGTCTTTATAACTGCGTGAACTGCATTGCCAACATTAACAATGTTCTCCTTTATAGCGTGCACAATCTTGAACTGGAGGTGACACCCTTGTTATTACCATGTTGCCAGTTTATATTCCCATTCAATTGGTCGGTTGAACAAAGATCATTTCTATATTAAGGGAGTTTGGGTTTTACCATCTCTTGCATAGAAATTCATTGGAGAATTACAACATTATATGGACCTTTTATGTGTAGACCACACACTTTACTGTGAGCTCGGGAGGTTGACAGATCAGATTTCATTCTTTCTGTATCTATAGCCTCATCTTCCTGAAACATGCTCATAATCTTCAAGTATTGTAATCGTTCCATCGAGCTCGGCTTTACAATGGTACCTATTTCATTTTAAGTCAACATTGCCTGAATATCTTTGATTTGCCAGACTTTGTTGGATTCTTGATGAGTTCTTATTCAAAATCCACTGATTTGCCAGACTGTGCTCATTTTGTGAAACATGTAACCGCAAGCTTAGCCGAGCCTATTCTCTACTGATTCATGGCAGGAATATGGCATTTTGTTGAACAGTAGGGCTCGTATGAAGATTCCACTTTGGTACACGTCTATTCGTATGGCATTGCAATTTTATCTTTGGGAATTCTATCAAACAACTTCTATGAAGCCTCCGGAATTTGCATTTTATTGGCATTAATGCCCCTGTCGATGCTTTTAGGCTCTTCATATTTCCTAAGCTTGGACCATTATTTGCGATATTGCAATATTGGGACTCCGCCTCCTAACCTAAGCTTGCTTTGATAAGTACAACCCATTTTCACTGCATTGATATCAATATTGTTCGAGCATCCTTTGGTGAGAATTTGTCAAATATTCGATGAGCATTTTCTCAAGCTTCATCTTGTGAATTTGGTCAAACATATAACTGCAAGTTCAACTGTGCTGCATTTTCTAATCTGCATTCTTTGAAGTTTGAAAACATTTGTATGAAATTTAAATCTCTTTCCTGTAGAAGCCCACTTATGTACTACCATTCATGGCCAGATTGCAATTAGGGTCTCAAAAATCTTTCCATTCCATGACCACGATCCATTAAAATATGCAGTTATAAGAATACATAAGTATACAAACTTAGCATCCTTTATTAAATTGGATTTAAGCTTCGTACATTCTTGATTATGAAGTCCTCAAAACCTTCCATCCAAACCAAATTTGAAACCATATCCTTCATCCTTATTTTTCAGCTTCTAATTATTGGAAAGTTGGGGTTTGGGCTCAAAAGTTTTAATTAAGATTAGCGTATGTGTTCTAGGCCAAGTTGAAAGCATAACTACAACTTCTTTCTAAAAGTTTTAATACGTAGTGAGAGAATGACTTTTAGTATGTGGAGAGAGAAAAGTACGGGGAGAGAGAAGATTTTGGTACATAGAAAGAGGAATCCAAATCCAAACTTCTTTCTAGAAGTTTTAGTACCTAGAGGGAGGTAGTTTTGAATAGTTGAGAATTAACCCCCCCCCCCCTCTCTCTCTCTCTCTCACTCAACTTAACTAACTCTCGTAGTAAAATATTTGGTTAACATGCCTATAAAAAATACAATATTTATCTAAAGTATCTACTATTAATTTATTAAAAAATGTTTACACAAAATCAATTAGTAAATTGAAAAAAATTACAAATTAAACAACAAATATTATAGTCAATTTATAATCTAAAGCCTACAATAGATTTATGAAGAATTATAATCCAAAATCCAACCCTAACTCTAATATTGGAATTCAAAATTCTATATTTCTAATCATGTTAGTAAATAATAATTTAACTTTTTAGTAATCTACAAACAGTCTAAATGAATCCTTAAACCTAACCCTAAACCTTATGCTAAACAAAATTGAATCTTAATCTATATACAATTTGAACAAATTAACATAATCTTATATTATATTATTGTAGCAATGTACTATTGCATTCACTTCAATGGATAACTCAATTAACTCAATGAATATGCAGCAATCACAAATAATTAGTTTTAGGTAATTTATCTTTGATTTTTTATATTACAAAAATTAAGGAGCCATTTTCTTAGAAGGTTCTCCATATTTTATATTTTCAGCCAAAATTTTGATACATAATTTGTGAATTTTAATATATATTAAGAGTTGAATAATATACTATAGTTATATTTGAACAATAATATACAACTAAAATTTCGCTACACAATTTATAAATGATAATTTTTTATTAAAATATATAACTATATTTCATAAAACTATATAATTATATATATCTCTATTTAACTATTTAACAATAATATCTCTAGTTACTCCAGTGGTTAACCAGTCAGATATGTGGGAGAAGGCTAAAACTATAGAAGGCTCTATTGTTAATGTTGTCCAGAATTTTCTAAACAAGGAACTGAATTCCCCTTTAGAGGAGGAAGGGCCAAAAGCAGATGACAAGGATTTAGAGCAGCTAGTTGAGGAGTTAATTCAAGTTTTTAGTGTTGACAACATTAATAATAGTATTGCCTCCCAGAAGGAGAAGTTGATACAAAGAATCATCAAATTAGGAGGTAAAGATTACACAACTGAGAATCTCAGAAGGGACATTTTAAAGATTGAGATGGAGGATAATTTACTGGAACGGTATGAGAACTATGGGACAAATTCAAGAGCAAATCAGGATATGCACAGGAAAGGCATTGGCAATATGATAGAGCTTATCCATGGGGATTTGGATAAAGATGATATCGGAAGTAAGGTCTTCAGTGAATTAGAAAAGGAGGAGTTTGGAAAAACAAGGGATATCATGTATCCTTCAGCACATAGCTTGATTGATTATTAGCAAGATCTCAGTTTACATATGAATTAGGAAGGACTAAGTTCTCCAATTTATGGAAAATCAAAAAGAAAAAGAGGTAGGAAATCATTGAAGGAGTTAAGAGACGCTAATGGAATTTACAGGGAATAGATAAAAATTGACGAATTACTTAATATTGGGAAGGGGAAGTGCCTTCCCAAGGCACCATGAGGATAACCACATGGAATGCTAGGGGCCTAAATGCCCCTAGTAAAAAAAGGTTAATTAAACAATATTTAAAGAATTTTAATTCAGAGGTAATCTTAATTCAAGAAACAAAATTAAACCAGTTAGAAGGCACTAAATTAAATAAGATGCTAGGTATATGGGAGTCAATCTTCCTAGAGGCAATAGGTGCATCTGGTGGCTTAGGTATAATTTGGAACTCTAAGAAAGTAGATTTGCATTACTTAGTGCATAGCAATAATTGGATGTGTGTCAGTGTGCAGAGTCTAAAATCTGACTTGAAATTCATTCTAATCAATGTGTATAGTCTGAATAGTTTCATAGGGAAAAAAGATGTTTGGGATGAATTAAGTTCGATTTTTCTTAATAACAAAGATAGTCCTATTATAATGGGTGGTGACTTTAATACCATTGTAAGCTTGGATGAAAAAGTAGGAGGTATGCAACACCTAGCACATTCATCTCTAGAATTTAAAGCATGGATTGATAAACATAGCATAATAGACATCCCTTTAAATAATGGCTCTTTTACATGGAATAATAGAAGGAAGGATAATGCTTATATCACGGAAAGGCTAGATAGATTTTTTATCGTAGGTAATCTTACGGATTATAATAAAAAATTTCAGTCCTCCATCTTGCCTTATAAAGGATCATACCACTTTCCTGTGTGTGTTGAGCTCTTTGAACCTGCTAAACCAATCAAAAATCTATTTAAATGTGAAAAATGTGGTTTCAAGATCCCAAATTTCTTGAGCTAGTTAGGACGTGGTGGACACAAGTGAGCTTTGAAGGATCTAAAATGTTTATTTTTACCTCTAAGCTAAAATTGTTAAAGGAAAATGTCTTGCGGTGGAATAGAGAACATTTTAATAATATTTTCAAAGGAAAGTTGGAGATTGAAGAAAAGTTAAAAAAAATGAATCAGGATATTATAAAGTATGGTATGAATAATGAGAGTTACTCTTTAGAAAAAGAACTTCTTGCGAAATAGGAAGACATCCTCTCCAAAGAGGAAACATTTTGGAAGTAGAAATTTAGGGAGAAATAGTTGGACGAGGGAGACTGAAACACAATTTTTTTTCACAATTCAACCATTTATAACAGATCTCTAAATAAAATCACTAGTATAACTAACCCCCTGGGTTTGTGCATAGAGAATCCTCAAGAAATAATGGATACTTTAGTCTCCCACTTTAAAGGTATATTAAATAATTATGAAGGATCTTATAGGAAGGTTCAATCCAGAATGCTCAAATATATCCCTAAACTGATCATGCTTGAAGATAACAAAAATCTAAATAGACCAATTACTTTGGATGAGGTACAAACCGCAGTTTTCGATATGAATCCCGACAAATCACCAGGGCCTGACGGTTTTCAGGCGTTTTTCCTCCAAAAGTGTTGGGATATTCTGGGGGAAGACCTATGGAAAGAAATTGAAGTGTCAAGGAATGGAGGCTATTTGTTGCTGAGATCAATTACTCCTTTATTACCCTGATTCCTAAGAAGAACAGGCCAGAACACCCTGGTGACTTTCATCCTATCGCTTTACGCAATATGATATACAATTTTTTTTCTAAAATTCTGGCTAATAGGCTCAAGGGTCTTTTGCCAAAATTGATCTTCGAAGAACAAACATGTTTTGTCCCGAGAAGATCTATTTTGGATGGTATTCTCATGATCCAAGAAACAATCCGCTCGACATCTAAAGACAAAGCTGCATGTATGTTTATGAAGTTAGATATTCATAAGGCTTATGATATGGTCGATTGACATTTTCTCTGCAAGGTCTTAGAAGTGTTCGACTTCTCTCATCAATAGATTAATCTAATCTTCAAGTTTATCACTACTCTTAAGATTTCTATTCTTATCAATGGGATGCTTGAAGGTTTTTTCGAAATTTCCAGGGGCATTAGACAAGGAGACCCATTATCTCCTGGGTGAAAGCACAAACCTATGTCACCATTTGTGATATTTGGAGGGGTTACGGCCAAAATAGTTTTGGCCGTAATGGTTATGGCCGAATAAGTTTCGACCATACATATGTGGCAAGTTTCCCCGTCAACGTGGCATGCACAGTTACGGCCGAAACACTTTCGGCCAAAACGGTTTCGGCCATAACCCCCATGTGTCAAATGACTCAAAATATCATAAAAATAGCCAAAAAGTGATTGACGATCATTTTTTACACTAGGGGGTTACGGCCGAAACCCTTTCGGCCGAAACAGTTACGGTCGGAACTACCTATGTGGCATCCTAGGTGGCAGCCACACAAGAAAAAATAAGAACTTCTGCAAACTTCTCACTTTGAAGGCCAATTTGATTTACTAAATTGAAGTTTTTTTTAAAACTAAAAATATAGTTTTGTAGGTCTTGGAGTCAAGATTATGATTGTATAATTTTTTAAATTTTTTGATTATGGATAATATGTTATAATTTGAAAATAGTACAAGTAGGTATTTTAAGATTCAGGAAGATGTCTATTCAAAAATAAGAAAAAAATAGTAAATGATGTTAAAAAATTATTATTTTTTAATGCTGCACTAGAGGAGAGAGTCTTCTTCAAGAATATGTAATTTGTTTTAAAAAATATGTAGATTTGATGGAAAAAGTTTGACGGGAGAAAAAAACTATCAATTTCTGATAACTTTGACTTTGACCAGTTATAACTTAAAAAATATTAGCTGAATTTTTATTTTTATTTTTTGGTGCACTAGGTATACATGTTGACTCTAACATATTCCAAAATCAGACCAAAATATGAACATTTTCATATATTTGTTTGACGGCGAAAAAACTCTATATTTTCAGCATTTAAAAATAGACTAAAAAATTTTTAAAATAGATAAAATTTTCACTCAATTTTTTTAAAAAAAATTACAGACATAAACTTCATCTAATTTTACACATTTCATTAGTATACATCATCTTCAAATTCTAAGCACAAATGCCACTTTTATGTCATTAAAGTTGAAGACTTTAAATTCTGATATCACTTCTCCTTTATAAAAGGTGACACAGATTTGTGCTTTTACCCTCCTTCCCTCTTCATCATCATGGCATAAGCCTTTGGTAGAGCTGTCTCAGATGCATATATGAATCAGAAGATCTCGGGTATTACTGTAACTAGAAATCTTCCTAATATAACCTACCAGCAGTATGCAGATGATACTATTTTACCTGGCAAGAGCTCTATTCATGAGGCTTTGGGTTTTAAAAACATTTTATAGTCCTATATGGATGCCTTAGGACAGAAGGTCAATAAAGAAAAATTTGAGATTTTCTTCTTGAATACTAATCTGGATATGGAAAATCTGATCTGCAGGATTATGGGTTTTTAAAAAGGGCTTTTTCTGTGCAAATATTTGAGCATTTCCCTAGAAAAGGGCTCAAAATACAACAAAGTTTGGATGGACACAATTGAGAAGGTGGATAAACGAATAGGGAGTTGGAAAGATAAGTGGCTAACTAAGGCTAGTAAAATTACTAAGATTAGGTCGGTCCTTTCAGCCATACCAATCTTCCCTATGGCTTGTTTGCCCCTTGCAAATTGGATGACTTCGAAATTTGAATCCAAACTTAAGAACTTCTTGTGGAAAGATAGGGAAGATGATAAGAAATTAGCACTCATTAAATGGGATAATTTATGCAAACCTAAAGAGCTTGGGGGTTTAGGGATTAAGAAGCTACAGTGGCAAAAAAAAGCTTTGGGAGCAAAACTTATTTGGAGGTTATACAAGGAATATGATCACAAATGGGCCAAGATTATCTATAATAAATATTTTGATCCAACAAATCCTGTGTCAATTTTTAGGATGAAAAGTTTGCCTAAAGGTTCAGAATGCTGGAATTTTATGTTTAAGTGCTAGAAATTAATATGTAAATTCTTGACTTGGGATGTGGGTTTGGGTGATAAAGCCTTGTTTTGGGAAGACTCTTGGGACAAGCACCCTTTGATCCCTTCCTCTCCTAGCAATGATAACCTTAAACTTAGGTTGACATCATTATGGGGAGATAAGCTTAGGGACTATAAAATTAAGGAGTTCTCGGATGGGGCCCTCCAATGGAGGTGGCGTTCACCTGAGGAGCTAGGTTTAGATTTTGATTCAGTCAAGGCATATGAGAAGATTATTTCAGATAGAAATATCAAGCAATCTGAAAGGTCAGACAATCTCATCTGGGCTGGGTCTAAGGATGGTATATATAATGTGAAACAAGGATATAAAGCCATTGTCCATTCTCAGAGCTGGAATCTTGTTGAGATGCCACTAAAACTATGTTAGAATGCGGTTTGTCTTCCAAAGGATGGATTCTTTTTGTGGCTTGCCTTACAAAATAGAGTTCTGACCGTTGATAGATTAGCTAAGTTTGGCATTATAGGCCCTCAATGGTGTGTTCTTTGCAAGAAAAATAATGAAGATGTAGATCACCTATTCTACAGATGTTCATTTGCACTTAGCTGTTGGTAATGGCTCAGGGCTCAACTCATGTGGTATACTCCTTTGCCGAACTCCTTTCAGGACCTCCTTCTTTCATGGCCTACGAACTTGGTCCATGGGGTCTACAATAAGCTTTGGAATATATGTCCCTCCATTCTGGTGTGGGAGGTGTGGAAGGAAAGAAATTGTCACATTTTTCGAGATAAAAAAATGAGTGTGGATAGATTTCTATTAAAACTAGAAGCTTCTATTGTGGAGGTTTTAAACTTGCATCTTAGGAAATCAATTAAAGAAGAGGGTTCCTTCTCTTATTGGGATGGGCTTATGAGAAAGAATTGGTCCAACCTCATCAATCCGCCCCTGACCTACTTGTCAAGTAAAAAGGAGGCAAGGGCTAGATGCAAGTGGGCCCCTCCTCCATGTGGTTGGTATAAACTTAATTTTGATGGCACAACTAGAGGAAATCCAGGGGTGGCTGGTATTGGATGCATCGTCAATGATGATTCTGGCAAGTGGATAGCAAAGCTAACATCGCCTCTCCGCCCCTCTAGTAATTTGGCAGAATTAGAAGCACTAGATAAAGGCTTACAACTTTGTATCAATCTAGGTTTATCTAAAATAATCATCGAGGGAGATTCTTAGATCGTCCTAAATGCAGTTAGGAAGAGAGATACACCTAATTGGGTCCTAAACTCAAAACTTAAAGAAGTCTTGGTGCGGTTAGATCATTTCAAAGATTTCCAAATTGTTCATATATTCTGAGAAGGTAATAAAAAAGCAGATGGGCTAGCTAACAAAGGCGCTGATTGAGAGTCAATATTAATTTACAATAATTAGTAAGTCACTTTGGTTAAGCTATATTGTGGTCTATTATAACTAGGCTTGTTCAAGATAGGTAGGATAGACATATAGGTGTATAAGGGTGAGTTAGGCTATGTCAAGAGTTTTATTCCACTTTATCTGGCCATCCACTCTTTCTTAGCAATTTTGAATGTCTTATTATTGATCATTATATTCTTGTTTAAATGGCGAATATTAGTTCACCTTGGCAGTTCGAATAATTTTCTATTATAGGGAAGTCTTGGCGGGATACCGTTATTTTAGACAGTATGATAGAATTTCTAACTTTATGAAGATAATGTACTTTTAGTAAGTGCAGTTAAGCAAGTGTTGTATCAACACGAACTGTCATGATTGCTTGAGATCATTTCCGAGTAATGGAATTAATTGTTATGTAATGGCTACACACTCCAAGGTCGATGAATGATGCAAAACAATTGGAGAATTATTTTTGGAGTCTTCGCAGGGTTTTAGATAACAGTCTTTAGGATTCCCTTGCATAGTGTATTTTACCCTCAATAACGATGGAGACAAATATCCACGTCTTCCATACGACTAAATAAAGAACCATGGCCTTTTTGGGGAGGGTCAAACCTGAGGGGTGGAGTCGCCTTCTCAAAGCAGTAGATGATTTGACTCACTTTGTTGTGAGTAGATCCATAGGAGAAGGTGTTTTTGATTATAGGGCCACTTGGAGGACCACCAACAATATTATCGGATCGTTCATAGGTGTTATGGTGAGGGCTAAGGTCAGACGAGAGGATATTGTCAAGCTTTGCTTCAATATCTTCAATCCCGCATGGCGGAAAGGGCTGGAAAAAGTAGTATATAGCATCAATGAAAAGTTTCGAATTCCTCTGCCCGAGAAGTACATGAGCCTTCTTCTAGGCGCGGTTGATCTAGAAACTACTCCACGACGACAATCCCTCATCGTTAGGGAAAGTTTGGCCTTTTATAAGGAGTGGTCGTGCATGGAAGCCTGTATAAAATTCCTTCTACGGTGGTAGAACATTACAGTCGAAGAAAACAAGGATTGGATCATCAACTATCTCTAAATGTTCAATGCATATGTGCAACCAGGTGTGGTATTTGATGATCTTAATGCCCTAGTTTTTAGCACCCTCAATTCTGAAAAAACAAGCAGGGCTAAGGTTAATTTTGAACTTCCCCCCAATTTCATTGTGGATGATGCAGATGATGTCCCTAAGGTGATAATGGTCACTTGGAAAAAGAAGGTCATGGCATAGGTTTGAATTTTGAGGCTAGCTATTAGGTTCGAATATTCTGTATTAAGGTATATAGGAGTGTATCTAGCAGGATACTGGTGTTTCGTATTAGCTTCTACCTTACATCAAAGTATAATGGAGATTTTGTATTTGTAGAAAGCTCCTCCTACTGTAATTTCAGACCTTAGACAATTTATATATTGTTCATATTATGTATCTGTGGCATGGTACTTTTATGGGTTTTTCAATTTCGTGATTTGAGATTATCATTGCTGAATATTTCGCTTAGTATCTTTTCAAGGCATGAGAATTGATAAAAATAGCAGTGTTTATTCTAGCTCATGTTTGCTGTGATCTCCATAGTTTGAGGCTACAAATCCTCGTGGTTATGGTGGATAATTGAATGTTTGGCTCAATTTTATGGTTTGATAACGATGCGATAGTGGGATATCTGCGAATAACATTAATTTTGGTTCGATCTAAACTGGATTGCCCAGTTTTCATGAGTTTAAACCTTGAAATCGAGGCTTATTGTGATAGAAAATTCTCCTGATGCTCTTAATTATGGCTGTATGTTATGTTATTTGAATAGATTCATTCCCAAATGAAAGAATTGGAAATAGCTGCCTGTATTTAGGGTTTTCTACGATGTAGCTCTTATTGTTAATTATCTTTGGTGTATTATGTTACAATGTGGATTTGTGCATTCCTCGATTTCTGGTATAGGTGTATTGTTTATATCTGGGTTGTTTCTAAGAATTTTATTGTTTTTGTATCATGGCGACTTAAGTCGTCATTCTTCTTATGTAATAAGGTTTGTTTATTTATTATTTTGCATGCCCCTATGGCATTGAAGTAGGTCTAAATTCAAGTAGTATGATTTTATGGTACTGTAGACAAGTTACTCCATCGGTTTATTTCATGTTAATTTTGTCTTTCTTATAGATTAGTATAGTGATAGTTCAGAATTATTTTTGTGATCTCTCTATCATGTATAGATATTAGCAAAGGTTTATCTAACTTTGTTGGTGTTTTAAGTTGCATTGGAGATAGTATGTTTTAGACAGGGATGTTTGTGCAATTCCGGATTCGACAATGGCGTTCTAGACTATGAGTTGATATGTTTTCTCATGGGGATGCCCATGTATATTTCTTTGTAATTCTATTTGGACTAGGGTATGCCCCTTTGAATATGTAATAATATTGAACGAACGTCCAGGGCAAGACTGGAGGTTTTCTTCTCCGTTCTTTGCTACCAGTGTCCGTTTGAACGGAGTAACGGTATGTAACTTTAATTTTGATTTAATAAAATTATTCAAGGCCTTGGCCGTTTACTGATAAAAAAATA
The DNA here is from genome assembly GCA_028749045.1 of Cupressus sempervirens. Classification (NCBI taxonomy): domain Eukaryota; kingdom Viridiplantae; phylum Streptophyta; class Pinopsida; order Cupressales; family Cupressaceae; genus Cupressus; species Cupressus sempervirens. The sequence goes on along the minus strand of CM053789.1, from coordinate 759,994,396 downwards.
AAATAAAAAAATTTACATAAAATAATTAATTTTATAAATTTATAATATATGATGATAATTAAATAATATATTACTATTATATTTATACAATAATATAATATACAACTATTATACATTATAAACTATTTCTTATACTAAACTTATAATATACAAAATAGTAAAATATGACAATTTAAAATACTTAAAAATATTAATATATACTACATATTTAGTACTATATTAACACTTTCTATATATATAAAATAGTAAACTATCACATATTAAAATACTTTAAAAATATTATTATATACTATATATCTAGTACTATAATTATCACAATTTTATATTTCTAATAAAAAATATTTTAACTTGACAATATTCAATATTAAATTAAAATTTATAATCATTATAAAAACTATTGTGACAAGTACATTCCACTATGTGACACTTGTTAATTTTAAGTATATATTATAATCCTAATGCTAATCTCCAATTTGAAAGATAATCTTAAATATAACTAAACTTTACCTCAAAATAGAAACCTAATCTAATTATAATCAAACCATGATCATATTTTAATCTTAGGTAAAAATATAACCTTGATGAAAGCCTAATCTTGATTAAAAATCAACCCTCATTTAATTAACTAATTCTAGCTCTAATTGAACTATAGTCCTAACCCTATCTAACTACAATCTTTGACACTATGTAAATGATTTATGTTGCATTGGCACATAATACTCCACTTTTATTCCACATCAAACATATCACTCCCATTGGCTTATCGTTCTTGCTAGTTGCAATTCTAATCTTAGCTATGTCTATATGTCTAAATCTAACAGTTAGATTAATCTTAACAATGGAACTGTTTATTATAGAGATAGGTCATTTACAAAAATAATCTACATAAAAGTTTAATTCTAATGAATATTTAGTAATCTTAATTAAATTATCATCATAAGTGTGATCTTAATTGGAACTCTAATTTTATTTCTACCCATATGTCTAAATCTAATAGCTACATTAATGTCAACAATTGAATCTTAACCTCATTTGAACATTGACTTAAATTATAAATACAATAATAACACTTATTATAATAACAATTATGAACTAGAATAGAATTTGGTTTAGGTTAGGGTTAGTCTTCATTAAGATCCAATCTTAATAATAATCATTGAACCTTGATTAGACCCTTACCCTAATTGGACTTAGATCTTAACTATGAAACTTATGCAAATTGTGATCCTAATCAAACCTCAATCCTAGTCCTGATAGTAACCCTTATAGAACACTTATAATTTTTTAACCATAAATTGTAATTGTAATTTTGACAATAACTTGGATTCTAAACTATATAAATTATTATTATAACAATACCTTAGTTATCCTCAACCTTGATCGAAACCTTATTGAAACGTAAACCTAAATGTAAATGCGACTCTTAGCATTAAATGTAAATTTAACCTTACCTCTAACCTTATTTTAAAAACTAATACTAATTGTAATTGTAAGCTTAAACATCACCATTTTTCACCTTAATCCCAATTCTAACCTTAAATCTTTCTCAAATACTAATTGTACTTTGTAACTTGATGATGTAGAGAGACCCTCCCTCTCATACAACATACATTGCAAGCCACTCAATTGATTTGACTTAAACCTAAAATAACTTCAAAATGAGGAGATATCAATAGGAAAACCTAAAATAACTTCAAAATGAGGATATCAATAGGAAACTAGAGTAATTTTTTTATTAAAAATATTGAAATGAAATCACATCCAAGTTGCTTTGAATTTACAATGCCTTTAGCCTTGCATGTACACACAATAATCTGAAATCTAATAAAAATAAAAATATATATGATGTCAAATCATCAAATAGCAAGAGGAAACTACAAGAAATTCATCTTACACTTGAGCTAGTTGCACTCCAATTTTTGTTCCTCAATCTGCAATTGTCAAACCTAAATCTTCTAACTCATGTCTTCAATTTAGAAAATGTGATACCATAAGTAACTCCCCTTTTTTCATAGAATGTTGCTATAATTTATACAAGTGCACCTCATTTTCTGCCAAGGAAAAATTACAGAAATTATTAATTCGAAATTATATTTTCTCCAAATAACATGTTTATTTATAAGATCACTGTAAAATAATGAATAAAATGCAAGATGCTTCATAAATATTGTCATAATCCACCTTCTCTAATGTTCAACTAATTTAATCCATACACGATCTTTTCTCCCGCTCACTGCTCCCACTTGCTTCTCCTTGCTTAGTCAGTGGATGGCTGTTGGGGCTACTTCTTAGCCTGTCTCTAGCGGTTAGTTGTGGGATAGGGTCCCGACCTCAGTTGCAAGCATTTGTGTTGTTTCCTTTGCAAATGTAGCCACTTTTGAAGTGGAGGTCCATGGTTTGGGGGTTCTAGCTATGGATCGTCTGACTTTTTCCTCAGGTGTGACTCTTGTCACGATCTACAATCCAATCCGTTTGGAGTTGGAGGATGAAGTTGCAGATGAAATTTCTCAAAAGACTAAGGACTTCTCTGAGAAGGTAGCTATTTTTCAGATTTTGAGGCTTCTGGCCTTCCCTTCTAGGTCTTCATGCTTGGATCTCTAAGCACTAGGACCCGTTGATCTCTAAATCTATCCAGATTTTCCCTGTGGCAAGGGGTTTTTTCATAGTTAAATTTGATGTTGCTAAAGATAGGAGGGCTATCTTGTGTAGTCGCTTCAACTGGGAGGACCGTCACCCTTTGTTGGCCAAAACCTGGCATGAGGGTTTCGACCCTACTTTTGAATCTTTTTTCTCATATCCCTCTTTAGGTTAGGTTCCTAAATCTCCCCCTTTACCTATGGTTGGATTTAGTTCTTGAAGTTGTGAGAGATGCCATTGGAGACTTCCAAATGGTGGATTCTAAGTCTTTGGATATTCTTCATACTACTTACGCTCACATTCTTGTGGCAATTGATATCTTGAAGGGCCTCCCTAAGAAGATCAAACTTGAGGTTCCTAATGGTTCTTGGATTCAGACTCTCGACTATGAAGGTGTTCCTTTTCGTTGTAGGGTCTGCTTCAAAATTGGATATGTGGCTATGAGCTACCCTGCGGTGCTGAGGAAATCAAAGAAAAGACCTTCCTGGTGGGCTGGGGCTTTGGATAAGCATTACTCTATCCTTAAAGCCCCTGCTCCTTTGGTTTCCCCCATGCATGTGGTTTCTTCGAGCACCTATTGTTCTCCCCAGTCTGACCAAGCTTCTAGTTCGTTGTTGAATATGGATGTTGTGGTTTCCCCTTCCTCTTTGCGTTGGGATTCTGTGGGTAATCTTTCTAGTTTGGTATTTCTTGTTTCTCTGGTTGGGCTTGATGTTGATTCTTTTGTTTGGGAGAAGGAGGCTTCTTTGGTGGAGGAAGGTTAGACAAAGGTTAAAGAAAAAAAATTCAAATGACCACAACAATCCTCTGATTGGTTTCTTCGTTCTCACTCTTTTGGGACTAAAGGGTCCTAAATGGTTTTATGATGTTGTAATTTGGTGGTAGAAGTGAACTATGTTATTTGTGAGGTCACCTTGGTCACATTTTCTTGGTTGGTGACCTGTTTCTCCTCTAGTCTATTGTATCTTTTATTTGGGCTCCATTGAATTTTTTTTGAAGTGTAAAGGGTTTTAGGAACCCTTCAAAATCTATTTTACTTAATAAAAAACAACCAATTTAATTGGTCAATTATAGCAACTCCATAATCACTAGAATATGTTGTAAGATGTGTTGCAACTTATCACCTATAAACCCACCTCTAAAGAGATTCTCTTTTAACATTAAAAATGTAATTTGATTTATGATCTTCACTACCCTATAACTACCACAACTAATAGCCAAAGAAGATTTCAAGAATATGCCAATAAGATGTTGCTAACATATGTCAAAGTCCTATGCTAGATTATACCTTAGGAGTTGGACAAATGATCTATCACGTATTTTAGGCCTCACTACATCAAATTTATTCAACAAAATATTTAAAATTCAATCTATTGTAGAAATTGAATAATTATTTTTGTTGATGAAAGATTGCTTTCACATCTGAGAATGCTCTTTCATCGCCTAATCACAACTCTAAAAAAAAGGAATATTAACTCATAAACTTGCCTCTAATTTATTATTGTAACTCTAATTCTAATCATAACCACACTCATAAAACTAACATTATTTCTAACTCTAATTCTAACCTCGTCTATAGCTCTAACCCTAGGCCTAACCTTAGTATAGCACTACTCATAATCTCAATCTAGCCTTAACCTTAAATTTGCAATACCCTAACTATAATTACAAGTGTACCACTAATTATAATTGTTAGTTTGTGGTGACAGATCAGGGAATTACTTTACATACTTCATAATTCTTTGGGGCCGGCATGTTGTAACCCTAAAGATGCAAAATACTTGTATAAAAGAGCTTAGGGTTAGAGATTTTCATATGATGTGTGATGCAAAAATTGCTTCTTGTGGTAGTATTGAGCTATAAGGGATTATAGATTGTAATCAGGTTGTAATCATTGGATCGTAATAATATTGGACTTTCTGTTTGGTCGACGTAGCCCAGGGTTTGGGTGAACCACGTTAAATCTTGGTGTCTTGTGTTCTCTTCTATGTGATTTATTATTTTTTGATATTGTTTATATTTGCATGTAATTGTTATTTTTGTCTGAGGTTAATCCTAACAATAATCATATTTGTAATCATTAGTATAGATTAGGATGTAAATCATATTTGTAATTGCAATCATAATCATTAATGATTCTATTAAGGTTTAATTACAACCACAAGTATACACACATACACATACACATACACATACACATACACATACACATACACATATACATATACATATACATATACATATATTGCATCTTAAAAATAGTTTATATCAAATATATTAAGGGATATCCTTTTCATGACATCTACTTAATTTGTGCATGTTTTTCTAATAAATTGAAATCCTAATTGTAAACCTAACCCTTAGCCTAATTGAACAAAAATACCAAATGAAGTCTAAAGATAAACCTAAACTTTATTACTAAATGTAACTTCAAACTCGACTCTAATTGATTTCTAACCATTATCAAACGTTATCCCTAAACTTAAACATGACTATAATATAAAATATGTTAGATTCTATAAGAAATGAGAATTGAGCTGGGATATAATATCAATTGTAGATCACATACATATCCAAGCAACATGTAATAGTAGATAAAAATAGTTGAATGAAAGAGAAACCTAAAATGAGAGAAAAATAGAGATAGAGAAAGAGAAGTTTGAGAAGGCTCTCAATAATCTCTTATTGAGTTATCACTTCAGTAGAGAAGGTAAAAGTAGAGCACTTATTATATTGAAAATTAAGCTACACATATACATCCAAGAGGTTCATTAACTCATCCTCCTCATAATAGGTTAAAGGTATGCAAAAATAAGTGGCATAACCTTCATAAGTGAAGACATAAAAGGATTTTGGAAGATGACAAATAAAGACAAAAGAGGATGAGATATCCAATGACCCCATAACTTACTTAGGTAATGGAAAAATAGTGATTATCAGAGGTTGCACAAGCCAAAAGAGGGTGTATAAATGAACCGTCCATGTGTGGGAATGAGTGATACATGTAGTTGAAGTAACCTATAGGTGGTTGAGAAGATGAGTCTTGATAAATGAGGTCATGTTAAGCACCCATGTACATAAATACCCTCACACCTTCCCAAAAGAAGAACCCCCCCCCCCCAATAAGAGGAATAAACCCCTAAATAGACAGATAATGAAGGACTAAGAAGCCACTCTTGAGGTAGACACTTGTCGCATCCAAACAAAAAGATTGCATTCTTGAGGTAGACAATTGTCGCATCCAAACAAAAAGATTGCAAATGAATGAACTTTCTTTTGGTGAAGATGTCTCTAATCTTCTTTGATGTGGCACAATATTTAAGATCAATGGGGCCTTCCTAAAACAACTCTCAAATGTAGTGTACATGTATCTTAATGTGTTTTGTACTTTGGTGGTGAACTGGATTTCTTGAGATCTGTATAACACATTGATTATGTAAAACATGACTATAGGTTTTTTGATTAGAATGCCACACTCAATAACAATATTCTAAATCAAACTAACTCCAGTGGTGGCATTATATGGTCCTCAATCTTAGGCTTTGTTGATGAAAAAATGATTGTAGTTTGCTTCTAATTTGACAAAAAAAAATGGACTAGAGCCAAATGAGAACAAACATCCTTTTGTAGACTTGTGATCCTGAAAATTACCCACCCAATCTAAAGCTACATATCCTACCAAGTCAATATTGACACTTGTTGCATATTTAATTCCATAATTTTGATACCCTAAATATCGTAGAGGACCCACTTAACTTCTTCCCAATGCAACTCATGTGGTTTCTACATGAATCAAAAGATCATGACCACAACATATGAAATGGTGGGTCTCACACTAGTCAAGAAGATAATACTCCTCGAAAGACATCGATATAAAGTACCATCAACCAAGGGTGAAAAGCACATACCCCCAAGTTTAAAACTTGACAAAAATGAAGTCAATGCAAGCTCACAATTAGTCATGCAAAATCTTGAAATCATATCAAGTGCATACTTGGGTTGTCCAAGGAAGATGCTTAAAGATGATTGAGCAATCTCAATTCATGGGAAGTATTGAAAAAGATAAAAAATTGACATAAAAAATCTATTGGAAGATGCCTAAAGATGATTGAGTGATCTCAATTCACAAGAAGTATTGCAAAAGATCTAATTTTGACATTAAAAATCTATCATGCGTATAACAATTTTCACTACCTTGATGGTGGATGAGTGACTCCTTACGATCAACAAGTCATCGATATACAAAACCATAATGTGAGAGTTCATCATATTTTGGAATCTATGAGAGTGGATCAAAATGACATAGGGTGAAACTAAAGGTCAGAAGGAATGCATCTATATTGACATACCAACCTTAAGGATCTTGTTTGAGGCTATAAAGATACTTTCAAAGTTGACACACAAGTGAGGGGTCCTTAAAAAACTACTCGATGTATATTTCCTCCTAAAGGTCACCATGAAGAAAGACACTCTCTACATCTATTTTATGAAGTTTCCCATAGTGGGATGCAACTATAGCTAAGGTAAGATATATGGAATTGATCTTAGAATTTGGTACACAAAATCTAAACATAATTAATACTAGAAACTTGAAAGAAAATTTTGGTACCAAGTGTTAGTGTTAAGCCTCTGATTAGATCTGTAATTTATGAATGAATAAATGATTATTGCCCAAATCATGGGAAATTTCCTTCAATGCGATAAGTCCTATGAGGGAACCATTTTTTAGTTCAATGCACTCCACTTTCTCTTGAAAATCTCACAATAATTTTCTATTGTTAAGGGTGACTCTTTATATCAATTTGATTGTATAAATATGTTGGAAATGTAATATAGACTAGGTGATGGAGTTGGGGGGGGTGTGTGGGGGGTTGGGGGGTGAATTAGGAACCAATAAAACTTTAAACTTAATATACCATTTAAACATTCACCATGTAATCTGATCTAGTTACATGCATGAAAGACTAAAAGCAATAAAACATTCATAACACTTTGACACAAGGTTAGGTACCTAATCTTCACAAAATGTGTAGAGATGCAACTAGGATCAAGTGATAATTGTTGTGCACTTGCCTTCATGTCCTCATCTATCTTGGATAGTTTATCCTTGATTTCCTTAGCAAAGATAAATGTATCACTTAACTTAACAAATAAAGAAACAACATTATTTATAGAAGTTTCAAGTGTAGCAAGAATAATAGATAATTCAACTTGGTCAATAGCTATCTTCTGTGCTACCTTCTCCAAAACTTTGTTTTCAAATTTTCTCTCTGCCCTCTGTAGAAATTTTTTCTTGTCCATTCAACTCTTCATTATATTTGTGAACAACTTCAACAAGTTGAACCAAAATTGGTTGCTTCTCATCAACCTCAATACTTAGTGCATCAATGAATATGCTTTTTATGTCCTCAAGTACTTGATTTTTCTTTTTCTTCTCTTCTCTAAGCTTCTATTGTTTAGCTCTCTTTTTCCAAAGCTCACCAAGGGTATCCATCTGATTGGGGGTCAGATTGGAAAGATCCCAATCTGGTATCACAATGTCTTCCTCTAGATCAATCTCTTCCTTAGAGGCTTTGACCTCTTTACCCTTTTCTTTCGGAACAGCAGAAGGAACAATTTCTTTTCCTTTGCTCAAAAATTTTGTTCTCGATTGAGGCTTAACCTCAACTGTCATTGCACTTATTGTAGACTCACTCGTTAAAGAAATAATAGTAGAATCAGTAGAAATAACAACAAATGTAGAAGAAATAACACTAACAATAGGAATACCTTGTTGTTGCTTAGTAGATGAAGTGAAGGAAGCTTCACTCATCATGATACTCAATAATGTTGCTCCAGAGATTGGTTGGGTGCTTGATAATGCAACTTTTACCTCAAAAAACTTGGTAGAAGCCTTCTCTAAGCTAGGTTGCACTAAGACTTTGCTCGGAGAATGAGGAAAGGAGGCCATAATCTCTGTTGCTATCTTCATTGCATCAGATTCTTGAATGCTCTGAATCTTAGGAATATATCATCTTGTAGCTTCTTGATCTTCTTCATTTTCAGCATCAACATTATCAATATCATCGATTTCTTCATCATCCATTTTTCATTGTCTTTCTCATTACCTTCTCCATCATCAATTTTCACAATCCAATCACTGGGATTGTGCAACCCATAGATGTCCTTCCATGCTATAGTGTTGGACTTCACAACTAACTCAATATCCTTTGACGAGATCAGTAATGCATTGAATTTTGGTGTCAACTTTGTTTCATTCTCCTTTAATGATTCCTTTACCTCTTTATCACTGAGACTTGACAAGAGTTATCTCAAGGTCTATTCTTTGATGTCTCTTGCAACATTTACTGCATTTTCCCATACTGGTGCAACTGCCTTGAGAATTATATTACGAACTTGAGTTTTCAGTTCATCAGGAGAGTATTTCCATTTTGTCATTTTTGCCACTAGGGCATCCTCTAGTTGTTTCTTCTCCTATGCACTTCTAGTGTCATACTTATGAGACTTGAAGTATGCCATGCCACCTCCTTCTTCTAATCTTTTAAATCTTTCTTCAAATGTAGGGGCAATCTTCTGAAATATTATTTGTTCAGCTTCATCTTCCTCCTCTCCAAGCTTAATTTTTCTTCTTGTTTGGGTTTGCCTGGTGAATACTGTAGGGGATCATTTTGCAGGTTTTGTTATAATTACCTTCCCTTTCTTCTTGGGAGGCTCTTCCTCTTTAGGCTCCTCTTCCTCTGCATCTTCTTCCTCACCTTCTTCTTCTTCAAGATCATCACCTTTTCCTTCAGTTAGCATGAGAGGGGAACTTGATGATTTGGTGTTCTTTAATATTTTGTCTACCTTCTTTCTTCCTCTCTTCACTGCCTGAGGTAACTTGATTTCAAGTCCAATTCTGGCCATAGCCTCCTCATAGGTGCCAAAATAAGGTGCCTTGGGGTCTACTGGCTCATTTAGGAGAGCCTCAATGATGTTGTTGGTGTCATCTATGTTAACCTTATATCCTAGAGGTTTAACCCATGCCACTCTAGGCCTTACTATTTGGATATAGACCTTGTCACAATCAACCAAAAAATAGATGTCTTGCTCATAGTCCTCTACCAACTTCCTTGGTATTCTAAATCTATTTTGCATTTTCTCTTTGAAGGTCTCAAAGTAGTTATCCATTATACTTTCAAAACTTTCACTCATCTCTACTATAAACTCATTAATTTGATATGGCACTGGTGTATCCTTTTTCCACACCACAGTTCCTTTTGAAGGTAAAAAATTTTGTACATAGAAGAATAAACAAGTCAACAAAGAACCAAACTTAAATGGGTTATTCTTCGAGACTCAGATGATGTCCATGTTCTTGTTGAATTGGTTCAACATTAGCTTGACAAGGTCAAAAGATAGGTTATTCTTCACCACCTTTAGTGCTAGGCCAACAGCTTCACATGATATGTTGTTTAGATGACTCGAGTTGTATATCTTGTGTGCAACAACATGAATTCCAAACTTTAGCTTCATTTTTGTGACACTGTTCAATTTTACTCCTCGGCCATCCCATTCGGCAAGAGTTCTTTTAGCTAGTTCAACTTGACCTAGGGTTTTTGTGGTCTTTTCCTTGTTCAACATTGGCAACTCGTTTATCCTATGGATCATCTTCTTTGTAATCTAGATAGGGTGATCCAACCATAAATGCATTTCATGGACTTGAATCAGGATGAACCTAATCCATTTTCCTTGGAAATCCCTTGGCATATGTAGAATATGTGTTAAACCCTTCATCTCCAGGTGTTTATGCTCGAGTTTCAAAACATCATCCACACATAGCTCATTGTATGCTTGGTTCATCTCTAGGGTTCCCAATTCTTGAATTGAGTAGTGATAAAATGACCTAATGTCATGTATAAGAAGAACCTTTGGTGGAATTTGAGATTGCAATCTAGCAGGGTCAAGTGCCTCTATAACTATTGGACTCAACTTGAATGTGGGAGCCTTATAATCAACTCCACAAACCACCATCTCCAAACCCTTTTTCATCTTGCTACTGGAAGATGCCATTCTGCTCGATTAAAATTTTGATCACAAGAGAAATCTTCAACAACAACTTCTTGAATCACTAGGAGGCTCTAAAATCTCTCGTTGCTCTAAGCTTTGAAAATTCATGATGAAACAATACATTCAATTCCCTCCTTTTAACAAAATTTTGTCTTTACGATTGCCATTAATGATTTGTACAAATGTTCACTCGGTGACAGGCTATCCTCCACTTGGTTTAGTCTTCAATGCTTAGAAGACAACTTCAACTCGGTAAGGTCTCTTGACTTAGTAGGAACTACCAACTCAGAGAGAACTTCAAACTTGGTAAAGTCACCAAACCAAGTCACCAACTCAACATCTACATCCAAAACTTGGTAAGATTATGCATCTTGACCTTTCTTAGTAAGGTCTTTAGCTCTCATCTTCACTCGGTGATCCTTGTGCATCTTGAATGTTGATATGGATCTTTTGCTTGCTAACTGGAACTAATGTTAGATGTCTTCTTCTGAGTCACAGTTCCAATACTCTCCATAGAGAACTAGGTTGAAATAGTTGAGTCACCCAACTCATTGACTTGGGTGTCAACACTTTCATTACTCTTATTTTCATCCTCAGGAGATTTCCTTACCTATTCTTGCCTCATTTGTTTTATGATATTATCAACCTTAGTTTTCTTTTCATCTTCAATTCTTCCTCTATTCATACAGTTCTTGGCAAGATGTTCAAGTTTTGTACATACAAAACATCTTAGTTTTCTCCAATGTGTCCAAACTCACCACAATAGTGACATCTACACCATGTATTGTAATCCCAACCAAATATAGCTTTGGCAATTTGTTCTGTTGGGTTCTATTTCTTGATCTTGCACTCTGAAGATTTGTGTCCTTTTTTTTTGGCAATCGTGACACTTTCCTTCAAGCTTAGGTTTCTCCGTGCATTCACTTGCTCTATGTCCTAGTTTGTTGCAACTTAAAAATTTCCACTAAACTTTTATTTACCATTGCTCTAACACTTTTTTGGTGTATGAATTATCTTTCCACAATGACTACCTGTAGGCCTTTTTTTCTTTTGAGCTCCTTGCTGAGATGATTCACCTTCTTTTGTGTATCTTAATCCAACTTTGCCTTTGTGTCTAAATTGAGTTTGCTTATCCAACTAATTCATGTTTTCTTGTGAATTCATTATCCTCTCATTGGTCTGCTTCTCTATGCTGAGATCATTCTTTAATCTTTCATTTTCTATCCTCAAGTTAATGAGCTCTTGATTTGCATCATTGAGTTGATCAATCGAATCTGATTGCTGAAGAGATAGTTGATTTATTTGGTTGTCCTTTTCTTCTATTTCTTCATTGGCTTTGTCATTTTATTCCATGACTTTACATAATCTGATTGATTGAATTTCTTGTTCTCTTTTCAACTTTGACTTCTTCATGAAGAGTACGATTCTTGTTAAGTAGATTTGTGATTGCTACATCAACTTCATTTGTACTTCTTTCTTGACAAATATCTTTAATTCTTTCTTCAGTGTAGAGATTGTCATTCATCTGTGCTGCAAGATCTTTTCTTCTTTTTAAGGATTGAAAGAGTTGCTCCTTTGCTTTCTTGAGTTGATCCATGGCTAATTGTAGATCTGACTTTTCATTTTTAATATCTTTCTCTAGTCTATAGATTTCCATTGTCTCTGATATTTTCTCAAGCTGCTAAGCTTCTGATGTGAGAACCAATACTCTGATACCAATTATTGGAAATGTAATATAGACTAGGAGACTGAGGAGCAGGGGTGGGGGCTGAATCGGGAACCAATAAAACTTTAAACTTTGTTCACCAATTAAACATTCACCATGTAATTTGATCTAGTTGCATGCGTGGAAGACTGAAAGCAATAAAACATACATAACACTTTGACACAAGATTGGTAATCCAAAAACCTTCCAAATAGGAAGTAAAACTAGGGTGGGGATGATACCCACAAGTTTTATGACTACAATATAAAGTTGGCCTGTTAAGGCTTACAATTGACCACTTTTGGCGATCTGCCCTATTAGGAGCAATAAGGACTATTAGGTCCACCTTATTAAAGGAATTACAAATAGACAACGAAGTATGCACTCAATTAGGAGATTTGGAATGAGAGAGTCAAGTCCACCTTGTGAAAGGATTTGATTGATGCACCTATTAGGATGAATCAATGGTTGGTCTCTGATCTGCAACTCAATTTGCTGAATGAGATTTCTTTGAATAACAATGATCACCTAACTGTGATAGATAAGTCTCTGCTTTCCCTTATATTGCTTGTAGCCTTCTTCAATTCACACTCATCAACTTCTTACTTGTTCACATACTTGTTACATTTGGATATAAAAAAATGTATTACATATATGCCAATCAACTTAATTACCTTCTAGAGTCGTTTACAATACCAAATTCATCATAATTTACAAAGTCATCCCACTACTATAACTCGGGTTTTGAAGACAACTCAGTGATGTTTTGACACTCAACAAACACTATCAACATCAACATACTCTAGCACTCAGTTGACATTGAATCTCGGTCCATACTGATCACTTTGAGTAGTAGGAACTTGATCAACACTGTATGACTCGGTCAACACTGAGAAACTTAGCAAATACTAAATCACTCTGTTGAAGCTACATGACTCAATCAACACTAAATTTACTTTGTTAACACTACATAGATTGGTTTACACTATACTCTGTCTCATATGTGTGGTAGATGCTATGAAACTCAACATGAACTATAGTCTAACTGATTAGCTTCGAAGCAACTGAAACACTTGGTTAACACTGCTATAAGTATGGTAAGCTTAGTAGAAACTATAGAGCTCGGTAGCAATAAAACTAACTGACTAAGTGTTGAGTCACTAATAGAAAAATTGACCTTAATGTCAACAAAATATGCATCATGTGTGTAAGGTAATTCATGGAATAAAAAGATTTAAAGTTCTATTTTTCCATAAAAAATGCTCTTATTCTATTATTTATATTATTCTTCTTTTTAAAGCTAGATTTATGCAACTACAGCTACACAAAATTCTACATGGTATTAGAGCTTAGAGAGCTAGAAGAAGAAGCATTTTTTGTAGGTACAATATATCAAAGCTTTCAAGAATGGAGCTTTCAACATTTGTCTTTCTCATCCCATTCAATTATTTCAAGTGGAAGACACCAATTCTACTTACTCCCACAAGCAAAGGCTTGCATCAGAATGTCACAACATTAGAGGTTGGACCCAATGAACTACATCAGACATAGGCCAAGATCATGCTCTGTTCGCATGGTTCTTGCCTTCATTTTTTCTTTAGTGACATATGTTTCAATGGACCTGACATGACTCTTTGTGCATATGCTTCTTTGCTTCCATAGTTGATCATATTTATAGAGGATTGACAAATGTATTTTTAATTAGCAATTTATTCTTGTATGATTGAGTAAAGTCGTTAGTGTCCCTCGTACCAAATCATGTGTTAGTTGCATCCTTCAATGATAGATGTTTTGCCTATGTTTTCCATCTATACTTTGTTTGAGGGAGCTATGCAGATTATTGTTTATTGTATCTTTGATGTGATTGATCAATGTTTTTCCTTTGTTTGTCATATGTTCATTGTTCGAGTAGTGTTGTTGGGGGCACTCATTCTAAATGCTCCTGATCATCATCTCAGTTCCAAAGAAAGTTCTTCATTCATCACTATGGTGGTATCATTTGACAAATGTGCATATTTTTCTTGTCCCAAATAGTTTCCACTCCTACAGTAACAATTATTGTCATAGATGACGAAAATTGTTACTGTAGGAGTGAAAAATATTTTTAAAAACTTACTAGATTTTATCTCTACCATTTGTTATTATGTCATATTACATGATTGAAATTATTCAAAATATCTAACTATTTAAAGTTTTCAAATAAGTTTTGTGTACAAGGAAAAGTGATTTCAAAAGAAATGAAATTTACAATAAGAACATCCAAGATGACAAATCAAAATAATAATTAAGATTAGGCCCAAAAAAAGTTCGAACCAATGAACTACCGAATGAAGATGCGTATGATGTTCTTGATGATAAATAGATTTTCTCCATGATGATGGATTTGGTGCGTGCTCACAATTTTGATAACATAGAGGTGCTCAACTATGCTCAAGGATTAAGAATGAATCTATGTTGCTGGAAAGTACAATAATGGATTTTATGAGTGACCACAACATTGATAGCATAAAGGTTCTCAAGGATGAGGAATGACTCTATGTTGAATGAGATTTCATAAGTTGTGATGAAATAATGAATGATAGTCAGTAGAAAATAGATACGTGTTTGATATATAGTTCGAGTGATGAAAAGAGATGGATGGTTGAAATTAAGTTATGAGAATCCACATGGTAATGATTGATTGAGAGGAATAAAATGAACTAAAAATTTCTTTTGGGTACTGGGTGAGACAAGACCCATGAGCTTGTGTAAGAAGCCCATGCAATTTATGTGATGGAGGAGTTGGCCACACTTAACTAATTTTTTTTTGGTACTGGGTGGGACAAGACCCATGAGCTTGAAGCCCGTGCAATTTATGTGATGAAGGAGTTGGCCACTCTTAATCTTTGATTAAGTGTGTGCACTTGCTTAAGGAGGGGATTAGGTGGATATTAGGATTACGATTAAGAGGAAAGTGAGAATATAAGAAGATGTGACATGTGAGGGAATAAATTAAATAGATAGATTTATTTATTTATTCAATTGATTCAAAGAATAGGACAAGAGATGGGTAAGTAATTATTTACAATGGGTTGTTAGAGGAAAGACGATGAATATTGAATAAATAGTATACTATTATTTAATTAATACAAATTATGAGGAATTAGATGAAATAAGGTCAAGTGGTTGCAAGTTGATTAATAATTGATTATAATCTTAACATACTGAGTGAAAGCAAAGGGTTATAGTTTAATTGGTAAGGATGATCTACATATTCTTTCATAATGTCAATATTAAGGTTCAAATTTCTTGAAGATATAATTCAACAGAGTTCAATTGCTTAATAATTTTGATGAAATGGAGATCCTTATTTATAAAAAAAATCAAAGAACAACTTTGATTTTAGATGCTCAATCTCTACTATTTGTTAATATCACGTTATGGTTGAAATTATTCAAAAGATCATATTATTTAAAGTTTCCAAATAATTTTATTTATTATTAATCATAATAATAAAACCTTAAGTGTAATCTAAGAGTTGTATATTTTTCATTATGTTAGTTACTACATTTCAAATTTCTTGTAAATAGTTCATTATTCAGATAGCTTGATAATTTTGATGTATTATATATTCCTATTTGTAAAAATTTAATCAAAAGAAAAGTCTAATTCTAAATACATACTCTTATACGAGAAAAAGGTTAATTTCATTTCATTAATTAAATTATCTTTTCCCCCTTCTTAAGATTTTGCTTTATCACCTTTGGCATTATCTATTTAATAATTAATTAGTAATTATTAAATAGCTTTTACCTTTTAGGTTATCCTTTCAATTTCGATCTTTTGTTATAAAAAACATCTTTTCTTTTTTTAGAATACAATTTGCATATTTTCAGAGCAAATTCTTGCCTTTTTTTTTTTTTTTCTATGACAGGTTTTCTATAAGCATGTATTCGAGGGCTTCATGAATTTGTTTTGCGTATTTGCTCAAATCTTTCAACTCTCTCATAATCTAATATATAAAGATTCATTAAATATATTTGAAAAGCAACTAAACCAGAATAAATTCTTTGATATTTTAGATAAATTAGATCTTCTTAATAAACAAACTTAAATCAAATCACAACTTTTAACCTAGACATGTACCTCCTCATTCTATTCCAATCTATTATATAAAAGCAAATATACCAGTACCCATATAATCTAATTATTTTTAGTCTATATAATTTAAATTATTTTCATTAAAAAATATAAAGTAAATAAACAAGAATCGATGGAGGTGGTGGAAGGGTGGAAAGGAAAAGTTGGTGTAATGTTGGATAAGCATCCTCTTTCGGCATCACACCCACATGAACTTGCCTTGGCAGAAGAAACCAAAAGAAAAAGGAAAAGTTCTTTAGCTACTTTAGATCCATGCATATACATTTCCAACCTAATTTCATACCCAACCTACTTTAAATTGTTGCAGGTTCAGTCAGATATAGTCACAAAGGATAATAATCCACTGTTAAGAGATGTCAATGCAGGAGCCATTTGGTGAAGTGAGAGACCAGTCAGAGACAAGCGGACCAGTTGGAGCCATTCTTACTTTAGTGGCAGTGATTGTTTTCTTGGGAATGTTGGGATGGATTATTGCCAAAGTTTGTGGAGGTCGTTTACTCAGAATGCATATGAAAAATGATGGCCGCCATGGATGGATGAAATGGTGGCTTTCAATCTGTTTGTGCGAGGACATTGAAAGAGCAAACAGGATAGATAATGCCAATATTTCTAAAAGTAACGATGGTCAGTGATACCTTCGCTGATAGCTGGTTGTTGAAATCATGTAGGATAGACGAGTTTGTGTAAATGATTAGTGATATTACAGAGCCAAAGAAAATGACTGTTTTTTTTGCAAGCAGTTCTACATTTCATTGGTTCAAGGGACAATGGGGGATGGGCATGTAAATTGTTTGAGAAGTTTAGGGTTTTTGGTTTGGTTTGGTTAAGTTTGCATAGTTCTTGTAGTCTTTGTTTGAACTTAGTAATTTAGTTTAACTTTTAAAAACAAAATGTTTCTTATTCCTTAACTTTGAATTTGTTTCTAAGTTTAAAGTCAGATGTTTCAATGTCTGATGTAAGAGTTGTTGGCTTGGTTTTATAAGAAAAATGATAGTAAAACAATCTTGTAATTGTATATAAATAAGTTTTGTTTTTTGTTGGTATACTTTGGAAAAGATAACTCTTCAATAATAAAGGAAAAATTAATGATTTCTTAAAAAAATTTAGGGATCAATGAGTTTGACTCAAATTATTTAACACTTTTAACTTACAAATCAAGTCTCAGTGTGTGATGTTTAAATATAAAAAGATAAAATAATTCTCTAAAACAAATAATAGAGAGCTCCATCAACTCTGAGGTCAGCCCAAATGATAAAAACAAGACATGAAATTGATCCTTTAGAGTGAATGCAATAAAATTTTGCAATACATTATGACATAAGAAAACAAGAAAATCAAAATACATTTTAGATTTTTGCAAAGAAAAAAAAGATTTTCCTATAACTCATAATTATTTATTTTCAACTTAAAATCATCACAACTTCATACAATTTAATAAAGGGAATTAAAAAAGATAGGAGCATGCATGAAATTCAAATTGGAGTACATGGAATTCATTCAGAAATTTTATTTTGAAATTGAGTGCATTTAATGGAAGATCTAGGAAATCTAATCTAAAAATTTATTAGGGTGGTGGAGGACCATCTTTAAACATCACACACTAATGGAAAAATTAAGTTGAAAAAATAACTTAATTTGACCATTTAACACTTTTAATTTAGGAATCAAGCCTTAGTATGTAATATTTAAACCATCGTGATGATCTTACACACAACATATGTTCTCTTGTAGTGAATGTGTCTCTTTGCAATTTGTCACAGATTATTTTCTTCTTCTTTTTCTTCTCTCATTTATATTACCATGAGCACAAGGTTGTCTCATACACTCACTATAGTGGAGGCTAAATATGTTGTCATGAATTCTGGACACCTAAATTCAATATAAGTTTTTTATTATTTCAATCTTGACATAAGCCCTTATTTCTAATTGTGCTCCTCTATTATTCCTTAATTAAAAAAATTGTCTTTATCACCTATGACCTATGCAACCATTTGTTGTGTGTTGACCTGGAAATTATTTATGTTTGATAATTACACCTCCTGATTATCTAGGACGTCTAGTTTCAATTTGAGCCCCAATTAGGTGGAACATAACACCCTGCTCTTGAAAATATAATATCTAGGGCATTGCCCTCCTTGAGGTTTGGGTTGAAATTGGAAATAAGGCCCCATTTCAATGATTTTGTGTAATATTTGACCTGCTTGACTTTCAACCTCCAAGATGTTGTAAGAAATATATAAAAGCACCATCTCTCCTCGTTTAGGTAACCACAATCAAGATTTTGAATCATTCATTATCATCAAGTTCAAGATATTAAGGAAATAATCCAAGCATTCAAGATCCAGATTCCTTCTCAAGAATTTACGTTGTTCTTCTCTACCAATCAAGCATGTTTCCCTAATTGAAAGTCAAGTAAAGGATTTTTATATCAAGAAAAAATTTACACATACTATACATCCATCCAAATCTTCATTTTTCTTCTCACTCAAGAATTATGGAAAACTACAACATCCATTACATAAGGTTTTTTGTTTCATGATTTTCTTTTGAATTTTTATGTTAAAAGTCATTGCATGAACACATTTGATCATATTCAAAAAAATATTTGTATTGCCTAGTTATGACGCATTCAGATGGTAATATATTGGCCTATTTTAGGAGATATTTCCTGTATAAAACTCGTATAAGATTGATGAAATGTCTTGGATCCTTAAAGTAAAATAAAATGCATCTCCACAGATATAATAGAAAATATAAAAACAATTAAGCTTCACACCTCAACTAGATTTCGTTTTTATTCTCACTTCCCCTGCAAGTCTGAATAAATGATTGCAATAGTCTAATCTGCTACAACATAACATGCAAATTTTCCTCCCATCCCAATGCCACTAAATGACTTTAACATGTCTTTCTTTCTCTTCCCAAACAAGTAGAAAATATAAATACAACTTAAGTTTCACCTTACACTGGATTTGGGTTTTCTTCCCACTTCCCCTGTATTTGCATACAATTTCTGAAGGAGTAGGTAAGTGCAATGCTGCCATCCATTCTTTTCAATACATATCTTTCAACTACAACATAACATGCAAATTTTCCTGCCTTCCCAATGCCACTGAATGACTTCTCCACTCTTACCTCTCTTCCTCCTTGTTCTGATCCATGTCTAGCTTGATCCTCTCTCATTCTAGCAATGATGGGCCAGCTAAGTTTCATACCACTAGCTTTCCCCACTCCTTTAAACAAAATACTCCCATCATCATCTGCAATTTCCTCAATTTCCTCCTCCCCAAACAGTAGTGCTTCTTCCACCTTAAGAATCTTGTCCACAACAATATCATTTTCCTCTCCCATCCCACCTTGAGTAGAGTATATCTCTTCCCAAAACTTCTCTAGATCCATCTTGTAGAAGGGACACTTGATGAGCTGGCTCTTGGGACTCTTCAATGCAGTACCTACTTCAGTGATGAAGATGAAGGGGCAGTACCACTCCCCAACTATCACAGCAGGAGAACTTCTTTGTGAAACAGGGAATTCAAAGGAGGCTAATTGTGCTCTCAGATCAGCATCTTCCCCTCCAACATGAGCAAGTTTTCCCTGTTTACCTCGCAAGTCTTTGGCCAACACACACCAATTACGCATGCGGAGATATGAAGGGGAGTAGCTATTTGATGCTGTGCACTGTGATATGAAACCTGAGTTTCCTGAGGTTATCCGCAAATGTTGATGTGGGTTGGTGGGCTGCAAATATCTGGGAGGGATGTCATTTACACATTGACAAAAGCAACATGATCTAATGTCCTCTGGAGTAGAGCATGTTTCTACTAATCTGTCCACAACATCAACATACAATTAATCAGTTAAATGAACCCATAAATACCCTTGTCTCCTGATAACTATCCTACAAACCAAAAGAGCATAAAATGTGGAGTAACAAGTCTACAATAACTTGCAATCTGATATTTTGTGCAGTCAAGAAAGAAGTAAAATGAAAAGAGACATCTAACACGGGGAAATTTTTGAACAAAAATCAAGGGAGAAGGCAAGGAAAATTCAGAGTCAATTGACTACTCTGAAAGAGGAAATAATCTTTCCATCCTCGCATAGACTCAAAACTTATATAACCTGCTCAATTTAGTGAAAAGTACCCAAGTCTCCACAAATTAACATCCATCCGATATACAGACCACATATAATCTCAAGAATTTGCTATATATATATAAACAATCCTACTTTGAATGAAATATGAATAAAATATTGCCATAGTTTCAAACTTGCATAATTTTAAATTTGGTTACCCTTTGTCCTTGCCTTGCGCCAGCACCACATAGTAGCAATGGGAAGAGATAGGTTGGCCCAAAACAGGAATCATATACACTTTATGAAATGATGTTGAAGGGAACACACCTTCTCTTGGAGGATAAAAGATTGCTAAGCACTTGTCTTGGGGAAATGGCAATTCCTGCAGATAATTGCCTTTGCACTTGCAGCATCCCCAACAACAGGATGAATATGGAGGATCCATATTCTCAGCCTCATCATCTCCCTGAATTAAGAGATATCCAGAGTAAGGGCCTTCAGGCGGTGGGAATAAAATATGGGTATTCGCATTTCTTGCAGCTCCAGGCGGCGGGGGTAAAACATTGGCATCTCCAGCAGCTGCTCTGGCCTGCCTGTACGCTGCTACAGATATTGTTGAGTACATTGATTGATCAGAACCCCAAAATAGATGTAGGAAACCTTGACTATTTTTAAGTATACCAACTAATTGTTAATCTCAGCCGAGCAGTAGGATAGAGCTTTGCATCATTTAATATGAAACCCTTGACTGATCAGATTCCAAAGATGATTTGTAGTAAACCTTACATCTAAAATTTACTGAATAATGACAAATTTAAAGTATACAGATCTATTGCTACTCTCAACTGGGCAGTAGGATAGAGCTTTGCATAATGCAATGTGAAACCCTAGATTGATCAGATCCCAAATATAATGGTAGGAAGCCTTCAAGTTGCGAATTTAGAGATAAGTGACAAATTTTGAAGCATACCAACCAGTTGGTACTCATAACTAGACGGTAGCAACGCGGAACCCTCCAGAATACAGAGTAATGTTGCAATTGCAAGATATTTACATAAATATCCAGTTTAATCAGACACATTGGCGGGTAGGACCAGTCTGGGTCGTAATGGTTATAACAAGTTCAATTTATTCTTTCTTAGCTTTTGAAATGATTTTGAGTGCCACTGATTTTGGATGAGTCCCATTTTATTTTAATATATTTTATGAAACAGTATATATTTATAATTTAAACAATATATGTTATTTAATTTAAACAATATATGTTGTATAATTTAAAAAATTGCCTAATCAATTTCGAAAAAGAATATTTTCTACATTATAATGTCAATACAATTATATATAATTGCATTACTATCTTATACATTATAATGTTATAATTATGTCGAGAGGCATATACAATGGGAGTAACAATTACCAACACGAGAATATTTCAATGAATAATCCGTGTAAGGAAAAAAGATTTGATGAGAGTTACAAATGAAATTCACTTTTAAAATAAATTATGGCGAGAGACATATACAATGGGAGCAACAATTACCAGGGTGAAAATATTTTAAGGAATAATCTGTATAAAGAAAAAAATATTTGATGAGAGTTACAAAGGAAATTCACTCTTAAGAATTAATTTAAAATAGCAAATGCCATTTGACATTCATATATAATTGCAATACTATCTTCTACATTATAATGTCATAATTATGCCGAGAGGCATATACAATGGGAGCAACAATTCCCAACACGAGAATATTTCAAGGAATAAACCATGTAAGGAAATAAGATTTGAGGAGAGTTACAAACGAAATTCACTTTTAAAAATTAATTTAAAATAGCAAATGTCATTTGGCATTCACAAAAATGTTAAAAACCAAATTAAAATATGTAATGCCATTTGGCAATCATAATTATTAACAAATAGAAATAGAAAATAAAATTGATGGGAGTTACAAATGAAATTTATTTTTAAAAACTAATTTAAAATAACAAATACCATTTGGCATTCACAAAAATGTTAAAAACTAAATTAAAATAATTAATGCCATATTTTTTTTTGGATCGATAATAGGTTTTTTGTATTAATAAAAAAAAATAAGTACATAACATAAAGAAAGGATTAAGTCCTACCATCATCTACCTCTTTTGCCCTTCAAGTTTACATCCTTTCCTTCCCCTCTTATAGCTAATTTCCATCTATCAACCTTTCCTCTATTCTAGGACTATATAGTCTAAATTTTTACATACTACAAATTCATCCATAAAAACATTTTTCGAAACTAAGATATTAGCTCATACTCGAGCTCTATCTCTCCTGCGTTGCATTTTCATTTGTCTGCAGCTTTGACTTTGAAAAAATCAAACTTGGTTTTCATTCAAATTTGTATAGTTGACTGTAGTTCTCTATCTTTTCAACTTTGTCTTTCTCATTAGCTTCATGTAAACACAAAAATCTGTGGATTCCTGCCACTGGTTGCCTCATCCCTCAATCTCTGCCCGATCTCGACCAGGAGCCTCCACTACTTCTTCTACGACGAGGAACATTCCTCCATGGCCCGACAACTGCATCTTGCTCTGATCATTCCACACACCCTAGTTCTCTCACCACTCTTTGCCAGGCTTCCTCTGCTTTCCTATACATAAGGGTTTTTATCAACTCTTGCTTTCCAACACAAAAAGGGCATGCAACCGAAGCATCAAGCATCATCCTCATCAACAAAACACTCGCTAATATCTTGCCCACTGTTAGAAATGCTTTAGAATAACTGAGGGTGGGCAGGGGGGGTGGGTTGAATCAGTTATTCAAGGTCCAAATGTCCTATTCAAACTTTTCATACTAAGTGTAGTGAACCCATTCAATCATTCATTCATCCAAGCTTTAACTTTTCTGATCAGCAAGTTACTGTAGATCAACATGCAAGCATAACACATAACATTGTGATTTACGTGGAAATCCAACTTGGGAAAAACCACTAGTAACATGCTACTCAATTCTCGCTCTTCTAAAGTGATGCCTTGTTAAAGGCTTACAACACACTGTCAAATGTGACATTGTTGGAGGATTTACATTCACTTGAAATGCCACCCTATTAAAGGATTTACAAATGGTTGTTAGGCCAACCTAAGTCTATAGAATTTCCATATCTAATACAATTGCTAGAGAGTATTAGAAAATCTTTGACCTGATTACAACATACAACTTAACTTGCAGATCTCAGATTACTTCTCAGCTCATTCCATTGCCTGACCTTCAATCTTTGCAACTCTGACAACTTTCCCTCCTTTCAAGCTTAGTCTCCTTGAGTCTTCATGCTCAATGTACCAGTGTAATCATCTCTTCTTGACCACTTGTAGAAGTAGAGCCTTTGTACTTTTCCTTCTCATAGATGTCTTCTTCCAGAGACCCTTCTATCCACTTCGCAATTTGGCTCTTTGGCAGCAACAGCATCAACGACATTATCTTCTTGGTCTATGACTTCTTAAATGGAAGTCTTGGAGTTCCTTTCCAGCTCAAATCTTCCATTCTTCAATTTCAATTCGTATGGATTAGGTAGGATTCATTGTATCTAACCCATATTTTGTTTCCTCTAGAAACTTCTTGAATAATCCTTTTGAATTCGCCCAAAAATGGTTTACATAGAATTCTGTGCCACCAGCTCATCATCCTTATCTTCCAACTAGTTCACAAAATTTAAGATAACCACTAAGTCGGCTCAGATTTGGCGAATCTTTGTCATTTAAAATAATGTAGCAGCTCGACACTATTGAAATACTGGTGCTCAGCACATACTATGTTACTCGACATCAACTATGTTTTTCCTGATGCTCAACACCTAAAGATCACTTGACATACACTAGAATTTTCTATTACTCGGCACCAACTGAGAATTTACTCGGCTTCAACTAACTTGCTTGGCACCCACTAATGAACTTAGTTTAAGATTTGTAATCAACCTTGTTGCAACTTATTCCTCCAATGTTTCTAAGTGTGCCCAACCTTTGTATCTTTGAGTATGTTATCAATACATCATTTAACCATTCTCTTAACTGATCCTTGCACTTCATTACAACATTATAACTCAACCTTTCCCTTAGGTGCTCTTGTTACATCTTGTTGATGAAATCCTCTTCATCAATCAACTAAGTGATAGTACTTGGATCTTATAAGAAAATGTCATTCCTACAAGTAGCAAGTTTGACATCAATGACAAAACAATGATTGAAAACATTCTGTTATCAACAATCTTCCTTATTTGCAACAATCTCCCTCTTTGATCTTCATCAATGAGCTTTTCAATCATATTTCCAACAATCTCCCTCTTTGGCATTGATGGAAAACCAAACTGATCAACCATCAGACTAAACTATTCATCCACAAGCTAACTAGGTTAGAATAGTAAGTTAAATGCCAAAAAGTAATTGTATTACCATCACCATCAGTTTTCACATTTCCTTCTACTATTCTGATTGCTTCATTTCTGCTTCTCCCTCTTAGCTGTTGTAACCTTTCTTTTCTTCTCTCCCTCTGTATTACTCATCTTGTGTTGTTCTGATCAACTTTTGATTATTTCTGTCTACTTCTCCCTCTATCTTCATTTGATCACATGTTGTTGATTAGTTTCTTACTACTTCTCCCTCTTTGACAACAATGCCAAAGACATATTAGCATCTTAATATGCAAGTGTAGCTTTTATAGGTTCATTCAATTTCTCGCTTTGTCACCTTACTTGTGACTGATTTTGAAATTCTACACTTTGATTACTTTAGGCATGAATCCTAAAGTAAATATCCTCTACATCAATGTGTAAAATCGTTTAACAGGGTAAAAGCACAAACCTGTGTCACCTTTTATAAAGGAGAAGTGATATTAGAATTTAAAGTCTTCAACCTTAATGAAATAAAAGTGGCATTTGTGCTTAGAATTTGAAGATGATGTAAACTAATGAAATGTGTAAAATTGGATGAAGTTTATGTCTATAATTTTTTTTAAAAAAATTGAGTGAAAATTTTATTTATTTTTGAATTTTTAAAGTGTATTTTTGAATTTTTTAAAAATACTAAAAATATAGAGTTTTTTTCCCATCAAACAAATATATGCAAATGTTCATATTTTGGTTTGATTTGGGAATATGTTAGAGTTAACATGTATACCTGGTGCACCAAAAAAGAAAAATTGAAATTTGGCTAATATTTTTGAAGTTATAACTAGTCAAAGTCAAAGTTATCAGAAATAGATAGTTTTTTTCTCCCGTCAAACTTTTTCCATCAAATCTACATATTTTTTAAAACAAATTACATATTCTTGAAGAAGACTCTCTCCTCTAGTGCACCATTAAAAAAAAAAAAAAAATTTAACATGATTTACTATTTTTTTCTTATTTTTGAATAGACATCTTCCTGAATCTTAAGATACCTACTTGTAATATTTTCAAATTAGAACATATTATTCATAATCAAAACTTTAAAAAAATTATACAATCATAATCGTGACTCTGAGAACTAAAAAAGTATATTTTTAGTTTTAAAAAATACTTCAATTTAGTAGGTCAAATTGGCCTTCAAAGTGAGATGTTTACAGAAATTTTGATTTTTGCTTGTTTGGTTGCCACATAGACTGTTTCGGCCGAAACTGTTTCGGCCGTAACGGTTACGGCCAAAACGGTTTCGGCCGAAACCCCTGTCGGCATGAGAAATCGCTAGCAGTTAATGTGACTATTTGATATAAAAAAATATTGTTTTCCTTTTTTAAAAAAATTAAATATGCAGGGACAGCGAAAATTGGAAGAAGATTTGCAAAAAATAATTAATTTTGAAGCAATTTTCAACAACTATTTTGCGGATTTAATCAATATTGCAAAGGATTGAATATTTTGAAGGTGCTTTTTTTCTCTTCTAATTATTTTTATTTTTATGTATTATATATTGAACCATTAGCTGATATTTGGTGAAATCTAAATTTATTTATTTATTTTTTCTATAGATTGAAATATTCAATGGGTAGTAAAAGGAAAAGATCAAAGAAATATGATAGAAAAAGAGATGACAAAATGAAAGGCCATACAAAACATGCTCAAAACCAACCTACTAAAATTCCTGAACATGATGAGATTCATGAAGAAAATGAAAGTAATGAAGAGGAAGAAATTGGCAGTTCTATTGATAGAGACAAATTAGAAAGCATAAAAAATTTGATGGATTTGGATGAAGAACTACTTTTTAACCAAATTCCATATAAAGATATGATAAATGATAACACTATCAGAAAGCATTGTCAGAACATGTGGGATGAATATTTCAAGGATAAAAGTATATTTGGACAGGCACAATTATTTGTCAAGTTATTTAGGAGAAAAGATATGAGACCTGTTTTAGAGTTGTTGGGTGTTGATAACAGGAAAAGCCATGCCCATAATATTAATAAAACAATAGTTGAAAATTTGCAAAATGCTTATAACAAAATTGACAACACAACTCGAGGAGGTGATTTGAGTAATGCACGTAGAGCATTGATGACTACTATATCTAGTAGAAAATTGAAACATAGAAAACAGGTACGTGCAATTTATAATGTACTACATATATCTAGAAGAACTGTCCAGAGATACATCAAGAGGAGAAATATGCTAGATGATAACATTGAGAATAACTGGGTGAATATTTGTAGAGTTCCTCGAAAAGACAGGATTTTTGAAGAAGTAAAAAGACAAGTTATTGAATTTTGGAACACACATTCTCGTGTTTCTTTCAACAGGCGTGATACTATACAAAATAAAGATCAAGAAACAGGGGCCAAAATTGAACATCCAAAACATTTCATAGATATAACTCAAAGTGAACTTTTTGAAGCATTCAAACAAGAATTTTCAAATGTCAAAATATGTTAGAGAATGTTTGAGAGTTTACGTCCTTCCTTTGTACGCATAAATAAGATGCGAGAAACTTGTTGTTGTAGAAATCATGTTGAATTTGGTCTACACTTGCAATCATTTAAAAAAGTTATGGCAATACTTGATCCTAATTTGGTCATCCCTAGCAGTACAACACAATTTGTGAGGTCCATATTGTGTGATAAATTAGAAGATTCAGATGAATTCAAAGTGCAATGCATCAAAAATCAATGTGAAGATTGTGCAGATTTACACAAATTTTTTGAAATTATGCAAGTTGAGAATATTAATGAATCCACACCAGTTTCATGGATGAGATATGAATATGATACATACCAAAATAATAGAGGGGATGAATCCAGAAAAATTGTATTGAAGGAGAGTGAATTGCATTATGATGAGTTCATGGCCAAGTTCCATCCATTGATATATCCACATATCCAACATTGTCATGGTGCACGATGGCAAGCTAAATAGTTTCGTGATTCCAAAAATTGTTTTCCACCTGGTTGTATACTTTCAGTTGTAGATTTTTTTGAGAATTATACATTTGCACCTCATACAGAGCTCCAAAGCCAATATTATCATTCTGAACAAGTTGTAATATTTATGCACGTGACCTATAGACATGCACAATTTGAGGTGGATCAGATAGAAAGATTGGATGAAAATGAACGCATCATCATCAAAGAGGTTCATTTCTATATTAGCGATGATAAAGTTCATGACAGGAGTTATGTGGCTCATTGTTTTGCAATGTTCTCTGAAGATCTCAGAAATCGTGGAATAAATGTTTCAGAGCACTGGATTTGGTCTGATGGATGTGCAGGTTAGTATACATGAAAAAGTTACACATTTATTCAACTTTATTTTAACTTGTATTTATTTTGACATGTCTATTTCTATTTGATATATGTACTTGGATAATTGTAGATACTTATCATGTTTCACGTTCACAGGACAATTCAAATCTGCAAAAGCATTTAATTGGTTAGCAATGCAACATGCTAGAACCAATGTTAAGTTTTTATGGAATTTCTTTGAAAGTGGACACTGAAAAGGGGAGCATGATGGAGTAGGTGCATGTATAAAACATGCACTTCGACAACATGAACTTGCAAGTAAATATATGCATTTTTAAATGTACATGTTTAATACTCTAATAGCATATATTTTAAATTTTATATATACATGCATATTTTTTTCCCTCCCTCTGGAATAGGATAGAGAGCACAAATCAAATTGTTGAATGGTGCAAAGTTCATTTTGTTACTCGAGATACTGAATACAATAAGCGTTACTTTTGGGAGGTGAAAGGTGAACTAAGTTATATTTATTTTTAATGTCTTTTTCAAATCAAGTTGAGGTTTTAATTAAATATTTATTTTGAAATATGACAATTAGTTTTTGTATTTGTAACAGATATAGATCGATCTAATCCTTACAATTGTCAAATGATTCCTAGAATTAGAAGTTTACATCAAGTGATGACTACAGGAAACCATAAACCTCCAGTACTTAAAGTAAGAGAGAAAACATGTTTTTGTGATGACTGCATTAAGGACAATGTAGTGATTGCATGTGAAAATATTGGAAATGGATATGTTTCACATTGGGATTTGAAGGAGATAGTTAGAAAGCCTCCTTTTGAAGATGTTGACATTGACATTGACATTCATGATCCTGTATATTCAGCTGATTATGAGCGCATTTCTGATTTAGTTGTGGCAGGTTTGTGTGCATATATACATATATATAAATTAATATACATGTATATTTGTTTTAAAATTAATTTATATTTATCTTTTTATATACATGCAGGAGATATTTTTGCAGTTCAAGCCTTACCAGATAATGCAGAAAATGTGGACTATTATCTTTTAAGATGCACAAAAGCAAAACACAAGTTGCTAGAAGGAACTATAGATGCTGATGAACAGTCATATCCAATTGGATCAATTGTTATTGAAGGAACATATTATCAACAAACAAGGGTAATTGGTAGTGGTATTGAATTTATTGAATACAAGCCTGGAGAAAAGGTTTTACACTATAGTAACCATGTTATAGCAACCAAATTACAATTTGAAGTAGTACAAAGAAAAGGACGTCGTGGAAATCAAAAGTGGAAATTGCCTATTGAAGAACATGAAAAACTTCTAGAGATAATAAAAAGTAGAGAGGATCCTAACAATACATTGTTTGTGGAGCTCTAGTTTACCTATGTACTTATTGTGGAGCTCTAGTTGAGTTATGCCTGTATAGCTCTTATACTTTCATATTTAATATTGATAGGATATTTGTTTTATAAATTTTTGTACATTGGATCATTTATCTTGCATATGCAAAATTAGACATGTATTGTTATTTTTATTTAAATTCAACATGGATATCTCATTTAAGACCAGGTCTCTTAGGACCTCCCCTTAAGACAACCTTTTTAGTATTTGTATGTATTTGTATGTACATATAATCTTTATATGTTCTTATATGATACATTCTTTATGTTTGTATATAATCGTTATGTTCTTACATGTATATGTTATATGAACTATGTTACATATTACATGTACATTATATTTTATTAATTAAATGCTGTTAATTATAGTTAATTAAGAATGTATGTCATTAAATACAGTTAATTAAGTCATTAAATAGAGTTAATTAAGTCATTAAATAGAGTTAATTATTAAGACATTAAATATAATTAGATTAAATATAGTTAATTAGATTAAATATAGTTAGTTATAGTTAATTAGCTTAAATATAGTTAATTATAGTTAATTAAGGCATGTCATTAAATATAGTTAATACATGATCTACATTAAATATAATTAGACTAAATATAGTTAATTATACAGTTAATTAAGCCATGTCATTAAATATATGTTATATTGTTATGTACATCGACCATTAAAATTATATAGTTAATTACACTTAGATTAAGGCATTAAGATGAATATACATATACATGTAAACTTGAATATTGAAAATATGAATAACATATAGAAACATGTGCATAACACATACATAAGTTACATAAAAGATGAAGACATCAAAAGATCAATAAAATAGATGTCTACATTAAAAGATCAATAACATACATGTGCATATATCTGGAGAATATAATGTACCCATATCAAATGTATAAAAATAGATCATGTAGATCAAATGTCTAGAAATAACATATATAAAACATCAAAATCTCCATATAAACATGTATTTGGAAATAACATGTAAAACATCATTTACTGTCTATGATATAAACACGTATCTAGAAATAACATATAAAACATCAAAGTGTCCATATAAACCATGTATCTGAAAATAACATATAAGACATCAAAGTGTCTGGATATAAAATGTATGCATATGGAAATAACATATAAAACATCAAACTGTCCATATAAATATGTATCTAGACATAACATGTGTGTAAGAAAATAAAAGGCCACATATGATCTAATCAGCTACATCCCCCCTCCTGATCTTGGGCCTTGTCCCCAAAAGGGTCTATTAGCTGCATCTGAACCTTGTGTCAAATGATAACAAGTGAACCATTTAATTATGTGTATAGACAAGTTATATCAAGATCTACATGTATATAAATCATATAAATATATAAATTGTAACATACCTGGGACTTACGACGTGTAGGATCTGTCAGTGTCTGCAGATCAGTAAAATGTAACATACTATCACTCAAACCCTATAACACATACACAAACACACACATATACATTAATTTAAACATATAGACATATTATTTACTATAATAAAAATAAATCTAAACATATAGAGATATTTACGGTAGCATTATGTAATGCTCTGCCGATCTGACTGATATCTGAATCATGTAATGAAAAAATAGTATCAGCATCCAAGTCAATAGTGCGGCCCTGATATGAAAACATGGAAGTAAATAGACCAGGCTGTATGGTGCCACTGAGATCTTGAGTAGGGAGGGGTGTTGTAGGGTCCTGAGTAGTTGGGGCTGGTGCTGTAGCCTGGGCCTGTGTAGCAGTAGGAGTAGTAGAAGGTGCAGGAATGTCCTCCTGCCTCTATGAATCCTCTGGGACTGCAGTATGTGACAAAATATGTCTAATCTGAGAGCTCATGTCATGAAGTGGAATCCCTGAGAGTGTAGATAATGCTCGATATGCATCTAAAAGATCATATGCTAAATATGATGCCAAATGATGCAATGCATCCACCTCTAAGACTGCAGAAATGTCTACAGGAGAAGGTATGTCTGCAACTCCATAATCATCATCAACAGGTGTGCTAGATGATTCAGTTGTGGGAGCGGTACCTCGAGACCATAGCATATATTGACTACATTGATCAGAAGAAATCTCATGTAATTGTGTGGCGACGGTGGTGATGCTCAAAAAAATTTGTGTCCTAATTGTGTCATCAGGAACACTCTCACCTGCAATAGCCATCTGTGGACCTCTCGGCATAACCAAAAGGTTTGGACCCACCATTGCCCATTTATTAACGGGCGTAGGAGTGTCCGCGGGTCTAAATCTGTCAGAAAGTCTCCCCTGATCCTGCCCAACATGCCCTGGATAATCTGTATAGTCAACATCATAGTGTAAATGAAATTCTGCAAACAATTGTTTGCAGAAATATATGGGGAACTCATCCTTCTGTGGCCATCCATGATGAATAGCCAACCAACGAGGATACATCAGTGGTGCAATGAGTTCATTAGTACACTTCGTTGCAGAGTAGCCTCTGACTCTGCGACGATCTGCATAAGATGGAAACATGGTTTTCACCATGCTAGTGGAAACCTCAGTGTCAATCTGTGTGTACTTCATAGTGCTAGTGACATTGTGAGATAAAGAAGAATAAAATGTCTCAATGCTCATATCATCAAAAGGGTTGTATAATTCAATTGTCTAAATCATATGAAATAACTCCTCTCGCATCGCTATGACCTTCTCCTTATTAGGGAGGGTGGTAGAAGAGGAAAGCGAGGTATCCAAAACTTGCATAGGATGAGATATTCTCGCCACTATATCTCTAAATAACTGTTGTCTATCATGGGTGGAGGAGGTCGATCTACGTGCTGTACCAGACTCAGCACTCTGACCCCCACCACAAACACTGGCATCCCCTGAGGATGCAGGAGCATGATCCCCAGAACTGAATGCCATAATGTATATATGAAAATAAATATGAGAATATGAATGTGAAGCTACAATCTGAGTGATAAATATCTAGAGATCTGCACATGCATATATATACAAATATAAACATACAAGTCTATTTAAATTAAAATAATTAAAAGTTAAATTTAATTTGAAACACATGTACATATAAATACACAACATTAAATGTATGGTGCTAAATTCAATCATGTAACATACATATGTATTTTAAAACAAATTATCTTAGAGACCATATCTAATGTACATTGTAACGTGCTCATGCAAATGTGAAAAATAAATATTCGTACATGTACATGTATATGCAATAAAAATAAAATAAAATTTCTTGATTAAATGATAACTAAGTGTACACATGTACATACATGCAATAAAAAAATATAATTCTTGACTAAAATCTAAATTTTGATGTAAATGCTTTGATGATTATGGGGAGTGTAGATGAGAGTTAGGACATAGGGATAGAAAAATTTGTTACTAGATAAGTAAATGAGTTTAGTTAGCAAATGTTAGTTTACAATTTAGAACTCATGACTTAATTTAGTAGTTTGAATTAGAGTTAAGAATGTTAATAAAGTAAGTGGGATATAGTTTTATTAAGGTTGATAGTAAGGTCAGTCTATTATGTGCTAGTAAACATATGAATACCTATTACAACCTATAACAGACGTAATGACCTAGTAGGAGTCCCTAGGTCCCCTTAACATATATATGGATAAAAATACCTAAAAATGTATCATGAGGTCGTTATGTGTCATTTGATAATGTAAGAATCATCATTACCTAATAAGACCTATTATATCCTAATAATACATATTAAGACTTATTAGAACCTATAAAAAATAGTATGACCTATTACGACTCCTATGTCCCCTTAAGACACACATGTATGGATAACGTATTGAAAAATGCAATTGACATAAGTGATCTGAATGTGTTGTTTGGTAATGTAAGAATCATTATTACCTGACAATACCTATTATGTGCTAGTAAACATATGAATACCTATTACAACCTATAACAGATGTAATGACCTAGTAGGAGTCCCTAGGTCCCCTTAACATATATATGGATAAAAATACCTAGAAATGTATCATGAGGTCGTTATGTGTCATTTGGTAATGTAAGAATCATCATTACCTAATAAGACCTATTATATCCTAATAATACATATTAAGACTTATTAGAACCTATAAAAAATAGTATGACCTATTACGACTCCTATGTCCCCTTAAGACACACATGTATATGGATAACGTATTGAAAAATGCAATTGACATAAGTGATCTTAATGTGTTGTTTGGTAATGTAAGACTCATTATTACCTAACAATAACTAGTTGTTAAAATGAACATCATCAATATCTAAGTGTGGTTCATTCGGTTAGTAGAGGGCCTATGTTATGGTTAGAATGTGGTATGGGTTATGATTGTAGTTAATATAAGGTTATGTTAGAAGGTGTATTTAATGTCAAAATTAATTTCACCATAAGATATTATTGTTTCACCTCTAGATCCATCAGGTTATGTTAGAAATTGAATAATGTCCCCTAAAGGTTTGCTACATATTTTACTAAGATTTTTCTACATGTTTACCTCATAACCTAATATTTTTCTATATTTTAACCTAATGTTTTTCCTAATGTTTTTCTAAATTTTAACCTAATGTTTTTCTATATTTTAACCTAATGTTTTTCTACACTTTTAACTAATGTTTTTCTATATTTTAACCTAATGTTTTTCCTAATAATTTTCTATATTTTAACTTAATATTTTTCTACACTTTTAATTAATGTTTTATTACGTTTTTATCTCATGTTTAACTACATTTTTGCTAACAAATTAATTTAAATACCATTCTAAAATAATCTAAAATAATTAAAATAATTTAAACATATTAAAAAATAAACAATTTTAAGCATTTCACTCACAAAATACGTCAAAAACAACTATTTAAAGTACAATTAACATCTATAAATCAAAAAATACGTTTAAAAACTATTAAAAAATGGGGAGAAAAAAACCACTAACCAGTTACAGCCGAAACCCTTAACCCGCTCTCCAAACATCTAGGAACCGCAACAGTAACAATGATAGCCACTAGAGGTTTGCGGCAGGTTTTATACCGGCTCAGGGTTTCGGTCGGAACCCTTTCGATCAAAAGGGTTTCGGCCGAAACGGTACGCGCCACGTAGGCGCGTGAAACCACCACGTGTGTATGGTTGGAGCCGTTACGGCCGAAAGCATTTCGGCTGAAACGGTACAAGATATCACAAACGGTGACAGAGCTTTGTGCTTTTACCCAACAATTAGCTCATTTGATGCAGGGAAGTCTTGTTTTTACTTCAAGTAGCCTTGGTTAGGGGTATCACCCCTAACTTACTTCTAAGATACTTAAAAGCATCTTTAGGTAGTGCTTGTGAAGATGTCAACTATTTGTTCCTTTGAACTAACATATTCCATCTTCACTTGTTTGTCTTCCACCAACTCTCTTACATAGTGATACTTAATTGCAATATGCTTGGTTTTAGCATGCATTATAGGGTTCTTTGATATGTTGATAGCACTTGTATTATCACAATAAAGTACCATACACTCAGTTACCTCTTCTTTCATACCTTGTAGCAAATGTTTGATCCATACAATATTGGTGCAAATTATAGCAGCTGCAACATATTCAGCTTCTACAGTGGACTATTAGGTACAACTTTACTTTCTGTTGGTCCATGTAATCAATCTTTTTCCCAAGAAAAGTGCTCCTCCAATGGTGTTTTTTCTATCATCAATGTTACCTCCCTAATCTACATCAGTGTAGGCTTTTAGTTCAATTTTTTCACTCCTCTTGTAGTACAGACTAAAGTCATTAGTTCCTTTTAGATATCTCAGTATTCTCTTCACTGCCATTCAGTGATTTTCTCTTGGATTTGCAAAAAATCTTGCCACTATTCCAACAACTAATGCAATGTTCGGTCTACTATGTACAACATATTGTAGCTTTCCAATCATTGATCTATACAATGTCTGATTTACTTCAGCTGACTCATCATTCTTGAATAGCTTATGTCTAGTTGCCATTGGTGTGCTGACTGGTTTTGACTCTTATAATCCAAATTTTTTGAGTACCTCCTTGATGTATTTGGATTGGGTCACAAATATGTCATGCTTCAATTGATGTATTTGCAATCCAACAAAGAATTTGATTTCTCCAAACATTGAAATCTCAAATTCATGCTTCATTTGATCAGAAAAATCTTTACATAGAGCATCTTTTCCTCCAAATATTATATCATTAACAAAAATTTCTGATATCAAAATGTCTTTACCTTTTTTAGCTTTGATATGCAAGTTGTTGTTGTCATCTGTTCTCTCAAATCCCATCTTCACAAGATATTTGTGCAGTCTCTCATACCATGCTCTAGGTGCTTGCTTCAATCCATAAAGTGCTTTTTGCAATTTGCAGACCATATCTTTGTTCTTGTCATTGACAAATCCATCAAGCTATTCTATGTAGACTTCCTCTTCTAGTATATCATTTAGAAAAGTAGAGTTGACATCCATTTGGTAGACTTTGAAAACTTTGTAAGCGGCATATGCAAGCAGTGTTCTTACTCCTTCCATTCTTGCATCAGGGGCAAATGTTTCCCCATATTCCAGTCCTTCTTCTTGTGCATAGCCTTTACAAACTAATTTGACTTTGTTTATTTTTATCTCAATATTCTCATCAAGTTTGTTTCTAAACACCCATTTTGTACCAATTACATTCTTATCAGCCGGTCTAGGAACTAGGGTCCATGTTTTGTTCTTCTGAATCTGATCTATCTCCTCTTCTATAGCTTTGTACCAGTCATCATCTTGTAGTGCATCCTTCACTATTTTAGGTTCAACCTTGCTCAACAGACATGATTCATTCCTCAGTCTATTCCTTGTCATTGGTCTGACATCCTTGTCATCAATGATTTATTCTGTAGGGTGATGTCTTCTTGTACATACTTGGCTAACCTTGGTTCTGTCCTTCTTTCCATGTTTGATCCTTTAGCTTCAGAGTCATTTTTTTCTTTTTCATCTTGTAATTCATCATTTCTCTCATGTTAACTATTTTCAGAATCAGAATGTGCATTTTCTACATTCTACAACCCAATTTCTGAATGTAGCTCGACATTCACTAGTTGTGACTCAGCAGATACTAAAATTTGTTGCTAATTCCCAACTTGATTAGTAGCTTTGCCTTCAACAATCATTCCTTCATAGAAGTATACAAAGGATCTATAATCCTTTGATTTCTTGGACTTATGAACTTGAACTTCTACAGGCTCATCAAAGTTTATATTTGCACTCTCCACAATCTTGTTAGTATTGGTGTTCAAACACTTATATGCCTTACTTCTAATGGAGTATCCAAGGAATATGCCTTCATCACTTTTTGCATCAAACTTGCCATTTCTAGCATCTTTAAGAATATAGCATTTACAACCAAATACTTTGAAATGTTTAACATTAGGTGAGTGACCATACCACAATTCAAAAGGTGTTGCATTTGTACCTTTCTTGACTTGAACTCTATTCAGTGTGTAGACTGCAGTGCTTACAACTTCTCTCTGGCATTTTAGTGCAACATTTTTCTCCATCATCAAGGTTCTAGCACAATCAATCACTAATCTATTCCTTCTTTTAGCAATAACATTTTATGGTGGAGTCCTTGTTGCTGATGTTTGCCTTTTGATACCTTTGTCATTCCCGAATATTTCAAACTCCTTTGATGTAAACTCACCTCCTCTGTCTAATCTTAGGCACTTTAGATTCTTTCCTGTTTCCTTCTCAACTCTAGCCAAATACCACTTGAACATTTGAAATGCATCAATTTTTTTCTTTAAAAACATAGCAGTTATCATCCTAGAATAATTATCTACAAATAGCATTATGTATTTGTCTCCTAGGTAGCTTTGCACTTCTATTGGACCACATAAGTTTGTATGGACTAACTCTAGTACTTCTTTGGAAGTGTATGTTTTTCTTTTGAAGCTAGACTTAGTCATCTTCCCTAGTTGACATTGTTTGCACATTATGTTTTCAGGTTTCTTCAATTTTGGCAACCCTCTAACTTTGTTCTTTTTGCTAATGCTGATAAGATTATCAAAGTTAACATGTCACAACCTTTTATGCCACAATCACACATCATCAAGTCTGACAACAAGACATGTTTCATCTTCTATATCTAGGTAAAACAAGTTACTCCTAGTTTGTTCACCTTTCCCTATCAGATTTCCATCTGTGTCATAGATCTTGGTAGTTTTGTTTCCAAATTCAATTTTACAACCTACATTGTGTAACTATGATACACTCAACAAGTTGTAGTTTAATCCTTTAACATAGTATGCATTATCACATAAAATTTTCTTTGTGAGTTTAATAGAACTTTGTCCTTTGATTTGACATGGAGCACCATTACCAAATCTAACACTATTTCCATCATATTGAGTAAAGGTAATGAACTTACTTTTATCTCTTGTCATGTGATGTGAGCATCCATTATCTATGATCCACTTGTTATTCTTGTTCACACAGGTAACCAATGTTGTTGCTTCATCTTCATCTCTATCTGATTCATCTTTCATGGCCACATAGACTACTTCATCATCATTCTCATGAGAATCTTCTTCAACAATGTAGCATCTTTTTCCTTTTCTTTGTAATCTTTGCTATCATCTTCTCTCGTGTTCCTGTACTTGCTTCCTTCTTTGTAGTTCTTCTTTTGTGTGCATCTTGCAACAATATGTCCTACTTCATTGCAATTGAAACATATGATAGGGAGCTTATCTTTGAATTTACCTTTGCCTCTATGGAATCTCCTAGCCAGTAGTGCTTCTAAATGTGCCACATCTTCCTCATCTGTGTTGCTATCACTAGATGCATGCTTTCCTCTTCTTCTTTTCTTGCTTGATGTCTCCTCCTTAGTATCTTTATTTTCATCTTGGCCTTGAAAGTAGATTGAAGGTTCTTAGGTCTGTAGTTATCAAAATTGGATAACTCAAATGCAGTAAGTCTTCCCACAATTCCTTCAAAGGTTAGTATGTTCCCTTGTACATACCTTAGCTCTTGAATGGCTGAAACTCTAATAGAATAAATAGGGAGCTGAGTTCTTAAGTATTTGTTGATGATTTTTTCTTCTTCCAATTCACCACTTAGACTTCTTATTGCACTTACCACTTCTTTTATTCTTGCAGCATACTGAGCAACATTTTCACCTTCCTCATTTTCATGTCATCAAAATTTCCTCTTAGGCTTTCTCTCTTTGCTCTTTGGACATTCTGATCTCTTACATAGATATCTGTTAGGGCTTTCCACATCTTGAATGTAGTGTCACAATCTTTGATGTCATTATATTCTGCATAGTTGAGTGCAAAGGCAATCTCCAACATTGCTTTATTGTGCTCCTTCCTTTTGCTCAAATCATCTGCAGTAAGAGGTCCTGTTGGATTTACATGTTCTGTTCCAATTGAGGTTTGTGCATAGTCACTTATTGATCCAAGGTGCAATTTCATCAGACTCGGTCATGCAGCAAAGTTGTCTTTGTTGAGCTTGGGAACTTCTCTCTTGGACATCTTGATCTACCTGCTTCTAGTACCTTGAAACTAAATCAGCAGATGGCTCTGATACCAATTGTTAGAAATTATTAATAATAACTCAGAGGGGGGGGAGGGGTGTGAATCAGTTATTCAAAGTTCGAATGCCCTATTCAAACTTTTCATACTAAGTGTTATGAACCCATTCAATCATTCATTCATCCAAGCTTTGACTTTTCTGATCAGCAAGTTACTGTAAATCAACATGCAAGCATAACACATAAAAAATCAACACAACATAGTGATTTACATGGAAACCCAACTTGGGAAAAACCACCAGTAACATACTACTCAATTCTCACTCTTCTGAAATGATGCCCTATGAAAGGCCTGCCCTGTTAAAGGCTTACAACACACTTTCAAATGTGACCTTGGTAGAGGATTTAACCACCCTGTTAGAAGTGGGACTAGTTAGAGGACTTTAGAACATTCACTTGGAATACCACCTTGTTAAAAGATTTACAAATGGTTGTTAGGCCAACCTAAGTCCATAGGATTTCCATATCTAATACAATTGCTAGAGAGTATTAGAAAATATTTGACCTGATTACAACATAAAACTTAACTTGTAGATCTCAGATCACTTCTCAGCTCATATCATTACCTGGCCTTCAATCTCTGCAACTCTGACAACTTGCCCTTCTTTCAAGCTTAGTCTCCTTGAGTCTCCATTCTCAATGTACCAGTGCAATCATCTCTTGTTGACCACTTGTAGAAGCAAAGCCTCTGTTCTCTTCCTTCTCCTAGATGTCTTCTTCTAGACACCCTTCTATCCACTTCGCAATTTGGCTCTTTGGTAGCAACAACATCAACAGCATTTGCTTGTTGGTCTGTGACTTCTTAAATAGAAGTCTTGGAGTTCTTTTCCTGCTTGATTCTTCCATTATTCAATTTCAATTCATATGGATTAGGTAGGATTCATTGTAACTAACCCATATTTTGTTTCCTCTAGAAACTTCTTGAATAATCCTTTTGAGTTCGCCCAAAAATAGTTTACATAGAATTCTATGCCACCAGCTCATCATCCTTATCTTCCAACTAGTTCACAAAATTTGAGATAACCACTAAGTCGGCTTAGATTTGGCCAATCTTTGTCATTTAAAATAATGCAACAGCTCGGCACTATTGAAATACTAGTGCTCGACACATACTGTGCTACTTGGCATCAACTGTGTTTTTCCTTATGCTCAACACTTGAAGATCACTTGGCACACACTAGAATTTCTTGTTACTCAGCTCCAACTAAGAATTTGCTTGGCTTCAACTAGCTTGCTCGGCACCCACTAATGAACTTAGTTTAAGCTTTGCAATCAACCTTGTTACAACTTATTCCTCCAATGTTTCAAAGTGTGACCAACCTTTGTATCTTTGAGTATGTTATCAATACATCATTTAACCATTGTCTTAACTGATCCTTGCACTTCATTACAACATCATAACTCAACCTTTCCCTTAAGTGCCCTTGTTACATCTTGTTGATCAAATCCTCTTCATCAATCAACTAAGTGATAGTACTTATATGTTATAAGAAAATGTCATTCCTACAGGTAGCAGATTTGACATCAATGATAAAACAATGATTGGAAACATTCTAATAACAACAATCTTCCTTCTTTGCGACAATCTCCCTCTTTGATCTTCATCAATGAGCTTTTCAATTAGATTTCCAACAGCCCAATACATGGAATCAACCACTCCATGATTGATTCTAGTCCTTCTAGCATATCCTCTGCAAATAATGCTCGCGCTACCGATTCCACTTCATAGGTGCTCTTGTTTAGCTCCAAACCCCACGTGATGAAGACATAAATCACGTCTAGGTTTGTGCACCTTTTTAAGCCCTTTCTTGGAACTAGTTTCCAATAACCCCCAACACAGTCGAAGATCATCTCCTCCATTTTTCTTTTTAGTAAACCTTTTACTCAGTTCCCATCCTACAGGTCCCTTAAAAGCTTTTAGCTATCTATCTGAATCAACTGAGAATGTGGCCTCCATCTTCATCCTCTTCTTCTTACTTCAAAAAAACTTCTTACTTTCTTACCACACTTTGTCTTTGTTGCTAGTAATATAACCACTCTTGCTTGTTCTACACTCTTCCCTTCTCACACTTCGTCTGTCACCTCACAATTAATTCTTCTCTAGGTTTAGCAATGCCACTGAAAACCACCATCATATCCTTTTGGATAGTCTTTAATATGTATCATAATTACAATTTTACACCACATCTCCCACCATATCTAAAGTTGTGTCGTTACTTTACTATAATAACTCTTGTTCCAGACAGATGCTAAAGCTCTCCAACATCACTTCTCCAATATTGGATAAAGTTATTGCATAATTAGCTAATTTATCCACTTCCAAATTTGCCTCTCTAAAGGTGTAGCTTATTTTAAAGTTCGTTAAATTATCTAAATATTAAATAATTTTGTCTATTTGGCTTTGTAAATACTAGGTTTGTAAATGTCTCATTTTCAACATATTGACTATGATTTATGTGTCTCCCTCCAAATGAAAATTGTTTGCCCACAACTTGACTCCTAGTTGAACCGCTAGGAGAGTTTCCCA
This sequence comes from Cupressus sempervirens, assembly GCA_028749045.1. Lineage (NCBI taxonomy): Eukaryota > Viridiplantae > Streptophyta > Pinopsida > Cupressales > Cupressaceae > Cupressus > Cupressus sempervirens. The sequence goes on along the minus strand of CM053789.1, from coordinate 759,952,549 downwards.
TGCTTCCGCTACATTATTAGTTCCATATGGTAATCTTACTATTGTTATGGCTACAACCTCCCCATTCTAGCCTTTCTTGCAATGGCCCCTGTTCCTGAGACCTTCAAGTTACCTTTGGAAGCTCCATCGAAGTTAATTTTTATCCAACCTTCATCTAGTGGTATCCAAATCACATTCTTCCTCCCCTTTGTTTTTTCTACTTTCCTACTTCCATCATTATACCAATTAATTTTTACATCTAGCCAGTTTCTCTGTATCAAGCAATCCCTCAAGGAGAAAATCCTATTAGCCTGCCCTCGAGAAGTAATTACTTGCAATGTTTCCCCTATTTCTCTATATATTATGTCCCAAATTATTTCTACTGTCTTTGTAGTGTCTTTGAAAATTCATCCGTTTCTCTCTTTCCACACCTCCCATATAACTATTGAAGGACTGATGATCCATAATTTGGAAAAGGTCAATTTTTTTTGGGTTTCTTAGATAGCCTTGGAACAAAGGCCATATCTTATTTGGTCATGAGTTGGACCAATTTAGATAATATTTCAAATTCCCAATACACCTGTGCAAATTCACATTAAACTAATGAATGATCTATATCTTCCACCTCTTTTAGGCATAAAATACATCTAGTTGGGCCAATGAATCCATATTTCTTCCTTCATTCACAAGTTAAATTTTTTCCTTGTATTGCTAACCAAGCAAATGCCCTTGGTTTCTATAGACAATCCTTATCCCAACATAATTTTGAGGGCCAATCATCTAAACTTTCTTCTCTACCTAATAGTTGGTATCCCACTTTTGTTGAGTATCTACCACTTTTTTTTGCACACCAAATAATCTTATCCTCTTTTCCCCTAATGACAACACTCTATGCACGAAAGATCATATGAATCACTCCTTTCTATTCCTCTGATAATCTCAAAGGAGTCAAATATCTCCATCCCCATTGAAGGCCTAATGGAGATTCCTTTCTTCCCATATAGTCAGCTAATTTGTCTCCCCATTCTCTGACTAAAATTTGTTTAACCTCTTGGATCTCATATAAATTAGCTAAAACCAACTCTCCATTCCAAGAGTCTTCCCAAAAGGAGGCCTTTCTTCCATTCCCTATTTGCCAAGATAGGTGTTCTATTATAACTTGTCTACAATCAAGAATAAAATTCCAAACAATAGAACATTTTGGGTGATTTCTAACCATTAGTATTCTAGATGTCTCCCTAGAATCAAGATATTTAGCTTGAAGGATCTACACCCACAATTGAGAAGGATTAGTATGCATATCCCAAACCAACTTGGCTCTAAGTGCTTTATTTTCCAAGTTCCATTTTCTCAAGCCCACTCCCCCTTGCTTCTTTGCTTTACATATCATATCCCATGCAATAAGGGGGATCTTCTCCTCCTCCTACTCTCCATTCCAAAAAAAATTCCTCATTCTTTGTTCTATATATCTCAGGATTTTTAGGGGGATCTATAGGCAGCTCATTGCAAAGACTGGTAAAGCCAAGATAACCGATTGTAATAGTAAAATTCTACTAGCATAAGTTAACCATTTCCCTTTCTAGCAATCAAGCCTTTTAACACAGGTGTCTATCATATCCTTACAAAGATTGGCTCTATTTGGCCCACTGAAAAGAGGGATCCTGAGATACTTATTTGGCAGAGTGCCCAAATTGATACCCAAAATTCTACTAATATGCTCTTGGGTGGGTTGGAGGGTGTTGAAGAAAAAGATTTCAGATTTAGTCCAATTTATGAATTGACCTGAGGCATTGCTATACTTCTCCAGAATTGATTTGATGACATTTGCTTCCTGAACTGAAACTTCTCCCATAAGAAAGGTATCATCTACAAATTGCAAATGTGTGACTGAGTATATTCCCCTGGCAATTGTTAAACCTTTCCAATCCTTGTTCAAATTTGCATTTTTCATGGCCTGCCCAAACACCTCCACCATGCTAGTAAAATGAAAAGGGGATAAAGGGCCACCTTGTCTAGTTCTAGTAGAAGTATCAAAGAAGCCCTCAGGGCTACCTTGTCTAATTCACATATATGTATATATATGTATATATATATATGCATATCTCTATGTATGTATATATCTATATGAACATACACACACACATATATGTAGATATATTATCTATATGAATATATATACATACATATATACATAGACATATACATACATATACACACACATATATATACATATATACATAGATATATGCACACACACACACACACACACACACACATATGTGCATACACATATATGAAAACTCTCTTTTCTATCTCATCTCCTTTATTTCAATTTTAATATCTATATCTCTACTTTCCTTTTTCATAACTATTAACAAATGCAAGGATGGCAAAGGTTGTTTAGTAATGCTTTAGGCTTTCTTGCATTAGCATGAAAGTTTGTACATCCTCTTCAACTTCTACAATTTCAGATATTTGATCCATGTCTTCCATATAAATTTTAACTATAATATCTCGTTAGAGAGCATTTCTATCATAGCATTTGACAAAAACATCACCTTTCATTTCTCTTCGATGGATGTGGATGCCTTGGTAGAAGGTTTCTAAATAGTTTTTAAATTTCAGTTTAGTATTTTATTATTATTTTTGATTGGTAAACAACCGAGGCCATGATAATTGATTAATAATAATAAAATTAAATACAATAGCATTCCTCTGTTCAAATGGGCACTAGTAGGAAAGAATGGGGAAAGAAAACTTCCAGTCTAGCCCGAGACCATGGTCCTTTATTATTACAACATAAAAGGGGCATACCCCAGTTAGAATATTCTTATTTCAAACATAACAATGAAAAAAATTGATTTGAACGAAAATATTTAAGTACATAGCTCTTTGATGCTACCAAAGACCTCTTGGTGAGGATTTCAATACTTCTCATTTTAGTTTAGTATTTTAAGATTTAAAATTCTATGAATTTATTTTTTCTACATTGATTTATTTATTTAAATTAGAAAAGTAATTTTTATTTATCTAAATTAGAAAATAATTTTTTAGTTACAAAACTAATAAATATATTTAAAATAAGAAATATAAAACATTTAACTCTATATTTGAACTTGGTAAGAAAAATAGATTATGATAATTAATATTGACTAGACATTCATTTTTGTCCAAAGTGATGTGAGGTGGAAGATAAAAATGATTAGTTTTTTGAAAAATCTTATCAACTTGTGACAAATGTGGAAAAGATAAAGTTGTAAATAATGCATTCATTAATGCATCATAGAGTTGTTAGAAAATATTTGTATTTTCGTTGAAGAAAATTGAATTTTCTTCCTACCAAAAATAGCATGGTCCAATATAATGAATGAAAAATGTGATTTATAAAATAATAAAAAATATAGAACCTCATTATATTGACTTTTGAAACTCGACTTCTTGAATGTGCATGGTTTCATCCATACCACCTTTCATAATTGATTCATTTACATCTGCCAACTCTTTTTCAAGTTTAAACTTTTCATCAAGGATATTTTTTAAAACAACTTTCTTCCAAATATTTAGTTGACCCTTCACAAATTGTAGTCGCTTGAAGAAGATGAAAGCATGGTTCCTTGTTCTTTTTGGTGCCAAGTTCCACTAGTCTTGGACTAAATCTAAAAACCCCTCCTCCCTTCACCACATTTTCTCAAACCAAAAAGAGGCTCTCTCCAGGGTTGCATCATCCCATACATGTAGGCATATAGGAAAGTGATTTGATCCACTTAATGACAACACTTCAACTTGACACAACCATTTAGATTCATTCCATGTCCCCCCAAGTAAAAAATGATCAATCCTTTAAGAAATATTTGTGAAGCCTTTCTAACAGTTTCTCCATGTAAAATTGCCATTGTTTAGATCCACATCATGTAACCCATTAGCTGATACAAAAATTAACAAAATCCATATGATTTTGGCTAAGGCAACCTTTGCCCCCTAGCTTTTCTACTAAAGATGGTATAACATTGAAATCCCCTCCTAGCATAAACAAATTTTCTTTGACATTATTAAATTTATCCATTAAAGCTACCAAAGCTAAGCCTTTAAAGACCATTGACATGTTCCATATACATTGAAAGCAAAAAAGCCATCTTTAACTGAAAAGAGTGCACTTTAATCAACTGCTAGTTTGTATTAGAGTCAATCATCTACACACAAAAAATTGCTTCCTTCTAGATGATACACAAACCTCTAGAATCACCATTTGCCTCTACAAATAAGCTCCCCCACATCCTAATTCTTTTAGAAAAGGCTTGTAGACTATAATTTGGTTTGTAGGCTTGTAATTTTTTTAGAAAAATCAAATGTGGTTGGGTTTGATCAAGACCTCACTTGATAAAATGCCTTTTGTCACAAGCATTGTAACCTCTAACTGTAAGACTTTGGCTTAGGCCAGAATTCACCCAAGAACTAAAGAAATCAACACAAGCACACAGTAGACCAAAATAGATAGAGTATGATCAGAATGACGATATTCATTCAATATGCCTGCTTGAGAGTACACTAGGAGTGCCTATATATAAAGGCCTCAAGAGAGCTTCTAGAATGCATAGAAGTCAGCAACATGATAAGTCATACAACTAGGCACATGTCCACCAGATATGAGTTATCCTCCATTAAGCATGAAATTAAGTGCGATGATGTGAGGATAAGCCTACAATGGTGTAGCACGCAAATCAATGGTGTAGACAACATGTGCTAAATAAGGAGTGTGAATAACTGTGTTGTCAACATGACAACTCAGTGAATGATGCAAACTCCTGTGTTGTAGACACCATGTACATAATTAGAGTTGTGTAACTCAATGAGAGTACACAAACTCCTAAGTGTCTCACCTAAATAAATAATAAAATAATGCAAAATAATTAAATAATGCATTAACCTAAGTAAACTTAAGTAAGTGTAAATAGTGAAATATTTATTTACACCAACACTAACATTCCACAAAAGGATCTTCATTTCTATCAGAAAGAGGTGTATCCTCAATTTTGATTGGTCTATTGCATTACTAGCTATGACAAGTTTTATTTTTTTTGATTTAGGGCCTCTCTTCTTCTTCTCCCTATAATTTGGTTTTTGAATCAGAGAGAGTGTTTTTGAGATAGATATATTTTGTTCTATGTCTACCTGATTCTCCAGTCCACATTCATCATGTTCCTTATCCTCCTCATTAGAATAGTATTCAAAGTCTAAGACTGAGCTATCACCTCTACTATCGCTAGCTCCGTACAATGCCATTTCTAATTCTCTGATAGCAGAAATTTGTATATCTTTGAAGCCTTCTAAAAAACCATTCATGTTACCTTTTGGGGTAGATACATTGCTTGTGGAGGGATCCATAATCGATTTAGGATCTAGTTTTTATCCTCTATCCTCTAATATTCCTTTTAAACTTGGTAGGCTCTAATCAATTTCCTCTATAATATCAGGAACCATGAAAGATAAGTTATTGAGATCCAGGTTTGCAACTGAAGAGCGTTCCTTAGTAATATCAATCCTTATAAGGGTATAAGGTGTCTCCTTTACCACTTGAGTAGAGCCTTAAGGAGTTGTCTCCATAGTATGTCCTTGTTCTAGATTCTTACTATTTCCCAAATCCGCATTCACACCATACACTATGCTTATTGGAAGGGTTCTATTCCTAAGCATCTCTTCTTCACTGGAGGCTAACCATGGGGGGATAATTTCCCTTTGTTCCTCAAAGTTTTTTACCATATCAATACATAATTTTCCATCTAAACCTTTCCCTTTTTTATTAACTTTACCTTTATTAAACTCAACCTATGCACTATCCACTTCCAATCTTAACTCCCATTCCCCTTATGAAGTGTTCAACATAACAAAGTCTAGAACCATATAACAATCTTGCATTTTGATTAGGATTTGAGTATACTAATAAAAATGGTTTGGGTCTACCATCTCCTCAAATAGTGGTAAGATCTAAAGCAATCCCCTATCTTTTTTAGGGTTTCCTAATTTTTGAACTCCCAAGGTAATTTTTTTAGGTTTATCCAAACCATCACATCCTTTACCTCTTCTAAATCAGGGCTGAAGGTGGGGCACCAATCACAGATATACACCCCTTTCCCATCAATCATGTATGGTCCTCCCTTAAGAATGTCCTTTTCTAATTTTGAGGGGCATATGATCACCAGAAACTCATTTGATAGTAGCTTCAGTGTCATATTCTGTCCCTAATTTCATTTAATCCAAGCCTATAATTTTGTTGTGGCTGGCCACAGTCCTAGCCATTTCATAAAGAAAGCTAAATTTTTATATCTATTGATTGAGTCTTCCCATGCATGATTATCAATACAAAGTGTTGTGCCTCTTTGAATATCTTTAGGAACAAATCATTACTTACCTTTAACATAGGGGTATCCAAAACATCTCTATAGGTGAGTTTCTCCTTCTTTCTCCAGAGCTCTTGTTCAATGTTCTTGAATTTGAAATTATTGGGCATTGGGTATATAACAACTCTGATTCCCTCTATACCAACCACTCTTCTAGCCCTACCATACTTTCCATAGTCTGAAAAACCTATGAGGCTTCCCATTGGAGCATTTTTACCCGCTCTTCCGAGTAATCTAGAACCCATATTGAAAGTCCCCAATCTGTGCTTTTTGAAGAAACCTGCATCTTTTGTATTAGGGTTTCTCCTATCAACATCTCTAGCATTTGTAGAGTTATTTAAACTTCTCCTTTGTTGAAAGAAAGGGTTCTTCCATGACACTTGAAATCTACCCGACTCTTTTCTGAAATTTCGTAAGTGTTGCCCATCTTGTTGTTGATCCTTGTAGCCATTCTTGAAACCATTGCCATGGCCATGGCTATCGAGGTTTCCGTTCTCGCTCATCCCATTGTAGGTTTTCAATAACTAATGCCATTTAGCAATCATAATTATTAACAAATAGAAATATAAAATAAATTTGACAAGAGTTACAAATGAAATTTATATTTAGAAATCAATTTAAAATAGATTCCTTGTCAATAAGAAAGAAAAGAGAGTAATTACAATTTTTTTAATTAAATATTAAATTATTAAATAATAAAATAATAAAGCATTCTTGAAATAATAGTTGGACAAAATAATAGGAGCCAAACAAAGGCTGAAATAATTTCATTAAAATTTTAAATATTAAATATTTTTTTAAATATTTATTTGCACGCACATTCATTCATATTTTTTGTTGGGAGTTGTGGAATTTGAAATAAATTCGTGGAACGTGAAGAGACACCCATTGGGGTATATGAGGAGCCTCTCATAAGTTATATAGAAGGCTCCTCATTTCATTTTCATTTTGTGTTTTTGGATGGAGGAAGAGGTGAAGATTATTGGAGGAGTAGATTGAAGTTTTCTAAGAGGAGTTGATTGAAGTTTTGGATCAATTTTTTTTGTAGGTAAAATTTCTACTTTTATTTTTTAAATTTAGTTTTGCATTTAGATTTAGATTTACTTATGTATTTAAATTTAGATGTAGATTTAGTTTCAAAATTAGTTATAATATTCTACTTTGATTTAGATTACAATTTCAATTAGTTTCATTTAGATTTAGAATTGCATTCAAAATCTATTTAATTTATATATTTGATAATACTTTTCATTTGCATGTTTTTAATGTACATATTTCAAATTAGTTTTAGAATTGCTTGTTTCATATTAGTTTTAGATTTTCATATCTCGAAATGGTTTTGGTTTTCATGTTTTGTATGTTTCGTAGTAGTTTTACATTTGCATGTTTCAGAAAATTTATATTCATGTTTCATAATTAAATGTTATCATTAATGTGGATGGCAATGTCGCCATATCAATAAAATTTATATTTTATTAAAGTTAATAATTTATTTAAAATAGACAAATCGTATATTTAGTTTATATTTTTCCATTATTTAATTAGATTACATATGTGTTTTATTTAAGTTTTTTCATAAAAATATATGTATATAATGTTTATGTTTGTAATGTTTGAAAAGTGGAAGGCAATGCCACCATATTTCAAACATTACAATCTAAATTTTTCATTCAAAATAGTCTTGATTTTTATTTATCTTATTTTGAACATTATTCATTTGAAAGAAATTATATTAATTTCTAGTACTTTTTTATTTCTATATGTTGATGTTTGCTTATAATTTTGCAGGTTAATATTTGAGTTATGGATGTCTTAAATAGAGAATCAAACATTATTGATACTAGCCTGACTACTTCAATAGCCTCAAATAATTGATTTGATATTGAGTTTGACAAACGCTAGCAAATAATTGAAGAGTCATAGAAAAATATAATTAAAGTTGTAGAGAACACAATATTGTCAATTGACTATGTTGAGGAAATGGAAATAATGCAGATGAAAGATGCAAACAAATTCATGTGTGACAAATTTGCAAAAGTGGATGGGTTTCCCTCAATGACGAAAGAAGTCTTTCACAATCGTTGTTCAAATAAAGGTCACAATATAATCCTAATCAATAAAGAATTTAAAATGTATTTACACCATTGCAGATAAATGTTATGCATATAGTTCATTCTTGTCTCCAGTTTTAGACTTTTACTTCTTCTAATTACTTGTATTAGGAATTATTTTTCCCCATTATTCTATGTAACTTTTATGAAGAAGAGAACACGAAAAAATAAATTTATTTTTATAAAAGATGTCTTCAATGGATGTAGCTACTAAATATGTTAACTAAGAAAGAAAATCACAAGTCTACATAGATGTCCTTCATTATAGGCATGTTTATTGATTATAATTCTTATTTATTTTTTAAAAAAATTGCATTAGCATTAAAAAAATTCAACAATATATAATGTTCTTACATCATATGGAGAAATATTTTCCATAAAATTGATTCTTATCCATTTTTCTACACTTTTACATCATCCAAATAGTTGTGTTGGGACTTAGAATTCCCTTTTCATGAACAAGATACAATTAAAAATATTCCACTATTAGACTCATTTTTAAAACCTATATCCCAATTTTGACCATAGCTCTACTCCAAATACTCCAACACTATATCTAAATCTCATACTTCCCTTAACCATGTCCCTTGTTTTAGAGTTTAATAACTAACCACTTATTAACCCTAACCATAACACTAAGTGTCATATAAATGAAATTTTAAACCTTGGATCCTAACTCTATATGTGAATGTACTGCATTTAGTAAATTATATACCTAATCTTAAACACTACATCTGCTACTAAATAGAAAAAATATTATGTTTTTAATAGGGGTAATATATATATATAGATATATACATGTGTGTATATATATATATATATATATATATATACACACACACACACACACACCCACACACACATGTATATATATATATACATATATACATGTATATCTATATATATACATATATACATGTATGTATATATATACATGTATATATATACACACATGTATATATATACATACATGTATATATGTATATATATAGATATACATGTATATATGTATATATATATATATATACATGTGTGTATATATATACATGTATATATATATATACATATATATATATATATATATATATATATATATATATATATATATATATATATATGGAGAGAGAGAGAGAGAGAGAGGATTATCTAGAGACAAGAGGGGGCTCATTTTTATTTTTATAGAGAGATATTTTTAGTAGAGAGAGATTGGAGATAAGGGTAGAGATAGGTATATGATGGTGTATCTAGAGAGAGAGAGTGCAGTGATTAAATAAAATCTCTAGAGAGAGTGGGAAGGGATGGGAGAAGGAGTGAGTACATTATAAAAATAAATAAATAATATGTGTCACAATAGCACTAATCATGGACATTTTAATAAGACTAACCCACATAAAAAATTAACGTAACAATTGCCATAACACTATCTTAAAGTATAATAATAGCACTAGTGTCAAATGTGATAGGAGTAGTAAACCCAAAGGAAACCTTAACTGTAATAATAACACAAACGCTAACTCTAACTCTAATCCTAACCCTAACTCTAACTCTAATTGTAACCCTAACCCTAACTCTAACTCTAACCGTAACTCTAATTCTAACTCTACCCTTAACTCTAACTCTAATTTTTCCCCCAACCTTAACCCTAACCCTATATATAACTGAAACTCTAATCCTAATTCTAACCCTAACCCTAACTCTAACTCTAACTCTAACTCTAACTCTAACCCAAACCCTAACTCTAACTCTAACTCTAACTCTAACTTGAACTCGAAATTGAAACTCAATTTCTAACCCTAACCATAACACTAATTCTAACCCTAACTCTAACCCTAATTCTAAATCTAATCTTAACTCTAACCCTAACTATAACTCTAACTCTAACTCTAACTCTAGCTCTAGCTCTAGCTCTAGCTCTAACTCTAGCTCTAACTCTAACTCTAACTCTAACTTGAACTCTAACTTGAACTCTAACTTGAACTCTAGCTCTATCTCTAATTTTAAGGCTAACCCTAATCATAAATATAACTCTAACCCTAATTCTAACTAGAATTGTAATCCTAACCCTAACCCTAACACTAACCCTAACTCTAACCCTAACCTTAACCCTAACTCCAACCCTAACTCTAACTCTAATTCTACCTCTAACCCTAACGCTATATATAACCATAACTCTAACCTTAATTCTAATCCTAACCCTAACCCTAATCCTAACCCTAACTCTAACCCTAACCTTAACTCTAACTTTATCTTGAGCCCTAACTCTAACTCTAATTATAACCCTAACCCTAATGCTAACCCAAACTTTAACTATAGTCCTAATGCTAATCCTAACTCTAATCCTAATCCTTATTCTAACCCTAACTCTAACCTGAACTCTAATTCTAACTCTAACCCTTACTCTAATTCTAACCTTAACTCTAGTTCTAATTCCAACTCTAACCCTAACTCAAACCCTAACTCAAACCCTAATTCTTACCCTAATTCTAAGCTTAACTCCAACTCTCTAATCCTAACCCTAACCCTAACCCTAATTCTAAATCTAATCCTAATCCTAACCCTAACCCTAACCCTAACTCTAACCTTATCCCTATTTCTAACCTTAACTTTCACCCTAACTCTAACTCTAACTCTAACCCTAGCTCTGATTCTAACCCTAACCCTAGCTCTAATTCTAATCCTAACCCTAGCTTTGATTCTAACCCTAACTCTAGCTCTAATTATAACTCTAACTCTAACCCTATTTCTAACTCTAACTCAAACCCTAACTTTAACTCTAATTCTAACCCTAACCCTAACCCTAATTCTAATCATAACCCTAATTCTATCCCTAACTCTAACCCTAATTCTAATCCTAACCCTTACTCTAACTTTATATCTAGCCCTAACCCTAACCCTAACCCTAACTCTAACTCTATCTCTAGCCCTAACTCTAACTCTAACTCTAACACTTACTCTTATTGTAACCCTAACCCTAACATAACCCTAATGCTAACCCTAATCATAACCCCAACCCTATCCCTATCCCTATCCCTAACCCTAATTTTAATTGTAATGCTAACCCTAACCCTAACAATAACTCTATTCCTGACTATAACATTTTACACAACAATATCCTTAAAATAAAAATAAATTAAAATTATGCAAATAAAACACCATATATAGAATTAAAATATAAAATGTTGAAGAATAATTTTATAGTAACTTTATAAAACTATTTCTCTCACTTTGGATCACATTGCTATTAAACGTAACTTCCCCTTTAGATTCGAAAGAATGTGGACTCCCCACCTAGATATCTCACTTCATATTTTGGAGTGGTAGAACATTCACATAGAGGGTATTGCCATATTCAAGGTGGCCAAGAAGATAAAAAATTATCAAACTCAATATCAAGAAGTGGAATAAGTCGGATTTTGGTAACATATTCCATTCCTAAGCCAAGATTCAGAGGACCTTAGTATTATTCAGGGTGCTATTATGAAGGAGGGTTATAATGAGGAGAGGTTGGAGGAGGAAAAATCATTCTCACTGATCTTCATAATATTATTGGGCAAGAGGAGGCTTTCTAGAGACAGAGATCAAGAATTGTCTAGCTTAGAGAGGGGTACCAGAACACTAGATTCTTCCATATCTCCACTCTAAAGCACATAGTTCATAATAGAATCAGTAGCATCAAGAAGGGGCATGCTATTTTGGAGGATGAAAAATATATTGTGGCAAAGGCTATCTCTTTCTTCCCCAATCTTTTGACCAGAGACCTCAATCTTGAGGATGGGGACCAGCGAGATATTTTAGCCAACATTCCAGTTTTGATCCAGCCTGAACATAACTCCATGATAGAGGTTATTCCTTCCCCTTTGGAAATTGAGAAGGTTGTTTCTCTCTCCCTCCAGAAAAGTCTCCAGGCCCAGATGGTTTCCCTACTTTCTTCTTTCACTTGTTCTAGGAAGTGGTCCATCAGGATGTTATCAAAGTGGTTCAAGCATTTTTTGGAGCTAAAAGTTTTCTCAATGAGGTGAATGCTAGCTTTTTAGTGCTTATCCCTAAAATGCCAAGAGCAGAATCTATGGATCATTTCAGACCCATCAATCTTTGCAATTCTTTCTATGTGATCATTTCTAAAGTCTTGGCTAATACGATAATCAAGATCCTCCCTTTGATTATTTCTCCTTAGCAGTCTAGTTTTGTTCTGGGGAGACAAATCCTGGATTCTATACGACTTTCCATGAAGTCATCCACTCCTTGGAAGAAGGCAAGAGAGAAGGATTTCTCCTAAAGCTTGACCTATCCAAGGGTTACAATCGGGTGGTTTGGTCTTTTCTCTTTAAGGTCCTCAAAGCCTTTGGGTTTGATTCAAAGGTTTGCAAGCTTATCAACCAGCTAATCTCGACTTCCTCTTTGGCTATTTTGGTCAATGGATCTCCTTCTGTGTTCTTCAAACCCTCAAGGGGGTTAAGACAAGGTGACCCCCTTTTGCCCATTCTCTTCATCATTCTGGCTGAGTGCTTGGGAAGGATGATTTCTGCCAATAGGATATCTGGGGCTTTGAAAGGTATTAGACCTTCTTCAGGCCCCCTGGTGTTCTCTCACCAGCAATTTGTGGGTGAGACTATCTTGTGGGGGAAACCTCAATTGGGGAAGCCAAGGTAGTCAAAAAAATATTGAGCTCATACACCAACTCAGTTCGGGACAACTTATCAATTGGAATAAGAGCTCTATCAATACTCCCAACTTTGAGACATAGGAAGATAGCTGATATTCTAGGATGTGGCATAGGTAGCCTTCCCTTGACGTATCTGGGTCTCCCTGTGGGCCTCAAACCCCTTGATTCTTTCTAGACTAGTCTTATTGATAGGTTTAATAAGAAATTGGTTGGCTAGAAGGGTATAACCCTTAGCTAAGCTGGCAAAATTTAGTTGGTTAAATCCACCCTTTGTATCTTCCAACTTATGCAATGAGTCTATTTGGGATTCCTTACAAATATGCTGACATATTGGAGAAGATCCGGAGGAATTTTCTGTGGTCTAGTTCAGAGGAACGCAAGAGATTTCCTCTCATTGCTTTGGACAATGTGTGTCTTCCCAAAAACTTAGGGGGCTTGGCAATCAAAAGACTGAGACCTTTCCATAAAGCCCTTCAAGCCAAACAGATTTGAAGAATCTTTTCTAGCAAGGGGGATTGGTGTGATATCATGGAAGATAAATACCTTGTGAGACCTTCCATTAGACAATTGTTCAATGAAGACACCAATCCTAAGGGCTTTTACGTCTAGAATGGTATGCTCAAAGCTAGAAAAATGGCCAAAAGCAAGGCAAAATGGAGAGTGGGAAAGGGTACAAAGATAATGTTATGGCAAGACAACTAGCTAATCTAGGGGCCTCTCCTCAATCTTCTAGCTTTTGACAGATGGGCTAATACTTGCATTCAGAAGTTTGGCAGTAAAGTTATTGACTACAAATTAGGCAAAGAATGGAGAGACCTTTCCTTAATCTTTGAGGAGCTCAAAAATTTGATGACTATCCTTCATACTGTGGTTTTGAATGAGGATCAAGACCAATTAGTGTGAGAGAACACTTCTTCTAGCATTTAATCGATGGCCTCGAGGTACTAAGCTCAGTTGAAACAAGATTCCAAACCAATATGGGCTAAGGCCTGGTACCCTGGCCTTATTCCTAAAATCAATATTTTCTTTTGGTTTTTCCTCTAGAATAGTGTACTTACTATTGACAATCTCATCAAAAGGGGTCTTTACATTCCTAATAGATGCATCCTTTGCGAAAATTAGACTAAGATTGTGGATCACTTGTTTATTCATTGCTCTTTCACGAGAGAGGTTTGGTCTTTTTTCTTCCATATTTTTTGGGTTGGACTGGTGTGCCCCTACTATGATTACTAAATTCCTTAGGTAATTGGATGACTCTTGGAAGGGCTCTAGCCTTCAAGCCATCAAAAAATGGGCTCTGCCTCACTTTGGTTGGGGAATATGGAAAGAATGCAATAATCAAATATTTAGGGAAGCTAGCCTCCCCGCCAAGATTGTGTCAGGTAAAATTCTTAATGCCCTTTTGGAGAACTACACTTTTTGCAAAGGTTCTAATCCGTTTGTAGGAGACACTAGGTGCAATAATGCCGCACATAAAAGAAGAGAGGAATGTTAATGGACATTACCCCCTATGGATTGGCATAAAGCGAATTTCGATGGGGTGGCTAAAGGAAACCCAGGGCAAGCATGAAGTAGTGGAGTGATTCATAATTGCTACGGTTATGGCATAGCGGCAGTTACCTTCCCTTTGGGGCACCAAACCAACCACTTCGTTGAGGCATGTGCTACCCTTCAAACTACTATGCTAGTTAAGGATATTGGTGTTAAATTCCTTTGGCTTGAAGGGGACTTGAACAACATCATAAATGCCTAAAAGGTGAGCATCCTCTGTCTCAATCAATCAAGAATTTGGTGGAAGCAACCAAACAAATCCTGCTCACTTTCAACAGGATCCACGTGTCACATGAATACATAAAAGCTAACTTGGTTGTTGACTAGATGGGCAACGAGGTGGTCAAAAGGGAAACATCATACAAGTGGATTAACGGTGATGGGATTTCGGTGGTAGCAAAATGCATGATAGAGATTGAGAGAATCCAGGGACGGATGGGAAATATCAAGAGTAATTATGAAAGGTAATGGTGTCAGAATCAGATTAATTTTATTGAAAGCTAAGCATGGGCCGAACATAAGTTATCTTAATTGGGAGGCTTTGTGGCATGTTTTATGGGTTATTGATAAGCTTAATTTATATGACATTCCCAAGAACAAAGGAAAGATTTGTTTCGGTGAGTTTTATATGCAATTAGTTCTTCTTTATCGGAGGTTGCAAAAGATTTATTCTCTAAGCAACAAGATAGTGGGTGAAAGGCATCGCAGAGAGCTGGAGGATGATGCGACGAAATGGAAAAGGTGGTCAAAGGTATGGGAGAAACTAAGGGATGGTGGCATTTCCAAGTTCATTGAGAAATTTCATGGCTAGAACCCTAAGGTAACTGATCTTATGGTCTTTTCCTAGAAAGATGGGAAAGATAAGATTGACGGGGTTGATTCAGGGTAAATGAAGGTGTCATAACAGAGGTCACTAGTTCCCCTACTGAGGGAATCAATTTCTTTAGGGACAAGAAAGTTTCCCTTAATGCAGTGAAAGATTTTGCTAAAGATGCCAAGGAGATGAAAGAACTGGTGAAGACAGGAGCGTACTATGAACCAGATTCAATTAAAAAACTTTGGAGGTTCATCCTGAGGGCAATTGTTTCTTACATTACGTTGGATACAAGGTATGACATAATCCATACCCATCACTTTGTCATCCTTAACCACTTCAGGTATGGAATGAAAATCTCCATACCCTACTACCTCTTCTCCTTAGTTAATAAGAATATAATGGGTTACAAGAAGTCGTATGCTAACCCAACTTTCCACATGGGACCATTGTTACTAATCTACGAGCACTTCAAGGCTCAAACCCGTAACATATCTATTTCCTACAATGTGGAGTCCTCAAATGAAATAGAAAGGTTGTATCTCCCTTTTGATACTGAGGATGGTGCAGGGCTCCACTCAGATGATGATGAGGAGGTGGCCATGATAATTAAGGATTTGGGCAAGCACAAGAAGAAAAAGACTAGGAAAGGCTCAGCGAGAAAAAGTTTCAAGTTTGAGGTTAATTTAGCTGAGGATTATAATGAAGAGGATGAGGGGATGGATACGAAAGAGGAGATTGTTATGAAAGAGGAAGGTACTAGCAAGGTTTGAGCTCGCAAGAAGGTGGAAAGCCTGACAAAGAGGAGAAGAGGAATTGATCCTGCAATGGTGGTTCTTAGCAACAATACTAGGGAAGTGGGGATGAATCTCCTCAACAATGCTCATAACATCATGGTGGAAAACTTCTAGTCAATCAAGTGGATTTTCCATGAAACTAAAGACCTAAAGAGAAAGGTTATGGGGCTGCAAGGGAAAGAAGGAGATGATGGGTTTGACAGAATTAACATTCTGGAAACTAGGGTTATTGAGATGGATAAGAGATTGGATAGGATGGAGTGCATTCTTCATATTTTGGCTAACTAGAGCTTTAATATTATCAAAGGATTATAGGATAATATCAAAAAAATGCAAGAGATGATGGAGGTTGGTATTGACGGGAAAGTTGACATAGTCAATGAGGAAAATAGGGCTCCTAAAGCAGATGCCAACCCCCTGGATGATATCCTGAGCTATAAAGCAAAATCAAACAAGAGGAAGAGGGATATGGAGGATACCCTAGAGAAATATTAGTTGATGACTGAAACAACAGAGACCATGGAAAAGTTGGAGCTCAAGACAACTAAGCTGGTCAAAGATGTGGTGCCCTGATTTGTTCTCCTGGCTTTTCTATTTTTTCCCCTAGGTTTTGTAGTTTAGATGGGTTTGCTTGCTCCTTTTGAGGTTGTTTTGTCTTAGGATTGGTTTTTGGCCTTCCCTAGCCTATTGTTTATTGTTGTTCTGAAATTTATTTCGATATATTCTTTTGTTTACTTTGGGGTTTCAGGCACCCGTTAAAACCTATTTTACTTAATCAAAAACTTTATACAACTATAATTAAAAATTATTTAATAATTTAATGTAACTTTACAAAACTACAAATTTATAGTAACTTTATACAACTATATTTAAAAATAAAGAAATAATTCGATACTAACTTTATCAAAAATAGAAAAACTAAAAAATACTTATATATATAAATTAAAATGTTATCATCCAAATTTTTTCAAAGTGAAAATAATTTAAAATTAAAACACTATGTTGCTTGCTTGTAACCATAACCATCTAGGTTTCTTTAAAATGTCTTCCATGGTGCGTGACGACTGCTACTAACATATATACATACATACATATATATGTATGTATGTATGTATATGTCGAGAGTCACCCTTCTTGGGGCACCTATTTTATTTAAATCCTAACCTACAAAAAAAAAAAAACCATAAGATTTGAATTAAAATAGGTGCCTCAAGAAGGATCACTCCAAGCATGTTATATATATAACTATATATAAGCTAGTGTTACAACTATGTCATAATAAAAACTAAGCTGCTAGAGCTAGAAAACTTAAGGGTAAGGACAAGTATCAGTTATCTAGCTAATCTCATACTTCATCAAACTTATCATTTCCATCGTCAATGAATTTGTAACTAGGAAGAACAGTACTTTAATTCTCTTGTGCATGGTTTAATAACATGGCCCCCATGATATATTGATCTTCTATATAAATGTGTTGAGGCAAAGTAGGGACTTGTATCATTGGGTGGATACCAACTGATATATTTTGCGTGGAGAGTAGAGTAACCTACATAATGGGCACTAGGAGGTGATGGCCATTTGTTGCATCATTGAGAACAATGCTTGGAGGAGCAAGAATAGTCATGATTTTGATCCCATTGGAGCAACTAGTTGTAAGGTTGTAACATAGAAGAGCACACATACTACATTACATAAGGAATTATCCTAATAATCCAAAAATATATAAAAATATGTCACCTCCAAGGCCACTTTATGAGACTAGATTTAGATATAATTTAAAACATTATAAATAACCAAAGATTTGGTGTAAGTAGCAAAATTGATATCAACACAAATTTGATTAAAAGCAACTAAAACCCTATCAATCTAAATGAGAGATAAAATTTCTATTATAAAAGCAAGCCATAGTTGGGAATATATAGGAAAAAGTCATGTACATGCACAAGTAATCATCTTACCCACATATATACAACCAAAAAATATGTTTAATTATCTCAAGTGCCTAAAAACTGAAATCTAACATTAAACACACCTAAATCAACTGATTGTTTGCTTCAAAGATGACACCAACACAATAAATTTGTGCCAACTTAGGCTCCACAACTACTTTTCATATAATTTAAATATTTTACTCTAGATGAAGGAAGGATTTTGAAGGTTGCATAAAGCATTATAATTGTATATCATAGGCTAATGTGGGCATAACTAAATGTGTGCATTTCTAGGATGATATCTAAGGGGGTATTAACATACCACTACAATTCTTTCCACCATCCCTAAGTTGAACTATCAAGAATTTGTGATAATGTCAAATGGATATAATAGCAATGGTAGCTTTTGATAATTCTATACATGTATTGTTTTAAAGTTAGATTTAGCCTTCATCCTCAACCAAAAAAAGCCAAGTGGAGGTAGAATTGGAATAATGATCCTTGATGGATCTAATTATTTTCCTAAAGAACTTGGAGGATGAACCCAAGGAATTTTGATTAAAAATTTGCCTTTGAAGTGGCAGTGAATTACCACCATAGAGATTTTTAGTTGATATAGATAGTAGTTTGATCTGAACCCATTGCTACTCTCCAAAATGTAAGTATTGATGACTTCTCAAGCCTCTCAAATACTCTAATCAACATAAGTCCTCACAGTTTTTATAAAAATAAGAGATATAATCAAGAAGTGACATCCTTGGAATTGATAAGTAGGAGATATTTTCCACTACTCATGAAACATGAGTCAATGAGTTTGACTCAAGAACTACATAGTTAAATCTTGATAGTAATATCACAATCCTTGAAATTTGCAATTAGATCTCCCATGCACATGTAGAGAAATAATTCCCATTTAGAGTTTCAAAGCTTTATTGCATTCCATAACATAGAATTCACTTTGCACAAAGCACAATCCCCTATATATTTAAAATATATAAGACCTAAGCTACTAGAATCTTTGGGGGATACAACGCATATCGAAACGAATATGATAAATCCATTGTTGTGATCTACGTTGTCCTATAGAAAAAAATGTAACAAATTGTCAAGCATGTGGTACTAAGTTTTAGAGAGAACCCAACACGATGGATAGTAAATGCATTGGGGTAATTAGGTAATTGCCTTAGTAAATAATCAATCAATTGTAAAATACTTAGGTCCCTTACTACTTTACATTTAGGATAAGCTTAGTAGCGTTTGTCTATATTAGTTTGATCTAATCATAGGTCATGGTGTCTCATAAAATAACATGAGGATACTTGGCATGCTCTAATTAAATTTTGGAATAAGGTTTTCATCTAGGGTTTATCTGTATTCTTTTATAAACATTTGTTGTAATCTATTAAGGTTGATTCATTCAATAAATATAGGCATATCAATCATTTTCTCTCAAGAAGCTAATAGTCAATCACGACTTCTTTTCTTCAAATGTAACAGGGTTTTCATTGCAAGTAATTTTTGAGAGCCATGAAACTAAGTATTAGCCCTTACATGGTATCAAAGCTCTTTAAACATCTATACCACTTCTTATTTTATATGTGCACTATCAACAATATAATTAAGAAATAATTTCTTTACATATTTAATCTCTTTAAACATTTTCTTTCATAATATAGTTTCCTTTCTAAAACACGAGCCTTTTATGTAGCTTTTAGTATTCTCACTTAGCCAATTAACATAGCACTCTTAGGGAGGACATTCTTACACTAAAGATAACCATTTATTATTTATGTTTATCTAGAGAGGTTAAACTTCTTAGTTTCATCAATTGCTCTTTATTACTTTCAAAATCACAAGTAGCCTAGTTTGACTAGTTATGTTTGGATATTGATATTTCTAATTGAAATATGAGGAATAAAAATAAAAATATTATACTTAGTATGATGAAAATTACAATAAGTTTAGGAAGAATCTAAATTTGATGTATTTTGAGAGCAAGCATAGTACACTGTGTATTAACAATCATCTTAGGATCTAAACACTCGATCATTATTTAAAAAGAGACATGGGATCATACATTTGTCTAGCACAAATGAATTTGTCACGTGTGCATTATAGACATCTATTTTTCAATTCATTCAATGTGTTGTGACTTTGTCTGTGATCCTTGATAGTTAAGGATTGAACATTTATAAATATCTTTGTGGGACTTTCAACATGTCATAAAGGATCATGTTCCTTTAGATCACCCCTATAAATGTGTATGGGTAAGTAAAAATAATATTCTTCATTCATGCAAATACTCATAGAATGTTTGTGCAAACCTATATTTTCTATAGTGCATCAATTCAAGTGTCTAGTGGGATTGATAGTCAAATAATGCTTGAACTTAGAAGATGACCAAAAAATGTATTAAATGTTTTTAAACACAAGGGTATATCAACATATTGCCCACCCTTGTGCTTAATTAGCTATAGGTAAGAAGGGTGAATTTGAGAATAAAGTTTGATTCCAGAATATTTAATTATTAAATAATGATAGAACAAGTTAAATCTTAGTGAATAACATGTCCATGGAAGAGAGTCTAAGCATAGGGGTGATAAACAAACATATAGAGCAAAAGATAAGTGTTTATGAGCATTTGAATAAGAATTAGTGGTAAGAGTGTAGGAACATGTGGAATAATATAGGTAGATAGTATAAAAAGGAAAATTAACTTCACGCAAAATCATACTACCAATATATCACAATGCCCCCTCAAGATAAAAATAAAACCTATGTTCTATAAGAGTACATCCCTCCCCAAAATGCACTCATCCCCTTTCAAAATAATTAAGCCAAATTAAAATCGAAAAGATATCTAAAACTTTCTTAAATCTTGTAAATGATGGAAAAAGAAATTATAGTTTCTAAAAATCAAATAGTTAGCTTATAAAAGAAAAGAATGTGCCATCTCTTATTAGAATATTCTAGTAATAGAGATGGCCCCAAAAATTGTTGTAACATTCCTAAATTTCATGTTCACATTTTTTTATAACATTGTGCTAATAGTTGTGACTTATTAGTATTGATGATGATTACCTATGATTGAATGAAATATACTATTTAGAACTAACAAGTAGCCAATCATGTTATGCCACATCAACACACCCACCAAACATGACTAAATGCACAAATATGAGATTTCACTTTTTTATTCCCAATTCCCATATAAGATCTTAAAAAGTGCAAAATTAAGATATCCAACACTCTGATCCACTTCCCTAGTACTTTAAAAAATAAATCTTTTAATACACCTGCAATAGCTACAATCTACTACTCATGTCATATAGAAACATTGGGCTCCCCTGAATCATAAACTTGCCTAAAATTTAGGACTAGATTCTTTAGAACTAAGTACACAAGTGCCCATCCTCCAATAACAACAAACCCATTAACATCCTCATATCAAAATTTGTTCCAATCTCAAAACTATGAACTTGGTCAATGGGCCCTTGGTCTACCGGTGAAGTTGAAAGGTTCTTAAAGAGCCCACCAGGGATCAACTCTCATTGAGTGTGTGGCTGTGACATTGAAAATGGATGAGGTTAGGATCGTGTCCCCCAACCAAAGAGGTTCAACCATAAGACTCATGCTCTTGTATCAGGTAGAACTACGACCTTGTAAGGTAAAAAAGCTTTGATTTGAACACTTATCTCATATACTTAATATGGGACGATATAGAACTCAAATATGTTTTCATTGATTTTTTCACATTTTTATAATATGTGCAAGCAAATTGTACACATCAATCCAATAAAACTCATACAAATATTCATTGTGTAACCCAAATTAGATATTAGTACAAACCTATAAAATAAATTGAAACAAGACAGAAACTAACAAGCATTCAAAAACTTTAATTGGAATACATAATGATACACCCAAGCTATAAAGCAAGTTAAAGTGTTCCTATTTATAAAATGAGCCTCCATTACCAACCCATTTAACATTTTGTAAGCTAAAATATCCCTTGTAATTACAAAATCTCCAAATAAATACATACACAACTAAACACAAATCATTATATCCATATAATTACAAGAAACGACCAATACATCACCTTCAAACCCCACTCAACAATCCAAAACCCAAACCCTATCAATACAACTGGGCAATCTGAGGACAACAAAACACAAGCACATCCACAACAGTAGCACTCCTCTTATCCCCAAAGATAGAATCCTTACCGTCAGATCTCTTAGCATAAGATAAACCCAAACGAGATCTACCAAACCTGAGATCCCCAACTCCAGAGTTAGTATCAGGGCCAGCAAACCCTCCCATGACGGGGGCCATTGGAGGTCCAAGAAGCAACCCATCTGCCCCAAACTGAGGGCCTCCTCTCGCATAGTCAAAAAGGGCAGCCCCACTTCCTCCCACTTTCACAAGCACCTCTGGATCATTACCCTCTTGGGGCCAGCAGAACAAAAATGCATCAAAACTATCATAGTAATCATCCGTGCTCCTGTAGCCCTCTGGGCTGAAGCCCCCAAATCTTTGGCCCTCTTGGGTGTACCCCACAATAACACAAGGACCCTTGAAATCACAGTATTTGTGGAATGTTTTGGCGCTGAATCCATCTTCGGAGGCTCTGTAACAGCATTTCAGCTCCTTTCCTGTAGGCAGAGAACAAAAGGATGTCAGTGGGTTGCTTTAGATAAATGGAGTATGAATTGATTTTGATGGTTTTTGTTTCACCTGCTAAGAAGGTTTTTGTTAGCAGAGATGCCGGGAATGGTATTGCAATGGTGTCGTGGTATGTAGTGTAGGATAAGGGCTCCTCGTTTTTGGGACTGCCCCACCCAAATAGGGCTTTTGGGGTCACTGTCTTCCATTGGGGTCTCTTGGTGGTTGGGGATTTGTCATGTGCCCTTGTTTTGATGGAAGTGGTGCCCTTGAGGAGGGCTTGTGGGGTGTTGTGAAGAGGAGGGAAGGGAAATGAGGGAAGATGAACAAGAGCCATCTTGCGAGCTTTGCACTTTGAGGCTCCGAATTCTTTATGTTAGCTTACCTTTACTAGAGTTGTGCTTTTTGGACATGTTAGACTACTTTAAGTTTTCTTATGACTAATTTTAAAAAAATCTAATGAGGCACTCCATATATTTATTAAATATTAATATTTTGATATATAATATATTCAAACTTAAGTTAAAGATAAGTTATTTTAATAAAACACATATCGTTACATTTTGTTCTTGTTTTTGATTAAGTAAAACAAGTTTTTTATAGGGGTTTCTGAAATTCACCAGTTAACATCATAATAAACTAACTGTTTAAGTCCAGCGAACAAGCAACAAAAAAAACAACGGGCCAAACCCGACCACCAAACGAAAGCAAAAACCAAAAGGCCAAAAGCCAGGAAACAAGCAAAAATCAAGAAGTGCGATCAAGGGACAAGATCTTTAGCCAACTCTTGATTCTTTAACTCCATCTCTAATTATTGTTGAGTAATTATTTTATTTTATATATGTTTATAAAAAAGTGTTGAAAGTAAAATTAGAGAAGACTAAGTTTAAACAACTGCAACTATAAATAAATAAATAAAGGAATAATTTAATTAACAATAAAGATAAAACTTTTAAGCATTAAGAACAACACAAATAAGAGGGAGAGTCATCAACTTTACTCCACACATTCATAGGGAAAGCACCATCATTAGAATGCTCCTAAGCAATGAGGACAACTTCTAATATCTTGTAGGTTGTGAAGCATGAACAAGGGAAATTATCAACTTTGAGTAGGGAACTTGTCAAACTCTAGTTAACCAAGAACATTGTGCCCATGAAAAAAGGCTAAAGATGGTTAAGAGGGTTGAGGCCATTCATGAGTAACACCATCCTTGGAAACTTGTAGCTATGGGCATTGAGATTAAGCTCCATAATCTTGCTTGGTAGATTGAGCATGACCATGCATGTGACCTTAAGTTGGGGATTAAGAAAGGATTGCAATTTTAGCAACCATATAGGGATCTTTACCTAAAGGTTAAGAAGTTCTCATAGGTGCACAACTTTGCATGTTTGCACTTAGATTGGCATTAACACACTAGATAAAACCATAGCTTAACGTATATAGGGAACTTATCATTAGCCAAACAATTCTTTCCAATAATGAAGAAAATTTTCACTTTGAAAGCATGTCAACTATAGACAAATTGAAATGTGGAAGCAAGTCTAATCACCCAACAACACATATCGTGTTTGTGTGATAGTTTTAGATTCTAAAAGGCTTGAAAAATCCATATATCCAAATCCAAGATTCCTAACTCTAAAATAAAACAAAAAAATATGCTTTAGAGAACAACTATCCATAGAGGGGACAATGGGGGTTGAGAGCTTGTAGATGAGTTAGAAGAGGACTAGGTGGAAGACCTTATTAAACAAGGGGCGCATGCGCCAAAGTTCCTCCCTTCATGATTTTATGGTTGATTAAAGTAGATTTTGGTTAAAATATAATGTATTTAATTTAATAAAATAACAAATAAATAGTAATGAAAAATATAACATTATAGTGCTAAACTAAATTAAATTACGAGTATAATTAGTATATTATTAAATTATATAATTGCAATGATGTATATTAATTAAAATAGTAAAAGAATATATAAATAAACATTATAGTATCATGCTAGATTAAAATTAGATGACATCCTAAACAACATTTATCATACCAAAGATATTTATCAACTAATTATACACGAGATATAGATAAAATTGTATAATTTTTTTAAAAAAGAGTTAAATTGATTAATTTCAATTATTAAATTATTTGATATATCTTGTTCAAGTGATAAATTCATCCAATTGCAGACGCTGGACAATATTCTTAAGGTTAAATATAATGCATAAAAAAAAAATATAAATTAATTTAAAAATAACATTTATGTTTTAAAAAAACCAAACACACTTATAATAAATAAAGTTGATAATATACCAAGCGAAATAATTTGAACTTTATTAAAATTGATACAAAATTAATATTATGTATTTTAAAGTATAAATTAAAAATATCAATATAGTAAAAATTATATATGTTAAATAAATATATAATCTAATAAAATTATATATATAAATAAAAAATAAAAGAAAATGTATTAAAAGCATTGGTTTAGATATGTAAAAATAAAAATAATTAAATTCTAATTTAAACTTATATACAAATTAAAATTAAAATAGATATGAAATTAAACTATATAAAAAATAATTTTTGAAAATTGACAATTTTAAAAAGTTAAAATGTCTATATTTGATTAAAACATCTATATTTGAATAACATTTTACAAATTACAAAGATAAACATCAATTAAAACTAATTGTCTTTTTAAAAAAAAAAGTTTATCCATTTGTCACAAATGTGGAAAAGATAAAATTGAAATTAATGCATTCATTAATAGAAGTGTTAGAAAAATGTTTATTAAAAAAAAAATTATCCACTTGTCACAAGAAAAGATAAGGTTGCAATTAATGCTTGCATTAATAGAGGTGTTGAAAAAATAGTTGTATTTTTTATGAAGAAAATTGAATTTTTTCATTGTCTTTTTCATCATGAACCAATAAAGTTTTAAAAAAATTGTATTTTTCAATTTTAAAAAAAATGCAAATTAATAAACCTTTTGCAAACATTGGTATATCAATGAAAATTTTAAATTATAGAACTAATACGGAACTTGGTGATTCCATTAGTTTCCTGCCAAAGGCAGGAACTAATAATGCATTATGTAAACTGAACCAATTTAGGCTCAAGAATGGATTCCAAAATAGTTTAAAACCATCTATTCTAAGTGTAAGGTGAAGATTAGATGTGCTAATGGTGGTCTAATTGATCCATCATTTGAAGGTAAGGTGCAAGCTCCAAAAATTACGCTTGCAAGGTTTGTATAAGTAAAATGACATTTTTGGATGGATAACCTAAAATATTGAGTCCTAGCCTTGGGATATTGGATTTTTCAATCTAGATGGAGTTAAAAATAAGAAATGCCTTTGTTTGAAGACATCTCTTCAAACAAAGGGACCTTTGTTGAATGTTTTCAAAAAATACATTAAAAAGTGTTCTTCATTTGAACACAATGTGTAATTAATTTAGAAGCAATAATATCATACCTTGAAATGAAGGCATTATTTTATGTATGAAATATTTGTATTTTTGATGATCTTCATTCAAAGGTCTTTATTATATTAATTGTAAATCAAACAACTAGCCACATTATGTAGAGGATCTTGTAACATAGTTTAGATCAGAAGGTTCCAGATAGGAGACAATGAGTCTGATACATTATTTTGAGAAAAAATTATAATAAAGTCATAATAACACTACGCTAGCCTTAAACATATTTTTTTTACATCAAATAGAACTAAGGGACCTTCCCTTCATCATGACTCGACATAGAACATTCACAACATGATTAGATACATCTAGAACAACCATCTGAGTGTTAGGTCAACAACATGGAGCCTTGGTTTAGAACTAGGATCATGAACACTTGGAATAATAGATGGTCCAGTGGAATCATCTTGTGGACCCGCAACATTGGACAATGGATCTGAAACATAATCACTATCCTGATGGTCTATCCTCTTCTTCTTCAGTATCTGATCTAGGAGATGCCTCAAAGTGATGTCAAAGTCCCCTTCATAGCCATCTGACTTGAGGGTTATGTAACCATGACATGTCCTTCATTAAGAAACTCAAGGAATTTCTATTCTTCAACCTTCAAGATTAGAGTGACACGCAAATAGATGTTATGATATATGAGCCTCCAAAGGGACTTAGAAAGACTTCAAGCAATTCCATTAAAGATAACACTGTTATGCACTTTCCAAATGTACCACAATATACAAGCAGACAAAACAAACCAAAAGATGTTCAAGCATTACTAAGCTTCAAAAACTTCAAGCAGTGAGTACATTAACAACATTAAAATTGAAATTCAACTAAAAACAAAAACTACCTCACACTTCTTTAGAAAAAAAACAATTTAAAAAAACATGATATACAATTTTATAACATCTACAGATTTTACACAAGTTTAGTTCCCCGTTGGGAATATTCAGGCGATCACATAGGAGAAAACACCACAAGAAGTAGTTGATAAAATTAGGTTCAATTGGAATGTGTTAGAGAGAAATCAGTTTCTTGGACCAAAAGGAGGATCAAGACAAAGATTCTGGGTGGCAATATTGATATGATCAAGGATCTCATGGCTAACATTAATCAACTTGTAAATATGCTTCAAATTGACTATGGGAAATAGGGTGATATTGAGCCATATCACAAGGGAAGCTCTTGCAACAAGGTTTAGGAAGATTAAGCATGTTGTGGGATGCTCTGATCAATGAGTAGGTCCTCTATTATGAATGTGGTATGGGATATTTGGCAACCAGTTCCTCCCAGCTGGTGAGATTAATGTTTTGGTTCCTATACTGGCCCACTTCCAGACAAAGCGTCCTTGAATAAGTGCAAGAGGTTTATCATTGTGATGTAGGTTCCACCATGCACTCCTTTCACCATAGATGTTATTTGTATCATCCAAAATATTGCTCCCCTTAATAAGGTGTCTAACATAGCCCCATGCCTTCCATATGGATTTCAAAACATTGGATTCAACTACCTTTTCTTAAAAATTACCAGTCATGAGATCATTGATATGGAGTCCTTTCTAGGAAGGTGTTGGTAAGGGGGTGGCCCTATTAATATTATTCCTCATCAAAATCTTCTATGCTTCATCCCTTTGGATACTTTAGCAATCTATTTGAGGTCAAGTGCAATAGTGTTTGTTCTCAAGTCCTTTAATCCCAATCCACCCATCTTCTTACTCATAGTGCACCACCTCTAGTTCACACCATGCATTTTCTTCACTCCCTTACCATTTGAACACAAAACAACCATAATCTACTTTTGAATGCAATTGAATCATACTAGACTAAATAGCAGCAATATGAAGCAAAACAAATAGTGCACGAAGACAAAATCCTACGATAAAATTGAAACCTGTGAGAGGAGTTATTTGTTCTACTTACTTAACTTTTTGAATATTTTTCCTTTAACCCATTCCCATATCTCATTGAGATTAGGTATGGATGATAATGTAATTCCAAGATATCTCACAATATGATTAGGGCTTTTTAGGCCAATGAAAATCATGAGCACCAAGGAGGTGGCATGTCATCTTAGCCTAGGATGATGTATTTGGATAGTGAGGCCTTGCTTTCTAAGGCCATGTAAAAGAGATCCAACTTCATCATCAAATTACAAACATTATTATCATTTATCTAAAAAATATTTGGAGTATCGTCAACAAACTATAAATTGGACAACTCATACCCATTGGTAGAATTGCACCATGCACCTTAGGTGAGAGTGACTCATCCCTTAGCAAGTAAAAAAGAGCATCAACTACCACCACAAATGGTCTTGGTACCAAATGATGCCCTTGTCTAATTGACCTAGTGAGTTCAAAAGATGAGGAACTAACTCCATTGACCTTTACATAAGAACACATTCCATTCATTAAGGTAGAAACCATCAGGAAATAAAAATCAAGAAACCCAAAATCTTGCAACATTATTAAGACAAACTTCCACTCTACCATGTCATACACATTTTCATAATCCAATAGTAACATGCACGTATATTGAGTCCTTATCCCAATTGAAAATCTCCTAGCATGTAATAATATTCTCTAGGATGAATCTCCCTTTCACAAACATTTTTTGGGCTGGTTTGATGATTTTAGGAAGCACTTTCACTAGTCTTAAAGCCAAGAATTTTTCTAGGATCTTATAAGACACATTTAACAATGTGACAAGTCTCCAATTTTTAATCAGAGGCATATCACCTTCCTTTGGAATCCATTTGAATATGTCACAATTAATCTCTTTCCTTTCAAAGGTATTGTTATACACTTGAGTTTCTCTTCACCTACCCACTCAATGTTCATTTATAAAATTAAGTGGGAAACTCATTTGGTCCTAGGGATTTTTTATAACATATGCATTAAATGGCCTTATTAATATTTTTGATAGAGACATGTAGATCCTTATCGTCTCAATCCACCTTGTGGGGGTTGATGTTCTTGATCATGTTTCTAACATCCCTTATTATAGACCCCACTTCCTTAGAAAAAAAATAGATTAGCATCATAAGATGAAAATTCTATTAAGATCTCATCTTGGGATTTGATAATGTTGCCATTGTCACACAAACACTCATCTTTTATTTTGATTCCTTATATTTTTGGATCTGAAAAAAATATTTGGAGCCTCTACCACCATGGCTGACCCATTGCACTCACGCTCTAGTTTTAGCACCTTGAATTCTAATATTATGAATCTTCCTTAAGACATTTATAGCTTGGGACACATAGGTAAGGGCTTCTATACTAGAAGGTTCTTCTTGAATAGATTTTTTAGCCACACAAAGTCTCTCGTGCAATTCAGATTCAACTCTCCTCCTATATTTGGCACTTTTCTTCCCCACTACTTGAAATAGCACCTTCCTGCCATTGACACATTGATTCCATCTCCCTATGACACTGTCATGAGGCACAATACCTAAGTTATACCACCTGATAATCCACATCTTTGATTTTTTTAGCATTGAGAGAAAATTCCCCAGATCTCCTCTTATCACAACAATCAACCATGAAAGGGAAGATATCGGCAACAAGAAGATGGTGGTCAAACAAGGTGTAAGGAGTGACCTCTACTCTAAGGTCATTAGGACTAGAATTAAAACCAAACACATCCTTATTGACATAAAACCTATCTAATTTGTAGTACATTCTCCTACCTCTCCATTGATAGTTGGAGCAAGTGTGCCAAATACCCTTATGATCATATTTATTGTCCTTAGGGTGGTCAAATAAATTATTCTTATTGATCATCTTATACCAAAACAAATTTCAACACCCCTCCACTCAAATCTATTTCCACTCACCTTGTTTTGTGTCCCTTTAATCAAATTGAAGTCCCCACCCAAGATCTAGGAAATATTCTATCATTGAAACAACCATTTCCACATTTGTATCTCATCTCTATGATCATTGGGAGTGTAAATTGTGCACAACCCAAGTTACAAGCCATTGTGAATTAGGGTGATTTAGACAATGCTATTACGAGGGGAGCAACCCTTATCCTCTATGTATTTATTCCACCTAGGGTCTACAAATTGGTTGCCCCTCCTTTTCCTTTTTGATGATTAGTGTAATAGGTTGTTGCATCTTTCTAGATGCACCTAAGATTAATATCCAAGGTAAATCCAATGCTTTGAGTCCTTGAAAGAATGAAAACCCCTATATTATCTTACATCATTAGAAATATCTTTAAAATATATTTCATATTTGGGGATTCTAATCCCTTGACATTCTAAGATGATCATTTTAACTTCATTAATATAGTCATGGTTCAAAATACATAAGAGCTTTGAATCTCTTATAACATTTGGGAAATTTCACCTTAGGATGTTTTGTTATATTTTCATTAGAGTCAGGGAGTGTCATCTCTTCCTCTTAACAAGGAAGCCCTTCTTATGATCATTGAAAGCACATGTACTAGTATTAGTATGTTTTGAGTAAGGAGTGATTTCCAACTCTTCAACTTCTCCTTCTTTAATCTCATCAATTGTTAGCCCTAAATGATAATTGTGTTAATGTATGTGAAAGAGTCATATCAATTGTTACGTTGTCATTAATTTCAAGCCTTAATTGGTTAGAAATTATGCTAATTCAATAGAGTGCCATATCATTTGATTGATGGAGAGGATTTGAAGAAAGTATCATGATGTAGGTGTTGATAAGTGTATGGTATTCAATGGACACTTGAATGAGTTACACTCTGATAGTATAATATTGGTTTGATTGTTTTACATGATCTTCAACTATGAGAAAAGTTATGAAATCATGTTTAAACAAGATAGTTTGGTTGGTGAATAAGGAATACAGTTTTAACCAAGCTTTTATAGTTGTCATTGAGTGCTTGAGAAAGAAGTGAAAAAGTTTAGTTTTAACCAAGTAATCACAATGTTAACCATGTCTAGTATTTCCTGAGTGAGATGTAATGTTTACATAGCATGAGCATGAAGAACAAGTTTTAAAAAGATTTAATCTAAGGCCAACATTTGGTGAAAATTGAAAATGTTTGAGAAGTTTCAAGGTTAAGGATGAAGTTAGTTATGAGATCAACAACTAGAGAAATACAAAGAAGATCTAATGCAAAAGATTTATCAATTTGAAATGGACAACAGAGTTCAAGGTGGAAGTCTATTTCTTGAGCATCTGGATTCAAAAAATCTAAACTTGATGAAGATCTAACGATTATGAATAAGTGGAAAAACCTAGAATATTCTAGAGGAACAACAAAAGTTTTCTATTTAAGGAATGGAACACGATGTTTATGTTGTTGATGTTGACATTACTAATTGAAGTTGGTCAAGTTGATAAAAGAATAAGGTGAACAAAACATAACAGTACTGTGAAAATTAGACAAAGGAAGTGCTAAGTTGAAGTGTGAAGTGTGTGAATCAACCAGAAAGTGATTAGAGGAAAGAGATTGAGTGAAGAAGAGATCTAAATGAGCATGGTGTAGTGCTAAAACCTAACAGATTATTTCACTATTACTTTCTTACCATTGTAGCAGAAAAATTTCTTAACCAAGTAGACCTTATAGTCTTTTGAAATCCTATATGGTAGTATTCTTTTAAATGTTTTGTAAGTCCTTTAGAACAAGTAACTCTTTAGAAATGTCATGGAGTGATAAGGTCTAGATGACCTTTGGTGTAAAGCCTCTAACAAGTTCACATTAATAATGTGCATGTAACCTTTAATAAGGTTGGCTCCTCGCATAACTCACTTTAGAAGAGTGAATATATTTGGGTTGTTGGTTCCCATTTGGTTTTTCCCCGAAGGACATTAAATACTTGTGTCAAAACCTATGAATGCTTACTCTGTTGTATTTTTGTTTCATGTTAATTGTTTAATGTTGCAACTCAATATAAGAAGAATGTTTACTCTGATACTCGGTATATTAAGGAATGTACTAAGTTGACAATTTGATGCTAAGTTTTTTATCAGTTTGAATCGTGATGTTAGATCTAGTTATTGAGTTAATGATCTGAAAGTTTAAGAAGTATAAGTTGGTCAAAAGTGGTTTTAAGGCATGTAGGATAACTGGTTATAACTAATTCACCCCCTCTAATTATCTAACATTAACCACCTTATTCCCAATAGGTTCTTCATCTTGGTACTTCTCTTATGTAGGGGGTGGAATCAAGAGGGGTATTGTCAATATTGGTGTACACAAAATGGGGGACCTTCTTTTTTTTTTGTGTGAGGGGGGGGGGGGGGTGTGCGGGGGTAGTGTAGAGGTAGGGGGCTAGTATAAAAACCATTGAGAAGTTATTAAGAATATCATCAGCCATCACAACCTCATTCATCTCACCCTTGTTCTTGGGGTTCTCCATGTTGTTTATAACTAGATGAACACTACCTCTCATGTATGCACCATTACCCAAGAAAATAGAGCAAATGGTGTAGTCTAGGTGTATAGTTTGTTTGATTTTAGGACGAGAGATCAAAGAGACATTTGATATTGTCTAATGTTAGTTGTGGGTATTCTTAATTATGAGCTTGGTATTTAGTGCATGAGAAGCCAACCCAAAGTCAATAGTATACACATCTCTCTTTTTTGCCCACTTCAATGATTCTCTTTTCTCAGATAGAAAGTTCTTGGTAAATCCTAGTCCACTGGTATCTCTTGGTCTTCTTTAATTTCTCAACTATTCATCCAGTTTCCTTATGTGTTCCTCAGATTTCTTCAACCTTCCATTGGCTTCTTTTTTAGTTTTTAACTCATTCTTCTATTGTTCATTTTCTAATCTAAATCCAACAATCTCTTCCACCTTCTTTGCAATCTCATGATTAGCACCAAGTAGTTGATTTTCTATATCATAATGATTTTGTGTCAACCTTTGTATTTACACATCTTTCTCATCTAGTATTGCACTCATTTTCCTTCTTTCTTCTTCTATCATTCTCTTGTCATCTTCATTTTTTCTCTTTTGTTCTAGGAATTTACATATTCTCACCGAGTGGGTTTCTTCTTCCATTTTTAGTGATTTTACCTGCTCAGTTAGGGCTTTGTTCTTTTCCATTAAATCTGGCATAACATCTTTAGATTCATTAGATATGATCCCCTCTGATTGTTCCTCAAGTTCTTCCACCTGATCTTGAGTATCTTTCAATTGATATGCTAATTTATTTCTCTTTCTTAGTGAATGCTTCAGCTTCTCTTTCCGTTCGTCGATATGATATTTTATGATTCTTAGTTTTGTGTTCAAATTATCAATTGCCTTTTCATATCTATAGCTTTCCATTTCTTCATATATTTTCTCTCAAGTGGTTAAACTTATCCATAAGAGATCTAGTCCTGATACCAATTATTGGAAAGTTAAGGTGTTGGGGAGTGAGGTGAACCAATACCTTCTAAAATGTTTAACCTTTAATGATTTTAATTCACATGCATAAAATTAATAACTTCTTGTTGAATAAAAGTAAACTTCTTAATGAATGGAAGTAAACTTAACAACTTCAACCATAAACACATAACACACATCATGACAATTGATACATTATTTTGGTCACGTAGAAGTCATTAGTTAGAGGGAAAACTGTTGTGGGGATACCACCCACAATCCTTCACTACTGCAAGGTTTCTCGGTTAGAGCATACAAAAATGTCACTTCTAGTGACTTACCCTATTAAGTGTAACCAACATTGTGTTTCAAGTACTTAAAAGGACCTGTTAAAGTCTACCTTGTGAAAGGATTTTACAACACTCATTAAGTGTGCACTAGATTCAGAGATTTACAATATAAAAGTTCGTTAAGGCCTATCCACACTTTGGGATTTATGAATACGCAAACACAATTTATTCCTTATAACATATGATCTACTATAGTATATCTACTTGTACGCTTGATCGGATCCTCTATGCTCTGTACTATTCCTTCACCTTCCACTTAATTGATTTCCAAAATACATTTATTTTCACTGCTCTGTATCATCACTCTTCTCTATCACTGCTCCGCTAGTCTATGCATACATGCATGCATACATTAATCTCTTCTTGAACCATAATTATATACTACTTTGTGGCTTGACATAATTAGGGTTTGGATCTTTCAAAACGCTTGACAGGTTAGATATATGATACACATTCATCTTTATTTTCTAAGAAAATATACTTGAATATCACTGGTTCAATCTATACCTTAGGAATATACACAATTTGGTTTCATTCCCAATAAATCTTACGAAATATTTTGCTTGATCTTCATAAACCATTTCCCTATTTAGTAGATTCCATTCACTTAACATTTCGTAAATTCACAAACTTTGAGGTTGATCCTATGTCCCTCAGTTGCCTTTTTTCTTCTACTTGGTACATTCTATGCTCAATATCATTATGTTCAGTTAGCATACCACTTAGTAACCATGTATCAATGTTCACCGATCTATTCTATCTTGTGTTCACTGAATGAGTCCTTGTTATTTTGACTTGCTTCACTGACCCCTCTTTCCTCTTACCAACTTGATTCTTCAATCCATTACGATATAGCTTTTCACTAATGACAATATTAATTATATTTAGGAGTAACATTATCTCACACAAAGGGTTTTGTAAGGCAGATAGTGGTTGTTAGATTTGAAACCCTGATCAAAGTTGCAAATTGCTCGAAGATTGATAGCTTTTGAAACTTAAGGTACCTAATGAGATCGAGGGAAAAATGAGTGCAACTGCTATGTGGGACAATCCATTCCTTACTATTGCTCTAAAAGCAATATCAAAAAGTTTGGTTAATCATCTCACCCATTTCTACATCGTGATTTTGTTAAGGTGGATCCTTCCTATTCTCTATTCCTCAACAAAAGAATCCTCTACATGCAAAGGATCAAGGTAGAAAATCCATGTGCTGAGTTGTATGGCTTCTTCCCTACCATATCACATTGGTCGTTGCAACTCACCAACCCCTCAAGTGAAGATACAAGAGGGTCTATGTAATTTTGTGCTCATCGTATCTCCATACTTCTCCCCTAACTTTGTGGAGTGATTTTGTACCATTAGTCCCTCAAATAAGAGGAATTGGTGATGTTGTAGTTAGCTTTCTTCAAGGCATCACCAATTCTAAGGTTCCTTGCAGAGCTAAGTTAGGCCTAAGCTTGATAAAAAAATCTTGCTACCATTTATGATATATTAATAAGCCAATTAATTAGGCGACATTCAACACTAATACATGATATAGCTCCTCCTACCATCTAAATGGAGTAAAAATATGTGATTGCGTCGAGCCATAATAGTTTGTATGTTATCTCCTCCAATCTAAGGTTGTGGTCCTATGGAGGGGGGCTTCCTCAAAAACAAAGGGGGTGATAGTTGAGATGTCTTAGGGATATTTAAAGGTGAGAAACCCCATGAATTTTATAATATGTTTCAACTTAAAAAAATTAGCCTAAATTTAAGGAAGTTGGTGGTCCCATGAATTCTATATTGAAGATTAAGTTAAGATTTTAAATTTATGTTGTTATAATTTATGGTGTGATTCATTTTGAAACACATTGACATGTGGAACAAATTTCCAAAAATTTATCCTAAGCTAGTGGGGCTATTTCCAACCCCACCCCATTTTCACCTACTCAAATTGAGAGGGATAAAAAGTAGGAGCTCCTATTTGGTAAGAGAAGATTCCAAATAAATCTTTAGCCCCCTCAAAAAAAATTCATAGGACCTTCCACTCTTAAAAAATTAAGCCCAAGCCCCCTCCATGGGACCCCTACCTAAGTGATTCATTTTCAATCAATAGTCAAGCAAATCTTTCAAAAATACCTATAAATCAAATACAATTAATATAAAATCTTTAAAAAATGAACAATCAATTAGTTTGAAAACTCTCTTCTACCTTCCTATTGGTAAACTACACAATAAAGATAAGTATATTACTCCTTGCATCAATCATTTATAATTAGAAGAACAATATGAATCCAAAATTTAAATTCAACTTGTTTTGACATAGCTGGTGTCCCCCCTCAATTCTCTTTTCATTCAGGGCATACACATATCATGGTTGAAACTCCATGCACCATTGTCCAAGCATACACTAGTTTGCAGAAAAGAATCCACCTACGTGAATAAGGAATTATTCATGTGAAAACATGGAATAGAAGAGGACATGGTTTAGTTGTTGTGCATTGAAGGCATGTTGAAAAGCTTCTTTCTTTAACCATTATCAAGAAATATAGAGAATTCTTGCAATTTCAAGAACGATTAGGAGAAAAGGGCAAAGCATAATTATTATTTAGTTATAAAATAATGCTCATGTTAATTATATCTTATGAAATTTGAATCATAGGATGTTTGTTGTACAAATAAGTTAGTCTAACATGTGGCATACCTAAGGTAATTATTATAAACATAACAATCAAATATCTTAGCCCCCCAGTTTTTCTTGACAATCTTCAATTTTACTCTTGTTTTGTTATTTTATTTTTTATGCAATTGCTACGAAAAAGAAGAAGGAAAAAGTTTAGGCCCATTAGTAGGCTTCTAAGAGTTGATTCTTTGCATCTGATTAGACCCTCTACCTGGTCTCCTTCTGAGTCTGGATGGGTCAAGATTAACTTTGATGGGCATCTTAGGCCAATCCGAGACCTTTAGGTATCAACATAGTGACATGATTAGAGGATGGCAACATTCTGGATGTGAGTGTGAAAAGGATCCAGGATGGAACAAACAATCAAGTCGACTGCGCGACATATTTGGAAGTAGTCTACCTAGGAGAAAAACTACGTATTTGAAAAATCTATTTGGAAGGTGATTCAAAGATTATGGTGAATGACATTATTAAAGGTAGTATGGGTTTGTGATATTTAGACAAGTTCATTAAGAAAATAAAATTTTTGTTGAATGACATAGATGAATTCAAGGTATCCCATGTACTCAGAAGTGCCAATACTGTAGTCAATAAACTCTCTAATATCAGGGTGGCAAGATCCCTTGAAAATCCATTTGAACTACTCAAAAAACTATACCAATCTTCAACCCATGGACTTTTATTAAAGACTCGTACTCAAGGCTTGTTGAGTTTGGGTAATTTTTTAAATACAATATCACATCTTTCTCAAGTCCATAGGTGGCTACTTCACAATTGCTCGAGTATCACATGCTTGAATTCAAAAGTTTCCATTTTTGTGGCAAGAGATCAATCATTAAAGTGTGTGCTCTCTCCTCATCCCATCTCATCAATCTTGACCCGTACTATTTTTATACATATGGAGGCGTGGCGACTCCAAATGAGTTCATTATTTGTGTCCACGATATAATTAATAGATTGAAATGGATACTGTAATAATGTGACCTTCTCAAAAAATTTAAAGGATTTATAGTTCGTGTCTCACCATCTCATTTTTCATAGACCAAACATCCGCAGAACACCAGAGTCGTGAATAGAATAATGGAGGTTAATTTCTCTCTTAACACAAATGGGAAGATTGCTAGTTTCAAGGGTGGCACTCGACTGAGCCACATTTTCAAGTAGGATGGGGATCTCTTTTGGAAGGCCATGAGATTGATACTTGGTGAAGAGTACTACGAGAATGACTAGAAACCAAGATACAATTTGGATATTTTATCCCTCTTCCTGGCTATTGGGTTGATGGTTGCAGATTCTAAACCCAAGGAGATATTTGTTGCCAAAGAATGCATAGGATTGAAATGGGGAGGTGGCTTTGAAGGCATTGTGAACTATGTTGAGTTGGGTTTGGGCATCCATATGGGTCAACTGTCATGGCACTTGATTGGTGGAGGGTTTAGAGAATTACAACCATTGATGGTGTGGGCCTCCCATGACCAACCCGAGTCTCATCTATTGGTGGCTAGGTGGGGTTGGTACAAGCTTCTCTTTTTCTTGCAGACAATCAACTTGGAAAGGGCTTTTCTTGGTGGTCAGTTGGTTCAGTGACAAAAAATGACATCGGTGAAATCTAATGCCTCGATAGACACTGATGGGAACCCTTTAATTTGTTGTCAAATCTCATCCTGGGATAGCAAGCAGTGCAAAGTGGTGGCGAAAGTTGTGGAGAGTGAGTCTGTTGTGATGGTCGGTGTTGAGCATGGTGAGGTTTAGACAGGTGCGACATCTGATAGTGTGAGAGTTGGAGCATCGGCTGGCCTAGTCACTGGTGTGGGTGTAAGGCAAACTTCTGAGGCAAGGCCTTCATTGATGCTTGTACTATTTCCAAATTTACCAAGGAGGAGGTAGAGCGTTGGTTCAAGTAACGCAGATTCGGGTCCTTATCTCTTGATTGATCTTTTATATGTTATGGTTGTTTTGGTTTGATCACTCATTGATCTTTTTTGTTTGACTACTTGTATGCTATGTCTCGTTGTATGAGTTAGAAGTTTCAGAGATAGGTGGTTGTTAGTATGGGGATCTTGCTTATCAGATGATGGGATTACCTTTGAATACCAATTTTGTACTTTGTTCATGTTCAATATAAATCAATACTATATACCAAAAGTTC
This sequence comes from Cupressus sempervirens, assembly GCA_028749045.1. Lineage (NCBI taxonomy): Eukaryota > Viridiplantae > Streptophyta > Pinopsida > Cupressales > Cupressaceae > Cupressus > Cupressus sempervirens. The sequence goes on along the minus strand of CM053789.1, from coordinate 759,913,700 downwards.
CTTGGTTATGCCCCAAAAGTTCAATCGGGTAGTTTTCTAAGTTTCAAATAGTTAAATATTGATGTTTCACTCGAACAGTCTTGCAGGGAGCCATATTTGCGTCATTGGGGGTTGTATGCCACACACTCTTTACACCACTTGGCACAAGTGAGTGAATTTGATTTCACTATTTTTTTCTCCAACCTAAGCACGAAGATTACTTTCGACATAAAGGCCTTCTTCTAGGTCATCAATAATATACTCAACATGAGGCTCTTTTATATCCCATCTTTTAAAATATACAAATAGGTTGCTGGATTGTATGATTACAACTTTATTGTAGGAAACTTTGCAATATAAACAATTGGATACTAAAATGTAAAATGTACCCATGGGCGTGGATCTGGGGAAATTTTGACGTCCGCCATTTGGCTCTCTTGTGTGCGATGAATTAAAATCCACCAGATGATGCAATTGTTCCTTGTAAAATTCATAGAGTGCAAAGGAAACATCCAAGCTAGCAACAAGAAGCACATAGAAATACCATTACGGAATGTCTTCATACTTGCGCATCAATTTAGTGTGGATATCAAGTGGACCATTTCTAAATATCGTCGCATGTTGCCATGTTCTAGTGAAAGGATTCGAGACGCCATTATCAAAGATCGTTTGAAGACTGCAAACACATACCTTGAAGAATTACCAATACGTATATGAAAACCTTCTCGATTCTTAATTCCGTAGCGAGTTTTTCTCTATTTTTAATTTCATACAGAGCTTTGACATTTGTATCTAGACCGGGGAAGCCATAATCTGTTTGATATAGGAGTCAAAATAAGGGCACCAAGCACTAACATATATAAACCAATGTTTCCAAGAAAACCATGGTGCCCCTTTGAGAATCTTCTCTCTATACAATTTTGACTAAAACACAAATTTGATGAGCCCTACTTCTAGGAAGGTAATTCCTAGCGCCATTTTGATCCATTTGTTGGATGCACACCTCTTGATTCAATCCATGGTTGGCCAAATAACAATACATTCATTATGCCATTAAAATTGGAATAAAGCTTTTTTTATCATCCCCAACCGATTCTATCCAAATACTACAAGAATGCAAGTGCTTCACTTATAATAAAATTCGTAAGTTTCATTGGTAAATCAGATATTTAATTATCTAAAACGTGTCCTTAAATCAAATATTTTAGCATCTAAATAATACAATCTTAAACGTACACCAATGGAAGCACACTAAAATTTCATAAAATTAGAATTTTAGATTTTAATGAATACTTTAGGATCTAATAGCTCAGATGCTAACAATTATTTGAAACAAATTGATAAATGGCCCAGTCAAAAGATTCACTATTTCTACACCTGTTCATTGTTATGTTGACGACCCTTATATCAACTGCAAATGTGACTAAATTATACATTATTTCTTCATAAGCTCATCCCAATTAAATGTGACAATTGCAAATATCTGAAATCCTACAATGTGAGACCCTATTGCACATGAATTTATTTAACTATAGTAGTAGGTTTATTAATTTGTGAATAACATTGTGTGCAAGTTTTAACATGTATGTATAGTGACCAAATCTTTGATGTCATAATGTGAGCCCGAGTTGCAAGGAAATGCATTTGTATAGTATAGAATTTGCTAATGCCTGGTAAGAATTATGAGCACATTTTTTTTATGGATGGTTCATACCTGCAAGGCAACCTAGTGAGGCATGAGGCCTACGAGCTACCAACTAGCGAAGGCCACCACTAAAATGATTTAGGAACTTGATGTAGGCCCACTCGTGCCTGAAACCTCTTCGACTTATAGTTAAGGAATGAGGGGCATCCACACCGTCAAAATCACCTGGGGTACGATCTTGACTTCATCGGTTATGTCAGTAAGACTTGATCCCTGGTGGGATCTTTGTGAACCATTCAACTTCCTCTTCAATTTATGAGCACATTTTGACTTGCTTGTATTAAGACACATTCCTCACAGTGCATTAGGGCAATTGATATGTATAAATTCTAGAATTTATTTTTGAATGTCTTGGCCATAAATTTTCTGCGTTGTATTTCAGATGAGGCTTAAATTTATGAAAACAATGGAAAGTAGGTACCCCGAAAAACATCTTAGCTCGTTCTTTTGATGAAAACTATTATTTTCAAGTTTAGAGACTCAAGTTAATAGTATACGTTTTTAAATTATCAAGAACTTCTGAAGGCATTGTATTTCAACTACAGAGAAAGTAAGCATATTGCCTTGGAAAAATAGTGCATCTTTGTATTTCGGACACAAGTTGCACTAGGGGAGAGGACCCAGTACTTGAACACTCTAACTTCACTCTTATCAAAAGCCTACGTAAAAATTTCAAATCACTCCCAATTTTTTACAGCAACTTACTTGGTGAGTCGCCTACTTATAACTAAGGTTTCAAGTTTGCCACATCAGCATGCTTTTTGCCAAGTTGTCCAAAACAGGCCAAAAAAAAATGAGACCAATGGTCATGCATAAAGGGTACCCATAGTTGAACAGTTGATGTGGCATCATATCATTGGTTAATTTTTATAACTAGGGGTACATTTTATTCAATTTTGGGTAGTTAGCATTGTACTAACAATTTTAAAGTCACAAGTAATGGTATAATGTTATCAAAAAAATTGGGCATTAAGTCAACAAGTGTAGGTATCAAGTGAACAACTCCAATCACAACTATTGGAATGTGTTCAAGTATTAGATCCTCTCCCCTAGATGTTGAATCAATCGAGTTGTGGCTAAACATAAATTATGAAGTAGCCTCCTACCTCATCCTGAATGACATGTTACACATATATGAAAAATAACGTAATTGCCACCAAGAGCTCTGCATGTCCATCTATCTACTCCACATAAGGGTAATGTGGCTTCTTGTGGAAATGTTAGTAAATCATTAGCTTATATCATTAAAATTTTGATTTCTTCTTTCTGTATATGGTCAATGTGCATACCTTCAAAATGACGTTGTAAGTTAATATATGCACTTAGATTAATGTAAGGTTGTTTAATTTTATATTTTTAATTGATTAGATGATCTTATTTGCATGATATGCATGCCTTGCAATTTACTTTTAGCCTTTTTTAATATTAATTAATATATGTATCTAACTAGTTCTATGTCAATTATGCCACTTTTTTTTCCTAATTGATTAATAATTTTTAAAAAAATGAACATCAAAAACAAGAACAATGACATTTTAGTTAATAGTTTTTATTTGCTAATATTAATTTTATTTTTCAATAGATTTTACTAATGTCTAATACTAATTGCATTCTAATTTTTTTTAATATATCAATTCTAATAAATTCAGCAATGAGTTTTAGTTTTATTCAATAATTTATTAATTTAATAATCTTATATCTTTATTACTAATTTTATAATTATTATATCAAATTTATTTAATCTCCCTTTGCATTCAGTTAGTTCTTTAAATTAAAATTTAAACATTAATTTTTTTCATATAAATTAGCCGATAGGCTATTTGTGGGAACTTTGTTCCTGGAAATTGTTGGGAAAGTTGTTAGTTTGGCCAGAAAATTGAAAATCCTTCTCGTTAATTATTTACCAATCATTTTTTATTATCTCCCTCCATTTTTAACTCTTGTTTTGATATTTATTAATTGTTATCTCCACTTTTAACTATTGTTTTTCTTTTTTCTATTTATTAGTTGTGATCTTGATATTAGCTCATGTTTATTCATTTAACTTTTGATTTTTTAATTTGATTTAGATTTTAGTTTTTAAATTATTTTAATTTTTTTTTAAGTATTAGTTTATTTTTTCTTTAAATATTATTTTTTAGTTTCTATAATTTGTTTAGTCAATAGAATATTTGTTAGACATATTATATTTTTGTATTTCTCTCATTAATTTTTCATAATAGATTCAAAAGCCTACAACGCAATGGTAACTTGTGAGCCTCTCATGTGGGAGGTCTTAGGTTTGAATCTACTTTCGCTTAACATATAATAATAATAAATTTTAACAAATAATATTAATTAATCTAGGCTTCAACTATTTACCGATATTTTAAAAAAATCATAATAGATTTTTTGATGATTTTTTTTTAAATGATTATTTTTTTCATATTTAATAAATTTAATTTAAATATATAATATTTATTAATCTATTTAAATATTTTAGTATATATTATGTTATTTAAATTAAAAATTATTAATAATCTAATTTCTTCACATAAGATTATATTTTAAATATCCACTTTTAACTATTGCTTTTCTTTTCTTATTTATTTAAAAAATAGTTACTTGTGATCTCCACATTAGATTATGTTGTGATCTCTATTTATTAAACTTTTGATTTTTTAAATTGATTTATATTTTAGTTTTTAAATTACTTTAAATTATTATTTTTATATTAGTTTAATTTTTTCTTTAACTAGTAGTCGCATGTTTTTGTACATGCAATGAGTGTGCCAATAGGAGATGAGATTTAAGAGAATCCGAATATTGCTTAAGAAATGTGTTCAATAATTTCAAGATTTTACAATTAAATTCAATTTATCAAATATGGAAAAAAAAATCATTTAGGAAAAAAAAACCATTAAAAAAATTATTATGAAGAAATACAAAAAAAAAAAAAAAAAAAAACTAGTGGCATTTCTAATAAATATTCTATTGACTAAATAAATTATAGAAATTGAAAAAACAATATTTAAAGAAAAAATTAAACTAATATAAAAATAAAATTTAAAGTAAATTTAAAAACTAAAATCTAAAACAATTTAAAAAATCAAAAGTTTAATAAATGGAGATCACAAGTAACTATTTTTTAAATAAATAAGAAAAGAAAAACAATAGTTAAAAGTGGATATTTAAAATATAATTTTATGTGAACAAATTAGATTATTAATAATTTTTAATTTAAATAACACAATATTTACTAAAATATTTTATATAGATTAATAAATATTATTTATTTAAATTAAATTTATCAAATATGAAAAAAATAATCATTTAAAAAATCCAATCAAAAAATCTACTATGAAAAATTAATAAGAGAAATACAAAAATATAATACGTCTAACAAATATTCTATTGACTAAATAAATTATAGAAACTAAAAAATAATATTTAAAGAAAAAGTTAAACTAATATTAAAATAATTAAAAAAATTTAAAAACTATAATCTAAATCAATTTTAAAAATTAAAAGTTAAATGAATAGATCACAACATGAGTTAATGTGGAGATCACAACTAATAAATAAAAAAAGAAAAACAATAATTAAATGTGAAGATAACATCTAATAAATATCAAAACAAGAGTTAAAAGTGGAGGGAGATTATTTTAAACAAAAGGCTGGTAAATAATTAATTGGAAAGATTTTCAATTTTCTGACCAAATTGACAACTTTTCCAAACAACTTGAAAAAATTTCGTCATAAATTTAATTTATGGGAAAAAAGTTCCCACAAATAGCCTATCGGCTAAAATATTGTTTTTTCAGTTTCTATAATTTATTTAGTCAATAAAATATTTGTTAGAGATGTCGCTATTTTTCATATTATTTTTTTGTATTTCTTCGTAATAAACTTTTTGATGTTTTTTTTTTTTTTAAATGAATATTTTTTCATATTTGATAAATTGAATTTAATTGTAAAATCTTGAAATTAAATATTCAAATTCTTTAAAAATTGTAAATTTTATATTTATGTTTTAATCTTTAACTTTTTCATTTAAAAAAATCTTATATTTACATTATTTAATGTTTATTCTACATTTTTCTCTTAAATTTCATCTCCTATTGGTGCACTCGTTGCATGTACAATAGCATGCAGCTGCTAGTTTTATTTTAATTATAAATATTTTGGTCAAAATAAAATTTAATTTATAATAATTTATATTTTATTTTTTAATATGTTTCAATTATTGATATTTTAGCCGATAGGCTATTTGTGGGAACTTTGTTCCCGAAAATTAAATTTTTGATGAAAAATTTGAAAGAGTTTGGCCGAAAAATTGAAAATCCTTTCGTTAATTATTTGCTAGCCAATTTTTATCTCTCTCCATTTTTAAATCTTGTTTTGATATATATTAGTTGTTATCTCTATTTTTAACTATTGTTTTTCTTTTTCTATATATTAGTTGTGATCTCCACATTAGCTCATGTTGTGATATATTCAGTTAACTTTTGATTTTCAAAATTGATTTAGATTTTAGTTTTTAAATTATTTAATTTTATTTTTTTTTATATTAGTTCAATTTTTTCTTTAAATATTATTTTTTAGTTTCTATAATTTATTTAGTCAATAGAATATTTATTAGACATATTATTTTTTTTGTATTTCTCTTATTAATTTTTCATAATATAATTTTTAATGAATTTTTTTAAATGATTTTTTTTCATATTTGATAAATTTAATTTAAATAAATAATATTTATTAATCTATTTAAAAGATTTTAGTTAATATTATGTTATTTAAATTAAAAATTATTAATAATCTAATTTGTTAAGATTATAATTTAAATATCCACTTTTAACTATTGTTTTTCTTTTTTTATTTATTTAAAAAATAATTACTTGTGATCTTCACATTAGATTATGTTGTGATCTCTATTTATTAAACTTTTAATTTTTTAAATTGATTTAGGTTTTAGTTTTTAAATTACTTTAAATTATTTTTTTATATTAGTTTAATTTTTTTTTAAATATTGTTTTTCAGTTTCTATAATTTATTTAGTCAATCGAAGATTTGTTAGAGATGTCGCTATTTTTTTATTTTATTTTTGTATTTCTCTTATTAATTTTTCGTAATAATTTTTTTGATGAATTTTTTTTAAATGATTATTTTTTCATATTTGATAAATTGAATTTAATTGTAAAATATTAAAATTTTATATCTATGTTTTAATCTTCAAATTTTTTATTTTTGTATTTTCATTTTTTAAAAACTTATATTTACATTATTTAATGTTCATTCTACATTTTTCTCTTAAATCTCATCTCCTATCGGTGTACTCGTTGCATGTACAAAAACATGTGACTGCTAGTTCTAGAATAGTCAACTTACACTTAAAAACAAAGTGAATAATGATTTTTGCATTACAACAAGTGCCAAGTAGTACCCTTAGTATTGTAATAGAAACAATATTAAATATTATAATAATGAATATATACATACATACATACATACATACATACATACATATATATAAAAAATTAAAGCTAAAAAGATAGATATATAATATAACTAATACTTTTTAATTAAGTACTATATAATATTTTACTATTATAATATTTATTATAAAATAATGTAATAGAAATTACTTTATATGTTGAATTTTTTTTAGCATGCACTATATATAGTAAATTGCTAATTAATAAAATAAAATAAAATTTAATAGTAATGTTTTAAATTTTAAATTTTAAATTAAGGGTGCTTTTTTACTCTATTTTTAAAATATGAATAATTTAAAAAGAGACTATGAAATATACATATTTTTAAAAAAATATTGTGTTTTAAAGAAGAGATATTTACATTAAAACAACAAATTATTTCACTATGTTGATGTTTATAGGAAAGATGTTTATAGGAAAAATAATAATAAATATATATTCTTCATCTATTAGTTTATTAATAGTAGTTTGTGAATGTAATTGTTGTGTATATATCTATATTTATCAATACATTGCGAATATCTTATCATTTAAAATTAAACATGGTGGGAGCTCCGAGAAAAGGGGTCCTATAAGATCAAATAAATTCAACCAATTATAATGGAGATAAATATTATATATATATGGCGAAACATTATATTTATATTAATAATAATTGGTTAAAAAAAGCTCTCGGAGAAAAGAACCAGAAAAGAAAAACTCTGGTCATTGCTTGATACAAAAAAGGATGCAAAAGAAGAAATATTGCATCAAAAAAGAGTATCTATCAACACTAATGAATTTTGTTCTAGAGATTCCCATATCGAGAATATAGTGATTACAAAGAGCCCAAAACTCATACGAATACAATTCATTGATTGGTGCCAGAGACAAGACCAAGAGCCCAACCAAAAACTGTCACAGTGATTACCATCACTAATCTAAATCCAAATCTTCAATTAAGACCATAATATTAGAAAGCAATCTGATGCAAGTGCAATCTAAGACCTTGACCTATATACAATATCTCAAAAGAACAAGTGAGATCCATAAAAGAAAAAACATGAGAAATCATAAAGAAGTCATGATTTACTATCAAATAAAATATGAGGAGGACTCAACCTTATACTAAACATATTCTTTTCTCATAATATTGACCAAGTTGGGGAGATCAAGGAGGTTAAGTGGGGAAAGTAAAGAGTTAATATAAACCTCATCGGTACCCAAATTAGCTAGAAAATTGTCTTCTCTATAAGTATGCATAATGTAACATTTAGAAATTGAATCAAGAAGGGACCATATTTGATGTAATATATACTATATAAACCAATTATATACATGACATTTAATACACACATTAATAATGATGGATGAATACCCTTCAACATGTAACTTAGATAGAAAGTGATTTTGCAAGTTCCAAACCAAAAAGCAAGGCCAAGGCCTCATCTTTGTTATTAGTACAATGAGGGAGAGAAGATGCTTTTGCTGCAATTTCCTCTAGAGGCCCCATCAAAATTAAGTTTGAAATAACCCTCACTTGGAGGAATCCACTTGGTTTGTGCTCGGATAAGAGGAATCTTGGATGGACACAATGGAGCAAGAAAATAAGGAAAAAGTAAACCCTTCCACTGCTGAATAACATAGCCATCCCAAGGAGAAAACACATGTTTACCCTTATATTTTGTAATATCCTCCCCTGATTTGAACTTTGACTTGCAGAAATTTAACTTAAGGAATATTGTCAAACACTTTGTATGCAAACTCATAAAGCTGATTTCCTCAATAAATTTCTTTCCAATGAGTAGATTTACGAACAACTATGAAGTGACATTAAAATGCATAATACACATCATAACATTTTCACAAACACTTGGCACACATTCAATAGTATATGAAAAATCTGGAAACTCTTTCAATCTGCTAATAAAGGGTGATTTTTAAATGTAGATGTGCACTTATAGCTGCCTTAAAGGCTGCAACAACTATTCAGACTTGTATTCAACAATTATTATGCAAAATATCAAAATTTGACAGAAGAAACCTGGAATTAGTTGCCGTAGTATTTTGCAGATGTAGTCGGCTAGTCCTCCAAACTTCTAATCAGCTGGAAAAACAAGTAAACTTGATACCAACACTGTTCATGCCGTACTGTAGAAAAATACTATTCATGCCGACTGTAGCAAAATACTGTTCATGTGGCACTATAGCAATAACTAACTTCAGATCTGCACCTCAAACCCTTGTAAATTTCTTTATGCAAACGCCCCAAATGAAACCCAGTGTGTTTCCTGAAGTGAAAACACCCTTGATCCTCCTGACTGTGTCTTCCAACAATGAAGAGAATGCTAGCAAAGAGGGATTCCGTCCTCCAAGCTCGATAATCAGATATCCAACAACATAACATTAATCTTCATCCCATCATACAAAAAAAAGCTCTTCCATTTCTTTTATAGTGTTCTCACAAGAGCTCAATCCTTTGTTTTCTCGATGTGGGATAAAACATAACTCCCTTTATGTACCTTATGTCTCCAATGTGTTATAAAAATAAAGGGAACTCTTTTAATTTAAATATTTCCCACAAACTATAGTCTATGTATTAATAAAGTTAAATATTTAAATTTAACTTTATAAAATGGCTTTACCAATGGATAATAAATATTATCAATGATAAATAAGTCTTCCTGTCGATTTTAAACAATTACCATCGACATACCACTATGACTGAATGTCCGGCCATGTCCAAGATTACTTACTATAAATAGTAAGTATGCCCAAAGTTTCCTCAGAACCCCTCAGAAAGACCTGCAATTGAAACTGTCTAGGCCAAATGGCCTCTAAGCCCCTTTAATGTCCTAGTTAGCCTACGGGACTGTGGGGAAATAGGCTAACGAAAAAATCATGCTATGAATGCTGGAAAGGGGACATTACAGTCCGCCCTTCCCAAAATTGCTTGTCCTCAAGCAATTTCAGCTGTGGATGCTGCAATATCTGCTCATTTTCCCAACTAGCATCCTCGACAGGTAGGTTCCTCCACTTCACTAGATACTCCCTGATAGTCCTCCTGCGAAGCACCCTCTCCCTGGAGTCAAGTATGGCCTTGGGAACCAAGATAAGCTTTCCCTCATCATCAAGAGGTGGCAATACTACTGAAGGCACCACATTGTGACCCAATGCCTTCTTAAGGCGTGACACATGGAACACATTATGCACTTTACTGTCTACAGACAACTCCAACTCATAAGCTACTTCGCCCACTCTCCTGATTACTTTGAACGGTCCATAGTAGCATGGTTTCAATTTCTTTGCTCCACTCTTCTTGAGAGATGACTGTCTATACGGCTGTAACATGAGGTACACCATATCTCCCACCTCAAAAGACCTCTCAACCCTGTGTTGATCAGCATATTGCTTCTGCTGATTTTGTGCCTTTTGCAAATTTTCCTTCAAGGATCGCATAATGTCCTGACACTCCTGCAAAGTATCCTTGGCCTTAGGCACCTTGCTGTCCCCAAATAACAAATCCAAAAAATTAGGAGCATCATACCCGTACAGTGCCATAAAAGGGGACATTTGAATAGACATATGGAAAGAGGTATTATAGCAGTACTCCCCTAGATGTAGCCACTTCACCCAAGCCTTCTGCTCTCTTGCAATGTAGTTTCGAAGGTACCCCTCAACCCATTTTTTCACTATCTCTGTTTGCCCATCAGTTTGGGGGTGGTAGCTGGTACTCGGAGTGAGCTTTGTTCCACATAACCTGAACAACTCTTGCCAAAAGTGGCTCATAAATCTGCTGTCTCTGTCACTGACTATGCTCCATGGTATCCCATGTAGTCTGAATACCTCTCGAAAAAATAGTTCTACTATTTGTGCTGCTGAATATGTAGATGAAATTGCAAAGAAATGTGCAAATTTTGTCAATCTGTCTACCACAACGAAGATACAATCCCGACCCTGTGCCTTGGGGAGGCTTGTGATAAAATCCATGGAAATGCTATCCCACTTCTTCTCTGGTATGGGTAGGGGCTATAGTAAACCACCCGGAAAAGAATGTTCCTGTTTGTTCTGCTGACACACAGGGCATTCCCTAACAAACTGAAGCACCTCTGATTTGAGTCCTTTCCAAGTGAAGCGCTCTCTCACCTGCCGATATGTCTTAAAGAATCCAGGATGTCCTGCCATTGGTGAATCATGAAATGCCCTCAAAATCTTCTGCTTCATAGCAGACCCGGGTACTAAATAAATCCTTTCCTTATAGATGATCAGATCATTTACGACAGTGTATCGACTATCTTGAATAGCTCCCTCAATAATGCTAGATGCCCAACTATCCTTAGCATATTCTACCAAGATCATCTCTCTCCAATCATCCATGACTATCCCAATAGCAAGCAAATGAGGCCTTCTAGATAAAGCATCTGCAAGAATATTTTTCTTCCCTTTGACATAGGCTATGTCAAAATCATAGGCCTGTAATTTACTCACCCATTTTTGTTGCCTGTCATTAAGGTCCTTCTGTCCAAGGAAATGTTTCAAGCTATTATGATCTATTTTTACTATGAATAATCGGCTTCCCACTAAGTACTGCTTGAACTTAGCTAGCGCGTGCATGATTGCTAGCATCTCTTTGTCGTAGATGCTGCAGGTTCTCTCCACACCTCGTAATTTTCTACTCTCATATGCGATGGGATGTTTGTCTTGCATGAGAACAGCTCCTATGCCCTCTCCCGAGGCATCACACTGCAACTCAAAAGGCCTGGTGAAATCTGGAATGGCTAAAACAGGACATGTACTCATCAGCTCCTTAAACCTGTCAAAACAATCCTGAGCCCTCTCTGACCACTTGAAACTATCTTTCTGTGTCAAATCTGTAAGTGGTGCTACTATCTGTGAAAATCCCTTCACAAATCTGCGGTAGAACCCACAAAGCCCGAGAAATCCCTTGAGTTGTGAAGTGTTCCTCGGTGGTGGCCAATCCAGAATGGCCCTGATCTTGTCTGGGTCAACCCGAACACTTCCTGCACTAATAATATGCCCTAGATAGAGAAACTCTGTCATCCCAAACTCACATTTACTCATCTTGGCATATAATGACTCCCTCTCTAGAATACTGAGCACTGTATCAATATGCTTCAAATGTTCCTCCCAAGTACAGTTGTATATCAGTATATCATCAAAAAATATCAACACAAACTTCCTCAATTGATCTCTGAACACTCTATTCATACAGGACTGGAAAGTGGCAGGGGCATTTGTCAACCCAAAGGGCATGACTAAGAACTCAAAATGTCCATAGTGGCATCTAAAAGTTGTCTTCTCCACATCCACCTCTCTAACCCGTATCTGATGGTAGCCAGATCTCAAATCAATCTTGGAGAAGTAGCATGCACCATGCAATTCATCAATAAGCTCATCGATGCGCGCGATAGGGTATCAGTTCTTGATTGTCTTCTTGTTTAGCTCCCTATAATCAATGCACATCCTCATTGTACCATCCTTCTTCTTCACCAATACTACTGAAGAAGTGAAAGGACTTTTGCTTGGTTGTATGTGCCCCATGTCAATCAACTCCTTAATTGCCTTTTCTATTTCATCCTTATATCTCTTCGAATGTTGGTAAGGTGTGATGATAACTGGCTTAGCCCCTTCCTCTAATTCAATAACATGCTCGATTCCCCTATCCAGGGGTCTCCCTGGAGGTATCTCACCAAACACCTTAGTATGTTTGGTTATTATTTTTTGTACATCAGGTGGATACTCTAGTTTATGCTGCTTTGTCATCTCAGGCATTACTCTAAACTCTGCTGCCCACTGCACCTGATCATGTTTAAAGAAACTCTACATCCGCTTGAGTGACACCACTCAAAGTCTCCCATCTGACAAACCTCTGAGCACTATCTTCTTACCATTTGCCTCAAACCTCATTTCCATTTTCTCAAGGTTAAATGTAAACTCTACCAGAGACTTCATCCAGTTCATCCCAAGCACCATATCCTGATCACCAATGTTGACCACAAAGAAATCTCCTGTCATGTCATAATCTCCCAAACGAAGCTGCAAGTTGGAGATTTTCTTGGTACATTCAATTTTGAAGCCATCGGCAACCATCACCTTAAATCCCCTATGCTCCTCTGTATGTAGCCCTCTGCATGTCACAAACTTCTCATAAATGAAGTTATGTGTCGCCCCTGTATCAATGAGTGCCACAACTCTCTGTCCATCCAAGGTTCCCCTAACTCTGAAAGTGACGGCCTCCTGTATACTTGACAACTGAGCTATCGTGCTATCACCGCGTGCTTCCTCCTGTGAAGAATTATCATCATCTCCATCTAATTCAGATGACTGCTCTGAATCTCAAAGTACTCCATCTGCTTAGCTTTTGCTTTCAATGGACACTTATGTGACAAATCCCAAGGCTCCCTGCAATGAAAACAAAGCTTCTTCTTCCTGAGATCATTAAGTGTCTCATTGTCCAACCTCTTACTTTCCTCCTTAGCTGGCTGAACCTCTTTATGAAAAGGTTTCCTGTCCTTATCTTTCCTTGAAGGGAAACTCTTTGCCTGGAATTTATTTTTTGAAGATGAAGAGGAATCCATGTCACAAGATTTCTTAATGGCTTCCTGCAAAGTGGGAGGGTTGAGAGCTTTAATCCACCCTCTCAACGGATCAGCTAACCCATCCATAAATAGAACTAGTATCCTCCGTTCAGATACATCTGTTACTAACACTGCAAGTTTCTGAAACTCTGAAATGTATGTTTCCAATGATCCCCACTGTTTAAGCTGAGCTAACTCCTTGAAATGGAGTTCTAGATCCTTCCTATCAAAACGTTCAATCAGCCTCTCTGTAAACTCCACATATGAGGTAATGTGTGCATGTCCCATAGTGACCATACCATGATGCCACCACTCGTGTGCTAACCCATCCAGATGAATTGCTGCGTACTTAATAGCTTCTTCCTCGGGCATAGGGTTCAATTGAAAGTATGTGTCAAGCTTTTGAACCCAAGCTCTTGCTGTAGACTTTCCTGAGCCATCATAATATGGTAACTCAAGTCTCCCTACTTTCTTCCGTAGCTCATAGCTCTGGTTCCTGTCATGTCCACGTGGCATATGTTTCATCCGCACATCCATATACTCCCTAAAGGTAATTGCGGCAGTAAAATCTGGCCCTCCGGCTTCCCAATCTCTCCTCAACTGGTCCTGTATATCAGTAATCTGGGGCTCTGGTACGAGCTGCTCTGGAGCTCTAGGAGGAAATGTAGGAATCATGGGCCTTGAACTCACTGTCCTAGCTCACTGGGGTGCATGACCGAAATTGTTCCCAACTTGTTCATCTCCATTATGTGTCCCATCCTGATCATTTCCATTCTGATTGTTACCATTCTGATTATTTCCTCCACCCATGTTAGCATTCAACCCCATTTGACGAGCCATCATTTGCATCATAAGATCCAATCTCTGATTCTGTTCCTGTGCCCTTTGTTCTGCTACTCGCTAACCCGGTACCAAGGTCTCTAATAACTGTAAGAATCTTTCCTCTCCAGGCTCTGGACCGGCATTCCTGCCTCCACCTAATCTTGTATTCCTGTCATCTCGATCACCCATATTGTTGTCTTATCAAAGAATACCTCCATTGTGTCTGTATGACTGGATTCTATACCCCCCATGCACGGATGAACTAGACTGTTTGCTTTGCAGGTCTGAACTCCTACTTTGTCTTGCTCTGGTATTGCGAAAATTATAAGGCCCCTGTCGCATGCTCAAACATAAATGCTATGATTTTAATGTTTTGACATTTCATCAAACACTTTCCCCTCTATCCACCAGTTCCAAATTTCCTATAAGACCTCCACAGGATGGCAGGACTTCTAGCTCTGATACCACTGTAATATCCTCCCCTGATTTGAACTTTGACTTGCAAAAATTTAACTTAAGGAATATTGTCAAACACTTTGTATGCAAAGATTTACGAACAACTATGAAGTGACATTAAAATGCATAATACACATCATAACATTTTCACAAACACTTGGCACACATTCAATAGTATATGAAAAATCTGGAAACTCTTTCAATCTGCTAATAAAGGGTGATTTTTAAATGTAGATGTGCACTTACAGCTGCCTTAAAGGCTGCAACAACTATTTAGACTTGTATTCAACAATTATTATGCAAAATATGTGTCTTCCAACAGCGAAGAGAATGCTAGCAAAGAGGGATTCCGTCCTCCAAGCCCGATAATCAGATATCCAACAACATAACATTAATCTTCATCCCAGCATACAAAAAAAAGCTCTTCCATTTCTTTTATAGTGTTCTCACAAGAGCTCAATCCTTCGTTTTCTCAATGTGGGATAAAACATAACTCCCTTTATGTACCTTATGTCTCCAATGTGTTATAAAAATAAAAGGAACTCTTTTAATTTAAATATTTCCCACAAACTATAGTCTATGCATTAATAAAGTTAAATATTTAAATTTAACTTTATAAAATGGCTTTACCAATGCATAACAAATCTTATCAATGATAAATAAGTCTTCCTGTCGATTTTAAACAATTACCATCGACATACCACTGTGACAAAATGTCCGGCCATGTCCAAGATGACTTACTATAAATAGTAAGTATGCCCAAAGTTGCCTCAGAACCCCTCAGAAAGACCTGCAACTGAAACTATCTAGGCCAAATGGCCTCTAAGCCCCTTTAATGTCCTAGTTAGCCTACGGGACTGTGGGGAAATAGGCTAACGACAACATCATGCTATGAATGTTGGAAAGGGGACATTACATATTTACTTATTGAAGCATTAACAAGCTCAACACTTTATCTCTCTAATCCTTCCAAAAATTGAGGTATTGGAGATGACATCTGTTTAAAAATTCTCTTGTTTCTTTCCCACCAAATTGCCCATACTACAAATGTAGGGATGCACTTCCAAAGACATGAAAACATTGATTTAGAGTATAAGATTGACCATGCTTGGAATAAATCCCATAGAGAATTAGGTAATGGCATATGGAAATTAAGCTTATCAAGGACAAAATGCCAACAGTCTTGGGCATAAGGGTAGTTTAAGAGGAGGTAATTTATTTTTTGTATAACTTGTAGACATAGCACATAGCTAAAGGGATAAAAAATGTTCAATCTGTGAAGATGATCACTAGTTAAAATTTGGTTCTTCAGTGCAAGCCATGCAAAGCATCCTGCTTTTGGTAGAACTGAGGTATTCCAACAAAATTCAAAAGCACAATATGTGGTCTGATTATACTCGTTGTGTTGGAGAGCCAAGTATCCTAGTTTAGTAGAGTATTTACTTGTTGGAGTTATAGATGGAGTAACTGAGAGGGGGGGTGAATCAGTTATTATAAAAACAAATCCACAAATCCCTTAGATGACTTCTAAAACTAGTTACTGCTATCACTTAGTAGCCACACAGAAAAAGGTTATAACTCGGTAGATGTATGTTAACTTATTAAACATTCACAAAGATTTATCATGCATGCATAAAAGAAATAACATCAACACAAGAGACATCAGATTTAACGTGGAAACTCAATATGGGAAAAACCACCAAGTAACTAGCTACCAATTTTGACTCTTCTGAAGTGAGCCCTGTCAGGAGCCAACCTTGTTAAAGGTTACAAATACACTGTTAGGTGTGACCTTGTTAGAGGATTTAATCACCCTGGTAGGAGTGGCCTTGCTAGAGGACTTTTAGAACAATTCAACAGAACTGTCCACCTTGTTAGAGGGTTTACAAAATGGCTGTTAAACCAACTCTTTTAAGAGATTTAGAAATCACTACTACAATGATGAAAAAGTAACAATGACGTGACCTGAATAAGATGCAACTAAACTTTGTTGTTATAGATCTTTGTTTTGCTTCACTAGATCCTCTCTGATTGAATACAACTTTGTTGCTCCTCAAGGATATTTAATCCTTCTTCAAAATTCGCTCATATTTCCTCTTCACACAATCAAATCATTTGCATGTTCGCTTATTCATACATCCATTCATACTTTAGAATTCACAACTTGACCTTTTATTTATACATTACAAATTGTCAAGTCGGCTCATTTACAAGTTACATTTACAAATAATCATTACATCAGTCGGCTACAAACTTTTCATGAAACAATTAAACTTTATTTCTCAAAATAATGAAATCCTTCATTGGCCGACCCTACTCGGTAAATACTGCTCCAGAAATGATTTCCAATGTTAACTAAGTGAAGCTCGATAAACACTGTGAACTCTGCAAAATCCTTTGGAGATCGAGTGAACTCGGTAAGCACTAACTTTCCTTCGCTGACCTTGTGAGCTCGGTAGAAACTGATTTTTGCCACAGAAGCCTTAGACGCCTGAGTGAGCTCGGTAGAAATTGTCTTCATAGTGTAACTTCTAAAAATGCTCGGTAGACTCTATAATTCACTTTGTTGACCATCTGAGCTCGATAGACTCTGTCTGATAACTAATATGACATTTTTGTAACATCAAAGACAACACACAATTGAACAATTGTATCCAAAATTGCCATCTTTAGTTGGAACCCAAAAGAGGCAATTTGGATGATTAGACATAAAGACATTCCTTTCAGCTAGAACTTGTTTGAAAGAAGCAGCCTGATTGTGGGATATAGGAAGAGTTGAGGGGTCTTGCCAAATGACTAGCCCTATGAACCTATGAATATCTGAGACATAAGTAGAAAATGATGTCCCCAAGCTTGAATCACTATGTTTGAAAATTCTTTTAGAGAATCAATAGTGGCAAGGGGGGGGAACCCATTCCATAAATCAAGCCAAAAATTGACACTATCCTCATTGTTCACTTGCAATTATACGAATGAAGTAATAACTTCTCGAGAAGCCATCATGAAATCCCAAATGATAGATCCCTTTGGCGGGTCTAACACAGTAAGAAATCTAGAAGGTTCCAAGTTATCTAAATATTTCTCTTGTAAAAGGCGACACCATTTGGCAGTGGATTTTTCATACATTTGCCCAACAAGTTTAGCACCAAAAGCTATATTCCTATTGGTAATGTTGGGAAGTCTGACACCTCCTGTTCTATAAGAGGTTGACATGGCATGAATAGAAATTAGTGGTATTTTCTTCTGACCATTCATAATATCTGCCTAAAGAAGGTGCAGATTAAAGTTTCAATTTAAGAAATGGAACCTCTGGGGGCTTGTAGAATGGAGAAGTAATAGTTAAGAATGACAGAAAGAACAATTTTGATATGAAAAATTCTACTCGAGAGAGATAACCGGTGAACCTTCCAAGCACTAATTCTACTATTGATACAATCAATCACAGATTTTCGATAAGAAGGTTTGTTTAATCCCAGAAAAAGGAACACCAAGATAAGTAGAAGGTAAATGATCATAGGGAAAAGCAAGAAGACAAATTATTCTTTGATAAACCAATTGGGATGTATTATAAACATAAATTTTAGATTTAGTTGCATTGATACATTGACTTGAAAATTGCCTATATAGGTCAATGACTTTCTTCATACTTTGTGCTTCTTGATATGTAGCCGATCCAAAAAGTAAAGTATCATCAACAAAAAGAGAATGTGTTATAGACAAATATGTACCTACAATATTGATACCTTTCTACAACCCTTTTTGATTAAAAGAGTTAATAAGTCTGCTAAAGGCCTTTGCTATAATGATAAACAAGAATGGAGAAAGAGGGTCACCTTGACGAATTCCTTGGGAAGAGGCAATGAACCTTGCTGTGCACCATTAATGAGAATAGAAAAACATGCACCTGAAATGCTATATTACATTGATAAAATAAAAATAAAAACTAAACGAGGTAAAATTACTTGTATATAATTGGTTGATATGTTCAAAACTAATTCACTAATAAGAGATAGTGAATGCAATAGTACATTGCCTACAACAAGTGTCACATAGTGGTTTAGTACTTGTCTTTAGTTTTTATATAAATATATTTTAACTTAATAAATTTATTACAATTTATAAAATATTTTAATTAATAAAAATATTAGACAATTATAGTTTTCTATGATATTAATTATAATTATAATTTAAATTTATTTACACATAAAATGATTGATATATATGTTCTATTACATATATATCATGTAATATTGTTATATTATAAATAAATTATAATATGAAACAAATAATATTTTTATAATAATAACATATAATAATATTTATTAAACTATTATATACTCCGTAGTTAAGCGCGCTCAGGCTGGAGTAGTACTGGGATGGGTGACCTCTCGGGAAGTCCCGGTGCTTCACCCCTGTGAGCATCACCTAGATCCAATGAGTGCTAAGTGTTCCATTTATTCTCATGAGAGATGGATTCATGTTGAATCACTACTCATGAAACATGGGTCATCGAGTTTGACTCAAAATCACACAGTTAAATCCTGATATTCACATCACAATTTGACTAGTTGTGGAAATCATCTCCTACTTATCTATTATATACTAGCAGTCACAAGCTTTTGTACTTGCAACAATGAGCCAATAGGTGTTTACTTTAAGTAAAATAAAATTTAATTTTGTAATAAATCAAATAAATAATATTTATTTAATTTATTTATTAAAATTAAAAACTAAACTAATTTAAAGTCTATTGACTTAAACATATGAATAAAATAATTATTTTAAAAAATCTCCAAAAATTAATATGAGAAATATTAAAAAATATAGTAAAAAAAAAGGAACTCCCCCCACAAATATCCTATTGACTAAACTAAAGATTAAGATTTAAAGTAAAAAAAACTAAACTAATTAAAATAATTAAAAAACTAAAACTTCAATCAATTTTAAAAATTAAAAATAAAATAAAAAGAAATAAAAATATTAGTTAAAAGTGGAAGTAACAACTAATTAATTTTTTATAAAAAAATTTAAAAATAAGAGTTCAAAATATAGATAAATTAATTTATAAATTAAATAAAAGAATTAAAAATGGAGATAAATAAATATTAAAAAATAAGAGTTCAAAATATAGATAAATTAATTTATAAATTAAATAAACGAGTTAAAAATGGAAATAAATAAATAAATTTTAAAAAAAAGAGTTAATAGTGTAGAAAATAACTAATTAAATTAAATAAATAGGAAAAAATTAAGAATTAAAGTTGGAGTGAGGTAAAATTGGTTGGAAAATAATTAACATAAGGGTGATAGTTTTGTGGTCAAAGGCTGACAATTTTTCGACTAAGAAAATAATTTTACGGGTTCCCACATATAGCCTATCGGCTAAAATATAAGAAATATCAAGTTTTTAATATGTTTATTTGAATGACAAAAATTATATTATAAAAATAAATATAAAAAATTTAAATCAACCCACTTACATTAAAAAAAATTAAACATCATATTCATCTTAATAAAAAATTAACTTTTAAAAATTAGTTTTCTTATCGTCAAACCATTAAATGAATTGAAAAATAATTTCTAAAAATTGTAAATTAACAATCTTGCATCTATGACAACATATTAGTTTGATAAAAAAAAAAAATCAATTAATTTTAAACTGTAGATTAGTTAAATATAAAATCTAAAAATATCACAAAAATACTTAGCGCAAGATTTATAAATAAATTAAATACTAATCCACATAAAAATTAAAATCACACAATTATCAGATCTCTTGGTAATCTCCTTGAACGATCAATCCGTTTTCATTTGCAGAAACAAAACCCTCAACATTATTTCCTGCCGCCTCTTTCCTGACGGAATGAACATGTCCATGAATCCATGTCTTGTCCATTGAGGAGGCACTGTAGAGGGGTTTTTCCAGTGCAAAGCTTCAGAGACAATACTCGCAACAAACATTTGGTTTGGATTCCATCTTCTTGCTAGACTTCGGGCATTCTAGGTTCGTCTAACTTAATAGAGTGGAATCCCTCAATTTTCTCCATGTCACAAACTCTACGACCATAAGCTATAATGCAAGCTTCAAAAACATTTCCCATGAGAACATATGTAGTCTTTGTTGGAAATGAGAATGGAGTAACTGAGAGGGGGAGGGGGTGAATCAGTTACCACAAAAACATTTCACAGTCCCTTAGATGTCTGAAATCTTGATCTTAGTTACTGATTACTGAAACTTGATAATGCAGCAAATACTAATAATTATTAAGAACTGATAACCAAAACAATTCAGCAATCATGAACACTAGAGACACCAGATTTAACGTGGAAACCCAATATGGGAAAAACCACCAATGTAACTAGTTACTGTTTTTCACTCTTCTGAAGTGAGCCCTATTAGGAGCCAACCCTGTTAAAGGTTACAAAACACACTGTTAGGTGTGGCCCTGTTAGAGGATTTAATCACCCTGTTAGGAGTGGCCTTGCTAGAGGTCTTTAGAACAATTCAACTGAACTGTCACCTTGTTAGAGGATTTATAGAATGGCTGTTAAACCAACTCTATTAAGAGATTTTGAGTTCACTGTTACAATGGTTAGAAAGCAACAATGAAATGACCTGATATAGTGTGCAACTTATCTTTGCTGATTGCAGATCTCTGTTATGCTTGACTGGATCCTTACTGATCAAATACAACTTTGCAGCTCCTTTAACACATCTGATCCTCCATCAGACTTTTCTCAACATTCGCCTCTTCATACTATAACTCGCATTCATAACTTTTTCATAATCACACTTCTCTATTTTTTATTTGCAACTTGAGTGACCATATATACCTTCCAGATTATCTTAGTCGGCTCAAATCACTGACCAATAATCAAACAATATACAATACTCGGCTAGAAATAATTAAAATTACAAACTAACAAATCCCTTTACTGGTCGACCCTGCTCGGTTAATACTGTTCAGAAAATAATTCCTGTGTTAACCAACTAAGCTCGGTTAATACAGCGAACTCCGTGACAATCCTTCAATCGTCGGGAGAACTCGATAAGTACTGAGTTTCCATAGATGATCAAGTGAGCTCGGTGGAAATTGTCTTGGTAATCACTGAAACCTTCATTTACCTTCTTGACTCGGTAAACACTAAATCCTTCGTT
This sequence comes from Cupressus sempervirens, assembly GCA_028749045.1. NCBI lineage: Eukaryota > Viridiplantae > Streptophyta > Pinopsida > Cupressales > Cupressaceae > Cupressus > Cupressus sempervirens. Next base: position 759,891,527 of record CM053789.1, on the reverse strand, counting down.
TACCTTCCTGACTCGGTAAATACTAAATCCTTCATTTACCTTTCCAGCTCGATAAACACTAACTTTTCTTCGCTTACCTTCCCAGCTCGGTAAACACTAACTATTCTTCGCTTACCTTCCCAGCGTGGTAAATACTCTGTCACAGTTTCCTTCGATCACCGAGTGATCTGGGTAAGTACTGAACTTCCTTCGTTAACCAAGTTAGCTCGGTAGAAGCTATCTTTACAGTGCAATATACAACAACGCTCGATAGATTCTGTAAACTACTATGCTTACCTTCTGAGCTCGGTAGACTCTGTCTGATGACTGATATGACATTTGTGTAACATCAAAGACAACACTCAATTTAACCAATTGTATCCAACAATCTCCCTCTTTGGCATTGATGACAACACAACATGTCATAGCAGAATGAAATTTGAAAACAAGTCTTTCTCTTATAGTGCAACACAATATATCAACATACTACTTCTCCCTCTTAAATAGAAACTTCTCCCTCTTTTAGTAATCTCCCTTTGTGAAGGAATTGTATAACAGAAAGATATGACAGTTTTATTCTCCCTCTACAAATACTTACAAATTTCAGAATAGATATTACAGTTTTACTCTCCCTCTTTGACAACACATGCCAAAGACAATACGACATAGTAAAAGCTCTTCTTCGTATGCCAAAAGTACTCTCAACTGGATTACAATGTACCTTATGTACAGATTCATATGCAATGACTTCAATACTCTACTGCATCAACTTGATAGATTTTCAACTTGTCATAGGTTGACACATCACTTAAAACTTTATTTTAGTGAACTTCAGATAGGGGAGTGATCCCTAACTTACCTCTGAGATACAAGAATGTATCCTTAGGTAGTGGCTTTGTGAATATGTCAACAATTTGTTCCTTTGTATGCACATATTCCAGTCTGATCTCCTTGTCCTGCACCAATTCTCTGACAAAATGATATTTTATTGCTATGTGCTTGGTTTTGGAATGCATCACTGGATTCTTAGATATATTGATTGCACTAGTATTGTCACAGAACATAACAACTGGTTCTTTGATTTCCATCTTCATTCCTTGTAATAACTGCTTAAACCAAACAATGTTGGAACAATTTACTACTGCAGCAACATACTCTGCCTCTGTTGTAGATTGGGATGTACAATTCTGCTTTTTGCTTGTCCAAGAAACCAATCTCTTTCCAAGAAAGAATGCTCCTCCACTTGTGCTTTTTCTATCATCAAGATTCCCTGCCCAATCAGCATCAGTAAAAACTTTCAGATCCAAATTACCTCCAAATTTGTACCATAGTCCATAATCTTCAGTTCCTTTCAAATATCTCATTATTCTTTTAATTGCCATTAGGTGAGTTTCTCTTGATTTTGCTGAAAATCTTGCAACAATACCAACTGCAAGAGCAATATCTGGCCTGGTATGAACTACATACTGCAACTTTCCAATCATAGATCTATACAATGTTTGGTCTACTTCTTTGGATTCATCATCTTTGGTAAGTTTCAATCCAGTACACATAGGAGTTCCAATAGGTTTGCAGTCCTCCATACCAAACTTTTTCAATATCTCCTTGATGTATTTTGATTGAGTAATGAAGATGCCATTCTTATTTTGTTGAATTTGAAGACCAACAAAGAATTTTATTTCACCAAACATAGACATTTCAAATTCTTTGTTCATTTGTTCTGAAAATTGTTTGCAAAGATCATCATTCCCTGTGAAAACAGTATCATCTACAAATATTTCTGCCAAAACAATCTTATTATCTGGTCCTTCCTTTATATACAAGCTACTATTATTATTAGTTCTTTGAAAACCAATCTGAATAAGATAGTTATGTAATCTTTCATACCATGCTCTAGGGGCTTGTTTCAGACCATACAGTACCTTGTGTAATTTGCAGACCATGTTCCTTTTATCTGGATCAACAAAACCTTCAGGTTGTTCAATGTAAACCTCTTCATCCAGTATTCCATTGAGGAATGCTGACTTGACATCCATCTGATAAACTTTGAATCCTTTGTGAGCAGCATATGCAAGTAAGGTTCAGACTCCTTCCAATCTTGCAATAGGAGCAAAAGTTTCCCCATAATCTATGCCTTTTTCTTGAGAGTATCCTTTGCATACCAATCTAGCTTTGTTTCTAGATACCTTACCATCTTCAGTCAACTTGTTTCTGAATACCCACTTGGTTCCTATTATATTCTTATCTTTAGGCCTGGGTACAAGAGTCCATGTCTTGTTCTTCTCTATCTGTTCTATTTCCTCATTCATTGCCTCAATCCAACTATCATTTGCCAATGCGTCTTTAATACTTCTAGGTTCAAAATCAGCAAGTAAACAAGTATTTTTCAACTTACTTCTTGTCAGGGTTCCTTCATATTTGTCTCTAATGATATGATCTGGTGTATGATGTCTTCTGACATATTTAGCTAATATAGGTTCTTTACCTCTTGAATGAGTTTCATTGATATCTGCTTGTGCTTCAATTTCATATTCAGGCAGTTCTGGCTTGGTTGCTTTAGACTTGGTAGACACTTGCTCGATAGTGTCTGAATGTTGTTGTGGCTCGGTTTGAACTATTTGCAACTCGGTTACTGAAGACTCAGGAGTTGAGGATTCTTGAGTGAATGGTATACTTGGTATAGTATCAGGTTCAATGTAAACAAATCTCTTGTAGTCTTCAGGTATCTTTTTTCTTTTTTCTTCTGATTTGTCTGCAAACTCATCAACTTTCACATGTGCACTTTCTATGACTTTGTGAGTGGATAGATTTAAACATCTATATGCTTTGCTTTTGCAAGAATAACCCAAAAATATTCCTTCATCACCTTTTACATCAAATTTTCCTTTTCTAGATTCTTTCAAAATATAACATTTGCTTCCAAATACTTTCAAATAACTTACATTGGGTTTGTAGCCATACCATAATTCATAGGGAGTCTTGAATGAGTCCTTCTTCAACTGTACTCGATTTAAGATGTGAACTACAGTGTTGATGGCTTCCTTCCAGTATTTGATAGCAATGTTTTTTTCTATCATCAGGGTTCTTGCACAATCCATAATGGATATGTTTCTTCTTTCAGCTATTCCATTTTGTTCTGGAGTTCCTGGTGCTGAAACCTGTCTTTTAATACCTCTTTCAATGCAGAAGTTATTGAATTCATGTGAAATGAATTCACCACCTCTGTCTGACCTTAAACATTTTAGCCTTTTCCCTGTTTCTTTTTCAACTCTTGCCAAATACCATTTGAATTTCTCAAATGCTTCTGATTTATTCCTTAGATACATTACAGCCATCATTCTTGAATAGTCATCAACAAAAAGAATGAAAAACTTTTCTCCAGTATAGCTTTCTATTCCAATGTGTCCACATAAATCAGTATGCACAATTTCTAATATATCTTCAGACCGATAGTTTTTACCTTTAAAACTAGTTTTTCCCATTTTACCAATCTGACAATTCTTGCATAGACCAACCTTAGGTTTCTTAATGTTAGGAATGCCTCTTACTTTCTTGAATTTGCTTATTTTTACCAAATTATCAAAATTGACATGACACAACCTTTTATGCCATAACCAACTCTCTTCAATTTGAGCAATAAAACATGAGCATTCACCAAGTTTTAGATAGAACAAGTTACCTTTAGTTTGGGTGCCAGATCCTATCAGTTTTCCTTGCTCATTCAACAGTCTCGCCTTTCCATGCATGAATTCTACCTTGAATCCAGTATTTAGTAACTGTGCAACACTTAACAAATTATGTTTGAGACCTTCAACCCAGTAGGCATTATTACATATAAATTCTTTGGATAGATAGATTCTTCCTCTTCCTTTTATGAAACGAGGTTCATTATTACCAAACCTCACACTGCCACCATCATAGTCTTCAAACTGATCAAACTTAGTTTTATCACCAGTCATATGATGTGAGCAACCGCTGTCTATAATCCATGTATCATTCTTACTTACATGAGAGATAAGAGCCATTTTATCTTCGTCACTATCAGAGTCATCTTTAACAGCAATATAAACAATTTCATCCTCACTATTATTAGAATCCTTAGAATTTTCAGCCATGAAACATGATTTCTTACCTTTGTTCTTGGATGATTTAAAGTCCGTCTTGCCATTCCATTTGTGATCTTTCTTTTCATCATTGTTTTGCTTGTTTGGGCACCTTGCTGCAATATGACCAATTTCATCACAAGAAAAACAGATTAGAGGAACTTTACCTTTGTATTTTCCTCTGCCTCTAGAATATTTCTTGGCTAGTAGAGCTTTAATCACTTCGAGATCACTTTCTGAACTTTGGCTTGATTCATTTTCACTTTTTGACTGTGATTCTATCTTCTTTTTGTTTTTCTCTTTGAGTGAGAGCTTGGCTTGAAATGTTGATTCAATGTTTTTGGAGGCTGGAACATAGTTGTCAAAGTTATCTAGTTCAAATGCAGTTAGTCTTCCGACTATGGCCTCAAGATTTATCTTATGATTTGCTTCACACCTTCTTTCCTATATTGCAGAGACTCTGATTACATAAACGGGAAGCAAGGTTCTGAGAACTTTGCTTACAACTGTTTCTCCTTTGATGTCACCTCCAGCTGCCCTGATTGCACTTACATATGCTTTAACTCTTTCAACATACTTTGCAATGTTTTCATCCTCTCTCATCCTCATTTGATCAAATTGTCCTCTTAGACTTTCTGCTTTTGCTTTTCTCACATTATCATCCCCTCCATAGATCTCCTTTAGCTTGTTCCACATGTCAAAGGCAGTTTTGCAGTCCTTAATGTCATCAAATTCTTCATAGTTGAGAGCAGATGCTATGTCTATCATCATATTGTTGTGAGTCTTCTTTTCAGCAATATCATTAACTGACAATGTGCCAGAAGGTTCTTCATATTTTTCTTCAAGGTATTTCTGTCCAGTATCACCAACAGTAGCCAGATGAAGTTTCATCAATTCTTGCCATGCTGAGAAGTTATCTCTGTTAAGTTTTGGAATTTCTCTTTTGTAAGACATCTTGATCTTTGGCTTAGAACCTTGAAATCCTTTCCTGCAAGCACCAAAAAGCTCTGATACCAATTGTTGGAAATGAGAATAGAGTAACTGAGAGGGGGAGGGGGTGAATCAATTACCACAAAAACATTTCACAGTCCCTTAGATGTCTGAAATCTTGATCTTAGTTACTGATTACTGAAACTTGATAATGCAACAAATACTAATAATTATTAAGAACTGATAACCAAAACAATTCAGCAATCATGAACACTAGAGACACCAGATTTAACGTGGAAACCCAATATGGGAAAAACCACCAATGTAACTAGTTACTGTTTTTCACTCTTCTGAAGTGAGCCCTATTAGGAGCCAACCCTGTTAAAGGTTACAAAACACACTGTTAGGTGTGACCCTGTTAGAGGATTTAATCACCCTGTTAGGAGTGGCCTTGCTAGAGGTCTTTAGAACAATTCAACTGAATTGTCACCTTGTTAGAGGATTTATAGAATGGCTGTTAAACCAACTCTGTTAAGAGATTTTGAGTTCACTATTACAATGGTTAGAAAGCAACAATAAAATGACCTGATATAGTGTGCAACTTATCTTTGCTGATTGCAAATCTCTGTTATGCTTGACTAGATCCTTACTGATCAAATACAACTTTGCAGCTCCTTTAACACATCTGATCCTCCATCAGACTTTTCTCAACATTCGCCTCTTCATACTATAACTCGCATTCATAACTTTTTCATAATCACACTTCTCTATTTTGATTTGCAACTTGAGTGACCATATATACCTTCCAGATTATCTTAGTCGGCTCAAATCACTGACCAATAATCAAACGATATACAATAGTCAGCTAGAAATAATTAAAATTACAAACTAACAAATCCCTTTACTGGCCGACCTTGCTCGGTTAATACTGTTCAGAAAATAATTCCTGTGTTAACCGACTGAGCTCGGTTAATACAGCGAACTCCGTGACAATCCTTCAATCGTCGGGAGAACTCGGTAAGTACTGAGTTTCCATAGATGACCGAGTGAGCTCGGTGGAAATTGTCTCGATAATCACTGAAACCTTCATTTACCTTCTTGACTCGATAAACACTAAATCCTTCGTTTACCTTCCTGACTCGGTAAATACTAAATCCTTCGTTTACCTTTCCAGCTTGGTAAACACTAACTTTTCTTCGCTTACCTTACCAGCACGGTAAACACTAACTTTTGTTCGCTTACCTTCTCAGCTCGGTAAATACTCTGTCACAGTTTCCTTCGATCACCGAGTGATCTCGGTAAGTACTAAACTTCCTTCGTTAACCAAGTTAGCTCGGTAGAAGCTATCTTTACAATGTAATATACAACAACGTTCGGTAGATTTTGTAAACTACTATGCTTACCTTCTGAGCTCGGTAGACTCTGTCTGATGACTGATATGACATTTGTGTAACATCAAAGACAACACTCAATTTAACCAGTTGTATCCAACAGTCTTTAGTTTTCCCTGATTTAGTTTGGATCCCTGAGCCGCTAGGCCAAGCCTCGGGCTATAACTTCAGCAATCTTTGGGCGGGAGCTCCAGTGTAAGGGCTTTCCTATTTGAGACCTGCCTTCTGCTAAACAAAAGAATTTAGATTATATTTGCCACATGTTTAGTCTGGGGTCCCATGGAAGGGGGCTTCTTACGCTTGCTATTTTTTAGGGAATATTTTAAAGCGAGCAGTCCCATGATTTATGATATTCAATATTTTAATATTTTAACAAGAAGATGTGCATTAAAAATAAGCTGAAATTTAAAATTCCCTCTAAAACTACAGTTTAATTAAAAAACTAAAGTTTAAATTGTTGACAAGTGGAAAAACAGTTCCTAAGCTGGTGGGGCTATTTCCAGCCCCACCCCTTCTTCACCTGCTTCCTAAAAATAAGGGGCTTCTATCTTTTAGAGATTCTGAATAATCCCATAGCACAATTATATTTTGCTTTTTGCTCATGAGACCACCTGCTTCCTAAAAAATAATAGAGCTTAAGCCCTCCTCCTAAACTGCACCCTTAGGTTTTACCTCATTCTATATCTGGATTAATAAAAGCTGCTTGTTGGTCATCGTTTCATCGTTTCAGGATCTCTGGAGTTTTGACATGAAATTATTTTAACTATTTTAGACCTGGATTGTTCCATTGCATGTTTGTCTTCTTTCTAGGGCTTCACAGGTTTTGACATTAAAAGCGTTCTTTTCCATTCTAGCTCATTCTAGGGATTCAGGGGTTTTGACATTACGATTACCTGATCAATCAGTGAAGGATTTTTTTTAGGAAACTTCATTAATCTTACCAGGCTCGTTGGGACGAAGCAAAATAAGTATAGATTACAATTTATTTGCAAGAATATTATCTGCCAAGCAGTGAGTTGCAAGTAACGGAGCATATATTGAGTGGCTAGACGCATTACGTAATTGTATTAAGACATGTAAAGTCCTGGATTAAGAAACAGGCGGCTATACAATGTTCTACTGCTTAGACTCCAGAGCATATGGCCTAAACTCTCAAGGGCTGCCTGGTACAAGTTTTCTGAAGTTAAGATTTCTTATCTATAAAAAGAGACGCTTTTCAGAGAGCCGAGTAGAATGTTGCTACAGCCTTCTAGACCCTGGTACCATGTTTAACATGTTTTCTACCTTTCTTTATTACATGATCAAATCATGAATATTTTCAAGTGTTCAGATTAGTATTTGAAGGACATTGCTAAAGCTAACCTCAATTCAACAATAAGTGATCTCATTGTCTCTTTGAATTTTTCTGTGAAATAAGGACCAAAAATAAAATCAGTTTTACAGTCAGAAGTCTTGAGCATGTAAATTTCACATATGCTGATGAATTTAAATTTTAAATAAAAAATAACCAATAAATCGAATCGGATCCACTATTTAGGACAATGCACGATCTACAAGAGAAGGAGACTTTTATTGGGATAATTATCTGATCCCACTAACTTCGAGTGGAAATAAGCTCTACGATGAACTATATATATTTCATGTCTGAGCTTGCCGGCCATAGAGTTTTTCAATCTTGTCACTGTTACGGTTATTTAATTCTCCGGCACCTCCTTGAGAAGTCCCCGCAGTTCTCCTCCCCATGATTTCAGCTAATGCACAAAGCACATCCGTCAAAGTATACATCTGGGTTTTTTCTACACAGAACGTAAGGATTCCACTCTCCAATTTTTCTGGCCTAATGGCTTTGATATTATCATAAAACTGCTCAAACCCATTGTCTTCAACTGAAAGCTTTTCTCCTGCATTCTACTCTGCCTCATCTTCTTGTTTTTCCTTTTCTTGACGAAAGGGATAAACAACAAACAACATAGTCAACAGCAACACACTGGATCTTTACCTCAAACCCTGCTATCTTCACCTCAGTTAGCTGTTTCTTTATCTTCATCAAAAGCCTTAAATCTTCCTGTAACAGAGCTTATAGCAAGAGTAGCATATGAATGAGATGCTAAAATTATATGATAGTGCTTGGCCAATGGGCTCCTGTTGGATTTCCTAAGAATGAATCAGCATTCAAGACAGACAGAGCCGCAGTACTTGGTATTGTTCTACTGAGCTCATTATCGGACACATTAAGTACCTTTATAGCAGACAGATAAAAAACAAGAATAATGCTATAAGTGTATAATTGTCCAATAGAAGAATATACAATCTCTATAGATTCACCATATCTTTAGGGGTCTCACTACCTCCAGATGATGCAGACTGGTAAGAGACTTAGTGATAGAACCAGAAAACAAATAATGATCCAAAGTATGCGCTTCAAACTAGGTCTAAAAGGTCACGAATGGGACCTGTAATAGAGTTCTGCAAAACCTGAGGAATTGTAGCTGGTCAAGCATTTTCAGCAACATGAGTGAAGAATCCCTTAGAACAATTTTGGATGGTGCAGGCCATGAACAGAAGTACCACTTATCACTTCATGGTTAACCCACGATCTGGCCCTATCTCACCATTCCCCGCCACAGGTGCCACAATGTACTGGATGCTTATCAGAATTCCAATTCATGTTGGTCACATCAGTTGGATTCTTGCCAAATCAACATCATTAATAACAACAACAATAGTAATTTCTCCAATCTTACTGCTATAATGCAGCTTAATACTCTGAGAATGGAACTGATGAGCACACAAGATGTCACAGCTGCTGTTTCAGGTTCAAGAGGTGGCAGGGTCTCCAGTTTTGGTTAACCAGGATCTTCGATGCTGTTGCAACAGCAGTGGGGATACAGCAATCCACTCAAGATTCAAACCCTCTCAACATAAATCATCAAGTTGTGGTACCTGGTGTTACCCAATTTTCCATCGCCCAGGCAATATTATGTGAATGGTATGGATAGCTTCCAGAACTTCAAATTTCTAATGTTTGTTTGATGCAGTAAATTGTTTTAAATGAGATTGGTGGATAGACAAACAACAGTATAAGAAGTTATAGTTATTTGTAATTTATGAGCAAATTGATAAATTTAAACATTAGTTTTAAGTCAATTTTTATAATTCTTAAATCTGTTTGATTAGAAATATCACTGAAAAATGACTCTAATGGGTGCTATAGTGTACCTGCCTATGAACTGAAACTAAAAAGTGCCACAAACATGCTCTAAGAAAATTGTAACGTTTGCAGACAAAACACCTTTTTGTACTTTCGTGCAATTTTCTTGCCATTACATCATGAGTGAGAATTTCAATGCAGTATTCAGCAGGGTAGCTCAAATAACACTTGTAAAGAGCAGATTCATTTCAGAGAGCATAGAGTGTATTTCCTGTCCTGTACGGTGGACATGACACAAATTTTGAGGCTGTTAGGCAATTCCATTTAATACTCTCCCAGCATTAAATTTTATGTTTTTAAAAATATTTACTTACCATGTTAAAGGATTAAGAATGTCCTAATTTCTATCTTGGCAGCACCGAAAGCTCCATTAGAATCTGTCAATGCTACTGCTGAGAAAGCATCTCAAAGTCAAAGAACTGTAGTTGCGACAGGTTGCAAATTGTACTAGGGAGGTTGTTTAAGCCTACACACCCTTTCAAGTTCAAGTGCTGCAGCTGTGAAAGGTTGCCAACAGTACCAGGAAGGTTTTTTAAGCTTACACACCCTGCCAAGTTTAAGTGTTCCAGCTGTGACAAGTTGCCAACAGTACCAGGGAGGTTGTTTAAGTTTACACACCCTTCCAAGTTCAAGTGCTGCAGCTGTGACAGGTTTCCAACAATACCCGGGAGGTTTTTTAAGCTCACACACCCTTCCATGTTTAAGTGCTGCAGCTGTGACAGATTGCCAACAGTAGCAGGGAGATCTTTTAAGCTCACACACCCTTCCAAGTTCAAGTGCTCCAATTGTGATAGGTTGCCAATAGTACAAGGGGGGTTATTTAAGCTCCCACAACCTCGCAAATCCAAGTGTCGCAATTGTGACAGGTTTCCAATTGTCTCAGGGAGGTTATTTATGCTCCTACAACCTCCCAAATACAAGTGCTGCAGTGTTGATAGGCTTCCGATAGTACCAGGGAGGTCATTTAAGCTTCCATACTCTCCAAACTCCAAGTGCTGCAGCCGTGACAACTGCGACAATTTGCCAATGGTATCAAGTAGGTTATCTAAGCTGCTACATCCTCTCAAGTCCAAGTGCTGTAGCTGTGACAGGTTGCAGATGGTATCAGGAAGGTTATTTAACCTTTCACACCATCCCAAGGACAAGTGCTGCAGCTTTGAGAGGTTACCAATGGAATTAGGGATGTTATTTAAACCATCACACCATCCCAAGTCCAAGTGTTCCAGCTGTGACAGATTGCCAATGGTATTGGGAAGGTTATTTAGCCCGTCACACCATCCCAAGTCCAAGTACTGCAGCTGTGACAGGTTGCTGATGGTATCAGGGAGGTTATTTAACCTATCACACCATCTCAAGTCCAAGTACTGCAGTTGTGATAGGTTGCCAATGGTATCAGGGAGGTTATTTAAGCTTGTGCACCTTCCCAAGCCCAAGTGCTGCAGCTTTGACAGGTTACCAATGGTATCAGGGAGATTATTCAAACTATCACACCTTCCCAAGTCCAAGTGCTGCAGCTGTGACAGGTTGCCAATGATATCAGGGAGATTTTCTAACCGATCACACCATCTCAAGTCCAAGTGTTGCATCTGTGACAGATTGCCGATGGTATCAGGGAGATTTTTCAAGCTTCCATTTGCTCCCAAGTCCAAGTGCTGCAGCTGTGACAAGTTGCCGCTGGTATTGGGGAGGTTATCTAAGCTTTTACATCCTGTCAACTCCAATCGCTGCAGTTGTGTCAGGTTGCCAATGGTGTTAGGGAGGTTGTTTAACCTATCACACCATCCCAAGTCCACATGCCTCAGCTCCGACAGGTTGCCAATGGTATTAGGGAGGCTATTCAAGCTTCTACACCTTCCTAAGTATAAGAACTGCAGCTGCGATAGGTTACCAATGGTATCAGGTAGGCTATTTAACCCATCACACCATCCCAAGTTCAAGTGCTGTAGCTGTGACATGTTGCCTATCGTATTAGGGAGACTTTTTAAGCTTTTACAACTTTTCAAGTCCAAGTGCTGCAGCTGTGACAGGTTGCCAATCGTATCAGAGAGATTATTTAAACTTGCACACCCTCCCAAGTTCAAATGTCGCAGCTGTGAGAGGTTGCCAATGGTATCAGGAAGAATTTTTAAGCTTCTACGCTCTTCCAAGTCTAAGTGCTGCAATAGCTGTATATTAGGAAGTGAAAATAGGGAGGAGATAGAGAGGTTGTTGATGTCTTTTAGTTGCATAATCTTCAATTGCCTAATGTTATCTCCAGATCTGGAGTGCCGTGGCTTACTTAGCACCTTACAAGTCTTCTTTGCTGCTGTGAGGATATTCTTTATTTTTCTATTCATCCCAGTTGCACAAGAACAATGTTCCAACCTTAACCATATCAAACTTGGAGGAAGCATGGCTAGCATGTCTAATATCATGCCATGAATTGGCAAATTCTGCAAATGGAGATAGCAAAGACCAGGTCGGTACAACATTTTTAGCCTTTGTGAATTGCCTCCATTGAGTCGAAGGCGAGAGCAATTGTTACTGTAGGATATGGTGTTTAAACTGGAACCCTCCCATAATCGGCTACCTTGTTTCTCTTTTTCAGCAATAATACACCCCATATCTTGCAAATGATCATGCATATCAAATACACCATCATCAATCTTTATCAATAGCTTCATCGAAAGATTATGTAAAGCGGTGTCTACCTTATTGTACAAGGATTTCCAGAAAACAATGGGCAATGTTTTATGTTATCCAATGAAGTAGCAAGCAATGTCCACAAATATTTCTTTTTCATCATCAGAAAGAGCACTATAACTGATGTAGAGTCTTTTGTGAAATATTGTGAAGAGCTTCTGTCCAGTAACCTATGTTATCCTTCTTGTCATACAATAAGGATCCAATCACTTCCAATGAAAGAGGATGCCCTTTACAAGCTTCTGCAATTCTTTTGGACAGATCTTCAAAACTAGGACTGGGAGATGGTCTGAGAAAAGCGTGCCAACTAAATAATTGGAGACCTTCATTTATCTCCAATTCAATCATTTCCTGGATGCATTCAGATGAAATCCCAGCAAGATTAAGAATGTGTTTGTTTTTAGAGGTTATAATTACTCTGCTGCCAGGGGCCAGCCAATCCCCAACCAAAGCATTCAATTGTTCAACATCATCCACGTCATCCAAAATTAGCAACAAAATTAGCATTCAATTGTTCAACATCTTCTCAAACGCTCTTTGAACAAAGTTTTGCCATCATCAATACTGGACACATCTCCATCATATTTGGATAAATCTTTGAGAATTTGTTCCTGCAAATTTGTAAGATCTGTGGAGTTTTCAGCATTGACGCGGACACTGAATATGAAAGAAGCAGCATCAAAATCACCATAAATTTTATTATACACAGCCTTGGCAACCGTGGTCTTTCCAATACCACCTATACCCCAGATTCCAGCTTTAACCACCTCTTCCACTGCATCAAGATTTAATTTTTGAGTGATGGCATTTTTCATGTTGTCTGTTCCCACTGGATGCTTGGCAACTTCGAATGGCACTCTGTCCAATGTCTTTCTCAGGTCGTTCACCACAGTCTTTACAAGCCGAGCTTCGTAGCTGCAACGTCCAGAGGAAGTCAATAAATATGGCAACAATACTAATTATCCTACTTCTACACAGAGAGATGCGAGGAAAGCTGTGAGATAGAATTTTCACAGAGCACAAAGCATTAGCATCTAAGAACTATTTGGATCAATAAAGCAAACCTCCTCATTTAGTATTAATTGATTTATAAAATATATATTATTAAAATGAAGTGTTAATTATTTTACAGAGGAAGTCCAATGATAATGTGAGATTCAAATGTTAAAGAGTTCCCAGAAAGAAAGTATTTATTGACTTGTATGGAAGTTTAAAACTAAAGATATTATGCCAGGCAGACTGTTGGGAAATGGTATTAAGTGGAGGGAAAGCCTAGTGTATTTTCAACAATTAAATAAATAATTATTATGTCGAACAATTTTTATTTATATTTATTTTTGATGGAGGTCATCTACAAAGAAGTTTTAGGTATTCGATACGGGCCCACACAGGTACACACGTGCTTGAAACCTCTTCAGCTAAGAGCCAAACAATTAATGTTATGCTAGAAAAATTAAAAACTAAAGACTTTTAATAAGAATATGACTTAATGTGGTATATAGTATATTGTGTAGTGGTAGATGACTTACATCAACAATGCATTTGCTTCTCATTTGGGTCAAATGTCTCTTTGGTATGCCGAATCAGTCAGGCTCCTTGACTCAAAAATCCAGGGATGAATCAATTCATGAACTCTCTAGAATGCTACCACAGGTCAAAGGCTAAGCAGTCTTCAAAAATTGTAGGGAATAACATGGGCTCTCAAATATCCGCGGAGTGCCTCAGCCATGGTTTCATCTCAATCTTTACATTTTTCAGAGGATTCAAATGGGGATGGTAATGTAAATGTGTGGCACGTAGTGTTAAAAAGAAAAAAGAATCATATGAAACAAAATTACCTGCCATCTCACTCCAATCTAGATTTTTTAAACTTGAATATAATTCATGTGGTCTTTCCCTTGTCCTTTGGTTTGGTTTCTTTTTTAATTCATTTTTCTTATAGATGAAGTATAAAATGTGATCTAAAAGATTGATAGAACTTAAATACTTTATAATAGAATCCAATAACCAGCCAATAATTTTAACAAACGCAGAAATCTTCTCCCTCGTAATCTTTCCTTAGTGAGATCCCTCACACCATTCTTAGATAATTACATTTGAACAGCAACCTATGTGTCCCCTATTAAATAATAGACCAAAAACATAGAAACTCAAAGCAGAAAGTAAGGTTAAACACTCACCCTTGAGTTATATCCATGGACCAACAGATCTGCTGAAGGGCGCACATCCACTCATCAATTTTGTCTCTCGGGAATCGATCCGAATGCTTGAGAAACGATTGGCAATAGGGACTGGAGCCCTTTTCAGGATATCTAACATCAGCTGGACTCACATCATAAAACAGAGGAATGATCAAGCCAGGGGTCCTCAACATTGCAGCGGCTTCCTTCAGACACCACGCTGAATCTGCGTAACCTTTGGAAAATATGGGAATACGTATGGCACTGCTCTCAATTGCCTTTTCCAAGGTCAACCCAATAATTTCCCCCTTCTCCATTTTTTCGCTATCTAAAAAGACAATAAGTCCTGCTTGGGTGAGAGCTTCATAAAGATGATCAACCAAAGTCTTTCTCACATCTGGTCCCCTGAAACTCAGAAATACATGATAACTCTTATCGCTTTGGGAGGCAAGTTTAGTTGCGGGAGGTTTGTATTGTTCCATCTCAAGAGTAAAGCTTACTGAGGCTAGAAAGAAAACAGAGGATTCAGTGTGTTATCAATGGCAAAACATAGCCGTCATTTAATATGAAGTCAATGAGCGCAGACTCACTTTTGTCAAATCGTTTCTTCTCCCACGCCAGTTTGAATGGCACAACAGGCGGGCCCGCTCCTATTAATTTTTTTTTTTTGGGGCGCGTGTCATTTTCAACTTTTTCAGCATCTTTTCCTGGTCTGAATCTGAAGAAGGGCCTATAAAAGTGAGCAGAGAATTCAACCCAAATTTTCATATCTGGAACTCAAATATACAAATGTTTCAATTCTGCTCACACAATGCCGTGTTCAGTTTATGGTAGTGCTCATCCTTATCGAATCCTTTTTCTTTTCACACACTAGTCTGTTGACTCAAAATGCTGTACATAATTCAATTTAGAAATAACATTAAGCAGAACTATTTTTGTGATTTATATTTTCCGATCCGTTCCTGAAACATGACATTTCGATGAAATTGTACACTATTATTTTGTTGATTTGAAATGATACAAATTAGGTAATGTTTAAAAATTAATATTGTAAAATTATGTTAAAAAATATATTTTCATAAAATTATTTCCATGTAATCAATGATAGTAAGTGGAATTTTAGATCTACTTGGGAAGGGGCTGATTTCTGCATGGTGTTCTATATTTTTAAACGGCGTGGGTCAGATAAACTCTCACTATTGCAATTAAGTACTTACTTCGTAGATGTTTTATTTAAAATATATTCATATTTAATCTAATCACTTCTTGATATAAAATGTACAATTTTTAATTTATATTTGATTTAACTATATATAAATTATACAATTCAAACAAGCTGGCTAAAAATCATTGAACAATTGTTAGGTCATTGACTAAATCTGTGATGCTCATGAGTTGTATGATTAAATTAAACCCATCAATGTACAAAAAATAATCAAAATAGTGGATTTACATAAGACTTGCTATCTTATTTAGACATCTACAAACCAAAATAGCATTGCCATGTCAAGTCCACACTGACCCAAAAAATTTCCTTATACCCCAATTCCTCACTTAAACACATCACTTATTCATCATGTATTGGCATCCTTGTCCCACTTCTCCAAGTTAAAATATAGCTATTGGTTCCTTTATCACACATTAGTAGTCAATTCACATGCATATCCACCTACATCCATCATAAACAAGCTATAAGATCAATCATTGAGATCAATAGGAACTATTCCATCAAACCAATCAACTCAAAAACTAATGCCAAAAACAAATTGACCTTGCAATTTAAATGAACATTCAAACTTCAATTCTAATGAAGTTGGGCATGACAAACTAGCAACAAACAAATCATAATTTATTCCAATTAAAATAGGCATGTTATCCTTTTATTGTACAATTGTTTTGGACTTTGCGGCACAAGAGGAAGGCACAACTTCATTAGAAGAGAAGGAAGAAGACACAATGTTGTTTACTTATTAATATTGTTACTTTTTTTGTATGTTTATATAATAGTATTCCCAATTTGTTGTGAGTGTGTGTATAGTAGTGAATGCAAATGCAATTTGAAAACATTTTTTACTATTCTCATTTTGTAGGCATTTTTTTGTAATTGGTTTTATAATAGAAATGTTGTTATGAGTTTGCTGTCTAGGCATGTGTTATATTATGTATGCAAATACGATTTAAAATGATATTTTCTATTACTCCTACAATGTAAGTGTTCCTAATTTGTTGTGCTTGTATCTGTATCCAATCAATGCAAAAAAAATTTGCAAACATTTTTTTGTATTATTTCTACAATGTTAGTGTTGTTTTCAGTTTTCTCAACACATATA
Organism: Cupressus sempervirens; assembly: GCA_028749045.1. Lineage (NCBI taxonomy): Eukaryota > Viridiplantae > Streptophyta > Pinopsida > Cupressales > Cupressaceae > Cupressus > Cupressus sempervirens. The sequence goes on along the minus strand of CM053789.1, from coordinate 759,874,721 downwards.
TGTGTATACCTTGTAGGCAAAGGCAATTTGGAAATTTTAAACCTATCCCATTATAGTTTCATTTATCACTTGTGATGTGCTCCCTTGCCCAAGGTTAACAAGGGGATGCGCTCCCTTGTGATGCTAGAGAGACAATGCTTCAGACACCACTTCCAGGACTTAATGTCCAAATTGCCCCTTTTGGATTCCTTGGTTAGATCAATAGTGCTTTATAGTTCAGTGGTATGGGGACCGTCTCTTCTTGACTTAGATTGGGCCTCTATTGAGCATGTTCAGACTCTGCTTCTCAGATGCATTATCAGATGCCATAGATCCACTCCCCATGACATTATTTTGGCAAAATTTGGAGCTCATCCTTTCAAACTAGGTGCCATTTTTTATCTGGTTTGGTTTCTCCACTGGCTCCATGGCTTCGCAGACTCTGTAGATGGTCATCATTGATATTCTTACTTGGCTTATTGCTCCTCTGTTGCCATTGCTACCTCATATCCCTCTCCTAGAGTTCAATGCTAGTACACTTAGGCAACCTCTTTGTTGAGCTCGATAGGTATTGATATCGACCACCTCCTTCCCTTTTAGTTTTCGTTGGATGCTCTTGCTCATCTACTTCGGTCACCTCAGGAGCTGAATGAGCATGTCAGGACAAATATTTATAGAAAGTATATCACCGTGACTAGGAGCACCCCGGTCAGGGGGTTACATGCTAAGATGACCTTTTATGCAGATAAGATAGATAATATTATTAATGTCCAACAAAAGACCACAACGAGGGTCTATGGGACTAGAAGCTTACAACAAGAAAATAGCAGACAAATGGAGCACCAAATGGTGACCACAAAACAACAAGAACAATAAATGAAGAAGAAGAAGAAAGTAGGAGACATCACGAGAAAGATTAGGTATCCATCCTCGCTGAGAAAAAGTCCAACAACGACTTATCAGTGCAGCTACCAGAGGCCTTGTGATGAACTTGAGTGCTATGAGAGGAGTGTCGCTGACGAAGAGGTCTGCGAGGTCTCACAGATCTAGAATGGTCCGTATTAGGGAGACTGTATGGGCTCTTCACACCCCGAACTAGAGTTAAGGGCGATAAGAAGGTTGTAATAAGCTATGTTTGGGCTTGACTACTGGGAAATGAAAGTTGCAAGGACTAACAGAGATAGAGCGCAATGCAATGCTAATCGTTGTACCTAAAAAAATTTGAGAGGGATCTACAATCTCTAAACAGACAATAAAATCTCCCTCTAATCTCGTAGTATATGGGGCATCTGAGAAGAAAATGAGTCTCAGATTCTACCTCATCTAAGGTACAAAGTGTGCACACCTAACCTCTCTAGCAATATGGTGATCAACCTGGATTCGGAGTTTGTGTGAGTCCACCCTAAAGGAGCCAAGGGAGATACATAGGGCATGTGTCCAACATCTGTGTAAGTTCTCAGGGCAAACAATAATCCTATCCTGAATATCTAAGAAGTGCTCGGCATAGAAAGCCATCCTCGGATGTAGTCCCCCTGGAGGAGCCGCCTAGGTCTGTATGATGTACTGCCTGTAAATGTCAAGTCTGACATGCCCGTTCAACTCCTACCAAGAGGGGAGTAAATGAGCAGGAGCGTCTAATGAGAACTGGTATGGAGGGAGATAGTTGATGTCGATCCCAACTGAACTCAGTAGGATAGTAGCCTGAGCATACCAACAACGAGCTCTAGTAGCTAGATTAGAGTCTGCAATAGCAATTGAGGAGTAGTAGGCTAACTAAGGGTATTTGTGTTGGCCTTCAACTGAGTCTACAAAACCATGAAGATGGTGGAGAAACAAGATCAAATAAAAAATGGTTGCAAGCCTGAATGGGTGAGCTCCAAACTCAGCCAAAATAATACTATGGGGGGTAGATCTGTGACATCTGATAATCCGACAGAGGAGCAGAGTTTGGGTACACTCGATCATGGCCCAATTCGAGTCTAAAAAGGAAGGACCCCAAACCATCGCATCATAGAGCACTGTGGGTCTTACTAAGGAATCCAGGAGGGATAACTTAGATGATGTGTCTTGAAAGTGGTGTCTGAAGCACTATCTCTCCAGCATGACAAGAGAACCCAACCCTTTACTGATCTGAGGCTGAATAACTGGTCTCAAGTTGAAACGAGATCCATAAAACTTAACCCCAAGGTATGTGTAAGATGATGTAATCTCAACTTCCTGACCTTGGAAGTGAAATTGGAGATGTGAGGTCTTCAAACCGTTGAAGTCCATAACACGAGTCTTCTCAAGGTTCACGACCAACTGTCTCATGTCACAAAAAGATGCAAGTCTATCCAAAATCCTTTGAAGCCCTTCAGGAGAAGAGGCAAGAAGAACCACATCATCAGCAAAGAGAAGGATGGAGATCATTACCTGGTGTAGATGACAACCAGGACCTGGAAATGAGGAGTCACTGAGAAAAGCCTCAAGCTCATCAATGTAGATCCCGAACAAGGTGGGCGAGAGAGGGCAACCCTGCTTCACCCCAATGGTGCTCTAGATAGGGTTGGAGAAGCCCTCTGTGGTCTTGAGTCTACCAATCACTATCTCATATAACCTCATGATAGCCATCAGTAAGATCTTAGAAATACCAATATGTCTCAGTCTCTAAAAAAGGGCCGCTTTGGGGATGGAATCAAAAGCCTTACGAAAATCCACAAAACAGTAGTAGTCTTTCTTTGAGTGGTGTTGAGCCTTCTCAATAATAGCCTGTAGTGTAAAGATATGATCCATGGTCTGGTAGTTTGCCTTGAATCCTGCTTGACCCTTAGCCCTACAATTCCTCTTGTTGAGCTCACTAGATAAAATAGTATTCAATGATGTAGCATAAAGTCTGGCAAATGTATGTTCAATCATGATGGTCCTATAGTTTTTGGGATCAGAGGTTAGCCTAGACTTATGGATCAGGTGGATAACGTGTCTTGACTAAGATTTCAGAAAACCAAAACAAACCACTCTATTAAAGAGTGTATATAGATAAGGGCCTAGGATTGTGGTCTCGAGCTTGAAGAGCTCAGCCTGAAAACTCTCCTCATCAACCACCCTACTACATCTCATAAGTTTGATGGCCTCGTAAATACTGAAGGTGGAGAATAAGTGACAATGGGGGAGTGAGCTAGGAAGAGGAGCGAGCTGACCCAAGATATTATACAATGTGGAGACATGAGAGACAAGGAGGTGAATGTTGGGGGTGGATTGGGGTTGGCTATGTTAGGGGAACAAGATGTGCCAGAACAACTTGGGATACTGAATAAGCATGTTGCAGAGGGATCTGCCCTATGAAGCAATAAATAATCGCTTCTTATGGCGAAGAAAGCATTTTAGGAGAGTTGTAAATTGGTGAAAGCAACAGAATGAGTATCAAAAACCAAGCCTAAAGAGTGGTGGAAGGTTTTACATGCCTCATCAAACCATTGGTTCATGGGACAAGTACTCTATTGAATGGATCTGGAAGTGTTGGGAATGGAGTAGTGAGGGATAGAGAGGAGATCCGACTCCCAAATTGTGGTAGCTAGTGAGTGAAACATGGTAGACACCTAACTGTGATCCATGAAGCTAGTAGGGCGGAGGAATCTTCTCAAATGGAAAATGAGGAGGTCTTGATCACTATCCTCAAAACAAAAATGGGTAAGGGGGTGGTTCTGGGCAGGTTGACTAGAGATGGGAGGGGTGAGAAGATAGGCAAATTGAAAGGCTAAGGAGGGCATGATCTACCAGGGGAAGACAAGAGATAGGAAAGTTTGGATGGAGGGGAGGAAAGAAGCAACAGTGAGGATATAATCAACCACGTTTGCACCCCCACTATGAGGCCAACACATAAAAAGTTTAGAACCCGGGAAGCAAGAGAGGCCATTCAGAATCACCAGATCAGGGGACTCACAGAGCTGGAGAAGGTGGCAACCACAACAAGTTAGAGGTCCATTGTGATCCTTGGACAAATGTTGAAGCCCCATACTAGTAGGATCCCTCTCAGTAGTACAAATCAAGTCAAACCTACGGTCATACTAGGGGGTCTAGAGATCTTTAGTCTGTGCATTAAAGTCTCTTAAGATGATGATGTCACCCATAACCCCAAACTTGGAGATGCTCTCGAATAGGTCTATAAAATGGTTCCCGTCCTCAACACTGTGAATGGCATAAGGTGAGAAAGTCGGCGGAAAGTAACAAATGACAATGAAGATATATCTCTAATGGCAACTGGTGCCACCAACCCAGAGCCACATAAATCTGGCTTGAGAGTCAAAAAGAACCAATGTGGTAGTATTGAACAGATCATCTCTAATCAAACAAGCAACCCCACCAGAACCACGCACCCCACCTGAAGTGCGGACCTCCTCTCTTCAAACTGAATCCCACTAATATCTTGTGTAACCTGGAAGGGGCCGAGTAGGACTCTCATGAGTCTCAGTAACAACCAACAAATCGGCATACCCAACTGCATCATGAAGTAAGCCTAACAAAGACCACAGGGAGCCATTGTCATTCCAACAATTGACAAGCAGAGAGCCAATGGAGGGCTTAGACTTGCCCAACTGTTGGTGCTCAAACTGTCATTTGGCTTGGGTATGTCTCGCATCCCAACCCTTGGGAGGTGAGTCATGAATAACTGCTTTTAGATTCCTTATTACTGCCCATTTCCCGTTACTCCTTGCTTCTACCACGAGGCTCCTAGAGTACTTTAGTTTAGGTACCTATGATTTTGTGAGGTCCTCATCAAGAAATATCTTTTTGGGAAGAAGGAAGAGCTTCTTCTTTGCCCTGATAACTTGTAGTCAATCAGCTAGTGAGAGAAACCTAATAAAAAGGGTGCCATCATGTCCAAACCATGCTCTGTCTAATGTAATATTGGAAATACCTAGTTGCTTGCTGAGAAATGAGTAGCTTGTGGGGAGAGGATCGATGGAGGACGAAGGAAGACCTATAAATCGAAGGTTGAGTTCCCTGAAGCGCCTAACCTGATCCTCTGCCAACTTCTCTTGGACAATTTTTTCGACCTCAGGCAGAGGCGTAGTGCTAGAGTTTTTGCAAGTGGAGGCCCAAGTTTTAATTTGCTTCTCTATTTCAGTCAAAAGAGATGTTTGTTTATTAACAAGCTCGGTCTGCTTGTTCTTGAGGTTTCCCATATCCCCAAAGTCTTCATTAATGGAGCTGATATCTTTTGTAATGCCTGATGTCTGTGTGATAAAAGTTTCATAGAGGTCTTGGGTGCATGAAGAATTAGCCACAACTTGCTGGTTCAAATCATTCAATGATTCAGATAGGGAGTGAATATTGTCTTGGAGAGTTTGATTCATTGATTCATACTTCTGTAACTACACTAAGAGACCTTGGGAAATTGTTGAGAGAGAAAGAGTTGTGACTTTTAGAGCTGCATTATCCTTCTCCAATAATGTCAAGTGGTCAACTATCTATTGTAGTGTTGCAAGATTGGGTGGGGGTTCCATGATTCAAAATAGTATTACACAATAAATTAATAAACAAAACTAATCCGTCTATTAGTAAACCAGAGCAGATACAATACCCAACATTTTGTCAAATAGTTCACATACAGTCATGTCTTGTGGTGGGTAATCTACTTGCATACCACAAACAATTGGATCACAGTTAGGGCATGGGACGACACTAGATCACTGGACACTGGTGAAGGAAGCTAATCACGACTACGACTAGAGTGCTCCAGGTGAGCTAGGGTATGGTGGAGCCGCATCCTGGAGGACCTCATCTGTTCTGTGTGGTATGTCAATCTTAGATGTGAGTATGCCGATCTCTAATTGTTGTCGGCCTATTGAATTGCATCTTTAACATTGCTCTTGAGCATCTTAACAGGCCTAGCTACCTTTCATTGCAGAGCACTTCTTGGTTATTACTGATGGGATTATTACATGGCCTAGCTACCTTTCATGGCATTGGTGTCATGCCTTATGCATCTCCCTTGGATCTTTTAGAGTCGGCTCCACCGGTTACGGATCCATACTGATCATCATATGTGTAGAGAGGATCGAATATGTGGCTTATGCTCCTTGTCTAAGGCTGAGACAAAGACCCATTTCATCTTCCGTTGCTCGAACTACTATGAGATCAGAGGGAGATTCTATTTTTTATTTAGAGAGTGTAGTTCCCTCACAACTTTCTTCATGCATACGGATCAGAGATGCTTGACGCTCTATCTCAGGGACGCAATGCAGCTTTGGGACTACACTTTACAACGCTTGACCCCTCAGAAGGGCACAGATCAACCCCTCATCACCACCTTCTTCTCCCCCTTGTCTCTGACGAGGGGGGTGAAGTGGACCTCTAGTGCCAGCAGTACCATGGATGACTATTCTAGATCAGTGAGGCCTCACACTAAGTCTTAAACTACAACTACTCGTACTCTTCAGCGACACCACTTCTGCAACTTGCAGCGACATACCAGAGGTCTTTCCTACCCAGCTACGTCTCGTTTGATGTTGGAGTTCTTTCAACAGAGGAAGGATCCCTAGTTCTTACCTCCTCGATGGCTCATTTGTTGCTTTGTTTATTTTGTTCTCGCTTGCTCTTTCCCAAACACCGTTTGGTGTCTTGTAGTCCATTGCTTCTTCGATTGTATTCTCTTAGTCCCTTAGACCCTTGGTGGTATTTTTTTGGACATTAATAGATTTATCTTATCTTATCTTATCCTATTTTATTTCATTACTTTTAGTTTGTTATTCATTTGCATCATAGGTTGTGAGATTCACCAAACTCTTAATGTTTCTCATCTCTTTGCTTGAATTCATTCTTAATTACAATCATAGGTTAGTTGCCCTCTTAGCATATATGTGAACATATGTATTCAACCTTTCTCTTGTTCTTGATTCGAGTTGTAGGTTAACAATCTTATCTTGTTCTTAATTTGAGGCATAGATTCATGTAGTCTTAGTTTGTTCTTGATTTGAGTCATAAGTTAACAACATAAATTTGTTAAACCATACTTGTTACTTTTTCATCACTTTTGTTTGGTTTTTTATCCATTATAGTAGTACACTCTCTTTCTATCTAATGTTTGTCTATTCATTTGTCCATCCAAACCCATGATTCCATTATATCATGTATCTAGCATCCATTCTCATGCAATACATCCTCAATCCAATGTGCACTTGAAGATCAAAATTCAAAGAGTTGTGCTAGGGGTAGGTAACAAATGCTAGAATTCCTTCTAGCTTGAGTCACATCTCGAAGGGCATGACATTCTCCACCACCTAACTTAGATGATGTCCTCACATTTGCAACATTGTAATCTTGCATTAGACAAGTGCCTTTGCCAATATACAACACTTCATTCCATTTGAATCACACTTAGATAACCCCTTGGTAGATTTTACAACATAATCAAACACCCGACTGTAATATTCCCTCCATAGTTGATCAGGCTTAGCCCAATTCTAGATCCTCCGCCAAGTCTTACTTGTAAAGAAATCCTCCCTTCAAGCTCTTTGAACAACCTTGTCCCTCAGATTAAGTTTTGCAACCATAGCGATCCTATCTATGTATGTGTATGTATGTATGTTTGTTTGTTTGTCTATTTCTCTATTTCTCCATCCATCCATCCATCCATCCATCCATCTATCTATCAATCCATCCATCCATCTATTGATCCATCAATCAGTCGATCAATCGATCGATTGACCTATCGTTCGAACAATCTACCTATCTATTGATCAATCGATCGACCTATCATTCGACTGATCTACCTATTTATAAATTGATTGATCTAACTACCTACATGCCTACCTACCTACCTACCTACCTACCTATCTTCCTATCTATCTATCTACCTACCTACCTACCTACCTACCTATCTATTTACCTATCTATCTACCTACCTACCTATCTATCTACGTACCTATCTATCTATTTACCTATCTAGGTAGGTAGGTAGGTAGGTGTACTTGTGGACCATGAATGCATTTGTGTTGGATTAACTCTTTCTCTTGCTCTATTTCCACTTTTCCAAAATTTTCTATGCAATTTATAAGACCTCAAGGTTGTCCCTCTTTGGAAGTACGCTAGTACAGGTTAGCCAAGTCAACCTATAAAACTTAGGCATTTTTGGCCCTAGGGCCAGTTTTGTCTTGGGGAGTTAATTTTTAAAATAGGACAATCTCGTAGGCTTACTTTATGTTTGATCTTGAAAGCTAGTATAAAAGGAAGCATATGCACCTCATTTGCACATCACAAGACGTATCTATACACACATGAACATCGCCTAAGCTAAAAAATTGAAAGAGTTTTTCATCAAGCATTCAAGGTGTTTTCAAAGATTCAAATATCCTTTGTGAGCATTTCCCCTTTATTGGTCATCGAGGAAGGAGATCTACATCATGACATTTATCTTCTTCTTTGGTGTACATTTACATCCATGGCCCCATGATTTCATATTAGATCCATTGCATTTCTAGAGATTTCCTACATCTTTCATTGAAGATTCAACATTGTTGGTGTAAATAAGTATTTACTTATTACATTTACTTAAGTTTACTTAGGTTAATGCATTATATTAATACTTATTTATTAGTCAACTAGGAGTATGTGCACTCTTGTGAGTTGTCATGATGACATCACAGGGGTCCGTACCTCTTTTAAGCACATGTTGTCTACAACACAGGAATCTTCTACACACATATGACATTTTGTCATTCTTGTCCATTCATCTAGAATGTTGGATAAGGTGCTTAGTTGTCTTATCTCCTTGTTTCTAGAGACATTCTAGGTGCTTCCTGAGAGGCCTTTATATACAGGCACTCCTAGTGTACTCTGAAGTTGGCTAAGCTGGCATATTGAATGAATATCATCATTTTGATCATACGCTGTCTATTTTGGTCTACTATGTGCTTGTGTTTGAGTTCTTAGTTCTTGGGTGAATTCTGGCCTAAGCGAAATTCTTACATGGTATTAGAGCTCTGAGGGAGATTCTCTACACATAGCCGTTCAAGACCGTTCATGCTTCAACACCTTGGCACGAATTCAGAGGATTTGCAAAAATTGGGAGCATCTAGAGCCAGATCTAACCTCACCGTTGCATCTAGAGTGTTGATTTGGTGAAGATCGACTATAAATTTGCCTATGTTTGGTGAAATTTGATCGTGAGGCAAATTTTTTTTGCAAATCGAAACCCAGAGGCCCCAATTTGCAATTAGGGTTTGGTTGTTTTATTGATTTGATTATTAATTTTTTAGATCTAAATTCTGTGCCTTTTTGGGTATTTTTTGGATTTCCTTTTCGAAATCAGTATCATAGGTAGAGAAATATTTTTTGCCGAATTGGGTAGTGACACTGCGGCTCGACTCTGTATTTTTGGTGGAATTATTTTATTATTTGTAGGGTTTTAATCATTTAATCAATGGGCCACTGCATGTAAATTTGAGTCATACTGCACTGAGAAATCTCTGCAAATTCGTAGAGGTCGTATAGGAAAACTGGCATCGATTTTTGACAGCACAATCAATGTCCGGCAAGCTCTTAATAAATCTGGGCACACAAGTCTCTACCAACACCTCTGGCGGGCACCTTATTCCCACTGGCACCCACGACAGTCTTATTAACTGCTTACAGAGCATTATTTTAATACACCTCCGAATTCCACAAACCCAAGAATGTGGGATTAAAAGTGGAAAAATCTGGTAGCAGCTATAAACCACCTGGCACCGATCTGTGGTTTTCTAACAACCAAGGATATTCTGACAGTTGTTAAAGGTTTTCGACGCACCTGAAATAATCTCCGACCTGAGCCTGCTATTTATTAAAACCTTTGGCAACCTTCGAAGATCTGCAAATATTCCAGGAAATGTGCGAAAAATTCTAGCAATTCCTATACATCAGCGACCTGCCCACATTGCCAACAAATGCTACCAAGTGGCTATATTTAAATTGCCCAGACCCCTCCACGGTGGCAACCCTATCAGCGACATGTGTCAGCTCACAGACACGTAGATTGCCCAATCACCATCTAGTCAACGTACGGTGGGCCTTATCTTCATCCATGCAAATTGTTCGTGCAGTACAATTTTTTAACACTGTTAGCCATTCGTACAGTTCTGTACTGTTGACATCATCATCAGGCTTGGAGTTGTTGATGTCATCCAGTGAGTGAGATTAAAATTGATGCCTGTTTGGACATCATTTTAGGCCCAAATATAACTATTGTGATGGTCATATGACCATCAAATTTATCCCCGTCATTTGCTGATGCAACCCCTGCCCAGATTGATTTTCAATTTTGCAGTTCGACTTCGGGAGGCCATAACTCAGACATTTGGACTCCGATTAAGGTGTGATTTTTTTTGAAATTGGGTAGAATTTTCTAAATTTTTTAGTGGTGCGGTTCTTTTCTAGTTTTGGTGCAAGGATTGTTTAGAGATTGCATTTTTTGGCGATTGTACCTACATAATCTTGCATTTTGCAACCAAATACTCCATACAGGCACATCTAGAGTTGAAAACAGGTTCTATTTTTTTTGAAAGTGTGTTATTTTTTGTCTACTTTCCAAATCTGCTATCAAATTGTGGGTTGTGTGGAAAAAAGTGTCACTTTCAACAATAGGGTCTTTCTTTGCTTTGCAATGCTTCAGAATCGTAGCACGTTGTCAAGTTCCAGATTTGTACTCCATATAGAGGTTGTAACAAACAAAATCAGAAGTCCAAGAAGGCCAAAATTGGCAAGTGGCCCATTGTAATCGCACTACTGATAAAGTGCCCAAAGCATCTATTTTGGGGAGGTTTCTTCATTTAGTGAAAAGGGGGGGTGTTCTTGGTGTTGTGTTCTCTCTTTTCTGCACTTTTTCTTTCATTTTCTACATTATGGGAAACTTTAAGTTTCCCAAATTAACTCCTCATAACTATGCTATGTGGTCAATCAAAATGTGGTATCACTTAATGCATAATGGACTTTCACAATATGTAGATGGTATTGTTCCTAAACTAGTAGGTGATAATGCATTAGCAAGTGAAATTTCAGATTGGGTAGCAACAGATAGGAAAGCCCTAGGTGATATATGTTTGAGGGTAGATGATAAGATCATGTATCAAATCAATAAGTGTTCTACATCCAAGGAAGCTTGGGATATCGTCGAAAACCTTTATGGTAAAGTGTCTGAAGAGGATGTATTCAAAATTGAAGATGAGCTTGTATCCTTTGATCCTAAGTCATATGACTCAATAGAGGATTTCATTATCAAGGTGAATGAACTAAGGACAAAGCTTACTAATTGTGGGAGTTCTATCAAACATGACAAACTGATCTATCTCATACATAACAAGCTACCATCAAAGTATTCCACATTTGTATCTTCTTTTAACACCTCAAAGACTACCTTAGGGTCTACCTACAAGAAAGTCACTTTTGATGAATATGCTAAATTGTTGGATGATGAAGAAAAGAAGTTGAAATCAATGAGGATTCTCAAATCACCTCAATCTAAAGCATTGGTGGCCAATAATGAGGGTTCTCAACATTCAACTGGACAATCTTTAAATAAAGGAAAGGGTAAGAAGAAATGGAAGAAAAAATTAGAGGATGCAGAAAAGACAACACCACAATCCAATCAACAAGGCAAGTCCTCAAATTCCAACGAGAAGGGGGACAACAATAAGGAGAAGAAAAAATGGGCTTATTGCAAGAAATCGGGTCATGAAGAGCATGAGTGTTATCTTAAAAAGATTGATGAATTGACCAATATCATGAAGAAACATAATGTTCCATTGCCTAATGTTTATAAGGATAAAGGGTCGTCTTCAGATTCAAAGGGCAAAGGGCAAGCATTCATGGAAAATTCACACTCTTCAAAGGAATGAATATTTGAGTCAGGTGCCTCATATCATATGGGTTCTTCAAAGGAGGATTTTTCTTCAATGAAGCAGTCCAAAGTACTGCACATCTTCATGGGAGACGATAGCAAAATGGAAGTTGAAGGGAAAGGAAACATGGAGATGGAAAATGGGGAGTTTCAAGAGGTTCTCTATGTTCCAAACCTAAGTTCAAATCTCCTTTCAATCTACCAAATCACTCACCTTGGAGATGGACATAGAGTTGAGTTCCTTCCATACTTAGTATAAGTGCACAATCTAAAAGGTGATTCCTTGGTTGTAGTGGGGAAAGTAAATCATAACAAGAGGTTGTACTCTTTCTCTCATTTTGTGCCCAAGTCTCCTTCAAAAGCCTTGTTATCACAATCAAATTTAAACATGCAATTATGGCATGAGTGGTATGTTCATCTTGACTACCGCTACCTTCAACAACTTTGCACAAACCATATGGTCAAAGGTCTACCTCAAATCAACTTTTCTAAGGGTGAATGTTCAACAGATTCAGTGGATATGCATCTAGAGGCAAAGTTACAGAAAGGGAAGTCTTCAAGAGCACCAGGTGTTCTACAAATGGTTCACATGGTATTAGCAGGTCCTTTTGCATTCAACCAGGGTTGCTACATACTTACTTTTGTTGATGACTTTTCAAGGTTCACTTGGGTCTATTTTCTGCATAGTAAGGACGAAGTGTTGGACAAGTTTCTAGACTTCAAAACTCATGTGGAACGAAAATCCAGGAAAGCCATCAAAGTACTCTGATTGGATAATGGAAGCATATATGTGAACAGAAGACTTATGGACTTTAGCAAACTCAAGGGCATTGATCTTCAAACTCCGCCAGCATTCAATCCGCATAAGACATATGTTGCAGCATTGAGGATCTGAACTCTTAAGTCTATGACAAGTTACATGATCCATGCCAAGTCTCTAGATCCATCATTAGAAGTCGAAGCAACTAGTAGTGCCATTTACATTCTTAATCGTTCTCCTCATCCAACCTTAGATGGAAAAACTCCTTTTGAGGCATGGTGCGACAGAAAACCTATTGTGACACACTTTAGAGTCTTCAGTTGTCCTGCATGGGCAAAGACATCTTCCAGGGGATGCAAGGCACACTCATCTTGGCCTTGTACTTTCATTGGTTATGAAGAAAGTGTGAAGGCATATAGACTTCTAGATCCCGAGACACATCAGATTTTTATGGAGAAGGATGTATACTTTGAGGAAAGTTCACCAAGCTTGTCCTCTATTCCTCTCTGCACATCATACAGTGTGGAAACTGATAATGACACCGGTGATAGTACTTCAACAGATTTAGACACGTAGGGTTCTATCAACAGTTGCAGTGAGAGGTCACTACATTAGTTCAGTCCACATGCATACATCGCCACTGTGATAGGTCCATAACAATGAGGTACATCCAGTCTTCCAGATATGGGTTCAGTGACATATTTGGGGAACAGTATTGATCATCTGCCTCTTCTTCTTGATGCATAATCACATTCTTCAATTGTCACAAGGGCTCCATCCGAATCTCTTGTTCATTCTCTACATGATCAATCATCACAGGTTGAAGTGATTGTGGATACTTATGATCAGCAGTTGTAGAAGGGTTCTTCATCAGTTGCCAAGATAGACAGTTCTTTGGGATAGGTTCTTTAGCCAGTCGAGCAAGTTTCAGAGACATCACTTATCCATGAGATTCTTTCCACACACAGCGGAAGCGTCTCATTTGTACCTTTGGTCTTGTTTCTTCCTAAGGGGAGGAACACCATTCTACAGTCTTGGATCAGCTTCTTTATTAGAGTAGTCACTGTTCGACATTCTTCTTTTGGGGGGGGAGCCTATCATATCTCTCTTCCTCTTCTCATCATTCCCTTATGTGTATATTGTATGTATGTCATAATGGGGATGGGGGGGGGGGGGAGGGGGTGGGGTCTTGATTACTCCATCCATCCATGCATCCCTATTTATCTCTCTTTTTGGGAGAGGGTTTTTCCCATGAGGTTTTCCCGCTTTCTCCGCTTTATGAGAGATTGCATCTTCATTATGTACATGGGTACCTAACATGGCCTAGTAGCCAAGACCCATTATTCATTTCATCCTAGATTTTGTAAGCTTAAGGGCATTCCCCTCAGTTGCACTTAAGGGGGGGTGTTGGTGTAAATAAGTATTTTCTTATTACACTTACTTAAGTTTACTTAGCTTAATGCATTATATTAATATTTATTTATTAGTCACCTAGGAGTATGTGCACTCTTGTGAGTTGTCATGATGACATCATAGGGGTCCGCACCTCTTTTAAGCACATGTTGTCTACAACACAGGAATCTTCTACACACATATGACATTCATCTAGAATGTTGGATAAGGTGCTTAGTTGTCTTATCTCCTGGTTGTTTCTAGAGACATTCTAGGTGCTTCCTGAGAGGCCTTTATATACAGGCACTCCTAGTGTACTCTGAAGTTGGCTAAGCTGGCATATTGAATGAATATATTCATTTTGATCATACTCTGTCTATTTTGGTCTACTGTGTGCTTGTGTTTGAGTTCTTAGTTCTTGGGTGAATTCTGGCCTAAGCCAAATTCTTACAAACATCAACAAGATTCAAGCACTTCAAAATCCTTATTGACAAGGGTTACATCAAGCAATGTGAATATTTATATTTGTCTCTCTTCCTTACGCTTTATATTTCTTTTCTTTTCAAGGTTAATTACTAAATGAGGGCTTGACCAAGCAAACCCCTCACCCCAACAAAAACCATTTTTTGTTGTGTAGAGGAACAAGGTATCAGAACTGTGCATCCAAATCTAGAATATCAATTGTAAGCTTTCAAGAAAATTGGGCCAACTTTATTCTGATGCTTTGATAACATATTTTTTGTCTCATAAACCTATCATTAAACATCACCCAAATTGACTTGTACCTGAAGATGTGAGATTTTTCAAGGTTTAAGGAAAAAATAAATTATCTGCACATTTTGAGGTCAAAATTGCATCCTTCTTTTTATCTCTGAGCCTAGACCTATTTCCATATTTTAATTGAGTTGATTGCATATATATTGGTCCTAGATCTATTATACCTTTAACCAATCGGTTCAATTTAAGTTCACATTTCATATTTATAGTTATTAAACATTGCATGAAACAAGACTTGCTTGTGCACTTCCATAATATATTTTGGATTTAGCATTAGTATCCCTCCATATTATTTGGATTTTATTAATCTAATTTGAGTTATATTGAGAGTTATGTTTGGAAGCCCCTATTTCTCTTGTAATGAATGTGATGTAGGAGAATCTTGCATCACAAAATAAAAGGGGGCAGGATTTTTTTTTTAAATAATAAAATTGAAGGAGAGGAAGTGATGAAAATGGAAAAAATAATAATAAAAGGAAAAGGGAAAAGAAAATAAAAGGGGGCATTTCAATTACCAAGGTGCTTAAGTGGAATAAAAGAAAAAAATAAAATAAAAATCATTTCATTTACCGAGGTGTGTAGGTGGTATTTTAGAAGTTTGTGGAAAGTTCTTTAAATCATGCATTTAATATTTGTTGTAGCCCACTAAGGAAATATAATTTTCTAATTGGACCACATGATGGTGCTTAGTTGTAATTGGGTGAGAATTTAATATTTATTGTAAGGTAGTTGCATTTACCTTTAATCCCACATTGGTTGTGATTGTAATATCTTGTGTGGTAAGTGCTTATATAAGCAAGGCATATAAACATTTGTAATCAAGCTCTTGGAATGAGATATCATTGGATGGGAGCTCTCTTTGTGGAAGCTCTTAGAGTAGAAGCTCTTGGTGTGCAAGCTAGTTTAGAAGCTATTAGTTTGTATCATCAAATTTTTAGCCATATGAGTAATGAATGTTGTGATTGAAGTGTAAAATTCAAGAATTCATGGACTTTGGTATGATTCAAATGGTGTGCAACTATGAATGGAACCTTTTTGCGATCAATTTAAATAACTTCTTCATTTCTATTATGGTGCTTCTCACTATGTGGCATTGCTAGCCTTTCCTTTGAGGGCTCATTATCATTTTTGGTGGTGCAGTTTTAGGTGCATTCATACTTCTTGAGCAACATAACAACCTTCCCAATTTCTTGTCTTACACTTGGGGGGCAAGGGTATTGTTTTACTCTCCTATCCCAAAGACACATTTACTCCCTTTATTGAGTTACATATCTTTTATTAAATGATATTTTTATTGCTAGAATTTTTCATTTATGTAACAATCTTCTCTTTTTAAGTATGTTTACATTATGTGAGTTACAACCTTTTATTTTCTTGAAAATACATGTTTATTATAAATGACCTTTCACTTGTGGTGCATAATGTGTTGTCCTTTGCCAAGTGTTATCTTACCTAGCAATAGGGAAGGTTTGTATATTTGATCTTCCTTCCTCATTATATATTCCTTAACAAAAGATTTAATATCCCTTTGTTGACTTATTTACTCTTGCATGGATTTGTTTTCATTAAATAATAATTGTCTCTTTTTCATAAGATTTACATCCCAATATACAACCTTATGCTTTCTTGAAAGTGCATGTCTATTATCAAAGACTATCATTTAGGGTATATAATGAGCTATTTTTTCCCTTTCCTTCACCAATGGGGTACAACTTTTCATTTATGAACCTCTTATTCCTAAAGATTTACCTTCTCTGGATTGTGTAGTATTTGTTTTCCAGATGATATGCTTGCTTGCATGGAGTTTGTTTACTTAAGGATATTCTCCTTTTCAAGAGAGATTAGGTAGCATATAATAGCTTCTTGGACTCTCTCTCTCTCTCTCTCTCTCTCTCTCTCTCTCTCTCTCTCTCTCTCTCTCTCTCTCTCTCTCTCTCTCTCTCTCTATGATGGGTAGAACTGGTAATACACAACTTGTTAGCCTTTTTGTAATGTCCCCTCCTAAATCCCAAGTAATCTTTATATGAATTCCAAGTTAGTGTATAAAGCTATAAATGTATATATAATTGGAAAGTTGAGGAAATTAAAGGGGAGGTGGAACCCGTAGTTATAGAGTTTTTGGCGTGACTTTAATTCCTATCTACATGTTTGGAAGTAGGCCTGGAATTTGACGGTCACCATTGCATGTCATCTTGCTTTTTTATGACAGTATGGTGATATTAATGTCTTTTATTTTACATTTTGAGATAAGTATTCATTGTAAAAATTAATATAATATAATTGTAAATTAGTAATATTTAAAAAAATCTCATATCTCAAAATTTCTAAATTCATACATTCTAAAAAAATAATGTAAAATTCTAGAAAGTAATTATAAATCAACAATATATACCAATTTAAGAAAGCTTTTAAGTTTATATTTTGCATACTAATGTTTCAAATTGATAAAACAAATTTATATAGTATATTTTAAATATATTATCTATAATAAATTTTGACGGTTTATTTATAAACTTAAGTATCATATCCAAACCAGTTTGGAAGGCTTTCCAAAAAATTGTTGGCACTCCAAATGCTTCCACACATCTATTTTGAGGGACCGAGCCAAGTTTGAAAACATGGTTGGAGGAATCCCAATAGGAGAGCATAACCGACTCAGGAAGCCAAAACCATACAATTGAGTTGAACATCAGAATTGGATAAACCTAGTAATAAGAGTGTTTGGCCTCCGATCGAGCATGAAAAAAGGTGTTATTTGTTGTTGCATCGAGCACGAATAAGGTCAAGAATATGAGCATGCAACATCACTAGGGAACATGAGGTTCATTTGAGAAAAAATTAGCAAGTATTCATGAGACACGGAGAAGTGGATTCAAATAAGTGTGACACAAGAGGCATGCAATGATGACTACTATGGATATTATCCTTATCATGGTATTATCATCAAGTCACCAACGTACCAGTTATGTGAGGGATCCCACCATAAAGTAAAGAGGTACCAAACTGTTCACCATGTTTATTATGGACACAACTATCCTTCCTACAAATTGCATTATTGACTAAATTTCAAAAAAATGAAAACACAATGATTTTTTTTGAAATATTCAGCATTTGATCTTCATGATCTATAAATTTTGTGATAAAAAACAATTTTTTTTTGAGAAAATTTCGTTGTGTTTTCATGAATTTGAAAAAGAATCACATTTGACTCTTTTTTTTGTGTCTTTGGTGCATTTTGTCTGGAGATTAGCCAACATCATTTATTATTTGAATATCATGTAGGCTTGATGCCACAAATTCACAAATGGTATTTGTAATCCTTTCTTTGAAAACTAGATAGTTTGATAATTAATACTAAGGGTCTATTTGGTTGTTAGAATAGAACTAGAAAATTAGGAATATGTTTTCTATTTTTTTGTTTGGTTTGTCATTTGGAATAGGGAATAGGAATACATATTCTCATTTTTCCTCTAAAATGAATTTATACCCATTAAAAAAAAGATGTTATTGGAATAGTCATTCCTATTCCCAATATGCATTCCTATGCCTGCAACCAAACAAGCCCTAAGTGTTGCTAAAGGAATCTCATTCCTAAAATAATGATCAGTTGTTATTTCCTTTGATTAGTGTAATCAAATTATGTAGTTTGAATGTGGAGGCCAAGAGATATACTAACGTTGTGACAAGTAAAAAGTTTTTCTTAAAAAAAAAGCACTAGACCAAAGAGCCCACTACACTTTCCTTCTCCTCCTTTCACATGGATCACCTGGCATAATACAACTTGCTAGATTGTTGGTTGTGTGATCTCTCTCTTCCCTTCTAGTACGGTAAAAGCACAAACATGTCACCCTTTTGTAAAGGAAAAGGCTAACAAAAGTATAATTGTTCACCTTCAGTGACATAAAATTGGTATTATTATTTCGAATTTGAAAATGAAGTAAACAAATGGAATGTGTAGAAATGGGTGAAGTTTAGGATTATAATTTTTAATAATTATTTGGAATAAGACTTGATACATTTTCCTAATTTTTATACATGATTTTTTAGCTATTAAAAATGCCAAAAATTAGGGGTCTAGTTCCCACCACAAAATTATATGGAAATAAAATTATAACTTTGATCTCAAACTATGTTATAGATAACATACATAGCTAGAACATTCAAAAATAAAAATTGGACTTTAGACCTATATTTTTTCTTTTATAATGATTCAAATTTCAACTCACTGAAATCAATAGTTTTCATCTCCCACCACATTTTTCAAAACAAATATATTCTAACTAGGACAAAAATTATATATTCTAGAAGAGGACTCTCTCCTCTAGAATGTCATATAATTTTTAATTTTTTTTTATATGATTTAGTATTTTTTCTTTGTCAAAATCAACATCTTTTCAAGTGTTAAAATACATGCTTGTCGATTTTTTTAATTACAATACACTATATCTAATTAAAACACTATAAAATCTATATGAGAATGTTCTTGACTCTGAGATCTATAAAATGGTGTTGATATGTTATTAAAAATATCATAAAAAATAATATGAGTTATTGAAATGTCACTTTTCTAAAATAATAATATTTTTTAGTAATTGGATACAAACTAGTATAAAACATGCATTTAACAGACATTTCCAATTGGAAAAGTGCGATACCATATATAACTTAGCTAGAATGAATTTATCTAGATCATATGTTTGAACAAAATTGATTTTTAGATATAAATACTCAAATTTCATCACTCTGATAAGTTAGCTTGAAAGGTGACACAGCTTTGTACTTGCTAGATTGTTGGTTGTGTGATCCTTCTCTTCCTTTCCACCATCTCATATATTTTTTAGTGGATTAGATCATCGAATATTGTCTCATCCTTGGTGTACGCTCTCTCCCTTTCCATGTGACCATCTATGATATTGCAATAGCTTTCTAAGCATGATACTAGTGATTTAGACATTATGTTCATCAAGGTCTCTTCAACTAGTTGATTTGGAATCTTAGTGAACTTTAGGCTTTTGTCTTTTATTTTATGTTTCCTTGTACATGTGGATGCATGGGTTAAGATTTTTTGTTTAAGGGATAATGTCCTTATGCTTAGTTTTTTTTATCTCTTTGCATTTTTCCTAATGATCATTTTTCTCTTGTTTTTTGTCTCTCATTTATTTTTTCGTGAGAATGAGGTTGTCTCATACTTTCGCTATAGTTGGGGCTAAGAATATCATCGTAAATTGCAAACAATTGTGTATAATATCATTATTTTTTAGCACCCATCTTAGTTTGTTTTCCATAATAGGAATTCATGTGGCACTTAATGGACACCCAAATTTAAATACGAGTCCTTTATTGTTTCAATCTTGATGTAAGCCCTTATTTCTAATTTTGCTCCTCTATTATTCCTTCAATAAAAAATTTATCTCATCACTTGTGCCCTATGTAACCATTTGTATCCTCCATGTTATGTCTTGACCTTGCAATTAGTTGTGCTCTATAATTACACATCCCCTAATTATCTAGGACTTGTACTTTTGATCTGAGCCCCAATTTGGTGGAACATAACACCCATGATATTGTGCTCCTAAAAACATAATATCTAGGGCATTGTATTCCCTGAGGGTTGGGTTGAAATTGGAACTAAGGTCCCATCTCAGTCACTTAGTGTAGTGTTTGGATTTATATTTGACTTTCTTGAGTTTTAATTTCCAAGACATTGTGAGAAGTATATGAAACACTATCTCTCCTCATTTTGGTAGCCATAATCAATATTATGAAGCATTTGTTATCATCAAGTTCAAGCATGCATGGTAAGATGTTAAGGAAAATATCCAAGCATTCAAGATCTAGACACCTCAAGAATTTAAGGTGTCCTCTATAAATCAAGATTGTTTCCCTCATTGAGGTCAAGTAAAGGAGTTTTATATTAAGGAGAAAGTTACATATATTTTACATCCATCCAAATATCCTTTTTCTTCTCAATCAAGAATAATGGAAAACTACAATGTCCATTACATAAATTTTTTTGTTTCATGATTTCCTTTTGAATTTTTATGTTAAAGTTGTTTCATCAACACATTTGATCATATTCAAAGAAGAAATTGCATTGCTAGGGTATCACATATTATATTTTCAGATCTAGCCTATGTTATATGACAACATACTCTCGTTTACATTATCTCATTTGAAAGTTGATGTAATATCCCTCTAACAATAAAATCTAATTACATCATAATTGATATCCTAATTTGTGATTAATTTAAAAAGATATATGAATGAAATAATGAATTGATTATTAGATAATTACTAATAGTATATGTTATAATAGACATTAATCAAAATAAATAAATAAAAGATAATAACTAATTATATTAAATCAAGTAAACTAGGTATAAAAAAATAATAATAATTAAATATTATAAAGTTTATTCATTAATAACTATATAATAAACTAACCATGTCAACTCTAAATCATTAAATAAATTATACATGATCTACGACGACCCTTCTAAAGTGGTGGTAGTTCTACTACATATTAATGCATGGTCTCATGGATGGTATAAAGCACCCATAAATGGGAAAACCAAATAACCACCAAAAAGAGACAAGAAAAAGATATATAAACTAGCAATCGCACCTTTGTGTGCAATGGGTATGCCATAGAGTTATGGAAAGGTCATTTATGTATTTGTCCCTTTGTTTGTCACTCCCTCTCATCCTCTCTAGATCTCCTTATATGTATATATTAGTATATTTCACCAGCTATATATCTCTTCCTCTCTATGTCTCTCTTTGTATCTCCCTAGATCTCTTTCTATCTTTACATCTTGATCTATCTCCATCTCTCTTCTATTTTTCTCTAATCCACCCATTACATATTCATCTATATCTCTACCCATCCATCTCTCTCCACCACCTCCTTCAGGTATACCTTATAATCTCTACATCTCCATACTTCTTCTCCCATCTCCCCATCTATATCTATCTCTATCTTATCATATCTTTATCACTCTCTATCCCAGATTCTACCACTGTCTACCTCTATCTTTATCTTTATATATCTTTGTGTCTCTTATATGTACATCTTCCATCCTCACTCTCCCTCTCTCTCTCTCCTCTCCATATCCTTTTCTTCTCAATCTCCATCTCTACACCTCTCCCTCCTTACACTATCTCTTTCTCTTCCATTTGTACCTCTCTATACTTCTATCCCTATCTCCCCCATCCCCACTTCTACATTCGTATGCACATGCACATGTATACATACATGTGCATGAAAACACGCATGCATGCACACGCACATGCACGCACGTGCGCGCACACACACACACATTATCTCTCCATCTAGACACATCACCCTCTCTCTACCATCAATATCTTTCCATAACCCCATTCTTATACCTTTAAATCTCTAGCTCTCCATATTTCTTCCCTTATTTATATCTATAGCTATATCTATCACTTTCTACCTCTATCTTTATCCTTATATCTCTCCTTCTCTCATTCTCTCTTCTTTATATATTTATATCTTCCATTCTCTCTCTTCCCCCCATACCCCTCTTCCTCTTGATCTCCATATCTCTCGTCTTTACAATATCTCTCTCTTTCTACCCATCTCTCTCTATTTCTCTTTGTCTCTATCTCATTATCTCTCCTCTTTGCCCCCCTACCCCTTCTCTCTCACACACAATCTCTTCATATTTTTCTATCCCTATAACCCTCCCTCTCTATATCTCTTTATATATCACATTTTATCTCTATCTACATCTTTCTATCTCTCTACAATATCCATCTACCCCTTGCTCCTTCCTATCTCCATTTTCTTCTCTCCACATCTCTCCCTTTTATATCCATTCACATTCTTACCTACTAAACATATGCATCCATTCATTATACATCCCACTACTACACTATAATATAGGAAGAATGGTAGCAGGAATAAGAAATTATCAAACTGAGTGCAACATTCATTTCTCATAAAGTATTAAAATAACACCTTTTGTGCAGGCTCAAGAGAAGACATTTTGAAAATAATAATTAAACTCAATATACAGTCACCTCGACAATAATACATAAAGAAATCAAGTGTAGTTCAGACATCTCCTCAGCATAGAGTGGTGCACCAAACTTTTAAGTGTTTCTCCTCCTCAAGGCTTGAAACCACAACCTTAGATTTCTCTCTTTCTTTTCTCTCTGCACCACCCTCTCTCTCTCACTCCCTCCCTTCCTCCGCCCCTCTCTCTACCCCTCTCCCCACATCTCTCTAAATCTGAATAACTTTCCTTCATTAACAATGGCGTAAATTCGTCCTGCACTTCTCTTGCCCAACTCAATTCCGACAATTTCCAATTCTCAACCGTGGGCTCTTCACAAATATTTGGATCTTAGTGCATATTTTTCTTCCCACTTTCACTGATTTCAGGATGTTAGAACTAGTGCCAGAAAGCTTGATCTTGTGTACATTCTGCCCTATATTTTACTATATTTTTGTGAGCACCAAATTTCTGTTATGTGCGGCTTTTACTAGAATTTGCACTACCTATTTTATATTTATGATCATTTGAACATATTGTACACTTCAGAATAACAGATTCAACTGAATGGTAATAGTTTTGAGCAAAACAAAATCAACTTAGACCCACCTTCAGCAGCGTTGGGCTGAGCATAGCTCACCTTCCTTGTACGTTACACCGTCAGAACAACTCTCGATCTTGGGCTTTACAAGACCATGATTTCCTAATGGGCATTCTGATTTTATCTTGGGATTAAGAATTGTTCAAATTTGTGAAATTATTTTTTTAGGTTTTCTCTTTGGGTGTTTTTCAGTTGGAAGAGGAGGAAGTAGTCGTGCAATGGCTATGTGAGTTTCAAGAGGAGGGGTGTAAGGAGATGCAGGGCATAATGGCCCAAAAAAGAAATGGCTGTTTGGAGGATTGGAGATTGGGGGATTGGTCAGCAACAAGAAGAATGTTTTGATTTGACTTTATAAAGAAGTTCGTTAATTATTCGCCGAATGAGGAGAAGCCATGTTGTACGTGCGGTGGAAGAATTCGCAGAAAAAATGGCGGTGACAAAAAGCTTTGCCGAAATAATGGACAACTGTAAGCGTTGCAATGGTCGTCCAAGCAGATAAATCAAATAAATCAATCCTGACGAAGGAGCGAATTGTGCGGAAAAATAATGGACGGCAGGGATATATTCCATGGTCGTTCATCCCTTTAAACCAGCTATCCATCGTTGATGTAAAAAAATAGGCCATCGACTTCATATAAGCGAACACCTACGACGTAAAAATATACTTTAAAATGACAACTTCTATCGGATAAATCCATCATGCCTAGATTGGCAGTTATACATTGGTATGCAAAGATATATGATAAATTAGCCTTTAAAAATGGAGATCGAATATAAAACGAAGGAATAACGTTTCCATATATAAGTGGGCAAGATTATTAAGCCGATAGGCTTCACTCCTTAGGAGACATTTGTCGGTTTGTTCAGATTTTCTGACTATCTTATGCTGGAAAGTGTAGAGAATGTTGTCCAGAAAGTGATTCTGACAGAGGAAATGTGGAGATGGTCAATTAGGAGAGGAGGAAGTGTAACAAGGCGGGCTTCAGCTACTCGTATGTCTGCAGATCACGTTATAAATGCACTGCTTGTGAACACCAATGATGAATTAGTGGACAAAATAGGAATGGGAGAAGATGGGTTCTCAGTCATCCAAGTTGGCAGTGGAGGGAGCTGGGGCGTGGTTGTGTTGTGGCAGATAAGCCTTGTCAAAGTGCCTCCCAAAATCATTATCTTCAACTTCAACAGGATGGGGAGCGATAACATGACAGATCTTGTCCACTGATGTCAGACTGTGGCATCTTCTACTCGAGAGGATCTGTATAACTGTGTCTTTGGAGGGAGTCATGTTAGCCTTACCTCTAAGGGGATGTATTTGGGTCACTTACCTCAGATTCTAAAGCTTGTGAATGAGATCTTTCTAGAAATGGTCGTTGTCAATTGTAACAAAACAAACTGGATTGGCTATGTCATTTACACTGTTGTGGCCAATGATTATTTTGTGGATCTTTGCAACATATATCTTGCAACTAAAAGGTATCCCAAGAACAAGTTTGATTATGTAACGAGCCCTATTCTCTCATCAGGCCTACAAGGAGCGTGGAAGAGTACGGGGTAGAAGCCCGAGAGCAGTCTTGTATTGGCTCTCTTAGGCTCCGTTTGGTTGCTGGCATAGGAATAGAAAATTAGAATAGAAAAATAGAATGGGAATGGAAATGAGGAATGAGAATAGAAATAGGCAATTCCAATCATGTTTGGTGCACATGGAATTCGACTGGGAATATGTTAATCTATTGTTTGGTTGTACAAAAATAGAATAGGAATAAGGTTAAGTTTTGTATTTTTAAAAACATTTTTCTTAAAATTTTTTTTTAATTTATTATTTTTTTAGTTAATTCATTTTCATTTTCATTTTTTTAAACAAATAGATATAATTTTTTAAAATGTTATTAAAAAAAATTTAAAACAAAAATTCAAAAAGTAAAAGTAAAAAAAAAAATTCAAAAAAATAAAATAAAATTCGAAAATTAAAAAAATTTAAAAAAAAAAAGAAAATTCAAAAAAAAAAATTTAGAAAAAATTTAAAAATTTTTTTAATGGAAAA
The DNA here is from genome assembly GCA_028749045.1 of Cupressus sempervirens. NCBI lineage: Eukaryota > Viridiplantae > Streptophyta > Pinopsida > Cupressales > Cupressaceae > Cupressus > Cupressus sempervirens. The sequence goes on along the minus strand of CM053789.1, from coordinate 759,849,299 downwards.
TCGGAATGGGAATGGAAATGGCCTATTCCAATAACAGATATTTTTTGGCATAGACATATGCTCATTTTAGGGGCAAAATTGGAATATGTCTTCCTATTCCCAATTCTGATTGAGCTTACCAAACAACGAATATAAAACATATTCTAATTTCGTTTTCCTATTCCACTCATATTCCAACAACCAAACGGGGCCTTAGTGACATTATACTGAAGATGCAGAGTTTGTGGATTGGATGCGAATGTTTTACGAATACATGAATCCTTACCTTTCCTAGAGCTGCTAATTACGTCAACTACATGGACCTTGATTTGGGTCATGCAAATTATAGTGGAACCTCAAGCATTGAATAGGCAAAGTCGTGGGGCGAAAAGTACTAAGTTGGTGGGAATTTCTTGAGGCTAGTGCATGTAAAGACTAAATTCGATTCCAACAATGTGTTCAAGAAACAATTGTGGAGGATTTAAATCAGACAATGTACAATCAACTTTGTAATGAAACATATTTTTCATATATCATGCAAAACAAATTGGGAGCACAAGGATATTAATAGCGGTCTAAAAATAGAGATGGTCAAATGGGAAAATCTTCTTAGTACGTATAATTCACATAGCTGAATATAGTGTAACCAGAATTCATTTTGGCTTAGTTAATATAAGGATGGACACTAAGTTTCCCTTGTCAAAATTAACGCACTGTCCACTTATATAAAGATTGCAAGCACTACACGTTCAATTAGATAATCTTGTTACAAGTCCATTTCTATTTTGAGACATCTTTATCTACTCTAACATTGAATCTTCCATGCAATTCCTCTCAATAACGAAGATTCGAAGACTTTAAAAATTAATATAAACTTTTTCAAATAATTTGTTTCATCATAACTTTATAGAACATGAAAAAAGAAAAACCTATATTTGTTTATGCTCTAGAGAGCTCTCAAATGTTCAAATGTAGGGATGGGTCTCAGTGATTACTGCATCAAGGGCCTAGATTTAGAATGATGGAAAGATAGTAATGGGATGGTCGTGAGCAAGAGTATAGGGAAGAAGCCTCTAATAGGATCAACAAACAATGTCCTAGCTAGGGTCCCACCACTAAACCCAAATTAAGGCGTTTAAACCAAACCTTTGTGCACATTTTATTTCATTCTGAAACCTATTTGTGAAAACTAAAAGAGTTGCAAGAATAATTATTTTAACAAAGGATTTAAAGAAAAACAAAAAAAAGTGATAGAATGAGGGCATCATTTTAAATGCATTGAAAAAATAATATTTAAACAATAATTTATTTTGTATATATATAAATTTAAATATATTGAAAAAACTAAATGGTATACTATTTATAGAATCAAATTTATATATATATATATATATATATATATATATATATATATATATATATATATATATATATATATATATATATATATAATATGATATTTGATAAATTGAATATCTAGCAAGCTAACGTCTCTGATCCTTGTTGGCATTGATTTGGAAAGGAAAGGTAGTTGGAAAGTGTTCTTTTATGCTTGACAAACATATTATCATTAATTGCACTAAGGGCTATAGAAGCATAAGTCGATTGAGTAGCCTCCAAAAAATGCCAATTATACTAAATTAAATAATTAATTTGATTCTTTTGTATTACAGAATTGGAAGAAAAATTAGTTTCCTTAGCATTGATTAGATTAAGTATTTGAAATACATTCTTTTATATTTATTATAGAGAATATTTGTATAGAATGATAATACTTGAAATGGAAATATGAACAAAGAGTATAAAACTGTATTAGTGAATTTCATAAAATTTGTTCAAAAGAGTAAACCCATGTTTGATGCCAATTCTAGATAATGAAATCTATGGGAGGTCATCATGGTCATCTTTATAATTTTGTGTTGCCTTCCAAACTAGTATACATAGACTGAGAATGTTTACACAATAATTACTTTGAGCTAGATTATTCTTAGTCCTCTCCATAGGTAGAGGGAGAAAAGTTTGGCATCAATTTTTTTTTTACAAAATTGACTTCTCCACAAGTCTTACAATTATCTATACACCCTTTTGATCTATAGAAAACTTCACAAGCTCTTGGTTGGATTGGATTTTTGTTTTTTTGTTCTCCTTAAGAAGAATGGGCATGTCAATAACATCGTTACTATCATTAATGAAATACAAGCTGTTGTAGCTTGGTTTCTATGATGATATGAGAGATGAAATCAAGGATTATCTTTGGATATAAAAAATATATATCCAAGACAGTTTCCCCTTCAAATAGTGCACATGGATGATGGTGAGAGTCACCATTGAGGGTACATGAAGCTCACAATGGTATACCCATATTCTATCTTTTGCCATTTTCTCATATTGTTCTATAAAAGTCATTTCATTTTATTATGAAAGGAAAGGATCAAAGACTAAATGATGCTCCATATATAGTCCACCACCATACCATGATACTTTAGGTACTAGTTTTGATGACCTTCAAACTAATCTATTAGGGCTCTGAAGAAACAACTTCCACCTAGCTGAATTTCCTCTATTCTCATATGCATTTCATTTATTTGAGTCTCAAATTCTTCTTGGATCTCCTCCTCATTTCCCCCTTCATCCAATAGGGCACTAAAATGAATTTGATTTTCCTCTTTGTTTGTGGGTATTTTGGGAAAATGAAGAGATCCCATATGTTTTAGGTCAACCAATTTTAATTTTTCTCTCTTCTATCTCATAGAATACTTTAAGTTATAATTCCATGCTGGCTCTTTGACTTGAGGTATTTAGTAAAATACGATACTCATAAAATTCACATGATATTTAAGCTTTTTCCAGATGTTTCTTCTAAATGAGTTGACTAATGAGAATTCAATCATGCTCAGTTAAAATAGTCTAAATTGTTGGAATCATTGTTGTTGTTACACCAAAATCTCGAGTTGTTGGAATCACTGTTGTTGTTACACCAAAATCTCGAGCTATCAATGAATGTTACAACAGCCAGAGACAAGGATGCAAGGGAGGTGGTTAAGCACATGTCACAAATCTGTCGGTCTATGTTGGATAGAGGCACCAACCTACAGGAGATGGAGGCACCGACCACCCAATGATCCCCCCCTCAACGTGACCTGAGAGATTTAAACTCATAACCCAATGCTCTAATACCACTTATTAGAATCACTGATAGTGTTACACCAAAACCTTGAGCTATCAATGAACATTATGTAACAACTCGAGACAAGGATCCACAGAAGGTGGTTAAGCACATCTGACAAATCCATTGGTCTATGGTGGATAGAGGCACCAACCTAGAGGAGATGAAGGCACTGACCTCCCAACATAAATATGCACACACCAAAGGCTAGGGAATACATATATACACACTATTCACTTTCTCTTTTTAATCCTTAGAAATAGGGTTGATAATTAATAGAAAAATAACAATATCCCTTAGAGCCATTATGTTTAAGCATAAATTTCTAGAGAATTATAGAAAGCTAGAAAAGAGTGCACATACATGGTATTGAAAAGACTTAAAAAGATAAAACCACAAACCAAGTAGCAAAAAGATCCAAGATGGCGATCATCAGATTTAAGCTTAAAGAGATAGACAATAAAATAACCTTTTCAAGTGGAGGAATGAAGTATGTCAAGACTAATATAAAGAATCATAGAGAAGTAATATGTTTGTGACAAGTTGAGGGAAGAAAATAACATGTATACTATATATAGAAAGATAGTTTAGAAGATAAGATGGTTAATATGGATGCTAAGTTCTACTATGCTTACGCGCATGTATTGATTAGAATGAGACATTGTGATGTATGAATCATAGAAACAAAGGGAAACAAAAGTCATAAAAAAAAAATATGGAACAAAGTTCTGTCATCCAATATCTAAGAAAAGTTGCATTTAAAGCCCTTGTTATTGAATATATCGATCAATGAACTAATATGCATGACTTTTTTAGATCCTCTAGAAAGCTTAAAAAGGGAGACTTGCTATCACCATTCCTTTCTTAGTTGAAGCATTGGAATGAATATTCAAGAAATGGAAACGTAATAAGGCCGCACCAATTCAAGCTCAATAATTTAATACTCATTTGATTTATTCAACAAAAGACAAGTGAAAATTCCATGAAAGAAATATTAGAAAACTAAAGTAAATATTAGATGATTAATGTATATCTCATGTGAACAAAGTTTCCATTGAAGAAAATTAAAAATATTAATCTTTGATATAGAACTACAAAAATAAAAAGAGATTGCATTCGTGCTAGATTGAAAATTTAGTTAAACTGTCACCATAGAATAGTAGGGGTTAGCGCCTATGGTAGTTTACATCCATATTGTCAGAAAGAACAGAGGCCAATAGGTGGAGTAACCAAAGATGAAACTTAGCGCTCTATTGTTCATATGGACTAATAATACATCACATTGCCAAGGTGTCCTTTAAAGTTGTTCAATAAAAAGTTGTCTTTGGAAGGGGAATGGCTATTAATAAAAAATTGAATTTTGTTTTAGGAAAATTGATATTTGGATGAAAAGAAATATCTATTGATTGCATGGGACACAATTCTCGTCATGTACAAACAATAGGAGGGAGGAAAAAAACTGAACCTCCTAAACTCTATTTGATGAAAACACAAAAACTCAATAATTACTTACAAAAGAATTAAGAGTCTCTCATTTTATTCCTTCATAATATACAAACTCCATTATAATCATTCAAAGATATGAGTGAGGTAGCATCTCTCGTAGCTTCCACACCCAAGCTCTCTCAAAGCTTGCATACCCAAGTATTAGACGTTGCAGTTGTGAAAGGTTGGCCATACTATCTGGGAGGTTGCATAATCCACAACAGCACCTCAAGTCCAAGTGTTGCAGTTGTGAAAGGTTGCCAATGGTATTGGGGAGCTCAGTCAAGTTCCAACACCGTCTCAAGTCCAAGTGTTGCAATTGTGACAAGTTGCCATATTATCAGGAAGGTTATTTAAACTCCAACCTCCATTTAAATATAAATATTGTAGTTGTGACAGGTTGCCAATAGTATTAGGAAGGTTATTTAAATTTGTACAATGTTCCAAGTTCAAGTGATGCACCTGCCAAAGGTTTCTAATAGTATCAGGGAGGTTATTTAACCTAGAAAACCCTTCTAAGTTCAAGTGCCCTAGCATTAAAAAGTTGCCAATAGTATGGGGAAGGTTATACAACATTTGACACCCTTCCAAGTTTAAGTGCCCCAGTGCTAGAAGGTTGCCAATGGTGTTGGGGAGGTTATTTAACCTTGAACACCCTTCTAAATTTACATGTCTCAATTTTGAAGGGTTGTCAATAGTATCAAGAAGGTTATTTAACTTAACACAACATCCCAAATCCAAGTGATGCATCTGTGACAAATTACCAATGACATGAGGAAGATTTTTTAAGCTGTTACAACTTTTGAGACCCAAGTATTGCAGCTGTGACAGATTGTTAATGGTATCAGGAAGCTTATTCAAGCTCTCACAACCTCCCAAATGTAAGTGTTGTAATTGTAACAGATTACCAATGCTTTCAGGGAGGCTTTTTATGTTTCTAGTTGCGAAGTCCAAGTGTTGCAGCCCCCTCATATTGGGATGTAAAAATAGAGAGGAGATGAAAAGGGTATTGTTGTCTTTTAATTGCCCAATGCATAGCGCTATGTTCATCTTCCTTATTGCTGTGAGGATCTTCTTTAGTGCTTTATTCATTCTTGGTGGAGGGGGACAATGTTGTAAACTTAGATATGTCAAACTTTGAGGAAACACGACTATTGTCTCTTTTGCAACTTCTAGTTGCTCTCTGTCAAATGTGTTAATTGGATTTTTTAGCACAATCTTTACCAGCCGATCATCGTAATTGCAATGGACAAATTCAAAATGGCTGATTATTGTTTGTTATCCTAGTTCTTCTATGGGAAAGTAGTAGTAGAAGTTTTACAAAAGAACTTTCACACAATATTCCTTTTAATATATGCTAAAAGAGCATTTGCCTGATTAGTTAGCACTATAGAATTTTCTGCGAGTGCAAGTTGCAAAACAATTAGATCTATGTAGAGAAATAAAACAGAAAAATAATAGAGGTTACGACATGCACAAGATGTATAATTTATATAAAATTGGTTGTCCTAGTACTGATATTATGATAAAGATTTCACAAAGAAAATTAATGTTTAGAGATATCAAAATAGAAATTTTATCATTCATACGATACATACACATGTAAAGTTGTAGATCCACTAGTTAAGGGGCTTTCTAATGAATGGTTAATAAGGCACAACACTTGGTGAAAGTTTTACAAATGAGGTTGCAAGTGTAATGTTCCCAAGTTTTAGTTAGCCTTCATGTTCTCCAAAGTCTAAGTGGAGGATAAGAAAAATTAAAAGGTGACTTTGTATTAATAACTTCTAGGGTATGTATTAATTATTGGAAGGATGAAGCCTCTCGTGATTTAATTAATTATTGCTAGGGCGAAATTTCTAGGGTATGAATTAATTATGGGAAGGAGAAGCTTCTAGCTCTTACAATTTAATTAATGTTTAGTTCCTTCTAGAAGGATGAAGAAAAGGATAAATAGGGCTGAAAGTCTCATTGCTGATCATCGGAGGATTATGACTTGCATTTGATAAGAGCTTGGATGTGTGAATCACACTCCTTTTTTTGGCAATAGAGGACATTCATTCTCTGTTGTAACATTCTAGATGTCATTCCCTTAGGGTTTGGCCTTTGGAATACATCTCTTTGTAATTGATTGCAACATTTTTAGAATTAATATAATTTCAGCAGTTGATTCAGCTTTTGGGCATTCTTGGGTGTCCATTACAGTGGTATCAGAGCTATAAGTCCTGCCATCCTCTGGAGATCTTCAACATTTATGTTTGAGCATGCAACAAGCGCTTTATAATTTTCGCAATGCCAGAGAAAGACAAAGTTTAACGCCCCGCCAAGGGATCCAAAAGAATTAACCTAAAGTTTTACTAAGTTTGCTAAACATTTTTTTTTTTTTTTTAACAAGAAGTATAACGTACACATCAAACACACAGTAGCGGAAGCAATAACATGTAATCATTGACAACATACATTGTAAGTTACATTTCTTAAAGATCCCAAGACGGTGAGTCACGTTTAAATTTAATTAATTCTAAGTCTAACAACTATCACATACATATGAAAGAATAATCAAAAAGTCCCATGTCCATAATATACATTTGTTCCGAATGCCTCTCGGCAAATTAATTCGGAATGCTCAATCATCCACTATACAAGTCACAGGGTATGAAAGGCTTAAAAGAATATACATATGTAATAATAGAAATACATCAACCTCCATGAATCCATGATACAAAGTACAGTAAAGATATATACAAAACTATTCACCGTACTTGATACGTCCATACATCCATAATGATAAAACATCTAACATAAAATCTAACCATCCATCATAATAATCCAAGGACATAGTGAAGGTAAATGCCAATCACGAAAACTCCAGCCACGGTGACCACGGAACGGATCTCAAATGGTAAGAGTAAAAGCACTACCACCCGACCGCGTGGAACCTAAATGGTCCACTCCCACCGCGCTAAGGAGATAGTCTCAAGTCCCAAATAGGATAACAAAACCTATAATCATAAATACTCTCTAAGTCCAGGAAATCCTATAAGTATGCTAACTCAAGGGTTCCTAAAAAGATCAACATCTAAATCCTAGAGGTACCACAAGACACGTAGGAAACCTAATATGCAAGCGGGAAAGTGTCATCGCAAAAGTCACGTAGAAGTTACCCGAGAAATCCCTTAGGAATCTCGGGTCCCTACTGATCTCTGCGGCCATTAGTATCCTCTCGTACTGACGAGGCATACTATGGAATGCAAGGTCGTAACCAAGCATTCTCTCTACCCCATCCTAGTCTGTACTAGCACTCAAGGCATGGGAGAGAACATACAATTATCTTATTAGGTTCATTTTCCCTTATTTAGTGTAAATGTTTTCACTTATTAAAACAACTTACAATGGGTTACTCCAGGCAGCCTCTTAGGGCCCCGATCCCCATTGCAAGCCACTTCCCGACTCTACACATAGATAACCTACCCTAGGCTCATGAAATCACAAATCAAGAATCATAATAAAATCACCTCAGTCCTATACAAGCAACTGAAAAACATCATAAAAGATAAGCCACAAAATTACATCAGTTCTTCATGAGCAACAGATAAGCATCCAATAATAATCATATGATCACGACAGTTCTCTATCAGCAACTGAAGGCATCAATGATAAATCACAAAATCCAATGGTTCTCCAATGAGCAACTAGAAAGTATCCCAATAGTAAATTACAATACTGATTGAAGACTCCAAAATGGTCAAGTCAAAACATGACATCATCAAGAACATAACAAACACTTCAGTCCTCTCAAGCGACCGAAAAGCAAACCAAGTATAGCTGATCAAGACTCAAAAATGGTTATCAAATATAACTGATCGAGACTCGAAAATGGTTAAGTCAAGTATCTCAAATACATACACCTCAGCTTCACACAAGGAAATTGGAAAGCAATAACAAACAGTAAATACATCCATCATAGAGCATACTATCACATTACCTTGGTTGGTTTGAAAAGATCGAGAACAAATCATCATAACATCACATTCACAACCCTGAGCCTCTGGGGACAACCTAAACTGGTCAACGCTAAACCAACCCCATAACACTCAAACATAAACAATATATAGAAAACATCATAGTCTCACAATTGGTTTTGATTTGAAATATACAGTTGAGTTAAACAATAAGGTTTCAATTTTCAGTGTTTATTTTCAAATAAAAAGTTTTATAGTTCAATTTAATTGATAATATACTATTGAGTTTTCCATTTCCAGTTGAACGTATGTTTTAAACAGATAGAACCCATAGTTCACCTTTACAAAGTAACCCGTTCCTAACTCCAAATGAAACACCTAATTACCCTTAATTGATCTTAAGTCAAAGTCCTAAAACAATCTAAGGTAATAATTAAATTATTAATAATCCTTGTTGATTATAATAATCTGAGCTTCCATTAAAATCGATGTTATAATATTAAACTTGCTTACACAAATATTCGATTTAATTAATCTTAATTAAGTCAAACTATAACTAAGATTAATTAATGATACATAAAGAATCATATTATATTTATTAATAATTTATTTATTTATAAAATTATTAATAAATAATAATAAAATTTCAATATAATTTAAAATTTAATAATTTTAAATTATCTAATAACAATATTAAATAAAGTAATTCTATTTAAAACGTTTTTTTTTTTTTAAACGATTTATAAAAATTTAAATCGTAATATTTTTTTTAAATAAAACAATGGCATTTTTAATGGCCTGCCGGCCTGCCGTCCACCTACGGCCGCAGGTGTTACTGCTGCCTTCGTACTGCTGCTACGCAACAGTACCACCTGCTGCGGCAGCGTGGGAAAGAGTGTGGGGTGTGGGAAGTGGTGGCCCCGCCCCACCCCAAATATATTATTTTTTTTTTAAATTATTTTTTTTTAATTATTTTTTTTAAAATTTAAAACAAATCTCCATTTTTTATTTTAATAAAAGTATTAAATAATTAATTTTATTTTAAATAAGATTTATTTAATTTTATTAAAACAATAAATATATATATATATATATATATATAAAATAAATAATGCTTATTTTAAATTTAGTTTGATTTAATTTTCATTAAGACAATATCCTCCAAGGAAAATATATATATATATTTTAAAACTTAGAACTTTCAGTTTTACATTCAAAATCCTTACCTAAATAAATCTTAATTTCTAAATCAAGAAAACAAGGGTTCTAATAATTCATCCAGTCTCCATGGATATAGAAATTATTGACGAACAATTAATAAATTCACAATATTGAAAGCTTAAAACTTTCATCACAGAGAATTCGGATTTACAAATCCCAGACACGAAGAAGACAGGAAAGGATAATTGTGTATTTAATCGATAATCAACAACACAAGACCCTACCTGATCCTGATGCTATTATGAAATCCCCAGGAACTGCAAGAGAATTCGCTCCTCTCAATAACCTTCTTCCCAAAATCTTTCTTTGGTATTTGCCTTTTGAAAATCGCTTCCAAAAGATGTCTCCCCAAAATTTCCCGTCCAACTTCGTATATCCCAAAAATGAACCCCCAAAGTTGTGATAAGCAATTTCTCCTCAATTCGGGGCACTAATTGTGCGTTTACCCGAGAACACTCTTTGCACAACTCAGTTAACTCCAAATTAACCTTTATTATCTTTTCTTATTCTTTTGCATTCAACTTTCATGCACATTAAGTTGAATTATTAAATAACTTTATTTAATATTCCACTTGACTTCTATTTTTAATCTTTATTACTTTTAATCTCATGCGCACTTTATGAAATTAAAGTAACATTATTATTTTCACTTATTTTATCTTTTAATAAATTTCTTTTATTTAATCTTATGCATAAGTCATGCGAACTAGAATCTTTTATTAAATAATTATATTTTCACTTTTTAAATTATTTTAGAAACTAAATTGATAAAAATATTTATTAACTCAAATAATAATAATATTTAGCATTTATTTAAAAATGAACTCTAAATATATTCTTATTAAATTAACTAAATATTATCACGTTCTAAATTTAGACTTGAAGCTTTTATCTCCAAATTTAATTCCTTTCATTTAATTAATTTCTCAATTTAATTAAAAAATAATTAAATATTAAAATGTCATAATAATCTTCTATTAAATTAAATCATTAATTAATCTTTTTAATTAAACTTAATTAATAGAAAATACACCAAGGACTCATAAAGAAACATACGAAAACCCATCATAGAAAAATACATACTAGATCAAACTAAAGGGTTATGATCACGAGTTAACGTCATTCGACGCATTCGAAGGGTACTGACTCAGATACTTGTCCTAGTTTTCAATTAGGGAAAATGGCTTAAAGGTTTAGGATTTGGACTCAAGAATTTATCTCCCCTCTCTTACCATTGAGATAATGCGATAGGGTACGCTCATCCTGGCAATTCAGGGAAGTCGATACCCGGTACCTACAACCTACATAAAATCCACGCATGTACAAACACAATATTCTAAGCTAAACAGGCAATGGCAGGAAGTGGTGCATCGTGTAGATCCCGACTAGCAGGTGACTACGACTCCCTTCCTTAACCACATCAGAAACACCATACATAAAGAAAAAAAACACGCACACCATACACATGCAGTATGGGGTAAGTATACATAAGAAAGCACGTGTGATAATAAACCATATAACTAATCATCATTGATAATTGAAAACATTGAATAATCATCATACCTGCATGAAATATAGAGTACCAAGTCATCTCATCATATAATAAATTGAGTGTAAAACAACATCTAATAATCTGAAAGTAATGCTACTAAACATCAAGTATAAAACTGGCCTAAAAGAGTTTGGCAATGAAGACTGAAATGCAACTTAGGGGCAGGCACTACACAAAGTAGGAGTTCAGACTCGCTTAACAAATGGGATAGTTTGTTTGTGTAGAGGGACATACAATCCAGTCATACAGACACAGAGGAGACATTCTTTGAACAAGACAGCAGTATGGGTGATCGAGATGATAGAAATACTAGTTTCAACCAAGAAAATGTAATATTCAGGTTACTGGGTACATTAGAGGAGGGGCAACGAATGCAACAAGAGAAAAATAGGCGAACAGATACGATGTTGCAGCTAATGGCTAGACAGATGGGCATCAATATTAATCCAGGTGATACCAACAATAGAAAAAACAATAATAGGGGTAATGATAAGGGAGGCCGAGACAACATTAATGGTAATAATGGACATGACAACAATGGAAATGAGGCTGATAACTTTAGACATGTTGAATGGCAAACTCGAACAACTAGCTCGAGACCTCTTCTACCCACCTTTCCACCTAGAGAACCAGTACAATCGATTAATGAACCAGAGATCGTAGAGTTACAGGATCAGTTTAGGAGGGATTGGGAGGCCAATGGGCTAGAGTTTCAGGCGAATATCTCTCTCAGAGATTACTTGGACTTGAGGATGAGACACATGCCCAGATCAGGAGGACGAAGTCAAAACTTTGAGTTGAGAAAGAAAGTGGGGAAACTTTCTTTACCTTATTATGATGCTTCAGGGAAGATGACTGCACGAGCTTGGATGCAGAAGATGGATACATACTTGCAGCTAAATCCTATGCCTGAAGAGGAGGCTATAAAGTATGCAACTATTCACTTGGATGGACCAGCACATGAGTGGTGGAACCATGGCATGGTAACCTTGGTACATAATCATATCACATCTTATGAGGAGTTCACTGAGAAGCTAATAGAGAGATTTGATACCAGGGATCCTGAATTACAGTTTAAGAAGCTGGCATAACTCAAGCAATAGGGATCAGTTGAAACATATATCAGTGAGTTTCAGAGGTTAGCTGTGTTGGTCACAAATATTTCAGAGAGGAGGTCAGTAGTATTGTTTATGGATGGACTCTCAGAACCCTTGCGAGGTTGGGTCAAGGGACATGACCCAGGTACATTGCAGGAGGCCACTAAAAAGGCTCGTGACTTAGCACCTTCTTCATTTAGGAGCAAATTTCAGCACAAGGATTCTTATATGAAAAAGGACAAGGAGAAGGACAAAAAACCTTTTCACAAGGATGCTCAACCCAAAAGAGATAAGTTGGATAATGACACCTTGAATGATTTAAGAAAGAAAAAGGTATGTTTTCATTGTAGAGAGCCTTGGGATTTATCTCATAAGTGTCCTCTCAAGGCTAAGGCAAATCAAATGGAGTATTTCTCAGCAGAAGAGTCACAGTCAGAGAGAGAGGATCAACACTAAGATTCAGATGAGGATAGCACTATAGAGGAGAGCAGCATTCCTGAGAATGAGAAGTCATTAGCATGATTAACGGGGCTCAGAAGGCAATCACATTTAAGGTCAGAGGTACTATCCAAGGGCATAAAGTGATCTCACTCATTGACACTGGGGCTACACATAATTTTATAGATGCACAATTTGTAGCCAAGAGAGGTCTACAGATTGAGGAGCATGCCAGATTTAGAGTTATGGTAGTTAATGGTGAAAAACTATTATGCACTCAGAAGATATCTAATCTTCACATCAAGTTTGGAGATGGCTATGAGTTGGAAGATGAGTTCTATGTGGTAGACATGGGAGACTATGATATCATCCTTGGCATGGTATGGATGGCCTTGCTAGTAGAGTTCACACTTAACCTAGCAAAATTGAAGATGAAGTTTCAGCATGAGGGAAGAACTGTGGTACTTAGAGGACTTTCAGATGGGAGTTGCAGAGTAGTTTCCTTGAGGAGAATGCAAAAAAATTTCGGCATAGTAACATAGAGTGGCCAGCAGAATGCTTCACTATGCCAAATTCACAAGAGCCACAAGTGAAGAGTCATCCACCAGAGATTCATGAGATACTTGATAGGCACACTAAGGTATTTGGAAAGATTCTGCATGGGGTTCCTCCTAACAGAGGGATAGAACATGTTATTGAGCTTGAAGAGGGAGCCAAACTAGTCATGATTACTCCCTATTGTCATCCTAAGAAGCATAAGGATGAGATAGAGAAGGCAATTAAGGAGTTGTTGGAAATAGGGCATATCAGGCCTAGTAAGAGTCCCTTTGCTTCATCAGTGGTGTTGGTAAAGAAGAAGGATGGGACAATGCGCATGTGCATTGATTATAGGGCATTAAACATGAAGACCATTAAGAATGGATATCCCATCCCACGAATAGATGAGCTAATTGATGAGTTACATGGTGCATTCTTTTTTACAAAGATTGATCTACGGTCAGGGTATCATCAGATCAGGATGAGGGAGGAGGACATTGAGAAGACAACTTTTCGGTGTCACTATGGCCACTTCGAGTTTTTGGTTATGCCATTTGGGCTAACCAATGCCCTTGCTACATTCCAGAGTTGCATGAATCGGGTATTTAGGAAGCGGCTTAGGAGATTTATTTTGATTTTCTTTGATGACATTTTAGTTTTTAGTAAGACTTGGGAGGAGCATTTACAACATCTTGAGATGGTGTTGTCTACTTTGGAAAAAGAATCATTGTATGCTAAGGAATCTAAGTGTGATTTTGGGATGACTGAGCTACTATATCTTGGACATATTATCAGTGCAGAGGAAGTTCGGGTAGATCTTGAAAAGATTAGGGCTATTGTTGATTGGCCTACTCCAACAAATCTTACACAGCGTAAGGGATTCCTTGGTCTCTGTGGATTTTACAGGAGATTTGTTAAAAGATTTTCACATCTCGCTACACCCTTGACAGACCTTACCAAGAAAGGGGCCTTCACATGGACAGAGGCAGCTCAGAGAAGCTTTGATCATTTCAAGAAGGTGATGTCATCATGTTCAGTACTAGCTCTACCAAATTTCACAAAGCCATTTGAGCTTCATTATGATGCATCAGGAGATGGGATTGGAGCGGTCTTGATGCAGGAGAAGCATCCCATTGTTTTTGAGAGCAGGAAGCTCTATGGAGTGGAGAGAAGCTATTCTATATATGATCGGGATATGTTGGCTATAATGCATGCATTGGCTAAGTTTAGGTCCTACCTAGTTGGGGGAAAGTTTGTTATCAAAACCGATCACAACAGCATCAAATACTTCACGAACCAACATGATTTGAATGATAGACAACAGAAGTGGATCACGAAGTTGCAGGCTTATGACTTTGACATTGAGTTTGTCAAAGGTAAGAAGAATGTGGTTGCAGATGCCTCATCCAGGAGACCTCATATTTGTGCTATAGCTGAGATTACAGGAGTTTGGAGAAATAAGATCACAGAAGAATATGCGAGGGACACTTGGGCTTCTGGAGTAATTGCAAGCACCATACATGATGATCACTATGTGGTGATGGATGAGTTGACAAAATTTCAGGACATGATATATTTGATTCCTTCATCACAATTTAAGGAAGTAATCCTGAAGGTATTTCATGATGCACCTATAGCTGGACATCCAGGGGTCTTTAAGACCTATAGGCAGATCCGTGAAAGGTTCACATGGAAAGGGCTCAAGGATGATGTTTAGAAGTATGTCAAGGAGTGTACAATTTGCCAACAAAATAAGGGAGAGCACACATATCCTGCAGGGTTGTTACAACCTTTGCCCATTCCAAATAGGAAATGGGAAAGTATTTCCATGGACTTCATCACCGGGTTACCATGAGTACAAGGGAAAGATTGCATCTATGTGATAGTTGATCGACTAACAAAGTTTTCTCACTTCTTTGCTATTCCATCCACTTATACAGTAGCACAGGTGGCTGATATTTTCTTTAGAGAGATATTCAGATTACATGTGCTACCTACTTTCATTGTTAGTGACAGGGATAGTAAATTCATGAGCACTTTTTGGCAAGAGCTATTTAGGTTGTGTGGTACTGAACTTACACCTAGCACTAGTTATCATCCACAGACAGATGGGCAGACAGAAATTGTGAATAAATGGGTGGAAGGATATCTGAGGAACTATGTGACTAAACAACAGAGGGCTTGGGTCAAATGGTTACATATAGGAGAGTATTGTTATAACACTACTTATCATATGTCCATTAAGATGACTCCATTCATGGCACTGTATGGTTATGAAGCACCTAGTTTCATGGATCTAGTTTTGGGAGATAGTAGAGTGCCCAAAGCAAAAAACTTCTTGCGGGATAGTCAGGATATTTTGAGGGTGCTCAAGGAGAATATACAGCAAGCCCAAAATCAACAAAAATTGTATGCTGACCAGCATCAGATAGAGCGTAGTTTTGAAGTTGGGGATATGGTTTACTTGAGGCTACAACCATATAGACAGTCATCACTCAAGAAAAGTGGAGCAGAGAAGTTGAAGCCTAGGTTTTATGGCCCCTACAAAGTGATCCGCAAGGTGGGTGAGGTTGCTTATAAGATAAAGCTTCCAGAGAATAGTCAAGTGCATAATGTGTTTCATGTGTCAAGGCTTAAGAAAGCCATCGGACAAAGAGTTGTTCCTTCAGCAAAATTACCACCATTATATGAGGAAGGGAAGCTTGTATTAATTCCTGAGGCTATTCTGGATACTAGGGAAAGGACTCTATGAAGTAGGTTGATTAAAGAATATTTAGTCAAATGGAAATATCTGCCAAAGGAAGATGCTACTTGGAAGAGTGAGCAGGTGCTACAACAAACAGGACTAAGATTGCTTGAGGGCAAGCAATTTCAAGGGGGGCAGACCTGTAATGTTCCCAAGTTTTAGTTAGCCTTCACGTTCTCCAAAGTCTAAGTGGAGGATAAGAAAAATAAAAAGGTGACTTTGTATTAATAACTTCTAGGGTATGTATTAATTATTGGAAGGACGAAGCCTCTCGTGATTTAACTAATTATTGCCAGGGCAGAATTTCTAGGGTATGAATTAATTATGGGAAGGAGAAGCTTCTAGCTCTTACAATTTAATTAATGTTTAGTTCCTTCCAGAAGGATGAAGAAAAGGATAAATAGGGCTGAAAGTCTCATTGCTGATCATCGGAGGATTATGACTTGCATTTGATAAGAGCTTGGATGTGTGAATCACACTCCTTTTTTTGGCAATAGAGGACGTTCATTCTCTGTTGTAACATTCTAGACGTCATTCCCTTAGGGTTTGACCTTTGGAATACATCTCTTTGTAATTGATTGCAACATTTTTAAAATTAATATAATTTCAACAGTTGATTCAGCTTTTGGGCATTCTTGGGTGTCCATTATAGCAAGCCTTGGATTTAACCATGGATGAAACTCTGTAGTTAAGCGCGCTCAATCTGGAGTAGTACTGGGATGGGTTGAAGTCCCGGTGCTTCACTTGGAAATTATCTCTACTTATCATTTTCTCCCTTCTTTAGGTTCCTCTAATTATACACAAACTTTCATGATCTTTGTGAGGATTACACTAGTTATAATATATGCTTAAGGAATAGATTAGCTATAGAATTTTCTATAGAATAACTATTTTTTACACACCTTCAACAATTAAACAAATGTGATTCAAATTATTGATTATACTTTAATATTTCATTAGGTAAAAAATTTAAGAGACATTTAAAATGCCCTTCCTATTATCTTACAAAATTCTTAATTTTGCTTTACAATTTATACCTACACTTAAAATCTTATATTTTATATTTTCTAATTATTCAATAATTTTTTGCTATGATATTTCTGAAATTTTATATAATTTTAATATATATATATATATATATATATATATATATATATATAAAGTAAATTTTAGGCCCCTTTTCCTAAAACCTTATTTTATTATTCTTCAATTCTACCCTTTAATTCTTAAGACTAACAACTCTGCTTGTCAATACAGTCTTCTAAGAGTTGCAATTAATTACATATTCAATATTTGGTCAGACAATCATACAATCTACATAACAAAATACAAAAATATAGTTATTAAAATGATATGAGAGTATTTTTTATTTTTTCTGGGTTTTAACTTTTATTTTAACATTAACTTTTTATTTGAGATCATATTATATGATCCATCATCAAAATACAAGAAAGTGAAGTTGAATGGTTCACAAAGAGCCCACCACGGATCAAGTCTTGCTGAGTGCAAGGCTCCAAGACATCATCATAAGGGATGAGGTCGGGATCATGCCATGGGCGAATTTGGCAGTGTGGATGGTCCTTAGTCTTTGGCTCTTAGCTGAAGAGATTTCAGGTATGTGTGAGCTCGTATCATACTCAAAACGTATTTTTAGATGACCTCCATTTTAAAAAAATAAAATGAAAAATTGAAGTTAATTACTAACCCTTCAGTTAAGATAGCAGCGTGAGAAAGAACAGATCGGATGATTTACATGCTTCCACTCATCAATCTCCTCTGTTGGTAATCAATATGAATGTTTGGGAAATGATTGAAAGAAAACAGAAGATTACAGAGCATACAAATAATTAAACTCCGCTCATATAGATCTAATTAAACATTGCGAATGGCAGCCAAGTAGAAAAGAAAATGTGGACGTGTCGTGTTAAGCTATGTAATATTACCCTGGTCCAAACCGTCTTTCTCAACCTCTGCCTTATCTTTTCATTCTATATTTTGCATTTTTTTTCAGACGGGATCACTTTCTATTTTATTTTCTAAATATATTTCTCAATTATTTATGATCATGGCAGGATATTATAGAAATTTATAGGAACATATGCTTAAGTGGAATAGTTTTTTTATTCTTCTGAAAATTTTAATAGTATTAATTACGCCAAGTGGCGTTCTATACAATCACAACATGGGAATATGCCAAGATTCTTTGTCAATAAAAAAGAATTGGGAGCGGTTACAAACTTCCAAATTAAATATTAAAAAAGAATTCCCGAAATAATAGCTGGCCAAAATAATAGGAAGCCAAATGGAGGCCGAAATGATAGGCCTGAAATAATAAGGCCCGAAAAAGTAGGGCCCGAAAAAGTAGGACCCGAAAAAATAAGGCCCGAAAAAATAGGGGCGAAATAATTTCAATATGATTTTTTTTTGTTAAATATAATTTTGCATGCACATTCATGCTTCTTTTTTGCGGCGAGTGGGGGAATTTGAAACAAATTCATGGAATGTGAAGAGATGTCTGTTGGGGGATATGAGAAGCCTCTTAGAAGTTATAAAACCAAGGCTCCTCATTTCATTTTCATTTTATGTTTTTGCAAGAAGGAAGAGGTGGAGGTTATTGGAGGATTAGATTGGAGTTTTTGAATAGGAGTAGATTGAAGTTTTGGAGTAACATTTTTGCAGGTGAGATTTCTATTTTTTATTTACATTTTCATTTAGATTTAGATGTAGATGTAAATTGAAATTCAAAATTAGTTATAATATTCTACTTTGATTTAGATTTCAATTTAATTAATTTCATTTAGATTTAAAATTCTATTCATAACTATTTAGGCTTGCATTTAATAGTTTAGTCTTGCATGTTTGATTTAGATTTAGATTTGTATTCAAAATCTATTTGATTTATATATTTTATAATACTTTTCATTTTTAATGGTGCTTGATGGTAGTGTTTTAGGGGTGTCTTCTTTTCTATTTCTGAAATATTTTGGTCCAATATGTACTTTCCTAACCAGATCTATCCATTTTCTTTTGATTCATGTATGGAGCTTCCTGATGCTATTAGAGCATTGTTGGGACTGAATGGAATGGATTAAAGGTAAATGACTGACTCTAGATCTGGATATGCATTTGGAATTGGCTCTGTTACAGCTCCAATTTATAGGTTCCTTCCTGCTACCTATTCTTTTGGTGGTTTAATCTGGTTAAGTGTTGATTGAGAGGTTTTGGCTCATTCCCACCGGTTTGTAATTTTGTCACGATGTCTAGCATGTGGCATTCTGATGGGATTCTTCATTGGAAAATGGTGCAGATAATTATGTCAATGCTGAACAACTTGTCCAAAGTGATAATTGCTCTAGATATAGAGTGCGGTCATGGTGATTTTCTTAGCAATACAATTGAAAAATAAGAGAAATTTGGTATTAACAAAATGTTATAGGAAATCTCTGAGCAGAAATGCTTATAAATACATTCAAATTTCTTTTGTAACTCATAATATCAATCTCACTTTTTCTTGTGCTCCTTTAGTCTAAGAAAGATAACAGATTGGAGGAACAAAATTGCTTTTGTAACGGCAGTTGCAGGTGCAATTATTTTAGCAATTTTGGGCATTCTAACTGTTCCTGTGATGGGTACTTATGTTTTAGTTCTTAGATTATGTGATTTGGTTGTATTTAGAGTCTTTTTAATAATGTTTGGAAGTACTATTAAATATAATAATAAAGATTAATTTAATGTTAAATATAACATGCTACAACACTTATCAAAAATATCAAAAACACAATTGCTATAGCAAAACAAGAATGGAGAAAAAAATTCAATTTTTGTATTAATTCGTCTACTTAAAATAGAATTACAATTGCCATATTTTATATTGAGAAATGCCTCATATGGACTTTCACATGCTTATTTAATTACACTACAATCAAGACTAACTTTGTACTTAATCTAATTTTATCGAATGAGACTGGCCCAAGATTCCTATGTAACTGCTGTTATAACAAACATAGACAGCTATAGAACTTGTGATTAATAATTTATAACTACTTGATTCTCCTTATTTCATGCATAAATTCATGATTCTAAAAACTCAAAGTTCAAACTGCATGTTACATTCTCTTCCTTATTCGGTGAATTGGTGCATGACTATTAGATGAAACGGTGCATGGAAGAGACAAAACACTAAAAGAAATTACTCTTTTCTTATTATTATTGTTGCTGCTATTTTTAATTTTTTTATAATTATTGTTAGTCTTGATGTTGTTTTTAATTTTATTATTACAAATATTGATTATTAATATCTTTGAGTTCATCCAGAGAATAGTACTAAATCTAGAAAAACTTAGTAATAACAGTTTGAGATAACTGCAAAAAGTTTTTATTTTCACAAATATTCTCTTTCTTTTGTAAATTTGCTATTATTTTGGTATTGAATTGTAAAGTAGAAAGGAAAAACTTTTTGTAAATCTTTTTTGGTTACTGTTTTGCTTGCAATTTTCATTTTATATGAAAGTTTATTATTTTTTCAAATCTTAAAAATAAATATTTTTATATATGTAATTTTATTTTATTATTAAAATAATAAGATTTTGGAGGTTGTAAAATATTGAAGTTTAGAAATTATTTTAGATTTTACAAATGAATTTTAACATAATATTTATATTAAAGAAAGAAAAGATTATAAAATTGTTACTTAAATCAAATATAAAAATTATAAAATTTTACCTAAATTTATTAATTGTATAAAAAACTATTAAAGATAATTAAGTTCTATTAAATGTACTTGATTTTATATTATAGAAATACAAACAAAAATTATAAATTGGGACAAACTTTAGAAATGAAGTCAAATTTAAAGAGAGACAAATAACATGAGGTGATGTGTGTGTGTGTGTGTGTGTGTGTGTGTGTGTGTGTGTGTGAGAGAGAGAGAGAGAGAGAGAGAGAGAGAGAGAGAGAGAGAGAGAGAGAGAGAGAGAGAGAGAGAGAGAGAGAGAGAATTAACATGAGGCGACATGATACAGAGAAAGAGTGAGATAAATAACATGATGCTCTGTGTGTGTGTGTGTGTGTGTGTGTGTGTGTGTGTGTGAGAGAGAGAGAGAGAGAGAGAGAGAGAGAATAACCTTAGAGGGGGTAGAAGGAAAAAGGGAGAGGGGGAGAGATGAGCCATGGAGAGGAAAAGCATAAGAAGGGTCCAAAATAGATGGAGATGGAGATGGTGGAGAGAGAGAGAGGCCATGAGAGAGAGAGAGAGAGAGAGAGAGAGAGAGAGAGAGAGAAGGGGAAGAGGGTGAGAGAAATGAGGTAGACATACATAGAGCATTTTAGAGATATATAAACATGAAGATGGTGTGTGTGTGTGTGTGTGTGAGAGAGAGAGAGAGAGAGAGAGAGAGAGAGAGAGATCACATGAGGTGATGTGGTAGAGAGAAAGAGTGAGACAAGGGCGAGAGAGTGAGAGACATGAGGTAGACATAGATAGATGTAGTGAAAAATAAAGAGGGAGAAAGAGTGGGGTAGGGAGGGGGCAGGGGCGGGGGGGAGAGAGAGAGAGAGAGAGAGAGATGATTAGAGGGGGTAGGAGATGTAGATATATAGAAGGGGAGTAGGGAGAGATGAGCTAAATAAGAAAAAGAATATATAAGGCCCAAAAGAGATGTAGAAAATGATGGGGAGAGGAAGAGTATGACAGATAGTGATAGACAATGACAATAATTATGGAGGGAGAGATGTATATATGTAGAGAAAGAGATGCACAAAGAGAACAATCTAGGGGGAGTGGGGAGGGTATACATTATTGGGAGGGTAATTATAGAATGGGACATGTGAGAGAGAGTGTGATTACAATTAACCCTAACCCTAACCCTAACTCTAAATTATAATTATAATTTAGAGTAATAATATTTATTAATTATAATTTTATCAGCTATAATATGATTAGTAACCCAAAAATTATCTTAACAACAATAATAACACAAACCCTAACTCTAACTAGATAATTCTAATTTTAACCCTAACCCTAACCCTAACCCTAACTCTAACTCTAACTCTATCTCTAACTTTAATTCTCCCCCTAACCCTAACCTTAACCCTTTATAATCCTAAATCTAATGCTAATTCTAACCCTAACCCTAAATCTAATCAAGTAACTTTAACCTTAACCCTAATCTAACCCTGATCACAACTCTATCTCTAACTTTAACTCTAACTCTAACTTGAACCCTAACTCTAACTCTAATTCTAACTCTAACTCTTATATGAACACTAACACTAACACTACCTCTAATTTTAACTCTAACTCTAATTATAATCCTAACCCTAATGCTAATCCTAACCATAACCCTAACACTAACCCTAACCCTAACCCTAATGCTAACCCTAACTATAACCCTAACACTAACTGTAACCCTAACTCTAACACTAATTCTAATCCTAACCTTAATTCTAACCCTAACTCTAACTCTAACTCTAACTCCAACCCTTATTCGAATTCTAATTCTAACTCTATCTCTAACCCTAACCCTAACTCTTATTCTAACCCTAACACTAACCCTCACTATATTTGTAACCCTAATTCTAACCCTCACCCTAATTCTTACCCTTACCCTAACCCTAATTCTAACCCTAACCCTAATCACAACTCTAACTCTAATTTTAAACCTAATCTTAACCCTAACTCTAACTCTAACCCTAACTGTAACTCTAACCCTAACAAGAACCCTAATTCTAATTCAAACCCTATCCCTTACCCTAATTTTCATCCTAATGCTAACCCTAACTTTAACTCTAACCCTAACCCTAACCTTAACACTAACCCTAACCTTAATTCTAACCTTAACCCTAACCTTAACTCTAACACTAACCCTAACCCTAACTATAACACTAACCTTAACCATAAACATTAATTTGTCCCTAACTCTAACCCTAAATCTAACTCTACCATAATTGGACTCTAACCATAACCCTAACCCTAACTTTAATCTTGGCTCAAAACTTTGCCCTAACCATAACTCTAGAACCTTAACCCTTACTCAAGCCCTAACCCTAACCCTAACCCTAACCCTGGACCTACTATAACCCTAACCATAACCATAAGTCTAACCCTAACCTTAACCATGAGCATAACTCTAACCCTAAACTTAACCATAAACATAACTCTATCCCTAACTCTAACCCTAAATCTAACTCTACCATAACTAGACTCTAACCCTAACCCTAACCCTAACCCTAACCCTAACTTTAATCCTAACTAAAACCCTAACCCTAATCCTAAACCTAACCTTAACCCTGACTCAAACCCTAACCCTATCCCTACAATAACCCTAACTCGATCCCTATAATAACCCTAACGCTAACCCTAACCTTAACCATGAGAATAACTATAACCCTAAATCTAACATGACCATAATTGAACTCTAACCCTAACCCTAACCCTTACTTTAATCTTGACTCAAACCCTAACCTTCACTCTAACCTTAACCTTGACTCAAACCTTAACCCTACCCTTACTATAACACTAACCCTAACCATAACCATAACTCTAACCCTAACCTTAACTATGACCATAACTCTAACCCTAACCTTAACCATAAACATAACTCTTATTCAAACCTTAACCATAACCATAACTCTAACCCTAACCTTAACCATAAACATAACTCTAACCCAAATCTTAACCATAACTCTAACAATAACCATAACCGTAACTCTAACCCTAACCTTAACCATAACTCAAACCCTAACCCTAACTCCAGCCCTAACCCTAATGCTAACCCGAACCCTTATTCTATCCCTAAGATTAACATTAATTGTAATGGTAACTTTGTCCCTAACCATATATCTATGTTTGACTATAACATTTTACATTACAATATGCCAAAAAGAAAATTACTTTTTTTAAACCATAATCCTACCTCTAACTCTAACCCTAAATATAACCCTAATTGTAAATCTAACTCTACCATAATTAGACTCTAATGCTAACCCTAATCCTTAGTTTAACCTTCACTAAAATCGTAACCTAACCCTAACTCTAACCTTAACCCTGACTCAAAACTCTAACTCTAACCTTAACCCTTACTTTAATCTAGATGAAAACCATAGCCCTAACCCTAACCTTAACCCCAACTCAAACCCTTACCCTAACCTTAACCCTGATGTAACTCTATATACAACCCTAACTCTAAATATAAACCTAACCTTAACCATCACCCTAAAAATAACCCTTTCTCTACCCCTTTCTAACTCTAACCGTGAATCTAATTTTAACCCTAACCCTAACCCTAATTATAACCCTAATTATAACCCTAATTTAAACTCTAACTCTAGCCCTTATTCGAGCTCCAATTCTAACTCTACCTCTAACTCAAACCCAATTCTAATTCTAATCCTAACCCTAAGTATATGTTTAACCTAAACCCTTATTCTTACCCTCGCCCTTTCCTTAACCCTAACCCTAACTCTAATTCTAACCCTAACTATATTTGTAACCCAAATTCTAACCCTAATCCTAACATTAACTCTAACTCTATTTCTAAACCTAACCTTAACTATAACCCTAACAAGATTCATAATCCTAAAAATAACCCTAGCCCTAACCCTAATGCTAATCCTAACTCTAATTGTAACTCTATTCCTAACCGTAACTCTAACCCTATCCATAACTCAAACCCTAACAATAGCCCCAACCCTAACACTAACCCTAACCCTAACTATAACTCTACTCTTCAATATAACATTTTACGTAATAATATGCTTAAAATAAAACTGAATTAAAGTGATGCAAATAAACACCATATATAGAATTAAAAAATAAAATATTCAAGAATAATTTTATAGTAAGTTTACACTATTACATTTTTATAGTAAGTTTATACAATTGTATTTAAAAAGAAATAAATAATTCAGCACTTAACTTTAAAAAATAGAAAAAAATTTAAAAATACTTTTCCTATTGCACTGCGATTGCCACTAGCTTATATATACCTCTATATATATTACGCCGAGAGTAATCGTTCTCGAGGTGCCTATTTTCATTTTCATAAATCCCAACTGTGATTAAAATAACCTTGGGATTAAATGAAAATAGGCACCTCGAGAACGATTACTCTCGGCGTAATATATATAGAGGTATATATAAGCTAGTATTATTGATATAGTTATAAATAGGTATACAATTCGTAAGTAAATAAATATATAATTAATAAATTATTGACTCCCTTGTACATATATGGATTTGATTTCAAATTTTTATTAATGATGTGTTAATCTATTTAAAAATAATAAATTAATTTAATGAGATTGAATTTGTTCTACATTTATTTCAATAAAAATTTGATTTTAACACTCAAAATTCTTATAAATTTTACAAAAATATCAAGTTTTTTTTTGGGTCAATAACAGAGAAATGTCCATTTTTTTATATCAAAAATAATTTACATTTTACTTCGTTCAAGTTCAAATGCAAGTACCGAGGGAAAAAGAATGCAATTAAGAAAACCCTAGAGGTAACCTCAGACTGAATTTTTGTACCTGTGCCCTAAATAGAGTCTTGAAGATAGCATACCCTCTTTTACAAATTATACACATTTATTAGAACGAAAATCCCCTTGTTCTTATACATGCATCAGACAATGTAGTTGATATAAAATAACTTACGGATAGGAGAATAAGAAACAAACCATGTCCACATGAAAGAAATTCATAAGTATAAATCTACGAGTGTACAAATTAGGGTTAATGTTTTTTTGTGCTCTAACATACTCATGTAATTTAAGAAATTTGTGATGCTCTTCAGAAGTACAACTCTCATGATAGAGCTTGGCCAGATAATATACTATAGAGCAGGTGTTTAAAGTAATAGTTACACGGGAGACAAAGCCTTAATTTTGCCGATTAATTAATTAAATCAGAGATGCAGAAGAATTCTTAGCCATCCAGATAAAATTAAATGTTAAAAAAGTTGGCTTCGATTTAACATAACATAATAAAGATTATAAAGCAAAAACTAGTGACGGGATTAATCTGAAAATTTTTGAGGGTTTGAGAACCATTGTTAAGTTGTCCTAGTAACATAATTAACCAAAATCTTTAGCCACTGATATGTTAACTTCGAGCTATTAATGATAACCTTCGGGTGGGTAATTAATGCCCGACAAGGAATTAAATAAGGGATCAATTAAAGGACAAAAATTTTGTTTTTTAAACTAGCACTTGCACTCGAAGGAGCAAGGGGTATGCCGATAGTGACATTTAATATAAAATGAAAGGAAACTTAATAGTTTGAATAATAAATTAATCATTTATCCATATACATATATAATAAATTCGTATACATAAATAATTATAAAATGTAGAAGGGATATACAGAACACAAAGATAGTTTGATTGGTATATGTTTTGTTTAAAAACTAAACTACATTGGACTAAAAATTGTTGATGCTTGTAACTACCTTTTGTTTACAATTTCAATATAATGAATGAAGTAAAATGAAATGGATTTTTAAAAAATGTAATTTACTTTGTGACAATAGGCATCTTCTCACCATACATGTAATAGAAAAACTTTACTCAAAAGGGAAAGAAGACCTTAAAATGCAAGCTAAATGTAGCCAATTAAAAGCGATGAAGGGAACACATGGGAACACATGTAAAGTCATATATAACTAGCTTATATATACCTCTATATATATTACGCCGAGAGTAATCGTTCTCGAGGAGCCTATTTTTATTTAATCCCAAAGTTATTTTAATCGAAGTTGGGATTAATGAAAATAAAAATAGGCGCCTCGAGAACGATTACTCTCGGCGTAATATATATAAGCTAGTGGCAGTCGCGGCGCAATAGGAAAAATATTTACTTTTTATTTTTTATTTTGATAAGGTTACTATAAAATTGTTAATTAATTTTTAATTAGAGTTGTATGAAGTTACTATAAAATTATGCTTCAAAATATTTTTAAAAATTTAATATAAGGAGTTTAATATAGATTAAAAATATATTTTTTATTTTTGGGATATTGTAATGTAAAATGTTATAGTCATACATAGATATATGGTTAGGGACAAAGTTACCATTATAGTTAATGTTAACCTTAGGGATAGAATTAGGGTTAGGGTTAGCATTAGAGTTAGGGTTGGAGTTAGGGTTAGGGTTTGAGCTATGGTTAAGGTTAGGGATAGAGTTATGGTTATGGTTATTGTTAGAGTTATGGTTATGGTTTAGATTAGAGTTATGTTTATGGCTAAGGTTAGGGTTAATGTTATGGACATGGTTAAGGTTAGGGTTAGAGTTATGGTTATGGTTATGATTAGGGTTAGTGTTAGGGTTATAGTAAGGCTAACGTTAGGGTTAGGGTTAAGGTTTGAGTCAAGGTTAAGGTTAGAGTTTAAAGGGTTAGGGTTTGAGTTAGGATCAAAATTAAGGTTAGGGTTAAGGTTAGAGTCCAATTATGGTAGAGTCAAAGCCAAAGTTAGAGTTATGCTCATGGTTAAGGCTAGGGTTAGACTTATGCTTATAGTTAGGGTTAGGGATAGGGTTAGAATCCAATTATGGTAGAGTTAGAATTAGGGTTAGAGTTAGGGGTAGAGTTATGCTTATGGTTAATGTTAGGTTTAGAGTAATGCTCATGGTTAAGGTTAGGGTTAGAGTCATCATTATGGTTATGGTTAGGGTTATAGTGGGGATAGGGTTAGGGTTAGGGTTTGAGTCAAATATATCTTTTAATTTAATATAAGGAATTTAATTTAGATAAAAAAAAATAAAAAATTGGGATATTGTAATGTAAAATGTTATAGTCATATGTAGATATATGGTTAGGGACAAAGTTAACATTGCAGTTAATGTTAACCTTAGGGATAGAATTAGGGTTAGGGTTGGAGTTAGGGATAGGGTTTGAGCTATGGTTAAGGTCAAGGATAGAATTATGGTTATGGTTATCATTAGAGTTATGGTTAAGGTTCAGATTAGAGTTATGTTTATGGTTAAGGTTAGGGTTAGAGTTATGGTCATGGTTAAGGTTAGGGTTAGAGTTATGGTTATGGTTATGATTAGGGTTAGGGTTATAGTAAGGCTAGGGTTAGGGTTAGGTTTAAGGTTTGAATCAAGGTTAAGGTTAGAGTTAGGGTTAGGGTTTGAGTTAGGATCAAAATTAAGGTTAGGGTTAGGGTTAGTGTCCAATTATGGTAGAGTCAGATCTAGAGTTAGAGTTATGCTCATGGTTAAGGCTAGGGTTAGATTTATGCTTATAGTTAGGGTTAGGGATAGGATTAGAGTCCAATTATGGTAGAGTTAGAATTAGGGTTAGAGTTAGGTGTAGAGTTATGTTTATGGTTAAGGTTAGGGTTAGAGTAATGCTCATGGTTAAGGTTAGGGTTACGGTTAAGGTTTGAGTCAAATATTATTTTAAATTTAATATAAGGAGTTTAATTTAGATAAAAATATATATTTTATTTTTGGGATATTGTAATGTAAAATGTTATAGTCATACGTAGATATATGGTTAGGGAAAAAGTTAGGGTAAGGGTTTGAGCTAGGGTTAAGGTTAGGGTTAGGGTTAGATTCTAATTATGGTAGAGTTAGATTTATGGTTAGAGTTAGGGGTAGGGTTAAGGTTAGTGTTAGGATTAGAATTAGGGTTAAGATTAGGATTAGAGTTAGGGTTAGGATTAGGGTTATAGATAGGGTTAGGGTTAGGGCTAGGGTTAGGGTAAGGTTCTGGGTTAGGGTTAGGGCTAGGGTCAGGTTTAGGGTTAGATTATGAGTTAGGGTTAGAGTTTGAGTTAGGGTTAGGGTTATAGTTTGAGTTAGGGGTAGACAGAGCATTATAATTTGGGTTAGGATTAGGGTTAGGTTTAGGGTTTGAGTTTGAGTTATGGTTAGAGTTAGGGTTAGAGCTAGAGCTAGAGTTAGAGTTAGGGTTAGAATTAGGGTTAGGTTTAGGGTTTGAGTTACCAATAGAGTTAATTTTACAGTAGGGTTAATGTTAGAGTTAGGGTTAGGGTTAGAGTTTTGAGTCAAGGTTAGGGTTAGAGTTAGGGTTAGGGTTAAAATTAAAATCCAATTATGGTAGAGTTAGATTTACTGTTAGAGTTATGGGTAGGGGTAGGGTTACGCTTACAATTAGGGTTAGAGTTAGATTTAGGGTTAGGGTTAGGGTTAGGGTTAGGTTTATATTTAGAATTAGGGTTATATATAGAGAGAGTTATATCAATGTTAAGGTTAGGGTAAGGGGATTGATTCAGGGTTAAGGTTAGAGTTAGGGTTAGGGTTAGGGTTTCAGTCAGGATTAAAGTTAGGGTTAGGGTTAGAGTCTAATTATGGTAGAGTTAGATTTACAGAAAGAGTTAGATTTAGGGTTAGAGTTAGGGGTAGGGTTAGGGTTAGGGTTAGGGTTAGGGTTAGAGATAGGGGTAGACAAAGGGTTAGGCTTAGGCTTAGGGTTAGGGTTAGGGTCAAGGTTAGGGTTAGGTTTAGGGTTAGAATATGAGTTAGGGTTAGAGTTTGAGTTATAGTTAGGGCTATAGTTTGAGTTAGGGGTAGACAAAGTATTAGAATCCTAGCTACGATTAGGGTTAGGTTTTGGGTTACAATTATGGTTACGGTTAAGGTTAGAGTTAGGTTTAGGGTTACAGTTATAGTTAGGGTTAAAGTCCAATTATGGTAGAGTTAGATTCAGGGTTACAGTTAGTGGTAGGGATAGGGTTACAATTATAGTTAGGGTTAGGGTTAGGGTTAGAGTTAGAGGAAGGGTTATATTTAGAAGTTTTCTTATGGTCACAATTATAGTTAGGAGGGGAGTAAGGGTTGGGATTTTAGATTATATTTATTATTATATAAGGTGCCCTATATAATAATATGTATATATAATATGTATATTCCAACGCTCATGGATAAGGTTAGGGAAAGAAGTAGGACCATGGTTATTAGTGTTACATTTAGATTTCATTTAGGAGGGCATTGTGTGCTATTTTTTCCCCCTATTCAACCCATCACTAATGTCTGATCTGAGAGACCTTAAATGGGATAGGTTCTTTGCAGAGGGTTAACATTGCTAAAGTTGGTGGCTAACATTTTGTGTTGGCTCGGTTTCTTCATTGACCACGCTGGATCATTTTTTCTTGGTCAGGTTGATTCATGCTGCGAGATTCGATAACTCTTATTTCTTCGCGAGCTATCTTCCCATCTTCCCAAAAGTGCAAGATGTTGCCATGCATTCCCATTCTGACGTTTCTTTATACGCTAGTGTCTTCAAAACACTCTAAAGCCTAGAATTGCACAAGATGCTACCATGCATCTCCATTCTGATGCATCGTCATGCTACATTGTTTCTTCAATTCTCTGAAGCCCAAAATTGCATCATGCTACCACGCATTTCCTTTCCAACATTTCCTCACTCCACAATGCTTTCATGAGTCTTTGAGACCCAAAATTGTGCCACATGGAGGGGGTTCACACCTTTTGTGCTATCTGCTTCGTTTGTTGGGAGGAATCTCTTCACCACATCTTAGTCATCCATTGGAAATAAAACCAATCTTGATCAACGAATGTGACTTAATCCTTCATTGGGAGGAGTTTCCTCGTTGCATCTCAATCATCCTTTTTGAGGGGAGAATCTACATCGACGGTTGCAACTTAATCCTTCATTGGTGAGGATTCACGATGCATCTATGCCATCTATTTCGAGAGGAAGACCTTCATCGATGACCATCATTCATTTTTGGGGAAACCAAATTCCCCCTTAGGATCAACCTTGCATTTTTTGTGGGAGGTAAAGACATCATGTTATCTCTTTTCATAGTTTTTTGCCAGCGACATGAGTGTCTTTCCTCTTCTTTCCATGAGTCTCCATTCTAGCGCCTCCTTACGCTACATTGTTTCTGCAATGCTCTAAAGCCCAAAATTGTGTCATGCTACTACATGTCACCTTTCTGACATTTCCTCACTCTGTAGTGCTTTCGCGAGGCTCCAAGACCCAGAATTGTGCCATGTAGCGGGGGTCCCCACCTTTCGTGCTATGGTTACAATTTAGATTTTAGGGTTATGGTTAGAATCAAGGTCAATTCTAGAGTTTATAGAATATTTAGAGTTAAGATTAGGGATTAAATACACATGAGGGTTAGCATTGGGTTGTATGATAATTACAATTAGGATTATAGTTAGATATATCATTTAGATTAGGTTTTAGTCAGGGTTTAATTAGACTTAAGATTAGGGTGAGGATCAAGGTGAAGTCTATATTAGGGTTCATATCATGGTAGGATTGAAACTAATGTTAGGGTTAACATTGAAATTATGATTAGGGGTAAGGTGAAGATTTATATTTGGTCATGATTGTGGTTTGTGCTAGGATTAGGGTCTAAGCTATGATTAATTTTATGATTGTACCTTTAGGGTTAGGGTTTTGTTTAAGTTTATGATTATGGTTACAACTATGGTTTATGGTTCAATTTTAAAGTTGGGAATGTGATTAGGATCAGGGATTAGTAAAAATTTTAAGAGTTCGGTTATAGGTTTACACCATGGTTAGGACCTTGGGACTGGATTTAGAGTTTAATATCATGGTTATCCCTATAGTTAGGTTTAGGATTTTGATCAATATTTTGGAGTTTGTTTTTACATTATGGTTAAGGGTTAGATTTTAGGGTTAGGACTATAACCCATATTAGTGTGTAGGTTTTTGGTTTAGATTATGGTTTGGGCTGAGATTTTCGTTATGATTAGAGTTTAGAATATCAATAGGGATATGTTTTAGTGCTATAATTATAGTTTAATGTTGGATTATAGTTAGATTGTACATCATTGTTGGGGCTAGGGCTAAGGTAGGGGTTGTTGTTAGGGTTAACTAAGGATGACAATTAGGATGGTTTATCTTTTCAAGTAGAAAAAAAAACTCATATTGATTCAAAAACAAAGAAATTATACTTCGAAAATATTTTTCTATGTCATAATAGATTCATTTATTTTAATTATTGTATTAGTTAATTAGTTGTTTGATGTTTCAAAGTAAACATGGCTTATTTTATTTAAATTTAAATAATATTATTGTTTTGAATTGAATTTAGCTTAATTGTTAATGATCATATTTATATTTCTAATATTAACTCCAATTTGATCAAAGACCAAATATATTTTTGGTATTTTTGTAAACGAACTTGCTTAACACTTCCCTATTTCAAAGTTAATAAAATATCATTTCTATTGTCTTAGATTTGAGAGT
The DNA here is from genome assembly GCA_028749045.1 of Cupressus sempervirens. Classification (NCBI taxonomy): domain Eukaryota; kingdom Viridiplantae; phylum Streptophyta; class Pinopsida; order Cupressales; family Cupressaceae; genus Cupressus; species Cupressus sempervirens. The sequence continues at coordinate 759,816,899 of CM053789.1, read as the reverse complement.
AAGTATATTAAATAAGTAATATTAAATGAACATTATGATTAATATATTTCTAAAATAAAAATATATTACTTAAAAACTTGTTTACTTTAAATGAATAAAGTACTCATTTACTTATAAATTTTAAAAATAGAAATTAATCTACATATATATAAAATATTTATTCTTTTTCCTATTTGCATACAAACTAATTAAAATCTAAACTTTAAACTACATAAATATTTTTAAAATATATATCCATCAATAAATAGTTTAGAATAAAGTAAAATCTAAAAATTAGACACATATAGAATCTTTTTAATTTCTATATAAATGTTTTTCTAATTTATTTCTACAAACATGCAACTGATATTTCTATTATCCATTTTTTTCCATTCTAAAAAAATCTAGATGTAAATAGAATTTTTTTAGATGCATGCAATCTTTCTAATTTTTTCTACATACATATATTAACATTTCTATTTTATATTTTGTTTTTACATTATGTTTATTTCAATCAAAATATCTAGATGTAAATAGAATTCTTTTCAAAAAATTTATTTAAATTTAAATAATATTATTGTTTTGAACTGAATTTAGCTTAATTGTTAATGATCATATTTATATTTCTAATATTAACTCCAATTTGATCAAAGACCAAATATATTTTTGGTATTTTTGTAAACGAACTTGCTTAACACTTTCCTATTTCAAAGTTAATAAAATATCATTTCTATTGTCTTAGATTTGAGAGTAAGTATATTAAATAAGTAATAATAAATGAAAATTATGATTAATATATTTCTAAAATAAAAATATATTACTTAAAAACTTGTTTACTTTAAATGAATAAAGTACTCATTTACTTGTAAATTTTAAAAATAGAAATTAATCTACATATATATAAAATATTTATTCTTTTTCCTATTTGCATACAAATTAATTAAAATATAAAATTTAAACTACATAAATATTTTAAAAATATATATCCATCAATAATTAGTTTAGAATAAAGTAAAATCTAAAAATTAGACACATATAGAATCTTTTTAATTTCTAGATACATTTTTTTCTAATTTATTTCTACAAACATGCAACTGATATTTCTATTATCCATTTTTTTCCATTCTAAAAAAATCTAGATGTAAATAGAATTTTTTTAGATGCATGCAATTTTTCTAATTTTTTCTACATACATATATTAACATTTCTATTTTATATTTTATTTTTACATTATGGTTATTTCAATCAAAATATCTAGATGTAAATAGAATTCTTTTCAAAAAATCTAGATGTATATAGAATTCTTTTAATTTTTTACATACATAAAATCTTTCTAATTTTTTTCTACATACATAAAAGAATAATTTCTATTTTCCCCATTTTATCTAAGGAACCGAGTAATGTCACCAGTTCCTTGCTCAATGACCTCTGAGCCTCCCTTACCAATAGCTCCGAACCCTACATCCCAAAAACAATTATTTCCACGAATGTGAGAACGATTACTCTCGGCGTAATATATAGACGTCTCTTCACATTCCACGAAATTCCATGAATATTTTCAGGAAACTGGAGATTGGCCATTAGGCTGATAATCTGCATTCCAATGCACCCATTAAATACACAATACACTGTTTGTTGTGGAGGAGAGCCAACCAAATTGAAATTAATTAAAATTGAAATCTAAATCAAAGTAGAATATTATAATTAATTTTGAATTTCAATTTACATCTACATCTAAATCTAAATGAAAATGTAAATAAAAAATAGAAATCTCACCTACAAAAATGTTACTCCAAAACTTCAATTTACTCCTATTCAAAAACTCCAATCTAATCCTCCAATAACCTCCACCTCTTCCTTCCTGCAAAAACATAAAATGAAAATGAAATGAGGAGCTTTGGTTTTATAACTTCTGAGAGGCTCCTCATATCCCCCAACAGACGTCTCTTCACATTCCACGAATTTGTTTCAAATTCCCCCACTCCCCACAAAAAATAAGCATAAATGTGCATGCAAAATTATATTTAACAAAAAAAAAATCATATTGAAATTATTTCGCCCCTATTTTTTCGGGCCCTATTTTTTCGGGTCCTACTTTTTCGGGCCCTACTTTTTCGGGCCTATTATTTCGGCCTCCATTTGGCTTCCTATTATTTTGGCCAGCTATTATTTTGAGAATTCTTTTTTAATATTTAATTTGGAAGTTTGTAACTGCTCCCAAATCTTTTTTATTGACAAGGAATCTTGGCATATTCCCGTGCTGCCATTGTATAGAACGCCTCTCGGCTTAATAAGGGAAAGAATGATATTGTGTACCCTTTTACACTATAGTGATAGTTTCTGCAATTGGGACTCTTCCTTTTGCCTAATAATTGTATGTGGATTTGTTTTTATAGATTGCATATCGATAAAAGGAGAATGGTGGTTCTATATGAAGTTTTTCTAGTGACTTAACTCTTGATATAGCCATAAAATTCAAACCTTGTCACGTTCTATGTTACCAATATCAATTGGCATTTTCTAATGTGTTAATCCTTGAGATTTATGTATGGTGAGTGCCCATGCCATGGATAGTGGTATTTTCCTACGATATCCCAAAGATATAGGTTTGATAGGTAAAAAATTTGGGTTATCTTGGTTTCAAGGTGGGTCTAAAAATATAATACTAGCACTTGCATCCGAAGGAGCAAGGGGTACGCCGATGGTGATAGAAGGTGAAAGTATATATAAGATAATTTCAGGCATTTAATATGGTATGAAAGGCATGTAAGAAAAAAAAAAAAACATTACTTACATTCATATTTTTAAATTCATATAACAAACATAGAAGAGGAACACAAAAATTGAAGATAGCTACATCCATACAATTATATTCTAATAAGAACCACTTAATACAAAATATGTAAAAAGTCAAGAAAGGAATTATTTATCTTATTTTAAAACTTTACATGTTCACAAGTGTTTGTTTAATAACATACAAATCATAACAAAATAGAATAGAAGTATATCTTTTTTTTTTTTTTTAATTATTAATATTGTACAAACCAAAATAAATTAGAATACAATTATTTTTATATATTTTTTATCAACTAAAAATTATGATGAATAATAACATGTGTATAGACATTGCATAAAGATCATTCTTTTTAGTTTGATATTCTTTTTTTTTTCCCATCAATTAGATTGTTAGACACGTGCATACCAAAAAATGTACATGTGAAGATAAAATACTAAAGTGTAACATTTTTTAAATCACATAAATAAACTACAATATTTGTAATTACAAAGTGAGTTATGATTAGGAGATACAAGTAAAAGAATGATACAAATAGTTTCTCCACAAAGAACACATATTTATTATTCAATTTCATCACAAAGAAACATAATAGATGTCGACAATGTAATACACATGAAGCTTATAGAATTGCGGTGTTCTTGCACTTATTGACAACAATGGGCTTCGAGGTGCATCTGCTAGAATAACATATGTGATCAATGATATATTCAACAAGGACACATTTTCCCAACCGTCACAGACAAAATCCCTCCTTGGTCTTCATGGTGCAATTGGAAACATGGACATTGTGCATCCTTTGGAGTTTGTAGGAAATCGCATAAATAAACTACAATATTTGAAATTACAAAGTGAGTTATGAGTAGAGGATTCAACTAACAATATATGGTATCTTTTCATCATAACTATAACAAAATAACTTGTTACATTAGCAAACAATGATATTTAAATGCATAAATGTAACCAATGTCAAGATTGATGAAGTATACATAAACATAGTCAATTAAATTAGAGGAAAGTACTACATTTGTTACCTGTCCACTCTATATGGAGAGTTGTTGCAATCGAGACTCTTCCTTTTTTTCGATAATGGTATATGGATTATCTTTCATTCTTGCATATCAATCAAAGGAGAATGGTGGCTCTATATGTAGGTTGTCACGTGTTTTAACTCTTGATATAGTTGTAAAAGTTAGACCTTGTCATTCTATTGTACCAATATCAATTATTGTTTTTTGAAGTGTCAATCCTTGGGATTTGTGTATGGTGAGTGCCCATGACATAGATAGTGGGACCTGTTTATAATTACCTAAGGTTATAGGTGTTATAGGTAAACTATTTGGATCACCTTGGTCCCAAGGTGGGCCATTATAATTATCAAATCAAACAACCACATATAGAGGTAGGTCAGGGGACTTACAAGCGGGTGTGTACACAATATCTACCACCTCCCCCAGTGATCCATTTACAAGGCACATCTAAATCCAAAAGTTTTTCATTAACATTGTTCATTGGCCTTTACATAACAATAGTTCTTTTGGAAGTCGATCGACATCGCTATCAAGGTTTGGTTGTAAGTGTGTTTTTACTACAATACTAAGTGCAACTGGAAGATTGAGTAATTTAAGAATTTTTCAATTGTGTAGCCCAACTAAATTGTTTGTAGAGTAAAGGTGCATTGACTGATCAAATGATCTTTGTTCAGAAATAGATATTGTTTTGTTTTTTACATTGCATATAACTAATTCTCAATCTTGTTCAGTTGGATCTCCATTTCGCATATTGTACAACACATGACGAAAGTCGATTTGAGTTTGAGTGTCACCTTGTTGGCGAAATATGGTTGTCAATGTGGCAACCTTTGTAAATTTATCCCAAAGGTATTTGGCATGTGAGTGGGTTGCATATATTGGTTTATCCATGACAAGGGGTAGTTGTGCTAAGTCACCAACAAGAATTATAGATGTACCACCAAAGAGTTTTTTTTTGTTGATGCGGGAAAGCCTCACGCAATCTACTATCTATTTTCAAAAGAAATTTCAGCCCTACAAAGCTAAATTCATCAATAAGGAGGTATTGCACATGTCTCATTTCTTCCTAAAAGACTAGCAGTGATTGTCCACACAGTGGGTACATTTCTCTTATTGGTATTCTAAGAGTAGCATGTATAGTTGAGGCGCGTATGTTGAATGTCGCAACTCCTATAGGGGCAATAGTAAGAAATGGACTATTATCTTTAGATGCGAAAACCTAAAGTGCATGTCAGATGCAATGTATCAACTATGATTTGCCTGTGCTTGTCATTCCTTGTATGATCATGCAGAGGGGTTGTTGTGAGGAACTATCATTATAATGTTCTTTTATAGTCGCAAATGCTAGTTCTTGTTTGGGAGTTAATGGATATAGTGGAGCATGCTCTTGTAATACTGAGTAGTCACCCATTTGGGATGTCTTGTTTGTACTGATGAAATGCTCTGCAGTATTTTGCAAGTGGGGAGGTAAAGAACATTCATCCCAATTGTTGATATTATCAAAGTCATGTCGACCAAGTATTTCAAGGGCATTCAAGTTCTCACCACTATTAAATCTCATCTGTGACAACAACTCTCATTCATTTAGGGCACTTGTATTTCTTGGATCCATCTCACTTGTATCATTTAAATCCTCTTCAGGGTTAGGCTCCATAATTATCAAGCAATCCACATGCCAGACATGGTATTTTTTTTATTGCAGTTGTTTCTAATTTGTAACAATGGCATCTTTAATGAGACCTATATTTATAGAGATGCTATCATAATGCTTGTACAAAAGTAGCTCACGCCAAAAAAAAGTTTCAAAGTATTCAGATTCCTCGTCAAGGGTACTATAGAAACGAGGAAAAATGTTGACAATTGCTTTTTTCTTTCTAACCTTCCACTTGCACCCTTCACGAGTAGATGAAAATGAGAATGATCTAGAAATTTCAATCAATGATACTAGCTCCATCTTAGTGGGTCATTCTATGTAAGAGTGTAGATAACTCACTAGTAAGGTATTATCACCTGGATTTTTGTTAATTCGATGTAAAACTTTACTTCCAACATTTAGTGTTATAAAAGAGTGACTACTAACAACAAGTGGTAGCTTTTGTAGCATATGGCATGTCTCTTGCACTCCAATATCATGATTTGCAATGATCTCAGACATAAATTTACGATATGTTGATAGTGCATGGTCTGCACCCACTTGTTGCTTGCATATGTGTGATAGCATATCAATACAACTCTCTAACTTCCTTTCTACCTTTGCTGCATATTTTGCTATATATTTAAGAACAAGAAACTTTGATACAACTGGCTGGCAATCCATACTGGCCCTCCATATTGAAATCATATCTCGATTGTGTATATTCAATCAATCATCATTACGAGCTAGAGCATATGTTTTTTTTCCAGACTCATCACAAGCCAACGATGAACTAGCACTTTCTAACCAAGGGGCTTTGTCATGACACTCTAAATTATTACCTCGTTTCTGTAGGCATGTTGCTTCAGTACATTGTGTATGTCATTGAACACGGTTGATTAATTCCTCATGGTCAATATGCATGTCTCTAGAGAAAATGGTATTTGTTTCCAACAAGCAAGGATCTTCTTGTAATGATCGATGTTGTGTGTTGTTTCTACAAGATGGAGTGCAAGGATTCCATGCACTCACATATTTGTCAAAGAATTTCCTTGCTTTCTCTGCTTCCCCATGATTATGTCAATCAAGTTTGTCCATGTTAGGTGCTCCAGGAATCCAAATGAATCCATGTATATGTCCCGATCCTCAATGTTGCCATTCATATCTATACTAGTAATTTATCACATGAAAGAGTTTTTCTATTACTTCTTCATGAAATATTGTGAACCTTTCATGCAAGAATAGAGAAGTTGTATGTGGGTTATTAATAATGTTGTTTGTACATTCTTTGTTGGTTCAAAACATCAATGGAACGCTAGTTGGAAAAAGTCGTTGGAATTCAGGCCATTTAGTATTTGTGGCACTAAATGTGAAGAAAAAAGTAGGGGTTCCTAACTGGTTGATCATATTCATAAATTCACCACGATGTTTACTCCAATATGCACGTGTTCCCATCAAGGAAGATCCAAAGTGCATCAATTCTTCAGCCAATTGAGTGTTGGGCATTTTTTGTATGTGCAAACAAAGGTTTTATATGGTTGTTGGGATGGAGTCCTCTAGATTTTTCTTGACAAAGAAAGAAGAGATTCCTTGATTTCAATGTCACATCATTAGATTTAGTACAAAATAACAGAACCTTGGATGGATGCCAAATCTATTATCATGGTATCTCATTAAGTGCAACACATATTCATGCATCTTAACTTGTATAGTGAGGTTGCATTGGTAATGCAACACCATTCGGGAAAAGTGTGGGAAAAGCCATATCCAAAAGTCCTTTAGTATTGTATTCATTTACTGGAGAAGGATCAAGCTTAAGCCAAGAAATAAGAGTGTCATTTGCATTTGGAATTTGCATTGTTTCTTTGATGATATCTAGCTCATGTCGTTTGTTTGGTCAGTTAGCCATGAATGATGATGAGTATGTTATGTCATGTTCATTTTCATCCTCACAACATGGAAATCCAAATTCAGTTGAGAGCTCATGTTCATTGCCTATATCAACAGTATGAAGCGTGCTTGAAATGTCTATACTTGTATTTGGGAGTTGTTGTAGACATCCATTAGATATTAAAACATCCTTATAGTATGGATCATAGTCAATCTTATATTTTAATGCAGCCCAAACATGACCCTTACTTACATAGCAATCATAGTAAGTTCCATGGGTTTGGAGTCTTTGAACTATTAACACATCCAAATCTAAAATTCTGCGTGGGAGGTATGTCGCTAGTGATCTAATGTCTTGTGGAAAGCTAATTGTATGACCATAATATTTGTACTGCCCACCACGAGCATGGGTTACTTGCACTATTGGATTTACCTGTGCTATGAGCATCTCTTCAACTTGGGTTAGTTTTTCTAATGCATCTGGTTGTTTTCCTAGACTCATATTATTAGATATTGCAAAGCGATGTCTCCCTTTTTCATGAGAACATCTAGTGCAAATTATGAAATAATTTTCTAAAGACATGTGCATGCCAACGTAACATTCATTGCATACTTCACATGTTTGCATGTTTTCCAATGCATCTATCCTAGTGTGGAAGTTTTTTGAAGATTTTTCAAAGTCTATATCACTTTGGGGTACAAGATTGACTAAGTTAATAGTTGGTATCTGATTATTCTGCCCTAGATCTACATCACATGTTTTCTTTTTGTGTTTGCATTGCATATGACGACGAATATTAATTTCTTCTTTGTGGTGAGCATAGTACTCGTGATCTCTTTTACAAAACTGATTCTTTTTATTTTCAATTGCTGATAGTAGTAGCTCACAATTTTGAGAGGAGGAGCTCATCATCTGAAAAAAACATTAGACACTTTACGATAAATATTATATTGAAAATAATTCTCAAAAAAAGATGTGAATAATATCAATGTCAAAAAAAAGAATTAATATTTTCAAGTATGTATTGTAAATAGTGGATGTTGCAATTTGGTGGAAGCATCATTTTTAGTTTCAAACACCAAACATTTAATTCATAAAGAGTATATATATCATTAAGAAACAAGTTGTTGCTAAAGTTATCATTAGATTGAACTAAATACAAGCACGAACTTTTGAAATCAACCACCAATATTCTCATTGGCTAAAGATACAAAAAGATTGCTAACTTTGAAAAATATTTGTGCGGAGGTAATCACTCATTAATATTTATTCCCTTATAATGAACTTAATGCAATCATAAGCAGTTAAATTTACCAAATATATGTCAGTTTCATATCTTGGTACATAGCATGAATGTTGGCAGTACTAAATACAATGAGAAACATTTAAATGCACCAAGATAATGTAGTTCTAATATGGATGGAAAAATAAAAAGCATTAATATTTTCAAGTATGTATTGTAAATAGTGGATGTTGCAAGTTAGTACAAGCATCATTTTTAGTTTCAAACACCAAATATTTAATTCAAAAAGAGTATATCATTAAGAAACAAGTTGTTGCTAAAGTTATCATTTGATTGAACTAAATACAAGCACAAACTTTTGAAATTGACCACCAATATTCTCATTGGCTAAATATACAAAAAGATTGCTAACTTTGAAAAATATTCTCAGGAGGATGACTTGAAACTATCCTTTGTCCCGAACTCCATGGAAGAACTAAAGGAGGGGGAACCCATGTCCCAGGACCCTAACCTGGTGTGTTGTCCCCCCCCCTTCAACAGTAAACAGAATCTTAGAGAGGCTGTTTGCATCGACAATGGAATATTTGGCGAGAATTGATGCTTGGCTGGACAAAGGACTAGAGGGAGAAGAGAATCCCTGGACAGAAGTCAGGAGTAGAAAGAAGAAGAATAGCAGGGACCCTTCTCCGGTATCTCCCCCTTCTACTAGAAGCATGGCCAAGGCTGATCTCGGCCACAAATCTAACCCAGTGGGAAGGAAAAACAAGAATGAAATCAGGAAAGAGGAAGCCAGAAGAAACATAAGGATGGTACGCAGCGCACCATCCAGGAAGCATGTTCAGTAGTTAAATCATGAAGATCTTATCTTGGAATATTCGTGGACTCAATGGAATCCACAAGCAAGAAGTTATTAGAAATATGATAAGGGACCAAAGGCCTGATGTGTTTCTAATCCAGGAAACTAAAATGAAGAAGGAAATGATGGAAAATATTAAGTTCAACAATAGCATGAAGGGCATAGCCTCTAACTCTGAAGGAGCGTCTGGAGGACTGCTGTTACTTTTCAATGATAAGTATTTCAATATAGTAGCTGAGTATGATGAAGATAACATTCTTTTCTGCAGAGTTCAACATTTGCACACCAATGATTCCTGGTTTTTAGTGAATATTTACGCCCCCAATAATAAGAGAGATAGAAAAAACTTTTGGACCAAAGTTGGTAATATGGTGCAAGATTGTGACATTAAGAAAGGTATAATCATGGGAGACTTTAACACACCACTAGAAGATAAAGAGAAAAAGGGAGGTATGCCCCCGGATTGGGAAAGTAAATAGGATCTTTCTAACTTCATAAATAATCTGGCCCTTATGGACGTAGAGCTTAAGGGCAGATCCTTTACCTGGTCAAACAAGAGAAAAGGCCATGATTGCATTCAGGTTAGGCTGGATAGAGCTCTTATATCTTCGGACTGGCTTCAATCCTTCAGCTGCAGACTATCTCTGCTTCCCAGAATTGGTTCGGACCACTCTTCCATTTCTCTTTTAGTTTCCCCTTTGGTACATAGGAGATACCATCCTTTTAGGTTTGAGAAAATGTGGACCTCTCACCCTGACCTCCTGGATAATATCAAGAAATGGTGGGGGATAGAGGTGGAGGGCTCAGCCATGTTCAGAGTCACCAGAAAACTTAGCAATGTGAAGAGGATGATTAAAATTTGGAACAAGTCTAATTTTGGTCATATCTTCCATGAAAAGAAAGAGTTATTTGATAATCTAACTATTATCCAAGATTGCATTCAGAAGGAAGGTTACACTGAGACCAACAGGGTTTCGGAGCTCAAGACCCTGTCTGAAATTCATAACATTATTAATAAGGAAGAAATATTTTGGAGGCAAAGATCAAGGATCACCTGGCTAAAGGAAGGAGATCGGAACACTAAGTTTTTTCACCTAACCACCCTCAAGCACCGTGCTAGTAACAGGATCTATGGTATCAGAAAGGGGCAGGAGCTGTTAACTGAAGAATCTGCCATCTCGAAAGAAGTTGTTTCCTTTTTCTCTAGCCTTCTCTCTGAGGACCCATTGCTTTCCAATTTGGACCAGGAGGATTTGTTACACTGTATCCCTCAGCTCATTCAACCTATCCATAATAAATAGCTCTGTGCTATTCCTAATGCTTTGGAAGTTAGAGAGGCTCTCTTTTCTCTGCCTGCTGACAAGGCTCCAGGCCCGGACGGTTTTCCCACTTTTTTCTTCCAAAGGTTCTGGCCGGTGATCACGGGAGAGGTTGTTCAGGCTGTCCAGGAATTCTTTGGAGCCAAATCTATTCTCAAGGAGCTAAACTCGTCTTTTGTGATTCTCACTCTTAAATCCCCTGGGGCGGACTCGTTGGACAACTTTAGACCTATTAGTCTGTGCAACTCACTCTACAAGATCATCTCTAAAGTTCTCACTTTAAGAATGCTCAAGATCTTGCCCATGATAATCTCGCAGCATCAATCGGGTTTTGTTCCAGGGAGACAAATTTTGGATTCTGTCCAGATGGTGCACAAAGTCATCCACTCTCTTGAGGCATCCAAACGGGAAGGTATGTTTCTCAAACTGGATCTTTCTAAAGCTTATGACAGGGTGGACTGGTCTCTCCTTGGGAAGGTCCTCTCGACTTTTGGCTTTGACAGTAAAGTTTGCAAAATTATCTCTCAATTGGTGTCCACCTCCTCCTTGGCTGTTCTGGTTAATGGAGTCCCTTCTAACTTTTTCAAACCTTCCAGAGGCCTCAGACAAGGAGACCCCCTTTCGCCCATTTTGTTCATCATTTTAGCTGAATGCTTAGGAAGGATTATAGACTGTAGAAAGCGTGAGGCTTGTATCAAAGGGATCCTTCCCTCCTCTAATTGTGTTCCCTTCACTCATCAGCAATTTGTTGACGATACTATCTTGGGGGGGGAAGCTTCTGTCAAAGAGGCCAGAGCCCTGAAGAAGATTCTTGATACTTACTCCAGTGGGACGGGTCAGCTGATTAATTGGAACAAAAGCTCGCTCTTTTTCATCAACACCTCTGAGGTTAGACAAAGAAAAATCGCCAGGATTCTGGGTTGTGGGGTAGGCTCTTTCCCCTCTACCTATCTTGGTCTCCCTTTGGGATCCTCACCCCCGGAGTCTTTTTGGAATGGTATTTTGGACAGATTCAACAGGAAGATGGCTGGTTGGAAAGGGGTCTCTCTTAGTCAAGCGAGGAAATGCCTCTTAGTCAAATCTTCTCTTCAAAATCTGCCAATCTATGCCTTGAGCCTCTTTGGAATTCTGGGGAAAATAGCTGAAAGAATGGAGAAAATCCAGAGAGACTTCCTTTGGAATGGTAATGAAGGGAAGAAAAGATACCCTCTTGTTGCTTGGGAGAAGGTTTGCCTCCCTAAGAGGTACGGAGGTCTGGGCATTAGAAAGATCACCCACCTCAATAAGGCTCTCCTAGCTAAACAAATATGGCGGATCTTCAGTAGCACCGGTGAATGGAGGGACACCCTGGTAAACAAGTACCTTAGAAGACCCACTCTTCTTTTCACCCTTTTTAATGAAGATATCCCAAAAGGATCGAACATTTGGAATGGGATCATGAAAGCCAGGGACCTGGCTAAGGCCAGGATATCATGGAAATTGGGAAGGCTAAGGCCAGGATATCATGGAAATTGGGAAATGGGAAGGACATCCAGTTCTGGTCGGATAGATGGCTTTCCTAAGATCCACTTATCAATAACCCTATTTTTGAGAGATGGATGCAAGCTTGTACTGATCAAATTGGGTCCAAAGTTTGTGATTATTGGAATGGCCAGGAATGGAGTGACCTATCCCTCATCTCTGAGGACTTGACTCCTATAATGCTTATGCTCAATTCCATGATTCCTATCAATTTGGGGGATGAGCTGGTCTGGAGGGATAATCCCAATGGAAGATACTCTGTTGCCTTAGGCTATAATTCCCTTTGGAGCTTAAAAGAGAAGGCCCCTTGGGTGGAGGCTTGGATTCCGGGTCTCACTCCAAAGATCAACATTTTTTACTGGCTGGCTCTTCAGAACAAAATCCTTACTCATGACAATCTCATGAAGCGAGGACATGTTATGCCCAGTAGATGTCCCTTGTGTAAGAATCAGGCTAAGACCGGAAATCACATTTTCATCTTATGTGACTATGCCAGGGAGGTGTGGAATGTCATCACACATGATAATGAAACCCTCTGGTGCAAACTGGATAATCTCATGGATTTTTTCCATCAGTGGAAAGGTCTTTGTAAGATTGCTGGTCGGCAGGATCACTCGGACTGGATTTTACCCCATTTTTGCTGGGGAATTTGGAAGGAAAGGAATAATAGAATATTTAGAGACAGAGAGGAGCCGGCTATAATCCTTGGCAGGAAGGTCTCGAAGAATATAAAGGAAAATCTCCAAGTGTTGAAGGAGGAAGAAGAAGAAGAAGGGGACATAAAGATAGCTAAAGAAAAAGACAGGAACCTCAAAAGGCAAGATGCTAGCTGGATTCTCCCCCCAGATGGTTGGTCAAAAGCCAACTTTGATGGGGCTTCTAAGGGTAACCCAGGCCCTTCAGGTTGCGATGGAATCATAAGAAATAGCTATGGGGAGGGAATAGCTGCCTTTGCTTCCCCGCTGGGAATCCAGACTATTCATCTGGCTGAAGCAAGAGCTGCGAGTAAGGTGGTCAAGTTGGCTTTTGAAGCCGAGATTACTAAACTCTGGCTTAAGGGGGACTCCAAAAACATTATTAATACCATTAATGGTATTTCCCCTCCCTTGTGGACGATTGCGAACATAATTGCTGAGACTTGTGCCACTCTCACAAAGTTCAATAAGGTCCACGTCACTCATGTTTACAGAGAGGCAAACCCAGTCGCTGATTGGTTTGCTAATAAAGGGGTTAACGCCACCAATAATCTGACCTGGCATGCCGGAAAAGATTTTTCGACGGAGGCAAAGTTGCTTATCGACCAAGATAAAATCTTGGGAAGGACAGCTCAAATCCAATGCAATTATGGATAATAAAGATTGCTATACATCCTCAGCCTCCTTTGGAGGAAAATGACAACTCTGGATAGATTGAGGGGGAAGTGCAAGTTAATAACAGAAGGAAGGCTTGGAAGAACTCCAATGTGAGAACGACCACTATGGGAATCTACAGAGAGGCGATGAACCCCCAACTCCTGGTGGACGACCTCGAGAAGCCTAGACTCAATGAACTAATTAACCCGACTATGGTGGCTATTTCTGATAATGCAAGAGAAACGGGCATGAATCTGTTGAACAATGCCCGTAATAGCATGATCGACAACTTCAGATCAATTTGGCTTTTCCATGAGCTTGAGGATGTTAGAGATAGGGTTTCCCAAATGGAAAAAATCAAGAGCAAGACAGGTGCAGAAAGCCAAGGCGACCGGAACAACTGGGAGACTCTGATGAAGAGGAGAGTAAAAAATATTGAGAACTACAATCACAACCTGGCTAGTCAAATGATCTCCCTCCTCGCTTCGATCAACGACAACATCCTCTCTCTCTTGGAAAATCTCAAAGACAGGAACCAGATGGAGGAAGATGATAAACAGAACAGAGACAAAGATAGGCTGGATGTGGATAAAGCCAAGGACAGCACTATGGAGCAAGATTTGACGAACGCCCAGGATCATAAGGCAGAAGAGCAACAAGAGTGCGCTGAAGCTGCCTAGACCATGCTCGAGATGGAGAAGTAGTCTGCTAGGTTGGGTCTCTGTCCTTTGGTTTTTGTTTCTCCTGGCTTTGGCTTTTTGTCTGGTCTCTGTTTTTCTGGTTGGTTCTCTGACCTTTTTAGTGGGCAGTTGTTTCGGGCTGGGCCTTTGGGCTTATTTTCAGCCGTAAGGCTTATGTTTTGGCTGGGCATTTTTTCGCTTATTTTCAGCCTTTCTTGTTGTTAAACTTATGGGTTTCAGGACCCCTTAAAACCTGTTTACCTTATCAAAAACATTTGTGCGGAGGTAATCACTCATTAACATTTATTACCTTATACTGGACTTAACTTAATGCAATCATAAGTAGTTAAATTTACCAAATATGTGTCAGTTTCATATCTTGGTACGTAGCATGAATGTTGGGAGTACTAAATACAATCAGAAACATTTAAATTCACCGAAATAGTGTAGGTCTAATACGTTGCTATATAATATCAATATTGGGAGTACAAATATGTACTTGTTTTATTGAAGAAGAAGAAAAACAGATATAGTCAAGAACTCGTGTCTTCCATATCATCAATTTTATTGATCATGGAAGCATTTTCTTCTTCAAGTTGTAGAGTGTCAACTTTGGTGATTGTCGACTTTAAATGACTATGACCAGCACTTGAGTCATATAGAACTAAGATAGTGAAGAGGAACTCTTTGAAATATCCTTGTTTGATTATCGTATCTACATCAGTCTTTGCGTCATGATCGAACTGGAGCATGTATAAGTCATCCACTGACATACCCAGAAGGTAGGTTGCAAGTTCATCAAAAGCAACAACCCAGAGTGTGTCTGTATGATCTGTTAGCTTTAGCTGAAGTATGTACCTATAAATACAATCCGCAAATGTCTCTATGCACTTTGCACAAGTCCATGTTTCATCAGCATTTCTAACGAATTTTTTCTTGCATTGTTTTCCATTCAAGCGAAGGGGGAAAGATGGATAGTAAACCGAACTCATTTTAATGAGTTGAATTGTTGCCTTTACAATGTATTGAAAAGGTTGGGAGACATTCATGGTTTTTTCCTCAATCTCAACAATTGTTTTCCTTGGAATTCGTAGAGGCACATCTATAGCTTGTGTTGTCAATGTTAAGATATCCTTCCCATTATCATTAAACCATAACGTTAGTTTTGTTGTTTTTGCTATGTTTGGGTTCATGAAGAGCTGAGTACTAGCCAAAGTGCTTATGACCTTTCCATTATATTCAGTGGCTTTTCTAGATTAATTGCAAGAACAACAACATCATGTAAATGGTACATTTCTTGGAGTCATGTCCCCTCATTGTGAGCGGTTGGTCCCCATAAAGTTACATTTATAATAGACAAAGATATATCCATCAATTGGACACTTCTTCTTAGAACTTCTGTCTCATCAAACCTTCTTATCGTGGTACATGGATCCACACAAACAACTATGGCGATAACATCAACAAGGCAGTCTTTGGTGACGTGAACAATTTCATCAAAAGGGGTGAAAGTAAAATGTTGTTTTGGAATTGACAAGTCATCGTCTAAGAGAGAAACCCTCGAGTTGTCTTCCAAACAAATTTCAAGCTAGCTATTAAGTTTTTTGTAGAGCCTATTTGATGTCTTGACGGTACCACCTGCTATTGTATATATAGAACCTACTTGGATATTTATGTAATGAAAATCTACAATTTTGTTGAAGCAAGTGATACGTACCTCAATTTTGTCACAATCTATAATATCAAAGGAGAAGACTTTACCTTCTTCATATTGGGTCTTGAATGGGTGGATATCTTTTTTGGCTATAATGTGACCCCTTATTAGCCACCTTGTTTGATATGGGTTCAAGTTTTTAATCAGAGTAATAGTAGGGATGATTTCTTTATTCTTTAATGGAGATGATATCCCAAGCACCACTCTATGGGTACATTATTGTGAATCATGACTATTTTTAGGCACATCTATTGATGTAGAACCCAAGGCCGGTGCATGTAATTCTAGGCCTTGGTCCTTGCATATGTAGATGGGTTGACCAATGATATTATGATTCAAACAAATGATGTCTATTTTAGAAACAACAATCCACTTGCATGAGCACATTGAGTTTAACTATTATGCATCGAAACATATCATGAAAGGTTGATTTAAAACATGTTGTTGTATTCATATCTAGAAATTATTGGATAAGTTTTAAAAAGTACATACCTAGATTTGTAAATAGTAGGGTAACTAAACCCTTTAAGTAACACTATAGACCCCTTTACAATTTCTCCCGCAACAACGCAATCATTATATTTCTTTGGAATGGTTTCTTTTGTTTGGAAACACCATCAGAGAGGTCCATTCTATATTTTGGTATCGCCTTCCAATTCTCATCCAACTCAACAATTTCTACGACTTGGAGGTGTGGTTGCAATTGTAGGTTCCCATCATCAATCATTGTAATTGTAGATTCAATTAAGGGAGCCATTTAATATAGTGGAAGGAGGTAATTTAGATCTATATATGAGAAACCACATTGATTAAAGTTTCCTTCTTGCAAATATATGACATTCCTTTGTACCATACAAATTAAATATTAGAGATGATACTGTATTTATTAAACATCAATTACCTATTTATCCATGACAAAATCAATCCAAAAGAGTACCAAAAAATTACATAAATATCTATCAATAAATGTCTTAATTATATGGATGTTATTTAGAATAATAGTAGCAATGTCCCCCAGTGTTATCGGATTAGTCACTGCCCTCAATCAACCAGACGGGTTTCACTATTAACAATATTCCTGAGTTTTCAACTAGAGTTGTGCTTAGTTGCATTAACATATTAGAACATGCCAAGGCATCATGCTCAACACTCCAGACTGTGCAATACACCAATGTAATGTAGATGGAGGCAAGAGTTTAAAGGTATATTGACTAATCGAATGAGCTATATTCATGCAAATTGCCATTTTGTTTGCATAGGAAAGAAGATGGGTTCATCCTGGTTTAAGCTTACAAGTTTGTGGAGTCCTTGGATGAACATGGCCACATTAAGGTGGATAGCTCTTTGTTGATAACTCTCTTATTTACACAATATTTGGATTGAATATTGCAAAATATAATTAATGTAACAAATTACATCTTGATATGTTTTTAAGCTTTCTTAAGTTTATCTTAAATTACATAGATATAATCAAAACTATGAATTTAAAATATTATTATATGATATTTTGATTACTGTAATATGTAAAAATCTAGTATTATATTTATCAAAAAATCATTTATATCTAGAAAATAAATAATTTTAAATATGAATGTGAGTATTAATTTTAAAAATAAACAAATGAAAATGCTAAATAAATTATATTTTATATTTGATTATTTTTCTAATAAGTAATAGAATTGTACTATATACAAAATAAAAATCAATTTTATAAGTCAATAGAAGTATAATGAGTCATAGTATTACATCTAATTGGTTGAGAACATAATAATACTAATATAATATGAGCTAGCCATTAAATGCTAATATACAAATTTTAGTTTGTTAAACGGAATTGCCTCTACAACTGGCCTATACCTTTCATTCATTAATAAAAATGATAAGATGAATAACAAAGACCATGTAATTGTTCCCATTTTGTGTGGTTGTTGACTATTTGACAATTTTTTAATTATTGTTTTCAAATGTTGTAATGTACTGATCACTTTTAGTTCACAGTCTTCATGCATATTAATTTGAGTTTTGGTCTTTTTTAATATTATCAAATTAGATTGCAGCCATTGCTTGACATCCACCTCATGTAATGGTTTTTATTGCTCAAGCATCATTATGCCAACAAAAGTCTAGTGATTATATTAAGTTCAAAGAAGTAGAGTATAGTTGTATTATCCAATGCAAAAGCAAAGTATTTTGCATTAACGATATGGACACAAACAGTCTCTTTAAAAAGAGATTTGGAAAATTGAAAAGAAAAAATAAATAAATTGTATTTTAATATATTGTAACAAAGGTGTAGGTATACAATTGAATACAAAACTAGTATTTCATTCAACTTTTCAAGTAAAAAATTGATGGAATCGATGCACAGTTATGCAAGAGGCTATAAGTCAAGAAAGTAGAAGTTCAGTTTTGTAGGGAAGAAGAACATTTGGCAATACCCTTAGAATTGAGGACAAAGACATAGATACAACGCTTCAACATCAAGGGAAAAAATATTAGAAAATTTGATGTCAAAAAGACAACCAAAACAACTACAAGAATGCCACAATAGAGTACTGAATTGAATAGCAAAATGCAAAATTAGTTGGACACCAAAAGAAGCTATTAAAAATAGGAGCAAGAATTTAAAAATATGGATATAAAACAAGGAAGATAAAAAGAGTACCTTTTTGTTGTTTATGAGCAAGATTATGTTTAGAAGCTTGTAAGGGTTGGCACATTGAGAATTGGTTTGGGTTTATGGTTTGGTGTCTCTTGCAAGGGAAATAAATTGATGTGAGATTCCAATGGTTAAGTAAAAAAATCTAGCAAATCAGAAAATGATGTTGGGAATATTTTAATTTTAAAATCAGATTTCCACAACCAATTTAGTTTCTATTTGGGTGTGTTTAAAATTAGGTCTATGCCAACAAATATTTATGTAGATGTGTGTGATAATCAATAGTACAAGTCTACATTTTGGTTCCATGGAGTTACACAGAAAAGAATTTGAGGACTTGAGCAAATGAAAAGCTATGCAAATCAGATCATAAGTGACAAATCCTTCGATGCATAAGCAACCCAAAAGAGGGGGAAAAGGAATCAATAGGAAGTGATGTAATAGAACCTTCACTATCACAAAATTAGTTTCCAAAAATCCAATAAAAAACTTCCAAATTGTTTACCTTGGTTTCAAAAAATAGGCGAAAGATGCGTAAAAAATCTGACGCTCTTATACTTTGTCACAACAATAAGAATAATATTACACGGGAAAATAATATCTCAAGAATTTCCAATGCAACAAAGTCACTTTTTTCTGTATTAAACAATATACAAGTACAACTGTTTGGTATACATGTAATGTAATTTGAAGTTGTATACAAAATATGCTTCATGGTCACACTCTTGTCTAATCGGATATATCTGTCCATGTCCAGTTACTCCAAGAAACACCAAAAGGTGTACACTCAATCATAGTTTCAAAGTTGTTTACAAAATAGGGTTCATGTCAACAACCTTCGTTTGCCTAGCAACATGTATAGGCAGCCATTTCAGCACAAAAGTACAAAAAGCCCAACACTCAATCAACACTATGTGTAGGTGGCCACTTAATCACAAAAGTACAAAAAAAGTGAATGCGCAATCACGCATACTAGTGTACGATATCAGTTAAGCTATATTCGTAGGTACAAATTCTATACATTGCACATTATTGAGGTAATTTTGAAATGCAATTTTGATACTAGGAGCACAACCAAGAGCATAGTAATCATCTGTATGCATGTCACATAGGAAGTTACAATAACCAATTAACATGCCACACGTCGCATGGAACTCAAGAACTCTTGCCTCCATCATAGTTACATTGGTATCTTGCATGGACTAGATCCTTGAGCACGTTGCCTTGGCATGTTCTAGTATATTAATGCAACTAAGCGCAACTCCAATTGAAAAATCTAAAATATTGTTTGTAGGAAAACATGTGTGGTTGATTGAGGGCGGTGACTGATTTGGTAACATAGGGGGTTGGGGGTGGGGGGGCATTGCTACTATTAATCTCAATAACATCCACGAAAGTGAGTGCATTTTCCATAACTGACTGAAAACATTCAATAAAATATTAGAGTTCATGAATGTGTATTTAACATGATGCAAAAAAGAGAGTAAAAACATTCACTGATGATAGCATAATCAACAGAGACCTAATTTAATTGAATGTTTTCTCATGGTAGGCAATTATATGATAACCATTACTCATGGCAGACCACCCAAGCTTTGAATTCATGACCAAGACAAGAATTCCTTGGTTCTTTGGAGATTTGGTAGGAAAAATACCCTCATTTCCTTCAAGAGTGTCCTCACACAAGGGTTGCATTGGAGTTAATTTCAAGAGCTCACATCAAGCTTTCCAGTTGTTATAGATGTAATGCTAGTTGCCTAGTTTTTGAATTATCCCTAATTTTGATGTAATGAAGTTTAGATCAAAACAAAGAGACTCTTTGAAATTTGTTGAAAATTTGGGGAGCTTGATTTTCAGTTTACAGTTGTTTTCTTTCTTATTTCCAAATAGCTAGAAAAATTACAATATAATTGTATATTTCCACCCATTCTAGTTCTATGACATTATAGAGGGAGATGTAAATGCACCTAAGGACGATTAACAACTCAAGTTACCACAATTAGAATTGTGGAAGTAGCAAACAAGGTAGTTTTCCAAATTTTTGGATTCAAATTTTTGAAATAGACACACTTTTGCATGTCTTGATCTACATTGTCTTATTTATGTATGAAGTTTGCAGGGGTTCCCAAGAAGTCATTTCCTAGACTCCTAAATTAGCCAACCAATTGGCAAGCTTCATGAAATCTATTTTTACCAACACTGCATGGTGCCAATAAAGTTGTGTGTGTGTATATATATATATATCAAAGAACTGTGAAATTCTCTACGCAATCAACTAAATAAATGAAGTTCAAAAGATCCACCCCAAACCCAGAAGATGTTGAAATAGTTAAACTCTTTAATGCGTCATTATCATGTGGGAATGTTCTATTTTATCTACCGTTAATATCAAATAGTAACAAAACCACATTGTTTGAAATTGGATATCCCAAGCAACATTATGTCATTTTCATTTATCCAGCTATACCTACAATTTAAACAGCTGCATTTTATAATGTATTAATTTAAAATAATTGTTTTAACAAATGTATTTATTCAAATAATGGAAAAGAAAGCATTGCTAGGAAAACAAAAAGCACTTTTGAAATTGAAACTAAAATTCAATTTCATTCCAAGGAATGTAATTGGCAGAAGGAGACAAAAACCTATAACCATGTTCATACAATTACTATGGAGACAGAAACCCTCAGGGAGCAAATTCTTGTACAGAGAGTGAGCAATATCCTACAGATCCTTATCAAAATCATCAAGACGTTCAGATTTGCAGTGACAATGGAATATTAAAAGAAGTTTTGTAGGTTGTGTAAGGAAAGGGCAACAGGTAGAATATGTAATTCGGACCCACAAAAAATAAAGAGGATAAGCCAAAGAAAGGATCTTTAAGAATAATGTTCATATAGGCATATTCTTGTTAAAATCTTATATGTTCAGTTTGGGATATTTATAGGCTGACTCAGAAATTTAGTGGGTCTACTTCTTTGAATTTTGTAGTAGTCCTTGCTAGCCTATGGGAACCCAGCTCTATAGAGTGTATGAAGGCTATAAATTTGATGGTTGACCCTAGCTGCTAAGCAAAAACAATTCCGATGCCTTTCATTCAAAGTTAGTTTTCAAATGACAAGGTCTTTGTTTTCCTAAGTATCATATAGTCTGGATACATGTACAACTATAATGTTTTAGAATTTTTCAAAGATCTTTTTAAGGTAAATACCTAATTCTTAATTTTGGGACTCATCTACAGTAATTTTGAGGGAATTAAAATTTACATAAAATCTCTCCTCAGTCAAATTTTAACAAGTGCAACTATGCAAGCCACACAGAACAAATCTTAAATAATTGAATTCATTCCAACCTTTGTACTCTGCATATTTAGCAATTTCTTAAAATGAATTCAACTTCCAAATCGTTCAAACAAGCACAACATGTTGAGAAAAAACATATTTAAGAGCTAAAAACTTTCAAAACCATGCAAAACAAACATCTATTATGTTTGAACTTAGAAATTTGAAGTTACCTAGATGACAAAGATAGCTCACAAACTGCTCTAATTCACAAGATTCCAGCTCCTATTTAAATTGTTCATAGATACTTCCACCACCGTTCTTGGAGGTTATTTATAGAAGGGTTAAACAGTCGATGAAGTGCATAGATTCTACAGATCATCAAAAGATAAGTTAAGATATTTAAATATTTACAGATATCAAATCTCCAAATTAATATGGTCGGTAAACAAGATTTAGCAAGAGATGTGCAGTTATTGATTACCAACCAGACTGCTAGCTACGCTGGTTTACACAAACCACTAATGGTATCTCTGAACGGACAGGCTTTCCTTGAGATGTCCGCTTATAATAGCCTATCGGCTAATAATGTTACATAAATTATTTGTGAGATTCATTTTTGTAGTTGGAGAATCCCTAGACACAATCACACACTTCATTGGGATAACACCCTCATAAGCCCCATAGATATCATATAATCAATTAAATAACTTTTCAAAAAATCACCCTTTGGACATGATATTATGAAAATTTTCAAGTTAATCATTTGTTCCTAATTATTTTTTAACAAGTATTTTACATAAGGAAAAAAATAACTTTGAACGTGTTAATTCAATACTTATGCTTAGTGTTAGTCCAATTTGGAATCAAGGTTAACTCTAATGGTTGTAATATTCACCAAATCAATAAAATTGTGATATTTTGCCTTGAAAGAATATTCAACATATTTATTTATTACTTTTAATTTTAAATTTTTTTAAATTACTCTCTTTTAGTATTGTTCTAAATTATTCATTTTCCTTGATTTCATTCTCCTTCAGCTACTCTTCCTCTCCTTTGTCCCTTGATCTCAAAGTCTTACATGTTGCTTCTTTCTAGACCATGTCTACAATCTGATTCTTCACTCACTTCCTATTGATGGATTGTTTGTGATAGAATATATGGTTGGTTCAGTGATCATGGTGGAAAAGATATGTACTCCCCTGTGTGTAGACAAATAAAGTCTACTTAGATATGATCTACAACACAATCTAGTTGATCAAGTCAATACCTGTCAATGGGTCACTCAAACCTGAATTGTATAAATTTACAGTAGTTTGTTATGGTATTCAAAAGGGGGTGATTAGACTATGAAACATGTGCTCTTTTACACACACACACACACACAAATAATATAATAATTAGGGGACATATCACATATTGTAAGGTTTGCCCATCTCATGCTTGGAAAAACTCCAAGAAGCTTGGGTGGGCCCCACTAAGGTGAGTGAAACATGATTGGTCCGTGCCCTTTTGGTGGGTCCCAGAGTATATTAACAATATTATTTGCATGTACGATGGAGCAATAACACATTTATTAAATTTGACCTCCTTACCAAGATGTTGTCCTTTTGGGGTGCATATCTCCTCCTTGTTCATTTCACCTTCCCCCTAAAGTTGAGTACTAAAGTTGTAGAAGTGTCTACCTCATATTTGTAGGTTTTGTTTTGAGTACCTATGGATGAAACTAGGTAGAATGTTTATATCATATTTTATTTACTTCACAAGAATCTTTTAATATAATATAATAATATGTATGTTTTTTAATAAGTATAGTTTGAATTTCACTTTTTACTTTGTTTGTATTAAGTTTTACATTGCTAATTCAATTTTAAACTACTTTTATTGATATTGTTACAAAGTATCTAAATTATTGTATCAAATTTGATAGTGAGTTCACTACAACATGATCATATTAGTCAAAATTTGGTGCTCATGTTCATTACAATATCATAATGTTAGTCTTGATGTATACTTAATGTTATATTTTGTTTCATCCCCTAATGTAAGTTCCATGAGTATGTGTTCTCTTTTATTCATTTTGTGACAATATCTTGTGAGCTTGCCTCACAAAGAATGGAGAAATACACTACTGAAAATAATATTTCAATACAAGAATTGTCATCACAAGTTATAGCATTGTACAAACAGAAAGGATAAGTGCAGCCTAGGTATCCTAAAATTTCTACTAGGAAGGTGACCAACCATCTAGAAAATCTATTCCAAAAGCCCTAGTAGATCGATGTAGATGTGGTAATTGGACTTGTACCAAAAATTTTGATTTCTAGGAAATGAGGAAGAATCTGGCAAGTCAAAGACCTCTACAGATCTTTATGAAATGGATGCAGATGAAATATTTATCAAAATGTGCAATAAAGAGCATCTCATTGAAGAATATCAAAGTGATGATGACCGTGAAGATAATGAGTATGAGAGTGCTGCTGTGGATCCCACGTCCATTGATTCCACTCCCAAAACTAACATAGTCTATTAAGATTTTAGTGGAGTTGATCAGTGCATGAAGGAAAAATATAGCAAAGGGGCAGATATTATATAAAAAATGGGTTACTCGGAAGAAGGTGGCTTGGGACCAACAGGGGATCAAGGATAACTTTAAGAAACACCCCCCCAAAAAAATATATAAATTTGTGGCGAATCTAACACTTGTTTCAGGGGGGAATGCTCTACAAGTCTTTTTGAAATCTATTTAATAACAATTTTACACGGTGCCTTGGGGAAGACAAAACTAAAAGAATATCTCACTTTATTACAAAAGATTGCAATCCGATCAGAAATTTGATTTTATTTGATATTATGTTGACTGGGAGAAAGCCAAAGCGTGTGCGCGCTTTTGAAAATCTTAACTTTTTATATATGGGCTACAAGCCCGTGACCCATTTCATTTTATTTTGTTGTTGCATTCTTTCTTCTCAATAGCACGCATGCAGGTTGCAAAACTTAATTTAACAAATTCATTTTGTCTGTCATGTTTTTGGCACAACTTGGTGCACTTACTCTACAAGTGGTATAGGGTGGAAGGAAACGTGTCACCATTCTGGAGACTTGAACAAGGTCAAGGATTCATTCGAAATGTTTGGCTTGAATAAAACATTTAACAATTGATATATTATCATCGGACGATAGCATGTAGATGGATGTTACCAGTAACACACGTATGTTGGAGATATGACATGTTATTAGAAATATTTCCCAAAAAGCCATTACTTCAAACATCAATTCCTGCTCACATGCGACATGTGTAGTATATATTGTGTTCTACTACTAACTAGTAAGTACTTACTAGAAAATAAAATTGTGATTTTCACACAAATTTGGAGAGTAATAATTATATACATCATCTAATTACTGTAAAATAACTAGACCCCAAAAGAAAACACTAAGCCACATAAACATCATATATCAAGAAAAAGGGGTTTACGTTGCATTATATTCTCTATATCTTCTTTTCATTTCATCTTCATATATATGTATATAGTATACCAAAAATGGTTGTGTTTTCCCTCGAAAAGGGAAGCGACAAGCTTAAAACCATTACATTTCAAATTCATACAACATCAGTGATTTCTTAAGATGTATCACAATGAATACTCCTTTGAGAGATAACCTTTTTTTAATTTGTTTTAGAAATCAAATAGATACATAGATATTAACATCTTTGCTCTCTAAGATTGCAGCACAAGGTAAAACCATTTTTTATTCTAAAAATCAAAATATGTGACATCAAAACACACATAATGTGCTATGTGATGACTCAATCTTTCATGTAGCCTATTTGAGTGTTTTAATAAAGATTAGTGAGCAACTTCTACCTGGGAAAAAAATATATACCAAGTGGAAGAAATTGCATACAAATATTACTTCTATCATCCATATTTAAACTCATGTTAGACATATCTTGTTCTTTTATGCTAAAATATTAAATTTGATTCAAACTCATATAATTTATATGGACAATTTAGGGACCAAGCAGCCTCCTTATCATTTAATAGTGTGTGATCTGAGTGTAGAAGGCCCTTCTGTTCCATTAGATCTTTGAAGTACTTATTGTCAAATACATCAGGGCTAACAACACCGAAAGGGGAAAGGTTCGAATCCCCAATGCCCTCGTTTCTAGGACACATTGTCTGGAGAGTCTGGGCAAACACAGGATTGATTATTGTAGGGAATCTGACACGGGTTTTAAATCGCAACAACAACACAACCATCAACCTAAATCAATCAGATAAAGAGAATAAAACTGAAACGGCATGCATAGGAAGAATTTAGGAGTTCATATCTGAAGATAAATGCCGGTTTATGGGTTTCAAAAACATTAACAATCTTAAACCCCCATTCTCTGCAGAGCACGTTTCTATATTCTGATGAATGATCATGTCAGAACAAACATAAACATTTTCAATTATTTGAAAGCGCTGTTCGGGGAAAAATAATTGGTTTTAGAGAGCAAAAACCAGACAAAGACACGAAGCAGACTGAATCCTTTTGAAACCAATAAACTTTAGATCCTGAATTTGGAATTCGTTTCATTTTTTAAATTGATAAACGATAGTATAGAGAACTAAAAATGCCCTGTCGCAGCAATCTCTAGTATCAAATCTGCCTAAATTTGCTATGAGTTACTCACATGCATCTGAATCAGGACACCTAAATTCGACAAAAGCAGCCCCCGGGTCTGGATACACAAAATTGAAACAAATTTATCTTTTGAGGGTCCATCTCAAGGGCTTTTGGTTGGAACAGGAGGTCTCCCTCTTTGTTAAATATATTCCTAAAATGCAATCCATCACAAGATTTCAGTGATCATGCATAGATTTATTGATATCTTTAGCTTTAGTGTGGTCGGTTTTATATGAGATTGCAAAAGATCTTCAATATGTTTGATAAGTTGTTTTAGCTGAGACTAAAACAATCAATGGTATCTATTTGAATAGACAAGTTTTCCTGAAATGCTCATCTATAATAGGCTATCGGCTAATTAATGGCTTAATATTAATGAGTTAGACTTAATTGACAATTATGGCGGGGTGGATAAGGGTACAAAATCGTTTCATTAGTACCATATGCTCCTTCATTAGCTTATTTGTCCACATAACTATTCCATTCCCTATTAATATGATTGCTAGATATTTTTTAAGATTTTGTGGATGTCTCCAAATCTTAAGTTAGCAAGGTAGTCAACTTCAATTAGGCATCATTTGGTTTTTAAGAGCATTAATCACTATGCTTGAGTCACCCTCAATTTCTACTTGACCAAGGTTTAATTTTGAGTAAATTCATAGACCCTCGATAAGGTCCCTAAGTACAACCTCATTGCTTGTAGCCATACCTATTGATTTTGAGCATTTTTCCAGAAGTTCCCCAAGATGATTACTAATACAAAAACCAATACCATTCATCCATGGGTTGCCCTTGGAGGCCCCATCAAAGTTTAATTTGACCTAATTCTTAGCATGAGGGAACCAAACACACTCCACCCTTTTCTCTTTGCTTCCCTTTCCCCCTCTTTCGTAAAATGGGGGGAGTTTTAATCCTAGCCCCCTGATTCTTGTCTTACCATCCCACTAATTCTTAATTCATTCTTATCATAAGTCACTCTTAAGTTCTTAAAGATTCTTCTATTTCTTTCCTTCCATAGTTCCTAGAGAATAATGGATGAGGATATAATCCATAAACCATAAAAAATGCTTCTTGAGTTCAGGTTATGCCATGACTGGAGAAAAGACAAAATTGAGTTAGGCAGAGCCATCTTGTAATTCATCTAATTAGAAAACCAATACTATATAGATGAAGCAAAAGAACAATTCAAAAGGATGTGATCCACATCTTTCTCATCCATTTCACATAAGGGTCATCAAGAAGGTCCCTCATAGCCAATTTTCTTAGTTTTATCCATAGTCAAAATTATGCTTTGCATAGCTAGCCAAGAGGAGGGTCCAACTTTAGGAAGACATAATAAATTCTAACACAAGTATTGAGACATCACCATCTCGGGGTGATGCCTCTGGCTATAAATGTAGTTGTGACCATCTTTGTAATTATATTCTCCATCTTTAGACCCATCCCAAACCAAAATATCCTCCTATTGAGTGAGGTGATTTTTCTATCTTTCGGTATATCATTAAGATAGTTTATATCATTTGGAGGAATATTGAAAGAAGAAAATGATTTATTTTTCCAACCTTTCGAAGTATTGTTATCTTGTTCCACATAATTGATTAGATAAGGACCAAGAATGCCTTCTAGAATCTGTCTAGCTTTCTAAAGATTTTCCATAGTAATTATTTGATATCCACCCCTAGAGTCCATCCAGAACCTCACTTGATTACCCTTGCCAATTTTCCATGTAACTTTATTAAGGATAGTGGATTGACAACCGAGCATGAAGTTCCACAAGTTGGAGCCCCTTGGTGGGTTCCTAATTTTGAGGATGCTAGGTGGATCATTTAGATTTAGATATTTACTAAAACAAATTCTAGCCCATTTTAAATGGGGGAATCTTATCATTCTCCAAATTATCTCTGCACCAAGAGCCATGACTTGAGCTTTGAGATTCATGATCCCAAAGCCTCCCTCAGCCATAGGCCTACAGACCTTGTCCCAAGCTAGTAGGGAAATTTTTTTCTTTCTTTCTGAACCTTGCTAAATGAAATCCTTTAGTGATTTATTAATGATATCCCTATTTTGAGTAGTTAAATCTAGAACTAACAATTGATAGATCGACGTACTAGATAATATTTCCTTTAGTAAAGTAATCTTGTCTGCTAAAGACACCCATTTTCTCTTCCAAGACTGAAGGCTTGCAAACATTTGCAAAGGAATATCTATGCAGCTGTTTTTCTGGGTTAGATTGTGTAGAAAGCTTTTAAACATCAACGTTTTGGATCATACTCCATGATCCATCATGGAGTGTGGAAATCTCCTAACTACAAGGAATATCTAATCGACCTTGTCATAAGCCTTACTAATACCCAATTTGATTAACATACTCAGAGAACCATTGTACTGAAGAGAGTGAATAACTTCATGAGTAATTATAATCCTATCATAGATGGATCTACTTGGAACAAAACTTGTTTGTTCCTCGCTAATGAGATGAGGAAGAAGCTTAAGCATTTGATTGGATGATGTTTTGGATAGCAATTTATACAGAGTATTACACAGGGCAATTTTTTGGTAGTCCTTGAAGCTTTCCACAAAATTCTACTTAGGAATAAGTACTAGAAAGGTGTGAACTTCTTTGAGTAGACTTCCAAAATCTCTCACACCCTCCACAGCTTCTATGATCTCATCTCCCAAAAAAATGCTAACATTTTTGAAAATAAATAGGCTAGGAAACCATCAGGCCCTGGAGATCTGTTAGGATTCATTTGGGAGAGGGCAACTGTGACCTCCGCCTTATATTTTTTTCTTAATAAGGATTTGTTATGTGCTTCTAATATCAACTTTGGAATATTATTAAGGAAGGATGATTGGAATACTAGAGATGGTCCTTCTAGTCAACCATAGTATTTTCACCATCTTTTATCTTTGAAATTTTGTTATTATCCCTTTTTAATTTGGTACTATTGTGGAAAATTTTGGTGTTTTCATCACCTTCCTTTAACCAAGTCTCGCTAGATTCTTGTTTCCAAAATATTTCCTCTTCAGCTAGGATGTCCTCCAGTGTCAAGCTGAGGTCCTTTTCCTTGAGATTACATGCTTTCATTTGTTCTTCTCTTCATGATTTCTAAGTTGGCTCTT
Organism: Cupressus sempervirens; assembly: GCA_028749045.1. Lineage (NCBI taxonomy): Eukaryota > Viridiplantae > Streptophyta > Pinopsida > Cupressales > Cupressaceae > Cupressus > Cupressus sempervirens. The sequence continues at coordinate 759,787,146 of CM053789.1, read as the reverse complement.
TCTTAGTCCAACTCAATCTCAGCTTTGAGAAAAAAGATGTTCCCAAATTTAATTTTATTCCATTAGATAATGTTTTGTTTAATTAGTTTGAGTTTTTGAGCTACCTTATACATTTTGGAACCTGAAACTTCAAAGATTATTGACCATTGTTTTAGTAATTTAATCAGAGATTCATCTTTGAACCACATATGTTCAAATTTAAACAAGTTTCTAGCTGGAGTATCCCTTAAGTCTAGTTTCAAAAGAACTGAGTAGTGATCTAACCCAAAGAAGGGGAGGGTTTCAAATTTGATATGAAAAAAATTGTGGGAATATTTCCTTATATGAACAACCTATCTAGTTTCTCTGCTATTTGACTAAAACCCTGCCTCCTATTATTCCAGGTGTAAGAATTGTCCTTGGATTTTATTTCTAGAAGGGCAGATCAAGCAATCCAATTATTGAAATCCATTTATGATTGAGATAATTTAGCCAGAGCCCATCATTTTTCTATTGTCAATGAAATTGCATTGAAATCCCCTCCCAAAATATAAAGGGATTGTAGGGACTGAAGATGACAATCAATGTCTAACCAAAGGCTTCTCTTATCTATTGTGGGAGTAATCCCATAAAGGTTAATTAACAAGAATTGAAGATTAAAGTTAAGAAAAAATATATGATCACTCTTCCAGTATCTTTCAATCCTGAAAGGAGTAATGCTGACTATATGGGGGATCTAGATGATAGACAAACCCCCCAAAACCCTTATTGTTGGGTTACTAATGATATCTCTAAAACCCAACCTCTTTTTGAAAGCAATTGTCTCTTCCTAATTCATTTTAGTTTCTTGAAAAATAATAATGTCTAGTTTATATTGACGTAGACAACATTTAAGCAAGCATTGTTTGTTAGGAGCATTAAGACCCCTAACATTCCACGTAAGGACCTTTATTTCCCCTTCGGAAGAACCTTCCCCTTCCCTGCATCAAATAAGTCAGTCAATTTGGTTTGGCCTTCTACCTCTGCATCTTGAGATCTAAGCTCATTTAATGATTTCCTACCTCTCTTTTTAAGAATCCCTAACAAGTTAGAAGAAGCAAGAGCTTCCTAAGACTATTCTAATCCAATGAGATTATCAGTTTCCTCTATACTTAGAAAATCATTTCTAAGGTCCTCATGAGTACATCCTTCACCCCCAAGCTCCAAGACCTTCGCAATTAACTTTTTATTCTCAATAGTCAAATCATCTTTGACAAAATCCCCAATGAAGGCATTAATTAGATCTTTTGTGAGTTTCTCACAGAAATGTTATTTTTCCTCCTTGTTCATCCCATAAATGGAGGCCTTATCATTACTAGAAGATAGGGAGTCCTCTTCTAAAGGAGGGTTTTGAAGGGCCATATTAATGTGAATAGTGGGTTCCAGTTAATTACAATCCCGAGGAGGGGTAAATATGGCATTAATATCCCTGCCAATATCATCATCTTTTGTCGGAGCATGCTCTAAAATAGTATATGAATTGTTAACTACCAGAGATAGCCCCGAGTCAGCAATAGTCATAGAGCGGGGAGTCATGGGAGCCACTTCCACTAACTCCTAATCCTCAACAATTTCACCTTCCTCCACGATAGGATCTAAAGGAAGGACCTCATTTTCTTCTACATGAGAGGATACTATTCTAGTAATAATAAACCCTCCACCCTCAAGATTGAAGGATATGTTAATATTTGAGTTAGGTTTAGAGACCCCAAAAGTATCTAGTGTTTTTAGGTCTTTAATTTTATTGTGTTTTTTGCATGGAGGGGCTGGCCTAGTAATTTATCAGAGGTTTTCCCCCTAAAATTTTTTGATTTTAGATAATACAAGGAATTGTTAGTCATGACTCTAATATATTTAAGATTTAATTTTGAAATTTCCATTTCAATTAATAAATTAATATTACTAGAGGAGATAGAGCCATATTCTAGACTTTGAATATGCCTACAGAATTTCCAACACACCTCAGAATATTGCTCTACAATAGTAAGTTCAACCAAAATATCTCTAAATAGAACCCATTTCAAAACTTTCACATTATTAAAGGAGCTCAGATCAAAATTTGGTTCCCACTTAATAAATTTAAAGTGATAGCCCTTTAAACAAATTGGATCTCCATATAATAACATTTTTCTTAGTTCTAGAGAAGAGAAATCTAGGAAAGAATATTGTTACTGAGAGAAGACATTCTTACCTAGTCACCGTAGGTCAATTCCAACCAATCCCTAGCTAAGGTTCCTGATGGATCCTCTCCACACCATCTTGCTAAAAAAAATGACAATAATCTTAGAGCCCATTAGTGTAGATGTCTTTAATAATAAGGGTTTGGGGCTCATCTAAGGGAAGAGCAGGATTCTTAAAAATCCTAAGGAGGGCAAGGGGACTGGTTACCCACCATTGGCATTGAGGTTTGAGAAGAAGCACTTTGAAACTTTCCAGGGATGATTTTCTCAAGAACTCAATGCATTGGAAAAGGGCCCTTGGGCCTTGTAGAGGGGCCAAAAAGAATGGCATTAGTCCATGTTGCCTTGTTTGAAGAGCTAATGTGTAGAACACATATGTGGTCATATGTGATTTATCCTCAAACAACCCTCAGGGTTTACATCTTTGCCCTTTTGGAACCCATCCTTCTCCAATCTTCTCCTTTTAGTCTCAAACTCGATTGGACATTTAATTGTGTTGGCATAATTGAGCCCTAGGGCATCTTTCTTCTTCGTTGAAGTTAGGTGATCTTCCATCTAAGAAGAAAAATAATGTCTTTTTGAAATCGAAGCCAACAACTTGGTATAAATGGAGCCAAACTGGTTAGATGAGACAATCAAACTCAGAGGAGCTAAAGAAGAAGTGTTGTAATCGAAAGGTAGTCGCCGAGGCCGAAAAACATACCATTTTCACTCTCGAGCCATCCCACATGCACACATTTTTATTAAAGTACACAAAACATTAAGTTTTATATAGAACACTTTCACAAATTATACATGTGTAGATATGTACGCACACACACACACATATACATGTGTGTGTGTGTGTGTGTGTGTGTGTGTGTGTGTGTGTGTGTGTGTGTGTGTGTGTGTCTAGTAGAGAGTTGTAGAATATTTTAAGAGTTAGAGAATCTAACAAGAACCAAAGTTACTAAAAGAAAACTACAAAGTTCAAAATTTGTTGAAAAGGTAAGAAGGTTGGCCAAACGAAGGAGCTATATAACATAGAGATTAGAATGTGTTTACTCATTTATAAATTAAAAAGACAACAATATTTACATGATTCCCTTAATGTTAAATCTTGATGTTAAATGTCGCATAAAAGTTAACAATATAATAAGTATTGCTTGACCTTAAGCTTAGTGTTCCTTACAACAAACTAGGTTAATAGACACCAAATTACTATTTTATTCATTACATATTTATATTAATTTGGAATCTTTTTCAAAATAGAATATATAAATCTTAAAACTTTACTAATTTAATAATTATATATTATTTATTATGTATTAATATTAATTAATAATACATTTAATATAATTATTGTCATTCAATCATGGATCTTGTGTAATTGGCATGTCCTTTAAAAAAAAAAAAAAAATTAATATTAAAACTAGCAAACTTATTATTCCAAAATGGTAAATCAAGATCACATGCCAATTTAGACAAAATATTGATTAATATTTTTTTGTAGATGGTTCAAATTTCTCACAACAAACAATCTCAAATTAATAACTTCTTTTGGACAACACCTTATTGGTTTTGATAAATTGGCTAATAGCATATCAACTTTTATAAATTTTCTTTAGCAACTTTGGGCATCTTTAGTGCCTACTGACTTTATGACAATTGTCATAAACTATTATTCATTACAAGCTAGTTTATTCCATTTTGATTTGTGAATATTTAACACTCAATTTAATTTTTAAAATTGGTTTTGCATGTTTAATTTTGGTTCCAACTTTAGTCACTCTTGTTGCAAGAGTACAACGTCATAATTGTTTATCATTAAGTCAACCTTATTTTATGACAATGTTGTATTATGGCTATGTATTCTATAAGTTTTTTATCGTTGTTAAAGTTGGTGTAAAAATTGATACCTAGTGGAGAAGGTTTCCATGTAATCTAAGGATGCAAGTCAAATGATGTAGGATGAGAGTCAAGGGTTACAAGAGCATACTTTCATTATTATTGTAAGTTTGGAAAGTTTTCTTTAAAAAAATTGTGAACTTTCTTTGTACGATGTTTAGATAATTTATTAGTTATCGTTTTATATTTTTTTCTATGGTCACAAGTGTAACCAAAGGAGAAATTTAGTAACAAATGCTATAACTAAACTAATAAAAAAATCAGACATATTATAGATAATTTGTAACATATTTTGTTGTTTATAACATATTATAAAATATGATGTACTTCAATAATGAAAACCAATAAGATTTCATAATACATCCATTTTAAGAAGTTGGCACATTTCACTATGATCTCTTTTTTTGCTTAGTACATTGTTATAATTCTTTGAACCCCATTTTCCTATAAATGTTGCTTAAAACACCAATATGTATCTCTTTTGATCATTTGCATACACTAGTCAACCTCTCATATATTCCCCTTTTTCAATCCACAGTACATCAATTTTCTATCTTATTATTTGCCTAAATCTATGTAAGCCCTACCTTATCTAAACATTATATATTTAATACCTTACCAAAAATCTAGATTTTTTTAATTATACATGGAAAAGTTATGCTTCAATTTGAGCTTAACGAGCTTAAATCAACAGTACATAGTTATTTAATGCCCAAGTTCACCCTCACTCTACACTTGCAATCATAAGGGCATCAAGTATGGGACACCTACAAACATAAGAAATGATTCACCTTATAGAAAATGGAAGAAGAAAGAATTCAAAATGAAAATATATTTAATAAGGTTTGCACCAAAGAAAATATTTTGTTCATTTTGAGTTATATAAAAAATACAAACTTTCATTTGCATCAAGTTATAAACACCTAACTCAATAGTGACAAGGTAGAACCATAACAATAAAAATAAGATAACAATGAAAGGTTCTCACTGAGCCCATCAAGGATCAAGTCTTGATGAATGCAAGGTTCCAACATCATAAGGGATGAGGTCAGGATCATGGCCCGAATGATTTTGGTGATGTAGATGCTCCTTAGTCCTAGGCTTTAAGTAGAAGAGGTTTTATGGTACAAGTGGGCTTGTATTGGGTTTCTTAAAAGATTTGTATGGCAACCTTAGCTAGTTCATAGCTAGCAAGATTTGTGCCTTTGCTGGGTTGCCTCGCAGGTCTGAACCATCCACAGAGAGAGAGAGAGAGAGAGAGAGAGAGAGAGAGAGAGAGAGAGAGAGAGAGAGAGAGAGAGAGAGAGAGAGAGAGAGAGGTCCTGATTTGACAAGATTTCAACTACCTTAAGAGAATGGGAAAACCTAGGAATTAGATAAAAACCATTATAGGTGATTCATTACAAGCCAATAGGGCCAACTAACAAGACATTTGGTCTTTTCCCCTTTGAACTCTATACAATTTAGGTGGGTATACCTTGGACTTTATCCTCAATATTCCTTACAATGTTGTTTATCATAAATTCTAGTATAACAAATATTTGCCTTTTCTTCTTCTAATCTAGAGAAGAAAAAAAGGACACGGGATAGCTAATCCTCCATACCCTAAAGCTCTCTAGACCAAGTACAAGCTAGCTTTTCATATTCATAAAACAAAACACAAGACATAGTAGATTTTTTATTTAAAATTCAGATACTTCATAGCATTATCTCAACTTGTTCAACACTCATTCCTGACCAATGATTTATCTGGATTTTTATTCACAGAAATGACACATAGAGTGTTGACCTTATGGCTAGACTATTTGTCAATTAGTGCCAAAACACTTAGTCATTTGGTTGGTTACATTTTCATTGAGCACCATCGAGTTAACCTTGCAAGCAATGTCAACTGAGCATGAAGTGTTAACTGAGCAGAGCAACTAGCCATGTTAACGAAGAAGAGTAGATAGTAGTGTTGACCGAGCTGCAATAGTAACCGAGTTGTTGCAGTGTCAACTGAGCTCTTCAATGTTTTCCCAGTCATCAGTGTTAACCGAGTTCACACCTGCTCCTAGGTGATCAATGTGGACCGAGCACCGGTGTCAACTAAGTGCCAGAGATTGCAGTATTCACTATGTTGTCAAGTATTAGTATATCGCCTAAGTGGACTTCTGAACCTGAGTGTCAACATTGAGCCGACTATGTGAAGATTATTTAATATGATATAGTAGCCGACTTTAGAAGGTAATTAGTCGGATTGGTATAAACATGAGATATCTTGTCATATCCAATTATGAATGAAATGTATGGAATATGAAGAACATGTGAGTTTTAAGATTGATTAAAGGCTACAAGCAGTATAAAGAAAAGTCTCATCCATCACATTAAGGTGATCATTTTACATCAAAGGAATCTCATTCAGAAAACCAAGTTGTAGAGTAGAGATCAACTACTGGTTCATCCTAACAGATGCATCAGTCAAATCCTCTAACAAGGTGAACTTAACAGTCTTATGCAGAATCTCCTAACCGAGTGCATACTTCATTGTGTTGTATAAATCTTTTTGCAAGGTGGACTTAATAGTCCTTGTTGCTCCTAACAAGGCAGATCACCAGAAGTAATCAATTGTAACCCTTAACAGGCCAACTTTATACTGTAGTACTAAAGCTTGTGGGTATCATCCCCACCCCAGTTTTACTTTCTATTTGGAAGGTTTCTAGGTTACCAAATATTGTGTCAAGTGTTATGAATGTTTTATTACTTTGTCTTTCATGCATGCAATTAGATCAGATTAGTCTATGAAAGGATTAATTGATTAATTGAAGTAGAACCTTTATTGGTTCTTGATTCATCTCCCCCCCCCAAGTCACCTAGCCTTCTCTACATTTGCAACATATAGTAGATCTATTCCCTCACTTTGTGAAAAGAAAAGTAAGTACTCAAGATCTTATTCTTATCAAAATATCCCTATGAAAACTTTAATTCTCTTAACTCATATCAAGCACTTACATAATCCATTTGATTATAAGCAAAATATGAAATAGGATATTAATTCGAGATGAATTACAACTGAAAATCAACAGACTTTGTTATCAAATCTCAGAAAAATAAAATAATGCAAGCAGAGACAAGATCCAAATTTGTGCAACTAACTCATAATATTCCTTCATTTGTATTAATTGACTCGAAATAATACAATGAGATGTTAGATCTTATAAACAAGGAACAGAGAATAGAGAACAATCTTATATAACAAGGAACAAAGAACAATCCTATACAACATTCTTGGACCGAGTCAAAAGATGATAATACCCTTTCATTCTATCAAAAATCGGATCCATCTCTAGCCTTGGGAACTCACTTATATAGATGAGTTGCAACAAGCTTCAAGCATAAAGATCATGACACATGTCATCATCTCATGCGAACTTCAATTTGTTACAAACTATCAACAAAAGTTAATCATCTAACAAGTTGATGTGATAGTTTGTAATCACGTAACCATATATCTTCTTTCACTTCTCTGCATTTTTTCTTATCCAAAATATTCCTTTATTATTTATTTTGTGGTGGGCAATCCTCGTGATTTGAATCATCGGCTGGGATGTATCTTCTAACCCACTCAAACTCATCATCAGTTGGCCATGTATGTTTCAAGATATGATCTACCACCTACCTATATGGAAAATAATTAACTATGGTATGAGTGACTTCTTTCTCAAAATTTTCATAAAATATACCAGAGTTAACCAACTTGGAGATTCATTCTTGAAAAAGTCTCATGTCCATATTATCCGCTATTTTTCTCACCATGTTATTTACCATCATAATAGCCTATGTTCTCCAAGTGGAAAAATCTTTGATTATGTCTTTATCCAAAATGGGTGGCACCAAAGTATCTTGAAAACCTTGCATTAGGCCCTTTAATTCCACCATCTTGCTCTCAATGTAATTTGGTACGGCAAAGAAGTTTCTAAGTGATTTAACAATTTTTACTGTGGCCATCACACTTGGGGGAGGATTAGGGTCTATTCTTACGCATAACTCAATTTGTCTAATTTTCTTATTCCACTCTACCCATTTATGACATGTTGGCTTAACCAACCCCCTATCATCCTCCCTTTTGCTAATGGCCAAATAAAGAATTTTGAGTACTTCATGAATCCTAAACAATTCAGAATTAATCTTTTCAAACAAAAACATCAATGCCGTCCTAACCATAACTTCTTTGTTGTAGTCAAATCATTATGTATGTTCTCTAACTGCATTTATAAATCTACAACCTCTTTTATCATAGCATCATCACTCTTCTTTGAAGAGGTTTCCTTGGGATGTGCTGACACAAATGATGGGACAAAAGGTACTATGCTCAATTACCTTCATGAGGTAGCTTCTTCTCTACTAGGTCGTTGATCCATGCCAGAGTTCTTAGATGTCTCAAGCTCGACTATCTTTTTTCTAACACATTTATCTAGTTTTGCAAATTGGCATTTTCTTTATTTTCTATTCATAGGCTGCATACAATGGTTATACCTTTCCTGTAGTTGTTCATAGTTCTTCTATGTCCCTTTTGCAACATTATGAGCATAGGCTAAAATAGGGTAGGAAAGACCAAGTAGCTAAAATAGCTAAATCTTCACTATACTACATTCCAGAGATAGACCCCTCAGCCTCTCTCTTTGGCCTTTTTAGCCTCATGTTTTTCATAATTGAATCAGATGCAATTGCATTAGCAATATTAAGATTTGGCAGTAACTGAATTCCTGAATCTTTAACGATTTTTCTTCCTTCCTTTGGGATAATAGCATCAAATCTTATCATCATTCCATGTTCAACCTCTTTGGCAAGATCATCAAGATCATCATGTGGCCTTCATATCCTTTTCTCCTCTTCCATTTTGAGGCAATCCTCCCTATAATATTGTCATATAATTGCTTGAAGGGGACTAATTTAACAAATCCATCATCAACTACATCCACCTTAGAAGACTTTGTTTTCAATTCTCTTTGGAATAGTCATTTTAATTCTTGTGTAGTAATATCAAAGATTGGTGCTCTAGGGACTTGAAGATCTTTTCTTGCTACATATTCTTTAGGAACATAGATGTATGCTTCTTCTTCAACATCATCATCTCCATAAGGTAGATTCAATTCCCCAAATTACTCTATACCTTGAATGCTCTCTACATCCCTTATAGTCTCTTTTTTATCAGTCTCCTTTTCTTCAAGTATATCATCGCCATGCCTTTCATGTTGTGAGACTATTGGAGGTGGTCTTGGAGATTCTAGAGATGGAGAACTTCTTGCTGGATCTTTTGGTGCTATTACTTCCATACTTGGTATTTTAACTATTCTCGGATCAGTGGCCTCTCTCCCATTCTCCTCCTTTAACACAATCTTGAACCCTCATGGGTTTGTGATTCATCTCTTATCCTTTTGTGTCCCCTTCTTTCTTTAGGAATTATATCAGCAGATTGCAATAAAACATTCAAGCTTTCTGCATCCCAAATTGTTCCTCCCATCCTTGATGATTGCAAAATGGTAAAAAACTATAAGGTCAGGAAAGAAAGTTCATTTTCAAGCCTTGTTTTGGAGGGAAATCAATATCTTGGAGCATGGCAATCTGCCTCATGACTTAAAGAAAACCAATCCTCAGTGGAACATACTTGGGTAGCACAAAAAGCCTTCCTAGAAATTCATATATTCTGATGATTGTGGTATAAGGGTAGAAATAAATATCTCCCCACTGGTCACACATCTTTGGTTTTGTGTTAAAATCAATAAGCCTCAAGAAAATTTTCGAAGGACGACAAAAATCATCAACCATTGACACAATTCTTCTTCTCAGAGCAATTCCAAATTGATTTTCAAATATCACAAAGCTAGAACCCTCCTAGTCCATAGAAAAAATAGTTGACCACAACTGGACAGGCAACATTTCATTATTCTTTTCAAGCTCAAGATCCATGTACTGTGCAAAGTAGTTTTTGTTATGAAAAAGAATCATATGAACAAGTAATGAGTACCATTTGAAACCTACGAGTCCCAAGTAATTGTAGCATGTGGATGTCTACAATTCAAAATGACGTGACAACTTTTAAATCCATTGTAAAGCCATGAATTTGTGTGAAATAACTATCACTTTGCCAGGTTGAAGAAAGCTTCTCTTCTCGACTATATACCGAGTTTAAACATCGATCATTGATCATCACCTAACTTACATCAAACGGCTGAGAACTCCCTTTAACATTCACTGACCACCCAACTCATCATCTGGGACCTATCACCAGCCAATAAGAGATCAAAAGAATGATTACATAGGCTCCTTTGAAAATTCCACATACTGAAGCAGACAGTACACATGGAAGCATCGCATTGCATTGCCATACATCTGCCAAACCCTCATGCTAGAACACACATCATTGATTGAACTATACCTAAGCACATGGACAACTGAACTTCATCATGCAATTAAGTCCCCGCCATCGATTTATCCCTCGTGCACAATTCTCTGTTTTAAGTGGCAATGTAATACCTTGGTGCAAGGTAGACACGTGGAAGCATCACGCTTCATCGCCATGAGAAAACAAATTCCTTGCAAGACAACGTGGGTTGTCCAATCTTCTTTAGAATTAAAAAACGTAAGTGCTTACGTGATTGAACTTGCTAACACTATCCACGCGGCCCAATCATGTGTCAAGTCCCACTGGAAACCCTTCCTGTCGATCAAGACACGTGTCAAGTTCTTGCTTCCTCGAGTTTGAGAGAACATTATAGTCATTGATTTAAACAAGAGGACCCACATGTTATGAAAGGCAAATTGGACCCACACATCCAAGTGGCAACATTTCAATGTCTCTATTGCACAACTCATACTTCTAACCCATTTATATTGGTTGACATGGACACGTGTGGACCAATCAATAAGTAGTAAGCTCTCGTTGGAATTGGTCCACTGAATAGCTTAAGCTTGAGTCTTACTCCATGTGGCAACATCTCGATTTATCGCTATAGCTGCAATCACAATTTGTGAGTTAACAAGGACCGTCGATGCCCATATTCATATTTGAAAACATACCAGCCCATCTCTTGGACATGCATCACCATTGCGTTATATTGCCATTAAGGGAGGGATATCTAGTGAACATGAGATGGTCGTTGATTTGTTTCGGCTACTAGCTCAAAAAGAAAGGTATCCAGCCCAACATCGACCACATGGATACATCGTGTGTTCTCGCTAAAAGAGATGTCAGAACTTGTGAAGAAACACGTGCCATTGATCATATGCCCCATCGTTTTCATGTGCACTTAAGACCAAAGTTTATTCATTAGTTAAAATGTTGACCACGGGTGACAAAAAGATTAATACCTAGGGTATACGCAACAGGGGCCCTACCATGAAAGAACAACCCTTGTCTTTAAGTCATTGTCATATTTAAAAGGGAAGTCACGGTGTCATAACTTAAAAGAATAACGCCGAGGTTTAAAACACAACACGATGGTGGGTACCCCTCTTTTAAGTGAGGCAAAAAGTACTGAAGGAATAGGACTTGCGAAATTTTCAAATTCGACCAAGGGTTTCGAACAAAAAACTCCTACAATTAGGATTTTTTCAATAGAGGGACAACAAAATGATGAGAAACACAAACAAAACAAAACTCAAAAAAAAATTGTTAAATAATCAATATATTCATGACTCATACACCCACACCAACATCTCTGTACATACATATCACTAACCAAACAACCATATCACACTTCTCTTCTACAATTCCCTATTTATTTATTATTATTATTATTTGCTAGAATATTGCATACACCAAAAAAAAACAATAATTAGTTTAAAGATTAAATAAAAATTTCTTCAATCAAGAATGCTACAAAATGACAACCAAATAAGTGCTATAAGTTTTTTTTTTTCTTAGGACAAACATACTCATCACTAATACATTCGTTTTTTGTGTATTTTCAACGAATCATTGCAGGAAAATTTTCATCTTGATAGATTTGACTATTTTGTTTATTGATAAGTAGGAGATGATTTCCACAGCTAGTCAAATTTTGATGTGAATATCAGGATTTTGTTTATTCATTACCAAGCATTTAAATTTATCACAAGGTCTAATGATTTATTTTAATTGTCCTGTGTCCTAGGGAATATTACGGTACCGAGGGCATAGATTTGAGGATGATGAGGGAAACGACTTAGTAGTAGCTTCACGTGTCATTTTAAAGCAGAACCAGATTAACAAATACGCTTGAATAATATAACTTCTGGAATTGTCCCATGTCAGAACAAAGTTAAGCAGACATAACTCTCATAACTATTAATCTCCCTGCATGAAAAGCTGAGGTATACAAAGTCCAGGTATCTCAAATCAAAATTATCCTTCTTACGCAGCTGCAACACCACCTTCACCATTGAGAAGCATTTTGTTGAAGTGCCATACACCTGTTAAGAAAACGATACACTTTAGCATTGACATTCTAAACCATTGAAAACATAATATTTTCATAGTTTTCATTAGGATGCCAAATTGAACAAAATAGGAACACAAGGCATCTTAAGACTGTTTGCAGTTTCTTTCTGTGGTTAACATTCCACTCATTGTTAGTGAAGTGTGTTTTTGTAAGGCTCTCATAAACCACTTCTCAAAAAAAAAAGGGGTTTTTGTAAGGCTCTCATAAAGCAACATAACTATCAAGGAATTAACTTTAACAGATGATATACAAAATGGATGAACCATAGGTTAGGAATTGAATCATAATGGTAATGGGCTCATGAGTTACTGCCTTACCATGTCCTTGTCCAATTCTCCTCAATTGAGCAACATATTCAGAAACCTTTTTTATATCCTCCACCTACAAAGCAAACAGGCTAAAAGACTATTAAATACCTAAGAAACCAAGAAAGACAACCACTGGAACAAACTATAAAACAATTCTTGAATTATACGTCAAACTCAAGACAGAGTAGATTACCTGCTTTGCAAGGAAGTTACCCTCTATGAAATCTGTCATTTGTGCATCGTTACACTGTGCAGCAACCTGCAACACAAACCATTCAATTCGATGTAGAAAATGGTAGATAAATAAATAATTAAAAAGGCAAATGCCAAGAATCGAAGTCAATGTGAAATTAAAATCAGCTCGTTTAATCTTAAAATTCCTCTTACATTATGTAATTTGAGAAGCTTTTCATTATTGAGTTTTTCCAAAGCCAATGCAAGCTCCATGGCTGTCAACATAACAGAAAGTTTTATGAATGCAATCAAGTGTGAATATCACCAAAAAATCACTTGGGATGAAGGAATAGGAAATGTAGTTAATGATATGCAATTGTACAAAGCTTAATGTGTGATTCTGCAATGAATAAAATAAACAGCTCAGGCTGTAAATCAAATAATTGTAAGCATATAAAAATTTCTATACAGGGAATATAGTTTATTATAACTTCTTCAAGAAAATAACTCACAATACAAGGCATCCCCTTTCTCTGGATGACCAAATTCCATCACAGGCATCAATATGGATTGAAGTTTTACTTTACCACCTCGTATATTCTGGTCTCCAATAAATCCTCAAAACAGGTTATTTACATTGAGGGCATAAGCCAATATAAATGATTAAAACTAAAACAGAATAAAGCAATCAAGTTTTAGCTTAGAGATATGTTAAGAAAAAATTTCTACCAGGTACTGCATTAGCTTTACTGCATGGTCACGTTCCTCATCACTTGCATCTTTGAAATATCTGCCAAAAAAGAACACGAAAATATGCTTTTAGAAGCTGTGCTAACATAGCAAATCCAAACCAACAATTAACAATACATTCTCTGACAGCACACAAGGAGTATAAAGAAGAAAGTGTGTGCAGGGTCTGGTCTCAACATTTATAGTGAGACTGAACCAAAATTATAGGTCTGTATAGTCCGAAGAGGCCAAAGGTTTGAATTAAGAGAAGTGCAGAATATGTATGCCTTGTATGGTGGCAGCCCAGTTCACCACCTCTTTGTCTATGCCTGGGAGTCTCAAAGGGAGCAAAAATTAGCTTATATAACATGCACATAATGAAACTTCAAAGTTAATAATTTTCTAGTGCAATTCTGCTTGAATTCAATACATATGAGATCCAAATTAGTTTGAACTCCCTAACTTATGCCCTGGGAAAGGAAGTGCTTGTTAAGAGAGTGAGAACCTATTTCCTAGGGATCAATGTCAATAAAACTAACAATTGCCACAAAAACTGAAACGCATAACTTATGGTGCCCTGGCTTTGGTATCTTAATCTATGGATAGAAAAGATGGATAAAAACTGAGCTATGTTATTCTTAATTCCTTTTTGTTAGCTGCAACCAACCCCCCATGTTAGGCATTTTGACCTCATTCGTATGTAGTCATATAGTCCCTTTATGCCTGTGCATTTGGTGGTTTATTCTAGGGCTAGTCTTACTGCATGCCCATTCCGTTTACAGTATCGTAAAGTATTATAGATACATTGGCTAAATGGCTGTGAAACAATAGTTTACAAGGCATTAATACGTTTCAATTTTGATGATAAAAAATGATTAAATTAGTGTCAGCTTTTGTTAAATCAGTAACTCTGATCAACGTACTGATCTGACTGTGCAGATCGCACAGACCTTAGCATTCTCGAAATGCCTTATGAAGGCCTAGATTTATATTACTCCTTTGATAGGCATGATCAGCGTCTCCCTTGGGTTTTATTTGTTTGTGTTAAACCTTAACTAATCCTAGTTAATATTGTTTACATGTCATTACATCCTTTAGGCGCCGATTATGAGGAGTTTATGGGCCGACCTAGATAGGGTCATGTCCCTTCAAGGGACATGCCCTTTGGGTAAGGTATTTATGTAGGGTGTGGTTGTAGTTAAAGGGCACACAAAGAACATAAAGTCTGCTCCTTTAAGCAAGTCTGCCCTATTTGAATACTTTCAAAAATAGAACATTTCAAGATAATTAATATATTATTGACATCTCTTTATACAAGTCAGACTTAGGGAAGATCATCTTCAGCAAGCACAATAGAAGGTATAATCTAAAGTTTGATCACACAGGATTTGCAGAAACTTTACATGGTATCAGAGCTCTGGTAGTCGAACCTAGGCTCTGCAAATTAAACAATCAGACTTGATATATATCTAGCATCATTATTCTATCTTCAATGGCATACACAATCAAACCCGAGGGCAGGTTTGATGGGAAAGAACATTTTGATGCTTGGAAATCCAAAATCACGATGATTCTTGAAAAAAAATGATGTAAAACAGTTTGTTGATTTAGCATCCAAACAACCTTCTGTTGAACCCAATAAAACTATTTGGAGTAAAGGAAACACGAAAGCCATGCAGATCATATTAGATGGAGTGAAAAATGAAATAGTACCCATGCTAACAAAACATCAAATAGCATTTAATATGATGAATGCATTATTAAATGTATATGAGGTCAACGATGCAACTAGAGTCCTCGCACTAAAAAGACAACTAAATCATATACAGATAAAGAAGGGAGAATCGATGAATTTTTACGTCTAAGGGTTGCCTCTCTAAGAGAAGAACTTGCAAGTATAGGAACCATAATTGATGACAAGGAACTAACACCGATGGCTATAGATGGGTTACCAGATTCATGGAAAATGTTCACACGAGTAAGTGTTAGAGACAATCTTCTTGACTTCGGGAGATTGTCTTCAGGAAGAATCTAGAAAACTTAAGAAAGGAGGAAAGTTGAAAACTGAAGATGAAGAACTTCATGTTCTTAACACAAATTCCTATAAAGGTAAGAAGAAGCACTTCAAGAAGAAAAAGGTAATCAAAAGAATGACAAATTTAAGAAAGATCTATCCAAAATAAAATGCGAAAAATGCAAAAAATTTGGACACTATAGATCTAGTTGCCTTGAGAATTCTAAGCAACAAGTAAATTGTACGAACATTACTAGGAAAGAAGATAAGTATAATCCTGAGAATCGTGTATTGTATTCGACACTATCAAATGAAGTATCAAGCAAGGCATGGGTGATTGATAGTGGATCATCTCGACATATTACAGGATACAAAGAAGCACTAGACTCTATATCAGAAGAAATTGATGGCAAAGTCACCATCACTGATAATTCAACACATTATGTCAAAGGAATTGGGAATTGCACCTTGAAACTGAGGACGAGTAGTGCTCTACAACTCAAAGTAGTACTCTATGTACCAAGAATAAAAAGGAATCTAATCTCGGTTACAACCCTTAAAGATGATGGACATGATGTTGCATTCATAGACGGTAGAGTAATGACTTGGTCTAAGAACTCCTCATTTAAGAAAGCAAAGTTGACTGGTAAAAGAAAGCAATACTTGTACGAGCTAAATACAAAATCTTGTCAACCTATTCAAGCCTTAATTCATGAAGCTGCTGATATAAACGAAATATGGCACAGAAGGTTAGGACATCTAAATTTCAAAACCTTATCAACTATGGAGAAGATGGTTATTGGTTTACCTAAGCTGAATAAAGATCACTCGAGCATATGCAAAGGATGCGCTCTGTGTAAGAACAAGTCCATTTCATGATAGCACTAGGAAAACTAACAATGTTTTGGAATCAATCCACTCAGATTTATGTGAACCTATGTCTATTCCTTCTCGTGGAGGATTTTGGTACTGTATACTTTTTATAGATGACTTCTCTAAAAAACTTGGATTTACTTCTTAAAGTGTAAAGAATCAGAAGAAATCCTTAAAAGATTTAAAGAATTCAAAACCTTAACTGAAAACTTATCAAGACACAAAATTAAAACTCTTAGGACTAATAATGGAAGGGAATATACCTTAGATTTGTTTAAAGAGTTTTGTAAAGAAACGGAAATTAAGAGGGAGTATACCATTCCTTATGATCCACGCAAGAGCTATGATATTTGATCAAAATCTAGAATATTATCTTTGGGCAAAAGCCTCTTGTATTGTTGTCTATATTCAAAACAGAAGTCCTCACTCCTACCTTAGAGATAAAATTCTTGAAGAAGTCTTTACTAAGATTAAACCTAATATAAGTCACCTTAAGATTTTTGGGTGCCCAATATACATACATGTCCCAAAAGAAAAAAGAACTAAGTTAGAACCCTCCTGGAGGAAAGGTATTTTTGTTGGGTATAGTGAAACATCTAAAGCATATAGGATTTTCATACTTGGTCAGAAAAATACTGAGCTTAGTAGGGATGAATATTTGAAGAAAATTTAGCATTCAAAAGAGCCCTAAGTTCTGGAGATCCATCTCCCTTACCTAGTTTTGAAGAGAATATTGAATCTGAGTTTCAAAGGGAGAACATTGAAGAAATTGAAAATGAAATTCAAGATTTTAATCTTGAGGAAACTCAAAATCCAAAAAAAAGACCACTTTGGGCCATTAAGACAGTAGAGGAAGCACAAGAGTTCGCTATACCATCCAGAACCTTCAGAGCATGCAAAAGACCCAAAAGATTTTCTAGTTATGCAGAAAACATGAGTGATTTATCTAAATCAGAACCAACTAATGTTTCAGATGCTATTAAACATACAACTTGGAAGGATGCCATGACGGAAGAATACCAATCCATTATGAAGAATGATGTTTGAGAAATTGTTCCAAGACTTGAAGGAAAATCGGTTGTTTCTTCTAAGTGGATATTTAAAATCAAGCATGCTACTGACGGTAGCATTGAAAAATATAAAGCTAGATTCATAGCCTAGGGATTCTCTCAAAAAGAAGGGACTGATTATGAAGAAACCTTTGCTCCTATTTGCAGATACACCTCTATAAGAGCAGTCCTAGCTATTTCAGCATCGAAGGGATGGAAAGTACATCAAATGGATGTAAAAACAATATTTCTAAATGGAAAGATTACAGAGGTGTATTTGGAGCAACCTAAAGGATTTGAAACTCATAAACCTAAAGTTTTTGTTTGCAGGCTCAAGAAAACTCTCTATGGACTTAAACAAGCTCCAAGAGCGTGGTATGAAAAAATTGATAAGTATCTCACCAACTTAGGATTCTCCAAAAATGAAGCTGATCCAAATCTATATTATAAAAGAGATAAAGATGATATGATTATTTTGATATTGTATGTTGATGATTTACTAATAACAAGTGATGATCATCTTGTAGATCAATGCCAGAAAGATCTAATTAGAGAATTTGAGATGAAAGATTTGGGACTCCTTCATTACTTTCTAGGATTAGAATTATATCAGAATTCTGACAGCATTATACTTAATCAAGGAAAGTATACATTAGATATCTTGAAGAGATTTGGAATGTGGAACTGCAAGTCTGTGCCTTCTCCAATGGAGACTATTCTACATAAACTTAAGGAAGCAACAACAGAATCATCCACAATAGATTCTACTCTCTAAAGATAGATGATTGAGTCCCTTATGTACTTGGTAAATACAAGACCTAATATTTGCTATGCTGTTAACGCTTTAAGTCAGTTTATGTGTGAGCCAAAGGAGATTCACCTAGTTGCAGTCAAACACATTATGAGATACTTACAAGGCACTCTTAACCTTGGGCTCAAATATGAGAAAGTTGACTTGGATTTACATGGATTCAAAAACTCAGATTGGGGTGGAAGTGTTAGGATAGAAAAAATACTTCAGGATGTTGTTTCAGTTTAGTATTAGCAATGATACCATGGATATGCAGAAAGCAGACATCAATAGCACAAAGTTCCACAAAAGCCGAATACATTGCAGCAACGAGCAATGGCCTCTCGGGAAGCAGTTTGACTTAGAAAGTTACTTGTGGGATTATTTGGTCAAGCCATGAGTCCTACGATTATTTTTCGTGAATCCAATTTTTCATGACAGGTCCAAGCATATTGAAATTCCTTACCATTATGTTAGAGATATGGTAGACAGGAATACTGTAAAATTAGAATACATTTGTACTGCAGATCAGATAGCAGATATTCTTACCAAACCTCTATCTTGAGTGAAGATAGATCACTTCAGGAAAAGACATTTTGTAATATGGTTGAATTATGAAACATTTTGTATTCTTTAAATTATTATTAATAATTTTTATTGTCAGGCTATTGACTATTATGGGCTTCACCATTTGTATTCATTATGTAAAAGGTGACAATCTCTGAGATAATAAGTATAAAAGACATTATGAGAGATGAAAATCTCTTAGATAATGTGCTGAATGATATAGATCTACTATCAGATCTAGATGAGTTCAAGATCATGTTGTGATGTAGACATTACTATGCCTATGAGTCACAATTTGGATAAAGGAAGAATTATATTATTCTCTGGAGTTTATCCAGTGTTCTAGTAGATCTTAACTCTGGATCATGTTGTAATATAGGAATGTAGGTACCTATGAGTCACAACTTGGATAAATGAAGAATTTAATTATTCTTTGGATTTTATCTTGTATACTGTATTCTTTGCAATACTGTTATCACTAGTATCATTGATAAGTCATATTACAGATATAGTAATGTGACATAAGTATCATGTGCTCAATGATACCACATGCTAAGAAGATTCAGATAGATATAGGGTATCAATCTATGCTTATTCATTTGAATTTATGTTGCTAGATATGTTATCTCTCAATATGATTATCAAGTTAAGAGGGAGTGTTAAATCAGCAACTCTGATCAACATACTGATCTGACTGTGTAGATTGCACACACCTTAGCATTCTCGAAATGCCTTATGAAGGCCTAGATTTATATTACTCCTTTGATAGGCATGATCGGTGTCTCCCTTGGGTTTTATTTGTTTTAGTGTTAAACCTTAACTAATCCTAGTTAATATTGTTTACATGTCATTACATCCTTTAGGCGCTGATTATGAGGAGTTTGTGGGCCAACCTAGATAGGGTCATGTCCCTTCAAGGGACATGCCCTTTGGGTAAGGTATTTATGTAAAGTGTGGTTGTAGTTAAAGGGTACAACAAGTCTGCCCTCTTCAAATACTTTCAGAAATAGAACATTTGAGAATAATTAATATATTATTGACATCTCTTTATACAAGTCAGACTTAAGGAAGATCATCTTCAGCAAGCACAATAGAAGGTATAATCTAAAGTTTTATCACACAGAATTTGCAGAAACTTTACAGCTTTGATTAGAAAGGTATGACCGATTTTCGCCCTTATTTAAAATTTTACCATGTTTTGACAAAAGTAAACACTTTGGAATGAATCTATGAACTAGAGTACATGAGAAGGGCCTGGACCCAAATACACATCAGCCAAAAAGGTGAACAAAACATGTCTCGCAAGAAGTGAAAGAAAAGTCAACAAAAAAAGGGGAAACTAAAGCCTCACAAATGCTTTTGACTGGAGCATGGAACAGAGGCCGGTTTCGGAAAGAACCTAAAACCAACAACAAAACCGAGTTCAAGGTGGGTTGAAATCAAAACTTCAACGAAGGCATCAAAAGTGAGGAAGAACAAGAATGGAAAGACCTTCCATTCTTCAAATGAGAAAACTCAATTAAAGGATTCTTGCTTTTAACCTTGCACAAGAATCTTTTGCCATCATCAACATGGTTCTCAAAAGGCCTTTCAAAAACGTGTTCCTTAACTGAGGAATCTAGAACCTTGCCAATGTGATCACACATTGTAGTATCCAACACCATCCCATTAAAATATGACTGAGCACATCCTGCAGCACACATGACCTCATTGGAGTTCACACTACAAAAGTAAACACTTTTGACTGAATCTATGAGCTAGAGTACATGAGAAGGGCCTGGACCCAAATACAAATCAGCCAGAAAGGTGAACAAAACATGTCTCACAAGAAGTTAAATAAAAGTAAACAAAAAAAGGGGAAACCAAAGACTCGCAAATGCTTTTGAATAGAGTAAGGACACAAAACCCACCTCATTTTGAGCAGGAGAAAAACAACCACTTGGGTATCACTAAAAGTTCCAATGCAACTTGTTTGAGAGCTCACAGCATTGCGGGTGTAATTCTTAAAAACCCTAGAAGTGCAAACAAAAGCAACAACAAGGGCCTCAACAGAAAAAGGAAAGCATTTTCACCCAACACCGTAGTATTTTAGGAGGAATTTGAAACCCCTTCCTAAGAGAGCCCTAAATCACATGGCCATTTCCCAAGAAAAATAGGCCTATTTGAGGACTCACACACTTGAAATATCCTCATTTGCACATCTAGCCATAAATCTATGTGCAACTCCTCTTCATCATCAAAACTGAACAAACCCAAAAAAAACCTTTGGTGGGTATTCTCCCACAAAGCCATAAGAGGGATGTCCACCTTGTCCTCCAAAGAGCTGAAGAAACTTGCTACATCTCCAACCTCATTGCCAACATCCCCTTTGTCATCTCCATCCTTGCTCCAGCTTTGTACAAAAAAGGAAATCCCTTTCCTACATCCAACTTCATTCTCATGCTCCTTCCTAATTCCTCGTCCGCTTCAACTTCCTCGACATGTACCTCAATCCAAATGCCCCATTCCACATAGGGCCTCTCTATTACTTCCAACAAGGTTTGAACCTTGGTTATTGGCACTAGAGGCAAGAAGCCCCAGCATTTAACAGTAGGATTTTCAAAAAGTTGATTCTATGATTTCTTCTTATTTTGAAGAGATTTTACAACAACATTTCAGGTGCTTAAATGAAAAGTCCTAATATGTCATTTCTTGCATATTGACTTAACAAAACTTAAAATCAAATCATGAATCATGAGAAACTAAAAACTTAAAAAGATTTAGATGTGAAGATTATTTTCAGCAGTTATTTTCTAATACCACTCAACATCGAAGTAGACCGAATTTTCAGGGATGGACAAAACAGAACTTGGCCAATAAGCAAACAATTAGTTTTAATCTATAAAGTCCCCATCTCAAAGCAATACAATTAACAGCAAATAGCTGTCCTTTCTTTTGATTATCCAAGAGGAAGAGGACATAGAGCATCATTGGGTCAGAAACAAAGTCCTTGGCTTGTTCTAAATTCCAATTTTTAGTTGAGTGCACATCTTTTCATGTAATTCAAGTGAACTTAAGTTATTTCTAGGTGAAACTATTTTAAGTTGGGCATGTCTTTTTAGGCAACTTAAGTGATGCCTAGCCAAGGAAGTTAAGTTAGTCTCTCTTTAATGTACTTAAGTGACTTTATGACAAAACGCCAAGGAGGGCCCCGACTTCAAAGAGTTTCATTGGTGCACACTTTTGGTTTTTATTTTGAAGGGATTGAGTATCCTGGTTTTTGGTGAGACATATAAGCTCTCCCTAGTCAGAAGTGTGTTTGAATGGAAGAACTCTGATTTGTGAAACCCTAGAAAATTGCCAATTCTGGGCTGCCAGTATTCATCAGGTTTAGAGGCCAAATTAAGGACAATATTAGTGCTGCAGACTCATATTTGGGAACTCAGTCACAGGGTTCGCTTAACTTTGTGTATGAAGTTCGAAGTTAAAGAAAATTGTTCAAGTTTGCTCTTAAATTCGTACAACAAAAAGTCTGAGCTTTTCTGTTCAGAAATCACGAAAAAATTCATTGCTCATTGTGTCAATAAACCATATGAGCCCATTTGAGATCCAGAAACAACAACAGATATGAACAGGAACAATTTTAAGCAAGTTACAGGAGAGTCAGTTTCTGGGGGAGCCAATATTTGGACAGCAGGAGAATAGTGAGGGCAAAAATGAAGTCCACAAAAAATTCCATCAAGCACAGCGAGAACTTTCACTGTACCGTGGACCCAGACAGAAACTCCGTTGCATGGAACTGAAAATCCATCTAAAAATAGTGGCAGCTTTTATGAAAAACTTTAAGATATCACTGAAATATTTTATAAAAGCTTTAACATATCATTGATATATTATTTTTGACAATGTTTTTAAATTTATTGTTACATATCCAAATTTAATAATCTTATTTTTTTTTTAATAGTTTTAATTTTATTTATTTTTGGATCCATATGAGGCCGAAGCCAAGATTAATTATTAGCTGTCATGATTAGTTATTATTATCTATTAAGCACGAGTAGACTCGAACCCAACCTCCCAGATAAGAGGCTCACAATTTACCGTTGTGTTGTAGGCTCTTGCCTTTTAATAGTTTTAATTGAATAAGTGAAAATATTTATATTTCTATTCTATACTTAATATAGTATTATTTTGCTTTAATAAATAATACATTTGACTACTTAATTTTATAACATAATATAATTTCAAATTAATATTTTTAAATTATTTTGACAATTTAAAGGATTCATTATCTATATTTAAAAATAAATAAAATTCATTCATATATATATCGCAAATTTAATGTCAAATTGTATGAACTTAATCCAAATTTCATTTTTGCCATACTCAAACTCATCCTCGAACCTAGTGACAGTTTGGGAACATTCACTACTGCAAAACATCTATTTCTAAGTTTTCTGTGGACAGCTGTTAAAGAGCACCAATTTCAGACTTAATGTCGGTCAATTTGGGAACCTATCACCACTTTTCGAAGGTCGGCTTGGGCTAGACCCAAATCTAGAATATTTTAGTATGTTATCTGCACATTGTTTGATTAAAATGTCTAATTCATGGTTCTGAAGATTCTGGGCAGAATTAAGTGTTTTGGTTGAATTCTCCTAAGTTCAGAAATAATCTGAAATCCATATTTTGCTTAGCCACAAAAATCAATATTGAAATTAGACCAGAATTTTGGGTTTGACATCAAGATATTTATATGCAAATGAATTTCCAAATCTATGCCCTAGTTTGTAGAAATTTTTGTTATCAAATTCACCCTAGTATGTATAAATTATGTTGTGCTTTTAATATCTTGTTTGGGGATATTGCAGTGGTATCGAAGCTGCAAGACTTGGCACCCTACTGGGTTTTATTGCATACAAGGAAAAGGTAGTCACAGTGTAGAGAAATTTAAAGGAACAATTGCAAGTTCAGATCAGCCCCATCATCAACTAAAAAAGAAGCAAAACAGATGTTTTCAGACATGATAAGTCTGTTGAATGATAACAATATCTATTTGAGTCAGTTGACTCATAACACGTTGAATAGTAGGACATTGATGCATAGAGAAGAAGAAGGCAGCAAAACTGCAGACAATAAGGCACAGCCAGATCCTCACAGTCCAGACCATTTAAGCACATTTTTATACAAGAAGATGAACATGCACAAGCAGAACCGGTGAACAAAAATGAGCACGCTGAAATATTAGCTAAATATCAAGCTCTGTGACCAAAATACCAGTCAACCATCTCTTTCAAGGACTACTTAGAAGTCACCAAACACACAAGGCCTAGACAAAATCAGAACAATCAAGAGAAACAAAACTATGGGCTACAGAAAAAGTTGGGAAGTTTGTCAATACCTAATTTTGATGGATCAACTAGGTATACAACGAGAGCTTGAGTTCAAGAATTGGACATCTAATTTGCCTTGAACCAAATGAAGGACAATGATGCCATAAAATTTGCTACACTCCAGCTTGAACAAAAATGAGCACGCTGAAATATTAGCTAAATATCAAGCTCTGTGACCAAAATACCAGTCAACCATCTCTTTCAAGGACTACTTGGAAGTCACCAAACACACAAGGCCTAGACAAAATCAGAACAATCAAGAGAAACAAAACTATGGGCTACAGAAAAAGTTAGGAAGTTTGTCAATACCTAATTTTGATGGATCAACTAGGTATACAACGAGAGCTTGAGTTCAAGAATTGGACATCTAATTTGCCTTGAACCAAATGAAGGACAATGATGCCATAAAATTTGCTACACTCCAGCTTGAAGGGGCTTTACATGAATGGCCATATCATGGTTTAGTAACACAAGAACATGGTGCCATAGTCTCTAATGACCAGTTTTGCACTACATCAATTTGACTCAAAAGGTTCAGAGGCACATTTTAGAGAGTCAGCTCAATTGGAACAAGTAGACACACTTGATGCATATATTTTAGAATTTTAGTGATTATCCATTATGGTTACTATGTGTCTGAAAGGAGAAAGGAGATTGATTTTTTGGTTCATGGAGGGTTTGGCTGAGCCTTTAAAAGGTTGGGTCAAAGCTTTTGACCCACCATCCTTGCAAGATGTTATCAAGGGCACAAGGAATATGGACTTATACACACCAAAGGCTAAATTTCCCAACAAGTTTCCACAGAGATCTTCACCATAGAATTGGCCACAGAAAAAGGACAAGAAACCTCAATATACCAAACCAGCAAGAAAGATATCTAAACCAACCGATAGGACGACTCATGATACAAGGGATGAGTTGAGACAAAAGAGGCTTTGTTTTGGTTCTCATGAACCTTGGACACATGGACATAGGTGTAAGAGTGGGGGCAAAGCGCACTACAGTTAGGTCTTTGAGGAGCGCAGAGATAACGAGTTGGAGAAGACACAATTTCAGGATACGCAGCAAGAACAAACAGATTGAGATTCAGACACAAATGAACAAAAGGACGATATGATGCAAATGGAGGGTGCAATAGCACGATAGCAACTCTCTTTACTACTCATTATAATGATTTCAAAGTTAAGGGTGTTGTGCAGGGACAGCAAGTTGTTCTATTGAGCTAACCACAACTTCATTAATGCATCCTATATGAAGAAGAGGGGTTTGAAAGTTGAGGAGCATGAAGGCTTCTGTGTAAGGACAACAAATGGCACAGTGCATTATGCAACTCTTGTTTACACACCCTCACAGGTGACTTTTATGTGATTGACTTTGAGGAGACCAATTATGCTTTAGGTGTTCAGTGGTTGCATACTGTAAGTTCACATCTGCAAAGCAATTGAGTTTTACAGCACATGGTAAAAGGGTGGTATTACAGAGCTTTTCTTTGGATACACCTAGAGTTGTTTCAGCTAGGAGAATGGAGAGAGTTTTTCAACATTCAGAGAATGAGTGTACAATGTAGTGTTTTAGTTTTATTACAGATAAATCTACAGATACAGGAGAACAAGAATGTCATGTTCACATACAAGGCTTGTTGGAAAAGAATAGCTTCGTGTTTTCAGATTTACCCCATGGTTTACCTCCAGGTCGTAGTTTTAAGAAAGTCATTGAGCTTGTCAAAAGCAAGACAATTGTCACAGATCCTTACCATCATCCCAAGCAATTCAAGGATGAGATTAAAAGGACAATTCAAGAGTTATTGGATACAAGAGACATACGACCCAGTTCTAGCCCACTTGCTTTTTTTGTTCTCTTGGTGAAGAAGGATGGAACTATGAGGATGTGCATTGATTATCGAGCACTTAATAAGAAGCCCATCAAGAACAAGTATCCTCTTCCACATATTGATGAGTTTTTGGACAAGCTACATGGAGCAATCTATTTTCTTCGATCATGATACCACCAGAATCAAGTTCGGGAGCAAGATGTGCAGAATCAAGTTCGGGAGCAGGATGTGCACAAAACTGCTTTCAAGTGTCACTATGGACATTTTGCATATTTCGTGTGCCTTTGGATTATCTAATGCTCCCGCCACATTTCAGTCTTGTATCAACGCAAAAATTTGTATTGGTGCTCTTTGATGACATCCTAGTGTATAGCAAGACATGAGAGGAGCATCTATGTTGCCTTGATGAGGCACTGAATATTTTGGAAGCTAATTCCCTTTTTGCAAAGATTACTTGCCAACAATGAAGTCGTAGCAGAAGTAGTGGGAGTCTCCATGAGACTTTCCACTTTACCAATTACCATCTCTATCTTAAGCTTCTAAATGTGATTTTGTTATGACTTAACTATTGTATCTTGGAAATGGCGGAGTTAAGGTACACAGTGAAAGATTCAAGTTATACTTGATTTGATAAGTAGGAGATAATTTCCACAGCAAGTAAAATTGTGGTATTGCTATCAGGATTTAACTGTGTAGTATTCGAATCAAACTCATTGACCCATGTTTCATGAGTAGTGATTCAACGTGAATCCATCTCTCATGAGAACAAATGGAGCACTTAGCACTCATTGGATCTAGGTGATGCTAAAAGAGGTGGATATACTTGATTTGCTCCCACTAAAGAATGTGTCATAAGTGAGGGGCTTCATTGGATTATGCACATACTATAGAAGGTTTGTCAAAGATTTTCTTCATTAACTACTTCATTGGTAGAATTGACCAAGAAGGATGCCTTTGTTTGGACAAATGAGTCTCAAGGGATCATGGATCATCTTAAGAAGGTAATGGGTCCTATTTTGGCTTTACCATATCTCTCTAAGCTTGAATCATGGCCCCCATCTTGAAAGAGTTTCATTGGTGCACACTTTAAGTTTTTATTTTGGAGTGTGGGATTAAAAGGTGGAATATCAAGGGTGGAGATTAATTCATCTTTTAGAGGGTGCTATAAAACATTTTAAGGTCTCATTTAGAGCTCATTGTGTGATGAATATTTCTACTTATTGCTGCTGCGACTTGGCTTGGGGATTCAAACCCTTGAGTATCCCTGATTTTAGTGAGTCATATGGGCTCTTCGTAGTCAGAAGTGTGTGTTTTAGTAGAAGAACTCTGGTTTGTGAAACCTGTAGAATGGAAATACAACTAAAGTTCACAAAATAATGCAATTGATATACGCATAAAGCAAAACATAGAGTGTACCTTAATACCACAATACCAATTGGCAAGGAAATGGTTTATTTAGTTATACCAAAAACGTTGTGCGTACACTGACAATATTCCAAGTACTTATAAAAGGGTCTGTTGGTTGGAAAAACCAACCGAGGCATTCCCTCAGCTCCTAACTACCTAGCTCGATTAAGCTTTAACAAGTACTAAGTACAATAGTTACTTTATTCTGGAAGACGATTGCTAAACATGAAACAAAAAAATTTTGATTTTAAGAAGAGGGATGGGAAGACATCTTTGTAATCGGAGCTCCTTGTAGCCGTTGCAGGTCGCATTCAACTGTCTTCTATTTTGTCTGAACACCTTGTAGTACCCTTAGGGCATCCATCTTCTTTGCTTCTATTGTGGCTATCTTGCTTTCAATTCCAGTTTCCTCTATCCTCCAGCCCTCCTCCATGGCAAGTTTCTCTACTTTCTCTTGAAGAGTTTGTCTTTTTAGCTCCCACTCCTTAGCCAAGTTTTTCCCCTCTTGGAGTTCCAAGAAGATCCTCCGAAGGGCAACTTCCATAGCTGCGAGGGTCTCCATGAGAGGCGGTGGTTGTTCCTGACCACCGGGAATAATAAATCAGTTTGTCCACATAGCCGTTGTGTCCTCTTGCAAAGATCCAATGTGTTTTTATCTCTCCAAATAACACCTTTGCCGATACCGCAACACTGTGTCTGTCCCCTAGAGATGCCCGTCTAAGTACAACCTCGTACCTTCAGGAAGCTACTGTAATAAGCATACAATTGTGCTCGTACAGCAATGAGACTTTCCATACAGTGGGCTGAAGTCTGGCCACACATACAACAATCTCTCCAATGCTCTTGTGCCCAACTACCTGCCCTTGTACGGTCGTCGTTACTTTTTGCGTGCTCCTTCATACTTCCTTTCTTGCCTCTCCTAAGGTACTCCCTTGTGCCCGTATGGCTGATTGTGTTGTACGGCCCTTGTTACTCCCGTATGGCTAACTGTAGCCATACAGCCTTGTTGCCTTCTATACGACTGACTATGCCTCACGTACGGCCCTTGTTCCCTCCTGTACGGCTCCCTTGGTCTCTCGTATGTTGTCCCTTTGTTTGGCGTCTACTTCCCTGTCTCATATGGCCTTTAGTACCCTACTGTTGGCTTCGTCCATACTTATTTCCCTTGTACATTTGTTGGCCTCCCTTCATATGACTGTAATTGCTCCATCCGTACTTATTCCCCTTGTACAGTTGTTGGCCTCCCTCCATACGTTGTGATTCCAATATGTGTTGATATGGCTTTATAAGACTTAGACTTAGGGTGGATATTTATTTCTTCTCTGTTACTTTCTCCTTCCGTACTTGTGAAATAACTAGGGACCCACTTTTTTCTTCTTCGTATGTTTTTAATTTAGACTTGTTGATGAGGTCTTTTACCGATTTATTATCTAGAGTAGATAACTTTATTGCCCCATTTTCTTTATACTCTGTGTACCCCTCCTTGTATCTTTCTTCTGACTCGGATTCTTGTATTTGCAACATATTACATTTTGTGTGGAAAACTTCAGTCTCCCATTTGCCAGTGAAATAATCCATTAAGGGAACTTGTTTCATCGTCTGAGCATTCCCCCAACCTGAGCACTCCTTCCTCGTTTGGTTCCATCCCTTCATAGTCTTCCCCCTCCGAGTCTGATGTCATGTCCTGACTTATTGATTGGTTCTTTAGGTCTACAATGTACTTTCTTCCTTCTAATTCAATAGATAGAGTGTTCCGTTTCCAATTATGGGTGGCTTTTGCTATAACTAGCCATCCTCTTCCTAATAAAGCATCATACCCTTTCTTCTCTAAAGTAATAACCACAAAATCAAAGAAAACTTGTTGAGTACCGACTATGACTTTTTGTCCCATCAAGGTCCCTATAATCTTAATTCCATGTTGGTCCACTCCCACTAGTTGAAATGTAGGTGGCCAGAGTGTGGGTTTTCCTATTGCCTTCCACGTTTCTTCAGATAAAACATTTACGTCAGAACCTCCAACAATAGTATTTGAAAGCTTGCACCCCTAATATCTCCATTTCTACTACGGTCGGTGTTCTCCCCATTCCTATAGTGAATAGGGTATTGTTTTCTGTCTATGCTTCTCCTTCCTTCTCTTTCTTAGAAGTTGCCCCTCTTAGGCTTGCCCCTTGTGTTAATGCTACTTGTAACTGGTGTAACGTTTCCAATAAATCAGCGATTTTAACAGGGATGGTGGTTTCCAATACTTGTCTCACAATATTCGGTACACCCCTACCTGAAGTAGGTTTTTTTGGCCTTGTCTTCCCTTCGTCTTCCATGCTATCTTGAATGTCCTTCTTTGCTTCTTGAAATCTTTTCGTCTTCGTAGTAACATTTGGATAGGCTAATTTTCTGGCTTGCATCCTCATGACTGCAAAAAATTTGCCTTTTGAATCTCCAATGTCATCCTCATGAGTAGTAAAAGGGGCCTCTAACATATTTACCCCCTTTTGTCTCAGGCAATTCACATCCTCATGATTGCCTAGCCCACACCATTTACATAGCATTCCTCCATTCTGTTCTCCTCCGCCCTGGTAATCTTGGGCAAAATGTCCCCATTCATTGCACCTTCTACATTGGATCATAGGTCTCCCCTTAGAATCATACTGGATTGCTCACCACGGTGTGTTGTTATTGCTATTATTATCACTTCCTCTTCTATTATTTTTGTATCCTCCTGGTGAGGCTTTTGTATTTGTATTCTTTGGAGGGGTGGAGGGTGGTGTAGATTTCTCTCCTTGGGTAAAGAATACATGAGCGCTTTGTGTTTTCAAATTGTAGGGACAATCTTTAATTGTGTGCCCCAATACTTGACAAATCTCACAAAATGATTTCTTTGGACATGCTCCTTTTGTATGGCCTTCTTTTTCACAGTCAGTGCACCAAAGCTCCCTCCCTTCTTTTGTTTCTTCCTTACTCCCTGCCACTTTATTCATTAGTCACCTCAAGTCTTTTCTCAAGGCTTGGATGGTTTTAGATTCATCTTCACTTTCTTCTGAACTTTCACTTGTACTTCCATGTCTTCTTGCCTTGGAAGTTTTGCTCTCACTTTCTATGTCCATTGCACGAGTATATGCATCCCCAAAGGTTGATGGTGGGACTATTTTAATCTTTTTCCTAAGGGACGATGTTAATCCTTCAATGAACCATCTTTTATATAGTCCATCCGTAGGTTTGTTGTCAAGTTTTCCTATCAGCTCTTTTAGTCTTTTACTGTAGGCTTTAATGGGTTCACTCTTCCCTTGCCTTTTGTTATAAATCTCCGTTACTATTTCATCATCGTCTCTCAGGAGTCTAAATTCTTCCTCAAAGGCTATGCGGATATTATTCCATGTGTTTTTCTTTCCTGCCTCCAAATCAATATACCAATCGATGGCAATACCCCTTAGTGTGGCAGGGAAAGCTTTTAGCCATTCCACTTCATCATTTTCTCTGTTCATTTTCCATATGGGTATGCATGTCTTACAATGGCGTGCGGGGTCCTCCGAGCCATCCCATGTGAACCTCAATAATTTTTGTTTGTCTATTGCCATTATGTTGGCCTTGTTACCTCCTGGTGGAATACTTCCTCCTAGGAGAACACTTCATCTTGATGGAATAGTTCCTCCTAATGGAACACTTCCTCCCAACGGAACACTTCCTCCTGATGGAACACTCTCTCCTAGCTGGAAGTTCCCTCTCAACAAGGAGCCTAATTCTTGATTACTGGAAGTATCCTCTTCTCTGGGACTTTGGTCCTGTCAGAGATCTCTTCATGCAAGTGTCTTTGGATTTTTGTACCCTAACTTCCTTCCGAGTGTCTTCGAGATGACCAAATTGGCTATACCTTCAATAGTGTGTTCAATCAACCCTTCTTGGATTCTGGTGGAATCCCCTTGTCCTCCCTTCAAGTTACGACGTCTCTCCTCGTGTTGCTGGAGACATAGTGTCCTCAAGGCAACTTCCTCCACAGTTTCTTCTCCTAGTACCCGCCTCAAATATATGTTTGGAATCAGGGGCATGAATCAGTTTAATGTTTGTTTCCCTTTTCAGAATTTTCACGCTCCTCCAAGTTGCATTCCCTGGTCCTCCTTTCAGCAAACTATTGGAGTACTTGTCTCCTCTGTTCCCTTTGTGTCTCAACTCTTTCCTCTTCCACCCCTAACAAATTGCATGCCCAAATTGCATGCCAACAAGCAAGGAATTTGTCCTAGGAGGTTGTACACAGTTGGTGGCGCTAAAAGTTTGTCGCATGTCGTACCTTCAATAACCACTCTCTTACGGGCTTCCCTTTGTACATACTGATCAACTGCAATTTCTCAAGCCGACACCAAATCACATGTCAACTGATCTTCCCTGGTTATTTCCTCTTCTTCTCTGTCACTATTTGTTACTAGTATGAGTAGTAAAAGGGACCTTGTCGACCTCCAAGTTCGGACTTAGGCAACGGCACCAAAAATGTAAAATGGAAATACAAATGATACAGAATAATGTAATTAATATATAGATAAAGCAAAACATAGAGTGCACCTTAATACCACAATACCAATTGGCGAGGTAATGGTTTATTTATTCATACCAAAAACATCATGTGTACATTGACAATATTCCAAGTACCATTCCCTCACCTCCTAACTACCCAGCCCGATTAAGCTTTAACAAGTACTAAGTACAATAGTTACTTTATTCCAACTACAAAACCCTAGCACATTGCTAATTTTGGGCTGCAAGTATTCATCAAATTTAGAGGCCAAATTTTGGACAATATTAGTGCTGGAGACTCAGATTTGGGAAAATTCACTACTGCAAATCATCTATTTCTGAGTTTTTTGTGGATGGCTGTTAAGAATGCTAGTCCATTTCCAAGACTACCAGCACTTTTGGAAGGTACCCAAATGTGGAATATTTTGGTATGTTATCTGCAGAGTCTAAAGAAAATGTCTAATTCATGGTTTTGAAAATTCTGGGGAGACATAAGGGTTTTGGTTGAATCCTCCTAAGTTCAGAAACAATCTGAAATCCATATATATTTTGCTGCAAAAATCAGAAATGAAATTTAACCAGAATTCTGGGTTTGTCATGAAGATATTTAAATGCAAGTAAACTTCCAGATTTATGGCCTAGTTTGTAGAAGTTTTTGTTATCAGATTGGCCCTACTTTGAATCCTATAGGCTATAACAATGATATAAAGTTATAAACAACATATAATATATAATTCATCTCTACATTCAGTCAATGATTATGATTATCACATTATAATCATAAACATTATCCAAGCATATTAAAGATTGGAGGAGAGACAAGATAAATCTGCTTGAAGTCATTTGTACACTAAGCCTGAGCGGATATATACTGGAGCCCTCCTCTTGCTTGCTTAGTATTTTGCTTGTACCTACTCTCCCTATCAATGTCTCTTCCCCCTAAGAATTCTGTGCAACCTTACAGAATTTAGGTTGTGGTTGTCAGAGAGGTTTCTCAATCCTATGTAGTTGCTCTCTTGCCCTCCTTCCATGATGTAAGTCCTTCAATGTTGAAGATGGTAACTGCGATAGAGATCTTTATCTCTGGAAATATGAGCATTATTACCGTTATTGTTACATTCAGCTGAAAAAGACACTTAAGTTTTAAATTGTAATATTAAATGTAAATGACATGTGTCATTCTCATGCATTGAGGCATGAACATTCGAAGAGTCATATTTAATTATAGGAGTTATAAGAATCTCAAGAGACTTTCGGTTATAATGTGAAGAGTCTCTTCTTTTGTTATATATATCGCATTAAGCGATAGGCATTGTACACTTGAACATTTCATTATCAATAAAGATATTTTGTGTTGTGTGGCTGGATTTTTCCCTTCATTCTCGAAGGGTTTTCCCAGGATATTTCTGGTGTTCTTTGTTTCAGTTTTATCTCTTTCTTATTGCTGGTTATTTCATTGTTTTCTGGGCTCTAGTTTCAACATTCAAGCCTTCATAATGTAGGTACCTTCTTGGCTTCCTTACATAGGGTGTAGGTGCTTCTTCCAGCTTCCCTACATGATGCAAGTGCCCTTATTTACCCTCCTTACACAATGCAAGGGCTCCTTGCATGTGCAAGCACTGTCACATGATCATCATATCCTCTTCTCACACCTCACACCCTGCCTACAAGGTGGATTGTAAATCATTAAGGGAATTATTTTCTAATATGAATATTTATCAGCATATTCATGAACATATATATACATACATACATACATATATATATATGTATATATGAGCAGATTTAATGCATAAACCTAGTCTACCAATCTGTAGATATATTCTCACATATAGATAATGTGAATTGCGTCAGACCTTAGTGGGTGGTCTGGTCTCTAAATTTGTTCAATTAACTTTGCAATCTGTTGAATGTCTTCAGTCTTCTTAATGACTGCCGTTATCTAGTGCTGTACATCTCTGTTTGCTGAATGATAAGACTCCTGATTGTGTTCTGTTCTCTTGGATGATGTCCTTCTCCATCGCAGCCCTCCTTTTATATCCTACTTACTTCTTGGAAGAGTGCAATCCCTTGAGAGAAATACCTCCAAGCAAATTAATTATTTGTTTCTTTGTTTCTCCTTCCATAATCACACTGCTTCATTATTTATTAACAACTTGATGATTGGTTATCTTGATTGGAACTTTGATTAGTCACTATCTAGATCACTGATAGATATTGCTTCATTGTTTGCTGTTTATATACCTTTGACTGATTGCTGCTTATATGCCTTTGACTGATTGCTGCCTCTATGAAAATCATTACATTCACTGCTCTTTGCTGTTTTTTTCCACTTCTGACCGGGAGTGTGACAAAATAACATTTTCAAGTAATGATCCTATTTTGAATATGTTTGACTGGAATGGGCTTATACCAGGAAGCAAAGAAGTAATAGGAAGATAGTTCAATCCAATAACAATCAGACCAACAAGAATAGGGACCAACTATGGAAGAAGAAGAAGAATCTTCTGAAAAGCTTCAAGAGGTCAATAAAAATCTTCTGATGGCATAAGCTGATGTAGGCATGTAACACCCAGATTTACATTAGTCAAAACTCTCTTAATTGGAAACAAGTGAACAGAGACAGTGTGAGGAGATAAATCTTATGAGCAGCATACCAATTGGAAAGTCATATTTTCCCTGATTAAAAGTCTGCTACGAAAGATACCTGAGTTGAGCAGTTGGGCAAAACCTTAATGCTTACCTGTTATAATATTTTAATCACAGAAAAGGAAAACATTGGTAACAGTATGATTGAAAAACATTATTTATGGTTTGGATTCTCCAGAGAATTTAAATTTGAAACGAGGAAACAATCTAGTTAAAAATAAATAAAAACTGAAATTTAGTCTTATGATAAATGGATCACAATGCTCACTTTGCAAATCCTGGAAGACCAACGTTGTCTCGGTCAAAATAGGCAAACAGAGCATGATAAATATATGAAACGTTATATTCCACGCTGCAACAAAGCAAGCACTTCATGTAAGTTAAATATTTTTTTCATACACCTAAAAGAGCAATAGAACTCAAAGGAGAAACAGGGAAAACTAGAAAACATACTTAATTTGTTCGTTCAAAGCAGCCTCACATGCATCATCAAACCTTTGGCGTGCAAAGGATTGACTATAGTTTTCAGAAACTTGAACAAGCTCGTCCTGCACTTCAGCAAAAGGCTCAAAGATAACACCCGTGACAGGCTTACTATTGGTCTCTACATTCAAATTCATGGCACGCATGCTAAATAGATCCCCCTTTTGTCTCTGATATGACAGCTGGCCTAAAGAATGATTCCCCGCTACTTTATCCTTGAAAGCATGCTTCGGAGATGATACGGCAATAGAAGTAGCTGCAGGGACTCTAAGCAACATTTTTTCTGCAGGTAAGCATAGAAATCATGAATCAAACTGAACTCATTTTCAAAAATGGCAAAAAAAAATGTCGTTCCGGAAAAGTACTAAAATGTCCCAGTAAAAAGCATTCAATATTTAAACAACAATAGTAGCTTATCATAAAGTTTATCTCTAAACACACAAGATGTACTTATACAACATTATTTAGCATGGGTTACCCTCTTAACTTGAACTGCATATATCATCTTACGTCCTTTTTGGCTTAGGTGCCAACCTTAGATTCCTTTGGCTAAGATGCAGAATTCACGGGTAACCACTCTGCCCAAACTTGCAGCCAGACTCAAGATTTTTACTGCACTTGTAGATCCTTGCATTGTGGTTGAGTGGTATCCTGGTGAGCTGCATAGCAGCCAACGGCAACAAATTGATATGTACCCCCTAGGCATTTCGTATATATGAAACAAGATATTTTTGGGTTCCATATCAGTCAACGGTGCTGTCAAAATAACACTGTAGTTGCATCAAAAAATGGATATTCTAGCCAGGCTTAGCACTGCAATACCAATATGGGCTAATCCCATATAGCATCCCAGAAGGATGATTGGCATCAAGCCTCTCAAGATATGGTCGTTCCATAAAACATCCAAAACGGAGTAAACATTGCCCTAAAATCCAGGATGTTGATGTCTCAAGCTGCCACAGTGGAGGGTGAATTTTGAAGCGCGTGATAAGAGACTTCAAGAATTTTTTCGCTGGCCAAAAGAAAACCTAGCTGTGGTAGTTTTCACCTTTTTCTTGAGCTACTTTGTCCTAAGTTATTGGGTTGAATGTGCAGTTCCTTAAAAACTTTATCATAAGCGTTAAGTTCCACGTTACAGAAACTTTTGCCTGAGATGATGTTTAATTATAATCTTGGCTGCAGAACTCCTTTAACAATGCCGCATAGGCATCAAATTCCATATTAGCTTGAGCTATTTTTCACAATTCGCTTCAGAAAAAAAATAACTGCAACTGAGAAAATTACAGACGGGCACTTCATTCAACCACTGTCTGATTATGCAATCGTCTTGAAAACTTTGAAATACTATGCGGAGAGAGTTGAAAACACCAGGAACATGCGACAAGTTACCCATACAAAAGTGGAACGCAGGACACAAACCCAACAGAAATTCAAAACGAGCAGCGGAGAAGATAGCCATATAAAAACGAAACGCGACACCCACACACTCCCAAAAAATTTGATTAAAAAGAACAGGCATCTAGATACCCAGATAAGAGGAAATGCAGACCACATAACAAAACCGTAAACAACATACCACACAAAATTATCAAAAGGCAAAACGCAAGTCCTAGATGAATGGTACAAAGGCACACCCTTCTCTAAGAACATCAAAGACTATTAACTTTCCACAAAATAATACCCAATCAAGAAAACATCCCATACAAAAATGTTACCACCCACCCTACCCAAAACTGGTCAAGCGAGATGCAAATCCCATCCAACAAGAATACAAAATTGGCAAACCAAAGCGTACAAAAATAAAAGCATACCCAATAGAAAAGAATTGACACAAATTGACTTGTCCTGAACTTGAGAGATGAAATGACAGTTCAGCAGAGCTTTTCAGGGAATAAAATTTTTAAGTAGTATAATTGGACAAACATGGCTTCGCTTATTCAAACTTCACATTGACTGAGAAGGCAAAAGGTTAACCCCGTGTGACCATTTATAATGACAAGCAAGCCCAAGAACTCGAAGAGAGGTCAACAAACTTGAGATGAAAGATATACAACATTGGAACTAAAATGCTATGAAATGTATGAAGCAATGCCCTTACCAAGTAAGACCGAGAAGCAGGTGGTGCTAGATGTTAGTTTTCCCTATGCCTTCCCTCAATATCTTGCAGGATAATGGAGCCTGTATCTTAATGGTGTATGTGACTGTTGACACCATGCAAATGGGTTATGTTAGTTGTATAACTATATTAGAAGGCGAATCGACCCTGATATGGACACGTGGCATGTAAATCGTTGTCCTTGAGAAGCGCGCGAAACTTCCATATAATGATGGAGACTTCGTATGGCCGGGAAGGATTCGGCTTTCTCATTATTATTATTATTTCCTTTGGAAGTGGCAATTTTCAATTGGCTTCTCACTTATTATTATTATTTCCTACGATGCATCGGCTCGCATATGTATTTCTACCTATAGTTTATTAAATTATGAATTTTTTTATAATCTTAAAAAGGTTAGTTATATTTCTATTTGTATAGAAGAAAAAGTAAGGAGAAATTAATTTTTATTAACAATAAATTAAGAAATTTTCTATTTTATACATCTCTATCTAAACTAAAATTATAGTCCATGTCGACCTTGGAAGGTTCAAGAATGACAAAGAAAATGATCATTACATCAATGTGAACATATATATTGGCTCTAATGTTTGAGGCTTTTAATGGCGTGTGCCCTTTCTGAATCCTGGGACTACCCACGAGTAGAATGTTATAACACTGGATTTTCATACTCATTCTTTGAAAGGTCTTCAATGCTCATAACATCCTTTCATTTTTAGATAATCTGCTACAAATTTTAAAGCATAAAAAGTATTATTTACACATACATGGTAATATTTTATAGATTGTGATTACAATTAATTAACAAATTCTAGTGCTTGAGCGAAAATGGGAATTAGAGTCTAGGCCAAACATCTCGTGCACCTTGACCAAATAAAGGGAATTAAGTAGAGAAACATCTCATTGATCCCCTACAACTTGTTCTTGTACCAATTGTGTCATTAAATATTCAATTTGACATAACTTCAACATATGTTATTTTTAGAACATATGGACCAGATGCCTCACACACCTTGAGACAATTTGATAGAAGCGAATAACCAAAGTTCTTCCATATTTTCATATTGTTCTAAATTGTAATTGTTATGAACGCATGTATCACTTGAAGAATTGAAATCTGGTGCTATCATTGTTTCTCGTCCCTTAGTAGTTGCATGGGATTGCAATACTTGAACTTGACCAAAAACAAGTTGGGTGGATGAGTACCACAATCACTAGAACAACTTAGAAGCCTTGAGCTCATTGACTTATCCTTCGATAAACTATCAACGCTAGTCCCACCCTCTTTTCCAAAACCCAATATGCTCCACCTCTTCAATTTTTCGTACAACTTCAGTGGACCACTTCCCAACCAAGGAGCTTTCGAAAACTTTAGTGGAACATTTTTTTAGAAATCTTGGACTATGTGCAACCTTTGGCTAGTTGAATTTACCAAATTGTACAAGCTCTGTAGAGATTCGTTCAAATGGGTTTAACAAGAAAGTTAACATGTTTGTTTCAATTGGCACATTTTTTGCATTGTGTTGCATTTTGGGCTCATTTTACATCTTCTTCAGAAAGACCAAAAGACTTCCATTCACCAATAGTGAACTATATAGTGCTACCAAATGTAGAGGGCCATTTGTTGGAAATATAGATGGAGTAACTGAGAGGGGGGGTGAATCAGTTACCACAAAAACAAATCCACAGATCCCTTAGATGTCTTATAAACTAGTCATTGTTGTCACTCGGTAGCTATACAGAAAAATGTTGTAACTCGATAGATACAGTGTGTGTTATATTTAATAGAACTTTAAACATTCACAGTTATTAACATGCAACCTTAAAAGAAATAACATGAACACATGAGACACCAGATTTAATGTGGAAACCCAATATGGGAAAAACCACCAAGTAACTAGCTACCGATTTTCACTCTTCTAAAGTGAGCCCTATTAGGAGCCAACCCTGTTAAAGGTTACAAAACACACTGTTAGGTGTAACCTTGTTAGAGGATTTAATCACCCTATTAGGAGTGGCCTTGCTAGAGGACTTTAGAACAATTCAATAGAACTGTCACCTTGTTAGAGGATTTGCAAAATGGTTGTTAAACCAACTCTGTTAAGAGATTTAGAAATCACTGCTACAGTGGTGAGAAAGTAACAATGAATTGA
Source organism: Cupressus sempervirens (assembly GCA_028749045.1). NCBI lineage: Eukaryota > Viridiplantae > Streptophyta > Pinopsida > Cupressales > Cupressaceae > Cupressus > Cupressus sempervirens. The sequence continues at coordinate 759,747,586 of CM053789.1, read as the reverse complement.
CCTGAATAAGATACAACTGAATTGCTAATACAAAACTCTTGTTCGGATTCACTAGATCCTCTCTAATCGAATAAATCTTTGCTACTCCTCAAGGATATCTAATTCTTCTTCAAAATTCGCTCACACTTTCCTCTTCACACAATCAACACACTTGCATGCTTGCTCATTACAATTTAGAATTCACAACTTGACCTTTTATTTATACCTTACAAATTGTCAAGTCAGCTCATTTACAAGTTACATTTATCAATAATCATTACCTCAGTCAGCTACAATTATTACATAAAACAATTAAGCTTAATTTTCCAAAATAATGAAATTCTTCATTGGCTGACCCTGCTCAGTAAACACTGCTCCATAAATGATTTCCAGTGTTAACCAACTAAAGCTCAGTGAACACTACAAACTCTGCAAAATCCTTTGGAGATAGAGTGAACTCGGTAAACACTGACTTTCCTTTGCTAACCTTGTGAGCTCGGTTACCATTGACTTCTGCCATAAAAACCTTTGATGCCCAAGTGAGCTCGGTAGACATAGTTTCTACAAAGTCATTTCTAGGAACACTCGGTAGACTCTGAAATTTGCTTTGCTAACGAACTGAGCTCGGTAGACTCTGTCTGCTGACTAATATGACATTTGTGTAACATCAAAGACAACACATAATTGAATAATTGTATCCAACCCCATTGTGTTGTTCCTGAAGCATAGAAATGAGGGGCCTTCCAACAAAATCACACCATATCACCTTTTTGTTATTTTACGTTGCAAACATTGAGCTATTGCTTCTAGAAATTGACCAGAAAGATAACGTGTTAACTTCAAGTTTGCAGACTTCATGATTTAATAGCCTGAACAATAATGTACCACAAGTATGCTCCTCCCTACTTTGGATTTCTTGCAAATGACTCTTTATTGTCATTTCCACTTCTAGATGTGGAGTTGAATGATTCTTCCACTACAAATTTGGCACAAATTGGGAGTAAGATAAAGGAATTTACATGTTTCTTAACAATTAGGAACAAAGACGCAAACCAAATAAGGGTTCCAACATGAAACATGTGAACAATGGAAGCAACAAATGTAAAAGGAAAGGAAAGGTGGTTTTATAGTTCACGACACTATGCCATAGTTTTTGGGTTTACATATGGTGACAGTGATATGGGACTACCTTGTACTCTTTTTCGAGAGGCGTTTGGCGCTACAAGCGAGGCATACATACCCTACCCCCCAGTGGGATTTGAACTTGTGACCTCTCTTTCAAGAGTACAAGTTCTCCACCACTAGGTCAACTCAGGCTGTACAAAGATTTGCCAAGTATACGACCCATAAAAAGGCAAGTTAGGTTAGCCATGTCATCCTTGGAAGGAGTTGTTAGCATGCAAGATTTGTATGAAATGGACAAAGATTTTCCAAGTATACGACCCATAAAAAGGCAAGTTAGGTTAGCCATGTCATCCTTGGAAGGAGCTGTTAGCATGCAAGATGACAAATTTTCGATGAGAAGGGAAACTTTTGGGAGGACAAGCTCCTGCTAAAGCCTATATTTCAATTTCATGATTTTAATTTTATTTATGGATATTAAATGACATTGCTTATTTTTTATTAGTATACTTGTGTTGTCACTTTTTCAATTTTTCTCTTAATTATTTTCTTATTCATTATGTCCTACAAATTGAGCATTAGCACATTTATAAATTTAATTATATGCATTGAAATGATATTTTCTATATAACATTTAAGTTTATTTTATATATATATAAATTGTATTGTTAAAAATATAATAATATATTATATTTTATATATTTAAATTATGAAAAATTGTTATTGAGCATTTCTTTATATATAATTAAAGATCTAATTTAATTAAATTATATAACTTAACCCTTTCCCTCTATTTTTATTTACTCTTAACTAAACATAGCAATGATTCTTTACATATGTTATACAATTGTTATTTTTTTCTACATAAGAAAGTCAAAGTTTTTCTCTATCACTATTAATGCAATTGGATTATTAAATATATAGCTCCCTTTCATACACCAATGACATCAAATATTTTAAATCTTGCACTATGAATAATATTGTAACAAGCATGTAAAAATTTTAAATCAAGAAAATCTTTTCCAATTTACCCATAGTCTACAAATTGAGGAATTTGCATGTTCAACATTGGTAACTTATCATCACCAATCTCAGTGTTTGAACATTATATTGAAATCGTTGCTACTCACAAACCCTCTTGAAGACTCCACAATTGAAAATAGTTCACTCACACACATAGTTTTTCTTTTCTACACAAAACTTTCCTTTTCTTACAAGTCAATTGCATTTCTGTGTTTTCAAACATGTGTGGAAAATCAGGAGCACAAATAGGCCACCTGGGCAGCTAAACAATATGCCTCAATGAATTGTGCTTTTCTCCAATCTCACAACATGCATTCATTCTATTAACATTTTCACTACATTTAGACATTCACATATGTACATTTCATCCATATTATACACTTCAATTAAAAAAATTGAAATAAATTTGGATATTTAAAAGACTTATTAGTACATTTTTTCCAAATCCATGTACAAAATATGAGTCCTCGATCTTAGTATTGTCAATAATTAGGTGATAGGGTTTTGTTATTTTGAGTTCCCTAAATCATATAAAGAGAAGATAACTAAGAACAAACTAAGTTGCATGTACACAATGTACTCAAACAATCTCCAGATGTCTTTTTAATTTTCATCTTAAAATTATTCCTTTAAGACTGAACATCTTTATCTCTCTCTACCTCCTCCCCACTCTATCTCTAGAATCTATTTTTATCATCCTCCATTACCTTTATCTCTACTTTCATCTATTCTTAACTATATGTATTTAAGGTAGGAACTTTGATGCTTTGTGTCTCTTGTTAAAAATATGAGAATGAATAATAATTTTGTTAGTTCTTGTCAAATGGCATGATACTATTGCATATTATTCTCCAATGTTGTTTATTTGTCTTGTAATTTTATAATATGAAAATTTAATTTATTCTCAATTTCTAATTGGATCTAATTTGAACAATAGGGTTTCCATTCTGATTTCCATTTTTTTAACGCGCCAACATTAAGTAAGTTTTTTTTTTTTCTTTTTGAAGATCTGAAATAAGGTTTTCATAGACTTGTATTTGCTACTCCTTCTAAATGAACAGTGCAACGTCTTTATTATAGTACCTACAAATTTCAAAGATATTCAATGTTATCTTGTTTCAACAGTGGATATCGTGGTAGTTTGTTAAAAATTTGTTGCTTCCTTTGCTAATATCTTAGACTCTTTAATTTCCTAGTTATAAATTGTGTTGCCATATGCAATGGCTCAATCAACGATGGTGGAGAAAATCTAACCAAAATCTTTTGCTTTGTGGACCGTATTCATAATATGAATTATTATAGTGGCATATGACAACACATTTTGTGGAAAAATGTGGTATTGATGCACCTAGTCATTTTCCAATTAATACCTTGGAGAATGTTTTGTGTTGTTAGCTGACAACTTCAAACTCCCGTCATCATTAATTTTAAATTATGTATTGTGCATTTTGAAGGCAGTCGATGAACGTATTCTTGCTTGTTTTTTCTTTGTTGCTTACAAAGTGCAGTGAGGAGATCCATCAAAGTCTTTTTGTTCTTTAGGTATTTTTTCCTTATCCTCCTTACATTTTTGGGTATGCATGTCTATTAACATTGAGAGTTATTTTATGAGATATTTTTCACACATTATGTTTCTTCTTTGCACCCTCTCCAACATTTTGCCGAATAACATTTTTACTAACTATTCATGTCTATCATTTCTCATTTAGTTAATAGTTGTAGAGAGGAATGCCCACAATTTTACTCATATGTTTAGGTAAGTATCTATATGTTTCCATTTTTAAATCTTTCTAAAGATATTTTGAACGAAATTCTCATAAATATGAGAAAATTTTCAAAAAAATTAAAAATATATTTCTTTTGAGTTGCTCTATGAAATCAACATGTAGTATTGATCTAGTTACTCTACTTATCTTCTCTATCTTTAGATGTATGCCTAGGAGAATATGTTTTCGGAAATGCCATCAAGTAGTAAATTTTGTGGAAAAGCAGTTGTGTTGCTCAAATGTGATCTATAAACTTAGTTGTTGTGTATAGAAAATATTCTATTACATTTATGAAACCTCAATACTACTTAAACTTGCAGTTGGTACAAGACTGTTGGATTGCTAGAAATGATACTTTTTGTGTGCATTTTTTGTTGTTTATAAACTCAATATTTATGTTTTCATCTACAGGATTCGATAAGGGTTTCCTTTTTTCCTTCATTCATTGGGGTCAGACTCCATTGTGGCATGCCTATGGATTCCACAACTTGACTTCTTTCAAAAAGAGTTTCTCACCCCTCCTATGAAGCAAATGAAATTTGTGTATGCTTAGGTCATTTTGTTGCTTCTAGGAAAGAAAAAACCAACAATCTCTTTTACCCACTTTTTGTTGATTTAATATTATGTTAATTTGTATTCTTCATTTCTCCCAAATACCCACTTCTACTTTCACACTAATGTAGGAAATGTCGAGTCGAAATTACTCTTCTTCATCTCAGCATGGTTAGTTGTAGAGTTCAAAGTGCATATTCATCTTCTACCACTACTACAACTTTGTATGAGAGAATAGTTGGTGGTCTTTATAATTTCGTTGAGGATGTGGAGTTGAATATTTCTCATGATTATTGTGGAGATTGAATATATGTGTATGTGTGTCTATCGCTACTAAATACAACTCTTTTTCACATACATATGGTTAAATGTTTTTGAAGTATCTAGATGTCTTTTTAACCTGCCATCATTTGAAAAAAAAGTTACTTATGTATTTTGATTGGTTTTATATTTCAAATTTATGCTTCTTTAGATGACTTGTGTATCTTGACAGTGGTGTAAATAGCCATGACATTCTAAAAATATATGACTATTTTTAACTGGCCACAACATGTATCCAAAAATCTTTTTCAAAACCTCTTATTTTGGTCTAAAAAAATATAATTGTGCATTTGTACTTTTCATGGCTATGATCCAAAATAACTAGTGGAATTTAGTTTGCATTGGTTAGTTTTCTTTTGGCAAAGATCCTTTTGGTTCAAGGGTTTTTCAATATCTATTTCAACTTTAAAACCCATAATCCTAGATGTATTTGCTCTAGTTTTGTTATAAGATTTACAAATAGTATAGTTCATTAGATACTCGGGTATCTATGCATGTAATAATTGTATCATTTGTCTTCATGAATTTTCCATTTATATTATATTTCATTTCATGATCCCCTTATATGTTTGGTATTCTGTAGTTATAATTGTGGCAGTCATCTTCTATATAACAATTTCTAATAGTCTTTGTTGTTCCATTTCAGTATTATCAAAGTTTCAATGCTTTCTTCAAAATTCATTATAGAATAAAATCTCCTTGAAACAAGTGTAGAACTTATCCTCAATCATGAAATCTAGATGCTTCATTGAATGTAATATAAATGCATGACATCTATCTATATATTTTATAACATTTGATTGAATCCTTTTTCTAATTATCAAAAGAAAAATCTATCAAGTTTCATTATCAATTTATATTGGTCGAATAATTACCAATCATCTTTTATTATTCAATAGCTTAAGATTTTGTATGATTATGTTGTTGTTCAATTTTAGTAAATTTGTAATGATTCAAAAAAAAAACTTTAAAATTATTTATTGACATATAATAATTTTCTAGGATTCACATTCATTGGCTTTGGAAGGGTGCTTTGAAAGTTTCATCTCGAGGAAACATTTGGAAATTTGAAGTGCAAGTTTACGATATGTCTCAAACCCCTATTGTGCAAAAATTGGGTTCAATATACGTAGAGTACTTGTATGTTAGTAGTACTTTTGATAACATTGTGATCTATAAAACTAAATATTAATATTAATATAAGATATTGTGAGTTAAACCAATATATGATTTCCACTCCTTTTTTATCTTCAATTTGTAAGAAAATAATTTTCATTGGCAATGTGCATGTCCTTTGGAAGCATGTGACATTCTCAGAAGCATAATTTACAAATATTTAGAAAATTTGTATGGCCTTTCTTTGTAGATGCATCATAAGATCTCTTTAGCATTAGCCAAATTGCATGTTTATAGTGGCCTTGAAGATCCCAAGACTCAAGAAATTCATAGTGAAAATAATATTTAAATATTAGTTAATCTGATATATTCTAACATTATTCTACCTTGCTATCTAATTTTTTTAAATATCAATTTGAACTTTTTGGCTTCCCAAAATGAATGAATTAATTAATATTCCAAATGTAATTGGCATTGTCCAATCATTGGCGCAATTGACTCTACTACTTTGTGACGTGTGTTTATCATAGAGTGCTCAAATGCTGAGAAATCTTTACTTTCTATAGTAGGTGAAGATTACTTGGAAAATAAATATGGAATAATATATTATGCAGACATTGTTTCTTAATTCTTGTCTAACTCCATGGACCTTCTAGAAAATTATGAAATTGTAAAGCATTTGGAAAATGCATAAGTACAAGAATACTTGAGACCTCCTAAAGATTATGATGTATATATTAATGCATATTTGGTAGAGAAGGGTAATACCCCTATAGGTGGCCTCTTCTCTTTTGAATCTCTTAGAACATGTGTAGTTGTGTCTTATGTATACACTTCTCTAAAAATAACACTCTCTAATAAGTACAAACATGTTATTGAACATGCATTGGATGCTCATTGTGTTCACTTTTGTGAGCATTTTTCGTCAAGAATTGTAAAAGTTTGCAATTCATTGAATTTCTTGCAAAGTATATGTATCATTCTCCTACTCCACCTAGTCTTCCTACCACATATTTCCTAACACTGTCTTGTAATAGGGAGATTGAATAATCTATAAAAGGTTTGCCCAAAGTCACATGACAATGTTAAACATCTCATGAATATGTCTACATAGTCCCTTTAAGAGGTGTCACTATAATAGAACATATAAATTATAATTGTTACCATGACAATTTTTCTTGAAGTGGAAGCTCTCTTTTGGAGTGTGTAAAAAAATATAGCAAGTAATATTTTAATCTTAAGTGCAAGGGTTTTCAAATATTTGTACTACGTCTTAAACTTCCTAATTATTTTTGCATTTTTAAATCTCAATTCAAATGAAGTCATCACTAGGTTGTTATTATCAACACGTAGCTTAAATACACATGATGCAGGATGCTAATGCTTTAGAAATGTAAAAGTGGTATTGCAATTTGAAGTTGACATCAAAATACAGTTGGCATCCTTACAAGTGGATGTGATATTGCCTAACAATAGTACAATGTTTATTGAATCTATCATGCTACTAGAAATATGCATGCTCTTGGTCCTCTCTTTTTATAGTGAAACAAACACCCTTATTCATCTTGTTGTTGACTTCCAATGTAATACTCTTTTATGTTGTTTTGTACATATTTTCCAAGAATTAGTCATGAACTTTGAAGAAATTGAAGCAAAGTAAGATAGATAGGATTAAAATGAATTCTTATACACTTTTCTGTAGCTAATGACATTGGGCAAATATAATATATTGTGTACATTAGTCTTTCTATATTTCATATTAACAATGTATAATGTATAATTGATTATAATAGTTTGTTTGAATAGCATAAATTATTCAATTGATTTATAGATTTGATCTCGAGGGTGAGTAATATGTTGGAGAAATCAACATGTGATACATGCAATAAGGACAATTATAAGTGTGATAATAAAAACATGCTTTCAAATAAATGAAGTAAACAATCCAACCATAGGCAATATAAAGGTACAGGAAGGCATCCATGGGGTTGATATGTTACAAAAATAAGAGACCCGAGAACCAAGTATCATCAGCGATTGGAAACTTTTGCAACTATTGAGGAAGTTTCCTTTGCATATGGAAAAGTTGTATTTCTAATGAGATGAAACAAGGAAAACTCTTACTTGAGCTGTGGCACTTTGGAACTAGACAAAAGTACATGTGAAGAATGAAATAACTAGTGTACCAATGGTCTCCAAAGTTCAAAGCAGCCTAAAGATTATTAGAACTTCAAGTTATGGTTCATTAATTAAGCATCCAATTGCATACTTAGGGAAATCTTCATTGAAGAAAAGTGCACTTTGTGGCATTGGTCCTAACGAAGAAGATGAATCTCTCACACTGAGCCCCTTTCCTACTAAATTTGAAGGACAAAATAACCAAAAGGGGACAAGTCCACTGCAATTTAAAGTTGACAATAAGCATACTGAAAACCTCCCAAAACATGTACCTAATTCTCTCGTACTATTATATAGTCCTAGAGACCCTAGCCTATTGGATATTGTTGTTCAAAGATACTTACCCAAGGAAAACCTAGAGAAGTGCAGAAATGACAGTTGCAAAGAGAACAACATTGTTAAACCTTTTCCAATACTTGAAAGCGAACCAATTACTACTTACAAATATAAGATGGGCACAACTAGCCAGCTATGGATATATTGAAAGATGGATCATCCATTTGTCAACAACTTCCCCTATGCAGTGGTACGTGTCATATGTAATTTCAATTTATGTTTTTTCCCTTTACTTAAAGCAATTTTGCAAATGAAAAGTGCAACTGGTGTACTAATAATTTATTCTCTACAACTTGCTCATAGGAAGGCAAGAATTTATTGAATCCCTTACAAAGTGTTACCCTCCTCCTAAAAGTTTTGAAATTCCAACTATGAGTGTATGTCTAATTAATCAGGTCAAAGGAATGTGCAAAAGTTTGTATAAGAGTCACATATCAACAAAGATCTTGAAGTGGGAATGTATCCAATACCAAAGCACATGTGAATGTTTAATGAATGTGAAAGTTCTTGTATAGGGGAACCCAACAACTATTCAAAATGTCGTCAAATTCTTCTAGAGATTGTGAACTTGAAGAGGAAATTATTGGACTTGGAGGAGAGAATTAATGTCACTATTTACCAAGGATTGAGATTAATTGATGTAGAGGAATCTTGAATGGTAAAATGCTTCTAGACATATTGACAGTTCTATAGACACTATGTGGGAAGCCAATGTATATAGTATCATAGGAAATCATTGTATATTGTACCATTTTTATCTCTTTCTTGTCTACTAGTTAATTTTCATAGAAGTTTTAACTGATACATTGTAATTGGCTAAAAGTTAGCAAGTTTGGAAATCAACATTTTTCTATTCGAAAAAAACCTACAACTTATACAAGAGCAATATTTTGTTGGAATATAATTCTATGTTGCACAAATAATTTCCTTCTACTAATTATATCAAATATTTATCACAAGCCTGTATACATTTATATAACACAAACATTAAAGCAATTTAGTTCAATATCTAACTCTTTTCATGATGATAAAATGTACATGATGTAATGTGTAAAGAAAATAACAATTTGTAAATGTCGTAGAAAAAAATATTTGGTTTCTACATTTTGCTTGATAAATTTACTACCATAACAATGTAGTCATTTTAACAAGACATAACTTTGTCTAAGAACATAGATGACAAATAGATGTATTTGAACACAAGTTGAAATTTTGATAAATGTAGAACAAAATGCCACCTCATATTTCATAAACTAGCAAGAACACATTTTTGTAATGTGGAAAGAGGACTTACTGGGTTCCATAAGTGCTTATGAAAGTGGCAAATGTTCCTTTTATGTGGATATATCAAAGATATAAAGAAATTTTATTTCTAGAAGAAATTACTAAGGAACTAAATAGAGGAAAGTACAAAACCAAACCAAAGAAACTAACATGTAATCTTTGCTATAGTAAGGAACAATATATAAAAAAATATGAAATCTCCATATTTTAAAAGAATGCAAGTGGAAAATCATCTATGTCGATCTCAATTACCAACATGTGATATTGACAAGTGTCTTTATGAACATGGATTATACATATTGCATCACGTTAAATATAATGTTGGTGATTGATTATTTGATACAATTGAATCACTACACAAATTCCAGTATACATCAATTGAACTCCACAATGGAATGGTAGAATCTTCATAACTTGTCTCCAAAAAGGTGATGGAGAAGCTATAAACTCCTATAATCACAAATTGCATCCTAAAACTTTAGAGGATCTCCAAAATGTAAAAGATGTTTGCACTTATTTACATAGAATGCAATTATCTACAAAACCAACAAACAAAAATCAAGAAATAAGTTTAAGGGGAGATATATTTATATGTAGATTGGTTGTCAAAGTGGCTTAATATTCGTATTTATGTTTGTCTACAAATTATGGAAAATGATATCTAGACTCCAACAACACACTTGAAGCTATTCCATGCAATATCCTAATCCACAATGAAAATCCTTAGTTTGGTCATTTTGAACTGCTACTAAACACTTAGTGTAAATAACCTAATAATTTAAGAGTAAACTTGTATAAGCTCAAAAATTAACTACAAATAATAATGAAGGTTGTTTAAACCATTAAAAATAAAATTTTAACTATAAGCAAGAATTGCAATCGTGAGGGTACAATGGAAATTAAGTCCAGCCAAAAAAAACTACCTTACGTGCAATGAATAGACTAATTATGAGTGAAGATAAAAATATGGATCAAAATGCATTAAAGAATGGAAACATTATAGCTCCCATTAATGACGATGAAAATGAATGTAAAGTACAAACACACTCAAACCAAATAATGAACATCAAAAGAAAGTCTAAGAAAAAAACTCTAACACCAATAGAGAATTATATGTTTACAATAGAGGACATGCCAAAATATCATTTCTTTATTTGTCAACTTCTTAATATCAAGAAAGATATAAAACAATTTAAAAAAGACTTAAAGTTGCGTGCTACAATTTAACTAAATGTAAATTTACACTTTCCAATGATATACTTATAAAACATGTGAAATTGCCTCAAGGAAAAACACAATCCCAAAATATGTTGCCCCTAAAAATATAAGGACAAATAATCTACTTAAGAATGTCCAAATTGTGACTCAACTAGAGGAAAGATTGGTGTCTTTAAGAATTGCATTTGCACAAATCTAGGAATTGGGATACAAGAAATCTCAGCTAGGTTTAACTGGTTCCATCATAAATGTTCTCGTAAGCATATACACTATTCAAATGCTTTACCAAAGTCACTATCAAACACTTCGACAATTTCCATGTCTCTGAAAAGACGATTGGAATATAAGAATGTTTTTCAAAAAGGTATGGTGCGACCAAACATCATCATGCAAGATTTTCTTGACTTGAGCAACACAACACTATAAAAAATTCAAAATGTACAAATAAATGAAAATTGGATACAAATGTTAGAAGTCAACGATTAGGATGAAAGTAGGGTGATAATACTTCAAGTGATTCTGAATCATAGAGTGATCCAGAAATTGACAATCCAAGTAATACTCTTATACATAAGTACATAGATTCTAGGTGTATTCACAACATGGATGAGAAAATATTTGAAATTGCTTCTGTTGGGGATTATTATCCAATTGGAATATTCAAATACAAATATGTAGAAGAGATGAGTTTTCCAAGACTATTTTTTGGAGAGCCATGAGATGTTCACATAATGCACATGTTTGGTTACCAAAAATTGGCACAATGGAAACTATTACATTATCACTAAGATTTTTGACTTCATAAAACAAATCTTTTTTTCAAAACAATAAAAATGCCGATACAATAAGTATTGTCCATAGTGTGGGTAAGAAAAAGAAAGGCTAATAAAAAGTGAGAAAGTTGCTTGCGAAGGATGTAAAATAAAAACCAAACTTGAAAATAATTTTAAAATCTTACATTGGGTATGTAGATTTCAAAATAATTTGAATATCCCCAGACTATATGAATGAATTAAAGGAAAATATTCGCAATGATACAACAACTTGGTCTGCCCACTCTTTTTCTCACTTTTACTAGTGTTGAACAAAAATGGGATCCTCTAATGATGAATCTTCAATATTTGCACAAATTGTGTCAAAGAAGATTGCAAAGCAATGAATCAATTGAATGCAATGGCATTGACAAAATTTGGCTGGTGAGAAAAGACCTGATCACATATGTACGATGTTATCAATGTAGGATTAATGCAATTCATTCTTCAAAAAGGTTCAAAATTATTTTTCAGTCACTGAATTTCAAAATAGGGGTAATGAACATGACCATTTTCTTTTTTGGGTTGAAAATGCACAGATATATGGGAGAGAAAGTAATGATGAAATTATAAACTTTGTGAATAGCCATATAACATGCAATACTAACCACTGACAACCCCATTTGGTCACTTTACACAAGCATCACCATACTAGAGAATGAAATAAATCTTCCCAAAGAAAATGCAGCTATAATTTACCTATTCCTTTGTTACCATATACAATGATTTTAGACAAAATTTCTGATGAGGATAACAACAATTGCATCAAAAATTATTTCAACTTTAGAAAGTAAACAATATAACAATTCCTTCATATTTCAAATATTACTAGATGAATTACAAATAATAGAGAGTGACTACATTATTTATCTAAGATCAACAATAGACAAAGTCACTCTATTCCCCAAGAGAAATCCCTCAAAGATATGGAATAATAGTTTTTGCAAATAAATGCCATGGTTATGGAGAGCAAACAAAGATACCCAATTCATGTTAAATGCATGTGTCTATGTATTGTATCTCATATATGGTAAAAGTTGAAAAGTGAATGACACATGCATTCAAAAGAATAGGCGATGACCACCAAATATATAATATAGATGTAATAAGGATGATGAGTAAGTGTTAAGTATCATAATTGCACAATGATAATGACATAAATTTGTGAGAATCTCTCTCTCTCTTGAAAAGTCAATGGAATATCAACTCCAAGGTTCTAGGAGGCCATTCTTCAATTGACTGGGTGGCTTAATCAAAGGTAAATATTTTTATTTAATGAAGAGGCCTTTTTTGGTTGGGTGAAGTCTAATTTGTAACTCTGTGACACTTAGAAAATAATTAGTGGAAAATCATATTTTTTATGTATTTTGTGATTTTTCAATGCATACAAGCCTAAACTAATATGAAATTCTAACTTAAATGGATGTTCGTGAAAAAAAATGCTTTAGAGATAAGGTAACGAGAAAGTAAAAAAATTTTGCTGAAAATGAAATCCAAATTGACATAAAATAAAGTGGCAAGGCATCTATGAATTATATCTTCAAAGAGGATGGTAGAAAACTAGCAAAATTTTGAACAACGCAACCGTAATTATGCAATCATCAATGAAACTTTGCAAGATAGGATGATTCTTTTACAACTCATCAAATTGTACATCTATTAAAGTGCATGCACATGAGACAAATTCCTAAGAATGTACATATAGAATTCCCCTTCTTTGATTTGTCACTACAGAGGTATTATACAACTAATTGTGACAAACTCCAAAACTAAAATCGTGCAAGCATTCCAAAATAGTAAGACTATTAGCTCCTTCATTATTCATTAGCTATAAATTCATAACATTCTAGCAACAATCACTACACATGGAATAAGAGCACTAGTAGCATACTTGATTGCATAAAATATCAGCCTTGAATACATGTTACATCCTTGTATTTATAGTGAACCCTATCCTTCATGTAATTTTTGGAGCTAGGATTTTTCACATGAAAATAATATGCTAAAAATATTAAAATAAAGCTAAATATATATAAACTAACCCCTAATATGGTGCTAAGTAGGCCTACACTCTTATTTTTATTCATTAATGGTGTGTGGGCCCTTACATGACTCAAAACTACAAAGAGAAGAAGATAAGAAAGGAGACATCTCTGAGTAGAAGCTAGAGATTAGGAGCCTTCCAAAAATAGAAACTTGACTTCCTCCATGCACATCTACTAGTTAACCACTATTGAGCTGAAAAAATAAAATTTTGGTGCATGAAATTGACAAATTTAGAAACTAGTAGTTTATTAGCGGTACAATTGTAAGTTGTCTGAAATCATCGTGCTTGTGAAGTTGCAGAGTTGCAGACTTGTGCACATGGGGAGGTGAAAATTGTGCCTTCTCAAAAAATCTATAAAAATGTGAAGTTGCGGATCCACACACCTCCCTATGGCCAGAACTGCAAAATTTCTTCTAAGTACAAGATCCTAATTTCCAACATCTATATTTTTCTTTCCCTTCAACAAAATGATGTCTGGATATGCAACTTTATATCTCTCGATGGTTGTAGTGATATCTAAAGGATGTGGTAGATTTATGGCCTCATACTTAGCCCTTACCTTGCCATAATAATTGTAGACTTATTGGCACATTTCATCAAAATTGGGTGTCCTCTCATCTAACTCTTTGAGTAACTTCTTAACCTTGAAATTCTTCTTTGGTGTCCTTAGAAGAGACTACCTCAAAGGTGGCCTAGAACTATTCTATTACTACCTCTGAGGAGCATAAGGTCCTCCTAGAATCATCATAAAATAATTCCAAACTGGCCTTGATATATAACTTATCTCCTTCCAAAATCTTGGCTTCTACCTTATTTCACATATCCTAGATGCCATTGAACATTGTCAGTGTGACTTTATAACTAGCTTCAATCTTCTCTATCTAGCCATCAAATCTTTCTAGCTCCTCAAAAATAAAAATGGAAAAAAGAATTTTGTATCTCTACTCTGTGATCTTCTATACTTTCTCTAGATCCTCTTACCATATATCAATCTCATCAGTCGGGCCAAACTCTTGATTAATTATGCTACCTAATTTTCATGCCTTTTCTTTGACACCATGCAACAAGAGCATATTGACTTCTATGTATTATGTTCCTATCTCCTCAAAATTGTGTCACTATCTATAGAAAGAATTTTAAAATGAATCCCTAGGTGGTTAGGATAGAGCATGTTTGTCAAGGGTAGCCTTGATGTAATCTCTAGGTTAACTAGGCAAATGGGACATGCTACCTCTTTACATATTATCATAATACCTCATTTTTCTTTCTCAAAACTTGGAGTGCTTCCTCGTCGTTATCCAACTAATAGAATTCACATCTCAAACCCATAGTGGTCATCACTTTCATGGTATCCTTTGTGAGCCTCCACAATACAATCTCCTGCATTTGGTAGTCCTGGGGAGTTATGCTTTAGGCATCAGCATGTGGTGGGGGAACAACAACCTATGCAACCAAATTATCTTATTGGTCCCTCATTACAAAAGCCAACTATTGAGGATCTTCCTTAAGGGGTGTTGGTGGATTTAAGGCATCAGTAAGGACTACCATTCCCTCAATTGCACTCGTAATATATGTCCTCTTCTGGGTCCCTACTACATGTGTCAACCATTTCAAGGTTGTGCCCATTTGAGATACAAATTTACTAGGTGATGGAGGTGTCACTAATGCTAGCCCCTTTCTTTTATTTACACTCTTGTCTTGGGTTTTCTTGACCATGGGTAAATCTTCTTTCTGCATAGACATTGTTTGTCTAGGAGGGGATAAAGTTGTGTTATCTCTAGTGGAGTTTTCTCTTAGGTAGGAGAATTTTCTTCATGTATCTCTATTTCTTCTTACTCCTTACCAATCTCTCTTTCTTCCAACTCCTTGATTTGAAAGGACTAAGGCATTAATATGGTGTCTTTCTTAGGCAAAGGATTAGAACCTCACTTATGTAGAGGAGATAAAATGTTAGTTTGCTCAAGGACTAGAAGCTAAGTATCTATAAGCACATTTCCTCCATGTTGTTCCCTTAGAGTATCCTTGATAAGTCCCCCTTCCATGTAGGTTTCTACCAGTAAGATGTCAAAATTGGACAAGCTAAAAGTATCAAAATCATCCCCGGTTGTAATCTCAATCCAACCCTTCTTCTATGAATCTATAGAGTCTTAAACAAAAATGGGTTTCTCTTTTGTTAAGAAAAGAATTTGTATTTGGTTTCATCCCTTTTCTTCCTCAACAATTCTAGCTAACTTAATCCTCCAATTGAGAGGTATGTGCTCCTCTTCTTTTTCTTCTTCTTCTTCTTTCAAATCTTCTGGTATTGTCTCAATAATAGCAAGTGGTACATTGTGTTTCTTCTTCTTTAATATTCTACCTTTTGTCCCACTACCACTATAGTTGTTCTCCTTTTCTTGGAGACTTAAGGCTTAGGTGTGGCATCCTCTTGAGATTCATGCTTAGGTGATTTCTCTTGCTCTTCCTCAATGATTGATCTCTTCTTTTGCCTCTTCTTTGTATTTTCTGCCTAGTGGATATATGTGACATCTTTTTCATGTCAGTATACTATGTTTGGAAATATTGAGGAGGTAGATCCCCATGTAGGAGTCGTCACCTTCACTCATTTTCCCTACTTGGGTCATGTAGGGGCCTTCAAAGATGACATGTTTGGTAAAGGATCTAGTGGGAAAGGTTTGGTGACCCAATCCTTAGTCAACTTTATGACATGTCAGGTGCAATGCATTAAATCATCAATCCCCTCGCAATGTACCTCAACATTTAGAATGGGCCTATCAAATATTTTATCTTTATTGTACATGGAGTCTAAGATTTTTGGAGAATCCTTGTTCCACATCTTGTGGGAAATTTGTAGCCCCAAAACCTTTTCACTCAAGTTGAGATCCATCCTATAGTGGTCTCTAATTCAAACTTTATAATCATCCATGTAGTTGATCCAGTGGTCTTCTTTAGAAGAATTAGGTACAAATGCTTTTCCTGTAACATGATGGAACATTTTTGATGTTGTCAAAGTAAGGGCAAGTAATAGGGAATTATCCAATTGGCAATCCTCTCACTCAATATCATAGGTGCACATATCCTACTTATGTTTGACCTCATAAGGTCGAATTTAGATAGGCTACACCCTAGTTTTTTTATGCTTGGTTCAAATCTTATCATATGGAGAGTTGAGCTACCTGACTATCTCTAATACAATGATCTTATTTGAGGGATATTGAGGGAGATTCTTTGGGTGTAGTGTTGAACCATCACTTTGATATAAGTAAATGTATGAAAATATATGAAGTAGGCCCCTATTTTGGCCACCTTTTTTGTTTCTTCTACTGACATCCTCTTTCCATAGTTTCCCTCTGTGCATCTGATAATGAAAAAAATGAAGTCATCTTCAACAATCCTATACTTGAGACTACCATCCCTCAACTTCTTCTTAACTGATTGAGGGTATACAATATACATCCATGCACCATTCTCTAATAGACTCCCCTTGTCAAACCTGAGGATTCTGCCTTAGCGGCAAGAAAATACTCGACATATGAAGTCATGTAGAACCTAGGATTTGTCTTAAGCAATTGTAATTGCTCACGTAGGGAATCCCTAAGAATGTTGCCCCAAACAATCATAGTATTCATAGTCCTTATCATCTCAAAATAAAGTAGACCATCCATGTCTCTAAGTGTCCAACCGATGGGAGTCTCATTACTTTTCTCAAAAACACAAGACAATACTTGATGCAAGAAATCATGTAACCTCAAGTCATATCAAACTTGTCTAGATTCCTCCCTTGAGAAGTCTTCTTTATTAGATACTTTTTTTGCAGAATCTTGTCTACTTCCTAGTTAAGTTTATTTGTACCAGTTTAATATTGTATAGAAAGAGATGTCATAATATTGATATGAAATGGGGAGGTGAAAGACCCTTTCAATGTTATTTGGTCTAATATCTAGAATGATCTCTCAAGTGAAATTCTTTACCACTCTCTCCTTGGGGACATAGTTTTGAGCTAAGGTCATGATGAGATCAGAGGACTGCACTAATGTGGGGTGGGAAGATTCATTTACTAGTCCATTCTGAATCATTACGAAGATGAACTCAGAACTCTCATGACACTAATTTTATAGTAGAAGGAGCTCATTGAATTTTAGATGTGCAAGTTTCATGTCTTTTATCTCCTTGTGAAGATTTATAAATTGGGATTTGTATGAGACTCCTTTGTATGTAAAGGTTACCAACTTAGATGAAATATTATATATCAGCACTGACGATGAAGAGGCTATAATGATCTACATAAAATCAAGAAACATTAGTAATCATACAATTTAATTGGTAAAAAGAATCTTGATGACTCCATAAAGTAGACAAAAAAACCCCAAAAACCTAGTCAAAGTGGCAAGATAGGGTATAAGACTAAAATTTGGGGAATTGCGTAGGTTGTGCAATTATGCACCTATACAAGGTGCACAAATGCACAAGACATCAAATTGGGAAGACTTCGAATGTGGGGAGGTGCACACCTTGATTAAATGTGTAGGATGCACAACATGTGCAGATCTAATTGGCTATTGAACATAGTGGAGTGCATAGGATGTGCACTTACAGATGTCTGCAAGTGCACAAGGTGCATAGGTGAGACCCTTTACTAGATGCAAGGGTAATGAAAATATGCATATAATGTGAGGAATTATGGAGCTCCAAAGGTGCATAGATCCACAATTAGGGTGGTAGGTGAGCAGAATGACTTGGTTATGGCTCCTCTCCAAGTATATATATACGTGCCTGGGAGTGCGCACATGGCACTCTCTAGAGAGCACAATGTGTAGAGTTGCACACCTACACAAGGTGTGCAAATGTATACCTATGCAAACTTATGAAGTTGTGTGGTGATGGGGAATGGGCCCTATTGTGCACCCTACATAAGTGTGTGTTGGCCAAATTTGCCTCCTCGCCAAAATTGCCTCCCACCAACAATTGAATTTTGATGCCAAAGCCCACCTAACGGTCACCTTCCACATTTAAATATTCAAATTCCATGGGAATATGAGATAAATAAATGAAATAAACTTTATTGCATTTCTTATTTCTCTAAGTTTACTTTTTGGCTCCCACAACTTTCTCTACCATTAGATCTCGCACAGATCTATGTGTGTCACTTTCCCAAATTATAAAATTGCTCAAGCTTTAAGCAATACAGGAAAGCGCCTCGGTGCCATGTGGCATGTGGATCTATTTTCTCTTTGTGGGCCACAAAAAAGGAAGCTATCAGTTGAGTTGGAATACAGAAGGCACTTCATTGGCCAAGGTGCTGACACAGGTTGTCAGTGGACTACATGTTTCCATCCACTATCAGATTGAAGATGATTGACGGCAGGCTCTTTCCTACATTATGGAATTGCAAGGTTTTTATGAATGCGGGAAAGCGACCTTCTTCCATGCATCCTAGATGGGGCCTTGCTTCTTGTTTGTGGGCCATCTTTTTGACCAGTTGACATGTCAAGTTGACTGTGCATATAAATGGATTTTGATTGGTTGATGCTTTCTCACATGCGATATTTTGTCAAAGTTTCTAACAATGCAAGGAAGTAACATCATGCCATGTGGATTAGTGGGGTCAAGTTTTATTGTGTGGGTCGTGTTGTGATTGTGCTAATGTGTCTAGCGAGCTAGTGTATGGGTGGTTCCTAATTAGTTGCAAGTACTAACAAAGACCACATGTTTTTAGTTATATCTGTGCCGTCAGATCTTCCTAGATCAATGGTTGTTGCATCCCCGCTTTATGAAGATGCAAGGATGTTAAAGAATGTAGGGAAGTGAATGATTGACATGTGTCTTTGTGGGTCCATTCTTCCGAGTGGGCCACTAGGGTTGAAAAGGCAATGCCAGATAGTTGCTAGGTAAGTGTTGAGGTGGAATTTTGTTCCAATTGCTTCGTTTTGATTTGTTGAGGGCTAACATGTTGGTGAGTTGGATGGCGAGTGTCTGGTGGATTCAAAAGTTTTAAAAGAAAACACTGTGATAACTAGGATCTTCCACAATTGTTGCTCTTGTGGAGTTCGACAATCAACACTTTATTGCATCATGGAATTATGATAACTTTAGACATTGTGAGGAAGTGTCTGATTGCCACGTGTCCTTGTGGACCCAGTTTGAAAGAAAGGCAGCCTTAGTTAAGGCTAATTATTATGTGACATCGCAGTTAAGTTGGAAAGTTGGCATGCTTAGTAGGTTATATGGTCAAATGCATGAAGACCTCGATGGGTGGTAGGAAGATAAAAGAATATCGGTCCACGTGGTGCTTTCTAGTTGTAGAACTCAGTTGACTTGCTGACCTTGCTAACTCATAAGCCAAAAATGAGAAAGATGTTTTCTTGCACGATCTGATCTCCATGATCGATTCCAACCACTCTCTAATGAATTCCATGCCTAGTAAACTAAGGAAACGCTCCACTATCTTTGGTTTTATCCATTTACTTGGTCAGAGTGACTTAATGGCATCATTTATGTCTTCTTAGGGTTCTATTTTTGGCAAAATGTTGGATTTCTTTACATCTAAATTTGTGCCAAGATCAAATTTTTTGTAGATCTGTATGATTGTTCTCTGCAATCTTAAGTGGTAGTGGTTGAGTTTGGTTCAAGACATAAAATATCTCAATTATGCCTAAGCTATATATCTCAATTATGCCTAAGCTATAAAGGTAGATTTTGTAAATTTTGAAAGGGTCGAATCTTCTCTATTTTATTGATATTCCTCTACAAGTTCACTATAAATTCCCTTTGCCTCTAAACCTATATGACATTCTACTTTATCCCCTTCAAACATTGATGTGTTTTGTAAGACCTATTTGCCTCTCATTAGTGTATTGTGGATATCTACAATCTTGCATGATTGTATCTCTTTTGGCCTATGAATGATATATAAGTGAATCTTCATCTTCTTTGTGTTATTTACTTGGATTTTCTGATTTGCATGTGATTGTTAGATTAAAACAAGTCTAGATATGTATATCATTTGGTGTCATGATAGTTCAAAAGTGCATGTATGGGCAGAGCTTAGTTTGAACACTCTATTTTGGTGCATCACCCCTTAGGTTAGAATAGGTAGATTTGGTTTCTATGCATTCCTTCTCCCTTTTCCTCTCCAAATGTAGTTAGGTGCACCCTGATAGCAAAGGAAGTCAGCCTTCTCTCGACACTCAACCTCATAGTTCAAGTCCCACAACTTGGAGGTTGTTTCCATGTTTCACAAGGTTGTCCTTGGTAACAATTTTGGACAAGGGTGCAAAATTTTGTGACAACAGTGCACAAGGTGAACAATTTTATAGTGTTAACTAAATATGTTCATTTTGACCATCAAGATTGGATGACACTCCTTCTCTTGACTAATAGACTAGGATCATGGAAATCTTACTCCTCAAGGCATCTCAAAAGATACCCTATTTTTAAGAATAGATTCCTATGACTTTAAAGAAAATGAAGGGGGTCCCTATGTTTGAAATAAAAAATGAGGCATGCATTTTTGGAACCACAACAAATAGCCCCAATAAAAGAAAATGATAAAGGGATTTCTTTATCAACAAGCAATCTAAAACCTGTATCGAGTTGCATCCCAATTTTAGATGTCATAAGAGGCTATAAAGTATTCCAATAAATAACTCAATTTTTTTATTTTTACTTTTAGTGTGTGCTCATTGTCTTAATTGCCTTCCAGCTTTCAAGTGCAAACCACCATCGGCGTGCAACAACATGGAACTAATCTTTCGCTAATCGACAAGAGCTTTAGTACTCCCCATGAACCAAATTTTGATCATTACTCAACCAAATGTGAAAATCCATTTGGAGGGCTCTTTAATATGTAATTTTGCATTTTGGTGATCTAATTTATAACTTCATAGAGCTCACATGTTTCCACTTGATTCTTCCTTGAAGTCATTTATTTTGGTGAGATAGCAATTATGTTCTATTATCCTCCCTTAATCATTTTTTTCTTTCTCTTGATGAGTTTTGGATTCCTATTCTTTCATACAATTATTTTCTTCTCTCTTTTTTGCATGCCAAGACAATTATTAGACTATGCAGTCAAGGCAGGGGCAAACTTTTCATGGTTTTTCCAGCTTTATGACTTGCATTCCTCTTTTAACAAAATCTAGGGAGCTAAAATGCCAATCAATGATCTCGATAAGCTCATGGGAAAAACCTTTCTTGTATTAGATAGTTTCAAATTTCTTTAGCTTCTACCCGCTTGGATTGAGTGCGATCTCAACAATCATTTTAAATGTACAAAGTGTCAACAATGACTAGTTTTAGAATTTGAGCTAGTGGTTGGAAAAATTTCATTACCTGTACATGACACCTACATGTAGGTTTTCACAAGAAATAAAGTCATTTAATTGCTTTGATGAAGAATACCTCTTCCAAACATAGGGGATAGTTGAGATGGCCCACATACCGAGAACAACTCTAAGAACAAATTGACTCCCTAACTCAAAGATGTAAATATAAACAAACAACAAAAAAAACTTGAAAACAAAAAGTTTATTTTTTTACTTTAGACTTCAAAACAATGTTTGAGAAGTTGGTCCTTGATTGGAAATGAGACTAATTTTCCTTGTAAAGTTCCTAGCCTTAAAGTATCTTCTCTTAAGATCTCTACAATTTGATAAGGACCAATCCATAGGCATTGAAACTTGGTGCGACTACCTAGTTTTTCTTTTACATTATCCCACATGAGGACAAGGTCAGAGATCCTAAAATCTTTGAAAGTTGCTCTTTTTTCAAACTAGCACTTGAGGACAACTTGATGTTTTGTCATATGTTCCAGTGCAATAGTTTTCTTTTCATCACATTCTAGAAGGTTCATTAGCTTGACTTGGATCATGTCTTCATTTTCAACATTATCTCTCACAAATTTTAAGACAAATATTTTTTAGATTTATAGAGAAAAATAGATTCTAGACCATAAACTAGTAAATACAAAGATGTGCCCAGGGCATTATTGACTCTGATTCTATCATTCCATAGTGCATATTTCAGCCATGTGTCAATCCTTTGGGTTTTCATTCAGCAAGCATTTCACCATAGTAATAACGTTTTTATTTGTAGACTCAATGACTCCATTTCCTTGCCGATAGTAATTGGAAGAAAATTTGATGATTACTTGATTCTCAAGGGCCCATTGTATGAGGATCAATAATGCAAAAGAGGTTATGTTATCACATATCATAAAAAAGGGCATTCCAAACCTTGTGATGATGTGTTCTTCTAGGAAACTGGTGACCACCTATGTGGTATAATTGTGAAATGTTTCACCTTCAATCCAGTGAGTGCTATAATTTGTGGTTGTATGAATGTACTTATGGCATGTTGAAGAAGGTGGATTCACTAGTCTAATAAAACCAATCCCATTTGGTGAAGGGGCATACCTCATGCACTGATTGCAATGGCATTGTGTGGTTTCTTTCTCTATTTGCACTTGTCTATTATATATAACAGGATCAAACATTCTCTTACATATCTCTGAATAACATAGGCCAATAATATTTTTATCTTAAAATTTGACATGTCATGATCTCAATTGAGTCTGGTACTATATTTGTCATGAAATTGTTCCAAGACTTCCCTTCCCTCATTGAAATCTAAACATTTCAAGTATATACCTTCATAATTCTTTCGATATCAATGTCCATCCTTTAGCATATATGATACACATTTCATTCTTATAGCTCTACATTGAGAACTATTCATCCCCTTAGGGCATCTATTTTGCAACAAACGATAGACAATGTCTTGATACTAGACATTTGAAATGACCCCTTCATTGATATAAGCATATAAAATCAACCCCTTTTCTTGTTTAGTTTCAAAAATCACCTTGGTTAAACATTGCAGTTAGATTAGCTTCATGGGTTGGATCTCGATGTCAAACTCATGTAGTATGAGCATCCAGTTTTATCTCCTTTCTCTCAACTCATTTTGCATTAGTGGCGACTGAACTATAGGGTCAGGCATAATGACATAGATCTTGCTTTGTAGGATATAGTGTTTGAACTTCTTAACAACTTTTACCAAGGCAAAGGATTTTTTAAACAAATTAGGCTAATTCATCTTAGCATTCTTTAGGGGACAACTCAAAAAGGTTGTGGGTCTTTCATCATTACCATCTTTCTTTTGGGTTAGCACTCCAACACATAAATGTTCTGAAGAAAAGGAATACACCTTCAATGGAAATTGATAGTTTGGTCTTATAAGCACTGGTGCAATAGAAATTGTGACTTTAATGTCCTCAAAAGCCTTCTTGATCTCAGGCATCCAATCAATCTTGATGTTTTTCTTAAGCATGTCATTGAGATGGCACATTATTTCTACAAAATCGAATAGACATTTCTAGACAAAAATTCTATTCCTGAAGAAAGACTTCAACTCTTTCCTACTATTTGGGGGTAGAAAATTGAGAATCACTTTGACTCTTTCTAGATTAGTGGAGATGTCATTTTCTAATAGTATATGTCCAAGAAATTTCCCTTTAGTGACTTTGAATGTTCATTTCTTGGGATTAAGAGAAATTCCATACTTGTGACATATATTTAGTACTTGTTTCAAATCAACAATGTGATCATCTCAATTATTTGAGAATACCATAAGGTCATCAATGTAAATGTTTATGCACTTTTTGGCTATCCCTTTGAATGAAAAGGTGGCTCTAGCATTAATTAGCAAAAAAGGCATGTGTTTATATGAAAATGCGCCACATTGAGTCGTAAAGACAGTTTTTAGTATGACTTTTTCTTGAACCATCACTTGGTTGTAACCCAAATAGCCATAAATAAATACATCATCTTAAACATGTTCACAATTTGGAGACTACATCAAGTGAGGGTAGTGTTATTCTTTTGTGAAGACTAATTCAGGTTTTCAAAATCTACGCACAACCTGATCTCTCCACTTTACTTACATACATGAACAAAGTTGGTGATCCACATGGAGTGATGAATTGGAACAAATTTTTTGCATCCAATAATTTCTACACCTCCTTCATAATTAGTGGCTCAATACTTGGATTGATAAGCCAATGTCTTTGACGAAATGGCTTTGTATTTGGTTTGAGAGGTATATCATGAACTATTATGTCTGGTTCATATGTTTTGAGATCCTCGTAACTCCATGCAATGATGCCTTTATACTTGGCTAGTAGTTTCAACATTTCTTATTGCAAACCTTCCTAGTGTTTACCATTCTAGAGTCTTATGTGGAACCCAAATTATATGAATCACAGTCATCATTTTCAAGAAGAGATATTTAATGTCATGTAGATTAATCTTTATCAACTACTTGTTCATGTTCAAGGATCTCCATGGAAATAGTTATTTTTTCAAATTTATTACTACATCTTCATCCTCGACCTCTTCCTTTCCTTTAGCTTCTTCTAGTTCATCATCTATCACTTGTCCTACAAACATTCCACTACTCATGATATAAGATATGTTGATCTTTTTGAAAGACTTGGAAGTTTTTTATATTATCAAGGATTGACAGGGCTATAACAAATTCTAGAGAAAATCTCTTAAGTATGGTTCTCTCCATTGGTTGTAATGCATCAGTTGATGTGGTTGTATTTATCCTTTGGGGTATCAATCTTATATTGAAGGATTGGAAGTCTTCCATTAAGTCCTAAACTCTTTTCCTATAGGTTTATAACCTTTTATCATTGCATGAATATGTTCCCCTGATTTTCCTTATCACTAGCTGAGACTCTACCTCAACTATGAGCACTTTCACATCCTTTTCTAAGGCTAATAGAAAACCTCATACCAGAGCTTTGTATTTTGCAACATTATTATTACATAAAAATTGTAAATTATAGGCAATTTAATAAGAGTTACCTCTAGGGATGATTATCTCTATCCTAGCTCTTGTTCCTTATTTTCATCTAGAATCGTCAAATTGTAAGGCCCATACTTCGTTTGTGTCCTTGAATGGTTTCATCCTTTCCATGAGATTTAACTCAAATTTAACCTTGTCCTTGAAAGACTCAAACTTAGGCCTTCATTCCATCTTTCCTTGGGAGGAATTCTTTTTCTTTGTAGGCATGTTTATGTGTTTGTTTCTAGATAATGGGCCTTTGCATTTTTGTTGTTTCTCATAAAATTCACTTATGTGTTCAATGAATTTATGGGTTTCTTCTTTGGGTTTAACAATGATAGATTGGCATCCTTGACCTTTGATGAAATTTTGCCTCATGTGATTAGTTATCATCCCTTCGTAACTTGGTAGAAGCCCTCTTCCATTTGAAGAAGTATCATTGTAGGATACATTGGGATCTTCATCTAATAGGAGTCCTTTAGGGGATGTATGTTCAGTTGTTAAAGCAATATCATCTGTCAAACTTCCCAATGATGCTACTTTTGATAACACTTATAATATAGCATCCTGATAGCATGGGCATTCAAATTCATAATGACTTTCTTGATGAAGGCAATAGAAACCAAGTAGTAAGAGTATGTTTAAAATTGGTATCTTCTCCGAGATATTGCTTGTTCAATATCATTTTGTCTATGAATTGTTTGAATGTTCTATTACTAAGAGAAAAAAATTGTATGCCTTTGATAGGGTTTCCCTCATATGTCTCCTATTAATTGAATGTCAAAATGCAGTATCATCCAACTCTGACTAGTGAAAAGTACCTAATTTGGGGTGTTATACTTGGTGATCGTTGTCTTTAACTTAGGTTATGCATCAATCTTGATTTGGTTATTTAGTCCCTTCCATGATAGCCATAATCGGGTCAAATTAGTTGAGAACCATCCCTTTAAACACTTGGTCCATTATCTTCTTAAGAGCATTTCGTACATTTAAAGAATATTCACTATATGTATGTCAATTACATCATGGATCCTTAGATCAGTTGTGAGTTGTATACACACATCTTTTACTATGTCAATCACTTTGGCTTTTGTCTTGTCAAGATGTGTTAGCACTCTATTTGTAGGTAGTGGTATGACTCCTAGCCTTTGGTAAATTGAGAGTGGCATGACATCATAGCTAGCATCCGAGTCTATCAAGCAATTGTATAAGTATTTTCCAAAAATTCAGAGACTTAGCAAAAAAGGAGGTACCTTCAGTTTATCTTTAAACATAGTAGGCATTGCATTTGCTGCATTGACATTTGAGGTAAGGCATTTTCTAGGCACCAAGAGATGTTGTGGACATTGTATGGTACAATGTTTTAAAAAGGGCTTCTCTAGTTGGGGCATCTTTGTAGAATGTTGAACATAGAAATGTTAGCCTTTACTTTCTTGAGTTCTTCAATCACATTTTGTTTCTCTAAAGACCATGTCAGATTTCTTATCGTTGTGGGAGGATTATTGAACATGCTTTGTGAAACCCAAATTATATGAATCACAATCGTCATTTTCACGGGGAGATATTTTATGTTGTGTAAATTAATCTTTATCAACTATTCGTTCATGTTCAACAATATCCATGGAAAGGGTATTCTTTTTCAAATTTATTACTATGTTTTCATCCTCGACCTTTTCCTTTTATTCAGCTTCTTCTAGTTCATCATCTATCACTTGTCCTTCAAACATTTCACTTCTAATGATATATTCTAAGATATGTTCATCTTCTTGAAAGACTTGAAGGTTTTTATATTATCAAGGATCAACAAGGCTATAACAAATTTTAGAGAAAATCTCTTAAGTATGCTTCTCTCCATTGGTTGTAATGCATTGGCTGATGTGATTGTATTTATCCTTTGGGGTATCAATCTTATGTTGAAGGATTGAAAGTATTCCATAAAGTCCTAAACTATTTTCCTGTAGGCTTATAATCTTTTATCATTGCATGAATATGTTCCGCTGATTTTCCTAGTCACTAGTTGAGACTCTACCTCAACTATGAGCACTTTCACATCCTTTTCTAAGGCTAATAGAAGACCTTGTACTAGAGCTTTGTATTATGTATATTATTAAATAAAGATTGTAAATGATAGGGAATGTAATAAGAGTTACCTCTAGGGATGATTATCTCTATATTGGCTCTTGTTCCTTGTTTTCATCTAGAATCGTCAAATTGTAAGGCCCATACTTTGTTTGGTCCTTAGATGGTTTCATCCTTTCCATGAGATTTAACTTGACTTTAACCTTGTCCTTAAAAGACTCGGACTTAGGCCTTCATTCCATCTTTCCTTGGGAGGAATTCTTTGTCTTTATAGGCATGTTTCTGTGTTTGTTTCTAGATAATGGGTCTTTGCATTCTCGTTATTTCTCATAAAATTCACTTATGAGTTCAATGAATTTATGGGTTTCTTCTTTGGGTTTAACAATGATATATTGGGATCCTCGACCTCTAATGATATTTTTCCTCATGCAATTAGTTATCATCCCTTCAAAACTTGGTGGAAGTCCTCTTCCATTTGAAGAAGTATCATTGTAGGATACATTGGGATCTTCCTCTAATAGGAGTCCTTAGGGGATGAATGTTCAATTATTAAAATAATATCATCTGTCAAACTTCTTGATGATGCTACTTTTGATAACACTCATAATATAGCATCTTGATAGAGTGGGAATTCAAATTCATAATGATTTCTTGATGAAGGTGATAGAAACCAAATAGTAAGAGTATGTTTAGATTGGTATCTTCTCCGAGATATTGCATGTTCGATATCATGTTGTCCATGAATTGTTTGAATGTTCTATTACTAAGTGAAAACTCTTGTATGCCTTTGATAGGGTTGCCCTCATATGTCTCCTATTAATTGAATGTCAAAATGCAGTATCACCCCAACTCCGACTGGTGAAAAGGTACCTAATTGGGGATGTTATACTTGGTAACTGTTGTCTTTAACTTAGGTTATGCATAAATCTTGATTTAGTTATTTAGTCCCTTCCATGACAACCATAATTGGGCGAAATCAGTTGAGAATTATCCCTTTAAACACTTGGTTCATTATCTTCTTAAGAGCATTTTGTACATTTCAAGAATATTCACTATATGTATGCCAATTATGTCCTGGATCCTTGGATCAGTTGTGAGCTGTAAATGCACACCTTTTAGTATGTTAACCACTTTGACTTTTGTCTTGTCAAGATGTATTAGCACTCTATTTGTAGGTAGTGATATGACTTCTAGCCTTTGGGAAATTTAGAGTGGCATGACATCGTAGCTAGCATCTGAGTCTATCAAGCAATTGTGTAAGTGTTTTCCAAAAATTTAGAGACTTAGGAAAAAGGGAGGTACCTTCAGTTTATCTTTAAACATAGTAGGCATTTCCTTTGCTGCATTAACATTTGTGGTAGGCATTTTCTAGACACTAAGAGATGTTGTGGAATTTGTATGGTACAATATTTTAAAAAAGCCTTCTCTAGTTGGGGCATCTTTGTAGCATGTCAAACATAAAAATCTTAGCCTTTACTTTCTTGAGTTCTTCGATTATGTTGTGTTTCTCTAAAGACCATGTCAAATTTCTTGTCTTTGTGGGAGAATTATTGAGCATGCAGGCCCCTTGGATTGGTTCTTGTAGTGATACTTGGTTGATACTTTCCTATGGATCGAAGGCCATAGGATGTGACCCTAGAGGGATATCATCGATTAGTGACTCTCTTCATCTACGCAAATCATAAATGTTCCTCTTATCATTGTGG
Source organism: Cupressus sempervirens (assembly GCA_028749045.1). Taxonomy (NCBI): domain Eukaryota; kingdom Viridiplantae; phylum Streptophyta; class Pinopsida; order Cupressales; family Cupressaceae; genus Cupressus; species Cupressus sempervirens. The sequence continues at coordinate 759,718,200 of CM053789.1, read as the reverse complement.
AAGGCGAACATATTTGTTGCCTTTGGTCCAGCCTCATGGTTGAAAGGAAACACAAACTCCTCATTTGTTGAATCCTCATCCTCTGCAAAAGATATATCATAGGATTCTAACACTATTGCATTGAATTGGATGGAAGACATACTTGCATCTTGTACATGTTGATTATGATTGCTATTATCATCATAATAATAGTTATCTCTATTGTTTTGGGTGTTTTCAATAGGTCTAGAAAAGTGTGTCTCAACAAAGTGTTAGATAAATGAGAGGGGGTGAGGGGGGTGAAATAGTTATATCCAGTTATTCTACAAGCCTTAAAACTCTTTAGTACCAATTCAAACTTCATAAAATTTTAGATCATTAACTCAATAACCACATCCAACATATCAAATCAAACTTCTAAACCTTTTTCATCAAACTATTATCTTATTGTCCCTTACTATACTGAATATCAAATAAGTCACTTAGCATATATTGAGTTGCATCATTAACTAATTAACACAAAAATAAACTTACAACATAATAGGCAATCACACATTTGACACAAATATTTAACATGGAAACCTTGTAAAGGGAAAAATCACATGGGAACTAACAACCCAAATAATTTCACTCTTCTTAAGTGAGCTTTGTTAGGAGCCAACCTTGTCAAAGGTTACATGCACATTTTTAGGGTGACCTTGTTAGAGATTTTCACCAAAGATTATTTAGACCTTATCACTCATTGACATTTCTAAAGAGTGACCTGCTCTAAAGGAATTACAAAACATCACTATTGGATGCTACTATATAGGATTTCAAAGACTTGTTAGGTCCACTTGGTTAATAGATTTTTGTGCTATAATGGTAAGAAAGTAATATTCAACTAATATATTAGGTTTTAGCACTAGATTTCTTGTTCAAATCTAACAACTGGTATGGAGCTCTATTAATTAGCATGATACCTAATCAACTAAGGCTTTACATCAATGAAAATATAACAATTGATGTGACTCTTTCACATACATTAACAACATAAGATTAACTTGGCAAGGATTCATGTTGCATCAATTCATGGGTAATCATATATCATATCTTTCTAGAGTCAATGCAATAGTTCACTCTTTAGGGATTGTTTCCTACAATAAATGTAATGAAACAGATGTAAATAGTGCATGCAAGTTACAAGTTATTACTACAAGGTTTTAAAAGTTTCACATTGGAACTTATATTACCTTTAGCATTGTTGTCAAAGTGGGAGAGAAGCAATAAGGAGAAGACATTAAAAGGGGGAGATGAGTAAGTAAAGTGAAGAAATAAGGGGAGAAGATGTTGAAGTTATAGATCGAGTGAATTTGATGTTGAATATGTTGTAGAGAACCTAAATGAAATCAAAGAGCTAAAAAGGTTTATTTTTGTTAATGCATACATTTGATTATCTTGTTTTGTAATGATTCATGATGTAAAATCTTATGTTTATGTGTTTCCATCAAAGTCAAAGGGGGAGATTGTTAGCCTCAACTGATAATGTTGTTAATGTACGGAATCACATCAATTTTTATATTCTCATTGATGTCAAGCTTTAGTTGGTTAGACATTATGTTAATTCAATAGAGTGCTATATCATTTGATTGATAAAGAGGATTTGAAGAAAAGATGATAAGTATGATATTCAATGGGTACTTGTTGAGTTGTCATTTTGCACAATTCTTAATGACATGAATCCTTTCGAACTCCTCTCTTAAAAAGCTGATCTGGGATCAACTCCAAGGTTCTAGGTGATCTTGCGACGTACTAGAATCTGCTCAGTAGAAGATAAATGTGAATGTTCATGAGAAGGTCTTTGCATCTTTTGACCAATTTTGGATAAAAATGTTGAATTTGCTTGCTATCTCAAAAATGTAACCACATAAAAAAACTCCATTTTTGTATTTTTTTGTTTTATAATGAATGCAACTTTAACTATACAACTATATGAATTCCTAAATTAACCAAATGTTTGTAAAAGAAAATAATGAAGATAGGGTAACAAGAAGTTTAAGCAAATGACTTTAAAAGTAAATCCCTAATGGACATAAGCCACGAAAATGACATGTCTATGAGTTAAGCCTTTGAAAAGATTAGTAGGTAACCAATAAAAATAGGAGTAGTGCTTCCTTAATTCCATTGATACAATTATCTATGGAAATTCAGTAACTGTAAGAAGTTTCACTTTTCATTAGATCACAAGGCCATGAAAAGTGTGCTCATGTGAGACAAAAAGTTATTCAAGAATAGTAGGGTGATCTCTTCTTCAACTAAGTATGTTAGTAGAATTTATAAACATGTGGCAAATACTAGAATTAAAATATAGCTCAATCGAGATAACACAACAAAATTATTGGCTCCATTACACTCTGTGAACGTACATTCACAAAATATAACACACTCAGGCAAGAATAACTACACTCTAAATGAGAGCACCAATAGCATATATTATTACATCAAAATAATGACTTGGAATACATATTACATTCTTGAATTTATAGAAAATCTTCTCCTCAATTTGTGTTGAAAGTGAGAGATCTCTTCATGCAAATTTATGCTTCTAAACTAATAAAACAAATCTATTTATGTACAAATTGACTCTCTAACTAGTGCCAAGTAGGACTCCACCCTTGTTTATATCATTTAATGGGTGCATGAGCCTTTACATGTCTTAAAACAAAGAAAGCATGAGAAAATAAAAATAATAAAGTCATTAGATGATGTAGGAGTCTTCGTAAATACCAAAAATAGAAGCTCCACCTTCTTTGGATGTTTGTAGGAGTTAAACTATCATTAGAATGTCTCTCTAATGCATGGAAAGCTCTAAATTTAAAGCAAGTAGTTAACTATTGGCACACCTCTGAATTCTTCAAAAACTTTAGATGCACCTTCAGAGAAGTGCACCTTGTGCACCTTACACACCTTGCACAACTTGCGCACCTTGGGAGAAGCACACCTTGGAAGATAGGTCCAAAAAATGCAAAATTTTACTAAGTGTCAAAACTGAAATTCTAGCTTCTAGGTTTTCTTCCCCTTCATACCAGAGCTATGTATGGGTATTTACTCTTGCATTTCTAGATAATCTCCATCACTTGGGTCACATCTGACAAATGTAAAGATTCATATTTATCCTTTACCTTTTGTCGATAGTTTCCCACCTGTATGCAAGTCTCTGCAAAATCTCCCAATTTCACATCCAATTCTAGCAATGCCTCTTCGGTCTTAAATGCTTGTCTAATGTCCTCATTAGTGGATGCTTCTTCAAAAGTTTTCTAAAATTGTACTACAACTATTTGCACAGTCATAAGTTTATCCCTTGGCTCATCTTCAAAAATGTCAAGGCAAGCATCACTGTAATGTCTCTCCGCTTCCAAAATCTGCTCTTGGGTTTGATCCTTGAGCTTATGAATATCCACATGTAATGTCTCCATTACTTTATTACCATTTGTAATATTCTCAATCCAATCATCTATCTTATCTAACTCATCTACTGTATATACATTCATTAGCATCCAATACCTTTGACCTTTTATTGACTGCAATGCACGAAGGTCATTTCCCTAGGTATGTACTTCATCCATTAACCCAAAATCCTGGTTCAATATAGCAACCAAATTAGCTATGTTATTATGTCTACATAGTATTTTAAGATCTCCTTGTATAATATACACACCTTTTTCTTCAAAACTTTCCCATCATTGTTGACAAGCCTTCAAAAATGGATCTAATTGAACATTCTCCATATGCCTCCTATCAAGTGCCGCACTTAAAGTATCCTCAAGATTTTCAGGATCCAATGGACCAACTACTTTGTGCAAATAACCCATTAGGAGTTCATTCTACTTCCAAAGGCTTAACAATTCAGATTCACCCTGTTCTAAGTGCCTAAACACTTCTTTGATTCCCGTAGTGACCATCAATTTGGCAATATCTACAGTGGGCTTTCCAAGCAAGACTATAATGACCCCATCTTTTAGCCTTCACGTTCTCCAAAGGCTAAGTGGAGCATAAGAGGAAATCAAATTAATTTCTTATAAAGTCATTAAATAAGTTAAAAATTAAAAAGTGACTTTATATTTAATTAATTTAATTAATTATTGTATTACGAGGGAGAAGCTTCTAGAGTGTGTATTAATTATTGGAAAGGGGGAAACCTCTAGTAATTTAATTTTCTAGAAGCACAATTAATTATTGTATTGCTAGGGAGGAGTTTCTAGATAATGCATCAATTATTGGAAGGGGGAAGCCTCTATTAAATGCAATTAATTAATGTTTTAGTTCCTTCTAGAAGGGTGAAGGAAAGGGATAAATAGGGGTGAGAGTCTCATTGTTTAGCATCAGATGATTGTTAATTGCATTTGATAAGAGCTTGGATGTGTGAGTCACATATCTTTCTTGGCATTAGAGGACATCCATCCTCTCTTGTAACATTCTAAACGTCATTCCCATGGGGTTTGGACTTTGGAATACATTGCTATGTACTTGATTTTATCATTGTGAGAACTAATATTATTTCAATAGTGGTTCAGTCTTCAATTTGCATAAATTCCTTCTTGCTCATGTTGTGTGGATTGAAACCTATGCAAAGAAATTTAAATCACTTTCAGCAATTAGTTTAGTTCATGGGCATTTCCAGGTTGCCCATTACAAAGACCTCTTTGATTTGATAATATGTTGGGGTCAAATCCTCAATATCTGCATGTAGAGGAGGGATAGAAACATGGGCAAACAAGTCCTGACTTTGGTCACTCATAATAAATGCCAATGTTCGTGAATCACCCATGGGCAGCTCAAGTTTCTTGAGAGGTTCAATTAATTCTCTCATTCCCTCTTCCTTAGTACAATACAACTGCCTTTTGTGTCTAACCATCACCTCTTTTCTCAACCCTCTTGGAGTATCTTCCATCGAAGACTTATCCTTAGATGAAGAGGGAGCTTGTACAACTAGGCCTTTTCATTTATCACTACTCTTTGGACTCTTCTCCTTTTATGAGAGATCCACATCAAGCATCTCTGTGTCTACTGAGTCCATAGTCTTCAACTCTATATCTTGGGAAGTCTATTGAGGTTCCTCATATATTTTCCCCTCCTTTGATACTTCATCAGCAGGTCTTTGTTGTGGCTCTTCTACCTGTTCAGCTTGTACTTGTTCTTTATTTCCTAGAGGGAGAGGAGTAACTGAACCTTTATGCAAGCAAGATACATCTTGACTTGGTGATGGTGGAGCAATTAAAGGTCCCTATGACTAAGGCAACAATTAACTCCAATCCTCTTGTGAAGGTTGATTTATCGGTGTATCCCTTATCTAATCTCCTACAAGTTGAGTGCCTATAGGCATGAAATCAAAATCTGACATCTTAAAGACATTAGTCCCTTGGTCCTCTTGCTCATCAATCCATTTTTGTCATCCTCTAAAGTTGTAACCTAAATAGGTTTTGTAGGAATGGATGGTGATGTTATAGTGGAGCTCCTTCTCTATTCTACCTCAGTAGCCCTAGCAAGACGAGTCCTTTGACTCAACAGAAGGTTATCATCTTCATCTTCATCATCCCATTCTTCTTTCTCCAGAATAACTTTAGGACTGATGGAAAAGCAATAACCTTTCTTATCACCTTTTGTCTTCTTATCCTTTTAACTAGAGTTTTCATCTTTCTTTTCTTGGGAGCCGATGGAGAGGCTTCTTCCTCTTAGGTAGGTGAAGACACTTCCTGTGCTTCATCTTCTTGCCCTTGTTCTGGTGGTGGTATTGGTTGATTATCTTGAGTTTGGGTAACCTCTACATTCTCTACCCCTTGTCTCTCAGGTGCTTGAGTAGCCTCTTCTTTAGGCTCAACTTGCTAAGGGAAGTTCTTTTCATTTGACCTTTCTGTGCCTTGAAGTATCTAACTTCTCTATCAATTTGATGCATCGTTTCTAGCCTTATTGGAGACTGAGCTATGAATGTTGGCACTATCACTTTCACTCCTTTACCTTTCACTGGGTGGTTTGTATCTTGGAAAACTATTGTTTGTGGAATTAGATCAAGCTTGAATGGTCTCTTAATCCATTCCTTGGTTAACTATATGATATGCCTCACCCTATGATTGGTATATCTGTTTTGTTCTCTATCAATCTCTACATTCATGATAGGTCGATCATATATGTTATCTCTATTATACAGGGGGTCTAAGACTTCTTTAATGTCTTGCTACACACTCTTCAGTGGGACCTTCATTTTCAAGGCACTACCTACCAAATAAAAATTCATCCTACAATAATCCCTTATTTGGATCTTGTAGTCATCTACTGCATTCATCTAATGATCCTCTATGGCATCTTCATGTTGGAACTATTATCCTACCAAGTACTAAACTCTGCCAATGTTATCAAAATAGGGACAAAGAGAGTTATAATCCTCTAAGGGATACTGATCCCATTCAGACTCAAAAGTCATGATATCCTGCTTCTATTTAACACCAAACAGACCTATAGTGATGGGCCATACATAGGTCTTCTTATGCTACTTCCTAACTCTCTCATATGCAGACAAGAGTTGTCATGCAATCTCTAGCAATATGAGTCTATCACATGGATACCTAGGTAGCTTCTTTGGATTTATAGTTGTACCTACTACCTTTAAATAGGTGAATGTCTTGAATTATATGTAATAGGCACCTATCTCTATAATCTTTGTTGTTGCCTCTTCTAATATCCTTTTCACATAATCTCCCTCAATGAACTAGATGATTGCAAAAATCAAGGCATCATTCACTATGTTCCTTGCTGTGATTTGAGAGCTTTTTCCTCACCAACTAGGGGTATACCACATAAGGCCATGCATCAACATCTTGCAAGTTGCCCCTTTTGAACAACCCTAGATAATTTGTTTCTCTTGTAGCTAACAGATACACAAAATAAGATGTCATATAGAATTTTTTTTATCACTTTTGACTATCACTAGCTATTCATCCAAATTCTCACTAAAAATTTAGGCCCAATCAATTCACATCTTTGTCATTCTAATGGTTTCAATAAAGTGTATCATCCATATGTTTAAGTGTCCCACTGCTGGTAATCCCATGATTATGCTCAAGAGTACTATGGAATGTCTGATATCATCTTTCATATAACCTCTTATTGTATCCACTTTCCTGACTTTTTTCCCAAGAGGAATCGTATCACTGAGATACAAGGATTGAATGATTGTTGTAGCTTCTAATTCATGTTCTCTATACCACCTTTCTACTTGATGGTATGTCAACCTAATATACAAGTCTACCTCTGAAAATGAAACACTTTCTCTATATTCTTAGGCCTTAGATCCAGGACAATATCTCCAGTTATGCTTTTTACCACCTTTTCCTTTGAAACATAATTTTCTACCAGTGCCATGATCAACTCGAATGATTGTACAGAAACAAGGTGTGAAGTTGCATTTATTAGTCTCGATTTCATTAGTGTAGGTACCATAGGCGACCTTTAGCAAGTTTATTGCATAGGACTAGGAATGCATTCCAATCAATATGGCCTAACTCAATGTCTCAAATCTCTGAATGAGCATTCTGGAAGCATGACTTCAATGGAACACCTTGAAATTTGAAGACCACTAGTTTCAGAGCCATCTTTGCAGCAAGGGAGGACGAGAAGGAAGCCATTTTATCTACCCAAAATAGACATCCATTATCCAGAAGGTTGAAAAAATTAATTTAAATAAACCCTAATTACTAAAAAAATGACTCAAAAACCCTAAATATTGAAAACTCTGACAAAACACCTAGAAAAAACCTATTTTACACCTCTAATAGAAAAAGTTGGCACACCTTGCACACCTTAAGGGTGCGCTAGGTGTGCCTTTCCCCTTAGAAAAACCCTCAACACTAAGGGTGTGCACATAGCGCACCTTGTGGGGTGCACTAAGTGTGCACCCTTGTAATGCAAAGTATAACCAAGTGTAAAATACAAAGGGTGTGTATATAGTGCACCTTATGGGGTGTGCTATGTGTGCACCCCTACTTAGCATGTGAGATGGTTTGCCTTTGATAGATGCGCACATGCGCACCTTTCACTTTGGAGAAGGCTTAAGTTTTGTTTAAGTGTTTGTGCAAACAAAAAGGTGCACACCTTGGATAGGTGCACAAGGTCCACACCTTTTCCTCTTAATGTTTTGCTTAGTGTGTGTGCAAGTATAAATATTGGTGCACCTCACAAAGTGCAAAGGTGCGCTCGCCAGAAGACAAAGGGAGAATATGAAGTAAGGAAGGGCTGGTAGGCTCAGGATGGAGCACACCTTTGGAGGTGTGTACCTATGCATGTGTGCAGGTGCACACTTCCAAAGGGAAGTGCTCCCAACTCATGGACTTAGCACACTAGCACACCTTGAGGGGTGCGCTAGGTGCACTAGTGCACCCCTTAGCATTAAAAATTCATTTTTTCTCCTTAAAATTCCAATTTTTGGCAAATCAATTTTTTTGGCAAAGGGCCAAACTAGAATTAGACACTAGGTAGAGCCCTAAAAGGGACTTAGACCCCAGACTAAGGGTTTGAAAAACAAAAAATTATACTAGGGGGTCCCCATTTCTAGGAGAAACAAGGCATGCATTGTGAAACCACAATAATGCTTGAATGAGTTAGATTCTAAAAGTGTGATGTTGGTTTGATTGTTTTATAATCATATAATGTTTTTGAGAAAGTTTTAAAGATCATGTATGTTCAAGCTACACCGATTGAACTTCACGGTAAATGAAGGACCACGGTATTAACTAAGCTACTACACTTTTCACCAAGTGCCAGACATAGAAGAGCTAAAATTTAGTGGTAACCGAATCATTTCAATGTTAACTAAGTGATGTATTACCTGAGTAAAGTTGTAGTGTTCACTGGGTATGAACAAGAAGAATAAGTTAAGAAAACATTTAATCTATGGCCAACATTTGATGAAAATTAAGAATGTTTGAGAAGTCTAAGAGACAAGTACAAAGTTTTTTATGAGATCAATGGCTTAAATAATTCAAAGGAGATCTAATGATGAAGATTTAACAATCTAAAATAAAACAAGGAGTTCTATTTTATGAGTGACTAAATTCAATGAATCTAAAATATATGGTCGTAGTTAAGCGAAAAAATCTAGAAGAATTTGGAATGACAGTTTTTTTAATTTAATGGGATGAACAAGATGTTTCTTGTTGCTGATCATTTGTGATTATAATTGATGTGAATTGAAATTGAAGTAGAAGAGGAAAGGTGAATCAAGCATAATAGTATTATGAAGATCAAGTAGAAGAAGTGTTAAGTGAAAGTGTGAGTGTGTGAATCATCCAAAAAGAGATCAGAAGGAAGAGACACAATGAAGCAGAGATCTAAATAAGAAAAGTAGTGCTAAAACCTAACAAATCACTTGACTATTACTTTCTTACCATTGTAGCATAAAAACTCTTGACCGAGTGTACCTAACAAGTCTTTGAGATCCTATATGGTACCATCCAATAGTGATGCTTTGTAAGTCCTTTAGAGTAGGCCATTCTTTAGAAATGTGAATGGGTGATAAGGTCTAGATGATGTTTGGTGAAAAACCTGTAACAAGGTCCCATGAAAATTGTGCATATAACCTTTAATAAGGTTGGCTCCTAACATTAAAGAGTGAAATTATTTGGTTTGTCAATTTTCAGGTGGTTTTTCCTTTTACATGGTTTACACATTAAATATATGTGTCAAATGTGTGATTGGAAATTGTGTTGCAATTTTCTATTCATGTTAATTAATTATTTTGTACAGTAAGGAACAATAAGATAACAGGTTGATGAAAAAGGTTTACAAGTTTGATTTAAAATGTTGGATGTGGTTATTGAGTTATTGATTGTAAAGTTTATGAAGTTTGAATTAGTACTTAAGTGTATTAAGGCTCGTAGGATAACTGAATATAATTGATTTATCCCCCTCTCAGTTATCTAACATGAAGTTGATAGAGTTAGCATTGTCAATGGGAATGCTATCATTATTGGGGTAGGTGTTCCACTAACGGTTTGTCCTTGGTACCCTTGTCATTATTTTGTGTGCATTGTAATTTTTCCCACCATTATTATTATTGTAGGAACCATATGTTCTATTATGATTCTATGCATAGTTATTGATGTTTTGAGTAGTAATTGGGCATTGGCAATTTTGGTCATCCCTAAGATAATTTCATCCTTGTGAGCTCATTAGAGAGTTGTGACATCATTTTCTCCATGACCTCAAGCTCATTGGTTATGCTATTGTTCTTAGGTTCATTTGGTGGAGCACTTTTCTACTCAAAAAATGTTATTTTTGGGGGCTCATACCCTGAATATGTAAGTGTTTCTAGTGGAGCAACAACAAATTATTGTGGGACATTAGAAAATTGTTGTGTAGGTATGGTGTTGAGTGGCTAAAATTGAGGTTGGCTTGCTTAGTGAAGGTGAGTACTTCTTGAAAGACTTTTTCAAGAGTACCAATATTCATGACTGTCAACCTTCTTATAAAAATAGTTGTGAGCTTATCCATGGAGTTAAGATAGATTTATATTGTAGCCTCTAGTGGAACTATATAAAGGACTCCATCCTTCAGTACATCATGTGAAAATGATGATTAAATCATGAGATGGCTTGTGGGGGTTCCATTTAATTGCAAGAAATTGATGGTCTAAAATAGTTAGATTGTTGAAAGATTTGAATTGGTCTAAGAATATACTTTCAAAGATACCCAATTAGTGTTACATGTCGGTAGTAGGTCCACATACCAATTGAATGTCATTTCATCCAAAGTGTAAGGGAACAAATGGACAACCACATCTTTATGTTGAATTTCTTCATGTTGCAAGTTTCCTCAAAAACTTTGACATGGTATTTTTTTATCCATGTCTCTTCATAAATGAACCTTGGGGAGAATGTCTCTAGATTCCTAAGGAGGTCATGAAGATGACCTTGTAGGTTGATGGGTGAATCGTGAGCACTAGCAAAGAAAGTCATTGGTGGTGGAGGTGGCTCATTTTTTATTGATGGGGAGGAATTGGATGCGAAGAAACAAAAGATTGTAAGGTAGATGTTGGTAATATTAAAGGAAGTAGCGGATGAATTTTGGGAATCGCTTTATCACTACAAGACTTACAAAAATCATCAACTTCTAGGAACTTGTGCTTGTTAAGTGATGATCGTAGTACTTGTTGCAAGGGGGATAATGGATCTGAATTTTCCATCTTTCTCAAAGTTTCAAATTGGCTTCAAGTCCTCCTTTTAGCGTCACTTCTATTGGAAATTCTAATTGCATGATGAAAAAGAAAAAGAAATCATGAGAATCTCTCTCTTGAAAAGTCAACAAAATATCAACACCAAGGTTTGAGTAGGTTGTTTTTCAACAAAAGTGGTAGCTCAATTGAAGATAAATGTTTTTGTTTAATGAGGATGCCTTTGTTGGTTCAATGATGTCCAATCTATAACTCTTGACACTTTAAAAATAATTAGTGGAATCCCATATTGTTTTATTTTTTTTTCTAATTTTTCAATACATGCAATCATAAACTAATACGAATTTCCAGCTTAACTAGATGTTTGCAAAAAGTGAATCACAAAGAGATAAGATAATGAGAAAGTTAAAAATTTGCTGAAAATAAAATCTAAGGACATAAACCATAATGACAACACATATGAGAATTAAATCATCAAAGGGGATAGTACAAAACCAATGAAATTCAAAACAATGCAACCATAATCTTCCTTTTATATATATATATATATATATAACATAGTTTTAAATAAATTCATTTTAAGAAAATTATGATTTAAAAGAAATGTTTGGGGGGTGCTTGAGTGGGCCTCACCCCTGATACGGTTTCTAAGTGCATGGGGTAATTAAATTATTGTTTTTAAAAAAAATTGGATTTGTTTGGAGGGGACAAAGTCCACCTCCATGGTGAGCTCCACACCTTCCACATCTTTTAGGCTTTGCCTGCGCAGGTAGGGGGAGCCCGTCGCCTCCTATTAAATGGAGTGTGCACGGAGTTTGAGGTAAGTGTAAGGTACATTTTTTTAATTTTAATTTTAATATATTTATATTATATTCTATTTTAATTTAATGTTAATTTATTATTTTATATAATATTTAATATATACATTGAGTATATATATAATATATAATGGATATTTAATGTTTAATATATTTTTAATTTAATAAATATAATAATCTGTATAATTTTCAATTGGAATACTGATTAACATTTAAAACTTATAGTTGGATTTATTAATATTTGAATAAAGTTTTCACAATAGCATTATTGTTGAAACATAGATTAACAATAAGCCCTCTAAGTGACCCCTTGGTAAATTATAACATAAATATGATATTAGTCAACTGTGAACTTTTGAAAACCTAGGACATTTAACTGGAACATGTAACTAGTGAAGTTCAACAATAAAAAATTTGAAATCTTAACACAAATATATTAAACATTCAACTCGAACTTCCAACTTGTGTAATGTCAACATAAGTTCATTTAACAATGTAGATGCAACTCAATTTAGTTATGATATCAATCCATCTAGTTTTAAACCTATTAGGAAAAAATGTGTTGCTATGTTTTGTTTGAATTTTGAGCATGACATAAAGGTTCTAGTGGGAAAGGTTTGGTGACCCAATCCTTTGTCAACTTGATGAAACGTCATGTGTGATACATTAAATCAACACTCTCCTTGTGATGTACCTCAACATTTAGAATAAACATGTCAAAGATTTTATCTTTATTGTACATGAGGTCTAGGATCTTTGGAGAATCCTTGTTCCACACCTTGTGGGAAATTTGTAGCCCCAACACCTTTTCATCCAAGTTGATATCCATCCTATAGTGGTCCCTGATTTGGACTTCATAATTATCCGTGCAGTTGATCTAGTGGTCTTCTATGGAAGAATCAAGTACAAATGCCTTGTCTGCAACATGTCAAAACATTTTGATGTTGTCAAAATAAAGGCAAGCGACTAGGAAATTATCCAGTGGACAATCCTCCCACTCAACATCATAGGGGAATATATCTTGCTTCTATTTTACCTTATAAGGTGCAATTAAGGTATGCCACACCCAAGTTTTCTGATGCTTGGTTTAAATCCTATAATATACAAAGCTAAGCTACTTGGCTATCTCCAATAGAATGATCTTATCTGAAAGATATTGAGGAAGCTTCTTTGGGTGTAGTGTTGAACCATCCATCCAAATATAAGTAAATGTATGGAATTGTATGAAGCAAGCTGTTATTTTGGCCACCCTTGTTATTACTTCTATTAACATCCTCTTTGCATAGTCTCCCTCTAAGAATATGATAACAACAAAATGAAGGCATCATTGACCATCCTATACTCGAGATTGTCATCCCTCAACTTCTTCTTGACTAACTACGGGTATACAATATATGTCCATGCATTGTTATTTGATGAGCTCCCCTTCCTTGTAAAACTTAGGTACTCTGCCTTAGCGATGAGAAAATGACCAATATATGAGGTCATGTAGAACCTCAGATCCATCTTAACCAATTGTAAATGCTTATATAGGGAATCACTAAGAATAGTTCCCAAATTAATCGTGTTGTTCATTGTCCTTATAATCTCAATAAAGTGGACCATCCATGTCTCTAGGTGTCTAGCTGATGGAGTCCCATTACTCTGCTCAAAAGTACAACATAATACTTGATGTCAAAAATCATGTAATGTCGAGTCATATCTTGTCTATTTCCTACTTAACTTGTTTGTACTAGTTCAACACTATGTAGAAAGAGATTCCATAATACTAATTTGAAATGGGGAGGTGAAAGACCATTTCAATGTTATCTAGTCTAATATCGAGAATGATATCTCTAGTGACATTATTTGCCACTATCTTGTTGGGGACATAATTCTGAGCTAAGGCCACAATGAGCTCAGAGGATTGCACTAGTATGGGGTAGGAAGATACATTTACTAGTCTATTCTAAATCATTATAGAGACAAACTCAGACATCACATGAGGCTTATTGCATAGCAGGATGAAATCATTGAGATTCAAATATCTGAGTTTCACATCTTTTATGTTCGAGTGAAGACTTACGAACTGGGATTTGTGTGGGACTCCTTTGTATGTAAAGGTTATCAGCTTAGATGAAACCTTCTCTACTGCTACTAATGATGAAGAGACCATGATGATCTATTGAAAATTGAGAAACATTAGTAATCCTAGTATATAACTAGTAAAAAGAATCTTGATGACTCCAAAAAGTAGACAAAAAACCCAAAAACATTACCAAACTGGCAAAAAATGGTATAAGATGAAAAATTATGGACTTGCATAGGTTCCACAATTATACAGGATTTGGACTTGGGTAAACTTTGAATATGAGGAGGAGCACACCTTTCTCACCTATGATGGTGTGCAGGTTGCGCACTTGTGCAGGTGTGTAGGGTGCACAACATGCACAAGTTCAACTAGCTATTTAACATGGGGGAGTGCACAAGATGCACACTTGCAAATATCTACAAGTGTGCAAGACATGTAGGTGAGACCCTTTACCAGGTGCAAGGGCAATGTAAATGTGTAGCTGATGTAAGGAATTACGAAGCTCCAAAGGTGAGTAGGTCCATAATTGAGGAGGTAGGTGAAAATAATGACTTAATTATGGCCCACATGTGGGCATATATTGTCATCCAAGAGAGTATGTGTGGTACTCTTTGGAGTGCACAGTGTATGGAGTTGTGCACTTGTACAAGGTGTACAAATGCACACCTTCACAAACTTGTGAAGCTGAGTGGCGAAGGTAGGTGAAAATAATAACTTGGTTATGGGCCCCCTTTGGGTATATATCGTCAACCAAGAGTGTGTGTGCGGTACTCTTTGGAGTGCATAGTGTATGGAGTTGTGCACCTGTGCAAGGTGTACAAATGCACCTCTTCACACACTTGTGAAGTTGGGTGGTGAAGGTGAATGGGCTTTGTTGTGTACCCTATGCATGTGCATAGGTGCACACTTTCATATTGTTAACTAAATATGCTCATTTTGACCATTAAGATTAGACAACACCCCTTCTCTCGACTACTAGACTAGGACTATGGTACTCCTGATTGTTGAGGCATCTTGAAAGATGCCCTACTCTAAAGAGTGGGTTCCTAATACTTCAAAGAAAAATAAGGGGTCCCCATTTTCAAAGTAAAAAAATGGGGCATGTGTTTGTGGAACCACAACAGTAAGCTAGGAAATGCTTTATCAAAGTTGCAACAAATGTCAGCACAATAAGTAGCTCATTTCTAGTTCTTTCACTTCCCCTTGATCAAAGCTCACATAAATGTATTTTCATTAATACCAAAGAAGACATTGATTGTATATTTGTTCTCAAATTATAACAATAACTGAATAGAGAACTAGATGAATTATAATATGTAATAGTGAAATCCCTAATAGAGTACTACACAAGCTAAGTGCAAAGTATCTACCACATATGCTTGGCTGAATTTTTTTCAGAATATAACGAAAAAGGACTTCAAAATAAACAAAATAAAAATGAAAGTATAATACTCTTCATTAATTACAATATACATAGTGATCTGTAAAACTATTGTAGAGAAAAACTACATCTTTCTGTACCATTTACAAAAAATAAAGCTCAAATCAAACAAATAAATTAATTTCGGGAGTGAACATTTACTTATCATGAGGGGACAATCAAAAGGAACCATCCAAAACTTATCTAAAAAGCCAATAGTGCATGGGGTGACATTGATAAAGGAGCCAATGAAATCAATCTATAGATATTAGAGAATAATACCAATGATGAAACAATGCAAACATCTAAGACAAAGGAAGTATATGACATTCACACAAATATTGAAGGAACAACCTATAGAAGAATGGTAAACACATCATATGATGGATTTGAAGTAGGAAAGCATCGAAAAATAATTCATAATACTAAGTACTTTAAACTTAGACAAATGCTAAACAAGAAGCAGCAAACAATAGTCAAAGACATTGTTATGAAGAAAACAACAAAACAACAAAACTTCAATCAATGTATTTCTAACTAGAAGGGTAGGTACTGGTAAAATCTTTATAAAAAAGGTCATTTACCAAGCACTTTTATGTCTATACAACAACACTACAAACAATGATCCAAATAAACTAAAAGGATTAGTATAGCATATACAAGGAAAACAACATACAACATTGGCAGTGTGACAATACATTCAATATTCCAAATTTCTTTTAACAAATCAAAAGTTCTACCCCTCAATAGTGACACAGTCAAAATAATGTCAAAGCATTATGGTTAACTTAGAACTATTTTAATTGATGAGATCTCTTTAGTGGATTCAATTTTTTTACGCTACATTAACAAGCATCTATGGGGAATCATGCACAGACCAACTACTTACTTTGAAAATTTAGACACAATCTTTTGTGGTGACCTAAATAAAACACAACCTGTACTAGGTTATATTATGTAAGAAAATAGGCCTTCAAAAAAAGATCTAATTCCTTACAAATTTCAAAAATAAAATGTCAAATGTTACTCTTTACAAATGACAATGCATCAAAAAGATAAAATCTTTATCCAAATTTTAAACCAAATCCACAAGTGCATCCAAAGAATGGAAAATATAAATTATCTTAATCACTAGTATCTATGACTAATACCAACTAATCCAACACTCCCTCTCCTTTTCTATAGGAAAAGTGATGTAAATGCCCACAACAAGAACATGCTAACAATTATGTTGGAAGATTTTAAATTATTCTAAAGGCCAAAGATGAATATGAGGAAAACTTAAATGGTAGATGACTCTATACCTATACAAAAACTCTACCAATTGAAATACATGTGAAACCAAACATGCCTGTAGAGTTATATTCAGGAAACTACAATATACATGATGGTTTTGTCAATGGTTCTAACATTATCTTCAAAACTTCCACAGAACATGATGACTCTGATATTGTGTGGATAAGATTTAATGATCCTAATGTTGGACATAAACAAAAAGCAAAATATAGTTGTACTACAATGGATCTATTGAGAGATATTAGATATGTATTCTACGGATTACAAGGCCAATTCAAAAAATATCAACAACAAGGAAGATAAATTTTAAGAATTAATTTCATATACAACTATCATGCACATGAAAAATTCATTGATTGCAAGGACTGACCATGAAATCATCATCTTTTGATCCAACAACTATAAGAAAAAATGGTATAACATATACAACATTGTTACGTACGAAAACAATAGAAAAGTTGTTTCTTGTAAAACCTCTCATGCTCAAAAAATTTAGAGTGAAACAAAAAATAAATCTAGAGATGAAACTCCTCCAATCAAATGCATGTTGGCAAATCAACAATTACATTAGATGTCCACATTTAACACATATTTTCTCTTGTGCACATTAAATACATGAAGTTTACATGCTCATGAAAATGATTTATTCAATGATAGTGAAATCATGTTAGCTAACATATTGTGCTTACAAGAACACCACATGAATCTATCCCAAGAATATGTCCTCTATGTAGACTTCAATACTCACTTCATCCATGGAATACATGGGATAATGACAACAATCAAAAATAGCATCACACTGACAATAATAACACACCACATTACACAATATGTAAAGACAATTACATTGAGTGTATTAAAGTCAACCAATATATATATGCAAGGCCAAATGTTTCATTCATAGAGATTATAAATGTCTTAGACAATCTCAAAATCAAAAGACAACCAAATGCCATCACATATATTGTTATAGATTTTAACATTCAAATGATATCCTCAAGCAAAAATACAAAAGCCTTAACAACTCATGTGCAAAATCTTTAGTTCAATTTCTTATTCAACCATACATACAATATGAATAAGACACTTATTCATCACATTTGGTCTAATGCAACAACTAATGCATGCTCTATTCATAGACCAAAAGCATATTGGTCAAAACATTTTCCTACATGCTTGTGGATACATTTACAACAATAAACTAGTTGCATATAGCAATAATAACCAATTCTCTCTAATACATAACAAGAACACACCAATACCTCTATCTTATATCCTAATAACATAATCTACAAGAGCATTAAACACATTATTAGTACTATTTGAGGACAAAGATATATCCATATTTTCAAGATATATAATGTCGTAAGACAATTTATCTTTGCCACCTTTCTAACATTAAACTAAAAAATTACTAAATGCATTAATTGAATACCATCCATCCAACAATATTTCCATGTTTTCAAGAGATACAATATCCTTAGGCAATTTTCCTTACTGTTATTCAATTGCAGGAAACAACATACACAAGAAAAATAACAGGGAAGGCTACACAAATGAGGCAAGAACAATCAACAAAAAGGTAATATCCATCAACTTTCATGTATTCTTTGCTAATTCATTTTCACATGTAAAAGAGATTAATAGACATGATTATCTAGGACAAAAATTAAAATGTAAGAACCATGTCCTACTAGCAATTGCCACATCACTAAATTGCTAACAATGTGGAAAGTCGAGTCAAGTCAAATCAATGATCTACTACTTGTAGTTGATTCAATAATTATTTTCAATAATTAAATAAATTATACTAGATTTTGACCTGCATGTCTAATGAAAAGATACAAAACTAATTACATTTCATAAACCATGTGTTGTTCAACTATTGAACACGTCATCACATGATGACTATGTCATAAAATACAATCAGGAAGTTGATCTATACATCGAACTTCATTCCAACATAAAGATACAACATACATAATTCTAAAGTGTCATACATTAATGAGAATCATAAAGTCATCAACCTACATGTCGATCATGGAACAACAATTATATTATACAAGTGCCACATCATGAAAGAGAGAACAGATACATGAAAATAAGAAATATAATTGAACCTCAATGTCCATCTATAAGTCTTAGTTTCCACAAATATCGAACATCGTCCATCTCCTATTTGAGATAGGAGTGTGGCCTAGGTGCTTTTACCATACCAATCATAAAGTGTTTAGCTCCCTCGGGGCCCTTCTTAACATAAAGAACTCCCTGACCTTGACATAAGAAACCTAGCAACTCGGAACAAGAGTGTAAGAATTTGGTAAAGCTCTGATACCATGTAAGAATTTTCCTTAGGAAAAGATTCACCCAAGATTGTAGAACTCAAACACAAGCACAACTATAGACCAAAAAGAGTACGATCAATATATTAGAGTATGTCCTCATACATTTCTTTGTATTGTATGTGATGAGTGTACAGACTAGGAGAGCCTGTATATAAAGGCCTCTCAAGAAGCACCTAGAATGTCTTTAGAAAGAGCCAGGACATAAGATAAGCATGATAACTAAGCACACGTCTTATCCATCATTCTAGATGAGAGGATAAGAATGAAAAGGTGTATCTAAAGTGGAGATTTTTTAGACACTACGTGCTTAATTAGTGTGCTAACTCATGTGTTGTAGACACCATGTGCATAAAGAGGTGCAAACTCATGTTTGTCAACATGACAACTCACAAGTGTGCACATACTCCTAGGTGACTAATAAATAAATATTAAAATAATGCATTAACCTAAGTAAACTTAAGTAAGTGTAAATAGTAAATACTTATTTACACCAACACCCCCCCACCTTAAGTGCAACTTAGGGGAATGCCCTTAAGCTTACGAAAACTAGGATGAAATGCATAATGGGTCTTGGCTACTAGGCCATGTTAGGTAACCATGTACATAATGAAATGCAATCTCTCATAAAGCAGAGAAAGAGGGAAAACCTCCATGGGAAAAACCCTCCCCAAAAAAGAGAGATGAAAACAAGATGCATGGATGGATGGAGTAATCAAGACCCCCCCCATTACGACATACATTGAGTATATACAAGAAAAAAATGGGAGAAGGACAAAACCCCCTAAGAGGAAAAAGTTCCCCCCATAAAGAAGAAGAAGGAGACAAGGTAGTCCCCCCCCCCTAAATTTAAGGTGTCGATCAATGAGAAATGCTCCAATGTAGAAGCTAATCCATGACCGTTGAATGATGTTCCTCCCCTTTGAAAGAAACAATGGAAAAGATACTGGTGAGACACTTCCCCTGTGTGTCAAAAGAATTTCAATGATATAAGGTGTCTCTAAAACTTGTTCAAGTGTCCCTATGTCGATACTAATGGTGACTCCTTCCAAAACTGATGAGAAGAAGTGCAGATCTAGCAAGGATTGTTGTAGAACCTATTTCAAAGAACCAACAATCTCCTCAAATGATAGAGAGACCTCCTGCAACTACTATACATAAGGATCCACAATCACATCAGCCTATAAAGACTGGTTATGTAGAGAATGCATGTGAGGGTCAGAGTGAGCCCTCATAACAACTATAGAAGGATCGTCCTCAGTAAAGAGAAATGGTAGATCATCAAAGAAGTCTCCCAAGTCTATTGTGTGTGACTCCATGAACAAACCTGAAATGTTAGTCAAGAAATCATCACCTAAGGCTAAAAGTGGAAGAAAAAGTGTACCCTCTTGTGTTGAAGTACATGAATCTATCATTGTAGCAGAAGATGAAGAATTTGCCTAAAAAAGAAGGTGAATATCATCAAGGATGTCTCCCACATCTTCAATTTGAGATTCCATAAACAGGCCTACAATGACAGGAAGGAAGGAAGTCACATGAAGGTAAAGTAGGAAGACATGAAAGGTCCTATTGCACTGAATCTGAAGTATCTATGGCTGAAATAGGATCAATAGGAGCAACAAGAGCATCTAGAGGTGTGATCACATCTGGAGTTGAAGAAACCATTGCTGAAGTGACTGGATGTAGAATGTCCTCTAGAGATGGAGGAACACATGGATCTCCATATGCTTCCCAAATAGACATCAAAATATCATAAGGAAAACTTGCCATTCTAAGAGGAGCAAAAGATTCCTCACTCATATTGTTATACAAAAAGCGACGAAGGTGCACAAGATGTGTCCAATTAAAATGTGGTGGCAATGAATAGAGATAAGGAAGCAATTTTTGATGGTCTCTTAGATGATCAAGTATCAAAGTACTCCATTTGTGATAGTTCCTTGTTGTCAACTATGGTTTAATACCAGACCGAAAAATCTGACAAGACTCCATGAGATCAATTAATGAACCCCAAAAAAAGCAAAGAACCCCCTCCTAATGAATGATTTAGGCACTTGGTAGCCACTTGCCAATTTAGGGCATATTTTTAAAGTAGTATTTCTGTCCATAGAACCTATAATATGATTACAGATCTAGAAAGTAGAAAAAAAAATATGCACTTTAAAAAAGATGGAACCTGATTTGGAGTCCAGATGAGCCTGTACTAAGCATTTTAAGTGGCAAAAATTGAGATTTGCAAGTTGTAAAAAAATTTAAGAACAAAGATCTCAAACCACCTACACTAATGTGTAGATCACAAAATTCTACCCCAAAACAAAAAAAAATTGCTTGCAAAAAGGAGTGCGTATGAGGGAGATATCACTATTTGAAAATTGTTGCTGCTGTTGTTTTTTTTGATTTGCCGTTGTCGTGCCTCCAAAAATCAAATGGCTTTAGATTTTGCCTTAGATGTCCAATTTGGATGAAACAAAATCCAATTTGGGGGTTTTTTGACCTTCTAAATGTGATGCAAATATTTGATTTGCACCAGCAAGCACCAATCTTCACTTGCAAAAAAGCTCTCCTATGGCCAAAAAATTTATAGATAATAATGCAGATCCAAAAAAATAGCAAAGATCCAGATGAAAAAAATGTAGATCTGAAAATTAAATGTACAGATCTAAAATGATCATACCAATTTTGCAAATCAATCCTTTGGGTGCCAGTTTGCAAAAAAAATTGCCTCAATTTTGACTATGCCTAGGGTAGGCAAAATTATAGTCAAAATTCACCAAATCAGTGTTCCAAACGCAATGGCGGGGTTAGATCTAGCTCTAGATGCTCCCAATTTCTGGATTACTCTAGATTCAAGCTGAGGTGCTAAAGCAACAAGATGGTCTCAAACAGCTATGTGAAGAGAGATTCTCCAAGAGCTCTGATACCATGTAAGAATTTGGTAAAGCTCTGATACCATGTAAGAATTTAGTATAGCTCTAATACCATGTAAGAATTTTTCTTAGGGCAAGATTCACCCAAGATCGTAGAACTCGAACACAAGCACAACTATAGACCAAAAAGAGTATGATCAATACACCAGAGTATGCCCTCATACATTGTTTTCTATTGTATATGATGAGTGTAAACACTAGGAGAGCCTATATATAAAGGCTTCTCAGGAAGCACCTAGAATGTCTTTAGAAAGAACCAGGAGATAATATAAGCATGACAATTAAGTACATGTCTTATCCATTATTCTAGATGAGAGGACAAGAATGATAAGGTGTATCTCAAGTGGAGATGTTGTAGAAACCATGTGCTCAATTAGTGTGCTAACTCTTGTGGTGTAGACACCATGTGCATAAAAGAGGTGCCAACTCCTATGTTGTCAACATGACAACTCACAAGAGTGCACATACTCCTAAGTGACTAATAAATAAATATTAAAATAATGCATTAACCTAAGTAAATTTAAGTAAGTGTAAATAGTAAATACTTATTTACACCAACAAAGAGGATTGGATGGATTTGATATAGTGATGAAACATTCTACTTTCCACATAAGTCTAAGTTTGGAAGTCTATTATGAAAGTAAGATATTGAGGGGGGGGGGGGAGGGGGGGGGGGGGGGGGGGGGGTGTGAATCATGATCTATTTGAAAAAAATATCAAACTATCACAACTAAGCCTTCTCTAAACAATATCATAGATCACATAAACAAGTACTACAATGATATCTCAGATCTAATCTACTGTTCACAATGATGAGCTTGAAAGTTAATCATGAACACATAACACAAAAAATTGGTTACCCAAAAACCCTCCAAGGTGAAGGTAAAATTGGGGTGTGGATGACACCCACAAATCTTTTCTACTACAAAAATAAAGTGTTTCTATTAAGGCTACAATGTTTGATCACTTGTAGTGATCTACCCAGTGAGGGGTATGCCTCTACTAAGAGCTTATAAAATGTATTTAGTCTACCTTGATTAAAGGATTTACACTTACAACAAAGTAGCTCTCTATTAGGGGATTTACATAGGCCTATTAGGACCACTCTATTAATATATTTACCCTAATTCACTTGCCAGAATGTATCAGTACCTGATCCTTCAGTTATAACTTTGAGGCTAGATTACATAACTCCTCTTTTCAATTCTTGATCCTTTCTTTGATCTGATAGATTGTGTTCAATACTTCATTGCTAGGTCACTATGCCTAGTCTTTGCTTCTAACATCCAAACATAGCCTCTTTTGCATACACACTTCTCTCCTTCAATCTCATACTGATTTAGGATTTGGATTCTCCTTAAATAAGCAACAACTGAGGCTTCTAGATCAAGATCAATGATCTATATTCAACACTTTGTTTCATTTATGTATTCCCCTTTTTTGATTGATTGGTTGCCTTGCCTAAGGATTAATGATCAAAACAAAATGCATAATCATCTCCTTGAATTACTCCTCGATCATTAAAACATGCATAGAAGTCAGCCAAAATAGTTTACTTAAGTGTTTGTGTCATTCCAAACACATTAAAAAATTGCTTACTTTGCATAATTGTCCCTGGTAGTCAGCCACAATTGTTGTTCATATGTTTTCACTCAGTATTCACATTGCTCTGTATAAACTGTCACTCTATATACTTGCTTAGCTTGGCACATACTGAAGTACTCGACAATTAATGATTTTCTTGGAAGTAACTACTACTTGGTCCATACATGATATTTACACAAATCAAATACATTTCTCATCATTAGTAGAATGGCTCGATCACAATGATGACTAACCAACTCTACCTTACAAATGACTAAGTGTTTGACACTAATTGGAAACATAATTTGGAGATCGACAATCTCCCCCTTTGACATTTGTGAAAAAATACTTTGTCATGATTTCAACGTTATATTCAAAATTACAAAATAGTACTCCCACTTAGACTATGTCTCGATCTCCATAAAGACTTCACAATATACATCATATACATTCAAAATTGGTCAAACATTATGACATACCTTCTTCAATATCTTTTATTCACCTTTGTGACATTCATCTCTTATTCCCCCTTATTTTTGTCACTCATGGCTATTGGGGTGTTGGAATCAAATTATACTATCCAAAAATGGTATATGGATCTATAGAATCATGGCTAATGCATAATCCCAAATGGATCTAACATATTCCAAAAATTGAATTTTTATTTCTAGCTAAGTAACTAGATAAACCAAACTATCTACAATGGAGAGATGAGGATTTCTCTTGTTGAATTTGATTAAAGCTCAACCCCATAGCTCCCATGAATCACCTGCATGCAAATACCTATCTCAGAAAATGAGAAGAAAAAGCTATGGAGGCTGGAATTCTTAAATCCATAGATGAGACATTTTTGATGAGAAAAAAGAGAGATTTTTATTATCAAAAGAAAATCAATAAATTACAAAGAGATCAATCATTATAAAAGGAGATCAAAACCCTAACAGGTAACAAACCTAGGTTGCATGATAGTAATTAATTAAAGAATTAATTATTATGTGCCCAATGTTTAGCTTAAGTAAACGAGAGATAATAAGTGACTTAATAATTAAATCAATATGAACTAATTAATAAGAAAATACTTTATTACTCTAACAACCCCCATAATATAAACTTAAGAAATAGCTAAAAACCTAGAAACTACTACTGAAATTAAATTTGGGTCCCAGCAACAAGGTTCAATGAGGTACCCGAGCATAACCAAATCTTTGAAAAGAGGACAAATAAATAAAACCACATGGGAAAAAACCTACTCCAAAAAGAGATGGAAATAATGCTAAAAAGAACTAGTAAAAGACTAAAGAAGCCTCCAAACTAGGGAATGTCCCAGAAGATGGGAACAAAAGATGATCATGAAGAATACCACTAAAGCATGAAGCTACAAACACTGCCAAATTGTTGATCTAAAGAACCTCTACTGTATGGAACATGACTAGGTAGAAAAGACTAAGTCTAAAGAGCTAATCAATTGAAGATCGAAAGTATCTTCATGACCTCCAAAAATAAGAATGAAAGAATGTCTATATGGTAAATGATCCATCTCACTAAAATGCATAGGTATCCAACCACTACAATCACCTAGTACATAGGATCAAATATTGAATACACAGCTCACTTCATCAAACCAAGAAAACAATAGAACCAACATATCCCCCCTATGATGCTGAGAGGTAAGACATGAACACTGAAACTTAATGCAATATCTCATGCAGAAAGAAAAACCATGAACATGGAGAGTGCAAAAGAAGTACAAACACCTATAATGGCATGTGTCATCAACACATCATGAGGCTATTATCATGGAAGGAACACTCACTTGAAAAATGAAGACGAATATGGCCAACATGAAACCCCCCAAGACACTTTATAATGTAGTGTGAGTATAACAAAACACAAAGATGTGCAAGATCCCAAAATGCAATAGAGTGACACTTTATCTTACTGCATTTGCAAAAATACTACAAAACCATGTCAACAAAGATCAAAAGATACATAAGGATGATACAAGAGATAGTACAACCCACAAAAATTCATTTGAAGCAACAAAATTGATATTCAAACTTGAAACAACCAACATATCCACTAGAATACAAAAAAGAAAAAAACTAAATGGGATGTGCCTGGAGCAAAATTTGGAAAATAGAATATCTCAAGAAATGTCTCCTGAAGTGCAAAATATAACTTCTAACTTTGACTACATAAACTAGTAATCAAACCACATCAAATATCCAAATAAGCTACACCATCATGACAGACTCAAAATTAGCTTTTCGACAATATCTCATTTGTGAAAATGGAGTCCAAATGAGCAAGTTATGGCCAAAAAACCACATGTAGGTTAAAAAAGAAGCGGAAGGTCAAAATAAAAAATCATTTCCTCGAGACTTGTGCCAAATGCATCAGAAAGTGTGTTAGCCAGTACAGAAGCTATATTAGGAAGCAAGCCAATTTTATACTAGAAAATGTCTCAAGAAGCATGTAGGTTCTGTACCAAACATCACCTCAAGATGCGTGTTGGTCCATACCAAAATTATATCAAGAAGCATGCCAGTTTCGTACTAGAATTTGTCTCATTTTTGTACTAGAAAACCTAAATTTTTATGCCAAAAAAACTCAATTTTCGTGCCAAAAACCTTAATTTCTATGCCAAAAAAAATCTTAATTTTCGTGCCAAAAAATCTCAATTTTTAGTCAAAAAATCTTAAAATCACCGCCTCGAAAAATCTACCCAATCTGGGAGCAATACGTTTTTTCCTCAGATTCCAACTATGTTTAAATTGGAAATTTTTTAAATGAAAATAGGGGTTTTTGGGCTCTCTAAGCTCAACAATGAGGTCTGTTTGGGCTCAAAATGCACCAAAAAGGTGCACTTTTTTGTTGCACTCTCACCTTGTGTGCTTTTCTCTTCAACTGTGATTGTAGTTATTTTTGAACTATCAAGTACAAAATCCACAATTGGTGTACTCTCTATCTTTGGATAATCATGAATTTGGATTAAAGTTGGATTGGTGCAATAGAGGTGTGTTTGATGTTGCCTTAGTGGTTTATTCACTTTTAAGCTCTTCCTCGACACTCTCACCTTCTGTGCTTTTCTCTTCAACTGTGATTGTAGTTTTTTTTAACTATCAGGTACAAAATCCATAATTGGTGTACTCTCTATCTTTGGATAATCATGAATTTGGATTAAAACTATATTGGTGTATGGTAGAGGTGTGTTTGAGGTTGCCTTAGTGGTTTCTTCACTTTTAAGCTCTTCCTCGGTCAAGGCATTGACATTTAGCTATGTATCCTTAGATAGCTCTTCAATAGTGACATCTTCTTCTCTCTCATTCTCCTCTACCTTCTTCCTTATTGCCTCTTCCAAGTTTTTAGGATCATCAAAATCTTCTTTATTATTAAGTTCAACTTGGCCTGATGTCCCTTCACCCTTCTCCTCTTTGTTAGAGATTAAGCCAAAAATCATTTTCCAAATCAATTTGCTTTGGTGAACTACATCTTTAATTTTATTCTTTAATACATAAAATGTTATGTGTTTGGAAAAAAATATGTTCCTATATTTCTCCATGAATTTAGCAATCTATTTCATATCCAAATTAGGCATTATTTGGGTTAATGTAGCCTCTGTAATTTGCCTCTCAATCATTATGGAAAATTGCCATATCCCATCAATTCTATTATACAATTCTTCAAGTATGAGATTTCCTATCTCCAATGATGTCATCTTAAATGTTCCCATCATTTCTATTACAACATCTTGTTTCTTTGCCTTATCATTTTTATCCAATTTTTCATATTCAATGAATTTAAAACCTATCAACCTTCACTACTTCTGATGTTATGGAAGATTTCATCCAAATTGGTTGGATGTTTATGCACAACCAACTTGAATTGACCGACATCATCCGAGTCGGTCTTCTCTTCATCTTCTTCTTTTTCTTTTTGCAAAACTAATCTCCTCCTCAAATTCTTATGTCGATGGTTCGACTCTATCTTGGTTGGCATTTTCTTTCTTTTACCAGAGCTCACCCATTTTCCTTGTTCAAATTTCTTTTCCATGGCTTTCTTTTGGGGCCCAGCTAATGTTGTAGTGGTAGTGGCCCTTGTTTCCGGTCTATTTGTGCTAGGAGGTGTGGGCTTCTTCAAAATCTCCTTCATAGAGGGCTTGAGAATGGTGATTTTCTTTTCTTTTTTTGTCTTTTTCTTGGCTACCACTATCTCTTTACCTTTGTTTTCTGCATCTCTTCTTCCTCTTCACTTTCTCCTTCATCACTATATTGGCCCTCCCTAAGACCTTTTGTTATCTATAATGGTGCATTTTGCTCTTCATCTTGGCCCATTGTCTTCTTAAGATTTTTCACCATTTTCTTTCTCTTCCTTTCTAAGGTTGTAGTTTTCAAGTCAATAGTTATCTTTTTTTTGGCTTCCTCATAATTCCTAAATGATTATACATTCTTGTCAACTTTCTCTGCTAGTAATGATGTTATAGCTATAGATATTTCATCAATATTTACCTCATAGGGCAATGACCTTAACCATGCTACCCTTGACATAACAACTTGTCCATAAGTATAATCAATATCCATATGAAAACAAACATCATCATAATATTTTTCAACTAGGGATACAGGAATTTTGCTCCTCTTTCTCATCTTTTGCTTGAATTAATCAAAATAACTATGCATAACATTATCAAAATTTGCTCCAAGTTGCTAAACAAATTCACGTATATGTTGTGTCATTGGTCGGTCTTGACTCCAAACAACATTTCCAATGGTAGGAAAAGTATTTTGAAGAAAAAATAATATGCAAACAATCAGGGAACCGAACTTAAACATTGTGTTTTTGGCCTTCCCAATTGATGACAATTTTTCTACTAATTGAGTTAGTTGTAAATCAGCCAAATTGTATGTGTGATCCTTATTTACTATCTTCCATGCCTAGTAAACCACAAAAAAAGGTACACTATCAAATCTACTTGATTGGTAAAATTTGTATGAAATCACCCTTACCTCAAACTCAATTTCTAGATCAGTGATGGTAGAAATAGTCATTCCACATTTGTTCCACACGGTCATTGTGTTTGCCTCAATTACCTAATTACTCTAGCATCACATAGTCCTTTTCCCTTCAAGAGTAGTATATCATGTAACTTAATGGATGATATATTTGGTTATATCTACTATCCCATTCTCTAATCAGAATTCCATGTCATGAACTTGGCTTAAAACTATCTTTATCCATTCGATTTTGAAGTCATGAGGGAAGTCTAGGGTACAAACTAACCCTTTGTCGACAATATGTTTGTGTTTATCTTTCAACACTCCATTTTCACACAACTTGTTATATGTCTCCCTCAGCTCATAGTCTCCAATCTCACTTATTTTACACATAAAGCATGACCATACATCATGAATCATTATAACCTTGGGTGGAATCAACGATAGGGCACCCAAGGGATCTCCCTTCATTGCAATCTCTAGCATAGATCAAAGTTTGGAGTTGGACATGCATCATTTCTAATCAATTGAACATTCCTTACCTCATTTTCTTGCTTCCTCATTTCAAGAGTTGCACTTGTCCCAAATCTTCAAGTTAGGGTTAAAAATACAAGTTCTAAGTAGCTTAGTAATCAACAAGCCTTTCAACACTTCATTATAATTACCGATGATATGTTGTTAAATCTTCATGAATTTTGCACAGAGAACTCATTCAATTGCCTTGAATTACTTTGCAAGTTTTCTGATCACTTGGTGAGTGCAAATTAATGATAAAATTCACTATATAGGTTCAAATGATCAAATTAGGTCTTCAAAAAATGTTTCATACATTGGTTGGTGTAATACAATTATCTCAGTCTTTACATGAGAACTCGGTTAACACAATTCCTTCCTTTTGTCACTTAGTCAAAATCACAACACAGTCACCAATAACACTTCCATACTTAACTCGGTCAATATAGGATCTCCACTTATACTCGACACCAATTGTGTAAATGAAGTCTTTTCTCAATTCTTCCCTCAAATATATCCTAGTGCATCTTAGCTTATGTAGATATGGAATTTAACACATCTTATGTTAGGAACTAGTGTATAATATAGCATTTAAATGTCAGTTCCTTACATACCTTCTTTGCTTAGTTAGAAGTAGTGTGCTCACCTGATCCATTGAATTGGGTGGTCTTAGCTTCATTGGCTCTACTGTTGCCTTCTTCTTTCTTCTTTCTCCAAGTTTGATTCATTTGGCTCTTTGTCATTTTATCGGTCTTTTCACATTTGTTTTGTTCATTTCTAGGTGTTAGTGCTTTAGTTTTACAATCTCTACTCAAGTGACCAACCTTATGACAACTATAGAAAACCACACTTCTATTATCCAACTCTTGGATTTGCCTCCAAAATGTGTCCTAATAGAATTTTCCACAATATGTCCATATTCACCACAATAATTACAACTATGTCACATGGTGTAATCCCAATTGGAGGATTTACCTTGTTTGGATGCATTTCCTTTCTTTTTGGTTGTCTAATAATGTTTTGTCTTAGATCTCTATCCTTGAGCTCTGTGACCATACTTATTATAGTTAAAGAAATATCCTTCAAATCTAGGTGCAACATGTGTATT
Source organism: Cupressus sempervirens (assembly GCA_028749045.1). Taxonomy (NCBI): domain Eukaryota; kingdom Viridiplantae; phylum Streptophyta; class Pinopsida; order Cupressales; family Cupressaceae; genus Cupressus; species Cupressus sempervirens. The sequence continues at coordinate 759,687,951 of CM053789.1, read as the reverse complement.
ACTATCATTTGACCTAAATTCATGTTCCTAATGTCCATGCTTGCTATAGTTAAAGAAATATCCATCGAATTTAGGCTTAGGATTGGACTTACCAGTCTTGCTCCTACAGATATTTATTGTATGTCCTAGTTTCCCACAATGATAACATGTAGGTTTTTTGTTCTTTGGCTTTGCATTCCTCTGTTCTCCACTCTTTGATTATTCTCCTTCTTTAGTAGATGATAGGTGCTTGGCATAACCTAGTCTAAAGGTGCCATTGGATCTTCTTGGTGTTCTCATTAGTTCCTCAAAGTATCTCACAACTTCATTAGGTTTGTTCATCCTCTCAATGAGTTCCTTCTCAGATCTAATCACATTAAGTGATCTCAAATTTGCAATTTCCATGGCTTTCCTATTCAACTCTTGATTTACCATGTCTAGTTGATTGTTTGTGAGCTTCTACACATTATATGTCCTTTCATCAAATCCAATGGTCATTTGTCTCTTTTCTTACCATACATATTATAGTTAAAGAAATATCCTTCAAGTCTAGGTGCAATATGTGTATTACTATCCTTTGATCTAAATTCATGTTCTTGATGTCCATGCTTGTTATAGTTAAAGCTCTATCCATTGAATTTAGGCTTAGGATTGGACTTATCAGTCTTGCTCCTGCAGATATTTGTTGTATGTCTTGGTTTCCAAAAATGATAACATGTAGGTTTTTTGTTCTTTGGCTTTGCATTCCTTTGTTCTCCACTCTTTGATGATTCTCCTTCTTTTGTAGATGATAGGTGCTTGGCATAGCCTAGTCCAAAGGTGTCACTGGATCTTCTTGGTGTTCTCATTAGTTCCCCAAAGTATCTCACAACTTCATTAGGTTTGTTCATCCTCTCAATGAGTTCCTTCTTAGATCTTATCACATGAAGTGATCTCAGATTTGCAATTTCCATGTCTTTCCTATTCAACTCTTGATTTACCATGTCTAGTTGATTGTTTGTGAGCTTCTACACATTATATGTCCTTTCATCAAGTCCAATGGTCATTTGTCTCTTTTCTTACCATACATATTATAGTTAAATAAATATCCTTCAAATCTAGGTGCAACATGTGTATTACTATCCTTTGACCTAAATTCATGTTCCTGATGTCCATGCTTGTTATAGTTAAAGCAATATCCATTGAATTTAGGCTTAGGATTGGACTTACTAGTCTTACTCTTGCAGATATTTGTTGTATGTCCTAGTTTCTCACAATGATAACATGTAGGTTTATCTTCTTTGGCTTTGCATTCCTCTGTTCTCCACTCTTTGATGATTCTCCTTCTTCTGCAGATGATAGGTGCTTGGCATAGGCCAGTCCAAAGGTGTCACTAGATCTTCTTGGTGTTCTCATTAGTTCCTCAAAGTATCTCACAACTTCATTAGGTTTGTTCATCCTCTCAATGAGTTCCTTCTCATATCTTATCACATTAAGTGATCTCAAATTTGCAATTTTCATGTCTTTCCTATTCAACTCTTGAATTGCAAGTAACAATTGATTTACCATGTCCAGTTGATTGTTTGTGAGCTTCTACACATCATATGTCCTTTCATCAAGTCCAGTGGCCATTTGTCTCTTTTCTTCTTATACCATTATCTTATCTTCCTTAGCTTTCCTTTTCAGTTCACTCACTTCACATAGTCTTAATGATTGCATTTCATGCTCTCTTTGTAATCCCTTAACGCCTTCATTCAACATGTTGTTTCTCTAATGGGTTTGATATTGTTGCATCACTTTTACCTACAGTATAATCTATATACCAAGCTTCTGATTCTGAATGATTTTTCCCAACTTGTAGACCTCCATATCCAAGATCTTAACTCTCGAGTGGTTAGACTTCTTTTAAGAGAACAGAGCTCTGATACCAATTGTTGGAAGTCTATTGAGAAAATAAGATACTGAGAAGGGGGGTGAATCAAGATCTATAAAACTTTTATCCTTTGAAACAAATATCAAACTATCACCACTAACCCTTATCTTAATAATATCATAAATCACATAAACAAGTACTACAATGACATGTTAGATCTAATCTATTGATCACAATGATAATCTTGAAAGTAAATCATGAACACATAACAAAAAAATTGGTTACCCAGAAACCCTCCAAGGTGAAGGTAAAATTGGGGTGGGGATGACACCCACAAATCTTCACTATTGTAGCAATAAAGTGTGCCTAATAAGGCTACAATGTTTGATCACTTATGGTGATCTACCCTATGAGGGGCATGCCCTGCTAAGAGCTTACAAGAGCAAATTAAGTGCTCTATTAAGAAAATAAGAAACTAGTGATGCTTCTCTAGATCAAGATCAACGGTTTATGCATTCCCTTTTTTTGATTGGTTATCTGCCTTGCCTAGGGATTAATGATCAAAACAAAATGCGCAATAGTCTCCTTCAATTACTCCTCGATTATTAAAACATGCATAGAAGTCATCCAAAATGGTTTACCTAAGTGTTTGTGTCATTCTAAACACATACAAAAAAAATTCTTACTCAGCATAAACATTCCTGGTACTGTCACTCAGTATACTTGCTTAGCTCAGCACATACTGAAGTACTCGACAACCACTGATTTTCTCTACGAAAACTATTGCTCGGTCCATACATGATATTTACACAAATCATACATTGCTCGACCTTAGTTGAATGGCTCGAAACAAAACATATTATATCCATCCTAATTAGAATTAGTGGATAGAAAGAAATGAAACAAATCGTATCCATTTCTATACCTCCCAGACAACCCCATTATACCCAACCATAAGTTAGAATGGATTTTTTCATTCAAGAAAACGGGGAGAATCTATGTTCAATAATAAATTTAAAATGAACAACTTTTCATTATGCACCAATAGACCATATACATGATAACATATTCCACATTTCAAAAGTGTATACATGCATCATTGATTTACAATAATCCTTTATTCATAACACACTCATCTATAACAACTTAAAATTTCATAACACCCAATTATTTAGAGGCTAAAAAAGAAAAGAAACATGAGCCCTTGACAAATACAACTTAATGCATTCAAAATAATCGACATTATTACAAACAAGCCTCCACATGGGCATACACATCATGAATTACTTGCTGGAAACAACACACAATTTCCATCTATGCTACATTTATTCCTTTTTCTAAAGTAGACACAATTACTGAATCAAAACTACCGGCGTCTTATATGAAACACCAGTTTTAAGTCAAAATACTGAATCAAAAACATTTTCAAGATCTTACAACAGATTTGCATTAGAGTAATTACTTGGTATACTTTACAACAACATAGTTTTTCTACACAACAGAAGAGTTCAAATCACCCAGAATGAACTCTCATCTCTATTTCTCCTTTTCAGCCAGTAAACTACTCATTATCATGCAAAATAAAGTAGAAGGATGAAAATTCAATAAAATGATTTCACTATACAAGAGCAATCCATGCACGGTTACAACTATCTGCAATGAATTTACTGATAACATCATAAGGATTTATATAATTCAGTTTGTTAGACTCATGCACTGCTAGCATTTTAACATGGGTCATGGTTCTGATTTTAAGAGTTTTTACCCCATTGACACCAAGAGTTATGATTGTCTAATAAAAGCCACAGTTTCTTGCCAGTTATGCAGAAGTATAAGGAGAAGCCATATGCAATAGATAGCGGAAGATGTGTACTAGAACAAAAGAAACATGGTAATGGTGTTCTACAGATCGACTTACATTATGATTTCACATAGAACATTTTACTGATTCAGATAATTAGACATGCTATCCAAATATGTTGACTTATTTCTGATTTATATCAGCACGCAATCCACTTCATAAGAGGCTGAAAACAATATAGTGAATTGGTTCAAATGGAAGATTTGGCCGGCTCAAAAGTTGGCACATATCCACCTTAAAAATCAAAATTTCATAGTCAAAGAAAATCTCAATATCATGTTGCGTACACTATTAACTTTCAAAACCAATTCTTGCACCCAAAACATTGACCTTTCTTGACCAAGAATGTGTACAAAAAATTGGTAATATGAAGCCCATTTCCAAGGAACATTTTAGATTTGTTTAAGACTGATTTTTGCGGCCAAAACAATAGTATTGGATGCCCAACAAAAGCTAAGGAATTCTGATTACATGCAGCCCAATTTGTGCATAAATAAAATCAGATTTTAATGGCAAAATAGAGTATTAAATCTGCACTTTCATGTAAAACCAAACATTAAAAACCAGTCCTAAATCAGATTACTATTAACTACTATTTGCTTTCTTTCCAAATTGAAATTGGTCATTGCAACTAAACAAAGCTCTGAAAACCATTAAACTTGCAATTCGAAACATATATGGAAAATTCAGCAATTAGTATTATTATTCCAATCTCTCTTTTACATATCTATCATTATAATTTTTGAGACTGGTTTCTATTCTCTGTTATTTCCTCTAAGACCAGTCCTTTTTAAAAACCATATCTGATTCTTTTAATATAAGAATCATTAGAAACTAAAACTAACTAAAAACTGACTCTCATCAGATCACAACTACCATTTGTGAATCGGTTCATTACATTTGGGGAATGTAATTGCTATCTCTCTCTTTTTAATTTTTTAATTAATTCTCCATTACACATGTAGTTTTGCCTATTACTAAATATATATTAAATCATAAATAATGATTAAACATGACTTTGTATATCTTCTTGAGTTATACCGAATTTGTTGTGTTGATTGAATTTTTGTGCTCATTAATATTCTGATATTTTCTGAGGTGCTTCCCCACCACAAAAATCCCTAAAATGTCCAACAGGCCCCATAGCCCTATTTTTCCTTATCCGATCAAGGTGAATTAACAATTACCTATAACTAATTATGTTGTTCAGGAAAGAATTAAGGTTATTAATTTGATAAACTTTCCTAACAAAATCCATGTGGCAATACCTTTTCCATTCTATTCAGGTTAGGGAGAGATGAGCTATGACATAAAAGTAGTGGTTACATTTCAATAGAAGAGTTGAATTCAAGAAAGAGTGGCAATACATTTGAAGGAAATGTTTCAATAGTTTACTAAGTCAACCTTGACAAGGTAAAGAAAACACGTGAAGTATTACAAAAATATTTAATTAAGTTGAAAGCGGAAATGACAATAACATTGAATGTTAATGGAAACCTAGTGTAGCAACATGAAAACAAAATACTCTAAGGCATGAGTGTTTCTATTACAAGTTTTGGCATTACACCAAGAATTGAATATGGTCATGGTGACTACAATTGTGTTATTGTCCTTAAAGACACAAGTACAATAGATACAATCATTCACATGTGCAATGAGTGCAATTTTATTTTGAGCACTACAATCAAGAGTCTCCTTAATAGCACGAACAACTTTTTAAATGGAACAATGGGAGCATTGGTGGTTGACACTCATAAATTTGGCAATGTCAATGTTCTCGAAATAAAGGATGGTCAGACAAACTAAGATAGAGCACAAATACAAGGTTCTCCATCTAATCAATAGTTTCAAAATTATAACAATCATTGACGCATGTCAATGCACATTTTTCACACAAGTTTTACACATCTCATTGGTTGTGTTTTCTACAGCTTGAAGTCTACCTTAGTCTTGCCCATGATTGTATATTAGAAGAAAAACAACTAGCCAAAAACAAGACCTCAACACTACTTTTTAGAAATATTGTTACAAGAGTGGACAAAAAAAAATTGTGTATAGATCTTTCTACTTATATCTGCAAGTTAAACATCAAAATGACCCTATAGGTGTTAAATGAAATACTGCAAAAAATAACTGAGGTAACAAAGATGCATTTAGATATTATAAACAATTTACAATTTGAATTGAAACAAATACTTACTGGGTGAACTCTACAATAGGTACATGGATTATTGAAGGCAGAAAATCCATTCTCTAGTCTGTTCAATGCCTTTTGCCCACATTGTTAACACAAATTTGAAGGCTATGGAGTCCTAGACGAAGAATCTACTCATTGCATGTCAAAAATTTAATGCATTTGGTTGGTTGCCTCTAGAGCCAAACACCCACCTACCAGCCTAATAGCATTCAACTCAGTAGGTGAGTTTGAATTTGAAATGAGAGGAAAAAACATTTTTGCCAAAAGACAAAAGGAATGTTTCTATTTTCATTCAGTTAGGTTGGATTAAGTTGGAGATAGAGAGAAGTGCAGAGCAGAGTACAGAGCGGAAAGGAAGTAGATCAACAGATCAAAGCAGAGTAAGAAAGTGCAAAAAGTTTAGAAGACAAAGGAAGTTTTTGTGTTTGCAACAGCACGTGTTGAATCCTTTTTTATTATGTAAATTCATATTGATTTTTCTTGTGAAGCAGTGATTACTCCAGGCATTATTGTATGTAGTCATTAGTGTTGTAAGTTTGAAGTTTAAGTTTTATCAGTTTGAAGTTTTTAGGGTTTTTTGGTTGAAGTTGAATGCTCATAGATTTTGTAATAGTTTTAACCTAGTTGAATAGGAAGCAAGAAAGTAGACATACTTGGTTCATTGTTGTCTCCCTTCTATTTAACATTACATGTTTTACATTTAAGATATTCTTACTTGCTAGTTTTGAAGTTATCCCCTCTGTGTTTTAATGGCAGAAATGTCCAAACTATAAGTCTGTTATACAGCTCACTCGATTTACTCTTTAACAAAATTCTCTCTTCTGTTGTTCCTACTGAGTTCACTTGGTATCCTTGTTGACTGAGTTCACTTGGCAACCACTGAGCTGAGCTCCACCTTTCCTTCGATGACAAAGCTCACTCGACACCCTCTTATGTTGAGTTTTCTTTAGAGCTGAGCTACTCAGCTCCTTCATGTGTTGAGTCCACTTCGCACCTATTACCTATCACCTAGCATCCATTGTGTGTTGAGAAAACTATCACTCAACACCTTCTTGTGTCGAGCAATTTTTTTTGAGTTTGTGATTTATTTTTCACATGGTATCAGAGCTTTGAGGCCCCACATCCATAATGAGTTAGGGAATTTTTTTTCTCGGTTATTTGACATGGCAGGAGATGTAGGAAAGATATGGCAGCAACCACCATCCTTTAATGGACAAAATTATGATACATGGGCAAAGAAGATAAAAACCATAATGCTAGCTAATGACTTGTGGGAGTTTGTGATCAATGGGTTTAATGATGTTACAGTCCTAGTAGTGTATGTTGCCCTCACAAACTCACAAAAGACTCAGTTGAAAGTGTCAAGGAGAAAGGATGCAAAGACATTAAGTTTGATTGAGGCAGCAATGATAGAGACAATTTTTCTCAAGATTGCAACAACAAGTTATGCAAAGGAAGCATGGGATATCCTTGAGATGAACTTCAAGGGGACTGATAAGGTTAGAGTAGTAAAACTATAGATGATCAAAAGAGAGTTTGACAACCTTTACATGAAGGACAATGAACCTACTGCAAAGTTTAGGTCACAAATCTCCGCTTTGATAAAGCAACTCAAATCAAATGGAGAAGATTATGAAGAGAAAAGGATTGTGGAAAAGATAATGAGGAGTTTGACTTAGAAATATGACAACTTTGTAATGACCATTAAGGAAGAAAAGGACCTCACCACATTGACCATGGATGAGTTGATGGGAACTCACCAAATCCATGAGCACCAGATTAACTGATCAACAACTACTTTCCAAAAGCAGTCTTTAATAGCTCAAGAGAATTCAAGAGGTAGGGGGAGTGGAAGAAATGGCTCCAATAGAGGCTCAAGAAGTAGAGGTCATGTAAGGAATGGTCAAAATAATGTTGGTGCAGAAAGCTCAAGATGAGAAAGCAACTAAGAGGGAGCAAGCACCTCTCAAAACAACTCTAGAGGAGGTAAGAAGAAACTCCAACAAGAGCAATGTTGAATGCTACTATTTTCATAAGTATGGGCATTATGCAAGTGAATGCTAGAAGAAGCAGGGTGATGAGTCAAAGGAAAATGCTTATATGGCTGATGTAAACATGGGAAATCTAAACAATCCCATAGCCTTCATCATGTGCAACATTGGTGAAGAAGGCAGCCCTGAGGTATGTTACCTGCATAGTGGTTGTAGCAACCACATGAGTGGTAATGAAAGTTTATTCTCTTTCATTGATAAGACTTTTAAGTCTAAAATTAAGATGGGAAATAATGGAACCATTCCCATAGTGGGAAAAGGATTTATCATGGTCCGCACCAAGAAAGGTGAGAAGAAAGAGATACAGAATGTATATTTTGCCTCTAGAATGAAGCATAATTTGATGAGTGTTGGACAACTCATTCAGAATGGATACAAGGTGCTGATGGAAAATGACAAGTGTGTCATTTATGAGAAGAATGGGAGTAATAGATTACTTGCAGTAGTCCAAATGACAAAGAACAAGATGTTCCCCTTGAGGATAGAGACATGTTTCTCTTCTCAAGTCAGTGTTGCACCTCCCAAGCATGCATGTACAATAGTACATCAGTAATCAGCTCTTAGGAGTGTGGTTGAAGACCCCTTCAAGCTTTGGCATCTCACGTATGGACATCTTGGCTTTTCTGGTTTAAATTTTTTGTCTAAGAAAAGAATGGTAGATGGTTTGCCAAGCATAGTAGATTCATATGACAAGTGTGAGGCTTGCATTTTGAGTAAGCAACATAAATTTCCCTTTAATTCTAAATTTTTTAGAAGGGCTAGAGCACCATTAGAATTGGTGCATTTTGATATAGTAGGCCCTATGTAAACTACTTCTATTGGGAGGAGTACTTATTTTATTACATTCATAGAAGATTTCAATCATAGGACATGGGTGTATTTTTTGAAGAACAAATCCGAGACATTTGAAAATTTTGTTGAATTTAAATTTCCCTGGCTGAAAAAAAATGTGGACACTATGTAAAAGTCCTTAAATCGGATAGAGGAGGGGAGTATACCTCCAATATGTTAGTAAATTTTTGCAGAAAGAATGGCATAAGGAAAGAGCTTACAACCAATTATACTCTGCAGCAAAATGGAGTGGCTGAGAGGAAGAACAGAACCATTGTTGAAATGGCAAGAAGCATGATGAAAGAAAAGGGACTCCCAAATTAATATTAGGGAGAAATTGTAGCAACAACAGTATATTTGATCAATAAGTGTCCTACAAAGTCAGTTTGTAACAAGATTCCTCTTACGGCTTGGTCAAGGAACAGATGGATAGTTGAACACTTGAGAGTGTTTGGATATGTAGCATAAGGACATGTGCCTAAGGAAAAAGGAAAATCTAGATGAAAAAGGTGTGAACTATATCTTCATGAGTTACAGCTCAGAATCAAAGGCTTATAGATTGTATGATCCAATCACCAGGAAGATCATCACTTCAAGAGATGTGGAGTTTCTTGAAAATCAATCATGGGATGGCTTGATAAATGAATCCTCAAACACTTCAAGTAAAGTGTCAACTATTGAAGAGGAAGAAGATGACATTAGTTATCAACAAGATAGAGCAGCAAACATGGATTGTAGACAAAGGTAGAAAAGCAAGCAACCCCTTACATGTCGAGTGATAGCTCCAAGCACTTCAAGACAACCCTGAGCTAGTATGCAAACTAGTAGCAGTAGCAATACTAAGAATTTAGATGCCACTCTCACCTCCCTATTGCCAAGAAAGACTAAGAGTCTAAGGGAGATATCAAGAAGAAAGGTATGAGGAAGATTATGATAAGAGTGTAAATTTTGCATTATTTTCTCATAGTAATCCTATTTATTTTGAGGAAGTTGTGAATGAAGAGAAATGGTGTAATGCCATGGATGAGGAAATAGATGCTATTGAAGATAATGAGACATGTGAGCTAACTACATTGCCTCCCAAGAAGCAAGTAATTGGAGTAAAATGGGTCTATAAGACCAAGTGCAATGTTGAAGGAAAAATAGATAGACATAAGGCACACTTAGTGGTCAAGTAGTACAAGCAACAATATGGAAGAGATTACGATGAGACATATGCCCCAGTTGCAAGAATGGAAATCGTGCATGTTGTCATAGCAATTACAACCCAACACAAATGGAAGATATATCAAATGGATGTGAAGTCTGCCTTCTTGAATAGTGTATCAAAATAAGAGGTTTATATGGAGCAATCACCTAGTTATGAAGTTGTAGGTGAAGAACACAAGGTGTATAGATTGAAGAGAGCTATATATGGGCTCAAGAAAGCTCTAGGGGCAAGGTACAGTAGGCTTGACTCATATTTGATGAGCAATGTCTTTAGCAAAAGCAATGGTGAGCTCACTCTCTACATCAAGGTAGTAAGTGGTAAAGTGTTGATTGTTGTCTTGTATGTAGATGACTTAATCTTCACTAAAAATGATAATTTCCTAATTGGTGAGTTCAAAGAGGCAATGAAGAATGAATTTGAAATGATAGATCTAGGTCCCTTGAAGTACTTTCTAGGCATAGAAGTAAAATAAATGCATAATGGCATCTTCATCTCTCAAGAAAAATATGCAAGGCAAATCTTGGAGAGATTCAAAATGATGAACAACACGGTAGCCCCAACACCAACATCAATAAGTCTGAAGTTAAGCAAGGAAGATTGTAGTAAAAATGTGAATCTAGCATTATACAAGAGTATGGTTGGAAATTTGATATATTTGATTGCAACTCAGCCAGACATGATGCATCAGTAAGTATACTTTCTATATTTATGGAAACACCAAAGGATTCTCATTGGCAAGTGGGGAAAAGCATCCTAAGGTATGTCAATGGTACCAAGGGATTTGGGATTTTGTATACTGCAGATAATGATTTCAAGTTGGTAGGTTACACAAATAGTGTTTGGGCTAGAAGCTTAGATGATAGGAAGAGCACTTCGGGATAAATGTTCCATATGGGATCAGGTGTAATTTCATGGGCATCCAAGAAGCAACCTTTTGTTACACAATCTACAACATAGGTTGAATACATAACAATGAATGTAGCAGCATGTCAAGCTATTTGATTAAGGAGAATCTTGACAGATTTGAATGAAAGGCAAGAGGTTGGAACCATAATATTTTGTGACAACATCTCCTCAATTGCATTTTCTAAGAATCCAGTCTTTCATGGGAGAAGCAAGCACATAGAAATCAAATATCACTTCATCAAAGAGTTGGTAGAGAATAACGATATCAAGATAGAATTTTGTAAATCTGAGTAGTAGCTAGCATACATCTTTACTAAGCCCTTAGGCATTGGAATTTTTGTGCACCTAAGAGAGAGTCTTGGTGTAGTTGATTTGGATCAGAAGTGATCCTTGTTTTGTTTAGCTCAGAACAAAGGGGGAGTGTTAGAAATTTAATGCATTTGGTTGGTTGCCCCTAGAACCAAACGCCCACCTACCTATCTGACAACATTCAACTCAGTAGGTGAGTTTGAATTTGAAATGAGAGGGGAAAAAAATTTTGCTAGAAGACAAAAGGAATGTTTTTTTCCATTCGGTTAGGTTGGATTAAGTTGGAGATAGAGAGAAGTGCAGAGTAGAGCACAGAGCAGAAAGTAAGTAGATCAGCAGATCAGAGTAGAGGAAGAAAGTGCAAAAATTTCAGAACACAAAGGAAGTTTTCATGTTTGCAGCAACACGTCTCAAATCCTTTGTTATTTTGTAAGTTCATATTGATTTTTCCTATGAAGCAATGATTGCTCCAAGCATTGTTGTATGCAGCCATTAGTGCTATAGGTTTGAAGTTTAAGTTTTATTAGTTTGAAGTTTTTATGGGTTTTTGGTTGAAGCCAAATGCTCCCAGATTTTGTAATAGTTTAAACCTAGTTGAATAGAAAGCAAGAAAGAAGACATACTTGGCTCATTGTTGTCTCCCTTCTATTTGACATTACATGTTTTACATTTAAGATATTCATACTTGCAAGTTTTGAAGTTATCCCCTCTGTGTTTTAATGGCAGAAATGTCCAGACTATAAGTCTATTATATGACTCACTTGGTTTACTCTTTAACTAAGTTCTCTCTTTTGTCGTTCCTACCAAGTTCACTTGGTATCCTTGTTGACTGAGTTCATTCGGCAACCACTAAGCCAAGCTCCACCTTTCCTTTCGTGACCAAGCTCAATCAGCACCCTCTTGTGCCAAGTTGCCCTTAGTGCTGAGCTACTCAGCTCCTTCATGTGTCGAGTCCACTCAACACCTATTGCCTATCACTTGACATCCATTGCATTCTGATAAAATTGTCACTCAACACCTTCTTGTGCTAGGCAATTTTTTTTGAGTGTATGATTTTTTTTCACACTGCACTGGGTGTAACCAAGATGTAAATTACATGCACAAACTATAATTAAAGATAGTTTTAACTGCTAAAAATAAATAGCCAATTCAATGCTCTATAGACTAGTCATTGATTGATCATTTAATCCCAACACTTTGGAACATCAAATATGGAGAAGATATGTAAGACGAATCCAAGGATGTCTTTATGCTAAGGGAGCTTGCCACTAAAGGTCATTTTACACTTACTTATGCCAATGCAATTATGCATGCCACTTTGTTGTACACCAGTAAACCTAGACACAAGGTATCCAAAATATTTCACTTACTATGTAACATGATTCTTGTACCAAAACTACAAGCAAAAGAAGAAGAATGATGCTTTAGTTTAGCCCAGCCCAACAAGTTCCACTAGACGATTATATGTAGGTTGCAAGATGAAATTACAACATGAATTACATACTTATTGTTTCATGTACTATGCAATAGTTTAGTTCATATATTAAACTAGACATTAGCACATTATCTTTAGACAATGCTTCCTTTAGAACAAAAGCTCACTAGTGTACTCTAAGACCATTACACCGACTTTTTAACTATGCTTAATCTTAATTCTAGACATGTTTACTATGTCTTTTCAATTGATTAATTATATCTATAGTGGTAGATGTTAAAAGCAATGATGATGGTGTTGTAATATCTTATTGGAAAGAATGCTTTTGAGAGGGGGGGGGGGTGAATCAGAAGTACTAGCTTCTGACCTATTTTAAATCCTTAATAACATATCTTTGAAATGAACATGCATGCATATAAACATTAAGCAATCATGAGAAACAAATATGCATCACCACATAACACTTTGAGATTTTGGTAACCCAAAAACCCTCCAGGAATAAGAAGGTAAAACTGGGGTGGGGATGATACCCACAAAATCACTGCAGTAATAATGTTTGACCACTTTTGATGATCTGCCCTGTTAAAGGCCTGCCCTATTAAAGGCTTTACATTGTATCAATAGTGACCTGGTTAAAGGATTTACACACACTTTACATGAAGTGTTACCCTGTCAAAGGATTTAATCACCTATTTAAAGGATCTACAAAATAGTTGTTAAGCCAACCTATCATCATAGGATTTCCTTTCTAATACAATGGCTATAGAGTATTAGGTATAATAAACCTGATATCTTACAATCCTTGATTGTTGAATACAGGCACTTGATTTTCTTTCTTTTGACCTTGATCCTCTGAGATCTGATACTCGTTTGTATCCCCTACTTTGTTCTGATTAACTGGATATTTTACTACTGATCTCTTCCTTTAAGTCTTTTTATTCTTCACTCTGAACTCCACTAGAGTTTTCATTTTCTCCTTCGTCCATCTACATGATTCAATGAGATTTTGTCTTCCTTATAAAGACATTCGAAGACTTAGGGTTAGATATGGATCTACGATCCATATTGAATCTTTGATTCTCGCTCATTCCTTGCACTTTTATCATTGGTTGCATGCCTTCTCCATTTTTCTTATTGGCTGCATGTAGATTGCATAGGAAATATAATGATTTGATCTTATCACTTAAATCCTTCAAGATTTGTCATATGTCGGCCATGAAAATGGTTTACATCTGAATTTGTGAAGTTACAAACTCATATGTTGATTCTGAGTTACTCAGCACTTACTACTTCGTGATGCTCGGCACCTTCTGTAACTCGACTCTTGTATCATTCCTATCTTGCTCGGCATTGTTTATGACTCGGCACCTAAATATTGCTCGGCACTTGGATCATGCTCGACACCTGTAGTCACTCGGCATTTGATCTTCACTCAACACCTGAATACTACTCGGCACCTGATGGCTTTCCTGACTAGGCACAAACTGTGGCTCGACATACATAGTGTACTCAGCTTTAATGTAGAAAGTGGTTAAGTGTGTTGGCACTCAAGTGTCAAAACCATTCTTAGTCTAACAATCTCCCCCTTTGACATGAGTGTCAAAAACACTTAACTAAGCATTATTTATTTGATCTTATGAGTATGTTCACTGATCTTCTTGATATATATACCTCAAAATTATTATAACTCCCCCTGAGTTTATCATGCCTTGTCATGTCATGAATTCTGATGTGTTGTGCCATTATGCCTAATTTTCTCTTTAATATATCTTCACAATATTCACAATATTATCTCCCCCTTTAGAATATTATCTCCCCCTTTTTGATACGAATGTCAAAGGTTCCTAAATAGTAATGCCATGCTTGGCCAAAAATGTCTTATTTACCTCAAGGAGTATTTGGAGAGCTGCCTCCCAGTTATTTAAGGCAATATCCAATGACTTTTGTTGGATTGCAAGCTCTGCCACTAGATCAACAAGTCCCTCGTGTGTAGAAATATTTGAATGCTTCTTTAGAATTGTTTCTGCACACATTTGCTCCTTGTGTAATACTTCCAAGTAAGGAGTGATGGAGGCTTGGATTTGCATCAGCTTTTCTTTGATAGTGGCCTCTTCTGCTAATAATGTAGCTAATTCCCTTTGAGTGTGAAGTGTTTGAGCAAATTGCTTTTCACTTTGTGCAGGATCTGAGGGTTGTTGCATGCTGGAGAGCTTTAATTTACTCTCAAGGTTCAAAATTTTCAAATTTATTTCTTGTGTGAACCTGGAAAAATCACACAATTTGCTATAAAGGGAAAATATGTTCCCTAATACACTCTTTACATTTTCCAATTTCTTAGCTAGGTCAACCTGTCCCAAAATTATTTTATTAGCTATTTTCTGGTTGACTTTGCCTAAAACTTCTTTTCTAACCATTCCATTAGTTTAACATTAGTACCATGGTCTTCATTATTCACTTGGTCAACTATATTAGATAGTTGCTCAATTATTGGCCTATTTGCATCTGGAGGTTGAAGATTGAAAGTATCCATGAATATATCTTTTATCTCATTCATTGCCTGCTTGTATTTGTAGTCTTTCCTCATTGCCTCTTGCCTCCTTCTCTTATCCAATGCACTATGTATTTCATTCATCTTTTCCTCATTTAGAGTGCTTGAATCATAACAGGGTATATTAATTTCTTCATCAAGCTCAGGAATACCATAATGAATGGTCCTGGCTACCCTAGTAGAACTTGAACTTGGTGTACTGACATGTAAGGTCATCATTTCAGTACTCAGCTTATGACTGGTTTTGGTGGGAGTTCTTGTTTTTGGTAATTCAACCAAAGTTTGTATTGCAGACTCCTCTTTATCTTATGTTTCTTCTTTGTCCCCTTCTTCTTGCTTGGCTTCTTCTTGTGTCACTATTGTTGGAGGTATACTCATTGTCTGAACTATTATCCCTGTGACTACCTCTATTGTTGCACTCGGCTCTTGACGAGCTTGAATGGCTATTCTTGGTGGCGATAGAGGTGGTAGAAATGTAAGCCCAATAGTTTGAATGATTTGAGGTGGTTCTTGTGGTGACACCTTGGATTCTTTGAGTTTGTCTACTGACTTTTGGAGATTATCCACACTGACCAATATAGGACTTGTACACAATTGTGCTTGTAGAGTTGTTTGGTCAAGGATCTTAGTAAGATCCTCTGCAGTTAATGGATTGATGTTTTGACATGTGGTGTCAACAACATCCTTAATCTTTATGATCTCTGCAAGTGTGGTAGTAGAGTGAGGTGGGCTAGGAGGTGAAAGTTGTGTGTCTTGCACACTTTGTTGTTCATTAGTACCTTTGTCTTCATCTTTTCCTTGCTCCTCTCTTTCTTTCTTGTTTTCCTCTTCTTCAACCTTTTTCTCTTCTTTTATCTTCTCTTATGTCCTCTTCCTTCTTTCCTTAGGTTTAGCAGTAGCTTCCTCTTTGTATTCCTCTTCAAGGACATCTTCAGTTGTCTTGTACAAGTTTTTCTAAACTCTTGTAGTTCTCTATACAACTTCTTCAATTTTGTTTTGTAGGATGGAGAATGCCCTATATTTAGGTGTAAACCTTTTACTATGTCGTTTGACTACTTGAGTTACCTGTTCTTTTTTTAAATCAGACAGTAGGTTTGCTAGGGTTGATTCCCTCATCTCTTTCTCCATCATTAGACAGAAATGCCATCTGTCTTCTATAGTTTTAGACAATTCCTTTGGCAATTGTCCATCTAGTTCAAGAGGTGTATACTTGAACTGTGCCATTAATGCATAGACTGATTCTTCTATGCTATTTTGTTCCTCTCTACTGAATTTATTGAAATCAATCTTTTTCATTTCACTTAAGTCTCCATTCCTAATCTTCTCACATAATATATCAATTGAAGATTTAGGAGGATGACTTACCCTTTCAGTCTCATCTTCTTCATCAGTATCAGGTTGGGCCACATATCTTTTCCTTTTCCTTGGCTCTTTCTATGCCTTTTTTACTGTGTTCTTCTTCTTTGTGGCTTCCTCTTTGGCCTTTTGGGTAGAGGCCCTTGTTGTAGCTCTGGTTGTTGGCTTCTTGGGTGTTTGTATGATAGCTTTCTTTGGTGAAGGCTGAGAAGAAGGAGGTGTCTTTGTCTTCCTTTTGATGACTCTGCCTTTGATGGGTGCTTCCTTGGTTTCTACTTCCTCAGCACTCTCATCTTTCTCTTCACCTTGGTCTGGTGATAATTCAAGTGGCCCTTGTTCTGGCTCACCTTCTTCTTCTCCTTCACAAATATCTTCTGCTTCATCTACTACACTTAATTTTTCAACACCAAATTTCTTCTTTATCTACTTTACCAGCTTGTCCTTTTTCTTTACTATTGTGGTTGTCTTGAGTTCTATAACAACTCTTGATTTGACAGTGTCAAATGTTCCAAATGCCTTGGTAGATTTGTCCATTTCCTCTGCAAGTAATGCTATGATGGCTACAGAAGCTTGGTCAACATCAAGCTCATATCCCAATGGTCTAAGCCATCTTGTTCTTGGAAGGACTGCTTGAATGTAAGTATAATCAATATCAACAAGAAAACATATGTCATTTACATGCTTTTCTACTAGTGAAACTGGTATTCTCATTCTTTTCTTCATTGCATTTTTGAAATCATCAAAATAGATAGACATTTGATCATCAAAGCTATCTCCCATTTGTGCAATGAAATCATTAATTTGATCAACAATGGTTCTATTCTGACTCCAGTTAATTTTGCCAAAATGAAGGGAATTCCTTCATTACCTAGAAGAACATACAAACCAACACTAAACCAAATTTACATTGTGCTCCCTTGAACTTTCTAATAGCTCCAAGATTTTCATTGATCTGTTGCGACAAGAGCTCTGCAAGGTCATAGGTGTGGTCTTTCTTTACAAGCTTATATGCCACATCCACTACTATGCAGGGTACACTATTTAACCGGCTAGATTGATAAAACTTATGTGATATGATCCTTACAACAAAGTCTAGAAGGGGATCAGTTATGGTGTCTATAGTCATGCCTCTATTGTTCCACTTTGCTCTTGTGTTCTTCTCTATTGTTTCCTTCTTTTCACTTCTTAATGTCTTGGGCCGATCTAGGGTTGGAAAAATTGTAACCCTATGAAACATTTTCTTGGTAATCTTGACTGGTCCTCAGAATGCTCCATCGTGGATTCTGCTGAGTATTATGCGCATCCACTCATTTTTTAATATGATTGGAAAAACTAGGGCTTTGGTTAAACCCTTCTTTTCTATGATAGAAAACTCATCTTTCAGGATACCATTTTCACAGAGTTTGTCATAGGCATTAAAGATTTCCAAATCTCCTATGGCTCCTATTTTACAATTATAGCACTTTCGCACATCTTGAACCATAACAACTTTTTTAGGGATGGCGGATAGGGCACTAGCGGGATCGCTTTTTTATGCAACTTCTGGTATAGGTCTAAACTCAGGTTGCTTAACCTCGTTGCTGACAAGTTGAATCTCATGGCTTACTATCCCTTGGGTCGTCTTAGAACTAGACGCCATTTATAACTAAACTAGGGTTTAACGATTAAAGCAAAATTTACAAACTGTAAAACTCGGCACCAAAAAGAAATACTTGGATAAATTCTTAGATCGCTTGAGTAGATGTTGAATCGCTAGTTGAAAGCTTGAAAATCGCTCAGTTGTGCTCAAGGTAATCGCTCTTCATTTGAATGTCTCAAGAATGAATCAATTTTTACTTTTAAGTGACAAAAGAAACTTTGCATTTAATGCATTTTAGTACCTGCACCTGTCACTCGGCTTCCAAATGTTTTTCAACTCAGCATCCACTCGGCAGCTATACTTGCTCGACATCTACTTATTTTGTTAATAACTCGGCATCCAAAGCAGTTTCACTTGGCATCCAAAGACAACTCGACATCATCTTTCAAGTTTAGTATTAGCATCTTGTCTTATGCAAATTTAAAGCACGTCTTAACATCTTGTCTTATGCAAATTTATACTTTGCAGTGCTTCTTCATGGTTTAGGGCTAATGTGTGATACTTCCTTATGTATCAGCCCTGTAGGCTTATCTTGTGATTGGTTAGATGAGAAATGATCACTTGACCTCATGGGTGAAGTGACCCTTTCATAGGATGTACTTGATCCATCCTTTTTCTGCCATGTCTTCTTTATGTTTGTTCTTATGTGTTCCACATCAATCTTTTCTTTGCCATTATTTACTTCAGTCTTGGGTGCCTTGGCCTTTGTTGGCTAATTTCTGTTGACATGTCCAGTTTTCAAGCAACTGAAGCAAGTAGTCTGGTTCAACCATCTTTTATAGTTCCCTTGAAATGTGTTCTTATGCAATTCTGGGGTATATGTCCATACTCTTGACAATAGTGATAACTATAGCTGGTGTTATAATCCCAATAGTAGTGACCTTCATTCTCTTTTGCTGGTTGATTTGATGTCCACATAGGCTTTGATCTACATTCAAATGCCCTATGTCCATATTTCTTGCAATTATGACAATGTCCATTAAATCTTTGTGTCCTTGGGACTTTGGATCTGCAATCTTGTGTCATGTGTCCTTGCATGTTGCATTTGTGACAGTAACTCTTGCTTTTGGATGTGTTTGGCTGATTGATCCTTCTACTCCTGCAAACATTAGCAGTATGTTCCTTTTTATTACAATAATGACAGATGGGTTTAGAATCCTTACCTTTTTCACTTCTTTTCTCAACACTCTTTGATGATTCACCAACTTCAGTGCTGTTGTATCCAAGTCCTGATGTATCATGGGCAGATCTTAGGGATTTTAGCAACTATTCAAAGTGCTTTATGGCTTCACTTGAATTGTTGAGATTCTCTACTATTTCTTTTTGTCTGTTCAATTCATTCTACAGTTGTTCATTCTGCATCCTCAAAGTAGAGATCTCAATATCTTTCATATTAAGTTCATGATGAAGGTTCATCATTTGGGCAAGTGTATCCATCTACATGTTTGAGATCCTTGTTAATTCAATACATTTGTCTTCTAGTTTGTTTGCAAGATTTATTTTTTCATCTTCCATCATGACTCTATCCTCAACTGCTCTTTTCTTTTGTTCAGTGATTTCACATAACATTATGGACTGTGATTCATGTTCCATCTTGAGAGATCTTATCTCATTTGCTTGAGCTTTGTTTTTCTCCATCAATTTTGCTATTGCTGCATCAAACTCTTTAGTGTCTCCATTAGCAAACACTTGTGTGGTATCAATCTCCTTGTAGTGTATATCATTTTCAGCTATGGCTATCTCCTTTCTTCTTTTCAAATATTTTCTTAATTCCACTCTAGCTTCCTCTACTTTTTGTAGAGCGAGATGCACATCTATCACCTAGTTCTCAATGATCTTTCCAAGTTTGAAAACTTCCATCGTTAGATCTTTTCCTCGAAGATGTTAGACTCCTTCTTGAGAGAACAAGAGCTCTGATACCAATTGTTGTAATATCTTGTTGGAAAGAATGCTTCTGGGGGGGGTGAATCAGAAGTATTAGCTTCTGACCTATTTTAAATCCTTAATAACATATCTTTGAAATGAACATGCATGCATATAAACATTAAGCAATCATGAGAAACAAATATGCATCACCACATAACACTTTGAGATTTTGGTAACCCAGAATCCCTCCAGGAATAAGAAGGTAAAACTGGGGTGGGGATGATACCCACAAAATCACTGCAGTAATAATGTTTGACCACTTTTGATGATCTGCCCTGTTAAAGGCATGCCCTATTAAAGGCTTTACACTGTATCAATAGTGACCTGGTTAAAGGATTTACACACACTTTACATGAAGTGTTACCCTGTCAAAGGATTTAATCACCTATTTAAAGGATCTACAAAATAGTTGTTAAGCCAACCTATCATCATAGGATTTCCTTTCTAATACAATGGCTAAAGAGTATTAGGTATAATAAACCTGATAGCTTACAATCCTTGATTGTTGAATACAGGCACTTGATCTACTTTCTTTTGACCTTGATCCTTTGAGATCTGATACTCATTTGTATCCCTTGCTTTGTTCTGATTAACTGGATATTTTACTGCTGATCTCTTCCTTTAAGTCTTTTTATTCTTCACTCTGAACTCCACTAGAGTTTTCATTTTCTCCTTCATCCATCTACATGATTCAATGAGATTTTGTCTTCCTTATAAAGAAATTTGAAGACTTAGGGTTAGACATGGATCTACGATCCATATTGAATCTTTGATTCTTGCTCATTCCTTGCACTTTTATCATTGGTTGCATGCCTTCTCCGTTTTTCTTATTGGCTGCATGTAGATTGCATAGGAAATATAATGATTTGATCTTATCACTTAAATCCTTTGAGATTTGTCATATGTTGGCCATGAAAATGGTTTACATTTGAATTTGTGAAGTTACAAACTCATATGTTGATTCTGAGTTACTCAGCACTTACTACTTCGTGATGCTTGGCACCTTCTGTAGCTCGACTCTTGTATTGTTCATATCTTGCTCGGTATTGTTTATGACTCGGCACCTAAATATTGCTCGGCACTTGGATCATGCTTAGCACCTATAGTCTCGGCATTTGATCTTCACTCGGCACCTGAATACTGCTCGGCACCTGAAGATCACTTGGCACCTGATGGCTTTCCTAACTAGGCACAAAATGTGGCTCGACATACATAGTGTACTCGGCTTTAATGTAGAAAGTGGTTAAGTGTTTTGGCACTCAAGTGTCAAAACCATTCTTAGTCTAACAGATGGTTACTAAGAAATCAATTTATTTTCTTTCAATCAGTATTTTAATGCCCATAATAATCGAATTCAAGTAATTAATGTAGATGGATTGCATACACATGTGTGTGTCTTACAATAGGATTTAGATCCCCACATCTGACTATCTTAATACAATCTTACTTTACCTCCATTTTTCTACCTTTGAAATATGTTAGATATTATCCTAATCATTATGTTGCTCAGGCAGACGAAGATTATTATTTGTTCTTTACATGTAGTTTTAGTTCTAGTTACACTTGACAATACAATTGGAGGCTTGAAGTATCTTTGGTATGTGATATAATAATATTGTTACTAGTGTTTTTACACTTACTTTTCTCTATAAATATAAAGATATAGTTGGCTTTTTTTATATCCAAAAAACTTTAATGTTATCTAGCTTGCACAGTTGCTTTCCCAAATCTCTCCCCCCTCATACCTAATGTCCTCTTCATTGATATTGTTATCTAAAAAATTCCCATGATATTTGTATTTTTTCTATCCACTTTGACTAATGCATTTTGTGAAAAAAATGTTTTAACTAAGGCTAGTTAATAGTCTTTTCCATCTCTATTCTATTGCAATTTGTGTCCATTTCAGCATTTTTTGCACAAGAAGAATCCACCTATCCCAGCTTACAATTTAGTACTTTCTAGTAGGAAAACACATGCTTCCAACATTTAAACAATAATAAGATTTCAAATAAGAAGCTTACAAAATAAACTGTCTATAATCTTAGGAATATATTGGTAACATGTGATCCACATCCCATCTCTATTGGTGACACAAATTAGTCTTATTTTTTATTTTTATTTATTTTTGTCATTCTTACATTTTTTATAGACATTTACAATATTTATCTCTGAAGGTAGTGCAAATGGCATTTTTCACAACCAAATCACATGTGGGTTATTGCACGATTAACATTTGCATGACATGCATGTTTGTTGTTATAATTTTTTGTGAGTTAGATTTTCAATACCAAATGAGGCTCTGCTCTATTGCAATACTTCCTTCAATTGTTCCTTCATTTGTTTCTAAGTGATGGTTTATGCAGTAAGTTCCCTTGATAAGAAGTGCAAATTATGAATGGTAACACATAAGATAATGGAAACACTAGACATATCAACTGATTTTTTCAATTATGCCTTATTTTGGTTTCGTACTTGGTTAGAAAAATCTTTTGTTTTAATCAAGGTAAGAGCACTCTCCATTCTCATTGATGTTGAGAACTGATATTACATGTTGCAAACATCAATATAGTTATATCATGTACTTAATTCAAGGTTTCAAATTGTATTCTAAGCTTTCTTACAGTGTATGGCCATGCGTTAATAAAACTTTGTTACATGTTCAAATGTATTATTTCAGATAGGAATGTTGTGTGTATTCTTCATTATTCTCATACCATATGCATGCAAATCCATTTTTGATCAATGCACGTTAAAAAAGGTTTTTTTTTTTAATAATAAAATTGAAGGTTTTGAGTCCATTTCTCACTAATTACAATTATTTTAATATTTTGCACAAACCAGATTTGGAGTAAAAGGGTTTAAAACTTTCAAACAATTATAATTTAGATATGTACCTAGATGTCAATAACATTTTCCAGTGTTCCTATTACCACTGTTTGCCCATGAAAACCTCAAAAAAATTGCTCAGATCAATGTGGGCTCTCTATTTGTAATAAGTAGGTATTCCTAAAATGGATTTGCAGGCACATGGTCTGAAAATAAATGAAGAATACACACAACATTCCAATGAAATCTTGGCCACTAATTCATCCTTATCCTTATTTTCTCTTTCCAATCGTATTTTACAAATATGAAGGAATACAACTAGCCCTTCTTTTCGCTTCACTAGCAAATTGAATTTATCATAAAGTTCATAGGATTTATGACTTTTTGATCTCAAATGCATTTCTCTTGATGTCCTTTTAGTCATAGTTTAGAATAACAATATTAGAGAAGCTTAATTTCTTTTTGAGGTCAATTACGGTGGGGGGGATGGTGTGGGGGCAAGGTGGAGAATAATAATAGAGATCATAGGTGATCTTACAGTGGGTTTGCCAAATGAATCTCACTAGAGGGAGATTAATCATGACAATAGAACGACCATGTTTTTTCTTGTCCTCTATACACTTATTTCTCTATTGGGTTTCCTCTTTGTAATTCCATGGGTTTGCATGTGGAGATCTATTGAGGTCCAAAGGGTACCACACTAATAAATACAATATTGAAGGAAAAGTTTATAAAAGAACTACCCTCTATTATCTAAAGTAATATGAAATTAGACTCAATATAGGAGATTATCTCACTTGCTTGGAAGAGTTTGTGAATGATGAGAGTATTACAATTTTTCCCAACTACAAGCATAGTTTCCAAATTAAATGTGTGGACAAATGACTTGTACCCACTCCTCATGTCCCACTTCTGCAGATTTTCTTCTTCAAAAGAGAAATCACATAGAGTCTAGTAATTTAGAGCCATGGGTTAAAGAAGATGAAATGAATCTTGATAGGAAGAAGACACTCCTCATATATTGTATAGTGAAGCCTTATAGCTACAAACATCGATAGTATTTTTATCACATCACCTACTATTAGTGGGGATAGGCTAATCTCCAGACAAAATGCACTAAAGACAAAACAAAGTCAAACTTCTTTTTTTTCTAGATTCACGAAAACATAGTGATTTTTTTTTCTTATTTTTTTGTTGTTTTCAACTACAAACTATGCAGATCATGAAGATCAAATGCTGAAATTTTCAAAAAAATCCATGATGTTTTCAATTTTTTGAAAATTGGTCAACTATACAGTTTGTAGGGAGGATAGTCATGTCCCTATTAGTTCTCTTATATTAATAACCATCTCGTGAATGACTTATGGGCATTTATTGTGTAATTTGGGATTTGGAAGAAAATAGACAGGTGCTTTTATTGTGTGCAAAGGTTATGAACAAGGGGCATTTAATTAGTGAGTAGTACATGTCGCCACTAAATAAAGCCTAAAAGTAGTGGGGAAATGCAGAAGACAAAATTTCAATTTCCCATGCCAATTGCTAGTTAGTTGTTTCTCTAGATAGTATAGAATCATAATCTTTATCAAAATAATAATATGTAATTATGTTTGGAATAAACTATTTACATGTGACTTATACCTTTTGTGTTCATAGTTTGAAAGCTTCCAAGCCCTTTCACCAAATTGTTTTGTGCCAAAATAAGCACCAGGGTATTCCATAGATCACATTTCTTTGAAAAGTCCCGAAAGAAAAGTATATGTCTTGTGTAAATAGAAGGGTATAAAGTGCTTTATCAAAAAACGTGTGTTTAACCCATACTTCTACATTTTCAAACAAATCCATTACGAACAGTGTGTGCTTTATCAAAATATATAATTTTTATTATTATTTATTACTATTACTAGTATAATTTTGTATGAGTAGCTATCTTTTATTTACAATTTGACTATTAAATTTAAATTAATTTTCATATTCACATTTTAAAAAAACATTGGTATTTGTTGGTTAAAATATTTGTCCTTTAGCAATAGATACCAAAAATGACTCAAAATGTCTAAAGGGAAAGACATATACTACCAACAGTTGGATGAGTTATCATTGGATTGATAAACCTCCTCTAAATTGTGAGGTACAACAACCTTCTACATGATATTTAGTGAATTGGATAACTTAGTATGTCCTTAACCTAAGGACACTAAGGCAATCAACATTCATTCATCACTATGAAATGAATGTGATTATAGACGTGAACAATTAGGGGAAAAGCTAACAATGGACCACAAGATCACTCACTAAATCCTCCATAATGTAGAGAAATTAAAGGAAATTAAATGCCTCAATCTACAAACATGAATACATGGAATATCTCTTGCAATTCTGATTTTAATTTTTCGATTCCTTAACCTAAGAATTTCATCAAACACTTTGCACACAAGAGATATATTGCAAATCTAAATGTTGATTGCTTTCTAAATGCCAAACTTTAATAAATATGCTTGCAAAGAACTCCAAATTATCTAACAATGAAGATACAAATATTTTTGTATAACACTGATTACAAATAAGAAAATATGCATCTACAACAATAATACAATAGGGCAACACCTTCTATGATGTACAATGATATTCTAATCCCTTTTGACAACTTTTTGATATAAGACTCTGATATAAATTAGATTACAAAACTTCCACAACTAATTTCTAAATCCCTACAAATGCCCTAAGATATTTAGATCTAACCATAATGCAATCCAAAATGTAAATGGATGGGAACCTAGAAACCTCTCAAGAAATTTGAATTTTAATATAGCGAGTCATTGTAGCAGCAACAACACCACAACAAATCATTGTAGCCATATCTGACTTATTCCTTCAATCGTACTCCATAATCTAGCCCTAGGCCACAAATTTGCCACAATGAAAAGACTAATTTGTCTTCTCCAATAGCTGCAACCCCTTAAAGGATATTTCACCAATATGCTAGAATAAAACACTTGTATGATGTTCTCCCAATACCAAATTCTCTAGGTATTTCACCAACTCAAATGGAGGCACATAAAACAACTTCATTCTCTAGTGACAAATGTTGAAACCTTTGGCTCCACAAAAGTCGTCAAATGCAAATGACAATAATCAAATGATAAGAAAAGAACCTCCCATGCCCCCTTTATTCTTTCCTTGTGAGAGCTCACTTAATTTTCTCCCCAATGTGGGATAAAATATATTCTTATATTTTCACTTTATTATAATATTATAGTATGAAATTATGCCCAATAAAAGTGCCAATCCTCAATAAAACCCTCTAACTACCATATTAGCCTACAAGGGTCAAATAATAGGCTAATCGCAATTACCGAGAGATGTCAACTTGAAGGGGACATCACAGTTTGCCCCTCCTGAAATTACTTGTCCTCAAGCAATCTCAATTGAGGATGCTACAAAATCCCCTCACTCTCCCAAGTGGTCACGTTCTCCACTAGAAAATGTCTTCACTTCACTAAATATTCCCTAATGGCCCTCTTCTGAAGCTATCTCTCTCTATACTCCAAGATAGACTTAGGTACTAAAATCAACTTTCCCTCATCATCTAACGGACACAACATTGTTGAAGGTACCACATGATGTCCTAAAACCCTTTTGAGATGTGACACATGAAAAAAATTATGGACTTTACTCTCTGTCGGTAAATCTAACTCGTAAGCCACCTATCCAACTCTCTTGATCACCTTAAAAGGCCTATAATAACGTGGCTTAAGTTTCTTAGCACCACTTTTTTTAGTGGACTGATGGTAAGGCTGCAACATTAGATATACCATATCACCTACCTCAAAATTCCACTCAGTCCTCTTCTGATTAGCATACCACTTCTATTGATTGTGTACCTTAGTGATATTCTCCTTAAGAGCCTTTACAATGTCATGGCTCTCTTGTAATAAGTCTCAAGCACTGGGCACTCTACTATCAGATAACAACAAATCCATGAAAATGGGTGCCTCATATCCATATAATGCCATGAATCATGACATTTGGATAGACATGTGATAAGTGGAATTATAACAATACTCACATAGATATATCCACTTAACCCAATACTTTTGCTACCTTGCTATGTAGTTCCTGAGGTATGCTTGCACCCATTTGTTCACTATATATGTCTGACCATCTGTTTGGGGGTGGTAGCTAGTACTTGGAGTGAGCTTTGTCTTACACAATTTGAACAATTCCTATCAAAAGTGACTCATAAAGTTGTTGTCCCTATCATTGAAAATGCTTTGAGGTAAGCCATGCAACCTAAATACCTCTCTAAAGAATAAATCTGCCATCTATGTAGCAATGTATGTGGCAGTGATTGGGAAGAAGTGGGCAAACTTCATAAGATGATCAACAACAACATATGTACAAACTCTTCCCTAGGCTTTCGGTAGTCTTGTAATGAAGTCCATAGATAAGCACTCCCACTTCCTGTCAGGAATTGGAAGTAATTGAAGTAAGCCAGATGGGCAAGAGTGCTCCTATTTATTGTTCTATTAAGTAGGGCACTCTCTAACATACTGCAACACCTCATCTTTGAGCCCTTTCCAAGAAAAATGCTCATGAATCTATCGACAAGTTTTGTAAAAACTAGGATGTCCTGCCATAGGTGAGTCATGATAAACTCTCAAAACTATCCTTCTCACCTCTGACCCTAGCACCAAATAAATGTGCCCTTTGTAAATGATGAGATCATTCACAAGGGTGAAATTACTATTCAAGATCGATCCATCTATGAATCTTGATGCCCATGTATCCTTTGCATACTTTGCAAGGATCAAATGTCTCCAATTTTCTAATATATCTTTCATCAAGCTCAAAAGGGGTCTTCGTGATAATGCATCTGCTACTAGATTTTGTGTTCCTTTGAAATAGGTAATATCAAAGTCATATGCCTATAATTTACTTACCCATTTATGTTGCCTATCATTAAGATCTCTCTGCCCCAAGAAATGTTTCAGGTTGTTGTGGTCAATTTTTATGCTAAATTTGCTACCTACTAAATATTGCTTGAATTTGGTGAAAGCATGCATTATGGTCAACATTTCCTTATCATAAATGTTGAAGCTCCTCTAGAGCCCCCTAAGCTTCCTACTCTCATAAGCAATTGGGTGCTTTTTCTACATAAACATCGGTCCAACATCTTCACTAGATGCATGTCACAATGCAACTCAAAAGGTTTGCTAAAATCTAGTAATGCTAGCACTAGACAAGAAGTCATCAACTCCTTGAATTTATCAAAACAAACATGTGCCTCAAGAGTCCATAAGAAAGCACCCTTTCTCATCAAGTCTGTCAAGGGTGTTAGATGCTTGAAATATCCACTAAAAAACCTCCTATAGAATCCACACAACCCCAAAAATCCTCTCAACTATGTTAGATTCACTGGAGTCATAGCACCAATCTTTTTGGGATCCATGCGTACTCCCTGAGCACTACTAATGTGAAACAAATATAATAACTTTGATAATCCCAAGTCACATTTGGACTCCTTTGCATACAATGACTCCCTGCTTAGAATGCTCAACACAATGTCTAAGTGTTGCACATGCTCATCCCATGTCCCACTATACACCAAGATGTCATCAAAGAAGACTAACACAAATTTTCTCAACTAAGGCTGAAAGATCTTGTTCATTGTGGACTGAAAAGTAGCTAGAGCATTAGTTAGCCCAAATGGCATAAAAAAAAAACTCAAAATGGCCACAATGATACCTGAATGTCATCTTCTCTATATCCTTCTCTCTGACTCGGATATGATGATAGCCTTATCTAAAATCAATTTTGGAAAAGAAACATGCTCCATGTAACTCATGTAATAACTCATCAATCTATGTGATGAGGTCCCTTTTTGTTTATAATTTTCTTGTTCAAGAGCCTATAATCTATGCACATCCTAAGAGTACCATCCTTCTTCTTCACCAAAACCATAGAAGAAATGAAAGATGACTTACTTGGTCTAATGTACACCATAGCAAGTAGTTCCTTGATGGTTTTCTCAATCTCATCCTTCATTCTCTTTGGATGCCTGTAGGGTGTGATTATGATGGGTTTAACACCATCCTCTAACTCAATAATATTCTCTATACCTCTATCTAGAGGTTTTCCTGGTGGTATATCACTGAAAACCTTGTAGTGCTTGATTCTTAGTTCATGTGTGTAGGTGATAGTCTGACTTTTTTTGCCCCTGTGATGGCATTAAAGTGTAATGGGCTGCCCACTCAATCTGGTCATGTCTCAAAAAGCTCTCCATGCATCAACAAGACATCATCCTAAACCCTATGTCATGAATGGCCTTAAGTATATGGGTCTTATCATCTAACTGAAACTTCTTCCCCATATCTCTCAAATTAAGAGTGAACTCTCCAATATCATGTAGCCAAGTCATGCCAAGAACTAAATATGTATCACCCATGTTAACAACATAAAAATCTGCTTTAAAATCAAAGTTTTTGATCTTTAGGGCCAAACTTGTAATCTTCCTATCAAATTTGAGGATTTAGCCATCAACTACCCTCACTCTTAGACCCTTAAACAACTCTGTCTGTATGTCGCGCCTCTTAATCAACCTGGAATCAATAAAATTGTGAGTTGCACATGTATCAAGCAAAGTGATAACTTGTTGACCAGCCAATACCCCTCTCATCCTAAATGATCCTTCTTGTTGTACTCTAGTGAGGTGGGCCTCCTTAAGTCTATCCTTAGTCTTCTCATCACTTGTAGCCATTTTGTTCAACTTCTCATCATTTGTGCCTTCCTTTTCTTCAATTGATTCCTCATTTTTACATTGTTGGTCTGAATTTTTAGAATCAGAATCCTCATAATTAAGTCCACATAACCCTGTTGGCTTTCCCCTTTGGTCTCAGAGGGCAATCATGGTTCATGTCAAAGGGTCCTTTGTAATAAAAATGGAGTTTTTTCTTGCTTAAATAATTCAATGTCTCTCTATCCAAGGAAACAAATGATTTATCTTTATTTTTAGCCTTTGTTTCATTCCTTTCAAGTTTCTTGAAGAATGGTTTGTTGTCTTTGCTAGATTATGCACACTTTGATTGAAATTTATTTACTCGGATTGTTTGTTCCATACTTCTAGCCTTCTTAATTGCTTCTTGCAAATCGAATGGATCAAAGGCTTTTACCCAACCCTTTAGTGGTTCGGATAATCCTTCAATGAACAAAACAACCAATTTTTTATCTGAGATATTTGGCAGCATAACATATAGCCCCTGAAATTCACTAATGAAATACTCCAATTCACCTGTTTGTCTCAACTGTGCCATCTCCTTCAAGTAGACTTATGGATCCTTCTTATAAAACCTCTCTACCAACTTGTTCACAAAATTCTGATATGAAGTCACCTGGTTATGCTAAAGGGTAATCATCCCATGATACTACCAATCATGTGAAGCTCCCTCTAAATTTAGCATGAAATATTTTATTGCATGCACTTCTTTCATAGGTCTCAATGCTAAGAAGGTATCAAGCTTGTGAATCCAAGTTTACATTGTGATTCTACCACTACCGTCAAATGTAGTTAAGGAAAGCTTCCCTGTAGCACACTTTAATTCATTATCATTTCCACAAAGTCTCCTATCCTATCTTGCTATCATGTAATGCTCTCTCCTTAGTTTAACAAACCACTCAAATGTCATCCTCCCTCGCACCTGCGAAGCTAATAGATCCCATTCATCATTTGTAGCCATGAGGATATATGTGAACGTCTCCTCCCCTACTTCTTCTGCAAGTGCTATCTCAGGCTCATCTCTAATGTAGGTAGGATGAGTAGGCATGTTTATTGTCCTCGAGTACATCCTATGATCTCTAGGCGACTACATTGCACTCTTGTTATCCCCTTGCTCTTGATTATGTCTACTATGTGGGTTTATGCGTTGAACCATGGTGATGAGTGCTTTCTGCAAAGCCTAAGTCATCCGCTCATGTCCTTTAATCATTGCTCTAAAAAAATCCCTTGTTTCTTGATCCTCATTGCTATTATCTCTTAGTGGACTACCCTCTTGCTTGTTACCCATGGTGTCCAACTGCCTATCAAATTCTTATTCCCTATCAAAGCTCACTTGTAAGTGTAAAATCTATGAAAGCCAACCTCAGGTGGCTACATGCGATTGCTAAACCCTTAGGATGTCAAGATTTAGCTCAGATACCGATGTAATATCCCTTGCAATTTTTTTTTTAATTTTCTAATTTCTTAACCTGAGAATTTCATCAAACACTTTGCACACAAGAGATATATTGCATATCTAAATTTTGATTTCTTTCTAAATGCCAAACTTTAATAAATATTCTTGCAAAGAACTCCAAAACATCTAACAATGAAGATGAAAATGTTTTTGTATAACACTGATTACAAATAAGAAAGTATGCATCTGCAACAACAATACATTAGGACAACACCTTTTGTGATGTTCAATGATATTCTAATCCCTTTTGACAACTTTTTGATATACGATTCTGATATAAATCATATTACAAAACTTCCACAATTGATTTCTAAATCCCTACAAATGCCCTAAGATATTTAGATTTAACTACAATGCAATGCAAAATGTAAATGGATAGGAACCTAGAAACCACTCAAGAAATCTAGATTTTACTATAGTGAGTCACTATAGCAACCATGGCACCACAACAAATTATTATAGCCATATCTGACTTATTCCTTCAATCATACTCCATAATTTGGCCCTAGGCCACAAATTTGGCACAATAAAAGATTGATTTTTCTTCTCCAATAGTTGCAACCCCTTGAAGCATCTTTCACCAATATGCTCAAATAGAACACTTGTATGATGTCCTCACAATACCAAATTCATTGGGTATTTCACCAGCTCAAATGAAGCCACACAAAAGGACTTTGTTCTCTAGTGGCAAATGCTGAAACCTTTGGCTCCACAAAACTCATCAAATGAAAATGACAATAATCAAATGATAAGAAAAAAACCTCTCATTTCCCCTTTATTCTTTTCTTGTGGAAGCTCACTTAATTTTCTCCCCAATGTGGGATAAAAGACATTCTTATATTTTCACTTTATTATAATGTTATAATATAAAATTATGCCCCACCATAAAGTGTCAATCCCCAATAAAACCATCTAACCACCATATTAGCCTATGAGGGTCACATAATAGGCTAATCTCAATTATCGAGAGATGTCAACTCAAAGGGGGCATCAAAATACACAAATCAATAGATTCATTCACTTGACATGGATATGCATAATAGTATTCAAAATATGAAAGAAGTGACCAAAAAATTAAATATTCCAGCAAAAAAAAAGTATATTTAGACCTCATGATCTGATATATAAGTCCCCTTTTATTTCAAACACTTGGAAAAATAATCATACAATTATTCTGTCCTTGCAATTACAATCAAGCTATTCAAAACATGAAATATATTAAATTCCCCTCTTATTCCCTACTACCATTTACATTTTAGAAAGTACTCTCCTTCTTGTAGCCACAAGACACTGTAGAAAAGAAGAACCCTTTTCTCATGAAATTATTTTCCTCAATAGTATTTCCTTGTTGCTTCTTGCATCCTAATAACTTTTAAGTTATATAACTAATTCTTGGAAACCTTCTTCTTAAGTCTTAACACAAAGTTAACATTTGGTAACTTATGATTTCTCATAATTGAAAATCACAACATCAATTCATTAACTGGTCAAATTATTATAATATAAGCTTTAAAATAAAATGTTTATCTTTGTCAAGCATGTCCTTATTGTAAATATAATATGACTTGGAATTTTTTTTTATGACTACATATATGTGGGTATGTTATAGTAGATGAATTTTGGATGTTTGCAAACACACTTATGTGAATAGATGAGTTAGATAACTAGGATAACTTTTTATTGTTACCATGTGTTGTTTGTTGATGAGATTACACCTACTGAGTTGCAAATCTTAATACCTTGGAATCACTCTCTGATTTCAAGTTTCCCTTATCATCTCACTGAGTCACTATGTTAATTAACAACACAAGTTACTAGCATTCTTCCTTTTAAATTTAGGAATAAAAGGTAATTCTATATTCAAAAGAGGAGGTTGCTGGCCTCTTTGATAGATGTTTACACAATCGATTATAAATTTTGACTCCAACCATATTTCACACATCGCTCTAGTCAGATTGTGAAAAACTCACCTTACAACAACATATCCAAATTTGAGAGAAATCCAACAATGGAGCAAACAATTATGGCCCTTGCATCAAGACCCATTTATCTGATCGCAAAACATCAATGATTACATGTTTCCATATCCCATGAATTGGAAATTCTTTTACATTTGTGTTGGGATTCTTATGTAACATTTTAAAGAGACCCTCCCTTCTTATCATTTAGTATCATATATCATGAGTGAATTAAAAAAATCACTCAAATCACGAGTCACACTTATTGAGCCTAATCATTTCTATTGAGCTCTTTTATACCTGCATCATTCTGGTGTGCCTTTATTATTGGAAGGAAATCATAACATTTGCATTGATCAATTTCTCCATCCAACTATGCTTTACAAAACTTGAGTTGTCAAAATGAGGACCTTTGTGTCTCCAAAAGGTTGGCAATATAAGACATAACAACCATAGGCATATCACAATTTCCTTGCATCAACATTTTCTCTGAGTACTATTAAAATCAAGCATAGGATTTAGATTCTTAGCATATAACCATGTTATTATTGATTGTAGATTGTTAGCATATATTATACACCCCAAATTTACATGTTTCTTGGGTAATATTAATCTTCATTAATCATCTAGCCTTTATATCATTGTATAGTTGTCTCATTTGATAGAGTAAACTTCTATCATTTTGCCTCACATCATGGATTTATGACCCTTTTGGGAACTCTAAAAATGCCATTATTAAGCGTAAATCTCCTCCTAGAATCAATATTGAAATGATGAATATGGCATAATTGGAAGTCTCATCCAAATTGTTGAACTTCTCTAAATTGTACCTTTGAATTTGAACCTATACTTGCAATCCCAAATCCGAACTTTGAATCTAGAATTTGAACCTTCATTACTTAATTGGTAGATATAATACTCGAAGCTTGAACTTTGAACCTATGAGGTTCAAAATTCAAATTATTTCCCCCTCTCCAATATTGTTTTTCCACAAAGCTTCACAAAAAAACTATTAGGCTAACACCAATGTATTGTGCTAAAATAATTTGAGAAAAATCCTTCATAGAGCTCAGTTTTTAAAATTTTAAAACTTTGGTACCAAAGGAAAGTCAACAATATTAATTCTAGATTTATTTATTTATTTATTTGGATTGTCCACATCATATTATAATATAATTTAAAATTGAAAGTTCTATATTCTATATTTAAGACCTTAATTGTATTTCTACAATAAAATATTAATTTTGTCAAGTATCATTAGATTTTTAATTTAAGTGGTTTGACCAATCTTTGAGTTACGGTTTATGCTTGAATACCTCTTCCATTTGGTGGAACTAGTTAGTTCAACTAAACAACGCTCTTCCTACTATTTTGCTCAAAAGTAAAGAGTCTTAAAAAATTGCATTCAAGGTTTTTGAGATCTTTAGAACCTTGTTATCTTCAAATTATTGAAAACTATAAATAAAATAAATAATTATAAACATGAATAGGTATATGGTTATTATCGATATTATATTTCATATCATATTATAATTCAATTTTCATTTTAAATGAGTAAATTCAATGTTGAAAACCTTAATTTTAATCTTGCAATAAACCAGTAATTTCATTAAGAATCATTAACTAATTGATTAATCATATTTTTAATATAATATAAATAAATACAATTCAAATTAATAATTTTAAATCCTATTATTGTTTCACAAGTTTATTGCATTTGAGAACACCTCGAATATTTAGCATTTTAAACATAGAATAAAAATCTCATATTTTGGACAAAGGCACCTCTAAAGCTACATCATAACTGTAATGCCTACCCCTAGTTTTTCTTTCATGTTGTATTGTCATATTCTTTTAGGCCAATTTTATGATTATGTTCTATGATTAGCAGTACTTGGTTACCATATTTTATTCAATGTTATTTCAGACTCAGTTTATGTATGTTATAAGTTACTTAGTTATTTCATGTGTTTATGTTTATCCTTTCGATGATGATATATGTATTTTCATTTAGTAACTTTCAATTATCTCATGATGATAGTTAGATGGATGATTTATATGCAATTTCTATGGTTACTTACCCCATATTTGCATGTGTATGGTGTACTTGTATGTTTTACTTTATGTTTGACATTTCTGATTTGGTTGACAGAGGGAGTCGTAGTCACCTGCTAGTTGGGATCTACATGATGCACCACTTCTTGTCATTGTCTATTTAGTTTAGAGTATATGTATATGTACATGCTCAGATTTTATGTAGATTGCAGGTATTGGGCATTGACATCCCAGAATTGCCAAGATGAGTGTGCCCTATCGCAGTATCTCAATGGTAAAAGAGTGGAGATAATCCTTGAGTCTAAATCCTAAACCTAAGCCAATTGTCCTAGAAGGTAGGACAAGTATCTGAGTTATTTACCCATTCAAATTTGTCAAGTGATGAGAATTCATAATTTTGACCCTAGAGTTTGAATTTGTGCTCTGTCCTTCGGTTGAGTTTTCATATTTGGATTTGTGGGCTTGTTGTGATTTTTAGTTAAAATTAAATCAAATAAAAAGATTATTAAATGATTTAATTTAACAAAAAAATTATAAATAAAAATCAATATTTAATTATATTTAATTAATTGACAAATTAATTAAATAAAAGATAAATTTAAAAGATTTAATTAAAGTTCTAATTTTGGCATAATTATATTTATTTAATTTAATAATAATATATTTAGGAGTTTCATTTTTATAATAAACTCTAAATATTATTATTAGTTAAATTAATAAATATTTAATTAAAGATGTCTTGTGATTTAATAAGAGAGAGAGAGAGAGAGAGAGAGAGAGTTGTTTTACTTAAATTGCAAAAGGTTGCACATGAATTCAAAATATAATAAAATAATTAAGAAAAAGGTTTATTTTATTTAATAATAATATATTTAGGAGTTTCATTTTTATAATAAACTCTAAATATTATTATTAGTTAAATTAATAAATATTTTATTAAAGATGTCTTGTGATTTAATAAGAGAGAGAGAGAGAGAGAGAGTTGTTTTAATTAAATTGCAAAAGGTTGCACATGAATTCAAAATATAATAAAATAATTAAGAAAAAGGTTTCACGTGATTGCAAAACTGAAACCCTAAAGGGAGAAAGCTCTTTATTAAAAAATTAGAGCTCATTTCTCTACGCACATGTTTGGAGGAGCTAATTTTCGAGAAGAGGGTTTCGAAAGAAAGGGAATTCGCTTGTGAATTTTGTGCATTCGATTGTTAGCATCAGATCTAGGTAGGATATTGTTGAAGTTTTGCGCAGTAATTCTTCTTTTAAAATTTTTGTATTCTCTGTGATTGTGGATCTGTATTCATAATTTAATTGGGTTGAAACCCTTGTTTGTGAATTTATTGTTCTTTGTTTCGAAAAAAATCTGTAAATGAATTGAAGTGTTGAAACCCCTATTTGGTAAATTTTAGAGGATTTGTAATTTGATTATTTACAATTAAAGTAGGATTTGGAAAAGAGATAAAAGAATTGATATACAAAATTTGATTGGTCGTTCGTATTTTTCCTATTAGATCTATTGCATAAATTTATTTTAAAATGTTGATAACAATTACCACGGTAAATAATTTTACTATGATAATTTTATCACATATTATATTCTGTAAAATCGTGAAATTTCATTTTAATGGGGGAATGGCTTTTGTTTTATTTTATTTTTTAAGAAAAAATATCTGTTAAAAAGTGGGTGGGGCCACCAACCCCCAACCCACCCATGGTTGCCTTCACCTGTCACATGGTAGTTGTTGTTGTAGCAACGACACTACCGCGACAGGGCTATATCGATCGATAGGCCTTAAACGCTAAGCCAATTTTGTTTTTCATTTTTTTTTTTATTAATTTTTTATGATTAAATAGTTTCTTAATTATAGTTTTTATTAATATTTAATATTATTAATAATTAAATCAATATGGATTTTGTGAAAAATGGGGAAAGCTACATAATTTGCAAAAAATGTGAGAAGAGAAACAAAACTTAATTTGGAGATTAATGTACCCCAGAATTTTCATAGCAAACAACAGGTCATGGCAAAAATTTATTGCCTTAACAAGGACATAGCTTCCACCTGACAGCATACCACGCACTCTGACACTAGATTGAAAGGAAAATAGGTGATCCCCTATATTTTGATCAGCAACAAATATGAGGTATTGAATGGAATTGTATCAAAGCCGAACACCTTCAATAATTTTGTGAATAAACATGCAAAAAGGAATGGAAAGGTCACAATGTTAAATTCAAAAAAAAGTGACAAAGGAAGGCAAATAGTCATATCAAAAAGGAATTGACGAAGAAATTCTTTGCAAAAAAAATCAAAAAATTAGGCTAAGATGGAAGGAAAGCAGAAACAATACTTTCAAAATATTGAGCCCTCAGTGAAAGAGAGGATACAAGTTAAAACGGTATTAAACACAACAAGAACCGATAATAATGACAACCTCGCAATTTGTAAACCTGATATAATTTCTACTGCAAACAGCATACTGTTAGGGTAGAAATAAGAGCAAAACATCCCAAGAAAAGGAACTAGGGTTTTCAAACAAAATTAAAAAAAAACCTATATACCACCACATAAAAGAGAGAATGCAAATTCGGATAATACAAAGAAGATTATACATAAAGAAGCACCTAAAACAAAGGGAATGAAGATAGTTTCACCGATAGACAAGGTAAGGGAAACTAATAATAATTTCTCTGAAATACTAATCATTAATGATAGGTACATAGAAAAAATGGAAAGAATATGCAAAGCTTGGAATTTATGTCTACTAGAGTGAACCAAACAAACATCTATCAAAACTATCAAAGAAATTGGAAAAGCTATGCAAACAATAGGTAAGTATTAGCTTTCCCTCAAAGTAATCAATTTATTTGCACTCTAAAAATAGCCAAATTAGGAATAAAATATTTCTATATCAAAGTGTTATTACGAAGGACATGTAGTTAAATTTCAAACATGGGAACCTAATTGGAATGAGGAAAAAGAGTATTTAATACCAACCTAGTATGAATGCAGTAATATTCCAGTAGAAATCAAACATCTATATACTTTAATTAGAATAGACAAATCAATTGGGAAAATCATAGGGATAGATTTAGAGTATGACAAAACAAGTAAAGTTAAATTCTTAATAGAAATAGATAAAGATAAAAAGATAGGGAAAGGAAAAATAGATTATAAAAAATAGATCCATTTATGAGCTTGATTTTGAGAAATATGAAGGGGAAATTATTGGCATTATTAAACCAAACTTGAAGATAGAGCATAATATTTCAAATATAAAGGAATCTTTTAGAAATATTAAAATAAAGGAAAAGAAAGGATGAAACATCAAGGTAATCAATAAGGTGAAGCATAAGTAGGGAGAAAATTTAGAAGAAAGGGAAAGTATTGAACATAATATACAAAAAGCATGCACACAAATAGATAGACAAAGCAAAAACCTAAGACAACAAGAAAGCATAGAAATAGTAGAAGAGAGAAATAAAGGAATAGACAAGGAAATGATCATTTTAGTAGCTTTGAAAGAATGTAAAACTTGTCTCAAAGAAAATGTCATCATGCAATAAATAGAAAAAAGTATTAAAGAATGGTATAAAATGAATCATGAGATTAAGCTATTATAGGAAGATATAGAATATCAGACTATGTTGGGGGAACAATATCACTAAGAACATGAGATAAGAGAATAGTATACAAAATTGGATAAAGAAAAAGGTAATAAGAATACAAAGACAAAAAGCAATAGGGACAACAGTAGAGCAAACAAATCAAAGGAAGACAAAAAAGAGGAAAACAACAGCTAGGAAAATGAGGATGAAAATAGCATAGTAAATAATGAAAATATGAATCATCAAGTCAATTTGACAATGGGAAATAATAAAGAGACAAATGTAGAAAGTAGGGAAGAAGAATACATAATTCCAACAACAAATTCAAAACAATGGAGCAACATAACGATCAGAAAGAAAGTAAAGAAAAAACCTACAAATTTTAGCAGACACCATTAGATGGAAAAGATATCTTTGGTATAAAATATACAAAGAACACAGAAAAAGTAGAGGAAAATTTTATTCTTATAGAAGTAGAAGCCTTCTTAAAGGACAACGAAGAAAATACTATAGAAGATGATAATATAGAGATAGATTGGAATGGTGAGCTAAAAAAATGGGAAGAATTCAGAGTAATAGTAGGAACACCTATGACTTGGGATAAGGAAAGTTTAGAAAAATATATAGATGCAAAGGAAGAAGAAAATGAAATAGTAAAACAAATAATAAGAGATTTAGTAAACAAGGAAGTAGATATGGAAGAATCCAAAAAAGAAAATGAGAAGCAAATAAATATAGAAAACTTGGGTATCTTAATTAATCAAGAAGGATTCAATACTCCTAAATGTGGCAAATCTAAAACAAAACAGGCAGAAAATCACTAAAAGAGCTAAGAGAAGTAGATGGACAAGCCAACGAGTAAAAAATGATATTTGAGGTACTAAAGTCTGGGAAGGGGAAGAGCCTTCCCAAAGAACTATGAGGATTATTACATGGAATGCTAGAGGCCTAAATGCCCCTAGCAAAAAAATAATGTTAAAATGAAATATAAAGTTATTTGAATTAGATATAATTATGATACAAGAAACTAAGCTTAACAAAGAAGAAGGGGAGAAACTAAAGAAAAAAATTAGGAAGATGGAATGTAGAAATGAAGGAATCAGATGGAGCATCAGGAGGAATGGGAAAGTAGAGCAGTTAATATTAAGATTGTAGTATCAAACAATAAGTGGATGTGAAGTGAGGTAGCAAGTAATAAGAACAATATCTAGTTCATTCTCATCAATGTTAATGGACCTATCCTGAATACAGATAAGCAGAAAGTCTAGGATGAAATAACTGCATTCATAAATATTAATTCAGAGACAAATATGGTTATAAGAGGTGACTTCAATGCCATCCTTGATCTCAAAGAGAAATTCAGTGGGGCTCATAATGCATCAAGAGCCACCATAGACTTCAAAGAATGGGTCAGTACTAATCATCTGTTAGAAATACCTACCAATAATGGAGTATTTACATGGAACAACAGAAGAAAAAATTTCAGTTATATTGCGGAAAAACTGAATAGATTGTTTTTCAAAGGAGAATTAGTAGAATTAGATTTTTCTATAACTACATCTATACAACCAATAGTAGGATCAGATCATTATCCAATCAAAATCGAGTTAACTGAATGTAAGAAACCCAATAGTAACCCATTCAAATGTGAAAAAATGTGGTTCTTAGACAAAACATTTATGGAAAAAATTAAACAATGGTGGGATGGAGGTAATTTTATAGGATAAAAAATGTACTGCTTTGTATCAAAACTTAAAATACTTAAAGAAAACATACAAAAGTGGAACAAAAAACACTTTAATAATATTTTCCAAGATAAATTAAAAAAGAAAGAAGATATGAAAAACTTAATAATGAAATTATCAAAAATGGTATGGATAACGAAAATTAACTAAAGAAAAAGAACTACTAGCTAAACAGGAGGACATTCGAGCAAAAGAAGTCTTCTGGAGACAAAAATCAAGGGAAAAATGGTTGGTAGAAGGAGATATAAATACAAAATTCTTTCATAATAGTACCACACGTAATAGAGCTATTAAAACTATTAATCAAATTCAAGACAACAATGGTAAAACAATTGATAATCCAATAGAAATAGCAAGTAATTTTGTAACATATTATGAGAATCTATTAAACAACCACAATTCATCTAACTTGACCAAACAAGAAATAATGCTTTAAAATATACCCAAAGTAATAACAAAGGCGGATAACAAGAAACTTAGCAAACCTTTTACAAAAGAAGAAATTAACACTCTTCAATCTTAGCTCCGATAAATCCTTGGGGCCGGATGGTTTCCAAGATTTTTTCTTACAAAAGTGTTGGGAAAATTTAGGAGAAGAATTATGGAAAGCTATTGAGGCAACCATGAATGGGGTTTCAATTCTTATAGAAATTAACCATACCTTCCATGCACTAATACCAAAAAAAGTTGTGGCTATGATACCATCAGATTTTCAACCCATAACTCTTTGCAATACTATGTACAAAATCTACTCCAAAGCAATAGCAAATAGTATTAAAAAATTTCTTCTAAGGATTATCTCATAGGAGAAAACTAGAGTTGTACTAGGAAGATCAATCATTGATGGAATATCCATCATATAGGAAACCATACATTCAGCTATTAAAAACTAGGAAGCTTGTATGTTTATGAAATTAGGCATACAAAAAGCTTATGATGTAGTAGATTGGAGGTTTCTATTTAAATGCCTAAAAAAGTTTGGCTTCTCCAAACAATGGATAAATGTAATCTTTAATTGCATATCTACTCCAAAAATATCATTACTAATTAATGGCACTCCTAAAGGATTCTTCAAGATCTCTAGGGGTATTCAGCAAGGAGATCCCTTATCACCTTTTCTTTTTATAATTATGACAAAAGCCTTTGGTAGAGCAATCCAAAAAGCACAAAGTGATGGTCTAATAAAGGGCATCACTATAACTGAAAATGTTCCAAATACTACCTGTATATGAGCAATGTTAGTATGCTAATAGAAACCAAATTTAAATAAAGCTTCTACAAACTAAACAAAATTCATAAACTTCAAGATAGACTAAGATGAGCTCTCAATTGAGAATATGAGCCATTAATGGGCTCTCTCAATGAGAAGCTCTCTTGTTGAGTAGCTTTGTCTAAATAGATAGGATGTATGCTCAAGCTTTATGCTTCAAAAAGTGCTTCAAATGGAGTTGGAATTTGGGTGTGAGTGTATGGTTTTGATGTAAAATGGCTTCTCAAAATGGCATTATGACTTTACTTCATGGATTGTGTTATTTTGCAAAGGGGAAGGATCCAATTTATAGGCAAGAGGCTTGAGGGATTGAGGGCTAAGATGCAAGGATGAGAAAAAGCTTATGGAGGGCTCAGATTGCGAGAAGAGAGCACATGGATTGTGCTTCCTTATAGCCAATCAAGGAGTGACACATGTCACATGGTGAGAGGATGGAGGAAAGGGGAAGGATGAGTCAACAAAGGAGGCTCAAGGGATAAAATCTTCATAAAGACCCTCATAATGACTTGTAAGAGCAATAAAAGGGCTTGTAAGAGTCATTTATGGCCTAGTGGACTTCATAAAGTTTTATGGTTGAGATATTTTGAGGGTGATGAGAGAAATTTTGACTTGGACTTGATTAGGAGGGTTTTAAGCTTGCTTAGGCTTGTGCAAATGATTAGAGGATGGATTAGGATGGTTTAGGATTAGCTTAGGGATAGGCAAGTGGATGGCATTTAATGAGGGTGGGTGAAGGAGGAGATATTTGTTAACTTTGGCTTGGGTTAGTAAGTCTTAACCCATTTTTAGGGAATGTGACAAGGTTAGGAGGGGATTAGGATTAGGTTTAAAGACATCTTCTAGAAGATTCTAGACTTTGGATGAGGATAAAGACTTTCTAGAATAGTCTAGAATTTCCTAGGATGAGGATGAAGACTTTCTAGAAGAGTCTAGAACTTCTTAGGATGAGGATAAATTAGATTTTTAGGAAATAAATAAAGTTTTATTTATTTCAAGGGTTTGGGTTGAGGAGATATTTA
Organism: Cupressus sempervirens; assembly: GCA_028749045.1. Classification (NCBI taxonomy): domain Eukaryota; kingdom Viridiplantae; phylum Streptophyta; class Pinopsida; order Cupressales; family Cupressaceae; genus Cupressus; species Cupressus sempervirens. The sequence goes on along the minus strand of CM053789.1, from coordinate 759,645,143 downwards.
TTAAAACTTTTTTAATAAACATGAGGATTAATATTTAATCTTAATTAAATATTTTGAGTTGGGATTAGGGGTAGAAAATGATGGGATTAGCCTTTAATCGAAATTAAAGAAGGATTAGAAGATTTTGGAAGAGGTTATTGGTCATAAGGAAATTGGCCAAGTTTTGGGCAAAAAATAAATTTTTTATTTATTTTAAGATTTTTGGTCAATTTATTAATTAAATAATTAATAAATAAGGAAATAATGTTTAAATAAGATTTAAACATTTTTGGGAGGGATTCCTTAATTAAATATTTTTAATTAAGATAAAGGGATTTAATGGCATAAAAATTAATTAATTAATTAATTAATTAATGATGATGTCATCAGGGATTTTTTCAAAAAATAAAAATACTTTATTTTTTAAAGGATTTTTAGGTGTCTACACTACCCATCAGCAGTTTGCAGATGATGCCATAGTTCTAGGAATTAGTAGAAAGGAAGAAACTAAAGCTTTTAAAAATATTATAATGGATTATATGGTTGCATCATGACATAAGGTGAATATAGAAAAATTAGAAATTTACTTTTTAAATACACCAAGAGACATGGAAGCATACATATGCAAACAAATGGGATATTAAAAGAGCAACTTTCCATGTAAATATCTAGGGATATATTTGGAAAAAGGTGTTAGGAATAAAACAAGATGGGATAACATCCTAGAAAGAATTGACAAACAAACTTAATCATGGAAAGGAAAATGGTTGACTAAGGTAGGTAGAGTAACTAAAATTAAATCCATTTTATCAGCTATTCCTACTTATCCTTTATCTTGTCTCCCTATTCCTTCCTCTGTCAATAAAAAAATGGAAGGGAAACTTAGAAGTTTCTTCTGGAGTGGAACTGATGAGAAAAAGAAACAAGCCATGATAAAATGGGATAAGATATGTCGACCAAAGAACCTAGGAGGTTTGGGCATTAAAAACCTATGTTGGCAAAATGAGGCTTTAGGAGCTAAACTAGTATGGCGTTTATACAAGGAAAGAGATAAGAAATAGGCAAAAATACTATATAACAAATATCTTAACCCACTAGATCCCTCATCACTGTTTAGAATTAAGGAACCCCTAGGTGGGTCAGAAAATTAGAATTTTATGATGAAATGTAGACCTTTGGTCAGCAAATATCTAACCTAGGATTTAGGTAGAGGAGAAGAGGCATTATTTTGGGAAGACTCCTTGGATGGTCTACCTCTGATCATTAACTCAGGAATATCTAGAAGCAACATTAATAAATTAACTAACCTATGGGGACCCAAGGTTTCAGATGCCAAAACTTTGGTAAATATTGATGATTCAAAGGTTTGGGCTTGGAAATCTCTAGATGATGTCAATATACCACTTATTGATAAAACCATCCTTGAAAATATCTTCAAAGAAAGAATGGTGACCCATAATAATCACGAAGATAAACTTATGTGGGGAGCATCTCAAGATGGAATATACAAAGTCAAGCTAGGTTACAATCTTCTAATTAATTCGCACAGGTGGGATAATATTGAGATCCCCCTTGATCTATGTTGGGATACCGCTTGTTTACCTAAAGTAGGAATCTTCTTTTGGATAACATTTCAAAATAGGATTCTAACAACTGATAGATTTACTAAAATGGGATTCGAAGGACCTTCTAGATGCATTCTATGCAAATGCAATTTTGGAAACTCGAAACATATACTATTTGAGTGTTCTTTTGCTCAACATTGTTGGTATTGGGTTAAAATTAAGTTTTTGTGGAATGCTCCTCTGTCACAGGATATTTAGGGTCTCCTAAGGGGATGGCCAATCAAAAACAAGATGAGCATTTATGATAAACTTTGGAATATAATACCATCTATCGTTACATGGGAAATATGGAAGGAAAGAAATAGATGAATATTTTAGAATATAGAGCTTGATAAGATCTTGTTTCTCAATAAAGTTGAGGTAGATATCACGGAAGTTATGAACTGCCATCTTAGGAGTACAACAAAAAAAAGGGACATTCTCAAAATAGGATGAGGATATGAGAAAAAATTGGATACATCTGATAAATCCACCCTTAGTGTATCCAAAAAAGGATTCAATAGCTAGAAAAGCATGCACATGGGAAGCACCTCCGATAGGGTGGAAGAAATTAAATTTTTATGGAGCATCTAGAGGGAATCCTACGAAAGCAGGATTGGGATGCATAATAAGATCAAAAAATGGAGAATGGTTGTTAAAAACAAGCTAAACCTTTAAGTATTACTACTAATAATATAGCTGGACTAGAATCATTAAAAGAAGGCTTAAAATTAAGTATTAAAAAGAAAATTAAAAAAATAATTATTGAAGGGGATTCCCAAATTATATTAAATGCAGATAGAAAGTGACAGACGCCAAATTGGATCTTAAATGCTAAATTGGAAAATGTATTAAACCTTATAGATCAATTTGAGGAGGTTAGAATTCAACACATTTTCTGTGAAGGCAACACAGACGCAAATAAATTGGCAAACAAGGAGTAGAGGGAGAAGATTTTATACAAAGAGTAGGATAAAATTGAGTTTAAACAATTAGATTTAGAATAAAATATAAGTCTAAAGGATCATACTTACATCACATCAAGTAGTAATTATTAAAATACACGTACAATGATAAGTGAGACTTACACTCACGAGGCATCTTGGAAATCATCATTAATATTAGGTTCAAGTTTAGTAGTGTATTTCAATTATTTAATTCATACATGTGGGCTAGATTTATGCGCATGAATGCCATTTGTTATTTATAGCACGCTTATCTAAAACTTTTCACATTTTGTTTTAGCAATCCTTTTAGAAAATAGGTTAAGCATGGAGTCTTCTATTGCCCTATTTTATGCTCTGGAAGTAGGACAATGGCATTTAGAGGGTCAATGAAGTAGGAAAGGTGGAATAGAATTCTTAATCCAGTAGATGACATTACTAGGTTCACTATCACTTGGGCTATTGGGGAGAAGGCGTTCAATTATGATTTCACCTAGCAAACCAACAACTCTATAATAGGTACCTTCATAGGATGCTTGGCTAGGGCTAGTGTCGAGAAAGGGGAAATTGTCAAGTTATGTTATAACATCTTTGATATCACCTGGTTAGTAGGTCAAGAAAATGCAGTCTTTAGCATGGAAGAAAAATTACATATTTCACTCCCTGAGGTCTACATGGCATGTGAACCTAAGGAATTGTAGCTTGTCAATGTGGCTAGGAGACCATCCATGCTCATCAGAGACAATATTAAATTCTTCAATGCATGGCTGAAAATGGAGGCTAGCATTAATTTCTTGCTTAGATGGAGGGGAGTGCATGTGGACCCTAGCAAGGACTGGGTGATCAATTTTCTTCAAGCTTTTGAAGCCTATGTTGAGCTGTATATTAATTTTAATGACCTAGATAGACTGGAACTCTCATTGTTGAATTTTACCGAGTCTAGTAGAGAATTAACGACATATGTATTCCTGCCAAGGTCGACAGCTGATGATGTGGAAAAGGCAAGGACATAATCATGGTTTGCTGGAAGAAAGAGGAAGAGGCTCAACATAAAAAAGCTAATTGGGTTTAGATATGTTAAGGATAATTTGTGTTTGGCTTAAGTTGTTTCTATTTAGTAATATATGTTAGATATGACCCTAGGTTTGGCTTCTTTTGATTTGTCCTTCATCTCCTTATCGTCTAAAAAACTCTACTATATCTATTTTTATAGTTGTTGTAGGTTTGGTTTTATGGTTATATTAGGTATGTCTCATATTGGTATGGATTAGTTCACTATATGGCTTTTTGGGCACAAGCCAAAACTTGTTAGTAAGGATATTATAGATAGTTGTTTGCACAAATGATATATAATGTATAAAGGATTCACTAATGAATATATAGTTTAGTTCCTGATATAAAATCATATATGTTTACTACTAGTAATTTTGGTTTTAAAGCAATAAGGTTTAATATATTCATCTGGGTTTCATACTAATGTATGCATAGCATAAATGAGTACTATATTTCCCTTCTTTGTTTAATTTTTTACTATGCTTTCATTTAGCAAAGGAGTTCATCATGTTGAATGTTTTCCAGTAGGTAGATAGTATCTTCTGATTAATATTAGCTTATGAAGTAGTTAATGTTAATAGTAGAATGCCTTCAATTTAGCTTAGAAGGGATAATGAAAATATTAGGCAATCTAAGAATTAATGGTAAAATGAACGGATAGCAGATTGTAGTTTATATTTAGTAGACAATCATAAGTATTATATAATTCTATCTCATTAGTACATATCAGAATATAGTTAAGGTAACGATGTTTGATACACATATGATTAATGTCCAGCATTAGATAGAGTAAATTTATGAATTGATGCATTTATGTATATTAAATTGAAGTGGGGAATCTTGAGCAGATATGAAATGAAATTACCTTCTACAACTTTGTTTCTCTAAGACTATTAATAAGTTGTTTGGACTTTATTCTAACTTTGATTTTGATTACTTATCCCCAATTGGTAGCAAGTTGTTTTTTGTCATGCAAATGCTTAGTAGGAACCCCAAAGTTTAAAAGTTCGATTCTTGTCACTTTGGTACCCTATTCTCTTTACAACAAAAGATTCATTGTAAATGTATCATCTTATTATGTTAAATTATGAATGTAAGAATTCCATTCATACTGGGGTATGCCCCTTTTAAGTTTGTATAATATAGGACTTCAGTCTTGGGCAAAACTAGAGGTTTTCTTCCTTCATTCTTTCCTACCAATGCCCATTTGAATGGAGAATAATGTAACTTTTTCTAATTTTATATAATATAAAGGCTTCGGTCGTTTGCTGATAAAAAAAGATAATTAATATTAAATAATTTTTTATTATTATAATATTAATTTTAATAATTATAGATTATTAATGAATTACTTTATATTATTTGTTAACAATTAAATAGTTATTATTATTTAATAATTATTATTTGATACTAATAATATTTATTTAGATGATGGATTTTATAGTTTTAGTAATCATGCTATATAAATCAATTTTAAAATTAGAAGAAATTATTGGATGTTATTTATGATAATTCATTTTTATAAAATTGGGGTTTTATGTTTAAAATATTTTTAATGATTTGTTGAGTGTTGAGACTTGTGTGGACTTGAGAACTTTAGCGAATATGTAACTTAAAATGAAATGAAAACTTGAACCATGTTGTTTAATCAAAGTTGTATGTTTTCAAAACCAAACAAAATCTATGAAACTACACTTGATATGATGTATGTTTTTATTTTATGTTGGGTTTGGGGTTGAATTAGAGTGTTGACTAGTTTTGTGTTGGAAATAACAATAGGGAAAGTAATCTCTAAGAGGGGGGTGAATCAGTGCTTCAAAACTCTAAAGATTAAAACATTTGCCAAACATCCATTCACAATTTGCATGTAAACTGAAATAACTAGCTACACATATTCATTCATAGCATGAAAGCAAATAAACATATATATAACACAAGATATTTGGTTACCCAGAAACCATCCAATGAGAAAAAGGTAAAACTGGGGTGGGGATGACACCCACAAACCTTCACTACTGTAGTTGTAAAGTGTATCCAATGAAGATTACAATTGTTTGATCATAAACTATGATCTACCTTGTGAAAGGTTTGCCCTATTAAAGGCTTCAAAAGATTGTTAGATCTTACCCCATTAAAGGATTTCAACACCTTGTTAGAAGTGTGTCTAGTTAAACTACTTCAACTTACAATAAAGTAAGCACCTTGTTAAAGGATTTACAAAAGACTGCTAGGACTACTTGGTTAAGAGATTTTTACTGACTCACCTGCTAGAATGTCGCAGCCTTGATCCTTCAATTAGCACCTCTCTACTAGATATTAGATCACCTCTTTCCTAATGTATACTTGATCCTCTCTAATAAAATGTATCACTTATGTCTCTTTTATTTCCTCTGTTCTCTCTAACTGATTCTGCAATTCATATCTCAATCACAAGTCCTTAGTCACCATGAATGCTCTATCTATGCATGCAAACTTATCTCTTTTCTACTTAAACTCTGTAGGGTTTGTCTTCCTTAAGAAGACCTAGGTGACTTAGTGTTAGGTAGGAATCAACAATTGTGATTCACCCATTTTGTCTCTTAAAACATCCCTCAATCTGATTGGTTGCATGTACTGCATAGGGATTCTCAATATAGATTCGTTCTTATCATCTAGAATCACAAAACAATCCTTAAGTCAGTTCAAAAATGATTTACATAGGAGTTTGTGTCATTACAAAAAACTATGTCCAAAGCTGTTTACTCAGCACTTAAAGCCTTTGATGCTCGACATCCACTATATCTTCAATGTTGTAACTTGGCCTCTGAATGACTAGACATCCAATGTTCACTTGGCATATACTAGCTTACTCAGCATTGGAGTGACTCGGTAGTAACTATCTACTCGGCACATACTATACATATTGTTCGACATGCATTATTTGACAACTTATATGCTCGACATGCACTACTTACTTGGCATGTACTTTGTGAATATGACTAAGTGTGTAGTCACTCATATGTCAAAACCAATCTGAGATTAACAATCTCCCCCTTTGACATGAGTGGAAAAAACACTTTGTCATGCATATATAACTTTAACTTGAGCATAACTCAAATAATCTATAATCTTTACTTGGCTTGCATACAAAATTTCAAAAATATCAAAATTTTGCAAAATTGATGACTTATTAGTCATACCTCAAAACTTCATAACTCCCCCTATGTTGATTGTTATGTGTTGTATCTGAATGTGATACTACTACTGAGTAGATTTGCTTCAATTGCTAACATACCCTGTTTCTACATTTACTCCCCCTTTGTGTATTCACTTTGTTTCTTTAACATCCCCCTTTTTATCCAATATCCCCCTTTTTTGACACTTATGTCATGGGTGGTACACGTATTGTGTGTTTGTCCAAAAAATGTTTGATGGACCTCCATTATAAGCTTGAGTGTTGCATCCCAATTGTCGCACACTACCTCTAGAGATTGAATTTGAAAATCTAGCTTAGTAGTAAGGTCTACTAGGCCTTCATGAGTAGAAAGATGAGAATCTTTCTTCATTAGTGTTTCTGCAAAGGCTAGTTCCTTGTGTAACACCTCCATGTGTGGGGTCAAATGACTTGAATATTTTCCAAGGTAGCCCTAGTATTTGCATCTTATGCTTGTAATGTAGCTAGCTGACCTTGAGTAGATAATAGTCGTTGAAAATAAGTTTGGATTTGACCTGGAGATAACTTCAGAATATTACCTATAGTCTTTAAATCTCCTTGCAATCGGTCAATAGCCCATTGTGCTTCTTGTGTGAATAAATTTACATCACAAAGCTTTGTGTATAGAGAAAATACATTCTCTGACACCTTCTTTACATCTTCCATCTTGGTTTCTTAGTCATCCTATATTAGTGCAATGACACTGGAAATATTTTCATCAATATTTGTTTGGAATTTCTTTTGAGACCATTCTAAAAGTTTAGTGTTTGTATCTAGGTCTACATCACTAATCTTGTCCAATATATTCACCAGTTGCTCAATAATAGTTTTTTCTTCATTAAGTGTTGGGAAGCTAAATGCATCAAGAGATATGTCTTTAATGTCATATGGCACTTTTTTTTGCTTGTGCTCGCTTCTTAGTAACTCTTGATTCTTCTTCCTCGCTAGAGCTTCTTGCAATATGCTCATTTCTTCTATGGTGATTGTTGCTATATCAAACTTTGGAAGTTCAATCACCTCATCTAAGTTGACATCTCCATAAGATGTGCCTTCTCCAACCTTAGATTTATCAGGACTAGGCCTTGATGATTGCAATGGTGTAGCATCTACACTCGGCCTATGAAAAGTTTGACTAGGAATATGAGATGCAAAGATTGGTAGGGTAACCAATGTCTGAATTGCTATTTGTTCCTTTGGATTCATAGCCAAAGCTAACTCTTTAGTCATATCCTTCTCCTTCTCTATGTGATCTTCTTCACCTTGTATTTGTGAGTTAGGTGTAGGACTGCCTTCCTGACCTATATGGACTTGTGTCCCATCCTACTCATTTGTCAATACTGCTTGCACTGAAGCATTTGACACTAATGTGCTGACATTTGATGTCGTTATGTCCTTTCTTTGATATACCACAATGGGCATTGAAACACAAGTGTTAGTGGTGACATCCTATAGTGCTTATGGACCTCTTGTCTTTGTAGATGAAAGGGGTATACTAGATGTGTCAGTGTTCTATTTTTCCCCTGCTGACACTTTGTCAATTTCATTTGTGCTAATTAATACAAGATTAGTGCATAGTTTAGCAACTAAATTTGAATCCTATAGTATCCTTTTCAAATCATCCTCTATCAAAGGATTGATGTTCTACATTGTGTTATCAAAAACATCCTTTATCTTAATTGTGTTCTATTGACTAGCTTGGTCCACATGAGGGGGACTGGCACTCGACATATGTACCTCAGGTACATTCTGATCTTGTTTTTGTTCTTTGTCAGTTGTAGCCTCTACATCTACTTCATTCTCTGTGCCTCCCTCATGTCCATCTTTGACAAATCCATCCTTGGTAATCTCTACTACCTCTTGATCATCTTTGTCCTCACCTACCTCCTCAGGTGCTTGCTCAATTGCCTTTCCTGTTTGCAACCCATAGATAATTTTCCATATTTGGGTCCTCTATTTCACAACCTCTTCAATTTTATTCTGTACAATGTTAAAGCCTATGTATTTGGGATAAAATCTCCCCTTGTATTTGTTTATGGCCTTAGCCATAGATGACTTGTCCAAATCTGACATTACTCTAGCTAGAGTAGTCTCCCTTGTATTTCTTTCAATAGTTAAACTGTATTGGCACCTTTGCTCAACTTTGTCATATAGACTTTTGGGTAAAGAGTCGGCAAGCTCAATAGGATTATTCTTAAATGTGGCCATCATTTTATATACAAATTCCTCAACCTTGTTCATTTCTACCTTTCTAAGTTTGTCAAACTCAACATGTGTGAACCTTGATAAATCAATATTATTCTTAATATTGTCACACAAGTTGTCTAAATCTGATGAGGGATTGTGGCTTACCACTTGGAATTGATTGTTGTCATTTGATTCACTCTCCTCCTCATCTAATTTGATTAGAGCTACATATTTCCTCCTTTTCGGTTTCTCTTGTTGACTCTCCTCTGTAGTAGCAATAGTTCTTTTAGCTTTGGGTTTGTCAACCTCTTATTTCTTCTTTGTAGTTGCCCTTATGCTAGCCTTAGTAACAGGTACTATTGGCTTTTGTTGTGTTGGCTTCACAACTATTCTTGGTTTACTCACTGCTATCTCCTTGGCTTTTTTCTTCTTCTTATCAACTGGCTTAGGTGCTTCATTGGCTTCTTCTCCCTTGGCACCTTCGTCATGTTTTAGTTCTTCTTCTTCTTGGTCCTCTCCTTGACCTTGTGTTAGTGCAAGAGGGGCTCAGGAAGGTTGATCATCTTCATCATCCTCATCTTCTTCTTCTCCCCCTTCACCAAATCTTTCTTTTAGCTTCTTCACAATTTTGTTTTTCTTTCTTACCATAGAACTTATCTTCAAATCTAATGTAATTCTTGATTTGGCTTCCCCATAATTGCCAAACGAGGTTGCACCCTTATCTACTTCTTCTGCAAGTAAATTTGTGATGGCTGATGATGCCTCATTCATATTGATTTCATAGGGAAATGACCTAAGCCATTTGACCCTAGGAATAGTTTCTTGTACATAAGTATGATCAAAATCATCATAATATTTCTCCACCAGTGATACTGGTATCCTTAGTCTCTGTTTCATAGACTTCTTAAAGTCTTCAAAGTAATGTGTCATGACTGACTCAAAGTTGTCCCCAAGTTTCTCTATGAACTCTCCAATTTGAACTGTAATAGACCTATTGATCTTCCAAGCATCTTTGCCAAAAGAAGGAAATATGTTCTGCACATAAAAGAATATGCAAACCAGTAATGAACCAAATTTTCATTGTGCACTCTTTGTCTTTCTTATGGTTCCCAATTTTTCTAATAACTACTGAAGTTGTAACTTAGCAAGGTCATAAGAGTGATCCTTCTTCACTATCTTGTAGCCTAAATTCACAGCCATACAAGACACATTGTTCAATCTGCTAGATTGAAAGAACTTGTGAGCAATTATTCTCACTGTAAATACAATTAGGGGATTTGAAATTGTGTCTATTGTCATTCCTCTTTTGTTCCATACAACCCCTTTATTCTTCTCCATTACTTCCTTAGCATCACTTTGCATGGTCTTGGGTCTATCTAGGGTAGGATACCCTATTACTCATTGAATTATCCTTTTTGTGATCTTGGTAGGGCCATTTTCCAACCATACAGAGTGATCATGTATTTTGCTTAATACTATCGTAATCCATTCTATTTTGAATACATTAGGAAAATCTAGGGCACAGGTTAACCCTTTTCTCTCTACAATTTTTTCATCCTTCTTCAACAAACCAACTACACACATTTTCCCATACAAATATTTGATTTCCGTGTCTCCAATACTTCCAACCTTACAAGTGTGGCAACATCTTACATCTTGTACCATCAAAACTTGTAGTGGTATCATTGATAATGCACCAATAGGATCTCCCTTGTATGCTATCTTAGGTATAGCTCGGAAGGATGGTTGATTAATCTCATTGTTTATCAATTGAACATTCAAAACCCCTTTTCCTCCCTTTCTAACAATAGTAGAAGAACTTGATGCCATATCAAATAACTAGGGTTTGCGATAATTTAGACAGTGTAACTCAGCACATGATAAATACCTTACGAAACTGATGATTGGTGTCGAGCAGCAACTAAATCCAATTCTCAAATGCTTGAATCCTTCACCTCAGTTTGTCTTAAGCTCTTCGTGTTCTCTTAGATCTCAAATGAATGCAAATGAGTCAGCAATTGACCATATATCCCTTAAAAATTGACAATAAATGCTCAGTGCTTACATAGTTGTAAGCTCAAATATCATAGCAATTTCAACTTGCTTGGCTTACACATATTTCTACTATGCTCAAAAACCATAATGAGCTCAGGCAATACCATCACTTGTAATAGCTCGACATCAAATGAAATTTTTCATGCTTGACAACAACATGAAAACTAACAAAACTTATAGATTTCTTCCAGGTTCTAACCAATACATTGCATCTTAATCCATGCATATATAATCTTTTCAAAACTTAGATTCTTGGAGCTGATTTAAAATATATCATTGAAATATTAGTCCCACATACCATTTGATTGCCTAGTTGGAGGTGATGTGATCACCTGATCCATTGGATGAAGTGACCTCATCTAAACTTGATGTGTTGCAATCTTCTTTTTTCTTCTATGTCTTGTTTGTCTGCACTTTGACTTTCTCAACATCAACCTTCTCTTTGCCTTTGTCGAATTCACTGCTAGGTGTTGTTGACCTTGTTGGATTGTTCTTGCTTATGTGACCAATCTTCAAATAGCTAAATCATGTAGTTTGACTCAATCACCTAATGTAATCACTTCTAAAATGTGTTCTAATGCAATTTTCAGCAAAATGTTCATACTCTTGACAATAGTGACAACTATACCTTGTATTGTAATCCCAATTATAAGAGTTTTCGGTATGGTTTACCTTTTCTTGCTTGTTTGATGACCAATTAGGCTTGGATCTGCACTCATATGCTCTATGTCCATACTTCTTATAGTTATAACAACAACCTTCAAATCTTTGTGTGCTTGAAGTCTTGGTCTTGCATTCATGTTCCCGATGTCCTTGCTTGTTGCACTTATGATGGTTACCCATGACTTTCTTCTTGGGGTTTTGATTTGCATTGTTGCTCCTACAAACATTTGTTGTATGACCTAACTTTCCACAATTATGACAAGTGGGTTTGTACTTCTTACTTTTGTTGCTTCTTTGTTCACCACTTTTAGATGATTCTCCTTCCTTAGTAATGGTGTATCCTAATCCAATAGTATCATCATTAGATCTAGGAGATCTCATCAGTTTCTCGAAGTACTTGATGGCTTCATTAGGTTTGTTGAAACTTTCAGCAATTTATTTTTCTCTTCTTAGATCATTCCTCAATTATTCATTATATAATTTTAGGGTTGTGATCTCAATGTCCTTACCATTCAATTCATGATTAGAAATCATCACTTGATTCATTGTTTCCAGTTCCATGCTAGCAATCCTTTGTACCTCTGATACCTTCTCTTACAATCTATTGGTCAATGTCCTTTTGTCATCTTCCATCATGAATTTGTCTTCCTTAGCTTTCTTTTTCTACTCAGTCACCTCACATAGAAATATTGATTGGACTTCTTGTTCTATCGTAGGATTTCTAACCTCTTTAGTTAGGGCACCATTATTTTCCATCATATATGTAACTGCCACATCAAACTCATTTGAGTTTCCATCTGCAAACACTTCAATAGTGTCTTCCTCTTGGTAATGTGTGTCATTCTCCTCAATGGCTATCTCTTTCCTTCTCTTTAATGAGTGCTTCAACTCATCTCTTGCTTCATTCAACTAATTTAGAGCAATTTGAATTTCAATCTTTTGGTTATCAATCCCAACTTGTAGACTTCTATCTTCAAGATCTTTCCTCAAATCTGTAAAGCTTTCCTTTCTAGAGAAGAAAGCTCAGATACCAATTGTTGGAAATAACAACAGAGAAAGTAAACTCTAAGAGGGGGGTGGGGGGAGGTTGAATCAGTACTTCAAAACTCTAACCATTAAAACATTCACCACACATCCATCTCAAAATTTGCATGTAAACTAAAATAATTAGCTACATATATTCATCCATAGCATGAAATCAAATAAACATATATATATGTGTTAGTGAACAAATTGTCCTTTCAACTATTTTAATAAATTTACTCTATGCCCAAGATTCATAAATTACAAAATGTCCACAATAGTTGAAAAAATCTCATCCTATTCGATCTTCTCTCTGAATTTTTAAAGGTACGGCTCCCTTATGAAATTTTCAATGAATTCAAAATTATCTTTGCACTTTAACTAGAAAGCACGTAAGGACCTCTCACTTGCTCTTTGGTAGTGAGGTGAGAATCAATACAAACAACAAAAATAAACATCTATTGAACCAATACTTCCATAAAACATCTACTTCAAAAGAATGAATAACACCATAAATTGATATCAATCATTCAAACACCTTAATTGAAATGAACTTATAGTAAGAACAACAATCAAATATCTCGAACCAATAAACCTGAGTTCACAAAGTAACAGTGGTCTATACACTTTGAACACCAAGTTTCCAAGTTGAATTCAAGATTATATATATATATATAAAACCTTCTTCATGCACATAGACATTCAAAAGAAAAACATCCATATACTATCCTTTGATTACTGTATAACCGGTAAATACTTATCAGAGTTTCTAGCTATCTATTTTCTAACTATATATTGCTAACTTCAAACCAGTTCAATGCCCCAACATTTATAGTTTTTCCATACAAATCCAAAAGGCCTCCATCAAAACCCAGCCATTTCAGTTAAAACAAGAAACAATTACAAAACAAGAAAGCAGTTTAAAAACGAGCACCAAAAAGTAACTGAAAGCAACGGTTTGGTTCAAGCATCATTGTCAGTCTTTTCTTCATCTCTAATGGTCTGACACACCAACTTCCAACTCCTAAAAGTATTCATAAACTCCTGCATAGCATGAGAGTGTGGATTCTTTAGGCTCAACAACCAGGTTCTACATGTGTCCTTCTGCCATTTGAATTCCTTTAACTTTAAGCTCTAACACGACATTAGGTTCTTATTGAGACACAACATCGATTCAATACTTGCCAACGTAGTGAAATCATTGGCGCTTGGCAATTCACCATCCCTAATCGGCTCCAAGGCTTCATTGAAGCTCTTCGTTAGTGTCTCAACATTTATGTTCCCATCGTCGAACTATAGGATCCCTATGGGATTCACTTTCTTCATGTCCTTAAGGAGCTCTTCATGCATTTCAGTAATCTTGCTTTTGATGCCCTACATTTCTTTAATTGTTTCCTTGTAAACTAACTTCTTCCAGCCCATGTTGTTCTTCATAATGAACAACATGTAGGGATCCACATTTTTCATTGGGTTCTCATTCAGGAACTTGAGGACCCTGAACCTCTCAACTTCAGCCACTTGAAAAACAACTATTTGACATTGACCTAGCTCTGTTTCCCAAACTGGAACTAAGTTTGGATCTCTCCCAAAAATGATTCCCCCTTAGCATAAACATTAGTAAATTCTAAAATAAATTTATTACCTTATTTTATGATGATGTCCACCCAGTCCTTCGTGGCATCAGCTAACAACTTCCCTTTTTGCATCTGCTTCATGAATTGTTGACTTCTTGCCGAATTAGGATCAAAGGGCTATGGAACTTGAACAATTGGCAATGTGCCAAGGTTCATTAAGGTATCGATATATGCATCCATTGTCATTACCATGCCTTTTAATTCCTTTTTCTCTTTGCTATCCTTCTCAGATTGTGTCAACATATGATCAGCAGAGAATTTAAAGAAATGATTACTGATGCTCCTATTAATGGTCCCTAGTTCAACAAAGGTAACTTTGAAATCTTCATCATCAATATCCCAGAATCCTTATGCTTGTAGGTAGCTATTTGAGCAGTGATTTTTCCTATTACTAGGTCTTTGGTAAGGTGAGCATCTGTCTTCAACTTCTTTACCTTCGAACCCCTAGCCCCATATTTAGTGATGATGTCTTTCATCGGTGTGGACACTAGTTGCAAATTCATTTTCTTGCTGATTGTGTTAGATAGCTAGGAAGGAATAGAAGTGCTCATAGACATTGCCTGGGCATCTCTAGTAGGAGTTAGGAATGTAGGTTGATCTGCCTTGGGAGCCTCGATGAATTGAACACCGCCATTTGCACCATCTAAGAAATTGAGGCTGTCATTTGAATCCTACCCCTGAGTCAACATTCTCTCCTGAAATTTATGCTACTTCAGGGCTTCAGACCTAGACTGAGATCTAGTCCTTAGAGCCATATTTTGCAAATAAAAGGGCATCTTCTTCTATTTATCCTGAGCCAATATACTACTTGCAACATGAGAAAGTGGGACATCAGATGGAGATGGTTCAGAAGAAGAAACCACCCTTGAAGAGGGTTCATTGATAATTCCTTTGCTCTTTTTCTTTAACCAGTCATCTGTGAAGGTAAGTATAAATCTAGCCCTTAGATTGATATCATCTTCTTCATCCTTATTCTAGTCAACTGCCAGAGACTTCAATTCACTACATTCTTCCTAGCTAAGTTCAATTATATCTGAGCCATCCTCAACCACTCCCTCTATTTTGAACTTCAACCTGAAGGAATTAATTTGTTGCAAAATCAGCCTTAAATGATTTTTTCTCAGATCTTCTCCTTCATCCCTACAATCTTTCCATAGATCTTCCAATTGTGGAGTTGTCGGTGGGTGAACTTCAAGACCGAGAATCTAGACTACATATCCTTTATTGTTGAAACTGCTTCTACTATGGTAAGAGCCAAAATTGAACCCAAGAAAATTACTCCCAATGATAGAAGCATTGGTCATGCTACTACAAACCAATGAACCCAGCTTGATAGGAAAAGTTATTTCCCAATCCTCTTGTGGTAAATTATCCTTTACAACAGAGAATAGTTGTCTGCAAATCTCAGCTATGACAAAGCAATCTAGGGCATATTGAGAAATTTTTATAGGTTCCTCTTCAAATCTACCTATTCTTAAGTAAGTGAACTTGGGAAACCGTATAAAATAACTTTCATATTGTTGAACTAACCTTTGAGCTTCAGGAGATGACATAGGCATTGGTGTTTTCTTCAAAGTCATGTGCACATTTTCAATCAACACATCATGAACCTTCCTAAAGTTGTCTAGTACTTTATCCTTTTGCAGCAGAGGACAATATTGGTACACCATTATTTCTTCACTCCAGACTCTATGAGGAAGAGGTGCAAGGTCATAAACACAAGCAATACAATAAGTCAAGTAGCAAGCCATATAGAAATTTTCCCTGGACTCCTTGGCATGCTTTAGCTGCATCCTTAATGAAATAGCAATAATCTCCGCACAATCCATCCACTGTTCTCCCTTCAAAATAATTTCTATATATTTGTATGTTCATTCCTCAAAGAGGAGAACATTGGCAAAACCTTTGACTCTATGCAATAACACCACAAGGTCATGGATATGAGGTTTAAGGTGATCCTTTGTGATGACCTTGGTAACCTAGAACCTGTGCCATACATGGTCTCGGTCCATTTCCTAGCCAAGGTATTGCAAAATTGGTTTGGGGTTTCTTTATGTTCAGCGTGGGCTTGAACAGGGGAAAATGTAGCAAAGGTACTCTCTAGAAAATGCAGTGCAGAGACAATTGTGTCTCTTGAAATTAAGAGTATCGTGTTGCCATTTTTACTTACAATACTCTTGCTTGTAACATCATAGTGATCAATACAAACTTGAAGAAGTTCAAGACTCACAAAGGTTGGGGGAAAAGCAACAGCCTCAATTAACCCACTGGTTAGGACTTCCATACACCCATTCACCTCATTAGCATATTCAAGAAAATTTTCTTGTAAATTCTCCAACTTAGCCCCCTCCAAATTCGTATCACAAATGACTAGCTTTCTACATTCTAAACTTGAGACATTATCGAAGAAATGCAATATGGACCTTATTCTTAATAAAACAGTAAGGCTTCGAACAGATAATGCTAGAAAATATAGAGATTTGCAGAACAAAACAAGAATTGCTAAGTTTTCACCTATATTCTGCTAAAAAATCAATGATTTTATCTATCTCCCTTAACAGCTTCTCCACACTTTCAGTGCTTCGCATGACAAACAAAAAAAGAAAGCCGAGCAAGTTTTAAAGGGAAAGTACTTACGTGCAAAAGTACAGGTTTATTATAGGGCATTAATGACACATCACTCCTTGTTAACGTTCACACATTTGAAAGCCTTGTTGCATAAAATTTCCATTTAATGATTTCCTTTTCGAATGTATTGGTAATGATTAGTTTTAATGCGACATCCAATCTCTTTTATGGCTGAAGATTTTTGACTTTCCCCATAATGATGAGTTTCACATTGGGAATAGAAATGTCCTTTTATTCATTATTCTCTGACATGATGATTAATTGCCTTGCAGGATGACGGCTCGTTGTACACCAAGATTTAATATTGCCAAAACACCTCCATCGTTGAACAACTTTGAACTACTTTGAATCAAGGTTCGAAGTGGTTCAAAGTGATTCAAAAGAAAACTCTGCCAAGTTGACACATATCGCCTGCCAGAAAAACTGTTAGTACAAAACCTTTCATTGAACTGCTTTGAAGAGATATCGACTGGGGGCAAAAGGGACTTCGAATAATCACTTCAAGAGATGGTGAATACGTGAAGCAACAAGGGAAAGACTTCAACAAATAGATAGGCAAAATTGAAGGAAAAACCTTTGAAAAATGGCAACTCAAAGAACTACTAAGAAGGGCTCTAACTAGGGACTGTGTATGTGGAGTACATGGAGAACTTAGAAAACTATAGGCATGAACAAACCTAAACTAACACAAAGGAAAACGATAGGAAAGGAAAACAGAAAACAAAACAAAAGGCTATGTACATGACAAGGGACTTAAAAACTCAGAACTTGATTAACTTCAAGTCTTGCCCATTATAAGTAAAGGGCAGAGTAGTTCCATCTGGGTACTTCAGATGAAAGGTGTTTGGGCCAACAACTTCTAAAATGATAAATGGACCTTTCCAGAGAGACTTGAATTTTCCATGTGCACCCTTGGGTTCTCTCTATTTATCCCAAAAAAGTACTTCATCATTTTTGAGGAAACCACGTGGTCTAGCTTTCCTATCAAAGATTTGCTTTACCCTCATCTGATGCTCGATAATATGATCAACCAGCTTGTTCCTTTCCTCTTCCAGCTTGTGTAAGTACATTATTCTTTTCTCCAGCGAATCTTTAAAGAACTAATCCTCAACAACAAATTATAGTTTAGTAGCAGACACCTCCAGAGGCAATGATACTTGAGCTCCAATCCCATACACCAATTCAGATGGAGCCATACAGATAGCTCTTTTTGGGGTAATCCGATCAGCCCATAATGCTTCATAAAGTTTCTTATGCCGGTCTCGGGGATTATTAGACACCAATTTTTTGGTTATAGCTATCAAGTTCTTATTGTTGAACTCTGCCTGTCCATTCCCTTGTGGGAAATAGTCTGAAGGATGGGCTAGTGATATGCCATGTTCATAGCAGAAAAGGGAGATCTCTTCAGATGAAAAGTAGGTTGCATTGTCTGAAACTATCTTTCGAGGAACCCCAAATCTAACAAAAATATGTTCCATCAGGAAATCACATACTACCTGGGAGTTGGCCTTTTTAGTTGGAATAGCCTCCACCCATTTGGTAAAATAATATGTTGCTATTAATATTTATGTATGTCTAACACTTGATGGAGGATTTAAAGGTCCAACAAAATCGATACCCCATTGTTGAAAGGGCTCATCAATAACAACCGGCCTAAGAGGTAGTGTTGCTAGTTGAGGGAAACCAGTAAAAAGATGACATTTCTCATAGTTCTTTACAAATTTATAAGCATCCTTGAACATACCTGGCCAATAGAAACAATTCCTAAGGATCTTGAAAGCAGTTATTGTGGATGAGAAGTGCCCTCCACAAGCCTCCGAATTATATGCCTTTAACATTTTTTCTTGTTGCTCTGCATCGACACACCTTAAAAAGGTTCCATCAATCCCTCTCTTATATAGAACACCATTTGAAATTACATACTTAGCAGCCTTTAATCTAAGATTTTGCCTTTCCTTATAACTCATGTTCGGGGGACATTCACCGTATGTTAGAAAATATACAATATTTGAGAACCAGGGGTCCGTAAGGCTAACAAACAAAACAACAGGTTTTTCTCCAGCTTCATCAAAAGATGTATCCTTGCTTTCAACCATTAATTTTTATAACCACACCCTCTCACCAAAGAAGTAGGCCTAATAGTTAAGTCATATTCTTAAACTTTAGTTACCCATATAGCCCTTTTATTCATCCCCACTTCTTGTTGAGTTAATATACTCTTAACTGTTGTTTTTGGCACATACACAATTGAATGAGAATGCAAGATATACTACCTGAATTGTTTCGATGCCTTTACCACAGCAAATGCGTGTTTTTCTGCTTGAGTATAGTTCAACTCATGCTTCTTTAATGGAACACTCATAAAGGCGATTGGAGCCTCATTACCCTCATCATCCTGTTGAGTTAAAATACTGAACAAGGAATCTTTAGAAGCATAACAATAAATAATGAAGTCTTTTTCAAAATTTGGGCTTACCAGCATTGGGGTGTTTGCAATAGTTGTTTTAATATCCTCAAAAGCCTTCTTACTTTCCTCTTTCCATCTAAAGGGATGTTTTTCTCTCATCATATTCAACATGTATCTCACCTTCTTAGAAAATTCAGGAAAAAAACTTCATAAGAAATTGATTTGACCAAAGAAGGACTTCAAATCACTTCTATTGATGGGCAGAGCCAACTTCTGTATTGCTTTCACCCTCTCTGAATCAATTTTTATACCATCTTTAGAGATGATATGCCTTAGCAATTTACCTTCTTCCACAAAGAACACAAACTTTTTAGGATTCAAGGATATACCATGTTGTCTGCATCTATTAAGCACCTTTCTAAGTCCCTTAAATGATGTTTTCTTCTCCTAGAGTAAATAGTCAAATCATCAAGATATATCACAATTATCTTGTCCCTCAAATTCTTAAAGGATGAGTTCGTTGCTCTTTGAAAAGTCACTCCTACATTAATCAAATCGAATGGCATTCGACTATAAGCGAAGGTGCACCAAGGAGTAATGAAGGTTGTTTTATGCTAGTCTTCTAGTGCAACATTGATTTGGTTGTACCCTAAATAGCCATCAAGCATTGACATGAGCTCAGATCTAGCAACCGTCTACAAAATATGATCCATAGTGGGAAGCGCATAGTTGTCTTTGAGGCTCGCTTGGTTCAGATTTTTGAAGTCCACGCAAATCCTTATTTCACTGTTTTTCTTTCTCATAGGGACAATGTTCGCTATCCACATTGAATGATGAATTGGGTATATTATGCGAGCCTTTAACATTTTCTCCACTTCTCTAAAAATAGCTTCAGATACTTTAGGATTATAACTTCTGAGTTTTTGCCTGAAAGTGGTTGCCTCTGGTTTCAAAGGTATATGATGAACGAACTCCCCATTTCTAAAATTCTTTAAGTCTTCATACCCCCAAGAAAAGACATCTTGATACTGAGTAAGAAGCTTAGTTGGCCTATCTTTCTCCCTCTCGAAACAAGTCTTACCAATAGAAATCCATCTAGGATCTTCTTCGGTTCCAATATTAATTTTATCATGTTCTCCTGCATTTTTATCAGAATCAATATTCCTTTTCAAGGCATTGTCATCCTTTCTTCCAAACATGTGTTCTAAAGAGATCAATCCCTTGGGAATCCGATTACCCTTGAGTTGAATGACTTCCCCAGATTCAGCTAGTTCTTCTTCTATTAGTTTACCCTCATGACCAGATCCTTCAAAGAAGGTATCAGAAAAGTTACCAACACATTCAATGAATTCTCTCAATTGCATATCATCATCAAAAACCTGCCAATGATTAACATTTTTTGGAACCCTAGGCCTATAGATCATCTCAATCTTGTAAGTATCATTTTTAAATTTTGGATGTGGTAACAATAGTGATGCTGAAATAGCTAAAGAATTAGCTTTAGTATTTTGGGAACAAGGTATGAATTCAATAGAAAAAGCTTCAAAGGACTCAATTTCATCCCAAACTAGGTTTCTATAATGCTTTAGCCTATCATTGTTAACAGAAAATTGCTTTTTACTTGCTTCACAATAAGTTCAACATCACCCTTCACTTTTAACTACTTAACTCCTTTTGCTTTGGCTTCTTGCAGACCTAGAAGAAGCACTTCATATTTCGTAGTATTATTGGTATTATGAAACTCTAATTTAAAAGAGAAAGGAAAAATGTCCCTGGAATGTGAAATGAGAACAACACCCATGCCTGAACCTAAATTTGAATAGCTTCCATCAAATTCTAGAGTCCATAGGGCTTCTTTAGAACTTACTTTCTCTTCTTCTTTACATGGTTCTTCAAGCAGAATAATATAATTTCCAAACTGACATTCCTCATTCAATATTTGTGCTTTGGGGTTATCTAAGAGTACTACTGTATATTTATTCTTTGCCTCGAGGTCCAGCTTTATTTTCTTCTTTCCTACTGGAATATAGGCTTCCAACCAATCCATTTTAATTTTCCCACCCATATCCTTACAGAAGGTTCTACTGAGCAGCATTCCATAGCTGGCTAGTATATCAGCTACAAGAATGGTAAGCTTTAATCTTTTTTCTAGACAAGCATAAAGGACAACATATAAATCTTTCACTTGACTGACTTGGGGCACTTGTTTTCCATCCATGGAATAGCAACACTCGAAATTTTTTGTGAGCTCCAGACTGAGAGCCTTTGCAACAACCTGGGGCATAATATTATTTGATGCTCCAGAATTAATGATGCAATTACTAAGCTTCTAGCCATTTAATAGCAATGATATATAAAACAGATTGGGCTTTTTCTCTTCTGTTTTTTTCTAAATAGAGTTAGCAGCTACCTCATGGTAAGAGGTGTTGTTAGTGCACCTTTCAGACACAAAAATAGGTTCATTAACAACCTTTGAGTTCTCAAAAACATCCTCGGCAAAATGGGCATTAGTGGTAGAACCTCCCTTTTCATATTGAACTAACTTGTCCAACTTCTTAGGATTAAGTCTCAAATACTTGGTTGGATAAATAGATATGGAAGAGGATTTGCAAAATTCAATGATATCAAAAGCTCAAGTACTAGCCATAGTTTCTATTCTGGACAAGATTCTTGGTTCTATAGTTTTTGCCGAATCAGCATGTATATGTTCCTTACCTTTAGAAGTCAATACATTTGGGCTAGTTCCTGGGTAAGATTTCTGATTTCTTTGTCCTCTAGTTATCACTGTGCAAGTAGGATCTTGAAGAGTTGTGAACATAGTACCTCCTCTTTCTGAATCAAATTCATACTGAAGAAAATAGGAACCTAAATTTTTGTTTTCTTCATTCTGATTTTTAGGTGTTTGCTCTGCTGCAAAGGAATTCTTTACTAATTGAATGCAATTGAGCCAATTAGGACAATCTTGTTCATCATGGTCTAAAGTCATATGGAAGGAGTACATTTCCTCTTTGGGAGCATCTTCAATTTGTAGTCCAGTTTGAGGAGCGGTCAATGTGGGATTCTTACCAAAGTTTTGAGATTGTTTCCATCTGTGAATGTCCTGATAAGGAGTCTGGTAAGGGCCATGAATTTTTCTTTGTTTTCTCTTCATCATTGCTACATCATTCATCAATTTCTATAGAACGGGATCAGTAGAATTAGAGGACAAAGCTATTCCTAGTGTTTGAACTTCTCGTTTCCATTTACTAGCATTGATAAATGCATCCTCTAATTAAATAGCCAATCTCTGGGTGGCAGCCAAATCATCACATGCATCCTTTATGAGATGAAAGCTTATGTTTGGATGAACAACATTTATAAAGAATGATTGTTGGTTCGATGCATTAGGTCTAGATGTAGTGGGGATTCTTTGAATCAATCTATTGAACTTGGCAATGAATTCCCTCATAGGTTCGTGCATCTCTTTTTTCATCTAACTAAGTTGGAAAAACAAAGAAATTTTGTTTTCAGGGGCCTTGAATCTATCTTCAAAAGCATTTTTCATATCATCCCAACTAGTGATGGAATGATGAGGCAAGTGGTTAAACCAATCTGCGGCGAAATCAGTCAATGTCCGCACAAACAATCTTGCAGCAACTTCTTGATTGGGAATACTTATAACAACACAAGCAGAATGAAAGGCACTTTAGTGATCATCTATTGAAATCTTTCCATCTCCACTAAACTTGGGTAAAATTTCAGTGGCTCCTTTGGGTAATGCTGCAGGATTTACACCCAAATTTAATGGCCCTATGTTTTGTCCCCATGGTTGGTTTACGACCATGTTTGGTGGTACAACTTGCAAAGGTTGGACAATTATAAAAGCAGGGACACGAGTATTCAATGGAAGCAAAGATTGCACTAATGGTGAAAGAGGAGATTGCTTCAGTGGTGAACTGGGTCTACTTTGGGATTTGATACTCTTCTTCTTAGGGTCGTTAAAATCTGGTAAGAGCTTTAGATTCTTCAATGGCTCAAAATTCTCATTAAGAATCCCCTTTTCTCTTTCCCCTCTTGTGTATCTACGGGTAGCCAGCTCTAACTCCTAGTTTGAAGTTCAAGGTCTTCCAGGTGCTTAAGCAAGTCTATTCACAATCGCTTCCTCTTGAACTTCTGGTACCCCTCTCAACAACTCAGCCCTTTCTTCTTCTCTTTCCAAAACACCCAATAATTATTGATATTGTTGGTTACTTCTACGCAATGCCCAACCAGTTGAATTCAAGTATGAGATTATGTCTTCTTGAGTATCTTCAAATCGAAGATTAGGTCGTAACATAGGGAAGACCTCATTATGTGGAAGAACCACTTTTATACATTATTTTTCAAAATTTAGGTTCTTTTTCAAAGGGACTCTCCCCAACAGAGTTGCCAAAAATCTATTAGTGAACAAATTGTCCTTTCAACTATTTTAATAAATTTACTCTATACTCAAGGTTTAGAAATTAAAAAATGTCCACAACAGTTGAGAAAATCTCATGCTATTTAATCTTCTCTCTGAATTTTTAAAGGTATAGCTCCCTTATGAAATTTTCAATGAATTCAAAATTATCTTTGCACTTTAACCAGAAAGTGCGTAAGGACCTCTCACTTACTCTTCGGTAGTGAGGTAAGAATCAATACAAACAACAAAAATAAACATCTATTGAACCATACTTCCATAAAACATCTACTTCAAAAGAATGAATAACACCATAAACTGATATCAATCATTCAAACATCTTAATTGAAATGAACTTACAGTAAGCACAACAATCAAATTCAAAAACAAAACATCCATATACTATCCTTTGATTACTGTATAAAAGTATATACTTATCAAAGTTTCTAGCTATCTATTTTCTAACTAGCTATTGCTAACCTCAAACTAGTTCAATGCCCCAACATTTATAGTTTTTCCATACAAATCCAAAAGGCAGCCATCAAAACCCAGCCATTTCAGTTAAAACAAGAAATAGTTACAAAACAAGAAAGTAGTTTAAAAATAAGCGCCAAAAGGTAACTGAAAGCAATAGTTTAGTTCAAGCATCATCATTAGTCTTTTCTTCATCTCCCACGATCTAACGTACGAACTTCCAACTCCTAAAAGTATTCATAAACTCGTGCATAGCGTCGTGAGAGTGTGGATTCTTTAGGCTCAGCAACTAAGTTCTACACGCATCCTTCTGCCATTTGAATTCCTTTATCTTTAAGCTCTAACGCGACATTAGGTTCTTGTTGAGACACAAAATTGATTCAATACTTGCCAATGCAGTGAAATCATTGGCACTTAGCAATTCACCATCCCTAATCTACTCCATGGCTTCATTGAAGCTCTTCATTAGTGTCATAGTGTCCATGTTCCTGTCGTCAAACTATAAGATCCCTGTGGGATTCACTTTCTTCATGTCCTTAAGGAGCTCTTCGTGCATTTTAGTAATCTTGCTTTCAATGCCCTGCACTTCTTTAATTATTTCTTTGTAAACTAACTCCTTCCAGCCCATGTTGTTCTTCATAATGAACAACATGTAGGGATCCACGTTTTTCATTGGGTTCTCATTCAGGAACTTGAGGACCCCGAACCTCTCAACTTCAACCACTTGAAAAACAATTGGTTGACATCGACCTAGCTCTGTTTCCCAAACTGGAACTAAAGTTTGGATCTCTCCCAGAAATGATTCTCCCTCAGCATAAACATTAGTAAATTCTAAAATAAATTTATTACCTTCTTTTATGATGATGCCCACCCAGTCCTTCACGACATCAGCTGACAACTTCCCTTTTTGCATCTGCTTCATCAATTGTTGACTTCCTACCAAATTAGGATCAAAGGGCTATGGAACTTGAACAATCGGCAATGTGCCAAGGTTCATTAAGGTATCGATATATGTAGCCATTGTCATTACCATGCCTTTTAGTTCCTTTTTCTCTTTGCTATCATTCTCAGATTGTGTCAACATATGATCAGCAAAGAATTTAAAGAAATGATTGCTGGTGCTCCTATTAATGGTCCCCAATTCAATAGAGGTAATTGTTGGAATGATATATGGAAATGATAAAGAATGTTCTCAATCATTATTTTGTCATTGATGTCAAACTTGCTACTTGCAGGAATGACAATTGCTTTAGTGATACAAATACTATCAATTAGTTGATTGACAAGGAGGAGGCAATCAATAAGATGTAACTAGAACACCTAGAGAAAGGTTGAAGTTATGATGTTGTAATGAAGTACAAGGATCAGCTAAGCCATTGATGAAAAAGTGTATTTGATGACATATTATAAGACACAGAGAATGGGCACACTAAATATATCAAAGGTGTAAGGCTTTAGCTAAGTCTTTTGTAAAGCCCAACTAAGTTCATAAGAAAGAAGGAGCCGAGCAAGCCAATAAGTGCCGAGTAAACTTCAAGTGCCGAGTAAACTCCAAGTGTCGAGTAAACTTCAAGTGCCGAGTAAACTTCAAGTGCCCAGTAACACAGAGATGCCGAGCACTAGTAAATCAATAATGCCGAGTTGCTGCATTATTTTGAAAATCGAAGATTCACCATATCTAAGCTGACAAGGTTGTTATCTAGAAGTTTGTGAATTAAATGGAAGATAAGAATGATGAGCTGGTGGCATAGAACACCATGTAGAACATTTTTAAGGTTACAACTGACGAAGTTTGTAGATGAGAACAAGATATGAGGTAGATACAATGTATCCTACCTAATCCATTTGAAACCCTAAAATTGGAGAGGGAGAATTGAGCGGCAAAGGGAAATTAGATCTCTGTTTAAGGAGTCATAAGTTCATAAAAAAAAAAAGAGAGAGAGGCGGTCAAGCATGAAAGCATGAAATGCTGAAGGAGGTGCTAAGGAGGAAAGAGAGCATAGTTACTCTATTTCAATAAGAAGACCCCAGATATGGATGCATTGGCATGATGAGTAAGAAGACTCAAGGAGACGAAGCTTGAGAAGAAGACAAGCAACCAGAGCAGAAGTGATTGAAGCCAAGCATAAGGATTGAACTGAAAGTGTGATCTGAAATTTGCAAAGTATGTTGTAAGTTATATCAGATCAAAAGGCCATTATTGTTACTTTCTAGCAATTGTAATAGTTAGTTTAAATCCTATGGACTTAGGTTGGTTTAATAGCCATGATATAAAACCTTTAACAGGATGACATTCCAAGTGAATGTTCTAAAGTCCTTTAACCAGGCCCATTCCTAACAGTTTGGTGAAATCCTCTAACAAGGTCACATTTAACAGTGTGTTGTAAGCCTTTAACAGGACAGGCTTTTAACAGGGCATCACTTCAGAAGAGTGAGAATCAAGTAGCATGTTACTAGTGGTTTTTCCCAAGTTGGGTTTCCACGTAAATCATTGTGTCATGTGTTGATCTTGCATGTTTTATCTTTGCATGTTGATTTACTGTAATTTGCTAATATGGTTGATTTAAGTTTGGATGGATGAAAAGTGTATGGATTCAATAAAAGTAGAGAAAAAGTTTTATTAGGGCATTTGGACCTTGGATAACTGATTCACCCCCCCACCCCCCACCCCCCCTCTCAGTTATTCTCAAGAATTCTAACAATTGGTATCAGAGCGAGACTGTTGATTCAGTTTAAAGGGACTATAAGCAGAAAAGATCAAAATGCCAAAGAGAGAAGTTCCCAAGCTCAACAAAGACAACTTTGTTGCATGGCAAAGCTTGATGAAGCTACATCTTGGATCCATAGGAGATTATGCCCAAAATTTAATTGTTACTGAACATGTTGATCCTACAGGTACTCTTATTGCAGAAGACATGAAAAACAAGCAAGAACACAATTAGACAATGCTGGAAATTGCCTCTGCACTCAACTATGCTGAATTTGATGATATCAAAGGATGTGATACTGCATTCAAAACATGGAGAGCCCTAACAGACATCTATGGAGGAGATCAAAATGTACAAAGATAAAAAAGAGAAAGTCTCAGAGGAAAGTTTGATGATATGAAAATGGAGGAAAATGAGAATGCTGCTCAATATGGTGCAAGAATAAAGGAAGTGGTAAGTGCAATAAGATGTTTGAGTGGTCAATTGGATGAAGATACTATTAGTAGTAAGTTCTTAAGAACCTTGCTCCCTATCTATGCTATTAGAGTATCAGCAATACAAAAGCAAAGATGTATACCAGAAAACAATCTAAGTTTTGAAGGTATAATAGGTAGACTCACTGCATTTGAGCTATCTAATTTTGACAACTACAGACCAGAGAATGTTGAATCTGCCTTTAAGGCCAAGTTATCACTAAAAGATACTAAATAGGTGAAATCAAAGAAAGGAAGAAAAATGAAGTATGTATCCAGTGACAGTAGCACTGATGAGGAAGATGTGGAACAATTGGAAGCATTGCTTGCTAGAAGATTTCACAGGGGTAAAGGAAAATTCAAAGGTTAAATGCCTATCATTTGTTTCAATTGCAATGAAGTAGGTCATATTGCTGCTAGGTGTACACAGAAAAAGGATTACAAGGAAGGCAACAAAAACAAATTCAGAAGAGATGATGACAAGAGAGATTACAAAGAAAAAGGTAAGAAATGTTACATTGTTGAAGAAAATTTTGATGACAATGATGATGAAGTTGTTTATGTAGCCATGAAGGACCAATCTGATGAAGAAGAGCCCATAGCACTGGTAACATGTATGAACAAGAATGACAGGTGGATCATAGACAGTGGATGCTCACATCACATGACAGGAGACAAAAGTAAGTTTGTTAACTTTACTTAGTATGATAGAAATAGTGTTAGATTTGGTAATGATGCTCCATGTCAAATCAAAGGAAAAGGTTTCATTAAGCTCATAAAAAAATTTTCATATGATAATGCATATTATGTTGAAGGATTAAACTACAATTTGCTGAGTGTCTCACAGTTAGGCAATATAGGATGCAAAGTAGAATTTGGAAACAAAACTGCAAAAATCTATAATACTGACGATAAACTGATAGGAAAAGGAGATCAAACAAAGAGTAATCTGTTTTACCTTGATATGGATGATGTTTCTTGTTTTATTGCAAAATTTGACAATGAATGGTTGTGGCATAGAAGATTATGTCATGTCAACTTCGACAATCTAGTCAACATTAGTAAAATGAAGAAAGTCAGAGGTTTACCAAAATTGAAGAAGCCTGATAATATCATGTGCAAACAATATCAGCTAGGAAAGATGACAAAGTCAAGTTTCAAAAGCAAAAACTATACATCTAAAGTGATACTTGAGTTAGTTCATACTGACTTATGTGGTCCAATGGAAGTACAAAGCTATAGAGGAGATAAATACATAATGTTGTTTGTTGATGACTATTCCAGGATGATGACTATTATGTTTTTAAAACAAAAAAATGATGCTTTTCAAATGTTTAAGTGGTATATGGCTGGAGTTGAAAAGGAAACAGGAAAAAGCTTGAAATGCCTAAGATCAGACAAAGGTGGTGAATTCACATCAAATGAATTCGAGATATTCTGTAATGATAAAGGAATCAAAAGACAAACGCCAGCTCCTAGAACTCCCCCACAGAATGGAATTGCTGAAAGAAGAAACAGATCTATGATTGACTATGCCAGAACACTAATGATGGAAAAGACTGTTGCTCTAAAATATTGGAGAGAAGTTGTAAGTGTAGCTGTTCATACACTGAACCGAGTACAAGTCAAGAAAGGTACAAATATAACACCTTTTGAATTATGGTATGGTCACTCACCCAATGTAAAACATTTCAAAGTGTTTGGTTGCAAATGCTTTATCCTTAAAGATGCTAGAAATGAAAAATTTGATGCAAAAAGTGATGAAGGCATATTTCTTGGTTACTCCACTAGAAGTGAGGCATATAAGTGTTTGAATACTAACACTAACAAAATTGTGGAAAGTGCAAATGTAAACTTTGATGAGCACACAGAAGTCCAAGCTGAAGAACCAAAGAGAATGGAAGAGTACAGAACCTTTGTGTATTCTTATGAAGGAATGATTGTTGATGAGGATGATGTTAATCAAATTGAAACTCAACAACAAGTTTTAGTCTCAGCCGAGTCCCAACTAGTGAATGTCGAGTTGCATTCAGAAGCCGAGTTGCAGAATGAAGAAAATGCACAATCTGATTTTGAAGATAGTACACATGATGAAGAACAACCTGACAACGAAGTACATAGTGATCCTAAATCTGAAAGATCAAACATGGAAACAAGGACAGAGCCAAAATTATCCAAATATGTAAAAAGACATCACCTTGCTAAACAGATAATTTGTGACAAAGATGCAAGACCAATGACAAAGAATAGACTAAGACATGAATCATGTCTGATCAACAAATCTGAACCCAAGACAATATACGGTGCATTACAAGATGATGACTAGTATAAAGCCATGGAAGAAGAAATTGATCAAATAAAGAAAAAAAAAACTTGGAGTTTGGTTCCCAGACCAGTTTGACAAGAATGTGATTGGCACCAAGTGGGTATTCAGAAACAAGCTAGATGAGAATGGTGAGATTACTAGAAACAAAGCTAAATTAGTATGCAAGGGTTATGCTCAAGAAGAAGGAATAGACTATGGGGAAACATTTGGTCCTGTTGCTAGAATGGAAGGAGTAAGAACCTTGCTTGCATATGCTGCCTACAAAGATTTTAAAGTCTATCAGATGGATGTAAAATCTTCTTTTTTAAATGGTATACTAGAAGAAGAAGTCTACATTGAACAACCAGAAGGATTTGTTGATGAAAACAATAGGGATATGGTGTGTAAGCTACATAAAGCACTCTATGGTTTGAAACACACACCTAGAGCATGGTATGAGAGACTTCACAAGTATCTAGTGCAAATTGGATTTGAAAGAACTGATGATAACAGCAACATGTACATCAAAGCAGAAGAAGGTAAAGACATTATTGTATCTAAAATCTTTGTGGATGACATAGTATTTGGTGGTAAGGAAGTACTTTGCAAAAGCTTTGCTGACAAAATGAAACATGAATTTGAGATGTCTATGTTTGGAGAAATCAAATTTTTTGTTGGATTGCAAGTACATCAACTCAAACATAGTATATTTGTTACACAATCAAAGTACATCAAAGAGATTCTTAAAACGTTTGGATTGGAGGAATCCAAACCAGTCAACACACCGATGGCAACAAGAAATAAGCTGTCCAAAAATGATGAATCAGCTGAAGTCAATCAAACAATGTACAGATCCATGATTGGAAAACTACAATATGTTGTACATAGTAGACCAGACATAGCATTAGCAGTTGGAATAGTAGCTAGACTCTCTGCTAATCCTAAAGAAAATCATCTCATAGTAGTAAAAAGAATAATGAGATATCTTAAAGGAACTAATAACTTTGGTCTATACTACAAAAAGAATGAAAAATTTGAGCTCAATGCATATACAGATGCAAAATGGGGAGGCAACATTGATGATAGAAAAAGCACAAGTGGAGGTACATTATTTTTAGGCAAAAGGCTAGTTACCTGGACTAGCAAGAAACAAACATGTACATCCCAGTCCACTGCAGAGTCAGAATATGTAGCAGCTGCAGTCAATTGCACAAACATTGTGTGGCTCACACATCTATTGAATAGAATGAAAGAAGAGGTAACAAAACCTGTGATATTGTATTGTGATAATACAAGTGCTATAAACATATCCAAAAATCCAGTAATGCATGCAAAAACCAAGCATATCGCAATCAAGTATCATTATGTCAAAGAATTGGTAGAAGACAAACAAGTGAAGTTGGAATACATTCACACAAAGGAACAAACTGCAGATATCTTCATCAAACCATTGCCCAAGGATGCTTATGAATATCTTAGAGGCAAGTTGGGGGTAATACCCCTAACTCAAGAAGTTTAAAGGAACAAGGATGCTGCCCTGCATCAACAGAAACAAATCATTAAAATATCAACAAATTGATGCAGAGGATAACAGCAGGAGCAGAAAACTCCAAATCAGTCACAAGCATGGTGACAGAGGGAGAAAACAACAAGAAGTCAAAGCTCATATTTTGCATGATAAAGATGCTACATCTTTGGCATTTATGTCAAAGAGGGAGAAATGTGAAACCTGATCAATACAAAGCAAGAGGGAGATATATAAGATGCAGCAGCAAAGAAAGGTAGCAGACAATGTATACAATCTTGATGGTAACTAAGTTGAGCACTTGATTAGTTTGGTTTGCCATCAATGCCAAAGAGGGAGATTGTTGGAATGATATATGGAAATGATAAAGAATGTTCTCAATCATTGTTTTGTCATTGATGTCAAACTTGCTACTTGTAGGAATGACAATTGCTTTAGTGATCCAAATACTATCAATTAGTTGATTGACAAGGAGGAGGCAATCAATAAGATGTAACTAGAACACCTAAAGAAAGGTTGAAGTTATGATGTTGTAATGAAGTACAAGGATCAGCTAAGCCATTGATGAAAAAGTGTATTTGATGACATATTATAAGACACAGAGAATGGGCACACTAAAATATATCAAAGGTGTAAGGCTTTAGCTAAGTCTTTTGTAAAGCCCAACTAAGTTCATAAGAAAGAAGGAGCCGAGCAAGCCAATAGGTGCCGAGTAAACTTCAAGTGCCGAGTAACACAGAAATGCCGAGCACCAATAAAACCAATAGTGTCGAGTAACACAGAGATGCCGAGCTCCAGTAAATCAATAATGCCGAGTTGCTACATTATTTTGAAAATCGAAGATTCGCCAGATCTAAGTCGACAAGGTTGTTATCTAGAAGTTTGTGAATTAAATGGAAGATAAGAATGATGAGCTGGTGGCACAGAGCACCATGTAGAACATTTTTAAGGTTACAACTGACGAATTTTGTAGACGGGAACAAGATATGAGGTAGATACAATGTATCCTACCTAATCCATTTGAAACCCTAAAATTGGAGAGGGAGAATTGAGTGGCAAAGGGAAATTAGATCTCTATTTAAGGAGTCATAAGTTCATAAAAAAAAGAGAGAGAGAGGCGGTCAAGCATGAAAGCATGAAATGCTGAAGGAGGTGCTAAGGAGGAAAGAGAGCATAGTTACTCTATTTCAATAAGAAGACCCCAGATATGGATGCATTGGCATGATGAGTAAGAAGACTCAAGGAGACGAAGCTTGAGAAGAAGACAAGCAACCAGAGCAAAAGTGATTGAAGCCAAGCATAAGGATTGAACTGAAAGTGTGATCTGAAATCTACAAAGTATGTTGTAAGTTATATCAGATCAAAAGGCCATTATTGTTACTTTCTAGCAATTGTAACAGTTAGTTCAAATCCTATAGACTTAGGTTGGTTTAATAGCCATGAGATAAAACCTTTAATAGGGTGACATTCCAAGTGAATGTTCTAAAGTCCTTTAACCAGGCTCATTCCTAACAGTTTGGTGAAATCCTCTAACAAGGTCACATTTAACAGTGTGTTGTAAGCCTTTAACAGGGCAGGCTTTTAACAGGGCATCACTTTAGAAGAGTGAGAATCAAGTAGCATGTTACTAGTGGTTTTTCCCAAATTGGGTTTCCACATAAATCATTGTGTCATGTGTTGATCTTGCATGTTTTATCTTTGCATGTTGATTTACTGTAACTTGCTAATATGGTTGATTTAAGTTTGGATGGATGAAAAGTGTATGGATTCAATAAAAGTAGAGAAAAAGTTTTATTAGGGCATTTGGACCTTGGATAACTGATTCACCCCCCCCCCCCCCCCCCCCCCCTCAGTTATTCTCAAGAATTCTAACAGTAACTTTGAAACCTTCATCATCAATATCCCCGAACTCCTTCATTTGCTTGTAGGTAGCTATTTTAGCAGTGATTTTTCTTGTTACTGGGTCTTTGGTAAGGTGAGCATCTGTCTTCAACTTCTTTACCTTTGAACCCCTAGTCGCATATTTAGTGACGATTTCTTTCACCAGTGTGGACATTGGTTGCAAATTCCTTTTCTTATTGATTGTGTTAGATAGCTAGGAAGGAATAGCAGGGCTCATGGACATCGCCTAGGCATCTCTAGTAGGAGTTAGGAATCTAGGCTGATCTACCTTAGGAGCCTCGATGAACTGAACACCGCCATCCACACCATCTGAGAAATCAAGGCCGTCATTCAAATCTTGCCCCTAAGTCAACATTCTCTCCTTCTAAGATTTATGTTACTTCAGGGCTTCAAACCTAGAATGAGATCTAGTCCTTGGAGCTGTAGTTTGCAAATGAAGGGGCATCTTCTTCTATTTACCCTGAGCCAATATACTACCTACAATAGGAGAAATTGGGACGTCAGATGAAGATGGTTCAGAAAAAGAAACCACCCCTGAAGAGGGTTCATTGATAATTCCTTTGCTCTTTTTCTTTAACCAATCATCTATGAAGGTAAGTATAAATCTAGATCTTAGATTGATATCATCTTCTTCATCCTTATTCGAGTCAACTACCAAAGACTTCAATTCACTAGATTCTTCCTAGCCAAGTTCAATTATATCTGAGCCATCCTCAACCACTCCCTCTGTTTTGAACTTCAACCTGAAGGAATTAATTTGTTGCAAAGTCAACCTTGAATGATCTTTTCTCAGAACTTCTCCTTCATCCCTACAATCTTGCCATAGATCTTCCAACTGTAGAGTTGTCGACGTGTGAACTTCAAGATCGAGAATCTGGACTGCATACCCTTTACTATTGAAACTCCTTTTGCTATGGTAAGAGCCAAAATTGAACCCAAGCAAATTATCCCCAATGATAAAAGTGTTGGTCATGCTTCTACAAACCAACAAACCCAGCTTGATAGGAAAAGTTATTTCCCAATCCTCTTGTGGTAAATTATCCTTTACAATAGAGAATAGTCGCCTACAAATCTCAGCTATGACAAAGCAATCCAGGGCATATCGAGGAATTTTTACAGGTCCCTCTTCGAATCTACCTATTCTTAAGTAAGTGAACTTGGAAAACTGTATAAAATTACTTCCATATTGTTGAAATAACCTTTGAACTTCGGGAGACAATCTAGGCATTGGTGTTTTCTTCAAAGCCATATGCACATTTTCAATCAACACATCATGAACCTTCCTAAAGTTCTCCAGTACTTTATTCTTTTGCAACACTGTTATTTCTTCACTCTAGACTCCGTGAGGAAGAGGGGTAAGGTCACAAACACAGGCAATACAATAAGTCAAGTAGGAAGCTATATAGAAATTTTCCCTAGACTCCTTGGCATGCTTAAGCTGCATCCTTAATGAACTAGCAATAATCTCCGCCCAATCCATCCATTGTTCTCCCTTCAAAATAATTTCTATATATCTGTACATCGATTCCTCAAAGAGGAGAACATCAACAAAACCTTTGACTCTATGCAATAACACCACAAGGTCATGGATATGAGGTTTAAGGTGATCTTTTGTGATGACCTTGGGTAGTCTAGAACCTCCGCCATACATGGTCTTGGTCCATTTCCTAGCTAGGGTATTGTGAAATTGGTTTGGGGTTTCTTGATATTCAGCCTAGGCTTGAACAAGGGAAAATGTAGCAAAGGTACTTTCTAGCAAACACAGTACAAAGGTAATAGTGTCTCTTGAAATGGAAAGTATCATGTTGCCATTTTTACTTACAATACTCTTACTTGTAACATTGTAGTAATCAATACAAACTTGAAGAAGTTCAGTACTCACAAAGGTTGGGGGAAAAGCAGCAGCCTTAATTAACCCACTATTTAGGACTTCCATACACCCATTCACCTCATTAGCATATTCTAGAAAATTTGCCTATAAATTCTCCAACTTAACTCCCTCCAAATTCATATCACAAATGACTCGCTTTCTACATTCTAAACTTGAGACATTACCAAAGAAATGCAATACAAACCTCATTCTTAATGAAATGACAAGGCTTCAAATAGATAATGTTGGAAAATATAGAGATTTGTAGAACAAAACAATAATTGCTAAGTTCTCACTTGTATTCTGCTGAAAAATCAACGATTTTCTCGATGTCCCTTAACAACTTCTTCTCCACACTTTCAATTCTTCACATGACAAACAGAAAAAGAAAGCCAAGCAAGTTTTAAAGGGAAAGTATTTATGTGAGGAAGTACAGGCTTATTATAGGGCATTAATGACACATCACTCCTTGTTAAAGTTCACACATTCGAAAGCCTTGTTTGATAAACTTTCCATTTAATGATTTCCTTTTTGGATGTATGGGTAATGATTAGTTTTAATGTGACATCCAATCTCTTTTTCAGCTGAAGACTTCTCACTTTCCCCATAATGATGACTTTCACATTGGGAACAAAAATGTCCTTTTATTCATTATTCTCTAACATGACCATCAATTGCCTTGCGGGATGACGACGTGTCGTACACCAAGATTTAATATTGCCAAAACACCTCCACCGTTGAATAATTTTGAACTACTTTGAACTAAGGTCAGAAGTGGTTCAAAGCGATTCAAAAAAAAA
Source organism: Cupressus sempervirens (assembly GCA_028749045.1). NCBI lineage: Eukaryota > Viridiplantae > Streptophyta > Pinopsida > Cupressales > Cupressaceae > Cupressus > Cupressus sempervirens. The sequence continues at coordinate 759,609,302 of CM053789.1, read as the reverse complement.
CTCTACCAAGTTGACGCATATTGCTTGCCAAAAAAACCGTTAGTACAAAACCTTTGTTTGAACTACTTTGAACGACTTTGAACCGAGGTTCAAAGTGGTTCAAAGTGGTTCGAGGGAAGAGATATCAACTGGGGACAAAAGGGACTTCAAATAATCACTTCAGGAGATGGTGAATACGTGAAGCCACAAGGGAAAGACTTCAACAAACAGATAGGAAAAAATTGAACGAAAGACCTTTGAAAAATGGTGACTCAAAGAACTACTAACAATATGACACAAGATATTTGGTTACCCAGAAACCCTCTAATGAGAAGGTAAAACTAGGATGGGGATGACACCCACAAATCTTCACTATTGTAGATGTAAAGTGTATCTAGTGAAGGTTACAATTGTTTGATCATAAACTATGATCCACCTTGTGAAGGGTCTGCCTTGTTAAAGACTTACAAAATACTATTAGATATTACCCTGTTAAAGGATTTCAACACCTTGTTAGTAAGTGTGTCTAGTTAAAGGACTTCAACTTACAATGAAGTAAGCACCCTGTTAAAGGATTTACAAAAGCTTTCTAGGCTATTCAGCTAAGAGATTTTCACTGATTCACCTACTAGAATGTCTCAGCCTTGATCATTTGGTTAACATCTCTTGGCTAGATATTAGTTCAACTCTTTCCTAATGTATACTTGATCCTCCCTGATCAGATGTATCACTTTTGTCCTCTCTACTATCCTCTGTTCTCTCTAATTGATTCTGCAATTCATATCTCAATCACAAATCCTTAGTCACCATGATGCTCTGTCTGTGCATGCAAACTTCTCTCTTCGCTACTTAAACTCTTTAGGTTTTTTCCTCCTTAAGAAGACCTAGGTGACTTAGGGTTAGGTAGGAATCAATGATTGTGTTTCACTCATTTTGCCGCTTAAAATATTCCTCAATCTGATTAGTTGAATGTATTGCATAGGGATTCTCAATATAGGTTTGTTCTTATCATCTACAATCGTAAAACATAAGTTGGCTGAAAAATGATTTACATAGGAGTTTGTGCCAGTACAAACAACTATGTCCAAAACTATTTACTCGGCACTTGAAGCCTTTGTTAATGTTTGGTAGCTTCAGTCGGCTAAACCTATGAGACTAGTATAAATATACATATATTCATATTATATATATAAGTGTCATATATATATATATATATATATATATATATATATATATTTGATATATGAGATATTATATATTTGTTATTTTATAATTATAATGGATAGACATGTCTCATGAGAAGCCATGTCTCTCCATGTGTCATTTGCAATACATATAAGAGGAGATTGATGCATTTGAGAAGCATATGCCAATACAGGCAATGCAATTACATCTGCAAGCAATCCATGAAAACTAACATGGTATCAGAGCCTTACTTGCAGATGTAAATTAGAATGAAGGAGTTGACAGTGACTATCCAAATTGATGAACAAAGGGTGATTTGTTAATTCAGCAAAATGACTAGTTGGCAAACAAAACATTGATTCACTGTTTGGTGTGAATTTTGAAAAGATACAATAAGGAATTAATAGGATTTGATAAAGACGTATACTTGAAGTCTTAAAAGTATTTCCAAATGCACATTCAAGATTGTGAGTTATATGCATGGCTTGGTTGTTGTCAAAGATTGATATAGACTAGAACAATCCTCTTCCACCATTATCGAGGCTACTTGTGCCTACATATATACGCTATGAAAGTCTTTGGTTATATTAATTTACAGCTAACGATTGTGATAACTTAGAAATGATGGAGTCATTACCAAAGGCTAGAACACAACAGTCTTTAAATGTTCTAATAGGACGAAATTTATAATAGCAATACATAAACACCATACCCTATCGTACATAGAGCATATGTAAGGGGAATACATAAAGTATAAGTCCATGCAGGACCAGGTCAACCACACCACGTTAGTGAGGTACCGCCAAAAAAGATAAATACGAAGTGCCACCTATTTATGAGAGCCGAAAACATATTGCAAAGTGGAATGAGTTAAAGCGATCTAGTTTTGGAAATTAATGAAAAGGCCACTCTAATTTATATTCAATGATTAACGTATTCCAAGTGTTGTCAAAATGCAGAGGAGGTTGTGTAGGTATTAAAAAAGTGGTAATGAAAAGTCAACAAACACAAAGTGTTGTACTACTGCCACGTATACAAAGGGACCCACCATGTAGGTAAAGTGATGAACAAGGAAGATTTTATAATAATAAACAAGGTATCTCACATAACATGAACATCAAGGAAATATTCTACTATTCTCTCCAAACAAGGTACAAGGTATGTGGAATTATGTGAATCTTTATCATTATTTAATAATCTAAAATTGATAGTAATATTGTGAACTTCTAATATTCCCATGAGGAATATAAATGGAATGAAACTAAAATATGATTATAAGTATTGGATAAAGTTAATAATAAATAATAATATCATCTTGAAAGAGCAATTATCTTATTCTAATGGAACAACATTACACTATTATGATTATTATGAATATCTAATTATTCATCATATTCTTATTATTGAATATTGTATCAATCTTTGTTTTTGTATACTAAAAGAGCTAGTTACCTTGATCTTTCCTCCCAGAATATTATTGCTGGAAAAGGGAGATTGATTTCAGACTCAGAGGGAGTTTGACAACTTCAAAAGTAACATTGGATGAACAATTATGAAGATTGATATTGAGAGAAAGTCTAAAAGTCCATGTGTGTGACTACATGGTTTTAATGGGCCTGCCCCCTATGTACATCATGAGGAAGTGACAACTTTCAAATGATCATCACTTGTATTTGCAAAAGTTATTGAAAGGTGACAATCTTTCAATAACTTAATCTGTTATGATGGATATCTTACGATGTTTATGTAGATCATGATAGATTATACTTTTCATGGTGGATGTTCATATGGTAAGCATTATGAGAATGTGTGTACACATACCTTATGAACATTTTGAGCACATGGTGAATGTTATTCAAATCGATGTTCAGGAGGCCATTACACAGAGTACTTGGTGAATATCAAATGAGTTGACATTCTTGAGGCCATTACTCATAGTACTTGGTGAATATCTTTCTACTCGACATTCAGGAGGCCATTGCTCAAAGAGTACATGGTGACTGTCAAACGAGTTGACATTTAGGAGACATTTACTCCCAATATCTATATATTACATTGAGGTAATATATGGTCGTATGTTTATCCTCCCTAGCTAAGAGGGAGTATTAATGTTTGGTAGCTTCAGTTGGTTAAGCCTATGAGACTAGTATAAATATACATATATACATATTACATATATGTGTCATATATATATATATATATATATATATATATAAAAGATATTATATATATTTGTTATTTTGTAATTATAATGGATAGACATGTCTTATGAGAAGACATGTCTCTCCATGTGTCATTTGCAATACATATAAGAGGAGATTGATGCATTTGAAAAGCATATACCAATATAGGCAATGCAATTACATCTGCAAGTGATCCATGAAAACTAACAGCGTATGATGCTCGACATCCACTATATCTTCAATGTTGTAACTCGCCTCTAAATGACTCAGTATCCACTGCTCACTGGACATCTGAATCACTCGGCATATACTAGCTTACTCGGCATTGGAGTGACTTGGTACTAACTGTCTACTCGACACATACTAGTGCTCGACACATACTATACATATTGCTTGGCATGCACTACTTAGTCAGCATGCACTTTGTAAATATGACTAAGCGTGTAGTCACTCATATGTCAAAACCAATTTGAGATTAACATTTTGGATGTTTGCCAGAGGCTTGGGGGTTTTTTTTCTATGATGATGTTATGGTTATTATTTGGTCACGATATTTTATACCTGACCATGGTGATGTGTCATGTTTTTTCTATGATGAGTTTTGATCAATGTTTGTTAGTGCTTTCCAGTTGCTTGTATAGAATTAAGGTGATTATTATAATTTTCCTAGTGTAACCTTTGAGTTTCGATTATTTGTCTTTTGATGCATCTAGTTGCTTGTATAGGAATGAGGTGATTATTATGATTGGTCTTTAGGTGCTTTCTAATTGCTTGTAAATCGCTAACATGAATACTATGTTTTATCTATTGGTGTGTTCCAGTTTCTTGTAAAGGACTAACGTGAAAATTATGACTTTATGAGTTGTACTTTTTTATGAGCTTAGGGTAGGTAATCTATTTGTACGTTGGGAAGTGGCTTGTAATGTAGGTCAGAGCCCTAAAGAGACAGCCTGGGTAACCCATTGTAAGTTGTTTTAATAAGTGAAAATATTTCATTAAATGAAAGTAAAATAAATTAATAAGAGTCAATTTTTTCCTCGCCCATGCCTTGAGTGCTAGTATAGGCTAGGATGGGAGTAGAGAGGATGCTTGGTTACAACCTTACTTTGTTAGTGTCTTGTTTATACAAAAAGATATTGATATCACATAGAGACAATAGGGGGCTAGAGTCTAGAGAGGTTGCCAAGGTAACCTTAGAGTTGGCACATGTGATGACACTTGCCCACTTGCATAGTAGATTTCCTACGTGTCTTTGTTGCCTCTGGACTTAGATGTCATTTGTGTCTTGGTATCCTGTGAGATAGATTGCTATAAGGTTTTCCTTGACCTTGATGTTTTTTTGAAAAAAAGAGGGGTAAAAACTTTATTGAAACTTAGAACAAAGCAGTACAAAACAAGATAGGGCCAAAGCCCCAAAAGAAACAAAAGCCTACATCATCTCTCTCTGACTCCATTGATATCCTCTGTCAAAATCCTCTCCAATTCCTGACATAATTCCCCTGGTAATTGCTCCCACTCATCAATCCTCCAACCATCGAAGTTCCCAGAAGCCCATTTAGCCAAACTATCCGCCGCACTATTCCACTCCCTTGGGATATGGGAGTATGACACTGAATCCATCATAGCACTAATCTGTAAGATCTGTTGCACTATTAAAGACAATTGCCAACTAACATTCAAACTCTTCCTCTCAAGGAGAAGATTCACCAAAACCTGAGAATCAGATTCGCAAATCACCTTACGCCACCCAAGGGCATACGCCCGCTTCAAAGCATAAAGAATAGCCAAACCTTCCATACTGTTAACAGTCTGCATTCCTTTATTGACTGAGAAAATAAAAGCCACCAAACCAGAAGAATCCCTACCAATCCCACCTATTCCAGCCGGCCCCGGATTTCCCCTGGACGAACCATCAGTATTAATTTTGAGAATGCCAGTAGGAGGAGCCATCCATTTCCCCATCCTTTGCACTTTTTGCTTCGTTTTTCTACCCCTCCTAACACAGGAAGACACTGGAGATATTCCTTTTATTCCGAGCCTATCAACCATCGCAGCATCATCACACTTAAGTGGCAACATTATCTCACTCTTAGCCAAGACTGTTTCCTGAATCATTCCCAAAATTCTATTCCAAACTTGATGAATTTCCAAAGTTTCTCCCCGGAAAATTCTACGATTACGTTCCAGCCAGACTTGCCATAGCAAAAAGATAGGCCCAGCGTACCAAACCTCTTGCAGGAAGGGGGCCATAGAAGGAGGCCTCCCCAAACTCATCCAAAAATCTGCCAGGGAGGAGGCATGAATGCACAGGTGTTTCCAAACATTCCACCAAAGATGCCATAACTGCAGGGTGAAAGAGCACCGGAAGAACAAATGAGAAGAGTCTTCCTCCTCGCTACTGCAAAGGACACATCTCGAAGGGCCTGAGAAACCCCTTTTGCGAATATTGTCCCAGGTCAGGCATCTGTTCTGGACCAGAGTCCAAATGAAACAGTTACATTTAGGCCAAGAAAACCTACTCCAAGCTTTCTTCCACCATGGAACCTCCTCCCCCACCAGCTGTTGGGAGAGCAACTCCTGATACCCGGAGGAAACAGTATAAGCACCCTTGGGATTAGGGGACCAAGCCAACACATCATCTCCCATCAGAGCACTACAACTTCTCCTAGAAAGAATGTACAGGAGCTCAGCACGCTCCACTTCAAAACCAGGAATAGGCCATTCCCTGGGGTTCTTCCAACTTGCCTCCACCAGTTGGCCATGAAGGGAAAAAGACTTAAAGTCTCGCACCCTTGACCAACCAGCATCACAAAATCTCTGAGCCAAAATGTGCAAATGAGGATATTGAGTGACAATGGGAGGATAACCATCCCAAGCATCATACCAGAACTGTGCCTCTGAGCCACCTTTGCAAATCCAAAATAAGCCACCCTTAATAAGAGCAGCTCCTCTCTTGAGAGTATTCCAAATCATCGAACCTTTCCCACCCAAACTATACCGTGGGATATCTTTTTGAGGGATACCAGGAAGATACTTCTGAGTCAAAATTCTGGCCCAAACCTGGTCTTGTTCCACACACCAACGCCAATATAATTTGGCAGCCAAGGCAGTACCAGTAAGCAGCGATTGTCGTAAACCAAGACCACCAAATTGTTTTGGTCTACAGACAACCTCCCATCTAACAAGGCTCCATTTAGTCGAAGATAAATTACCAGCCCACAAAAATTGTCTTGCAAGGGAGTCCAAGTCCTTGACAAAGCTCATCGGTGCCACCTGAACCATACTCCTATAAAGCGGAAGAGCCTGAATCACAGATTGAAGAAGCTGGACCCGACCAGCAAAGGAAAGCCAGCGGTGGGTCCAATGAGTAACTTTGACACGGAACTTGTCCAAAATATCCTGCCAGGATTCTCGAGACTACCTACCACTTGAGATCGGAATGCCAAGGTAGAGCAAAGGAAGACTTCCGATTTGGAATCTAAGAATACGAGTGATTCGCCTTTGGATAGAAAGCGGAGTGTTGAAGAAAAAAATGGATGATTTTCCTTCATTAATCAACTGTCCTGAAGCGGCCAGATAAACATCCAAAACCTTACGAATATTAGAAGCTTCACAGATGGTAGCCATGCCCATCAAAGTTGTATCATCCACAAACTGTAGGTGAGATTGCACAGGAAGACTTCCTCCCCATTGCCATCCCTGAAGGATGCCCCTTTCAACATTCTTTTTTATCAAACGACCCAAACCTTCAGCCAAAAGAAGAAACAAATAGGGAGAAAGGGGGTCACCTTGCCGTAATCCCCGAGAAGCAACAAAAAGATCAGAGTGTTCTCCATTAATCAAGACTGAAAAAGAGGTTGAATTCACACAACTCATAACCCACTGGATCCATTCCTCCGCAAAACCAAAAGCTCTCAAAACTTTTTGGAGAAATGACCAACGGACTCTATCATATGCCTTAGCCATATCCAGCTTAATGAACATTGCCTTATCTTTAGATTTGGCCATGGAATGAATAGTCTCAGTTGCCACGACCACACCATCCAATATCTGGCGGCCCGTCACAAATCCACTTTGTTCCTCAGAAATTAACAAGGGAAGCCACTTTTTTAATCTGTCGGCGATCAGCTTAGATATGATTTTATAAACAACATTGCAAAGGGAGATAGGGCGGAATTGACTTAACCGGTCAGCCCTTTCCCCTTTGGGAATGAGAGCAAGGAAGGTAGAGTTCAGGGCCCGAAGCATTTGCTTGTTCGTCTGAGATTCTTGAACAACTGCCAATAAATCTAACTTGATGATATCCCAAAATTCTTGGAAGAATTCAATCGGAAAGCCATCAGGACCCGGAGCTTTCCCTTTCTTCATCTGGAAAACAGTCCTCTCTAACTCCTCCAAAGATATGGCACTCATAAGATGCTCTTTCATTTCCAAAGAGACTAGAGAAGGGATACAAGAAAGGACTTGTGCCTCCTCAACTGAGACCCCCAGCTGTTCCTCCCTAAATAAAGAAGCAAAATATTGCACAGCTTCGCTGAAAATATCTTGAGATGAAGAGAGAACCTCACCACTATCAGTCACCAAAGTAGATATGAAATTACCATGACGCCTGGCCCTCACAGAATTGAAGAAGAAAGCAGTATTCTTATCACCTGCTTGAAGCCAGTCAATCCTAGCTTTCTGTTTCCAATAGATTTCCTCTCTCAGCTCCCACTCCTCCAAGGTTTTCAGAGCACTAGCTTCTTCCCGCAATAAATACTCTGACACCTCATCCTCCCTAATCAACCTGGTAATATCATTCAACTTAGCTTGGGCCACATATTTTTCCTGAAACATATTTCCAAAGCTATACCTGTTCCATCGTTTAAGCTGATACTTGACATATTGAAGGAGTTTAGCAAAAATATACATAGCTGTACCAAAGGCAGGTCTGCCAACCCTCCACCACTCAGCCACACAACCATATAGATCTGGGTCCCTCAACCACATGAGCTGGAATTTAAAAGGAGACTTCTGAGGTGGCCGATTCGAAGAGATAGCTAACTTAATGGGCCAATGATCCGACCCTCTCCAATCTAATATCTCAGATTTGGATGACCACAATCCACCCACCCAAAAATAGGACACCATGAACCGGTCTAATCGTTCAGCAATGCAACTATCTCCTGTCCTTCTATTATTCTAGGTGAACTGGCCATTACTAGGCTTAATATCCACGAGATTGAGAGCCGAGATATTATCCCGTAGAAGCACAGAAGATGGCTCAAGTCTTGCAATACCCCCCCATTTTTCAGAGAGATCCAAAATAGCATTAAAGTCACCAGCAATAATCCATGGCAGATAAGGAAAAAGGCCACGAACAAAATGAATATTATTCCATGTTAGAGTCTTACCTTGGAATTCAACTGGAGCATAAACATTGGAAAAAAGAACTGACTCACCCGACTCATGGCATAGAGAGACCAAGGATAAGGAGGACCTAAATGAAATCCACCATAGAGGCTGGATTTTGCGTGGGTTCCATAAGCATGCCACACCCCCAGAAGATCCCTCAATGCACTGACATTGCCCGTTCTTCCATAATTTAGGATCTATACTCATCATACCTTCAACCGAAACCTTGGTCTCCTACAGAAAAAGAACATCAGGAGAATGACTTCTAACCAATTCTCGAACAGCTTTTTGTCTAGGGCCGCTGTTCAAGCCCCTTGCATTCCATGAAATAACAATCATTTTGGGGGGGCCGGGAAATGGGAGTCCAAAGTCTTGACAGATCCTGACTCCACCAAATTCTCCCCAATCATCTTAATCTTCTCTATGTCCTTCTTGCGCCCACCTTTGCCACTTTTCTCACAGACCCCCTTCTTGGCATCCTTCTAAAGAATACCCAAATGAGGAGAAGATTTACCACGCTTTTCCATTTCAGAGACAACGTTTCGGATTGGAAGGGCAGCCCCCACTTCTCCTTGACCCAAACCAGCATTTGATCCCAAAAGCACCTGAACCTCTGCCTGCCCCTCTGTGACCATAGGCATTGCGGGTTCCACCTGTGGAGCAGGTAGGGGAATGGTAGAACCAATCTCCAAGTCAGACTCCACACCAATATGGTCCATACTGGTAAGACCTGTAATGCCTTCATGCTGTCCCAATTCATCCAGGACCTCAAATCTGTTAAAGGTATCCTCCTCTTGTCTCTCCATCAGAGTTCTCTTCTGTCCTCTATTACGGTTCCTAGCCTTAACCTGAACAAAACCCTCAGCATCCTTACCCCCGCCAAAGGTTGGCTTCTTCCCCTTATCAACACTTGGAATGATGCGAGAAGGAGATGGAGGTTGCTGGTCCATTGGTTTAGCCTTCGGACACCTACGCAGCAGGTGGCCGTACTCATGACACAGACGACATCGAAAAGGAAGGGTCTCATAATCCAACTGCTGCACCCAAGAATGTGAACCTGCATGCATCTCTATCGCATCTGGCAATGGTCTGCTCAAATCGAGCTCCACACAAATTCGAGCAAAGGTCATCACCCGCTTTCCCAGGGTTTGAGTTGAAGGCCCCACTGGTTTCCCCAACATCGATGCGAGCATATAAAGAACATCTTCCCGACAACACTCAATTGGAAATCTGGGAAGCCTAACCCACACTGGGACCCGATTTGGAAGCTCCTCAGAGGGGTTAAAACCTGCATGCAAAGGTTTGACGAATAGCCCAACCTGGTTGTAAAAATAGGGTCCGCCTTCAAAAACCCTATTCCGATCAGCCATGCAGGTGAATGTAACCATAAAAAAGTTATTTGCAAGCAGCGTGACCTCCATTTCCCCCTCTGGTTCCCAGACTCTTCGGGCCCAGTTCTCCAGAAATTGAAGGGATACTCTTAAGCCTAGGAATTTGCAATACAGCGAGTGCTTTGTATAATATTCGACGTCTTCCACAATCATTTCATATGGGATCAACAATTTAGGTCTTTTTTTGCATCGTTCAAGGCACCCATTAATCTTCGTGATGCGAGATCCTCCAGACGGATTTGATTCTGTAGCCCCTGAGCTCTGAGAATATAGAACATTATCAAACATCCTTGCCCCTTGATTTGGCAGATGCATGTCCTCCACATCATGTAAAGTGGTATCAGGTGTAACCATAGATGGCTCACCCCGAGCCATGTCTTCGCAGACCTGGAATGGTCGTCGCTGTGGACCGCAGAACAGGCACCCCACGATTCAGTGCCCCACAGCCCGCAAGCAAATGAAAAATTCGGTCAGCCTTCCAAAGACCCCCAATCCGCAACCAACCCTCCTCTACGTAGGCAAACAACCGCCCACCGCAGCTACACGCACAGAAAACAGAGGAACGAGCTAGGGCACGACTGCCCTAGCTCGGCACCAAAACGCAGACGCACGCCATCCTTCGCAAATTTCTTCTCATTTCCTTGACCTAGATGTTGGTTATGACTTTTGGGATTATTATCTGTTTGGGACTTGAGACTATCTCCTCGGCATGGTGGAAGTGAGCCATTTAGGTTCCATGAGGCCGGGTGGTAGTGCATTTTTCTTATACCATTGAGATCTGACTGTTGGATGTTATTGCTAGATGTACCTGTGTAGTTGTCCCTTTCTTTTTGATCTTGTATTTTTTGATGGATGTTTATATTTTGTTGTACTAGTAGTATTTATTTTTTAGAGATCTTTTGAAATGATGTATTTATTTATGATGTATATTCTTTGAGCTTTTCATACCCTATGACTTGTACAATGGATGATTATGCATTTTGATTATACCAAGTGGCATCCTATGTAATTGTATATTATTTAAATGGACTTGTACTTGTGATTATTCTATGATGTGGATTTTTTTGTATTAGATTTAGTATTATTAAAACTTATTTTTATATGTGATTCAATGTCATGGGACCCTTAAGAGGTGTAATATGTTTTGATGGTTGCATGTGAGTTATTGCTTCCGCTATATTATATCTATTGTTGTTTAATTATTATCTTTAAAAATAAATGTTTGGAAAACTTAGTAAAACTTTAGGTTAATTTCTTTTGGATTCCCTGGTGAGGCGTTACATCTGGTATCAAAGCCCGAGTTTCTACATTGGGAGCTCTGAATGTATTGCAATGACACTAGTTGACAACTAGTTAAACTGAAACGAAACTTAAATAATGTTATGTATCTTTTTACAACTTGAACACTTGAAAACTTCAAAATTAAATACTTGAAACATAGAAAAACGCTAAACTTTTGAGTTGGATTTCAGATATATTTTCATATGATTGTGCTTTGTGGTGGTAGACCTTCATGAACTTGTGAGGATTGTTGTTGTTCTTCCTTGGGTGTTGTAGGAGGATGGTGTTTGAGACTAGATCAGCTATTAGAGGTCGTAGTGCTGGAAGAGGTAGAGGTTGTGGAAGAGGTGGACATGATAGTCCTCCTTCAACTCATAGATAGAGTCTTATTCCAAAAAAGAATAGGGAAGAGAGCCATAAAGATGAGAATGTTGACTTAGAGGGGACTAATTTGAGACAGATGCGAGGACTATTATGGAGTGCCTACCTCCTCCTTAGGGTGTTGATCACTAGGGATCGCATCATGCAAGGAATGAGGAGAGGTATAGATCCAGGAGTCCTCAGAGAGACCTTCACGGTGACTGATAGAGGTCAGTTAAGGTCGCTCAAATGAAGGACCTACAGAGGTCCAAGATCAAACCTTTTACTGGGGTTGGTATAGGGTATGTGGCAGAGTAGTGGTTAATTACTTTATATAGATTTTTTACGATGCAAGACTTTGACTCTAATGTCAAAGTGAGGTTTTCCATCACCCACCTAGAGCTCTTTGGGGCTACATGGTGGAACATTGAAAAGAAGAAAGTGGGTGTGAACATGAACACTATTACATGGGAGTTATTACTTGAGAACTTCCACGAACACTTCCTACTAGAGGAATGACACCAGTAGAGAGTTGATGAGTTTCATGATCTAAGATAGTATACTATGATAGTGGCAAAGTATGAACAAAAATTCTATGAGCTCATGCCCTATGCAAGGACTAGTAACAGTTCACCGTTGATGGTTCAACACTTTATTTGGGGCCTAAACAAACATCTTATTGGGGGTGTAAAAGTTTTTTGACCTAAAACCCTCAAGGATGTGATACATCAAGCTATCCTTGTAGAGAAAAGCGTCACCTTGGGAGATGGTGGTTTTGTGGGAGCACCTATAGCATCAGGGTTCAAAGGTAATCATGGATCAGGTAGCAATAGGAAGCCCACTTCTTTTGGAGGCAATCAACAACAACAACATGGAGGATCTTATCCTCCAATAGAGAGTGGTCGTAGAGGTTCACACTCTAGGGATTCTTAGTATTCTTAGCGCAATAAGCACAACCAGTATGACCAACCATCACAAAGTACTCATTCTTTTGCTAGTGGAGGTAGCTTTTAGCATTTCGGTGCACCTAGACTATAGAGGAGCTTCGATGGAGAATGTTTTTCATGCGAACAATGCAGACACAAGTTGTCCTATTTCCCTTAATGGAAATCACAATTCTCGGATCAAGATCAAAGACCTACAATATCAGAACCCACAGTTGGAGATATGAGCAAATTGCAGAGGGTGTTTTCGATAGAGTCTTATCCTCCTACAGGGAAAAAGGGTCCAATGGGACCCACACAGTGAGTGCTTTAGTTTTATCTTTTTTGTAGGCTTCCAAAAGTAAGCCTAAGTCTAGGGGGGTGGATGTAATGCCTACCCCTAGTTTTCTTTTCATGTTGTATTGTCAAATTCTTTTAGGCCAGTTTTATGATTATGTTCTATGATTACTGGTACTTGGTTACTGAGTTTTATTTGATGTTATCTCAGACTCAATTTATATATGTGATAAGTTAGTTATTTCATGTGTTTATGTTTATTCGTTCAATGATAATATATGTATGTTCATTTAGTGATTTTTAATTATCTCATGATGATAGTTAGATGGATAATTTATATGCAATTTTTATGGTTACTTACCCCATACTTGCATGTATATGGCGTACTTGTATATTTTACTTTATGTTTGATGTTTCTGATGTGGTTGAGGGAGGGAGTCATAGTCACATGCTAGTTAGGATCTACACAATGCACCACTTCCTGTCATTGCCTATTTAGTTTAGATTATATGTATATGTACATGCTCGAATTATATGCAAATTGTAGGTATCAGACATCGACTTTCCTAAATTGCAAGGATGAGTGTACCCTATCACAATATCTCAATGGTAAAAGAGGGAGATAGTACTTGAGTCTGAATCCTAAACTTAAGCCAATTGTCCTAGAAAGTAGGACAAGTATCTGAGTTATTTACCTGTCTGAATTCATCAAGTGATGATAATTCATGATTTTGACCCTTTGAGTTTGAATCTATGCTTTGTCCTTCAGTTGAGTTTTAGTATTCGGATTTGTGGGTCTAGTGCGATTTTTAGTTAAAATTAAATCAAATAAAAAGATTATTAAATGATTTAATTTAACAAAAAATTATAAAGAAAAATCAATATTTAATTATATTTAATTATATTTAATTAATTAAATAAAAGAATTAAATTTAAAAGATTAAATTAAAGTTCTAATTTTGGCATAATTATATTTATTTAATTTAATAATAGTATAGGAGTTTCATTTTTATAACAAGAGACACAATGCGTCATAGTTCCTGCCTAACACATAATGGTTGTAGAAGTGTAGATGAGTGAGAATCTAAATTAACATTGTGAACACATTAATTTTTGTCTAGAAATGCACTTGTGATCTGATAGGATTGCTCATATTTTGTTATTAAATTCTCATCCTAGAAATGTGCTTGTGATTTGATAGGATGGCTCATATTTTGTTGTTAAGTTCTCATGCTATATTATTATATCTTTGGACATTTAAGCTAAAGAATAAGAGACCAAAGTCTCCAATATAGCACTAAGTACTTAATATTATACTACGATCAATACATATGCTTTAGACAAATTTGCACCTTCTACATTGACAACTTAAATTATGTGCAATAAAAAAAGATATCCATACCAATATTTGAATTATAGAACTTGAAGAATTGATGAAGCATTTGGAGTATCACATTATATGTTTAAGCATACCATGCATGCTATTAGAGAACCATAAGTAGTTGGAATAACTCCTCCAACTATGTATTATTCTCATCTTGATTATCAAATGGAACTCACACTATTTTTAATCATCAGAACTAAACAAAAGCTAGGATAGAAATATAGATAAAGATAAATAATATAGAGGAGGAAGAGGAAGAGAGATAAAATAGTAAGATAGAGTGATAACAACATAAGTTGTGTGTGTGTGTGTGTGTGTGTGTGTGTGTGTGTGTGTGTGAGAGAGAGAGAGAGAATATTAAATATAACTATTTTTCTTAATAAAATAAATAGTCAAAATAAAATCATGGCTATAATAAAAAATTAAAATATATTATATTTTAATTAATGAAACTAAGAATTTAGTTTTTATATTAAAACTCACATTTCTATAAGAAAAAATGAAATGTATTGAAATATAAATTTTTTATAAGTAAAACTAATTGTTTAATTTTACACAATTAGAGAAGGTTTACTATTTAATGTTTTGTATTTCCAAAATTTTCATAAAATTAAGTAATTTTTAATTATGAAATAATATCTATATAATTTAATATGTACATTTGTAAATAATAAATAGATGTAATACATATAAATTTGATGTTGATGAATAAATATGATGTAATAAATAAGAAATAAAATATAACTATTTAATTTTAAGACATAGTTTATAAAAACATAATAATAATTTATATATCTTTTAGAATTGAATTATTTCTTTTTTGTGGTTATTTCTTTAGTATTTTTTTGATATAAAATATAATTATTAATTTAATATTAAAATATATATTTAAGTTTAAAATGTATTATAACTAAATGATAAATTGTTAAATAAAAAATATTATTAATAATAAATGATATAATTTATAAATTGTAACACTTATCAATTATACGTATTAAAAATACTATTATAAAATATAATTAAAAAATAATATTCTTTAATTTATTTTTATAAAAGTAAAATAATAGTAATAATTTAACTACTTTTATTTTTAAATTTAAAAAAAAAAAATTATAAATTTGATATAATATATTGAAATTATATTAAAAAAGACATATTTATTAGTTATATATATAAGTATAATTTGAACTTATGCATTATATAAAGTTTTAAAACAAGTTATATCAATTAGTCAAAAATAAACATCAATGTAAAACTAATAATAAATATATTTAAAATACAAAATAAAAAATATTTAATGGATTGTGATAATTAATATTGATTAGACATGTGTGAGGTGGAAGATAAAATAATTGAAAAAATAAAATTTTATCAACTTGTCACAAATGTGGAAAAGATAAAGTTGTAATTAATTCATTCATTAATACAAGATGAAGTTGTTAGAAAATATTTGTATTTTTTGTTGAAAAAGATTAATTTTCTCCGCCACCAAAAATAATATTGACCAATAGAATGGATGAAAAATGTGATTTATAAAATAATGAAAAATTAGAAAAAGATATAAACATTTGAAATCTCATATAATCTTTTAAATTCTTTGATTTGATTGGTTAGTGTTAATGTCATATTTGCATTGACATGAATGCATAAGTATTCATGCCTGGCAATAACTAATAAACTCTAAATATTATTACTAGTTAAATTAATAAATATTTTATTAAAAACATCTTGTGATTTAATAAGAGAATGAAATAATTATTTTAAGTAAGTTTATTTTAATTAAATTGCAAAAAGGTTGCACATGAAATTAAAATATAATAAAATAATTAAGAAAAAGGTTTCACATGATTGCAAAACCAAAACCCTAAAGAGAGAAATCTCTTTATTAAGAAATTAGAGCTCATTTCTCCACACACATGTTTGGAGGAGCCAATTCCCGAGAAGAGGGTTTCAAAAGAAAGGGAATTTATTTGGGAGTTTTGTGCATTCGATCGTTAGTATCAGATCCAGATAGAATCTTGTTGAAGTTTTGCGCTAATTCTTCTTTTGAAATTTTTGTCTTCTCTGTGATTGTGAATTTGTATTCAAAATTTAATTGGGTTGAAACCCTTGTTTATGAATTTATTGTTCTTTGTTTCGAAAAACATCTGTAAATGAATTGAAGGTTTGAAACCCTTATTTGGTAAATTTTAAAGGATTCGTAATTTGATTGTTTACAATTTGGGTAGGGTTTGGAAAAGAGATCAATAATTTGATATATAAAATTTGATTGGTTGTTCATGTTTTTCCTATCAGATCTATTACGTAAATTTATAAAAAAAAATATGTTAATAAAACATTTAATAGTAAATAATTTTACAGTGATAATTTTTATCACATATTATATTCTAGAAAATCGTGAAATTTCATTTTAATGGGGGAATGGCTTTTGTTTTTTTTTTTAAAGAAAAAAAAAATTATTAAAAAGTTGGCAGGGCCACCAACCCCCACCCACCCATGATTGCCTTTACCTACCACACGACAGTTGCTACTACCATAAGGCAGTGGAATAGCAACAGCGACATTGACGCGATAGGGCTATATCGTCGGTGGATCTTAAATGCTAAACCAAAATTATTTTTTCATTTATTATTATTATTATTTAATAATTTAATAATTTTTTAAATTATAGTTGTTATTAGTATTTAATATTATTATTAATATTAAATAATTTTTATTATTATAATGCCAACAGTGGCATGTTTTGATGGTTAAGTTGTTAAGTTGTTATCCTTGCCATCAAGGTTCAAATCCAATGGGGATGAGGTCCCTCGTTTGTGGTCTCACTGATTCATAGCTCTAGGTTAAAGTGTTTACCACTCTTTAAAATAAATAAATTATTATTATAAGATTAATTTTAGTAATTATAGATAATTAATGAATTACTGTATATTATTTGTTAATAATTAAATAGTTATTATTATTATTTGTTACTAATAATATTTATTTAACGATATGTTGAGTGTTGAGACTCGTGTGGACTCGAGAATTTTAGCAAATCTGTGACTTAAAATGAAATTAAAAATTTAACCTTGTTGTTTAATTAAAATCGTATGTTTTCAAAACCAAACAAAATCTATGAAACTACACTTGATATAATGTATGCTTTATTTTGTGTTGGGTTTGGGTTGACTTAGAGTGTTGACCAGTTTTGGATGTTTACTAGAGGGTTGGGGGTTTTTGTTTTATAATGATGTTATGGTTATTATTTGGTCAAGATCTTTTATAGCCGACCATAGTGATGTGTCACATGTTTTCTATGATGATTTTTTATCAGTGCTTGTTAGTGCTTTCTAGTTGCTTGTATAGAACCAAGGTGATTATTGTGAATTTCTTAATGTAACCTTTGAGTTTTGATCAATTGTCTTTTGATGTTTTCCAGTTGTTTGTATAGGACTGAGGTGATTATTGTGTATAAGAATGAAGATATTTTATATTCACAATCAGAAATGATCTTAATTAATATTGAATTTAATAACTAGTTCATTATAACTGAACTATAATAAATAGAAATTTCAACATAAATTATTATACCCATAATAATGAGAAAATATTAGGTTCTTAAGAGTAACAAAATATTAAAATTTTCAAAAAAAATTAAAATAATAAAATTTAAATATAACAGAAAAGTAAAACAAATATACTATTAATAATAGTAAGTAGTATAGATAAAATTTGTTAGTGTAGTTTTCTATTTTTCCTATTTTGCTAGGTTTTTCCTACACTTTTAATAATCTCGCTTAGGTTAATAAAGCATGTCTTATTAGGTGAATGGTTGTGAGGTGTCACCTTCCTACATGTGAGCATCCATTAGCTATCTTGGGAAGATACTTTGCTATTTTTAGTCCGATAGATGGTTGCTCCTCATTGGTTGGTGTTGCCACCTTCTCCCTCTTCCTAGCCTATATAAGCATGCTACCTGGCTTTTATTTGGATCTCTTGTTTTTGCGTCCTCTTAATGCTATTTTGCTTCCAGCATTTGCATTACTCTCTTGGAGACTAACTCTATGATGCTATTTTGATTTTGTATCATTTATATTCATAATTTAGATATTTACTCTTTGCACTAGTTTTCTGGGTTATTAATCTTATTAGATTCTAACATGGTATCAGAGCTTTTCTATGTGCAAGAGTAGATTTTGGTTTCCTTATTTGAGAGATTCGCGGGGGGGGGGGGGGGGGGGGGGGGCAAATAAACTTTATTTTAGTTTTTTTGAAAAATGAAGTATGCTCTTCTCTTGCATCTTTGGATGATCCTGAGAATTAGAAAAGTTTTGACAAAAACGGTTTTTCTCTAGGGTTTCAATCTCAAATCTGACAACCAACTTGCATATTTGGAGTTTTCAATCAGTTTTGCAGGTTCTAGCATGCCATTGATGGACTTAGGAAGCTGATCCAGCATTTGCATGTCATATTCTGGTTGCTGGGGTCATTTTTTTAATTTTTGGAGCCATTTTTTTACTATTAAAAGCGTTTGATTTACACTACAACAACATCTTCTGTACATCAGCAAGAAAAACGCTTTTTGGGTTTTGTTCGCAGCCCCGAAAAACTATCTGGGTATCTTTTAGATTTTGCATGCAAGCTGTATATTTTGCAGAATCGAGCATGCAAAGCTACAGCCATACCCCTCTCCGTTGGCAGTCACAGATTTGAACGCAGTTTTCAAATGTCTCATTCTTGCTCATACGAACTCCGATTTTGATGATTCTTATTATGAACTTGGCTATTTTTTTGTGCTCTATCCATTAGTGGAGTTGTTTTTTGATTTTCATGCATGAATTCTTCAGAAATTGCAGATTCTCAGCCGTGACTGTACACAGTTCTCGTTTTGGAAACTTCGGAGGATCATAACTTTCTCATACGACCTCGTATCGAGGCGATTCTTTTTTTGAAAGTGCATGATTTTTCGAGTAGATCACAGTGGTGCTATTTTTTTCCTTGATTATTGTGCCCAAGTTTCACTTTTAGCATATGCTCTTCATAAGGAGGCCCTGTCGGTTTTTCTTCCGTAACTTGAGCATACGGACGTATTTTTTCAATCCGAAAAATGTGTCGGAAATCTGCTTCTAAGACGGAGATGATGGTATAGGTTTTTCTAATTTTTGCTATAGTCTGGTTGCCTATTTTGGCAATCAAAGCTAGATGTTCTATTTTGCCTTTCGGGAGCCATAACTCGCTCATTCGGACTCTTTTCTGGGCTCGCCAGATATTGTTGGAAAGCTGGTTCTGTGAGTTATTCAGTTGTAGAGGTCTTTTATCTAGATTCTACTCCAGGTTCTTTCTCCTTTGAGTTTTGCACTTTCGCACTCTGGTGGATTACTTGGATTCTACAGGTCCTGGAATCTCTTCTTCTGTTCTTTTGGCTCACTCTTCTTTCTGACTTCTGAGCATTGTATGCTTCTATTCTATTGCATTCCTTTTCCTGTAAATGCACTGAGATAAAGTGCCTTCTTTTGCATATCTGGGATCTTGTACACCTTGTGTTTGTTTGTACTCGCACTCAGTTATAAAGTGCCATGGGGGGTCATGATGTTTTGCCATTTTGTGCTCATCCACCTTTGTCAAGTGAATTTTTCTTCCACGACATTAGCCCATGCAGTGTGTCGGTGACACTGCCCTTTATCCTGTGCTTGTACTTCTATTGCACTATTGGTGTTCCTGATTCTTCTTCTTGCAGATGTTTTTGGCATTGCATTTCAGTGTTCCTGTCACCCCTCTCCCTGTTTAGCATTATGGGCGGGTTCACCTGTTGGCTCTATTGCTTCTTTGGTTCGGTTGAGTGATCTACGTATTCAATTTTTGTTCCTATGTACTAGGCGGATGCAGTGGCTAGGCACCTATGCATTTCGGTGAGATGGTTCATCTACTATATAGACACTCATTCATTCCTACCTTTGGAGGTCACCTTTTCGATTGATAAGCTCTTCAAACTTTGTCTTCTCTACCTGGTTATGCACTATTTCAGTGGGGGTTCCAGCAGTTTCTTCTGATAGTGTTTGTAGCTTCATGCTTCGGAGATGCTTCATGCTCTTTTTTGTTCCTCTCTTTGGGACATTTCCTAGATTAGAGGCTTAGTTTCCTTCATCTAGTTCTTTTTCTTGTATTGGGTACCTGATTAGGCCTTGTTGCCGGGACCCATTTTCTTGCTCTCATAGCTTTGCTATTCGCTTATGGGGGGGTGTTAGTGTAGTTTTTTATTTTTCCTATTTTGCTAGGTTTTTCTTACACTTTTAATAATCTCACTTAGGTTAATAAAGCATGTCTTATTAGGTGAATGGTTGTGAGGTGTCACCTTCCTACATGTGAGCATCCATTAGCTATCTTGGGAAGATACTTTGCTATTTTTAGTCCGATAGATGGTTGCTCCTCATTGGTTGGTGTTGCCACCTTCTCCCTCTTCCTAGCCTATATAAGCATGCTACCTAGCTTTTATTTGGATCTCTTGTTTTTGCATCCTCTTAATGCTATTTTGCTTCCAGCATTTGCATTACTCTCTTGGAGACTAACTCTATATGCTATTTTGATTTTGTATCATTTGCATTCATAGTTTAGATATTTACTCTTTGCACTAGTTTTCTGGGTTATTAATCTTATCAGATTCTAACAAAATTAAATAATTCTTAAGGAGTGGGAGATTTTTCAAATCTTAAATTATAGGGTGTCAATTAAATAAGCCTTAGAAATGTGCAAGCCTCTAGAAGAAATTCATGAGACTGACCCTCGTCTTATCCTTGTTGTTTGATGGTAGCCACTTCTTATTGTCTATTTCATTGCCACATACCTATCAGACGTGGATTGCAAGAAGAGAGGCCATTATGAATACACAATTGGCTTTTGATCTTCTACCATTTACTCTGACCAACAAAAGAGATCAAATTGCATAGAAATATAAAGAAGATGATGGATAGATCAATGAATGGTTTTGAGATTTCTTATGGTAATCCCATGGAGTCTATTTGATGTGAAAGTAAGCATGTTGCAAATCAAGATTTGGCCGACTTCACTCATGATTTTATGCTTATCTTTTAGCCTAAGAAGATTGGCCCTTGCCAAATTTAAGGAGGCTTGATGGTAACTATTTACTCAAATTACCTAAGCAGCTACTAGACACAAATGTTAGTAGCATAGGACTAATGAGTACATATGATGTATCTTGTGGAAAGAAAGGCCTACAATAAGAAATTTTTTTATAAGTAGGAGATATTTTCCACATCAAATATTTTTGTTAAATTAAGGGGTGAGGGTATTGGTTAGATTGGCAAAAGCTTAATGTGGTAAGCATGAGGTCTAGTATCTCCTCCATCCATGAGGTACCAAAGGGTAATGCCACATGTTACATTAGTTTAACCAATATACTACAAGTTATGAGGGGCTACCCAAAAGTCTAGAAAAAAATGTTGCTAAAGAAATAAATTCTAGTTCTTTATAAAAGTAGAGAGCTTTAGCTGATCTAGCTCATTCATTGTAAGACCTAGCTTTACCAAAAAAATTATTAGACAAACTAGAGTTATACTTCATATCAGTTAAGCTAGGTCTTAATGACCTTTCAATTGTTGTTAGTGTCCTAATTATTGAGCTATAGCCCCCTATATGACCACTTTATTTCCCATATAAGACACACTATAGGTGGCTAGAGCTCCTAGTCTAGTTGACTTTCTATTCTCACACCCTTTGTCTCAGGGTGTGCTTGCTTTTTTTTTCTAGTGGGTCTCATAGACTGCTTTGACCTTAGGGACATCATTAAAACCATTCATTCATTCCTTTTGTAATTGAATTGCTCTAGGGGAAATGAGCCACTTGCTCCCATGTTTGTATTACCACCATGTTTGCCACTACCTTTCCCCTCAATTACCGCTCATAAAAAGCTCCAAAAAATGATCACACATGTTTTAAAATGATCATCTTAGACCACCTCGCACTCTACGAGTTCTAAGAGAGCCCCGTAAATGTGGAAAAACAAAAAAAATAACTTTAAGCTCTTCACTCACCTATGGAAAATTCACCAAAAAAATCAACAAATGTCGATATACAAATTAGAAATTGTAAGTACGCGAAGTTATAGGTCATTTCCCCTATCAACTAAATTGCCTGATGATGCCTCTTTCGCTAACCTATCACTTAGTATGTTAATTATTTACCCAATTGTGAATGTGGATTTTTGAAGGATCTAACTCCTTTTCCATAGCAATTGCAATGTGACTTTGTTTGATTTTGTGAATTTTTTCTTTTACACATTGCTATAACTAGCAGTTGCATGATTTTGTGCTTGTAGCAATAAGCAGGTAGGTGCTCGATAATAAAATTATTTTTAAAAATATAATCTCATAATTTTCAATTTAAATAACATAATATTTTCTAAAATATTTTAAGTAGATTAACAAATATTATTTATTTTAATTTAATTTATCAAATATGGAAAAGTAATAATTTGAAAAACCCCATCAAAAAATCTATTATAAAAATTTAACAAGAGAAATACAAAAAAATATATATGAAAAAATAACGTCTCTAACACATATTTTATTGACTAAATAAATTATAGAAACTAAAAAACAATTTTTAAAGAAAAAACTAAACTAATATAAAAAAAAAAATTGAAATAATTTGAAAACTAAAACCTAAATCAATTTTAAAAACCAAAAGTTAAATAAATAGAGATCACAACATGAGCTAATGTGGAGATCACAAGTAATTATTTTTTAAACAAACATGAAAAGAAAAATAATAGTTAAAAGTGGAGATCTAAAATATCATCTTATGTGAACAAATTAGATTATTATTAATTTTTAATTTAAATAACATAATATTTACCAAAGTCTTTTAAATAGGTTAATAAATATTATTTATTTAAATTTAATTTATCAAATATGAAAAAATAATCATTTAAAAAATCCTCATCAAAAAATCTATTATGAAAAAATAATAAGAGAAATAAAAAATAATAATATGAAAAAATAGCAACGTCTCTACAAATATTCTATTGACTAAATAAACTAGCAATTGCATGCTTTTGTGCTTCGACGATAAGTCGATAGGTGCTCGATAATAAAATTATTTTTTAAAATATAATCTTATGCGAACAAATTAGACAGTAAACGACCGAAGCCTAGATTAATTATTGTTATTTATTTTAATTAATTATTTTTATGCGTTAAGAGAATTCGAACCCAAGACCTCCCACATGAGAGGCTCACAAGTTACCGTTGTGTTGTAGGCTCTTGTCTAATTATTAATAATCTTTAATTTAACTAATATAATATTATTAAAATCTTTTAAATAGATTAATAAATATTATTTATTTAAATTCAATTTATCAAATATGAAAAAAAATCATTTTAAAAAGCTCCATCAAAAAATCCTTTCTAACAAATATTCTATTGATTAAATAAATTATAGAAACTAAAAAACAATATTTAAAGAAAAAACTAAACTAATGTTAAAAATAAATTAAAAACTAAAACGATTTAAACATTGACCCTCCTACTGCCAGACGAAGAGGTAGACCACTTGGTTCAAAAAACAAGCCGTCTGAGCCTAAACTAGGGGAGTCTTTGAGTAAATTTTTGGCCTTGACTAATCAGGAAGGAAATGTGTGCTCCACCACTAACAATATGTCTCAATGAATTGTCTTTCATGGAATGTGAGGGGTTTAGAGTCCCCTGATAGAAAATACGTTATCAAGCGATTGTTAAATTCTTTGCACTCTATAGATTTCTTTATGATGCAAGAAGTTAAGGCTATGGGATTCATTATGGATTCCAATCTCAATTTTATATGGAGGGATGCTATTAACTTCTGTACTAATCATGCGAGAGGTAGAGGAGGAATTGCCCTACTCATTAGTAACAAGTGGGAAAGTTATATTACCAATAATGGTTGTTCTCCTTGTCAGAGAGCAGTATGGGTTACTATTCAATATGATGATAAAACCTTCGGAGTTTGTGCTATTTATGCCTCCAATGACCCTAAGGAAAGAATTGAGCTCTAGAAGTGGCTATTGGGCCTCCCAGATATGCCTTGGCTTTTCAGTGGAGATTTCAACATGGTTGAATCTCAAGATGACAAATCGGGGGGCATCCCCTTTTACTAGAAGGACAATGAATTTTTTTTTGGGAATAGATTCTTAAATTCTAATTATCTCTTTGATCCTATTGCTGGTAATAAAAATACCAACCCTGGGTTATGGCACACTTGGTGCAACTTTCAACAGGGCAATGCTAGAATTTATTCTAGGCTTGATCACTTCTATGCCAATAAATACTTTTTCTCTTTCCCCCCTGATAACTCTGGGAATATTGTTCAAGTCATTGCCACTACTTTGTCTGATCATCACCCCATTTTGGCTAAGGTCAACTTTAACATTAGTCCCCTGCAACAAAAGTCTAGAAGTAGTACGTTCATTTTAAACACCAGTCTCCTCATGGATGAGGATGTTCTTGCTGCTGTACAAATTATTAGAGGCATTAATAAGATTAATCTTCAGCACTTGTTGCATCTTGATAGATGGAAAACTAATATTTCTTCCTAGAGGGTTTTTGTTCAAACCATTGGTCAAAAAAAGGCTAAAGACTATAGATTTGTTGAAAAACAATTATCTTCTGACCTACAAATTGCAGAGAATAACATACAAAGAGATTCCTCCAATATGGATATCCTTTCTCGGGTTATGGCAGCCAAATATGCTCATAGGAAACATCAACATGTTAAGATTCATGGAGCCAGGATTAGATCTAGAGCCCACTAGTTCCAATATGAGGATAGAGGCTCGAAGTTTTTCTTCAATCTTCTTAAACATAAATGCATTAAAAACTCTATTGATAGACTTTCAATTGATAATCAAGATATTTCAGACCCAGGGATTATTATCCAGGCTTTTGCTGATTATTACAAGAATCTTTTTGCCTCTGAGGACTCCTCTGAAGCTGAGACTATAAGAAATAACTATAAAGCCATTATTCCTAAAAAAATGGATTTGGAAGATATTGTTGATTTATCTAAAGATATCTCTATTGAGGAAATTGAGAGAGCTATCAAGGCCCTCAATAATGATAAGGCCCCTAGCCCTGATGGTTTTCCGGTTGAGTTCTATAAAGCCAATATCAATTGGATTTGTAAGGATCTCCAAGAGTTATATTCTGAAGCTTTGACTAATGGTTCATTGGGACATGATGTTAACAGAGGTATCGTTAAGCTCCTCCCTAAGGATGAAGACAAGACTCTCATTAAGAATTGGAGGCCGATTACGCTTCTTAATGTGTCATATAAGATTCTGGCTAAAATTATGGCTCTCAGGTTAGTCAATATTCTTCCTAAATTTGTCAATTCTATCCAAACCGGTTTCATCAAGGGTAGATATATTCTCAAGAATCTTATCACTAGCTAGGAAGCCATGGAGTGGTCTAAATGCTCACATCAAAACTCTGCCATGCTTCTTCTGGATTTTGAGAAGACTTATGATAGGGTTGAATGGAGGTTTATTCTTATGATGTTGGAAGCCTTCAGATTCCCTCCCTTTTTTTGCAATATTGTGCAAGTTCTTCTTAATGATGCATCTACCTAGGTTGAAGTTAATGATGTTCTCTCTGCCCCTTTTTCTCTTGGGAGATCCATCAGACAAGGGTGCCCATTGGCACGCTCTCTTTTTGTTATTGCCTCTAAGGCTCTTTACTATATCCTCAAAGATAATTCCATATCCCCTCAAGTTAGAGGTATTTACCTTCCTAATGATGAAGAGCTCATCGACTGTCAATTCGCGGATGATACTATGTTGTTCTTTGAGCTTTCAAAAAGTAATTTTAAAGCCATGCAAGATAAACTCAATTTTTTTTGCTCTATATCTGGTGCTAAGATCTCTCAAGTTTGGGGTGGGATGAGTAGCCATTGGGCTAGTTTTCCCAATACAATTTTCAATGGGGAGGCCCCAATAAAATCACCAGATACCTTGGTATCCCTTTTTCGGTGGATCCTGCCCTCAAAGATATGTGGTCCTCGGTTAAATAAAAGATTGATAAGAAGCTTAATAAATGGCATAATAGGGAGTTACCTCTAGCTGCTAGAATTCAAGTTTGCCAGAAGATGTTGTCCTCTTACACCATTTATTACTCTTCTACATGGTTTTTTAACAATTATCAGATTGCTGAAATTCAGAAGTCCATCAAACACTTTCTCTAGTCTGATGGGCAAGGTAAAAATAAAATTCATTCTGTCAAGTGGGCTTGGTGCCACATTGACAAGACCCTTGGGGGACTTGGGCTTAAGGATTAAAGAATGCAGGGTATAGCCCTGTCTGCCAAATGGATCTTTCAATCCATGGAGGGTGACTGTCCTTGGAAAGTGCTAGTTAGAAATAACATTGAGAGGGGTGTTCCTAAGAAAGCCAAGTCTTGGACTAACCTCCCTTTTTGTGACCTCATTATTGGTAACTTTCCTGTCATGGTCCAAGGTTTCATGGTTTTCAGGTCTATTTTGAAGGCTTGGGAACATGTTAGGAATTTCATCACTAACAAGGATTTTCATCTTAACAGTCAACTCCATGGTGAAAGATCCATTTGGTGGAATCTTCACCTAAATGGTAAACCTTTGGCCCTTACCCAAGGGTGCTCTACCACGCTGTGGTCTAAGAAGGGTATTAAGTAGTTCATGGACCTCTTTGAACAAAATCAAATCATTCCCTGGGATGAGCTTAAGAATAAATATGATATCTCGAACTCTCATAAAAGAACTTATAATATGGTTGTGCAAGCTGCTAATGGTCTTCCCACTATATGCCATGTTGACTCTCACAGGTACCTAAAGTGTAATTGGCCTGGTGGAGTTATCACTAATTTGCTTAAGGCCAAGAATATTTACAAAATCCTTGATTGCAATACTGATATTATTGATCATATCAATGTTGTTTGGTACTCTTCTTATGATGCTGATGTGTGGACAAATTATTTTGATGTCTTATGGAAGAATTCTGTTGAGCCTAAAATTAGATGCTTTAGATGGTTAGTTTTGTTGGATTAATTTCCTATTAGGAGAGATTTTTCTAATCTTGATATTTGTAACTTATGCAGAGTTCCTGAAACCGGTAGACATATCCTTTTAGATTGTGTTTTTGCTAAAGAGATATGGAATATGTTTGGCATTGTGTATCCTATTGATGTTAATATTCTTGATATTGTCACTGGTCATATTAATGGTCTTCCTAAGGATACCAATTTATTTTGGAATATGTTGTCATCTAACATTCTCTGGCAGATCCGGAAGTGCAAGAATGAGGAAAGGTACCAAGGTAAGCTGAGGGTTCTTACTGAGTTTTTTTCGAAAACTCACTTATTTTAAAATTTCTTTGCAGGTTCAGGCTAGTATGCTGATCCAGAGGGATAAGCTGAGAAGGTTCCTTTAGGATAGGCATGCTACCTTTTTCTACTACGAGTTGAACCATGGATACTAGTGACAAAGAACCCTGGATGATTTGTAGGCTTTTGAGCAAGCTTGTATTAGGCTAAACAGAGAGATAAAAAAGAACGTGAATGCCAGAAAAGAAGATTGTTCTTGTTGATGCAGTTTCAAGAACGTAAAAGTAT
Organism: Cupressus sempervirens; assembly: GCA_028749045.1. Lineage (NCBI taxonomy): Eukaryota > Viridiplantae > Streptophyta > Pinopsida > Cupressales > Cupressaceae > Cupressus > Cupressus sempervirens. The sequence goes on along the minus strand of CM053789.1, from coordinate 759,581,312 downwards.
CGTTTGGATGGAGGGTCCCTTAGGATGGACTGCTTGGATGGATATTCACTATGATGTTCTTAGTTAGATGATCTATCTTCTCTTCTTTTTGTCTTGATGTATAGCTGACACAACTCTTCCGTGGTGAGACTTGGCCTCCTTGTTGTTATTCGTGGTGACTATTTGATTCCTTTTTATTTTCTGAAACTCTTATATCTAATAGAAAAAAAAACCTAAATCAATTTTAAAAATTAAAAGTTAAATAAATAGAGATCACAATTAATTATTTTTTAAATAAATAGGAAAAGAAAAACAATAGTTAAAAGAGGAGATTTAAAATATTTTATCTTATGTGAACAAATTAGATTATTAATAATTTTCAATTAAAATAACATATATTTACTAAAATCTTTTAAATAGATTAATAAATATTATTTATCTAAATTCAATTTATCAAATATGAAAAAACTAATAATTTAAAATACCTTATTCAAAAAATCTATTATGAAAAATTAATAAGAGAAATACAAAAAAATAATATGAAAAAATAGTAATGTCTCTAACAAATATAGATTCTATTTACTAAAAAAATTATAGAAACTAAAAAAATAATATTTAAAGAAAAAACTAAACTAATATAAAAAATAAATTAAAATAATTTAAAAACTAAAATTTAAATCAATTTAAAAAATAAAAAGTTAAATAAATAAATGTCAAATATTCTATTGATTAAATAAGTTATAGAATCTCAACAACAATATTTAAAGAAAAAACTAAACTAATATAAAAAAATAATTTAAAATAATTTAAAAACTAAAATCTAAAACAATTTTAAAAATCAAAAGTTAAATAAATAGAGAGCACAACATGAGCTAATGCGGAGATCACAAGTAATTATTTTTTAAATAAATAAAAAAGAAAAACAATAGATAAAAGTTAAGATAACAACTAATAAATATCAAAACAAGAGTTAAAAATGGAGTAAGATAAAATTTGGTCGATAATAATTAACAAGAAAGATTTTCAAATTGGCTAACTCTCAACTAGCCTATCAGCTAAATTAAAATAATTTAAAAACTAAAAGCTAAATAAATTTTAAAAGCCAAAAGTTAAATAAATAAATATCACAATATAAGATAATGTGGAGATCACAAGAAATTATTTTTTAAATATATAGGAAAAGAAAAATAATACTTAAAAGTGGAGATTTAAAATATAATCTTATGTGAACAAATTAGATTATTAATAATTTTTAATTTAAATAGCATAATATATACTAAATTTTTTTTAAATAGATTAAAAAATATTATTTATTTAAATTCAACTTATCAAATATGGCAAAAAAATTATTTAAAAAAATTCCATTAAAAATCTATTGTGAAATAATAATAAGAGAAATTTAAAAAAAGAAGAAGAAGGTCTCTAACAAATATTCCAATTGACTAAATAAATTATAGAAACAAAATAATAATATTTAAAGACAAAACTAAACTAATATAAATTTTTTTTTAAAGTAAAATATAAATCAAATTTAAAAATCAAAAGTTAAATAAATAGAGATCACAACATGAGTTAATGGTTTAATGTGGAGATGGTTACTTTTTTTACTTGAGCTAATGATTCAATGTGGAGATAGTTGTTTTTTAAAATAAATGTATAAAAATAATAATAGTTTTCGATATAAAAGCAGCGAAAACAAGGTGGTTGGCCCTATACAATAGTGGGGAGACTACCAACAAAAAAAAACAAAAAACCAACTGATAACCAAACAAGCCCCTTAACGAATAACATAAAAAAACATAAGTAAAATAAAAGTACTAGAGTTCATTCTCTTAAAACTAACAAAGTTTAACAAATTAACAAAATGCATGTAAGTGTTCAATGCATCGTACCAACCATAGCCCAAACCCAAGTTCCACAGAAAAACCAAAATCATCTAAACTGGATAGAAAAAAAACAATTGACGAAGCACTAAAAAAACACCAAGCACGTGAAAGGCCACTAACTAGCATCCTTCTTCTTGCCTTTCCTAGCCAACAAAACTTTGGCCCAGTCCTCCGCGAAGAAATAGTGTTAGGGGAGGCTTTGTGAGATTTGGGATCTGCTTGGTTAGTGACATAAATATGAGTGGGGTCTTGGGAATGGTCCTTGGTAGGGTTCTTTGCCTCAAAATCCTAGGTGCCATCAACAATGTCATCCCACTTCTCCTCCTCTTTGTTATTAGTATCCTCCTTCAACTTCTCCTTATCATCCCTCGAAGTCTTAGCACTCTCCTCCAAATTAGTATCTTCGTCTTCATCCTCCTGAGAGCATTTGACCATTTGTTTAAATCTACCCTTAGTCCTAGCAAGCCTACTCAATCTTCTTCTGTTCCCACAGAACTCATCATCTGAGTCCCCAATCTCCACCTCCACCCTCTTTTTAGTTTTAATTTTTTTCCTGGTAGCCAGCTCCAAAACTAGGGTTTTGTTTTTCCTACTCTTGATCAAAGCTTAACATGGCAAGGGTTGTGGAGTAGAGGCATAGCTACCACCCACAAACTCTAGACGAAGGGGGGCACCAGTGGGAAGAAAATTATCAATGGCTATCACTCTAGGAGGGTAAAGGACTAGGCGGAACTGAAATAAACAAAACATGAGCCCTTGGTATAAAATAGTGAAATTAGCCCCCCCCCCCCCCCCCCTCTTTTTTTTTCTCCCTGACATCCATAACCGTCTCTTCTAGGGCGTGCATCAGAAAAAAGGGAATGCAAACTAACTCCCTATTACAAAAGTGATTAGACAAAGGGAAATGGTAAAAATAATACACACCATATTTGCCTTCTAGGGTGAGATACTTCATTATGACCAAGCACACGTCGTCCCAAGGCTTCGGTAACTTATCCCTCCGAAAACCGTTATGATACATGTCTGGGGCTCCGTTATCTCTAAACAAACTAAACATACTAGCTTCATCTATCACCTTCGTGATCTTCTACCACTTGTTGCCAGCTATGTCAATGCCCATCGCCATAACTATGGTCTCCTCGTTCCCTAGAAGGTGATACCATTGATTGTGACCCTTCTATCCTTCCAACTGTTGACGAATTATTGAGAATAATTCTCATCATAGCCAACCATGGCTTGCATGTATGGGACAAACCCCCCTTCCTTCAACATTATCCAGGTTGCCTGCCTTTTGGAGAAATCCTCAATCTTTGTGGGCTCCAGTCTGTTAAGTTCCCCACCCATGGAATCTTGCTCCTCAATGATATCACTTTCCATGAGCTCGGTAATTTTCATTTACAAGAAAAATACCACCCAAAAAATCACATAAGCGGGGCTAAAAATGGTGTGTCTGGTGGTTAAAATGGCTTCTTCCTTACACTTCACGGAGATGTAATATCCAGAATGTTCAGGCCATCTTAAAACATCATTACGGGGAGTGCAAATGATCTGAGTGTAATACCTTAATGATCTAGCAGTAATAATAATGATGACTTTTTCCCTAATCATCCCATACCGCAAAAAAATGATGACTCTTTTTTTAAAGCCGGGGTTATTAAATTCTTTCCTTTTTCCATGCCCTTGCGTGATGAAATCCACATAATTGATCCTCGCTAAATGTCTTGCCATATTTAAGTTGATCTTAACCATCACATTAATAGGAAAGTTGCTAAAAATGCTAGTTCTCCAAATTTGGGTAGTCATCAAACATAGTTTAGAGGGGTCCTTTCCCTACTAATGAGGGAATTTATGTATTTCAGTAGTATTTCAGCACTTGTCCAGCTTTTTAGGCTATCCATATCAAATCCCAAGCCTACCATAGCATCTGCCACCGTATTGCCTTCTTTGAAAGTGTGTTGTAATTCATATTGATCAAGGGCCGTTAGGAATTGCCAAATGTCCCCCAATATGCAATGTAAATGATGTAGGAACATCTTGCATGGAAATTTTTTTTTAAAAATAAAATAAAATTGGAGGAGAAAGAAAGTGATGAAAATTAGAGGAAAAATAATAAAAAAAGAGAAAAAAGAGAAAAAAGGGAATTTCTATTTATCGAGATGTGTAGTTGGAATTCTAGAAGTTTGTAGACATTTCCTTAAATCATGCATTTAATATTTGTTGGGCCACGTGGTGGTGCTTAATTGTATTTGGGTGGGAATTAAATATTTGTTGAAGGTAGTTGTATTTACTTTTTATCCCACATTGGTTGTGTTTGTAACATCTTGGGTGGTAAGTGCCTATTTAAGCAAGGCATATGGGCATTTCTAATCAAGCTTCAAGGTGTGATTTCTTCGTAGTAGAAGCTTGGAGAGAAGGAGAAAGATAAAGGGCTAGTTTTCCTGAGTCTGTGGACAAAGCACCAAATGTGAGGCAATTTACAATAGGATTGTGGTGGAGTTTTGAGTGTGTAGACAGAGCACTGAATGTGAGGCAATTTACACTTGGATCTTGGATAAAATTGGAGAAGAGCTAGTGGCTACAGTTTAAAAACAAGGAAGTTGCTTGGTGACTTGCGAGCACAAGTTGAGATCTTGGAGGTTTCTACCAGATTGTGGATCTAAACTAGCTAGTGTTTGGGTTGGATTTTGAGGGATCTTGTAGAACTGTTATTGTAATTACTTGCTTTGTATTTGGCCATAACCGGGAAGGTCTTATAGCCTAACACATTGCATGTAACAATTATTTTATGCATAAAGAGTCATGATTTGGTATTAGATCTTGCATTGTTATTATGTTTTCGCTGTGTGGTTATTTGCTAGGGGCTAGGACATCTCCTTTGGGGATTCTCCTGCCTTGCATTGTGTCAAGTGGTATCAGAGCGAAGGTTGTTCCTGAGCATGTAGATAGATCGTCGAAGTTGAGACAGTTTGCATGAGGACCTTAGGAGGACATGTAGATGGATCTATGGTTGCGAAGATGGAAGATTGATCTTGTTTGGGAAGATTGATCTATTGGTATTTTTTGCAGAGGGCTTATGAATATCTTGAAAAATGGCTCCAAGAGGATTGGACCCTGGGATGATTGCAAATATCTGTGATATAGTGGAGAGGAGGATTAATGAGACAATAGTTCGGGTGGATGTTGCTTTTTCTAAAAGAGTTGAGAAACAAAAGAAGGAAGTTGTATGCTACTGGAGTTGGAGTCTACCGATCTGGAAGAGAGTTTTCTAGCTAGTTAGAAGACTTGTTTGAGAGAGAATATGACATAACAAGGTTAAGTGGAAAAGGTTGGTTTTGTTGATCAGTTTGTGGAGTTTGATACAAAACTTGCAGAGCAACTGGAGGTTGTTGCTGAGGATATTCCTAACCTTGTTGATGTTGGGATGGAGATTGGTTTTCATGATCAGTTGGTTGAGTCTGACATGAAGATTGCAAAGCACTCAGTTGTGGATGATTCAGTTGCTATTGGTGGTGACTTGTATGTTGTAGAGCATCTTGTTGTGAGCAATGAGAGCATTGGTGTTGTGAGTTTCAAATGTGTTGATGGAGATCTACGTATTGCTGTTGATATGGAGTTTGTTGCTGCTGGTGTGGATTCATTAGTTGCTGATGTGGATGTGGGTTTGTTGATGAAGCATTATGTTCAGTTTGTTCCTAGGAGTGAGCATGTTGATTGGATGGTTGAGATTCTAGTGTTTGATAGGGTGATGCATATGTGGATGATATGTAGATTGGTTTTCTTGTCTCTGTTGAGGTGGAAACCTTTGGTGAAGACCAAGATGGTTGTAGATCTTTCTTTTGGCATCAAAGTGTGGGACACACTTTTTTTTTATCTACCCAGGGAGTTTGATGTAGGAGCATCATGCATGATTTTTAAAAAAAAAAAATTTGGAGGAGAGAGAAAGTGACAAAAATTAGAGGATAAATAATAAAAAAAGGAAAAATGAGAAAAAAGGAATTTCTATTTATCGAGGTGTGTATGTGGAATTCTAGAAGTTTGTGGACATTTTCTTAAATCACGCATTTAATATTTGTTGGGCCACGTGGTGGTGCTTAGTTGTACTTGAGTGAGAATTAAATATTTGTTGAAGGTAGTTGTATTTACCTTTTATCCCACATTGGTTGTGTTTGTAACATCTTGGGTGGTAAGTGCCTATTTAAGTAAGACATATGAGCATTTATAATCAAGCTTCAAGGTGTGATCTCTTCTTAGTAGAAGCTTGGAGAGAAGGAGGAAGAAGCTTGGAGAGTTTTCTAAAGTCTGTGGACAGAGCACCGAATGTGAGACAGTTTAGAATAGGATTGTGGTGAAGTTTTGAGTGTATAGATAGAGCACCGAATGTGAGGCAATTTATGCTTGGATCCTGGATAAAATTGGAGAAGAGCTAGTGGCTGCGGTTTAGAAACAAGGAGGTTGCTTGGTGGCTTGCGACCACAAGTTGAGATCTTGGAGGTTTCTACCAAAGTGTGGCTCTAGACTAGCTAGTGTTTGAGTTGGATCTTGAGGGATCTTGCATAACTAATACTATAATTACTTGCTTTGTATTTGGCCATAACTGGGAAGACCTTACAACCCAACACATTATTTGTAACAATTATTTTATAAATAAAGAGTCGTTATTTGGTATAAGATCTTGAATTGTTATTGTATTTCCACAAAGTAGTTATTTGCTGAGAGTTAGGACATCTCCTTTGAAGATTCTCCTACCTTGCATTGCGTTAGAACGCAAAGCCCAACCCCATTAGCATCCCCTATAGTTAAAAATAACAAGAATTAAAAGAGAGTGCCAAAAGATTTACAAATTTTAATCAAATATTCAATTTCCAAAACAAAGGTCTGAAAAATCGCCTATCGGCTAAATTAAGTCATAGAACATTCTTGGTAGGTTTTGTGAAAATCTTTTCACCATTTCGGCTCTCCTCCCACTCTACTCAGCTTGCTTTTCTTGTGCAGGTACGACCAACAAGAGTGGTTGCAGGATTTCAGGAGCAAGAAGAAATTGTCTGCATCGGTTGCATCAGAAAAGATAAAATTTCTGCATCAGGTTGTCGTGTTTGCATCTAATCATATACCCTCTCGACTTGTTGCTTCAGTTCCTTTATAGCATTATTGAAGGCGCTTCATGAGGCCGAAACATATAGTTCAATCGTTATGCATCCGCAGTCATCGATTGGTTTCTGTCCTTTGACTTTAAAAGAGTTTCGGATAATACTTTATCCATTAGGGGATTTGAAGCTTATGTTCTGTTGTTCTAATTATAAGGTATTTTCTGTGATTAACAAATTTTCAGAGAAAGTAATCCTCTTCCTTCAATTGCTGGCATAGTTTGTCAGGTTCCATTTGAAATGAGTGGCTGCATTCCGGTTCATTAGTTTTAAAAACATAATTGTTTTGTTGCCGGGGTTGAACATAATTAAAAATTCAGGGCCAGTTTGTGGAAAACATTTATATGGGCATGGGGGTGCTTGGTCCCTGGCATCTACAGAAGAATGGAACATAGCCAGAACACTACCATTTGAAAACATATCTCCCCAGTTGGCAGTCAAAACATGCCGCCAGTCTGGGAAATTGAGCGTTGCATATTCACCTCTTAGGTTATAGGCTGCTTTGGCATATGCAAATACAACTTCTTCTGCAGTGTCAAATGTGCCAAGCAACAGCCTAGTTCTATTCCGAGGCAGCCTTATTTCTGCCACACACTTTCCCCAATGCCTCTGTCTTACCTCTCTGTACAGCTTCCGAGGCTTGCTGAAATAGCTTACGCCAAAAATTGACGACAATCTTGTGTAAAATTAATTTTATCCCTAATAAAATTGATCTCAGCCAATTAGAAAATTTAGACATTAATATATAGAAATAGGATTTAAAAAATAAAATAATATATACTTTAGATTGTTTTATAGGTCCGGCTGGAATGAAAACATTTACGGACTTATAAGTGATTACAAAACAATATCTATAAAGTCTATTTGATCACCTCGGTGTAGCCTGTTGCTGGAGGATTTAAGATCTGTAAACAAAAATTCCGAAACTTGTTTTTTGGTTGAAATTTGGGAGAAATTTTCATATGAAAAAGTGTTACCTGTTGCAGATATTCCTGAGAGAATGCTTTGAAATGCTTACGGCTAAAATGCTCCGCTGCCCATCAGCCTGCCGTTTTCCTGGTTCAATTCCGATGGCACAACAGCAATCATCCCAGACGCTGAAAGTGGCAGCCGACGATTCTCTCAATTCAAAATCAAAGCCATGGTTACTTGTGGGGTTAGGAAATCCTGGAAGAATCTATACTGGTACCAGGCACAATGTATGTTTTCTGTTTCCGTCAACCGACTATATTCGTTTTCCATTGGAAATGATACTTTCCTTTTTAATATTCGCGTCATATTTAATAAATAACCGACTTTAAAATTGCATATTTGATAGTTTTTGTTATTATCACTTTTTCAGAAACAGTTTTTACAATTTATTTGCTTTTTTTCGTAGAAGATAGAGAATCCTAAGAATTTTCTCTAGAGATGTTCATCAATAGCTTGTTTCACTTGTTGTTTTTCCTTTTGCCACCTGTTTTCAATAGGGTGTTTTCCATTTTCATTATGCTTTTTACACAATATATAACAAGATTGTGCTCATAGATATAATCTTTCGACTTTCCCAAATTCTCTCATTATTTGTGCTCAATTCATATTTTATGTACCTCTGTATTTCTGGAACAGAATTTATTAAGTTAGCTAAATCCATTGAACCTGGTAGCTATTCATATGAAGGCGTTTTATACATGTTGCGTATACTGGGGCTTGTCCTAGGCAAAATTTGGATGCTTTTACATACCCATTTAGTTGGTTGCGGCAAATTTTACACTGGGAAAACTAGCAAACGCACAAAAACTAATGAAAACTAAGTCAACCTGCGGGGTAGCTTATTTAGCTTTCCACAGCCTTGAATAACATTAAACATGATTCGGTATATGTAGAAAAATCTACTTGAAGCTATCCAATTAGAATCACATTAATATATCTCTAACCTGTTTTTGATCCTAAAGAAACCCAACAAACTTGAACTAACACAAATAGTTAATGTTTTGCCATTTGGAGATGAATATTGCTTATGTTTGAGATATGTAATCCTTTGTCTGAAAAGCTTGGTCAACTTATTTTGCTGTGTCCTGTGTTATGTCTTGTTGACAGTGATAGGCCACATTTATAGAGATAATAAGATAAGAAAAGACCTTCATAAATTGGGCGTATAGGATAATTCTACTGCTGGCTGTTGGTAGACTGGGGGTCCAAATCATACTAGATTGAAGTAGTTTGAAAATACTTGGTTCATAGGGTTTCACTTTCAACTTGCAGATTGCTTTTTGAAAACCGAAGTGAAGGGCTCATGAAAATGCTTTACCTATAGCCTAAGGATGTAAGAAGGCAAAAAACTTAACATTATGTGATCGTGATTGATAGGGTTGCTCTAGTTCAAGTGAAATGTGCTTTGAATATCATCTCAATGAGCACCAATTAACACAAAACCTAGAGAAACATGGCATAACACTTGGAGAAATGATCCCTTTGGCATTACCAAAGGGTCTTTATGTATAAACTTGAAGACGAGTAACCATTTTTTTGGAAATCCATGTACGATATGCTTGAGTTTTGGCTTTCTCTTTGGGCACCTTGGAAATCCATTGTGATCTAAGGGAAGGTTTCTTTTTGTAGGGTATGAAATGGGTAATTTAGCTACAAATGGTCCAATGTAAATTTATGGAGGTGCCAAAGTTGAGTGTTTGAGAGAAATCCCTTTGGTATTACAGAAGGATCTTTATGTATATACTTGAAGATGAGTAACCCTCTTTTTGGAAATCCATGTATGATATGCTCGAGTCTTGGCTTTGTCTTTGGGCACCTTTGGAGATCCGTTGTGATCTAAGGGAAGGTTTCTTTTTGTAGGGTATGAAATGGGAAATGTAGCTACAAATGGTCCAGTATAAACTTATGGTGGTGCCAAAGTTAAGTGTTTGAGAGATTCACGACTTCTTTGGTTCCTTTCAATGCCAGACAAAATAGGGATATCTGTGGTTTTTCTTCTAGGTTGCATGGATCTGAAGAGAGATTACATTTATGGTTGGAAAAATCCATTTCATTGGCTGGGTCAAATAATAAAGACAGCTTGGTCATAGGTGTTTTTCATAGCCTCTATGCCTTATGGACATCTATCACTTGCATAGATTGCAAGTGCAAATAATAGGCAACACTGTCACAGGGATCCCAATCCCTTAAGGCCTAATAAGATGTTTGCTTTGTTTTTTCTGAATTCATAACTGTTGAGAAATGTTGACAAGAATTCTGGAAAATCTATTTTTCAAATTGTATATGTAGTACAAGCTTCAAGGTGGCCACCATTATCTTTTAATTGGTCATATTAGCTTTTAATTAGGTGATGTAATGCATGACTTCCATCAAGGTTTTGTATGGTAACGAATCACCTCTTTAGAAAAACATGTTGGATAATATTTCAGCTCTCGTTGATGTTAGATTATTACAAATTCCATCGATGAGATTGTCAAAGTCGAAGTTCCAATGCAGTGAAAATCTGCAATCAGTCACAATTAATCGCTTGTTGGGTCTGGTGCCGTTTTGATCCCTGCAAAATTGACAGAAATCACATTAACTAGTCAATGTTTTTTTTGCTCAATTTATTGCCTTTAATCGACTAAAAAAAATTCTACTAATCACGATTATTCGGATAGTGAAATGGTGCCAAGAAAAACCTAATTAGCTCTACCATTAAATTAAAAACCAAGAAATAGGATGATGTGAAATTAGTGCAGACAATGGCTCTTGTTCATAGATATTTGCCCTTGAAAGCATAATGAGATTCCATAACTAATCTATAGAGTGCAGACCAATATCTGATCCATCAAGTGAACAACCTAACAAGACCCTCAAATTTATAAATTTTCCATTTCGTTTAATCATTTTCTAATGACCCTAAGGTGCCAAAAATATGAGTTTAGCTTCTACCTCAATCAAAATTATATTCTTTAATGATTTCTTGAAGTAATTTTTTTTAAAAGTACATTTTTACTGTTCTACTTCAAGATTTTATGTTTTTTTGCAAATCCGATTTTATCCTGATTAATTCCTGATTTTTTCAAAAATTCCTTCTCTTTTGGTTTGCCTATTTTTTCCCAAAATGATTTATGCTTCTATGTGTCAAACTATTAATGGAATTTTTTGAAATCTAGACACCCAGATGAAAATCCAAGCCTGAATATGGAGTGAAAGGAAGTTTGAAATGGGTGTTGGGTGGGATTGAGGTTGCAGACCAACAATTTATCCACATTATATGACAAATTGAGAATTTTTCTACCCATTCATTGGTTCATGTAAGTTTTATTAAAAGTTAGGGAGCATTTTCTAATTTTTAGATTCGATAATGAGGAAACAGTCTATACAGCATTTGCCATCCCTAGCTTTGATTAAAAAAAACATTTCTATAGTGCATGATTGCTTTCACAGGATTGCCTGTAGCGTATGAACAGGGATAGTTCAAGTCTGAAGGTAGAACCTGGGGCTATTCATAGCATTTCGGAAAGGTGGCTAGAAAGGAGACTATCATAGAATACTTGGTAAAGTGGAGACTTGCTGGATGAAGATTCTGCTGCAGAGCTCACAGATATGTGGAAGACTTGCATAAACAATGATTGGGAGAAAGTGTGCAATGGAGGAAGGCATATAATAAATAGACGAGTAGACTTTAGTGGTTCTTGCATGAGAGAAGTGTTTCTTGCCACGTATTAGTTAAATTTAGGCTGTTTCTCCATTAGCCTAACTGCATAATAATTTGGTTTTTTATGTAAGTCTCATGTGCATGATGATGACTATTTTTGTCCAAGATTTTATCTGCTTGGAGATCTTTTATGCATGATTTAAGAAACTTCAATTAGTAATAACCATTGTATTCTATTAATGACTTCTTAAACGTTGGCTCTATTCATTGAAATTGTAAGTTTCTTTGTTGGAATATTAACCATGAGGTTTTACATATTTTTCTTACTAAAACGAATTTGATCCACATCTAATATTTAGAATTTTAGATAATTGCCCCCTGCCATCTAGTTTCTGCTTCTTAATCCCTCCAGTTCATTAGACAGCCGAGTGAGTGCTTGCAGGACTATTGGCTGATTCATATCTATATTATACAGTTAAGAGATATAGGTATATGCATATCTATATTATATAGTCACGAGAGATAATTATATTCATATCTTGCAGAAAATGGTGGATTCCTGTAATAGTCATTCTTCTTACATGTTAGGATTAGATGATCTCGTGTTCTTCTAGTATCTCCAACTTGGGAAAACCAAAAATACTATTGTCAGAAATTTTAAATTCTATTTACTATGGAGTCTGATTTATATTTCCTAGCTTTGGGTTTTAACTGCTATGTTTGCATACTTGCAACACATATAGAGGGGTAGCACCTGCAAATTGTGGATAATTTTTTATGCAGTAATCATGTGAATAATAAATTTTTCATATAAAATTTGCTCATTAAATAATTTTATATCTGACTAATTATTATCTGATCTCACACATTCCAGCTCTCAGATTCTTTTATGAAGTCCTTATTCATCTACAATTTGGCTTTCTTAATTCATATTAAAAGCACAATTTTTGGTTAAAGAAATGCTCATGAAACGTTCATCTATCTGTAATCTTTCTTAAGCAGATAAATCACCTTTTCACTAAATTTCTGTGCTTCTAAGTTAATTTAGCAGAACGGAGAGTGATGTTTGTTTGATCATTGTTTTTCTTGTATTGAATGGATATAATTTGTTTTAAATGGATAATTTCTCATGGTTATGACATGTGAAATTTCAAATAGGTTGGGTTTGAGATGATTGACACATTAGCACAAGCAGAAGGAATCTCAGTGAGCAGGATTGAGTGCAAAGCACTGTTTGGAAAAGGTAAAGATTGTTTCTCCTGCTGCAGTATCTAAAATAGCCAAGATAATTTATGCTAGACATCTCTGCAGTTCAAACTTCAATTTGTTGACATTGATACCCAGGCAAGACTGAAACACCTGGTATTTGAAATGGTATACATTCAAGGAATATTTTTGGGGTGCATTCATCTTTTTCTTTGTCAAATGTATATTGGAATGCTTGGACAACTTAGGGATAATCATGTGTTTAGTCAAACGTTAGCACATATATAACTTATTTGGTATTTCAATAAATAATTTCTATTAATAGTGTTAGTATATGGTTCATGTAACATATCATATGCACTTAGCATATGTCATGATATATTTTCTACTTCCACTTGTGTTTTATTTATTAAACCTTTTAGTTTATCTCATTCTCGAGACATGAAATGTCATAATCAACTATAGTCCAAATAGAATAAACAGAAGAGTGATCTGCCACCTTGTGGTTGGGTACTTAATAGGTGACTTAAAAAATAAAATAACATTTCTTAGTACATATACAAAAGGATAACATTATCACCTTAGAAAATAACTTTTAACTATTCAAATCATATCGAACCAAACATCATTGAATCATCTCAAGATTTAAGAAATGCTTTTGATTACAATGTGTAAGAATGTGAAGTGTCGTATCCACCCCATCTAATTTAGAGGGTGATCTGTATTTTGGCAATGGCGTATGAGGTATTGTGTGGGTAGAAAGTAATGATTCTCTAAGGAATTGTATTATTACAGGCTGTGGACTTTTTAACATTTTGGTGGAAAAATGCCTTTTCATAGACTTCTTAAGAGATAAAACCTTTTATTTATCACATTTACTTGAACATAGAAAGTAAACTATCCACAGTTGTATATTGACCATGCAAATAAAATCACCTAACAAGGGGCAATCTCTCACCTTGGATGGGTAATCCACTAATTCCTGACTCGACTTTCTTTTTGGAGCAATTTTCTTTGAAATAATAGATGAAAAGCAAATGTTATAATTTTCACAAATGACCAGATAGGTCAGAGTCAAGGATACATTCAGTTGCACTATGGTACGAGGAAGAATTGGAGATCATAAAAGTAACAAAGCATTTTGAGCTAAAACAAAGAAAATAGAGGGTAAGCCAAAATTAGTTAAGTCCTACGTCATAAGATCTGAGTACAATTTTAGAAACCCATGTGGGAGAAGGAAGTTTTGTTGAAAGATGGAGATAATCATGCATTTCAGAATAGAGTATCTCATGTATATGGATACAATAATATTACTAAGAGTCATTATTTTTTGGGCTTATTTAGACTAATAATGTATCTGGTTGTGTGTGATTAAAAGGCTTTAGCTATTCAAACAGATCATCACCTGAGACTTTTTTAAAGAATGTGTAGAACCCAAGATCAAATATACAAAAATAAGAATAAAAAATTACGTCTCCAAATAATTTAAGGAACAGAGAAAAAAAAAAAAAAAAAAAATATATATATATATATATATATGGAAATCCAATTGATAATGTTATTCACTGATAGAACAGGCCTCACTTTCAATTTTTACAGCTAGCTTTCCTAGAATAACCTAACTAGTAACTACCCCAAACATTACTAAACATTACTAACATTAACAAGCTTACTTTTACATCAACGAATCCCTCTTTGGTCCAAATGGGAAATAGATATCAACAATACTGAATCAAATAACAACAAAACCAAGATGATCTGGAGCACACATCAATCTGACTCAGCTTTCCTCTCTGTAAACTCAGTCTAGTATTTGTCTGGTATTGCTCAACTAGAGTTGACACTTGTACACATCCTCTTGATGTTTAAACCTTTGCTTCCCTATATATACTGACCAATCCCCTACATATGGGGCCTTTTGTTATTGTTTCCCGAAGTTTGAAGATCCATTGCTTCTTCCTAACACTACTTGATACAAGCATGGTGAAAATTCACATGTCAACATTCCTCTGACCATTTGTATTGCATGTAATATGAATGAGATAAAAATATGTTTCTTTTTCTCTATCCTGGCTGCCAAAACTTCTTATTGTCTTGGTTATTAAAACTGATTTCCTTCTTCACTTTCCCCGCTTATCAAAACTTATGATTGTCTTGGTCACCAAATACACAACTGCAATGACCATCATCTTGGTGACTTGTTATTCTCGGAACTCTTAGGTGTATCCTCAACTGATGAACAGCTGCTTGGGACCTGATCACATACAGATCAGCTGGTCCCAGGTGCTTTTTATCGAAGATTGAATGTTGCAATGGTCTGGTATAGTTGTATTGAGCATTTATTAGGAGCAGTGACCTAGTAGAGTTAGGTCAGTGCTACTAGGTCACTGCTCCTCATAAATGCTCAAAACAACTATACCAGACCATTGCAACATTCAATCTATGAGCGAGAAGCTAAATGAAGATGTAAATATTCCTCCATCTTGTATTCTGACCTCCATTTTGACCTTACTAACTTCTATCCATCAAAAAGAATATGAAAATCTTCTCTATATCCTACCTCATGCGTGTACATTTATAAAAGCCATGGAAATATTAAAATTTAACTGTCAGTTGAACATTGTTTCGAATAAAATCTTATATCTCCAGAAGAAAAAGACAATATTTCCAAAAATAGTCTAAGATGATAAAGTATGAGATTTGAACCATAGATATCCAATATTCAACTTCAACTTTTCATCAACTCATCTACAACCATATTAAAATGAATTCTCTCACAATGAAATGAAATTTCAGAATTTTGGTAACTCTAAATGGTAGCATAGAGGAATGAGAAATGAAACCAAAAAGCCCATGAATAAATGAATGTTGCTATTGTCATTTGTTTTTATCAATGCTAATTGGTGGTGCGTCCTTCACATTTTTTACCCTTGTCCCCTATAAAGGACATTTTAGGAGAGCTAAGAAACATCCCCAACTCTTTTTTCAAAATTAGGAAGTGATGTCAATTTTTTTCGCAGGGATGTCCCCTCATTTGTCCTGAGGATGTCTAGCCATCTTCTAACATATCCAGGGATAATTTTAGCCATTTAAAAGAAAATAACTTACAACCTTTCACAGCTGGTTTGGTTTATACGACATATCCACTAGGATCTATAAAAAAAAATATGAAAGGGTATTTTCCATGAAGGTCTGTGTGGTTTTGAATGTGTCAATGTGGGCTTTGTGGTAGGGGCTCTGCCCCTTGACACCAGACCCTGGTCCCTGCTAGGGCACTGCCTCTCAATCCTATTGGGGGGCATTACACCCAAGGCCCCATCAAACTAGAACTTTAACCAAGTAATAGATCAATAATGGATCATGATCAGAAAATCTACAATATACATATCCCTTGCTGCAAATCACTACATCTTTACCATTTAAGGGCTGCCATAGACAAAATTGGCATACTATAGTCATTATATTTTTGAATACGGCATAAATCATAGTCGTGGGGTCATTTTCATAATGATGAATTTGCTCAGACAAATGAGAGAACCATCCTATTTAAGTTCAAGCTAGAATTGACTAGTTATTGTTTTACTTAACTGCTCCTCTTGTTAAAGGAGTTTGACAACAAACCATGCCATCTTTTTTAATAGATCTGTAAGATGGGATTATTTTATTGATAATCAAATAAAGAGTATATAGTTTCCTGATGACAGATCCATCTTCTTCCTGCATCTTACTGAAACAAAAATATTACCAGCTAAACCGGGAACCAAAACACTGAGAGTGAACAGGAAAAATCTCAGCCTACACCAAGCCCTACCCCATACATGTAATATATCCTTATATGTTTATTGTAAAATTAATTACAAACCAACTCTCCAAAAATAATCCATCGTGTAACCCAAGAGAATCAAGAGCAATACTAACTACTACAACAGGTTCAACAGCCCATAGCCCATAAACAGGATTGAGAGAGTATTTAAAAAATTACCCTCAACAATAGGATCCTAGAAATAACAAAGCATGACAAAATTCTCCCAGGACTAGATAAACGCAAAAGTTTATCAACAAATCCTCTCTTCAGGGAATAGAGAAGGGACAAAAAAGCCAACACATACACTAAGGTCACCTCCACTAATTCTTCTGCTTCTTTCCCATTGACATGTTGATTTAGTGGTCTTCCAAGCCAAACTTCTTCCTTTTTCTACACACATTGTCCTCCTCTAAACGGTCCTTTTCATGTTCCAGCTGCCAAGCATCCTGAAAGTGCCAATCTATCTTGGCCTTTATCGTATGCTGATGCTCATACACTCCAGATAAGGAAAGGTTGCACAAGTGTTTCGACATAGCCGAATTGCTTGTAACCATTGTGGTGAGCGCATAAGCCCACACTAGACTCTTCCATTTTGAAAATGATAGACATGCCTCTGCACAATCCCAGCCACACACATTTTTTCATGGTTCTCAATACCTTCTCCTTTGAGCTCAGTTCAACCCCCCAGGCCGTGAAGGACAATGCTAAGTCAATGTTTGAATGGTAGTGGTGCTCCGAATCAGAAACTCTTTGCCCAAAATCAAATCTCTTGCTCATGAAACTTGAAACTTGAAACTTGAAAACACCAGCAAGGCGCTTCTTAGTAATCTTTCCTTGAAAGCACTGCTTCTTATTTGGGGAGACTAAGGTGAAATTAGCTTCCATTACATACCTGTCACCGTCAGTGCAGAGTGACACTCGAGCAGACGAAAATGAAATGAGGCAAAACGTAGGGGAATAAAATGTGGCCTCTTACATCCCACATGTCCACACATCCCATCACCATAAAGGTAGTTTTACAATTTCAAGTCATGATTTAGAATCCTATGGAAATACTCAAACATTGATGTCACTGCTGTATTTGACAGTGTGTCATCAAACTGGTTGGAGCCCCTTTTGACGTGCAAAATTTTAAAATCTTCAAATGAGGATAGGGCTGAACAAATTAATTTTATGTATTTATTTAATTTTTTGAACTCCAAACACCTGATTCCCTCTTCACAATAGCATTAATCACAATTAAAGAATCCTCTTTCAGATGGAGTCTATTAACACTTAGTTTTTTTGCCATTTGGATGGCACCTCATGCAGCCTGAGCTTCCGCCTTCTTGTTGGTTCCATCTTTGAGGTTCATTGCGCCGATTGCCAGAAGGTTTCCCTGAGAATCTCTGCCTGCAAAGCCCACAGATGAAGGGCGGGGATTGCCCTTGGATGCACCATTGAAGTTTACCTTTGTCCATCCCAGATTTGGACATTCCCATTTATCCTTTGATTCTGTAGGATCATTAGGACTAACCCAAATAGGCCCATTGCAGGAACAAAACATACTGTCTTGAAGGCTTAGGCAAACTTGAATAAATTCCTTACTTGAATATATGAGTGAGGGATGCCTTTATTAACTCATGCTCGTATATATAAAGGACATCATGACTCCTGTTCAATTCCCTTGCTCACAAAGGTTCTGTAATATCCATGATGAATGCATTATTGATGTTATCATATGCATATTTAAAATTTTCTAATTTGTAATAGCCATCTCTTGTCATCCCCTAAAAAATGCCCAAAATGTATCCCATACTAGAAACATGTCCTGCAGTCCCCTACCATGCCTGTAGTAGAAACTTGGGGAAGCATAATGTTTTATCTATGTACTTTCTCTAGTGAACAAAACAAAGCCTCCATTTCATTGAAATGCCAATGTCAGTGAGGATTGGGCATTTTATCTCCAGCACCTTATTAAAAAAATGTGCAAGCATGCCCTTTGTGGAAATCAACCAGAACTAAAAAATGTTCAATGCATATTTCTTTTTCAATATCTTCCAACATCATTCACAGCTCTATTCTGTCACATCCATAGCCATATTTTTGTACCATACCTAATAAATATTAATTATCTTAAATGCTATTCTAGGAGTCAACGCTTGGTTCAATGAATTAAAAGATGTGCTTGAATGAATGTGAACTGCAACTCTTTGAAAGACACCTAATTTCTAAGAAGATTAACATTACAGCCCATAAAAACAATTAAGAACCACTGCTGATACACATTCATCCACTCAATGGTCTAAGTAACAATTATGTCTTAGAACAGCAAAATAGACAACCTCTGTTTATCAGCAGTCTAACTATTAGCACATTAGGACTTAAAGTGATGTCCATTATATAAATACCTGCTCTGATGCCACTATTTGATCTTGCATCAAATTCATAAAAATATCATTAAAAATATACACCTCCAAATAATAAAAAGGAACACAGAACATATATCATATGGGAATTCAACTGATTATATTATTCATCGACCTTTATAAAGTCCTTTACACTTTAACTTCAACAACCAGTTTTTCCTGAAGAACCTAAAATATTAAATTATTCAACATGTTACTAACATTAATTTCTTACTTTTGCATCATAACATCTAACAGCATGATATAACCATAGACATATACAAAGAAGTGTTGGTGTGTACATCTGGTAGTGGTCCATGCCAAACAAATTTGGTATGGAACAAATTTGGTCTTGCCTTAGAGAGACTAATTTGCAAGAGCACTCTAAGAAAAATGACAGTAATAGGTCTAGTGTACTTGAAAAATGAGTGATCTTGGGTCTAATTTAAGATAGCTAGTCCAGTGGAATATAACTACAAATCATATTGTGTGGAATTTAACAAGTTGAATTGAGAGATTGGGTAAGTAGGTTCCATATCATCTTATGTGGCTTGATATGGAGCAGTGGGAAAATAATCAACATATATGCAGTATCTTAGTTAACTCAAGTGCATCCACGAATCAGAAAAATAAATTTCATCTTTGGCATTGCTTGTCATTTATTATTGCCAACAGGTGCCATAGAGAAATACATAGTGATACTACCAAGAAAAAACTATGTCTTCCCGATAACTCTGCATACAAGTATTTAAGTACTGTATCTCATGTTTTGTTTATGTCAAGGATTTTAAAAACCTTGCACTGTTGTTTGGTTTATCAATGCATGAATTTCTGATAGTAGGAAATCAGGAAATGTATTTTGCGCACAGAAGTTTGGTTGATTCAACCATAGTTGGCAAACTCGCCAAAGCCGGAAACTTGCCAAGGTCTGAAAAATAAAGTCAGGGAAAACTCAGCAACTTAAAAAATTGCTTAAATTTAATTAGAAATGATTTTTCGCAAAATTCAATGAGAAGATACATCCAATTAGTCAATAAATGAGAACACAAAACAAAGAAGCTTAGTCTAGATATATTTAAACACAAAGTGGGTACAAAATCTCATTCTCTTGAGGAAGACTCATCGCTGGAAGAAAAATAGTAAATAATTTATGTAAAAGTTAAAACTAAAAGTAAACACATCATTCCAATTACATCTTCCTCTTCTTAGTTTTAATAAAAACTAAGGGAGAGGTAGAACAGAGGGTCTAATCTTAGAAGTCTGCACTGGCCATGATTTTCTTCTTGCTCGGGATCTCTAACTCAGTCTGTGGCTTGTCCTCAATCCTAGATATAGCTCTGCCTCTAGCTTCTCCTGGCACTAGCAGTGACTACTTATTCAACTCAATGTCATCCAGCCTAAAACCAAATCCACACCTTCACTCCATAGTCTGCCTCTTCAAATCATTGATGTCATCCTCTTCAAAAACTCCGGTCCAAACCTGCTGCAAATGTGCTTCAAACCTGCCTCAAGTTCACTTCAAATCGATCAAAATCAGTTTGCAAGTGTTTGGAAGACTTTTCCCCTCTCAGCAAAATACAAGTGAAGAAATGAGAAATGAAACTGATTTGGGCTGTTTTTTGCCTTTAACGGCTGTTTTAAAACTACAACTGAGTTTTTAACAAAAGCTCAGCAAGTACTCAACTAGTTCTTGCCAAAAATTCTGCAAGTTTTTGGCACCAGTAAAAGTCATAAAAACTCGCCAAGTGAGAAAACTCGGCCAGTTTTTGTAACTCAGAGATTACTCTGCCAGTAGTCCATCCATGGTTTCAACATCTATACTGCAATCTATGACAAATTTACACAATTATCGATCTGCATGGTTTATGCTCCAAACTTAACTGATCCTCAATCAATTTTATTAGATTTCCACAATCCATTTGCAATGTAATTTTGTTTCTGGATTTGATTGTGTCTGTTTTTTCTGCTTCTTCAAACTTTAATGTCACTTCCTATATTATTGATCTTCAAGGCACACATGGTTGGCATGGCTTTATACTTTTCATTACTGGTTTATTTGCTTTCTTTTGGAACAAGTCTGCTTCTTTCTGAGTTTGGAATTCGTTCCTGATGTAATATATTATTTTTTCCCCTCTCTTTGTAAGCTTGTGATTGCAGGGCATATTGATGGCGTACCTGTAATGTTAGCTAAACCACAGACTTTCATGAATGTCAGTGGACAATCAGTAAGTAACGCAACTCAACCTTCAACCTTGTAACATTTCCTTACTGCATGCCTTAGCCTTTTTGTTACAGTTTATTTTGTTAGGCAATAGGAGTGGTGATTTAGAATTGCGATTTCTCACTAGCTCTCTCACATAGATAGAGGCATTTATGTTTTCTTGGACAAACATAAGTGTTGCAGTTTGGATAGTGATCACTTACAAATAAAGTCAATAAAAATGGCCAAAATTATCAATTTTAGTCTTTGAAAAATTCAGGAGTGCTAATGGGATGAATTGGCAACTTTTATATTGCTCAACAAAAGTGATAATTTTTGGACTCAAATCTTTACAGTTAGAAGACCATATACTTATATTTATATAGTGAGAAGCCATACTTCTCAGAAAGAGTTGAATAGTGAAAGGTCTTGTGAGTATCCGGTAAGAGCCTAAATTAATCAGAGCTCAAGTTAGCCAAGGTGAAAGGACTTTAGGAAGGCACAATTATGTTAACAATACTAAAAAGTTATATACTAGCATACTTAAAATTTTAGTTAGTTTTTTTGGTAAAATAAGCTGAGAAATATCCAATTTGAAGATATGATTTTGTTATGGTTTAAGCGTTATAGTTCTTGTTAACATGTCTATATTATATATTCTTAAAAACATAAAATTTATTTCTTTATTATATTTTTCACTATTGTGAGATTATGTTTAAATTTTAATTTTTTAAAAATGATTAAAGTTAAAAATTAATATTAACTTCTTAAAATATCAAACAAAAATATTCATTATTTACGGAATATATCTATAAAAATTTAATTAGTTATTCTAATGAGCTTATCACATATTTACAATCAAATTATTAAAATTTACACAGTAAACTTAAATAATTGAAGTTTTCCTTTAAAATGGTAATTTATAAATTGTTAATTCTAAATTATAATTTTTTTATATCAACCATTAAATTCCAAAATTATCATCAAAATAAAATAAATTGTCATTATTTAAATGAATAATAAATTTATAAAAATATTCTCCTTAATATTAATAATAAATATTGAATATCTCAAAATCACTATGACACTTATCTTTGATTAGTTGATATTTCATTCCTCATGTCGAATACTATGTCTTACTCTTGAATAGTAAATAAAGAGATAGAAACAAGGAAATTTGTTAATAACGATATTTGGAAAACTTGAAATGAAATACTGGAAAATGTTATACAAATTTGTTAAACCATTGTAAAATGTGCATTCTGTAGTTTGCAGAGGAAAATAAACTTTCATAGATGGGAATAAGAGGCTTAACGATGAACCTCAACTTATATCTCCTTTTTCCGAATTTTCATGCACAGTTCTATTTCATAAAACCGCTTTTTCCAAGTTTTGATGCGCAGTTCTATTTTGTTTTTCTAGCCGCTGTATTTTCTTTTTAAAAATGAGTGATCCTTCTTAATTTGCCTATTTCTTCCTCAGATGTGGCTTTTATTCCATTGATTTAGGAATTAAATTGCAATTCCCATTAACTTTTTAAAATCTCCTATTTAGAGTCTTACTCATACGATTAAATGTTCACACCCAGATCTCTAACAATATATTTAAAATTCCAGATCCCTGGTTTTACAAAAAATTGAAAAAAAAAAAAAAACAGTCTGCCTTCATTACATGATTGATAATGATATTTTAATTTTTTTTGAGTGTAAGCTTATAACAAATTTATCGGCAAAACAGACTAGACAATTTAAAAGCATTGCAAATTTACCAGAGAAACAGATCAGACAATTTAAAAGAATTTCGCATAAGTACTATGCAAACAATTTCACTTCGTGACAATAAGTTCTTCAGTTTGAACCAGCTATACATCCTTCTTTTGGATAGAGCTTTGGTATTTAAAAATGTTTCATCAGTTATGCCTGCTGACTCGTCCACTACTCCGTATCTGTTACAACATGTTAGATATTTCATCGGTTATGGCCTTCCACTCTTCCACTACCCTTTTTTACAAGGAAACAGGAGTCAATTTTTTTTCAAAAGGCTAAATGTTTACATTGATGAATGCTTCCACTGTAGAAAGCCTCTCGGCTTAATTAAACCGGAAATAGATTTGAAGATTTCAATACAAATATATGCACTATGAAATCTATGATTGTTAAGCCAACCAGATAAAATGTAGGCGAAAATGTGTAAATTGATTTGTCGGTCATTTTACTATTTGTAAAATACAGAGCCTTAGGACTTTAACTTCTTATATGGGGATAAGACTTCTGAGTCTATCATATGGTTGCAAGACCCTTATTCAAGATTTTTGAAAGCCAGGTCCTTGGGCATTCTGATCGATGCCTTCTTTTGCAAAAGTTGGTCCACTTGCATGTTTGCCTCTCTATAAAGACTGAGTAGGATGCTGTTGAAGAGAGAAACTAAGGAATGGACTTTCCTAGGAATACTCTCCAATCTCCAATTGGGTGTATGATCCCTCTTTAGTGCTGCTATGTTTCATCGGTTATGGCCTTCCACTCTTCCACTACCCTTTTTTTAAGGAAACAGGCATCAATTTTTTTTCAAAAGGCTAAATGTTTACATTGATGAATGCTTCCACTGCAAAAAGCCTCTCGGTTTAATTAAACCAGAAATATATTTGGAGATTTCAATAAAAATATATGCACTATGAAATCTATGATTCTTAAGCCAACCAGATAAAATGTACTCGAAAATGTGTAAATTGATTTCTCGGTCATTTTACTATTTGTAAAATACAGAGCCTTAGGACTTTGACTTCTTATACGGGGATAAGGCATCTGAGTCTATCATATGGTTACAAGACCCTTATTCAAGATTTTTGAAAGCCAGGTCCTTGGGCATTCTGATCGATGCCTTCTTTTGCAAAAGTTGGTCCACTTGCATGTTTGCCTCTCTATAAAGACTGAGTAGGATGCTGTTGAAGAGAGAAACTAAGGAATGGACTTTCCTAGGAAAACTCTCCAATCTCCAATTGGGTTTATGATCCCTCTTCAGTGCTGCTCTCAATTTTTTTCAAATTCCTGAATTTCCTTTGACAATTGAGTTTTTGACCTTGTAGGGTCAAATCATAGAATCACATGTAAGACCTTCAAGCTGCATGGGACTGGATCGGAGAATTGCCATTAAGGTAGTTTTAGACATTTTAGTATTTTGCTAAAAAATAATGCATGTGAGTTGACAGGTGTTCTCTCCCAAGAGAAGAACATTAGATGCAACTGGATGTATCATATCCAGTGCAAAGCTGGTGGTTTCTTGGATAAGTACAAAGCTCAGCTTATAGTCAAATTGTATGGACAATGTCAAGGAGTGGACTGATGGGAAATATTAGCACCAGCTGCTAAGTTGGTGACTTTCCTGTTCAAGATATCTATTGTTGCACTTAAATGGATTATAATAGTTATTTAGACAATTATTTGCAAAGTGTGAAAAGCAAAGAGTATAATGTATTCTCTGTTGTGTTATTGGACAGGGGATTGCAAGGGATGGGGGCCTTATATTTGGAATGATATGATACAGCTATTTAAAAATAAGGAAACCATGAAGTAGGGAAATTTCATTTTTTCATATGATAATGCACTCACTTTATTAATTATATAGTCATATTACATAACAGTAGAGCTGAATTGTGAATTTAAATGATAGCTGACATACAAATTAAGAAAATTTTGGTGTTCTCACTGTCAATATGCATATATCCTAATATAATAGATACAACAAAATCCTGTAAGATGACAATTACAAAAATGGAGCAAAGCAGTATACTAGCTATATCTGCTGCTATGCCTTATCATTTCCTGCATCAAAGTTTGAGTTTGAAAATGAACAAGAATGCAATGATCTCAGCCTGATTGGGAAGTTGAGAAGTTTAAGTATGGCACTGGAGACTGTGAAAAGAAGACCCAGTTAGTGTGGACATCTGCAATTCTATAATTTTGATATTCTACAAGAAAAACGAAATCAGTCCTTTGTGAGAACAGTTTTTTTCGTTTGAGCAGGGGACTAGGACTGGGACTGGGAAAGTAGCATGCAATGAGGTACATAAGACTAAGATGGAAGAACACATTTTAATCTACAGACTGGTCTGCTAGTGCGTGAATAAAGGTGACAAGGCATGATCAGCATAGCTGTAGTTTGATACCGAAACACTATGCAAAATGTCATATGAGTGTGTATGTAATGCCCCCAAATTGTGTATATAATGACGCCAATTAAGGATGCAGATACAGTCCTCGTTCCTAAAAGATGTGGTGCCAAGAAAAATGGGAGAGTTTTGCCCCATTAATCTTTGTAACACCCTATACAAAAATTCTATCTAAACTCGGTGAACAGAATTAAACTTTTTCTTGACAAGCTGATTCATGTCCATCAAAAAGGTTTTGTCCCTGGTAGGCAGATCACCGATCCAGTGATTACGGTGCGCAAAGCTCTCCATTCTAATGGAAAATGGTAAGAAAGGAAATATGCTTCTCAAGCTGGATATCTCAAAAGCTTATGACATGGTCTCCTGGCCTTTTCTTTCCTTAGTACTAAAAAAAGATGGATTTGAAGGGAAGATTCTCTAATTATTCTGTTCTGGTAAATGGCTCACTGTAGGGATTCTTTTCCGTTTCTAGAGGGCTTGGGCAAGGGGATCCCTTATCCCCATACCTGTTCATTTTGCTAGCTGATATGTTGGGGAGTAACATTGATAAAAGAGTTTTACAAGGCATTCTTTAAGGTATCAAACCTCCTACTTCAGAAAGTGTTGTTTCTCATCAACAATTTGTTGATGATACTATCTTTCTTGGTTCAACATCCTTTGCTTAGGCTAAAGCTTGGAGATCCCTCATCATGGATTATGCTTTGGTTTAGGGCAGGAGATCTATTTTTAATGAATACCCCTCATAACCTACAAGACCAAATTGCCAGATTCGTAGCCTGCCTTCAAAATGTCTGGGCATGCCATTAATTCTGGGTTGTTGGAAAGGATTCAGATCAAACTGGATAGAGTGGTCTTTGGCACTTTATTCTATGTTGGTGTGGTCACAAACCCATCAAAATGCCCCACCTTTTTTATTTTTCCAAACCTTAGCTCTTTTTATGATTTTTATGTTTATCATCTAGGCATAGTCAAGGGATACCATTGATGTCGTTGAACATCTTTTAGGGTTTTGAACTTTTCACATCATGTTCAAGATGTATGTAGCTTGACATGGGAGATCAAGGATGGCTTAGGTATGTTTTCAAGGCCCCCCTAAAATGTTATGGGCAAGGACGCATCTTTGTAATGCCTTGTCTAAAGGACAAAGGCAAAACTCGATGAATCAAAGTTTAAAAAAAAATACTAACATCAAATAGCACCACATAGGATAAGGTAACAAGTCTTACATGCACAACTACATGCATAGTAGTATCGCATAGAACACAATGATACAAAGATATAGGTAGGAGAGAAGTCCTCACCAATGTATAAGCATGGTGATACCAATGGAAGACTAATCATTGCAGATGAAGTTCAACCACAAAGGAGTATGAAAAAGTGAACACATACACCTTTGAATACCTGAGATCATCCCATGAAAGGTTACTCAATAAGGGGATTGAAATTATAAAGGGTCTACGTTTTTAGGTATTTTCTATACCTCAGAAAACTGCATTTTAGGAGGTCTAAGGGGGTGAAATTCAGGGTCTAATATTTCATTGGACGCATAGAACAATTACCATAGGCTACGCTCAAAGAAAGTAGTTTTAGATCTTTTTGAGCTCTTTTTGATGATATAGAGAAGCTCGATCTTTAATCACTACGTAGAAGTTATGACCTTTTGAAGATGCACTGGAAGTAAGCACTAGATTGGGCCAAGGGATTGGAGTTCCACTCTAACTTATTTGTAAAGTAGAAGAAACTAGAGAAGAGATTCGGGCTTCAAGGATTGGAGTTTCACTTTATCTTGTTTACAAATTAGAAGAATCTGGAAAAGAGAAATCCCAAAGTTTGAAGTACAAAGAATTGAATTGAGGTCTTGAGGAACAACATTTTAGCTTAATCATTACCAAGCATAGACAAAAACAATAAGGAGAAGTCCTAAGTCTGAAGTATGAAAGATGGTAATTTGGGATTGGAAGTTAGGGTTTTGACTTACCCATTTTGCCAAGTAGTCGAAATTGAGAATGTGAAAGCCTGATGTCCAATGTTCAAAAACTATTGACAATGCAGTCTGAAAAGTTATCCTTTGGGGTTGGGGATTTGGGATGAGCCTTTTCACTTTTTGGAGGAAACTTTAAAGGAAAAAGTCCATTTTCTAATGCCTGACATACTTAGAGAATCACTAGAAATACTTATAATAATTTCTGCAAGTTTCATTGTGAAACAGGTTTAGGAAGTTGTCAACACCAAGGAGGTTCATTTTAAGCCCAAATTGAAGGTTTGCATGTTCTTTGTGATCATTTGCAATATTTAATATTGAATGTAAATATTCAATTCATTGTGCTATGTTCTAACACTAAGATGTGCTACTAAATTAACCAATTCTCATTACATTCAAATTACATTTCCTCTTCAAGAGAATTCCAATAGGCATGATTACAATTTACATCTGGATGGGATTCTAATGTTCTTGAATTACATTTTTTTTTGAAATGAGCATTGCAGTAATTGATTTATGTACCTTGCAAGACATTAGATTGATCATTATTATATATAATAGTGAGGAGACATGTCATGTCTCATGACCAATCACTAACTAATTGTTATATCAAACTTAATCAAGTGTATATGTATATATATATGTATGTATGTATGTACGTGTGTATATACAACAATTTGCATATATATATATATATATATGTATATTTAACAATTTATACACACACACACACACAGATATACATATGATTAATAACCATAATCGTAACAGAATACGAAAGAATGATAGTAATCAAATACTCAAGGTTGATAGACCACTTTTGCATTTGATTTCATCGATAAGAATAATCTGACTGAATATACAATTTTATTAAGCACTCCTTCACAGCTAGGGAGGATAATTTCTATCCAAATAAACAATACAATATGCTAATGTATTGCGAGAAAAGATGATGATATTCAAAGATATGGTATATCCACAAATATCAAATGATATCCACCATAACAGATTTTACCTCACAGTATCATCAGGAGTACGATATGTTCATGAATATCAACCATATGATATTTCACCATACTCATATCTTTTTTGGTATGTGCACTAGTATCAAGTCTCATGATGCCTACCAAAGAAGATATCTGCACATGGTGTCTTTACTGATACTATGTCTCATAGTATCCACCATGCCATATCTCAATAATATAACTTATAGTAGTTGCACGCTACTTAGTTAATTACATAAGAGATATGCACTATCATGATCTCCATAGACATCAACCACATGACATCTATCATGATAGCGTGTTTTCATAGATGTCACCGCATGTGATATCCACCATTATTGTGAGATCGTCACTTCACAATGATGTTCATAGGGGCCCATAAGCCATTAAGGTCAAAGAGTCAGACCAAATACGTCTATCATGAACCATATTAGAGGATGGATCCACCAGGGCTACTCTGAGAGGGTGGAACAAGGGGTTTCACCTCAAACATCTCATAGAGAAGAACACATCGAAAGGAATTTCATCTTGAGCTTCTCCCTCACAAAGAAGAACTCATTAAGCAGATATCAATCTGTTGACCTTTTCGTCCAAGATTGCTTTTGATTAACTGTCAGGCTCCCTCTGAACCTGACATTGATCTTTTGACTTCCTCGCCCAAGGTTGCCTTTGATGAAGTGTCAAACTCCCTTTGAATCTGGTATCAACCTTCTAACCTCCTGGCAGCAAGTCGTGTCATTCTCCTTGGTTCAACAAGTATCCATTTTTCTAGGAATGTTATTGTCTAGATATCCACATAAAGGCCTTACGACCTACATACATGGAACTTCATCCCATGAATCATACTCCTATGATTGTTACAGTTTCCCAATCATTCGAGAAACCATCTCGATGTGGTTTGCTTCCTATGAGCCAATACGGTCAAGATCCCCGACAATCAATTTAAGAAAATCCTCTTGTTGCTCCCTCTATCACGGAAGGATACCTTGCTCGCAGAATCTTAGTCATGGAAGATACCTTGCTCCAAGGGACTCTTATCATTTGACATGATTCACATGTGTGTGAAGGAGCTAGATCCAAGACCTGCGATCATAAGAACAAGCCCTAAACTAGATAGTTATATGATCATCTAGAGATTTGGACAAAATCTCCTCGCAGTCCACCCCTGAGCCTCCTTTGTCTCGACTTTGTTTCATAATCCTAGATGCTACCATCATTGACACAAGTGCCTCAACATCATTCCTATTGCACGATTCTTCTTTTCCAGTAAGACCTTCCTCAAGGACCAAATAAAAGAACAAGACAAATAGCTCTTATAGTACATATAGGAATATAATTAAGAGATTAACTTTGTGGATTTCACCTTCAAACCCTAAATATGATTAATTGTGGGAAATGAAACTATTGATGTATAAAATTGTACTCAAGAGAGAATACTTATCTCCTTATTCTAGATCAAACACTCATAGACATCCTTCTGCTTCTTTCTTCTTTTTGAGTATCAATCTTCTTCCAAGTTCTAGTTTGGTCCTTTCATCCAATACAAGTCCAAACATTCATTAAGCTTACCAATAGCAACAAATATGTCTTGCCATTTGTTTAAAACCCATTTACGGAATGCCAAAATCTTGACTAAGAATGCTCATGCCACATGAATGAATTTGCAACTCATACTTCAAGCTCTGTTCAACAAAGAGAGACCAGTAGATGGTTCATACGAATTCTCAGGAAATAAACTTCGTTGACCACTCACAACAACTCGAATTTCCTTTGATCATGTAAAGGTATTTGTTTGATATGCAATATGTTGTTCCATGGCTTCCCTTTGCACACAAGATTGAAGCCTCCCTGGCACTTGTCATGCCACCTTCCTGCCTGCAACAAATTGTGGAAAAACATGTGCTTGCTTTGATTTTAACTTCATCCACTTAACTAGACATTGTTAGTGTCTATCATTCATGACAGTAGAGGGGCCTAAATTTTAGGCAAGCAAAACTCCTTACTCTAGACAAGTGACAGTGCCATCTCATTTCACAGTGTTATTTTTATTTAATATTTTTTGTTCACTTGCAATGAGGCTTTACACGATCATCCAAGGCCTGCTGATGATTTGGATAATTAATCAATTCTTCATTGTTGTCATTTAGATGTCATTTCCTTACATGCCCGTCTTGGTGGATTGATCCATCTTTAAACCACACTTTTCCACTCTCAGTGTTGAGAAATTATTCAATATTCAGATAGACCTTGACAGAGTTTCCGCCACCTTTTTATGTTGTTCAAATGATATCTCTATGCTAACATATCACTATTGTTTATCAATTGTTAGCATCCTCATACAAGTCACATCTCTTTGTTCATTGCATTATTTAGTACGTGGGCTAGCAAGAAGGTTGACCTTGAAAATTGCTGATTTTTGAATACATTCTCCTTTTTGATAACAACTCAGCAATCTCACAGGGTATTCAAATGGCAACAAAACTGATTAGAAATTATTGTTAACTGTGATCTCTAGAATCACCGTTGACCAAAGAAATGTTGCCTCATCACTTAATCCGCAGGCAATTGAAGAGTTGACAAGGTCAGCCCACAAACTGAATATCCCACAGAAGTGTCCCAAGGCTATGCGAGACTATTTTGCTCTAACTCAAATATGAGATCAATTGAAACAACAGTTGCAAAGAAAAAAATGTGATCCATCCATCTACGACACTTCTGTTGCTGACAATTTACAAAGGCATTGATCCCATCTTCGAGCATCATCATATTTGTCTTGTGACAAGGGATTTCTATATACCTTCTGTGACAGAGAACACACCTCTCTAGGCTATTGTTTGGAGCGGCGCTGATGGCTTCATTACATATTGCTGGGGCTGTATGTTATTTGAAATTTCCCCCTTTGAGCGGTCCCTCTATCCGTATGGACAATACAGGAGCTACAAAATATTGGATTTGGATATCACATATCTACGAGTTTCCCATACTCTGAGACCATTCAACTTTGGCAATTCCCCCTTCTCTTTGGGTACAGCACTTTTCCCTGTACTCTTGTGTTCTCACTAAGCAAAGTTTGATTAAAGGATTCAACCTGTTTTATATTGCATTCTTCCTTTGTAGTCTTCTGCGGTTATCATTATGGGTCAATTATAACTGTTACCGGTTCCCTCAATTACTGGCCGCTCAATATACAGTTGTCATTTGTAATGATAAAATTAGATGTTTATCATAATTTCCCAAACATAACTGATATTTCTATATCGATCATTGTTTTCCAAAACAAGCTCTAACTGAATATCTTCTTTCATGGCAAATATATTCCTGAAAATGTGTTCATGGTCATTCACCAGTTCAGTCTATAAACATATAGGTGTATATAGCTGCGTTGTACAGGCATTCGTGACTTTCAGAAATAGTCTAAATTGATAAATCGCTCAGTCAATTCAACCATCCTAATGCAATCATATTTGACATTTGTCTACTAGTTGATTTATTTCAGAAAATTTCTATTGATAATATTATTGCAGAATTGTTGGAATTTTTTCTGCAACAAATTCGATGGCACTCTCAAGCTTGCCTCACATATCTGACAGACAATAATTTTGTCACAGTTTTGTCTAATTAATTACGAGCAGAACTGCTGAAAAAGTTATCCATTGCACAGACAAGGTAGCTCACCCGATTAACTACGTCTCTCCTTACTCCACCTATCTCACCGTTTCTGGTATATCTATCAACTTGTTAAAGATAGCTTGTTAATGAAAATTTCTGCTCTTCTGAATATTGTGACAGGAGACTTCCTTTCATATCACATCATACAAACCATGTTTATGCCCTCGAGTTTTGGGCATGAAACACACCAACAAATTTTTATTTATTTATATATTTAAAAGTGATAATAGGATTAAATATATAAAAATTTGTTGGTGTGTTTTTGCCTTGTATTTTTGGGCATGACAAACCATTCTTTCACTAAAGAGAAGGCGCAGGAAACTAATGCTGCTCCGAAACCATGTTAAATTTTGACCGGTTACTGCATATCTTGCATTGCACTAATTGATTTCTGTACATTGCAAGACATTAGATTGATCATTATATATAATAGTGAGGAGACATGTCCCATGACCAATCACTAGCTAATTGTTATATCAAACTTAATCAAGTGTGTGTATATATATGTGTGTGTGTGTGTGTGCATCTGATTTATTTGATAGGAATAATCCGACTGAAGATACAATTCATTAACAAAACTAGCTAGATGGCGTACAAAGATGATGAGTACAAAATATCCCTTGCTGTCTCTAATCCATGTGCTACAATTATCAACAGTGATGACCATTTGGAACACGTTGGTCCATCCCACCGTACTAAGAGACAATCACACGACCCAAAGAAGACACTCACATAATACACAACGAAGGATGGCTTACACTAACACCAATCATGTAGAATGCATGACATCCAATAAAGTTAACACCAACATAGGAAAGGTATGTTGCATCTTTTAGGTGCTACTTAAGCTACACTAGAACTAAATACTAGAGAGCCTGGGAGTGTCATCACAAAGTACAATAGATGGTTACCACATGGAACCATATACCCTCTCATATGGTCAAGGATCCTCAGACATACAAGTCTAATGTTCATAGGGAAAAAGTGTCTTCCCAAGTCATCCTTAGCCTTTACAAGCCCTCGAGCCCTTAACTACTTATTTTTCAATTATTGTTCACTTGAGTAATTGAGTCACACACTTTTGTAATGTCCCCTTTCTAGCACACGTTTGTGGTTATTGTTAGCCTTTTTCTCCATGGTCCCATAGGCTAACCAAGACATTAAGGTATATTGAGGGTATTTGGCCTAGACAATTTTAGTTGTAGGCTTATCCAAGGTCATATGGTGTGGTTTTGAGATTTATAGCAAGTCAGTTGGGCAGGGCAGTCTCATCAATGTTGCATAAATATTATCTTGTCGATGGTAATTGTTATGTATCAATTATAGATATTAATAACCTTTTGAGATTATTAATTATATAGTGCTACCTAAAATCTTTACCCTAAATGCCTTTGTTCCAAAAACAAAAACGGTTTTGGGAACACGGGGATGGCCAAAAACATTTCCAAGCTGTCCGTGATGAAGCAAAATTTTCAGAAATTGTCCTGAAAATTGGGGAACAGTCGATGAAGATTTCAGTAACTGTTGACCATTTACCAGACGAGTGGGATGGCCAAGTTGCCCCCCGACGGTTGTGGGAGGTAAAAAGTAAGATAGTTTTATTAAATATTTGCAAATTTTTTAATCTTGCATTCACCCCACACCTCAAGGCAACCCTAAATATTAAAATATGTTATTACTAATATCAATTTTAAGCATATGAACTAAAATATCAAATTGTGTATCCCTTGCAAGTTGCATATGGTTTGGGCTGAGTGAACAAAGTAACGCTTGAGTGACTAATCATTTTGTCTTGCTACTGTTAGAATGTGAACAAAGTTATCTATGAATTCTGGAAGTCATTGGTGAAAATCTGTAAATTGAGAGTGAAAATCTACAAATTCAGAGTGTACATTTTCATTTAGTATTCTGAGACCAAATCTTAGGGGCAGTAACATACTATCTTTGTTTTCATTTTTACTTTTGAAGTTTGTGACTTTGAGTCTTCTAACATTATGACACATTGATGCAACAATTTTTGAATCTTGATATATGATATGATACTTAAAGTCTTAACTCTTCATTTTGTTGAACGTGCAGTTTTTTCACATTTTGATATATTATATGATATGTTTATTGTTTTTGTAACATACCATTTTTTACTAAGCTGAAATAAAGTACATGTTCTAGGATTATGACCGGATATCATAACAGGATGACATGAAATAGTTGAGAAACAATACATGATAACAATAAATCCAAAATTAAATAATGACTATATCCATTTCATATGAAAGACAACTAAATTAACTTCCTTAACTGACTCTATGATTTCAGTTTAAAAGAAACAAATCAATTTAACCACATCTACGGCTATACATTTCAAGTAATACAAAGGTACGTACAAGTGAAAGATTTATGATTCATACTGAGTTAACTGAATTAACTGATGGTGTGTTGTGCAAGCCTTGGAATCTGGCAAAGAGGACAAGTGTTGACATAGGCTTAACCTCCCAATTGCGGACCTTAACATATCCCCACGCAATCTCTTACAAGAAAGGTCCTCCCTACCCCGGGTTAGGCTTGGGACACCATAGTCTTGCCATCCATAGCATACCGTTGTTACAGTGTCGGCTAAGCAACAAACAAGGCTGAGGAATTCCTCCATCAACCTTTCCTCTATTAGTTAGCGCTCTCGACCTCTAGTGATCATTTATGGCAAGCATGCCTCTATACTACCTTGGCCAAGGATTTAGGTGGGTATTAAACAACCCGATCACCACCACTCGACTTGACAACCGATTACATCTTGGACAATCATGAGCCGACTTGGACTTAAGCAATCTCTTTCTTTAATTGATCATATATTTAAGACACTGAATAATAGTTTTTCTTTTTTTTCTCTTGCAAGATTCCTCTCATCTTCACCCATTTACACTTGGTTCTACCGGCCTTAGGTGCATCCTAGGAAACTGATGATAATCATGAGATTCTTTTAAATGAGAATTGTTTGTAAGAACCATTTTGAAATTAATCACAGCTGGTAGTTATCAAATAGAAGAGAAAAACAAAAGATATTTCAAGACCAAAGATATGACAGATTTTACACAACATAAAAGTACTATATGATTGCATTGGCTAGGCATTCCTATCCTCGGAATTATAGTAATTCATCCTTACGGGCATGCACCCGATGCTTATAAATAGGAACTTATCCTAATATAGTAAAAAAATAAAGAGCAGAGTTGACGCTTCTCAGATGCAAATCGAGTTCAAGCTAATACTAGATTTGAATAAAAGGAGCTTTCTTGAATCATAAGGCATTGCATACAATGCGAATAATTTGATAAAGATACATGACCTGGATATAGAGAGAAACAAGGTAAATTGCTAATGTGGTAGCAATCACTATGTATGATATGGCTTCACCTGTGTGGCTCAGTAAGCAGTAATAGTGAGGTGTTATTGGCTTCACCCGAGCGACTCAATATTGCATTACTAGTACGATATTGTGCTTTTGATATCAGACGAGAGATAAGAAGAACTTGGTTCATAGAGAATTGTATACAATAATGAGAGAGAGAGAGCGCTAGTGAGAGTGCTCTCTCAGCCGTGGGGAATAGAAAATATAGTCTCCTGCTACGGTTACAAGGAGCTAGATTTATAGTT
Organism: Cupressus sempervirens; assembly: GCA_028749045.1. Classification (NCBI taxonomy): domain Eukaryota; kingdom Viridiplantae; phylum Streptophyta; class Pinopsida; order Cupressales; family Cupressaceae; genus Cupressus; species Cupressus sempervirens. The sequence goes on along the minus strand of CM053789.1, from coordinate 759,545,623 downwards.
ACAAGAATTCTGTAAGTTCAAATTCTAAAAAGTAAAAACCAATGCTGATAAAAGGTGGCGACACTCATGTTTTGGAACCGTAAAGAAGTATATATTTTCTCCATAATTTTAAACAAATATAATGTTTATATATGTGGATATATATACATATAAATATAATTTCATCATGTTATTGAATTCTTTCTATGATTGTACCTACATATACATATATCAATACGCTTGTGTAATTTAGAGAGTACATACAATTTCTTTTTATCATTATATTCTCTCTAGATACGCAAACATATATTTATATATACCTGTAAGTGCAATTCATAAACATTATTAGAGTATCATGGTAGCATCATATATATATATATATATATATATGTAAAGTCTAATGTTGAGCACATCCACAGTCTCAAAAATGAAAAAGAGGTAATAGTTCTTTCATGATATTAAAGGTTTAATATTTCTCTTGTTATAAAATTGACCAAGTAGCTCATGACTGTCCAAAGTATACTCCGTTGCCTAGTCATTAAATCCTTCATCAAAATCCCATTTAGCAATGCTTCCACCCCTTCGTCTGCTCCTACAACCAAAATGCATTTTCCACAATAATAACATGTTCCTCCATTTAAATTGAAATATCGATAAAAACCAAAATAACTGATAACTGTCACGACTAACCACCACTAATCTTTAGCTTAACCACCACTAATCTTTAGCTTAAAATATAAGCAATCGTTTTTGTCAAAATAACAAAAATCAACTAACAAGTCATTCTTCACATGAATCATGATATCCAACAGCATCTAACTAACCATTACAACAGCTATGACATTATTTTAAAAGATCTAAAATTTGGGATGTAGCAGTTTCAATGAAATTATCTTTATGAATGTATGAAATTGAAATTTGAACTCTTATTTGATTCATTTGATGCTCTGTCTATGATGTTTCAATGAATGAGCATTGATTTTAGATTTATAAATGTTATTATCTTGATATGCTGAATGTTACAATTTTATACAATTAAAAAATATATTTGGAAAAACACACACACACACACACACACACACACACACACGCACGCATGCACACGCACACATGCACGCGCACACATGCACGCGCACACACACGCATGCACATGCACACATGCACGCGCACACACACACATGCATGCACGCACGCACACGTGCACACGCACGCACGCACACACACGCACACACGCACACGACGTTGGGAACCATTGGGATAACCCTCTCTAGTACTTAAGTTGTAAGGTCATCACTTCCCCGGCAAATGTGTAATAAAACTCAACTAAGGCGGTTTACATTTTTTACAAATTTTAGCATTAGGATTCATTTTTAAACAGGTCCAATTCCCCGACTTTTTGCAAAGTACCCACACTTCCACATAATAATTCATCACAAATAACCACTATATCACATTTTTCCCCCTTTCACAGTGCCATAAAAAATCATTGAATTTCCAAAACACTGTGGAAATTGCTTGAAAGTCTTCTAAATTTAAAATTCAGATAAATAATTTTTTTGAACAATATCCTTTTGGAATAGAAGTATCCAACACCCTTCTTTTAACATAAAACATTAATTTCAAACATTCTATGGGAGATTGGGCAGCACAATGCTGTATTACGGTATATCAGAAAATTCTATAAAATACTAAAGTTCTCCAAAAAATTAAACAAATTATCAAATGCAAATCTATAAACAAGGGAAATCCCATTAAACATTTAGGGACAAGGACAAAACAAATTGGAAGACAAATGAAGATCCTACCTCAAATTTTGCTGAAATTTTAAACTTTTCTTCACACAGAATGAAAGATTGATTGCACACAGAATTAAGATACCCTTACTAATCCTATTCTAGTGAAATTGATTTCACTCCAAACCCTTCACAAATGCCCTCACAATCCACAAAAAAATTCCTTGGAAAGAGGGCTCTTCTTTCATCATTTCTTCACAAAATAGACTACATCTTGGTACTCTTTTGAAACCCAATTAATATTTCCTTCTTGAAAAATAACAATGTACAATTATTTATCCAAGACAATGGAAGTTGATCATCGATTAGAGCTACCATTGACATTTTTTACTGCACTATTATATCACTCTGTGTGTCATTTGAAATCAAGAGAATGTCCACATAACAAAGAATTGCAAAATAAATTTTCCCTCCTACAGGTTTCTAATTTAATAAAATATATCTCATAGTTCATGATAGATGATAAACAACACTTTGAGAAACTTATAAATCTAGAAGATATGCTTAAGATCGTCTTGTCTCTCACATTGCATACAAAGGCTATTTGAGAAGTTGGATATAGCTAATTTGTAATGTCCCCATTTTTATACCATCTTGTCCTTTGGGCCTTGGCTAGTTTTGCTTAGACTTTTAGGTGTGCTGGAAGAGTTCCAATGTTCTTGGTGAGCTTAATTTTCAATTTCACTAGGTTTCTCAAAAACGCTATTTATAGTAGGTGCTTGCATGGCATTGATCTTTCTAGGTTCTTTTGGGGTTTGTTCTCTTTGGTTCTCAAAGAACAATATTATTTATAGTATGTGCTCGTGTTAGGATTAGTTATCATCTTCCAACTTCAGTTATGTTCTGACATGATTTGATTTCTATTTCCGGTGTCTTGGCAAGTTTCGTAAGGTGATGGATATTATCTCAATATTCTAAGTTATAAAGTGACTTTGAATTATTCACTTTGGTGTTAGTGCTATGAATTGACCTCAAAGTTGGATGTGTAGGTGGTGGGTGAAACAAAATTAAAGTCATTTTTAAAAGCTTATAGAGAGCTTTTTTGAGGGAAATTAAATATTTGAATTTTTAAAAATGCTCTAATTTCCTCCAAGCTCTATAAATAAATGGTGCAACTGTAAGAGACATACTTGCCATAAGTGTACGATGCTGTGTGAAAAAATAATCCTTCAAATAACATTTTGAAGCAGAAAATATCAATATTAATAGGGAGCATTAGTCCACAAGTAAACTATCTTAAAAGTGATATAGATATAGAAATTGTAAGACCATTGTCTGTACTTGGGTTGTAGTTTGCTTTTTCTAATAAATTGCTTATGACTGTGGGGTGGGTGAATCACACAAGTGGAGAATAGAGATGCAGTTGCACCTCTCGCAAACCTGTAAATTGTCATGATCTGTTGTCATGCCCGAATTTATTACTTTTGCAATATCAATGGGTGATATGGATGCATATTTATATGGGAACCGGAAAGACTTGAGACATCTGAACAGTAGATTTGTGTTTATTGCAAATTTGGTATTAATAAGTTGCTAGTCATACCTGTACAAATGCTTTTGTGAAAGGTTTTAACTTTTGGCCAAAAAGTGGATTCTAAAGCAGGCATGTGCAAAATGTCCATATTTGAGTCTTGGCTGGAAGATTATGATTTTTTTTCCTGCATATCCAACACCCCTATCGCCAGAATGTCCCAGACATCTTACACCCTGGGGTAACACTGAAATATAATAATAATTAGCTTCAAATCAAGCTCAAAAAGGTTCAAGGAGGACACTGCCGCAAAAACTTGATCAAGAGTGTCATATCTACTACAACGTGCATAAAGAATCTTTGGCGCGAACTTTCTGAAATCTGGTCTTAACTTCCCAACCTTGATGAAACATTAACCACACCAAAAACTTTAGGAATGAATCGAGCCTGAGCTTTCTAAATAGATTATCTTCTTTGCTATTGAATCTCTGGGTCCCTCACTCCCCATCGCTTATTCAAAAGTTGAACAAGCTAAGATGCAGGCAACAAAAAATAATAGAGATGTCATGTCAAAATTTGTATTGAAAATCAGAATCAATATTGATAGCCCCTCTTCAGACAAAAATTTCCTGTCTGATGAGTTTGATTTCTGTAAGATGTTTGGTTGGCAACCCATTCTTTCATTGGTATGGATCATTCAGTTTTAACTGCTTCCAAGAGATTGTAACTTTTAAAAGATTGTCTATCAGATTTGCACAAATCCATATCGATGTATATTTTTTCTTCTGGATCGACTGGGTAACAGTTTTTTAAAAGATTGTTAGATTCAATGCTTTTTTGTGCATGCAAAATAAATAATGAATCCACACACGTGCATGATGAATACTATTTATTTTTCATGATATTATGCTAAAATTTGTTGTCATTCATTGTATGATTCAAGGTTGGACAACTTGCTGGATACTATAAGATTCCTATCAATCAAGTACTCTTGGTAATGCCTTTTTATTGAAAAACAATGCAGTTTAGTGATCTATTTCTTTCTCTCCTCTAGATCTTTTTATCTAATACTTTACACAAAGTAGGCTACTTATTTGTAATAGCATAACTTGTAAATTTCTAGTATCCATGCCCAAAGTTTTCTATGTTTGTTCCCAAAGTACTAATAATGTTGCTGATTGATTTTTGACCAGATATTTGATTGCATGGATTTGCCATTTGGCAAACTGCGACTTTTGCCGAAGGGTGGACATGGAGGTCACAATGGGTAATTGCTAGATAATTTTAACACACATTTCATGTTACTGCATTATATCTCTGTTATTTAAAAATTGTGCTGTTTCCCTTTGGCAGAAGTGACATTTATGTCCTTTTCTATTTTGTAATTTATTTTGCTTATTATTTGTCTTGATTTCTGCCATTTTCATGAATTCTCAATTACTGTTACAAATTTACTGAATTTGATTTTGCAAACATTCCCATTCCTATTTCCTCTATGAAAAGTAGATATTGGTGTTAACCAGAGTCATTGTATTTTTTTAAAGATGTTATGCCAGAGCCTTTGTGTTTCACTTTGCACGTACTTCAAATTTGTGAGTTGGGATTATTTTCTAGTCTTCCATCGTGTTGACACACTGCAATCATTGATGGGTAGTTATATTAGGTTTCAACAGAAATAATTGTTTTATTTTGGGATGTTAAAGTCTCTAAGTGCTAGAAATCCTGGATTTAATATTCCCATGCAAATTTTATACAAATGATTGCAAGTATATACAAAATTATTTGATGCATGGGACAAATGAATGCTAACAAGGGAAAGATTAAATGTTGGGAATAAAAGTGATATGGTGGATCAATGCCATAATTTGATGCATATGGATTTTTTTAAAGCAAATGAGCTTCTAGCTATCATTATTCAGAATATGGCATATTATAATTTCTACTAGCTGTATTGGAAAAGCAGGATAAAGAGTGTTATTGATCATTTCAAAGGAAACCGTGAATTTCCCCGATTAAGAATTGGTTAGCACCGCAGTCCTTAAGTCTCTTTGCTGGAGGCACTCATCAGTTTTATTCTTTGTGAAGTTTCAAATATTTTTTCACTCATTTACAGGCATAGGAAGGCCACCAGGGAAGATGGATCCTGCACAGTTTGTGCTCCGACCATTCACTAAACAAGAACGCGAAGAGGTATGCATTTGATCTCTATGGGCAGTGGATAATGCTAATAGAAGAAGCTTTTATTTGCCTTAATATAAAACGTATCCAGATCTACTTCATATTTATTCTAACAATTGATAGAAAGACAAATCATATATATGTTTGACATATCATAGGAAAATTCGACTTAAGGGAACATATTTAGGTAAAATAGAAAAAGATCAATAGATATTGGTATTTAACATGGTGAATGGAGAACATTTTTAGATAACCTGTTCAAATAATGTGTTAAGGTTTAAGAGCCTTGCTTCAATGCTTAAACTTTGAACCGCTTGTTTGAGCTAATACAAATATAACTCTAAATGCGAATTTCAATGTTCTCTCATTTTGTGCATTGATGCAGATGGACTTTACTTTGCGAGAAGGATTAGAGGCTATCAGGATTTTGGTGACTGAAGGCCTGAACAAGAGTGCTAGTAAGGCGAACAGTGCACAAAAAGCTAGAGTTCAAAGTAGCTGATTCTTAGAGATTTAATAACCAGGATTGAGTTCTCATATTTAGATGATATAGAATTTTTTGTTCTTATTTTCTTTAATAGTCATCATGGATACTGTTCAACTTCATATTCTTTTTTCTTATTCATTGACTTTTAGATGTTTTATGATTATTTGTAAGATTGACTACTTTCATCAATGCACAATCATCTGCTTAAATAATTTTGCACTCAACATAGGGGGTGCAGTAAACTAGAATACATACCCATTCCTTGGGGTAGTAAACGTGTTGTAAAATCTAGCCAAAGTAAATGTTTTTAAAAAGCAGTTCTGGCTGTCCAAAGAGTATTAGTTTCTATCATGAGGATGGTTGTACTTTTTCTCGCAAGTGTGAAATGACTATGTAAGAAAGGAAAAATAAGCATAAAATAATAAGCAGCCTAATTTTTTCCAAGTTGTAATTACTAATTAAATTCAGTTGAAATTGAAGTTCCTTGTCAGTTGGATTTTAAATTGCTGCATATTTTTCAAATTAGGTGGAATAATATATATTTTTTGGAAATCATCTATTGAAAGCTCTAAGCTACACATACTAGAAACTATCTTCACATGTTTTAATTTCGTGATGGTGCTGAGGAACAAATATGTCAAATTCAAGCTGTTTTGAAGTCGGACAAATTAAGATTTTAATTGATAGAAAGTTCAAGACTTTATATTACATAGCAGAACATCTACATTCAAAATTTGTCTTTTTGAGTATTACTTTTAAGGAAATGGTGCAGAGGCAATACCATTGGACGTCACCCCTCAAAATGCTATTTGTATATAGGACAAACGAAGCATATTGACAACTAGAGCTATAAATCATGACAGGCTCGCCATAGCATTATGCTTAAGTTGTACAAAAAAAAAATGCGACAATGAATCATATCAAAGTTATAGCCAAAAATAATCATGGCCCTCACAATTGCACAATTTGAAACTGGAAAAAGTATGTTAAGAACATATAAAAGTGAAGACACAGTAGCCCAGAGTTACAGACCACGACATTCCTCACTTTGCCATACTTTCTAGGCCACATAAAAATATGTTACAAATTAAAAAGCTAATAAGAACAAGAAATGGCAACTGTTTGAGGAAAATAGACAATAAATAGTCTACTCATAAAGGCTCTAGCTTGTGTTCTATATTGGATGATGTTAGGGTGAAATTTGCATACCCATGCCATTTTCTATACAGTTTTGTTCAAATTTGGAGGAAACTGTCCTGATATATTGACAATTGATGTAACATGTAACATTTATTTATTACACATATTTTTAAAAGCTTACCTTATCCATAGGGTACACATCCCATACATGTGCTTACATTTATTACATTTACATAATTTTACAAACATGTTGTAATGTTCCCACTATTAGGATTGGTTTGACAAAATGTATACCAGTAAAATAAATGTTAGAATTTCAAGCAAATGATAAATATAACTATACTATTCTACCCTCTATTTTAACCCCAACTTAAAAAATGTCTTTAGATTTGGTTTCCTAACCTTTAGGGCCCGTTTGGCAATGGGAATACAAGTGGAATAGGCATATGCATATTCTTAAAATTTTGAATTCTCTGTTTGGATGCACCAAATCGGAATTGGAATAGGAATAAAATTGGAATACGTATTCCAATTTTGGCCCAAAAATGAGGATTTTTTATTCCACTTAAATAGGTGGAATAGGAATATGTATTCCTATTCCAATTTTTTTAAAATTTTAGAAAACATAAATTTTTGCGTTTGTGAATTCCGCATCAAATTTTGGGTGACCCAAACAAGAATAGGAATAGGTAACCCCATTTTCTATTCGAGAATAAGTACTATTTCTATTCCCATTTTTATATTCCCGCAACCAAACAGACTCTTAGTTATTTGACTGTCTTCTCTAGAGTGCGCTCCTTAAGGTTCACATATGCATATGTGGATATCATTGGAATATTTTGGCACATCAATCTCAGGTACATCGATCAGATGGAGATTATATCAATCTCACATATCGACATTATAGAGATAATGACAATCTCAAGCATATTGGTCAAATAGAGATAATTCTTGCATACCAACATTATAGACATCACATCCTTAGGTAGTGTTGGCAAAATGAGAATTATGCCCATCTCTGATTTCGACACATCCATCTTATGTGTTAGCCAAATGAGTCATTATACTCATCTCTGATACTAGCATTAAGAGTTTGTATTTTATTCTATCAGTTAAATGAAAAATTTCCTTTCTTTGATATTGACACTAATAATTTGAAATCTTCCCTTTAAAAAAGATTCTTATTTATCTTCTATGAAATGATATTTATGTTTAATAAATATATTATCCTTTTAACACTTCACACACACTTAACTTTACCATATTATATCTCAAAACATAAGCTACTTTATTAAATATCTTAAATAAACATATTTAATAACATAAACTACTTTATATTATATCTCAAAACATAAGCTACTTTATTAAATATCTTAAATAAACATATTTAATAACATAAACTACTTTATTAAATATCTAAAAATGAACATATTTAATACCTTACCCTATGTATTTACTTATGTAGCTCCTTCTTTATAACACTTATTAAGAAATTTCTGTATTAAGGAGAGAGTGCTACCTTAAGCTTATCTATTCTCCGCTTCAATAGTTTCTTGATAGTTATATAACCAACACCCACTTTAATCAGGTGAGTTTGCCACCTTGCAAGTTAGTCTTTATATATAGGTTATATGGTTTATCATTTCTTTTTTATTGTGTTTTTCTTTTTCTTTTTTTCCCCTATTCATACATCCCTGTGCACTCACGTACATGAGTGGATTCCAAGTGATGTACATTTGAGAATCTTGATGCTCAACGGTAGCTAGTAAGTTGTTTATATTTATTATTTGATATTTACTTTTCTATTTTAATGTTTTGTTTTGATATTTGTTTAATAATATATCAAGTATATTATAATAAATTAATATAGTTTATTCAATTTTTATTTTATATATCTAACATCAATTATTCTATATATAATTAATATTATTCGTTCCATCATCTTATTTGTTTGTTACTGTGATTATATTACTATTGTTACGTCTTATTGATTCGTATTCTAAAAGTGGTCGTCACAGCCCTAACCTCTCAATATTGCTTGTCCTCAAGCAATTATATAATTATATCTTATCGACTAACCTTAGGAAAAAAATTCTTCTAAAAAAAAAGCTTTTAGATGACCTTATAATGGTACTAATTGTATTACAAAATCAATAATTACATTATAGAAAGAGTTTAAATTTGAATATTTTGGTTCATATTCATTTTTTGGTTGCTCCACACCTCTATTAGAAATGTAATATATATATATATATATATATATATATATATATATATAAAGATACCAAGTTTATGTAAATGTATGAAGACACAAAGGAAATATACATTATTGCATTGCTAGATTTCTTCTTATCAACTTAGAAGAATTCATTTCATTTTATTTAATTTAACTCGTGGAATGGCAAGATCATGCTCTGATACCACTGTAATGTCCCCACTATTAGGGTTGGTTTGACAAATGTTATACCTGCTAAATAAATGTTAGAATGTCAAACAAATAATAAATATAACTATACTATTCTACTCTTTATTTTAACCTTGACTTTAAAGACGTCTCTACATCAAGTTTTTAAACCTTTAGTTATTTGACCGCCTTCTCTAGAATGCGCCCCTTAAGGTTCACATATGCATATGTTGATATCATCGAAATATTCTGGCACGTCAATATCGGGCACATCGATTAGATGGAGATTATACGAATCTCACATACTGACATTATAGAGGTAAGGCATGTTGGTCAGATGGATATAATTCTCGCATACCAACATTATCGAGATCATATCCTTAGGTAGTGCCAGCCAAATGGGAATTATGCCCATCTATAATACCGACACATCCATCTCTTATGTGTCAATGGAATGAGTCATTAGACTCATCTTTGATACTAGCACTAAGAGTTCCATCATGTCAGTCAAATGGAGTTTACCCATCTTTGATTCTGACATAGTGAGTTAGTGTATCATCCTTATTATGCCAACCAAATGGAAATTTTCCCATCTCTACTACTGACGCTAATATTTTGAGATCTTCCCTTTACAAAAGATTCTTATTTATCTTCTATGAAACATTATATATGTTTAATAAATATATTATCCTTCTAATACTTCACACACACAACTTTACTATATTATATCTCAAAAAATAGAATACTTTATTAAATATTTTAATATTTAATAACATAAACTACTTTATCTCAAAACATAGAATACTTTATTAAATATTTTAATATTTAATAACATAAACTACTTTATAATAGAGAATATTAAAACCAATGGTTCGAGACATCAACCACATAATGATTGGGAAGACTGGGCGTTCCAATATCTAAAAGAAATTGAGAATGGTCTAATGATTATTATGATATTTGTGGTTGACATAATCTTTTGAGGTGATGATGAAGCAAGTGAAAATGTATTGATGAAATGAAGAATGAATTTTAGATGAGCATGATTGGTAAGATTAAGTATTTCTTGGGTTTATAGATTGTGCAGAATAGTGCTAGATGGGATAGTGCAGAATAGTGCTTGTGTAAGGATAAACAAGAATCTAATCCAAGGGATAGTGCTAGATGGGATAGCCCTCCGACGAACTGGTTCAAGATAAACTTTGACGGGGCCTCTAAAGGGAACCTGGGCATTGTTGGGTGTGGAGTTGTTATTAGGAATTCTTATGGTGATAAAGTGTGTTGCATGGCTATTCCTATGGGCAGTCAAACTAATCATGTGGCCAAAGCCTGTGCTGCTCTTCATGGTCTTATTTATGCAAAGAGTTTGAATTTGACAAAGGTTTGGGTGGAAGGAGACTCTTTCAACATCATAAATTGTCTTAATAAAATTATTCAGCCTTCATGAACTATTAGTAATATTATTTCTCATGCTATCCATATTATCAATTCTTTTGATATATGTATTATCACCCACAATTTTAGGGAAGCTAACCGTGCTGCTGATTGGGCAGCTAATGTGGCCTGCTCAAGTGAGCTTAAAGTTATTTGGGATAATAATGAGCCTTTAGCTATTGATGGTCGCCAATTTATCGATTATGATAAATTGAGGTGTAAGCAAAAATGTTTTAATAATGATGATGTTAGAGATTTGTCATTATGTGTTGATTACTCTCAGGGTGTGCTGGGTTATGATTTTTAGAAAGCTGAGCTTTATTTCACACAGATTTTGGGTTGTTACCATTTTGTCCTTTGAATGCGGTATTGTTTTTTGTACCAGTGTGTATTGGGTGCTTCAGAGAGAGAAATCCAGTGACATTGAAGGGGGTATTATGGGAGGAAAAAGGAGGAGAGTGGAACCTGAAAGTTGCAAGGAGTGGATGAAGAAAAAAGAGGTCTAGGACATTTTAAGGCACGAGAATTTCACAAGTTATATGGAAAGGCTCAAAGGTAATACTCAACAATTCATTAAAACTTGGAGGGACGACTCTATCATGGTTGGAAATCAGTGTATGAAAGTGACTGAAGAGGTGATAGCGGAGGCTATGGGGTTGGATATGGACGGCATCAACTTTTTTTGGGATAGGAAGCTGTTGAACAGGGCCATTGACGAATTTGTGGAGTCTGCTTATGAGAGAAGACGATTGGTGAAAATAGGTAATTCTTATTTCAACACGACCTCTGTTTCTCGACCTTGGAGATTTGTGTTGTCTGTCATTATGGAGTACCTTACTTTGGATGGTAGGTTTACAAAGCTATATGGGTATCATTTTATGTTAGCTAATCAGTTTAGGCATGATGTGAGGATCAATTTCCCCTTTTATTTGAGGTAATCTTTGAGCCTCTCCTTCTAGGCAATTCAAAATGAGCCGAATGGAGAACATGTGTGTCATGAGGGCCTAATTGTTCTTATTATGAATGTGTTAAAATCCAAAAAGGCTATGAAACCCAGGGGTAGCTTGAAGGCAGTGGATTATGACACAAAGGGCAGTCTCCCAGAGAAAGATTATGACTCAGATACTCAAGATGATGCAGATGGGGGTAACGAGAGTCTGAAAAGAGGTTCTGGGTGTAGCTCTGAGAAGAAGAAGAAGATTGTTGGAGTGACTCTAAGCGTGAAAGTGATTTTGTGGAGGAAATGTTGAGAGATTACTAGAAGAAGAGGAGTGGGGGGCTTCAAGGGTCACAATGATGGTAGGGCTTCTACCCCATTTGATGATGAACTTCTTGCTCACAGAATGGAGAGGAAGCGAAAATCTTTGAGGCTTCAAGGGGAGAAGATTCAAAATGCTATGAAGAATGTGGAGCCAGAGAAAGAGGATGAGGGGGATCAGGAGCAAAATCCAGTTTTTGATGTTAAAACAGAGGGTGTGATTGGTTCTTCCAAAGGTCTATTAGGAAACCTAGGGACCATTTTGAAGGAGATTGGCATCCTGAAACAACAAATGCAGTTTATTGGTAAGGAAGTCAAGCAAGTTAGGAAATTGGCCAGAGGAGAGCATACCTTAGGACAACATATTGACCGGCTCTCAGAGGTAATTGGAAATGCTGAAGAGTTTAAAAACCTTATGCACAAGATTCCATAGCTCGAAGTTAAAAATAGGGTGCTGGAGAAGGCTAATAGTGATAATCAAGGGAAGGCTTTTAGACTGGAAGCCAAACTGAACAATATTGAAAAGATGATCAAGCAAATGGAAGCCAATAATAGAAAATCTCTAAAGGATATGGCTGATAAGGTGGGAAATCTTCTGAAAAAGTTTGAGCAAGACAAAGAATAGGATTCCCCTTCGGTGGTAGAGAACTAGGGTCCTAGTAAATGCACTCGGGCTCACTCTAAGAAGAATGAGGAAGTGAACAAGGTGGAAGAGGTGAAGGCCACTGCAGAGAATATGCACATTCTAGCAAACCAGGTTGCTAACCTAATAAAGACTATCTAGCTGGTTGGGTGCTGGTCTTTTGCTATCTTTTGGCTATCCTTTACAGCTTGGTTTTTGGTTGGCCTATTGTTTGCCCTTCTTGGAGGCCTGTCTTTTGATGATCTGTGCTTTTATCCTCTGTTGTTAGCTTTTTGCTTATCCTTTTAGACTTCTATTTTTTGTATAAGGTTTCAGGTCCTTTAAAACCTATTTTTACTTAATCAAAACATAAACTACTTTATTAAATATCCTAAATAAACATATTTAATAACATAAACTACTTTATTAAATATCTTAAAAAGAACATATTTAATACTTTTCCTTACCTTATCTCCTTCTTTATAAGGTGTATTTTGACTATTTTACCCCAAGTCCAAATACTTAAAAGAAAATCTTTTTGTATTAAGGAGAGAGTGCTGCCTTTATTGCTTATCTATTCTCCACGTCATAGTCTCTTGGGAGTAATATGAGCAACACCCACTTTAATCGGGTGAGTTTTCCACCTTGCAAGTTAGTCTTTATATATATATGTTATATGGTTTATCATTTCTTTTTTATTGTTTGTTTTTCTTTTCTTTTTTCTTTATTCCCTATTCATACATCCTTGCCCAATCATTTATATGAGTGGATTCTAAGTGATGTGACCCTTCTATGGGTCTTTCTACATTTGATAATCTTGATGCTCAACAGTAAAAAAGTTAATAAGTTGTTTATATTTAGTATTTGATATTTTCTTTTCTATTTTAATGTTCCTTTTTCTATGTCTTATTTGATATATATTCGTTTTGATATTTGTTAGTCTCGCCTATCTAGGCGAAGACTATAGTTTTCAGTTCTTTTGTCTTCAATTAATGTATCTTTTCAAAATTGTGGAAAGAGCCTTTAAGCTATGGTTTTCTAAAACTATTTTATTAAAAAAGGATTTATGTTTTTATAGCTGTTTTATGATTGGTCATGGGTAATATTGCTAGTGGTCTTTTTAATTTCTTATTTAACAAAGTCAAAAAAGTGAACAATCTACATCTGTAAGGATCAAGACATATAAAAACATTACAATAGATTAGGTGGCCGCATGCATGCTTATAGAATGGCTGCATGCATGTTTTTTCTCTGGAAGCTTTGGTTATACAACTGTTGAAAATGGTTATTGTCCCAATACTCTCAGTTCTGAAATCTATATAGGATGAACCACTGGCTGTGGAATTGGGGATCTAAACATTTGGGTCATTTGGGTAGGAAATAAGGGGATATGGAGGAGCTGATTTGTATGGAAGCTTTGGTTATCGGGATACCACTTGGGGATCTAGGACAAATGACTCAGGAAGTAGTACGACTGGTTATGGACTTGGCAGTAATGTTACAGATGGTCCTTCAAATGGTTTTACAAGTTATATGGGGATTAAGGAGATCCGAGCACACAAACACATATAGGTGAGACTAGCTAACACGAACAAGTAGTTAGATTGATATTAAATTTTTAATCAGTATTAGTGAGATTTTTTGTCTGTTTTTTTCCTCAAAAATCGTAGCTTGGGATAGAGCTTGCATGTTAGTATGGGCCAAGTTATTTATAATTTTTGCAGACTTCACAATATCTTCTATATTAAAATTATATTAATTAAAATCTACTGTCAAATATTCTTGTGAGACAATTTTCACTTGAGTTAGAATTCGTATGATCCCCATACAATTTTCTAGATCTCATGGGATTAACGGTGTCGTACATAATTTTATTGGTTTTGGTTTTGTGCCTATTTATTTGTTAAACATGTATTTTAGGCTTGTGAATTGTAAAAAGATGAGTTATTTTCTAAATGTTGCAAACTTAAATAGATTTTTTTCATTTATTTTATTTTGATAAGGATTTCTTACTCATTTATTGGTAAAGATTTTGTAGCTTTGGATTTACCTAATATCTTTTTGGAGGTCATGGTAATATTCCAATTGTGCACACTTTAAAAAGGCGTATGTCGTGCACGAATTAAGGTTTCATGTACGATCCCTTTGCACCCAGCTTTTGCTTTTCAAAATTTCATATGTTGTAGACAAAAATGGGTCTCCTGTATCATTGTAATTATTAGGGTTTTTTGTCTAATTTATTTTATTAGAATAGGATTATGGGTTTGAAACATATTTATTGTTTTGTAAATATGTTTCAAACCCCTAACCCTAGTCTAATATATTTTTAAAATATGTTTCAAACCTATAATCATAATCTAAAAAATAAATTTGCATATTATTTTTTAATGATTCTTATCCCTCCCTCTATGCATTTTTTATGTTATTTTTAAATTTATAATGTGAAATTTATTCATCTCAATTAATTTTTAAAAGAAATTCAAGAGCACATATTTTAATTAGTTGAAACAATTCAATGCAACTATTTAATATCAATAATAATTTTTAATTTTTTAATTTTAAAATAAAATTCAAACTTATCTAAAAGTTTTGTAACATATAATTTATTTTTTTATAATAATATTTTCTAAAACTATTAAAGTAAGTTTGAAACATATAATTATCTAGCCATGCAATGTTTTTGCTAGATGAGAGTGATAGTTGTTTCTAACTTAAACTCCTCTTTCTTTTAGAAAGATATGTTTTACATTTCATATCTAGTTGATAATTACCAAACAAAAAAACAAGCTCTCTAAATTGTAATTAATAATAACTATAATTTACTCTGTCATAATGAAATTAAATTTAGATATTACATTTTATAATTATGATTTTTTTCCCCCTCAAATCTTACTCAAAACACCACTAACAAATAATATAAGATTAAAAATTATATTTTCAATTTGCACAATAATGAGTTTAGATAGAGAGTAAAATCAAATGTTTTATTTAATAGTAGTAGAATTTTTTTTATTTAATAAAAGTAGACATGAAACTTGATGAAATTTGAAAAAACAATGATGATTCAAGAATAATTATAATCATAGGTTATTTAGTTAATATAATACTGATTCAAGATGTATTTATTTAGTTAATAAGCTTGTTAACTAAATAAACATCCCAAATGTGTTGTCAAAAAAATCTTAATTGGATAGCTAAATTTATTGAATCTATCTAGTTGTTTCTTTGTGATTTTTTCACCTATTTCGATATTAATCATTGGCTGATTCCACTCCCAATTCAGTAAACTATGGTAACAATAATTAGGTGGTGCTTAACACATAATTTTTGGACACACATATCAAAGACTCCATCATCCTCATCTGGTCTAGTGCAAAGAAATAGTATCTAGTAGGGTTTTATTTTTCTATTACATAGGGAGCTGTCGACATTCCATGCCAATAATTATATCTATGTTTCTCAGTCCATTGCACTTAGGATCCAACACAAGCATCTTAGAAAGCTGAAGAGATTCAATGTAGGAGAGAAATGCCCCATATTTGACGAGTTGTATATATATTTTTTATACTTCCACAACCGGCTTTGTTAGAGCAGCAACTGAGAGATGCAGATATAGCTATTAATTGGGTTAGTGGTCTCTGCTATGCTCAAAAGTGTCAGGCATCTAGGTTCTAACATGTTAGTGATATTTTCTTGTCCAATAATAAAATTCTTTAATCTTTCTTTAATGATTTTTGTATCACAAATAAGTATTTGTGAAACATTCATTTTTGTATAACTCTTTAAGGTCATAAGATCGAAGTAATCCTTGACACCTTTCGTTACTCTCTTCTTAGAATGCTCAGACTCCATAGACATAAAATTCATTTGGAAAGACATAAGATTTTAGGCAAAGATGCATAAGAAGTTCAACTAGCGAAGAGAAAAATATACAATTGAGTTTATTTGTTAGTTTTATTGGCAATAATTAGTTCACTATAAAGCATTTGTGAAATGGCTAAACAACCGACTGAATAACTAATTGCTATAATTTATTAATTACTTAAAAAGTACAAATCAGTGCTATTTTAATTTTAATAATAATTTATAAATTTCAAATCACAGCCATTTGGTTAGCTGATAGATGCTTCCAAGCATTTTAAGTCACTCAAAATATGGTAATACTATATTTGTGAATTTCTTTCATAAGGCAGGACTCTAGCTGTATAGAGCTCTTGTTTAATAATATATCATGTATATTATTATGAATTAATATAGTTTATTCAATTTATGTTCTATATATTTAACATCAATTATTCTATATATATTTAATATTATTCCTTCTATCATCTTACTTATTTGTTATTGTGATTATATAATTATTATTGTTACATATAATTGAATCTTATTCTAAAAGGGGTTATCACACATGTTAACTTTTTATTTAGGACCCTTTTTATGTTATAGTGCAAGTTTTTAGTTATAGGGATACCTTTGTAGGTTCATCTTTCACAATTTTAAAATTGGCAATACCCTTCTTGTAAAGAGTATTGCTTGATACTCAAGAGACCAAAGCAATACAAATCTTAGAACATTTATTTGGAGCATTCTTGTTTACAACTAAGTACTGTAGACATTTAAAATTGTCCTAAACACTATATTAATTGATTTAATATCTCCCTTGACACTATAATTAATTAATTATTAATTAATTATATTTCATCATATTCTTCTACTTATTTAATTAAATAGGTTCACTTACCTAATGTATTTAAATTTAATTTGAATAATTCCCCTCTAATGTGTTAAATCTGTTTAATGCATAGTGCTCCATAAATCCTCTTTTAAATAAATTCTAATTTATTTAATTCTTCCACTTTATTAAATTCTATAATCCTATGATTAAGTTAAATCTTATTTAATTTAATCCCAATCGCACCTAAAACCTAGTCTACCACCCATCACTCGCATCCATCTAAGTCTACCCACTAGTTAATCCCACTTTAATATCCTAAACACCTTTGTAAGCACCTTTTATTCCCTAAGTTTTTGTTCACACATGTGTGAGAAACTCAAGATCCAAGAAAGCTTCCATTTTATTATTTTATTCAAAGCCTCTTACAACTCTTACACAATTGTCCCCCTTTCCTTTCTCCAAGGTTTCTCACACGTGTGAGCAAACCTTGAGCCATCCCTTTCACCAAAAAGGCTTATGTTGACCTTTGCATGGCTTGTGCCCTTAGCCCATGTGTCTCCTTTGTGGCACCTATGTGGATGCCACATAGATGACACCTCCTCAAGGCCTCTCTCAAGCCTATAAATAGAGCCCTTATCTCAAGCATTATGAATCTCCCTCATTTGAATTGCTATCATGCTATTGTAATTCTAGAGCTCTTTAGTAATTTTATGCATTTTTATAACCCTTGGTAGTTGCTAGTTCATTTTCATTTGCATTGTTAACTTAGTTTATTTTCTTGCATCCATCACTCACCTCTTTGAATGTTCTCAAGAATGGTTGTTTCTATAACCATTTCTTGAGGCATTCTTGATTATTTAGTATAGGTTTATATTCATTATTGCATTTTCATATCATTGGGATTCATAGTTGTGTTTGGGAGAGCACATTCACATCTCACAATCTAAAGCACACCAACAAGGCCTCTTATGAGCACCCTTGTTGAGCTCCTTTGAGGTTGCTTGGGGACTCTAGTTTATCAGTTGCATTAGTATTAAAACACAATGTTAGTTAGTAGTTATCTTGATTTTGATATTGTTATATGCACATGCTACTAACATTTTATTGTTTACATGTGCTCCCAATAGAGAAGGTTTTCACGTATACAAGTACTATTGTCTTTATTAACGTTGATACATTTTTGTTGCAAATCTAAGTTATTTTAGTCATCGTTACTTAATCTAAGTTAATTTATGCTTATGTTTATGCACATTATGGATTTAATTAACAAATCTATGGATTAATATATGCTTGTGTGTATGCCTCTTACGGATTCGCCCAGCTTGAGCTCAATGAAAATTTTCTTTCCTACATTTCTAGCGATCTTGTTCAAGCTTGCACAACTTGAATTTGTCTTTTGGCTTTCATTTAGTAGTTTTGATTTGATATCATTTTATTTTTTCATATGTTCCTAGCATTTTTATGGTTTCAATTGTTATAAGGACCTACATATTTTAATTAGAGTTATAGACATTATGATCTTTATGTAATACTAGTCTTCCATCCCACATTATCCTACCATTATTTTATCTACAAGGGTTCTCTCTTTAGGTGATTTACATTTGATTATATAAAAAATTAACATGTTTTTATTTGGTTTGTATTCGATGGCACTTCCAACCTTGTTATATTTGTTAACCTTTATGCTATTGATATATGCATCTTCTTTAATCATATTTTCCCTTCCCTATATTTCATTGAGTTAATAAGGTGTCTATCTTATGATTTTAGGATAGTTCATGCATTTATTACATTTCAACATAGTCACATGCTTTGTGACATTGATGAGCACACTTTAAGAAAGGATCTGCCATACACTTCATGGGTTTTGCATTAATTACCATGACAAAATCCTTCCATTTAAACATGTCTTCTTATTAAAAAATAAATTATCATTAAATAACCATAAAATTAAATGTTATCTAGTTTATGGGTTCAACAATATATTAATAGTTCATTAATATGGTACTATAGATCTAGTGCTATGTGTTTCATCATGTTTAATGTAGTATTCCTTTTTAAAAAAAAATTGTTGTTATCTTCAAGTGGGGTGCTATGCATGTCAACCACCATTGGGGTCAAGAGGCTATGTTTATTTCTAGGGGTTACAAGGGAAACACCCTTGATGACTTTTTGATGGGGTCTAGGGACATTGACCTTAACATGATTTTAGTGATGCAAGTAGGCTTGATGGAAAAGTCCTCTCAATACCAAACACAAATCTACTATGGAGAATTATCATAGTACACACTTTAAACAATAGGCTCCTACTATCTATGGAATGTTCCTTTATTCTAGTAGTTTGACTAAAGTTCTTGCCCCTACTACAGTTATGTTGGATACAATTGTTCAATTGTGTGTTGTCTTTGATGTCACAAAAATGTCATATTAGTCATCAGATAGTGCCTACCGAACTCAGAAGGTTAGCAAAGCAAAGGACAGTGTCTACCGAGCTTAGAAGGTCAGCAAGGCAATAGACAGTGTCTACCGAGCCCAAAAGGTTAGTAAAAATAGCTTGCAATGTCTACTGAGTATACAGTTGGTTGCCAAGCCTTCAAGGTAATCAAAGAAATTTAGTTCTTACCGAGCTCACTCGGTAATCGAAAAAAATATGTCAAAAGCAATTCTTACCGAGCTCATTCGGTAATCGAAGAAAATATGACAGAAATAGTTCTTATCGAGTTCACTCGATCATCAAAGGTAATTTGGTAAAAATAGTTCTTACCGAGTAAACTCGATAGCCAAAGGATTTTAAGATATTGTAATGTTAACCAAGTCAAGAAGGTTAACTTTGGAAATTCCTGGAAGCAATATTTACCGAGCAAGGTCGGCCAGTAAAGGATATTTATTTGTTTAAGAATAATATCTATAGCTGACTGATGAATGGTTTATTGGTAAATGTAACATGTAAATGAGCCAACTTGACAATCTGAATGGTATAAGTAAGAAGTCAAATTACGAATTCAAAGTAATAAATGGAGATATGAGAAGTTAATGTGACATGAAGACTGATTATTGTGGAAGCAAATTTGAAGAATGATCAGAGATCATTGAGGAGCAACAAAGTCATATTTGATCAAGGAGGATCTAATGATGCTGAACAGAGACCTGTATCCAACAAATTCAGTTGCATCTTGTTCATGTCAATTCATTGTTGCTTTCTAACTATTGTAGTAGTGATTTCAAATATCTTAAAAAAGTTGGTTTAACAACCATTTTGTAAATCCTCTAACAAGGTGACAGTTCAGTTGAATTGTTCTAAAGACCTCTAGTAAGGCCACTCCTAATAGGGTGATTAAATCCTCTAACAAGGTCACAGCTAACAGTGTGTATTGTAACCTCTAACAGGGTTGGCTCCTAACAGGGCTCACTTCAGAAGAGTGAAAATTGGTGACTAGTTACTTGGTGGTTTTTCCCATATTGGGTTTCCAGTTAAATATGGTGTCTCTTGTGTTCACTTTATTTTCAATTACATGCATGATTGCTTGAAAAAGAAAGTAATAGTTTAATTTACCGAGTTACAACAGTTGTTTACCGAGTAAAAGCAATAACTAGATCATTAAGACATCTAAGGGATTTGTGGATTAATTTTTGTGAGTAACTGATTCATCCCCCCCTCTCAGTTACTTTATCTTTAATTCCAACAATTGGTATCAGAGCTTTTGGTGCTTACAAGAAACGATTTCAAGGATCTAAGCTAAAGATTAGGATGTCTTACAAAAGGGAAATTCCAAGACTTAACAGAGACAACTTCTCAGCATAGCAAGGATTGATGAGGCTTCATCTGGCTTCCATTGGTGATACAGGACTACAATACCTTGATTAAAAATATGAAGAAATTTCTAGTACATTATTTTTCAATGATATTGCTGAAAAGAAGACTCACAATAACGCAATTATAGATATAGCATCTGCTTTGAGTTATGAAGAATTTGATGACATCAAGGATTGCAAAACTGCCTTTGAAATGTGGAACAAACTGAAAGAAATCTATGGAGAAGATGACAATGTAAGAAGAGCCAAAGCAGAAAGTTTGAGAGGATAATTTGATCAAATGAGGATGAGAGAGGATGAAAATATTGCAAAGTATGTTGAAAGAGTTAAAGCATGTGTTAGTGCAATCAAAGCATCTAGAGGAGATATCAATGAGGAGACAGTTATAAGTAAAGTTCTTAGAACTCTACTTCCTATTTATGCAATCAGAGTTTCTGCAATTCAAGAAAGGAGATGTGAAGCAAATCATAAAATAAATTTAGAGGCCATAGTTGGAAGATTGACTGCATTTGAGCTAGACAACTATGACAACTATGTTCCACCTGCCAAGAATGTTGAATGAGCATTTGAAGCCAAGCTTTCACTCAAAGAAAAAGGGAAAAAGATGAAGGAACCACAATCAAAAAGTGATGAAGAATCAGAACAAAGTTTAGACAGTGATCTTGAAGTAGTTGAAGCTCTACTAGCAAGAAAATATTCAAGATGCAAAGGAAAATACAAAGGTAAAGTTCCTCTAATTTGTTTCTCTTGTGAAGAAATTGGACATATTGCTGCTAGGTGCCCAAATAAGAAAAACAAAGATGAGAAGAAAGGTCACAAGTACAATGGAAAGAAAGACTTCAAATCATTCAAGGATAAAGGTAAGAAAACATGTTTTATGGCAAAAGATTCTAATGATTCTGATAATGAAGAAGAAGGTTGAAATTGTCTACATTACTGTAAAAGATGAATCTAATAATGATGAGGAAATGACACTAATTTCTCATATGAGCAAAAATAATACATGAATAATAGATAGTGGTTGTTCTCATCACATGACTGGTGATAAGACTAAGTTTGAATACTTTGAAGACTATGATGGTGGCAGTGTAAGATTTGGTAACAATGAACCTTGTTGTATAAAAGGAAAATGAAGAATCTCACTAACCAAGGAACTTGTATGTGATAATGCATATTGGGTAGAAAGACTAAAACACAATTTGTTGAGTGTGGCACAAGTACTCAATAATGGATTCAAAGTAGAATTCATTCATGGAAAAGCAAGATTGCTGGATGGCAAAGGAAAGCTGATTGGATCTGGCACTCAAACAAAAGGTAGCTTATTTTATCTTGAACTTGGTAAATGTTCATGTTTCATTGGTCAAATTGAAGAAATCTGGTTATGGCATAGGAGGTTGTGTCATGTAAAATTTGACAACTTAATAAAGATCAGTAAATTCAGAAAAGTAAGAGGTATTTTTGACATAAAGAAACCTGAGGTTGGTCTATGCAAGAATTGTCAAATTAGTAAAATGGGAAAGATGAGTTTTAAAAGAAAGAACTATCAGACTGAAGAAGTTCTAGAAATTGTGCATACTAATTTGTGTGGACCTAGTGGCATTGAAAGTTATACTGGTGAAAAATTCTTCATTATGTTTGTTGATGATTATTCAAGAATGATGATTGTCATGTACCTTAGAGAGAAATCAGAAGTATTTGAAAAGTTCAAATGGTATTTGGCCAAAGTAGAAAAGGAAACAGGCCAAAGACTGAAATGCTTAAGGTCTGACAGAGGTGGTGAATTCATTTCACATGAGTTCAATAACTTTTGCATTGAAAGGGGAATCAAAAGACAGATTTCAACACCTAGAACTCCAGAACAAAATGAAATAGCAGAAAGAAGGAACATATCTATAATGGATTTTGCAAGAATCTTATTGATTGAGAAAGAAATTGCTATCAAATACTGGAAGGAAGGTATCAGCACTGTAGTTCATACCTTGAAACGAGTACAGTTGAAAAATGACTCATTCAAAACACCCTATGAATTATGGTATGGCTACAAACCCAATGTAAGTTATCTAAAGGTATTTGGAAGCAAATGTTACATTTTGAAAGAATCTAGAAAAGGTAAATTTGATGTAAAAAGTGATGAAGGAATATTTTTGGGATGCTCTTGCAAAAGCAAAGCATATAGATGTTTGAACTTATCTACTCACAAAGTCATAGAAAGTGCACATGTGAAAGTTGATGAGTTTGCAGAAAGAAGAGAAGAAGAAAGCAAGAAGGAACTTGAAGACTACAGAAGATTTATTTACATTGAACTTGATACAATATCAAGTATACCTATCAATCACGAGTCCTCAACTCCCAAGTCTTCATTAATCGAGTCACAAGAAGTTCAAACTGAGTCAGCATCTACCAAGCTGCAAGAACTCGAGTTGCAAATAGAATTTATCGAGTTAATAGCTACTGAGCCCGAGCAACTAGAATTAGAACCAGAAGTTGAGATACAAAAGGATAACAATGCAAGTCATTCAAAAGGAAAGGAGCCCGTGTTAGCCAAGTATGTCAAAAAGCATCATGCACTAGATCAGATCATTGGTGATAAATCAAAAGGAACAATGACAAGAAGTAAGTTGAAAGGCACTTGTTTACTTGCTGATTTTGAACCTAGAAATGTCAAAGATGCACTAGACAATGAAAGTTGGATTGAAGCTATGAATGAAGAGATAGAACAGATAGAGAAAAAAAAAATATGGACTCTTGTACCTAGACCTAAAGACAAGAATGTGATTGGAGCAAAGTGGGTATTCAGAAACAAACTAAATGAAGATGGTAAGGTATCAAGGAACAAAGCTAGACTGGTATGCAAAGGATACTCTCAAGAAGAAGGTGTAGACTATGGAGAAACTTTTGCTCCTATTGCAAGATTGGAAGGTGTCAGAACCTTACTTGCATATGCTGCATTCAAAGGATAAAAAGTTTATCAGATGGATGTCAAATCAGAATTTCTCAATGGCATATTGGAGGAAGAGGTTTACATTGAGCAGCCTAAAGGTTTTGTTGATCCAGACAAGAAGGACATGGTCTACAAATTGCATAAAGCATTATATGGTCTGAAACAAGCCCCTAGAGCATGGTATGAAAGATCGCATAACTATCTTATTTAGATTGGTTTTCAAAGAACTAATGACAACATTAGTTTGTACATAAAGGAAGAACCAGATAATAAGATTGTTATGGCAGAAATATTTGCAGATGATACTTTGTTCATAGGAAATGATGATCTTTGCAAAGAATTTTCAGAACAAATGAACAAGGAATTTGAAATGTCAATGTTTGGTGAAATCAAATTCTTTGTTGGTCTTCAAATTCAATAGAATAAGAATGGCATCTACATCACTCAATCTAAATACATCAAGGAGATACTAAAAAATTTTGGTATGGAAGACTGCAAACCAGTTGGGACTCCTATGTGTACTGGATTAAAACTCACCAAGGATGATGAATCAAAGGAAGTGGATCAAACATTGCATAGATCTATGATTGGAAAGTTGCAATATGTAGTGCACACAAGACCAGACATTTCCCTTGCAGTAGGAATTGTAGCAAGATTCTTAGCAAAACCAAAAGAAAATCACATGATGGCAATCAAAAGGATCATGAGATACTTGAAAGGAACTAAAGAATATGGATTATGGTATAAAATTGGAGGAAAATTGGATTTAAAGGTGTTTACTGATGTAGATTGGGCAAGAAATATTGATGACAGAAAGAGCACAAGTGGAGGAGCTTTCTTTCTCGAAAAAAGGTTGGTTTCTTGGACAAGCAAAAAGCAGAATTGTACATCTCAATCCACAGTAGAAGCTAAATATGTTGCAGCAGCAGTAAATTGCTCAAACATTGTGTGGTTTAAATAATTATTGAAAGGTATGAAGTAAGAAATCATAGAACCAGTTGTTATGTTTTGTGATAACACCAATGCAATTAACATCTCCAAGAATCTAGTGATGCATTAAAAAACCAAACGTATTGCCATAAAGTATCACTTTGTTAGAGAATTGGTTTAAGAAAAGGAAATAAGATTAGAATATGTGCATACAAAGGAAAAAATTGCTGACATATTGACAAAGCCTTTACCTAAGGATGCATTCTTGTGGAGGTAAGTTAGGGGTCATTCCCTTATCTGAAGCTCACTAAAATACAATTTAGTGATGCATCAACAGGAATAGAATTGAAGATCTATCAGTTAATGTAGCAAACCAATGAAGACATTGCATATGAATCAATACATCAGGTACAATGCTATTCAGTTGTTTTGAGTTATCTTTGGCATGTGTTGTCAAAGAGGGAGAATATATATTGTCATATCTTTGTCATATCTTTTTGAAATTTGCAAATAATAAGATTTTGTGTAAGAGGGAGAGATTATATGAAAGAGGGAGTTTTGTATTCTATCATTAAAAGACTTGTTTTCAAATTTCATTCTGTTATGACATGTGTTGCCATCAATGCCAAAGAGGGAGATTGTTGGATAAAATTGTTCAATTGTGTGTTGTCTTTGATGTCACACAAATGTCATATCAGTCATCAGATAGTGCCTACCAAACTCAAAAGGTTAGCAAAGCAAAGGATAGTGTCTACCGATCTCAAAAGGTCAGCAAGGCAATAGACAGTGTCTATCGAGCCCAAAAGGTTAGTAAAGATAGCTTGCAGTGTCTACTGAGTATACAGTTGGTTACCGAGCCTTCAAGGTAATCAAAGAAATTTAGTTCTTACTAAGCTCACTTGGTAATCAAAGAAAATATAACAAAAGCAGTTCTTATCGAGCTCACTCTGTAATCGAAGAAAATATGACAGAAACAGTTCTTACCGAGTTCACTCGGTCATCAAATGTAATTTGGTGAAAATAGTTCTTATCGAGTAAACTCAGTAGCCAAAGGATTTTAAGATATTGTAATGTTAACTGAGTCAAGAAGGTTAACTCTGGAAATTCCTAGAAGCAGTATTTATTGAGCAGGGTCAGCCAGTAAAGGATATTTATTTGTTTAAGAATAATATCTATAGCTGACTGATGAATGGTTTATTGGTAAATGTAACATGTAAATGAGCCGACTTGACAATCTGAATGGTATAAGTAAGAAGTCAAGTTGTGAATTCAAAGTAATATATGGAGATATGAGAAGTTAAGGTGATATGAAGACTAATTATTATGGAAGCGAATTTGAAGAATGATTAGAAATCATTGAGGAGCAGCAGAGTCATATTTGATCAAGGAGGATCTAATGATGCTGAACAGAGACCTGTATCCAACAAATTCAGTTGCATCTTGTTCAGGTCAATTCATTGTTGCTTTCTAACCATTGTAGCAATGATTTAAAATCACTTAACAAAGTTGGTTTAACAGCCATTTTGTAAATCCTCTAACAAGGTGACAGTTCAGTTGAATTGTTCTAAAGACCTCTAGCAAGGCCACTCCTAACAGGGTGATTAAATCCTCTAACAAGGTCATAGCTAACGGTGTGTATTGTAACCTTTAATAGGGTTGGCTCCTAATAGGGCTCACTTCAGAAGAGTGAAAATTGGTGACTAGTTACTTGGTGGTTTTTCTCATATTGGGTTTCCATGTTAAATCTGGTGTCTCTTGTGTTCACTTTATTTTCAGTTACATGCATGATTGCTTGAAAAAGAAAGTAATAGTTTAATTTACCAAGTTACAACAGTTGTTTACCGAGTAAAAGCAATAACTAGATCATTAAGACATCTAAGGGATTTGTGGATTAATTTTTGTGAGTAACTGATTCACCCCCCACTCTTAGTTATTTTATCTTTAATTCCAACACAGTTATAATGCCCCTATTGCTTACTATCTATAATAGGGCTTAGCCTTATCTGTCTTGGTGGCCTCAACCCCTTTATAAACTAACGTTGAACACCTATTGTAGTGGGACTAACCTGATTCCATGTGTAATATGCCCTGCCCTACTTTAAAAGTATCATTATATTTCACATTATTGAAGGATGAATGTCTAATTTTACAGTTCAAATTTATCTTCAATACATAGTAAGCATATGCACTTTAAAATGCTCATCCACTCACAAAATATATTTCAAACCATTACAATATATGTTGAGCACTAATAGATATCAAATTTGACGATTGTGATTTATTTTTAAAATTAATAAACATGCACAGCTTAGAATATTCAACAATTTTCAAAATTCTTTTCAAATAATTAGATTGTAGATTAAACAAAAATGGATGTCCATTTTGATAGTTTTGATTTCTTTTTAAGAAATAACATGCTTGAAATTCTTGATCAACTTAGAATATTTACCCATTCTTGAAATTCTTTTGGACCATTAGATTGTGTGGATCCATAGTAGATATCTAATATGATGGTTTCAATATGTAAGGGCTAGTTTGGTTGCTAGAATATGATTTGAGAATTGACATTTAGAATCTTGGATTTTAGACTTTGGAACTTGAAATCTAGATTATGGTTTTGGGAATTTCATTTCAATTTGTTTGGTTCATCAAGAACTCATAATGCCAAAAGACATTTCCTCCATTTGGTTGCACATTTCTAGAATTGGAATATCATTGAAGTAAGCATATTTTAAATTTTATAGACCCTAAATATGAGATGAGAATGAAGAAGACTTCCATGTTAAAAATTTTTTTTTGACTTAATCAGGAATGTCAGAGATTAGTTATGCAGAAAAACAGAGGAGTTGCAATCAATGTCTCTATTTTTGTCTATTTCACTGGCCTTATGGGGCAAGTTTTCTTAGGCAATTTGTTCTCGAAACATGATTTTGGGGAAAAAGTCCCATTGTCTCCATACCTTGATAGGTTTTAGAGGAAAAGTCTAGCCAGATGCAAAAGGGAAAGATAAAGCCTTACCCCACACAAATGCCCATCGAGAAGGACAAAGTGGGGGCGTTTGAAGAATATTTATCTATATTAAAAGATGACCATACTTGAATCTTGAATTCATAAGACAATAAGATTGTTACAATTTCATCTTATGAGGTGTGATTTGGTGGGTAGGATTTTTTTGCAGGTATATTTCAACGTCACACACTAAACCATTGCCACTAGTTGAATGTTAAAAATAATTATCAAGAACCAACGGTAAGAAACACAAACCAACGGTAAGAAAAAAATCATTGGATCAACACTTTTCTTTTGGAAGAATCAAGGTTAGTTTTCCCAATGTTTTATAGAGTTACAGAGAGAGGTCCCCTCCAACACCAACAAGTTTTAGAGGCCCAATGGAAAAAAGGTGATTGTCATTGTCAGTCCAATGAATGTGGAGCACATACTGAAAACCTGATTTGAGGTCTATCCCAAAGGCGAGTACAATACAATGTTGATGAAGGATCTGTTGAGCGATGAGATTTTCAACAAGGATGGAGAGATGTAGAAATTTCATAGAAAGGTGGGAAGCTACAAGCTCAATACCACCTCCTTTCATGACTTGTTTGTCAACACCATTAGTGGAGAACTCATCCACCACTTGTTGTCACTCCTTTGCAAAGTGAGGGAAAGTGAAGCGAAATCTTAGTGTGTTAGATAATTGAGGGCGGATGGGGGTTGAATCAATTATGTTCAATTATCCCACAATCCCTTCAATCAATTTCTGTACCAAACAACATTCATAAACTTTATAGGAAATTAGTAGGTGTACTCATTCAACGTCACAAATAAATCACTTAATCTCTTTACTCCAAACTTATATCTCTTTTTTTGTTATAACCAACTAACAAAAATAAAATTTAGTTAGTACCAAATGTTAAGATAGTTGTTACTAAGTTGTAGTAAAATAAAAATAACATGAAAGCTAACTTGCAACATGACAAGATTGGTCCACATTTGACACCAAGATTTTTAACGTGGAAACCCTGTAAAGGGAAAAACCACCTAGGAATGACAACCCAAAATTTTCACTCTTCTAGAGTGAGCTCTTCTAAGAACCAACCCTGTTAAAGGTTTACATACACATTATTAATGTGACCTTGTTAGAGGATTTACACCAAATGATCATCTAGACCTTATCACTCCTTGATCATGTCTAAAGAGTGATACGCTCTAAAGGACTTATAAACATCACTAATTGATGTTAACATATAAGATTTCATAGACTTGCTAGGTCCACTTGGTTAATGCTATTTATATGATAAAATGTGTTAGAATGATTATAATAACTTAGGGTGGGGGGGTGGGGGGTTCAATTAGTTATCCTCAGGTCCAAATGTACCAGTTCAACTTTTAACAACTAATCACATTCACAAATCCACTCGACCAATATAACATTTCATCATCAATCCAACTTATTCATCTCATCACTAGCTCTTTGTTTAGTATGTGCCAAATAACATAAATATATAATATTAAACAACATTCACACAATTATGACGCCAAAATTTAACGTGGAAACCCAATTCGAAAAAATCCACCAAGTAACATACTACCATTTTTTCACTCTTCTGAAGTGATCTTTGTTAAGAGACAACCCCATTGAAGGTTACAAAACACTCTATTAGGTGTGGCCTTATTAGAGAATTTAATCATCTGTTTAGGAGTGGCCTTGTCAAAGGACTTTAGAACATCCCATTATAATGTCACCTTGATTAAGGGATTTACAATATGACTATTAGGTCAACCTTGATTAAAGAATTTTACTACCATAATGGTTAGAAAGTAACAACTAGGTTGATCTAATAAAATACAACTCACATTGCAAATTTAAATCTCCATTCAGCTCATTCTTGGTTCATTGATTGGACTTCATCAAATTCTCTATCTCTAATCGACTTGGGCAACTCTTCATGAAAACTCACAATCACCAACTTATCATTTCTTCTCTGCAATTTTTTTTCCCTTGTTCACAAATTCTTTGGCCAACCAACAACATAAAAAATCTCACGTGTCTCCTTAAATAGATAGGTTAATCTTTTTTCACTTAAACATAACCATAGATTTTAGGGTTTGATCATATTCATTGAATTTTTTCATTGCTTTGTCCTTCTACTCCTTCCTTGAAACTTTTGGAAAATTCTCAATAAATATTCACCTTATATCACTTAAAAAACTCAATTCATGCATTAAATACTCTAGCTCATCAATCCTTATCATTTACGCATTTTGATCAATTCATAAATTCAACTATTTCAGCCTCAAATCCCAACTCTTTCTCAAATTGTTAATTTGTTGACACTCACTTATAACTATGTTCTTCAACTCGGTCATCACTAGGTAGCTTACTCTCTACTATTTTTTCTCACTTGACTTTCACTGCACTTGTTTGCTTTTTTAATTTTCTTCTTCATCTTGCTCAACCATTACCATCACTTGACTAATTTTATGTTGCTCGACTATTTCTTAAGTTCCTTAATCTTCTACTTCAACTTCTTCATTGACCTTGTAAACTATCACTCGATCAAGCTTAATATTTTACTCAGCTGTCTTCTCCACTTAACAAAATGATCAAACAACACATTATCTTGTCAAATACCAACTAATCAAGTTACCCTTTAAATTCCATCATACTTACTCCTCTTTACTCATCAACTCCACTAGTTCACTTTGCCAACTCTCTTTTTCAAATCCTCTTCATTAATCAATTGATATGGCACTATGTTAGTAACTATCTTATTAGTAGGGTTTGACGTCAACAATGACATAGCAAAATTTCAAATTATAGTTACCAACAATCTCCCTCTTTGGCATTGATGGAAACACCTTTAGTTACCATACAATAGAAGAATATTTCTCATGATTTTCATTAGCAGCTCCCTCTGTTCACTGTATTAGATCTTCAAATCCTTAGTTTCATTTTGATTGTCATCCTTGCAATCTCTGATAAGCTCCTCTCTTTCTCTTCTTCATATTACACCCTTTATACTAATTATGATGGATGGTAACTTTCATACATTTCACCCTCTTTGACAACAATGCCAAAACCATCATCCATTGTACACATAATGTACACATCTCTTTGTCACTTTCTATACTGAATAATCTTTGAATTATCTCTCCCTCTTTCATCTTCTACTTGTAGTCTTCTTAACCCATATAACTATCTTTCCTTTCACAACTTTAGGCTGCTCCTCAAGTGTGACCTCTTGCATCAATCTGTAAGATATTTTGATCCTAAAAATTGATGCAATGTTGCATATCTTCTTAGTTTTCTTTAGATAGGGGAATGACCATTAAATTACCTCCTATATACACAAATTCATCCTTAGGTAATTCCTTAGTAAATATATCAACTATCAGCTCCTTTGTGTTCACATTCTCCAATCTTACTTCTTTGTCTTGCACTAATTACCTCAAGTAATTTTATTTAATTGAAATATGCCTGGTCTTTGTATGTATCACAAGATTCTTAGATATGTTTATAAAACTTTTTTAAACCACAATATATCACCATAGGTTTAGTCATTCCTTCCTTCATACCTTCCAACAATTTCTTAATCCACACAATGTTTGAACAATTAACTACTACTACAACATATTCAACTTCTTTTGTGATTTGAGAAATAAAATTTTCCTCCTTGAATGTCCATAAAATCAATCTCTTTCCTAGAAAGAAAGCTCCTTCGTTTGTACTCTTTCTTTCATTAATGTTTGCAGTCCAATCAACATATGTGTAAACTTTTAACTCAAACTTATCATTATTTTTGTACCATAAACCATAGTCTTCTGTACCTTTCAGATATCTCAGTATCCTTTTCACAACCATCATGTGATTCTCCTTAGGATTCGTAGAAAATATTGCAACAATACCAATAACTAATGTAATGTCAAGTCTTCTATGAACAACATATTGCAATTTGCCCATCATTGACCTATACAATGTATGCTTTACTTTAACAAAATAATTATTCTTTGAAAGTTTATGTCTGGTAGAAATAGGTGTTCCAATTGGTCTTAAGTCTTCCATTCCAAATTTTTTCAACATCTCCTTGATATACTTTGATTATGTAATTTATATGACTTCTTTCATTTGATAAACTTGCAAACCAACAAAAAATTTAATCTTTCCAAACATTGACATCTCAAATTATTTATTCATCTCATTAGAAAATGATTTGAACAATAAATCTTGTCTTCCAAATATGATATCATCAACAAAAATTTTAGCTAGCAATATCTTATTCTCAGATTCACTCTTCAAATACAAATTGTTGTTATCATTTGCTCTTGCAAAACTAATTTTCACCAAATATGTATGTAATCTTTCATACCATGCTAGGGGCTTGTTTCAAACCATATAATTCTTTGTGCAACTTACATAAACTATTCTTCTTGCCAGGTTAAACAAAATATTCTATTTTTTCAATATAGACTTCTTCTTCCAAGATTCCCTTGAAAAATGCAGATTTGACATCCATTTGATATATGTTGAAACCTTTGTAAGAAGCATATGCATGTAATGTTCTTACTCCTTGGAACCTTGCAACTGGGGCAAATGTCTCTTCATAGTCAATTCCTTCCACTTGTGCATATGCCTTATAAACCAATCTTTCTTTGTTCCTTGCGACTTCATCTTTCTCATTCAGCTTGTTTCTGAATACCCATTTTGTTCCAATCACATTTGTGTTCTTTGGCCTTGGTACCAATGTCCATTTACTTTTCTTCTCTATTTGATCAATTTTTTCATTCATTGCTTTAATCCAATCTTCATTCTCCAAAGCACCTTTAACTATTCTTGGCTCAAACTCACATAATAAAGATGTATCATTCTTCAATTTGTTTCTTGTCATGACTGAATCTTTGTCTCCAATGATTTGGTCTAGTGTATGGTGTCTTCTCAAATATTTTGCTAAGATAGGTTCAAATCCTCTTTCTCCTTGTGGTAATTCACTTGGTACAACTTGCTCATCTTCTCAAGGTATCTCCTATTGTAACTCGACATTATCTGTTTGGAGTTTGGTCTCTTCTTTGTGTGACTGAACTCCTATAGCCAGATGCTTGATAGCTTGCTGAGGCTTGAAAAATCTTGTCTACTAATACTTGACAGTGCCAATCTACTCATGTTTGACAATCTCTTTCTCTAGTTCAGGTAAGGTACTTGGTTATCCTTCATAGATGTATACACAAATTTTGTAATCTTCAGCTTCCTTCTTACATTTTGTTTCATTCTTTTTTGCAAATTCAACAACTCTAACATTTCCACTTTTCATAATTTTGTTAGTGTTAGTATTCAAACAATTATATGCCTTAATTTTAGTGGAATATCCTAAGAATATACCTTCATCATGCTTTGCATCAAGTTTTCCATTCCTTGCATCTAGTAATATATAACATTTGCTTCCAAAAAATCTGAAATATTTGAGATTAGGTGCATAGCCATACCACAGTTCATAAGGGGTTTTGTTTGTACCTTTTTTGATGTGAATTTGGTTTATTTTATAGACAACAATACTTAAAACTTCTCTCCAATACTTTTGTGAAGTATTCTTCTCCATCATCAGTGTTCTTGCATAGTCCATGATTGATCTATTCCTTCTTTCAGCTATCACATTTTGTGGTGGAGTCCTTGGTGTTGACATTTATCTTTTGATTCCTTTGTCATTGTAGAATATATTGAACTCCTCAGATATGAATTCACCTCCTCTATATGATCTTAGATTTCATACTTCTACTTATTTCTTTTTCAACTCTAGCTAAATACCACTTAAACATTTGAAAAACATCAGTTTTTTCTTTAAGAAACATCAGAATAATCATTTTAGAGATATCATCAACAAATAAGATAAAGTAATTATCACCATAATTTCTTTGCACTCTAATAGGACCACATAAGTCATTATGAACCAACTCCAAAACATCATCAAAAGAATAGGTATTGCTCTTGAAACTAGACTTTGCCATTTTTCCAGTTGATATTGTTTGCACATCACTTTATTAGGTTTTCTAAATCTTGGTAGTCCTCTTACTCTTTGCATCTTACTAATGCTTACCACATTATCAAAATTAATGTGACATGGCCTCTTATGCCATAGCCAAACATCTTCAAATTGTGTAAAAAAAAATGTATTTCTAGATTGGTCTAGATAGAACAAGTTACCTCTTGTTTTCTCTCCACTTCCAATTAGTTCACCAGTAGTATCATATATTTTTTCCTTCTTGTTTTGAAATTCAACTCTGTAGCCTAAACTATCTAGGATTGCCACACTCAATAGATTATATTTCAATCCATTAACCCAATATGCATTATCACATATGATCTTATCATTCAATATAATAGAACCTTTACCTTTCATGTGACATGGTGCATCATTTCCAAACTTAACACAACTTCCATTATAGTGTTCTAGCTTTTCAAACTTACTTGTATCACCAGTCATATGATGTGAGCAACTATTATCAATTATCCATTTATCATTCTTACTTACATGTGAAATAAGAGTAATTTTCTCAAGTTTTTCTTCTTCATTAGATTCATCTTCATTGCAACATAAACAATTTCTTCACCATGCTCATCAGAATCACTTTAAAAACCATCTTCTTTGGTATTGTAACATGATTTCTTACCTTTTCCATTTTAGTCTCTATTACCTCACTTGTCTTTGTTGTCTCTCCTTCCTCAATATTTGTTGTGTTTTCTTTCCTCCTTTTCATATATGTTAGGACATCTTGCATCAATATGACCAACTTTGTTAAATATAAAATAGATTATAGGAAGTTCACCTTTGTATTTGTCTTTTCCTCTTGGTAGCCATCTTGTCAATTATGCTTCTAAATTGTCAAGGTCATCATCTAGTTCACTATCACTCTCCACAGTCTTATTCTTTTAACTTTTCTTTCTTTTAGATCCATTAAGGGCTAGCTGATATTTGAAAGTACATTCAACACTAGGTGTATAATTATCAAAATTTAACAATTCAAATGCATTGATTCTACCAATTAGACTATCCAAGGTAAGATCACTATTGGGTGTACATCTTAGTTCTTCTATTGTAGATACTCTAATGACATAAATAGGAGGTAAAGTTCTCAATACCTTGCGGATCACAACTTCTTTAGATATGTCTATTGTAGCTCCTCTAATTGCATTTAGCACCTCTTTGATTAGGCTACAATCTTGTGCAACAATTTCTCCTTTCATTCTTAGATAATCAAACTTGCTCTTAAACTTTCTTCAACACATTTTTATCTTTACCATGAATTTGTGCCAACTTATCCCGCATTTTCTTTGCATTAGTGCAACCTTTCTATTGGTGTAAATAAGTATTTACTATTTACACTTTACTTAAGTTTACTTAGGTTAATGCATTATTTTATTATATTGCATTATTATTTATTTAGGTGAGACACTTAGGAGTTTGTGTACTCTCATGAGTTGTCATGTTGACAAGACAGAAGTACGTAACTCTAATTCAGCATATGGTGTCTACAACACTATAGTTTACATCATTCATTGAGTTGTCATGTAGACAACATAGTTATTTGCAATCCCTTTTTAGCACATGTTGTCTACAACATAAATTTGCATGCTACACCATTGTAGGCTTATCCTCACATCATCATACTTACTTTTGTGCTTAATGGAGGATAACCCATATTTGGTGGACATGTGCTTGGTTGTATGACTTCTCATGTTGCTGAATTCTATGCATTCTAGAAGCTCTCCAGAGGCCTTTATATATAGGCACTCTTAGTGTACTTTTCATATGGCATATTGAATGAATATATCGTCATTCTGATCATACTCTCTCTTTGGTCTATTGTTGTGCTTGTGTTTGAGTTCCTTGGTCTTGGGCGAATTCTTCCCTAAGGTAAATTCTTACATGGTATTAGAGCTCAGGGAGATTCTCTACACATAGCCATTCAAGACCATTCATGCTTTAGCACCTCGACCTGAATCTAGAGTATCTATAGAAACTGGGAGCGTCTAGAGCCAGATCTAACCTCGCCATTATGTCTAGAACATCGATTCGGTGAAGATCGACTATAAATTTGCCTATGTTGGGCTAAAGTTGATCGTGAAGTAAAATCTTTTTACAAACTGGTACCCGAAGGCACTGATTTGCGAACTGGGTATGATCTAATTTGATTTGCAAATTAATTTCAGATCTAAATTTAATTTTAATCTCTGCAATTTATTATTTCGAATTGGGTATTTTCAAATTTTTTTGCCTAGTTGGGCTAGTAGGGAAATTTTTTTTGTAGAACCAGGCTGTCACACCCTAGCCCTTGAAATTTGGGAGAATATTCTATTTAATCACATACACCTTATCAATTTAGTGGGTGTATTATTTCAGCTAACTCTGCTAAATTCAACCAATCACAAATTTGGCTAAGCCCTATACTGATAGAGACATCTAAATTTGACGACATTGTCAACTCTATTAAACTGGCAGACCAACACAACCACACCTCACTTTTATTTTTGTTATCCACGGTATTGTTTTTAAACAATCCACTCAGTGGACTTCCCACAAATGTGGGACTAAACCATCAAATTTTGACAAAGATTTTTTAAAATCTGGTCATGTCCATGCCAAACACTGGAACCAAGTGACTGGACCCACAAAACCCTCGATCGCCAACATTTTTGATGAGATCCCACAAGAACCGATTGTTTTTGTTTTAGGTGAGCAGCCCGTTTATTTTATGCACTTTGTTGTTTCAAAAACCCATAAATGTGGGACTAACAATAGTAAACTAGCAACTAAAATTTGAATCTGGCCACTACAGAAGGAAAACCAGTCTCTGTGAAAGTGTGTAGTGGTGACTTCTTTCAAATTCTTGGCCTTAACACGTGCCTTTTGTAGATTTGGACACGCGGTGATGACCGTGCTCATCCACGTGTCGCTACCCATAGACAAAGACACATCATCAAACAAGTTGGCGTCCGTCAACACCTACGTGGACATCCATGTCATCTTCCTACCTGTCAGCTATTGTATGACATGTCAGTGTGATACGTCAAACATTTTTGTACAACACCTATATCATCCACACAATGTTGACATAATCATATGTCATGCTAACATCATCACAAGGCTAGAAGTTGCTGACATCATCAACTTCGTGATGTCAAATTTGATGGCCATCTGACAGTCATTCTAGAGAAAATTAGAACTACTACGACGACCGTATAACCATCAAATTTAACCCCCTCCTTTGCTGATGCAACCTCTCTCCAGATTGATTTTTGATTTTGCAATCCAAATTTGGGAGGCCATATCTCAGTCATTCGAACTCCAAATCAGGTGCAATTTTTTTTGAAATTGGGTAGAACTTCATAAAAATTTTAGTGGTGTAGCTCTTTTATGGTTTTGATGCACGAATTTGTTAGAAATTGCATCTTTTGGTGACTATACCTATCCAACCTTGTATTTTGCAACTTTGAATGCTTCGTACAGGCTTATCTGAACATGAAAATAGGTTCCATTTTTTTGAAAGTATGTTATTTTTTGTCTACTTTCTAGATCTATAGTCAGATTGTAGGGTTGTATGGACAAAAGTGTCACTTTTAGAAATAGGGCCTTTCTTTGCTTTGTATTACTTCAAAATTGTTGTACATTGTAAAGTTCCAGATTTCTAATCTTTCAAGAAGTTGTAACAGGAAAAATCACAAATCAACGAAGGCCAAAATTGGTAAGTGGCCATTGTAATTGCACTACTTATAAGTGCCAAAAGCACCTATTTTGGGGGGGTTCCTTGATTTAGTGAAGGGGGGGGGGGGGGGGTGTGGGGGGGTGTGTGTTCTTGGTGTTGTGTTCCTTCTTTTCTACAATTTTCTTTCTTTTTTTTGCATTATGGGAGATTTTAAGTTTCCAAAATTAACTCCACATAACTATGCTACATGGTCCATCAAAATGTGGTATCATTTAATGCATAATGGAGTTTCTCAATATGTAGATGGTACCCTTCTTAAACTAGCAGGTGATAATGTATTAGCAAGTGATATTTTAGCTTGGGTGGTAATGGATAGGAAAGCCCTAGGTGATATATGTTTGAGGGTTGATGACAAGATCATGTATCAAATTAAGAAGTCTTCTACATCCAAGGAAGCTTGGGATACCCTCGAAAACCTATATGGTAAAGTGTCTGAAGAGGATGTTTTCAAAATTGAAGATGAGCTTGTCTCCTTAGATCCTAAGTCATTTGATTCTATACAGGATTTCATCATCAAGGTGAATGAACTAAGGACAAAGCTTACTGATTGTGGGAATCCTATTAAAGATGACAGGTTGATCTATCTTATTCATAATAAGCTGCCATTGGAATATTTCACATTTGTTTCTTCTTATAACACCTCAAAGACTACATTAGGGTCTACCTATAAGAAAGTCTCTTTTGATGAATATGTTGATTTGTTGGATACAGACGAAAAGAAGTTGAAATCAATGGGGATTCTCAATTCACCTAACTCTAAAGCATTGGTGGCCAATAATGAGGCTTCTCAAAATTTAGTTGGACAATCTTCAAATAAAGAAAGGGTAAGAATAAGAAGTGGAAGAAAAAATTAGAGGATGCAGAAAAGACAACACCACAATCCAGTCAACAAGGTAAGTCTTCAAATTCAAATAAGAAGGGGGACAATAATAAGGAGAAGAAAAAGTGTGCCTATTGCAAGAAAATGGGTCATGAAGAACATGAGTGTTATCATAAGAAGATTGATGAGTTGACCAACATCATGAAGAAACATAATATTCCATTGCCTAATGCTTACAAGGATAAAGGGTCCTCTTCAGATTCAAAGGGCAAAGGGAAAGCACTCATGGAAAATTCAAATGCTTCAATGAAATGGATACTTGACTCAGGTGCCTCCTATCATATGGGTTCTTCAAAGGAGGATTTTTCTTTAATGAAGCAGTCAAAGGTATCACACATCTTCATGGGAGATGATACCAAAATTGAAGTTGAAGGGAAAGGAAACATGGAGATGGAAAATGGAGAGTTTCAAGATGTTCTCCATGT
This sequence comes from Cupressus sempervirens, assembly GCA_028749045.1. Taxonomy (NCBI): domain Eukaryota; kingdom Viridiplantae; phylum Streptophyta; class Pinopsida; order Cupressales; family Cupressaceae; genus Cupressus; species Cupressus sempervirens. The sequence continues at coordinate 759,506,440 of CM053789.1, read as the reverse complement.
TCCAAACCTAAGTTCTAATCTCCTCTTGATCTACCAAATCATTCACCTCAGAGATGGACATAGAGTTGAGTTCCTTCCTGAATTAGTATAGGTGTACAGTTTGAAAGATGATTCCTTAGTTGTATTGGGGAAAGTGAATCATGACAAAAGGTTGTACTCTTTCTCCCATTTTGTGCCCAAGTCTCCTTCATAGGCCTTGTTAACACAATCAAATTATGGCATGAGTGGTATGGTCATCTTCCCTTCCACTACCTTCAGCAACTTTGCACAAAAAGCATGGTCAAAGGTCTACCCAAAATCAACTTTTCCACAGGTGAATGTTCAACAAGTTTAGTGGATATGCATCTAGAGGAGAAGTTACATAAAGGGAAGTCTTCAAGAGCACTAGTTCTTCAATTGGTTCACATGGTATTAGCAGGACCTTTTGCAATGACAGCAGTCAGCCAGGGTCACTACATACTTGCCTTCATTGATGACTTTTAAAGAAACACTTGGGTCTACTTTCTTCATCATAAGAATGAAGTGCTGGAGAAGTTTCTAGCCTTCAAGACTTATGTTGAACAAAATTTGAGAAAAGCATCAAAGTTCTAAGAATGGACAATGAAAGAAAATATGTGAACAAAAGACTTAAAGACTTTTGCAGACTTGAGGGAATTGATCTTCAAAATCCACCAACATTCAGTCTACATAAGATAGATGTCACAACATTGAGGATCCAAACTCTTAAGTCTATGGCAAGTTGCATGATACAAGCCAAGTCTCTAGATTCATCACTAGAAGTCGAAGCAATTAGTAGTGCCACTCACATTCTTAATCAATCTCGTCATCCAACCTTAGATGGAAAGACTCCTTTTGAGGCATGGTGCGGCAAAAAACCTATTGTGACACACTTTAGAGTCTTTAGTTGTTCTACATGGGCAAATACATCTTCCAGGGGATGCAAGGCATAGTCACCTTAGCCTTGTACTTTCATTGGTTATGAAGATGGTGTGAAGGCATACAGACTATTGGATCTAGAGACACATCAAATTTTTGTGGAGAAGGATGTACACTTTGAGGAAAGTTCACCCAACTTGTCCTCTAATCCTCTCCGCACATCATATCATGTGGAAACTGATAGTGACACTAGTGATAGTGCTTTAATAGATTTAGACATATGGAGTTCTATCAAAAGTTGCAGCAAGAGGTCACTGCATCAGTCTAGTCCACATGCATATATCACCACCATATTAGGTCCAACACAACAGGGTACGTCCTATCTTCCAGGTCCAACTTTAGTGACAAATTTGGGGGACATTATTGATGATATGCCTCTTCTTCTTGATGCAAAAATACCTTCTTCAGTTGTCACGAGGGCTTCATCCAACCCTCTTATTCATTCTCTACATGATCAATCCTTATAGGTTGAAGTGATTGTAGATACTTATGATTAGCAGTTGCAGAGGGGTTCTTCATCAGCTAAGGAGATAGACAATTCTTTGAGATAGGTTCTTTAGCTAGTTGTGTAGGTTTCAAAGACATCACTTATATATGAGATTCTTTCCACACACAGTGGAAGCGTCTCATTTGTAGCCATGGCCTTGTTTCTTCCCAAGGGGAGGCATTCTATAGTCTTGGATTAGCTTCTTCACCAGAGCAGTCAGTAACAGACATTCTTCTTTAGGGGAGGGAGCCTATTCTATCTCTCTTCCTCTTCTCATTTTTCTCTTATGTATATATTGGATGTATGTCATAATGGGGGGGTCTTGATTACTCCATCCATCCATACATCGTGTGTTTTTCATCTCTCTTTTTGGGGGAGGGTTTTTCCCATGAGGTTTTCCCTCTTTCTCCACTTTGTGAGAGATTGCATTTCATTATGTACATGGGTACCTAATATTACCTAGTAGCTGGGACCCATTAGGTATTTCATGCTAGATTTTATAAGCTTAAGGGTATTCCCCTAAGTTGCACTTAAGGGAGGTGTTGGTCTAAATAAGTATTTACTATTTACACTTTACTTAAGTTTACTTAGGTTAATGCATTATTGTATTATATTGCATTATTTTATTATTTATTTAGGTGAGACACTTAGGAGTTTGTGTACTCTCATGAGTTTTCATGTTGACAACACAGAAATACACAACTCTAATTCAACACATGGTGTCTACAACACTGGAGTTTGCATCATTCACTGAGTTGTCATGTAGACAACACAATTATTCACACTCCATTTTTAGCACATGTTATAGACAACATAAATTTGTGTGCTACACCATTGCAGGCGTATCCTCACATCATCACACTTACTTTTATGCTTAATGGAGGATAACCCATATCTGGTGGACATGTGCCTGGTTGTATGACTTATCATGTTGCTGACTTCTATGCATTCTAGAAGCTCTCTAGAGGCCTTTATATATAGGCACTCCTAGTGTACTTTCATATGGCATATTGAATGATTATATCCTCATTCTAATCATACTCTCTCTTTGGTCTACTATTGTGCTTGTGTTTGAGTTCCTTGGTCTTGGGTAAATTCTGCCCTAAGGCAAATGCTTACACCTTCACATCATCAAACTCAGTATAACTTAGTGAACATGCCAGATCTATCATCATTTGATTGTGCTCCTACTTCTCTTTTATCTTCTCAATTTTCATAGGTCTAGACACTTCAATGTATTCATTGTCCAAGTAGTATAGTGCAAAATCTCCTAATCTAGATAGAGTAATCTCACAAGCGTTGCCATGCTGGGAAGTTCTCTTTGTTCAACTTGGGTACCTATCTCTTGTGCATTTTGATTTTTTTCTCAAGTCCTTTCAAACTTTCCTTCCAAGCACCACAAGCTCTAATAAAAATTGTAAGAATGATTAGAATAACTGAGAGGGGTGGCAAGAGGTGAATAAGTTATCCTCATGTCCAAATGTGTCAATTCAACTTTTAACAATTTCAAACAACTTAACCACATTCATAAATCCACTTAGCCAATATAACATTTCATCAATAATCCAACTTATTCATCTCATCACTAGCTCTTTTTTTAGTATATCTCAAATAACATAAATATATAATAGTAAACAACATGAAACATGAAAACAATATTCACACAAGTATGACACCATGATTTAATGTGGAAACCCAATTTGGAAAAAACCACCAAGTAATAGGTGACCACTTTTTCACTCTTCTAAAGTGAGCTCGATTAAGAGTCAACCCTATTAAAGGTTACAAAATACACTATTAGGTGTATTTAATCACCTCTTTAGGAGTGACCTTGTTAGAGGACTTTAGAACATCCCATTATAATGTCACCTTGATTAAAGGATTTACAATATGATTGTTAGGTCAACCTTGATTAAAGGATTTTACTACTACAATGGTTAAAAAGTAACAACTAGGTTGATTTGATAAAGTACAACTCACTTTGAAAATTTAGATCCCCATTCAGCTCATTCCTAATTCATTGACCATACTTCATCACATTCTCCATCTCTTATATGCTTGGAAACTCTTTAAGAAAACACACAATCACCAACTTCTCACTTCTTCTCTGCAACTCTATGTTTCACTTGTTCACAAATTCTCTAGCCAACCAACAACATAAAATATCTCATATGTTTCCTTAAATAGATAAATTAATCTTTTGTCGCTTAAAAATAATCGTAGATCTTAGGGTTTTATTAGATTCATTAAATCTTTTCATCACTTTTTCTTTCTACTTCTTCCTTAAAACTTCTAGAAACTTCTTATTAAATATTCACCTTAGATCACCTAACAAACTCAATTCATGCATTACATACTCCAACTCATTAATCCTTATCATTTACTCATTTTGACTAATTCATAAATTCAACTATGTCAAGCTCAAATTTTGACTCTTTCTCAAACTGTTAATTTGTTGACACTCCTGATGGTCATTACTATGTTCTTGATCTCGATCATCACTAGGTAGATCGATCTCTACTATTCTATCTTGCTTGACTTACAATGGCTCACTCAACTTTCACTACACTCACCTGCTTCTTCAATTTTCTTCGTCATCTTACTTGGCCATTACCATCACTTAACTAATATTGTTTTTCTTGGATATTTCTTAAGTTCCTTAGTCTTCTACATCAACTTCTTCATTGACCTTGTAAAATATCACTCAATCAAGCTTAATGTTTTACCCAACCATCTTCTCCACTTAATACAATGATCAAACAACACATTATCTCATCAAATACCAACTGATCAAGTGCCCATTGAAATCTCTTCATAATTACTCCTTTTTACTCAATAACTCTACTAGTTCACCTTGTCAACTCTCCTTTTGAAATCCTCTTCATCAATGAACTGATATGACACTCTATACTGTTAGTAATATCTTACTAGTAAGGTTTGACATCAATGCCAACATAACAATTGTTCCAATTGCAGTTTCTAACACAATGATTAGAACGTAACATTGTAAATTGATTTCTTAGGTATAACACTACCTTACTTGTTCATATCTCCTTTTAGCTCAGTCTCTTTCTGATCTCTATCCTTTGATCTCTTGACTAACTGATTCACTCCTTCACTCTTTCTTCTTCTTCAACTCTATTTTATTCACCTAGCTCTACTCTTATTTTCAACAAATTTTCACTTTAATCTACTTCCTTAGAATTCAATTAGCAACCTCATCAACATCATCAAAAACTTAATCAATATCATCAACAACTCAACCAAAAACCTAAAAACTTGCTCAACTCCTCCTTAAATAATTGTCTATGTGCTTCAAGATTCTTCCAATTGTTGTTGCTTAACCATAATCATCAATCTAAGATTAATACCCTAGGCAATGAATCTAGACACTCATAAAATAGAACTTTCATAAAACTTTGTGTCCATCCTTATCCTTCTTTAATATCCATCATCAGATCTTTATTGAATTTTCCCAATCATTTATCTTGTAAGAAACATTGACTCACACCTTTAAACATCTTGAACATTATTGAATTCCACCAAAATTCAGATTCAGATTCCATCTTTGCAAACTTTTTCTTCTTACTGTTACTCAGTGAACATAACATTTCACTCAGGTAATATAGCACTTGGTCCATACTAGACTTGTTCAGGAAATAGTAAATTGCCAACTTGTCGATAAACACTATAGTCATTCAATGAATACTATCTTCCTTCTTTAACCTTATCACTCAATTTAGCTTGTGCAACTCAATACATTACAATATTACATGACTATAAAATAATCAAACCAACATCACATTATCATTGTCTAACTCATTCAAGTGCTCATTGAATACCATACTTATCAAAGCTGTCTTCAACATACTTTCTTCAAACCCCCTTCATCAATCAAATTTATAAAGAACTCTATTGAGTTAGCATAATATCTAACCAAAAAAGACTTGACATCAATGACAACATAACAACTGATATGACTCTTTTACATACATTCATAACATCATCAATTACATTATCAGTTGGGGCTAACACAATGGACATGCAAGAGGTGCTCAAGATATTCACCTTTGATGACATCTACAAAGTTACCTTCCAAAAGAAAAACATTGATCCAAGAAATGCAGAGAAGATGCAAAAACTAACGACAAGAAACACAAACCAACATAGAATTTGTTAATTAAATGAAAGCAAAATCAGTCAAGCGGATCTCAAAATATTTTCATTTTAATTCATATGTAATCCAAGATTTTGGTGAATTGGAATTAAAATGAGAATTGGAGCAATTCCACCTATTTAGATTAAATACCAAATCTTGGATATGAGGGTAAATGAGGATACCAAATTCTAATTTTTTCAATTCCAATTTTGATTTTGTGCAGCCAAACAATGGATTAGAAATTTTTAGGAATCACACTTGCCAATTCCTGTCTAGTTTTGACAATCGAACATGCCCTTATGGAAGTAACAAGCATGCATAATTTATCATATTCACCAATTCCCATGATTCATTTTTGGATAGTTAGGTTCTATATTGATCAATCATGGATATCTTATAAAATGATTTGGATTCATTTATGACGAGTAAGATGCACAAATGACTTAGAATGGGCTTTCGACCAATAGATATCGATGACAATAAATTTGAATGTCAACTTTCTATCCTAAAATTCCTCTCTAATTTGGTACTTACAATTTATTAGTTCCTACATATAGTAAGGTACTTATGTATGTGTGAGTTGAGATGCATTTTTTCCAATTTTGAGCAATCAACCAACCAATAATCACAAAGTATTAAATTTGATTAGACTTTAACATTATAGTTAGTGATTAATTTTTATTTTCAGTAATTTAAAAATCTTATTTTTATGATTTATGATTGGTTAGAGCAATGAGGAAAAAAAAATTTCCAACAAAAAAACACAAAATTATGAACATTGAAAAAATTAAAACATTACTTTTGATGATTCTATAAATTTCTCTTCCACCAGCAGTTTTTGGGTGTTTGGTTTGCAATATCTAGATATTTCACATAGAATACTGTCTATTTGATTGCAAGAAAATAAAATAGGTGGGTCATGGCATTACAAAGAATAATCTTTGGCGGAGGCTGGAATATATGAAAATCCCTATATCCCTGGAGTGAGACACATGCTTGATACCAACAATCCTCAATTAGATCTTGCTAGAGAAACAACTATTGCTATGGTTGTTGCCTCTATAATTTTCAAGGACTTCAATTTAGCTTCCTCTCATGAGCTTCTCAATCATGCCCAACAGGTTTTTTTGGCTTCAAACAAATGCACACTTTTCCTTCATTATATTGAAATTATCCTCTTTGACTTTGCTGAAAAATAAGGGGAAAGTAGGATAATAACATTACTATTGTTTGAAATCTTTATAAATTAATCAATGGATACAATGTAAGTTCTCATCTTTCTTATGCAAGACATTCTTGTGAGCTTACCCCTTTCCACTTGAAGCCATGACTAGGGGATCATTCATACAAAATGATTGAGCTAAAAATGTTCACAAGAATTTAAAACCCACAACTTCTCATCTTACAAAACAAACATAGAAAAATACCACAACTAAGTTAACACACAACAAACCTTCATCCATTATAAAAATAGAAATGACACCTATAATCCATCATATAATGAACTTCTGGTAATAAATTGTATCCATATGGGGAAAAAGAAATCCTTTTCCTTGGTTTCTTAAAAGTTGTACATTGACATCTAAAAGCTATAGTTTAAGAAGCACAAATATCCCTCTACAAATACAGTGGCAATGAAGTCCTCATCTATATTTACAAGTTTTAAAGAGTGAAAACAAGAAACTATAAGGGAAGAAAGTAGTCCCCAAAGGCATGTCCATCATCATGCAGAGTAAAGATGCCACAAAATAACTCAAGTCTGTAATACCCCTAAATTGGCACATTGACATTTTGAACCAATTTCTGTGTATCAATCTTACATCTATTTGTTGGTCAATTAAGTCCTATTGTAATAGGTATTTCTAATTCTTATCATCTTTACTTGACCTAAGTGTTAAATACATAAAATCCCTAATCTGTATTAATCACATACTTTATTTAATTCCAAAATATTGATTGGAATTAGCTAAATTAACTTCCTAATTGAATTAATTTAATTATAAGTCCTAAGTACTTTAATCAAATTAAATCCACCCTCTTTAGCTAAATACACATAAAGAAGGAATTAAAATACATTGATTTAATTAAATATACATATCATAAGTGTTGAAATTAATTATTTGATTAATTAGAATATTCTATTATGATGTCATGTTTGAATGAATCAATATTCTTTCCTAATTTATCTCTTATGAAAAATGAATTAAATATATTGACTTAATCAAATATGCTTATCATAATTGTTGAAACTAATTATTTAATTAATTAAAAATATATTTATGAGCACGTATTTGAATAGATCAATGTTGTCTCCTATTTCATCTCATTCAACTCCATAAAAAATGGAGGACTCAATCTCACATTCAATCTAAATCGAACACTCAGTTTAATCTTGACCATTGATTCGATCCAAGATTCTATGAAAGAGACCCCCAACCTCTCATTTGGTGAGGATGCACATGAAGAATATTGAATCACCATTGAATTGATCACTCAAGCACGTTGCATTCAAATCTCTTTTTCTTTTACATTCTCATCATATAGATTACAATGCATTCATTTAGCTTAATTTTCTTTTCATTGTTCTTAGATTAATTTTAAAATCATTTAGATTAATCCATATCTTTGCATTCAAAAACATCAAAAACATAGATTAGATTGCATTTTCATTCATTCAAATCTTTTGTACTAGTTTGGTTTGGTTATTGAACTCTCAATTCTGAGAGTGTATAGTAAAACATTGTCTAGTTAGAAGGCAATAGATCACCTTGTGCATACATACCAAATGAATAATCTTATATTAATTTCAGGATGTTACTGACAAACAATAATCATGTTGAAGTGTGTGTGGAATTAGAGGCCTATATTTAACACTCACAAAGTCCAATTTACAACTAATGAAGATTCAACAAGTTTTTCAAGCTTCTACGCCAATGCTTCATCATTGGGACCAAACATATTGGAATGTTATGTCCTTATAATTTTTTTTTGTCTTGACCTAGCTGAACACAACATGATTTAAGGTTACTTAGTTTATACATTATATTACACCCATTAAACAAGATTTATGTTGGTGAGTGTGTATACCAAATCAGATGGTAAGTGCCAAACATGCAATTATCATATTTCTTATGGTACATCAAGTAGAAAAATTAAACTTCCTAGTTCTAAAATGACCTTAAGGTGAAATATTGGGGCTACACATGCAAGTCAACATATAATTCTTTTTATTGTATGCATATTATTAATGTATTATTTTATAATTTATAATTTTAATAGAATAATATTAATATTTTTGTTTAACTATTAATTTTAAACTTAAAGTATATATATTTTAAATTATATTAAAGGATTCATATTTTACATTGACATGTTTAAGTTAAAAACTTTGAATTTTTTTTTTCGGATCTAAATGACCAAAGCCTTATGAATTATATTAATAAAATAAGTAAGGTTACAAGTATCTCTATTCAAATGAGCACTAGTAGGAAAGAACATAGAAGAAAACCTCCAATCTTGCTCGAGACTTTCGTCCGATGCACTTTTTCATATTAATAGGGGCATACCCCAGTTTACATATATGTTAAGTTTGTCCTCATTTTAAATACATTAAGTTGGAAATATCAACAATCATCCTCTTCAATAGGTAGTGACAAGAATTTGGACATGTCTACTTTCATAGGATTAATGATGGGTTGGAGTGTTGGTTTGTTGGGATTACAAATAGGAAATGTATACTTATGAAGGGAGGGAGGGGGGAGTGGGGGTGAATCATAAGTACTAAACTCTAACCAATAAAACATTTTTTAACATTAAAACATTGCATGCATAAACATATAGAAATAACATGTAAAGCAAATGCATCCACATAAACACTTGACACTAGATATGATTACCTAGAAACCCTCCAATGAGAAGGTAAAACTGGGGTGGGCATGACACCCACAATTCTTCACTACTGCAACAATAAATTTCATCTATTAAGGTTACATATTTTGACCATTCTCATGATCTGCCCTATTAAAGGCTTACAAAGGATTGTTAGATCCTACCCTGTTAAAGGATTTTAACACCCTGTTAGAAGTGTGCCTGGCTAAAGGACAAAACACTCACTTGGAATGTCACCCTATTAAAGGATCTCTCTATGACTATTAAATCAACCTTGATACAAAGATTTCATCCTACTGATACAGTTGTTAGAAAGTACAGTAGAATGTTTGATCTGATACACTTACAATCTTGTATTGCTGATTTCAAATCCCAATTCAATTCATCTCGATCCTCTCTAATTTGATATGAAATTGATTTAACCTTGATCCTCTATTCTGCTAATTGATTCTGCAATTTAGTCCTTCTTTTAAGTCACCTTGATTGTATGCTGATCAATTCACCCCTTTCACTACTATCATCACCTTCTTTCATGCATTCTCTAATGATCTTTCATATACATTATGAATTATTGGGCTTTGTCTCCCTTTAAGAAGACTTTGGTGGGTTAGGGTTAGGTATGAATCTACGATTGAGATTCATCCAACTTTCTCACTCAATTCGCTCCATTTTTCTAATTGGTTGCATGTAGATCACATAGGGAATCCAAATGTATTCGATCTTATCTCTAAGCTTCGAGATCTATCCATGAGTTGGCATGCAAATGGTTTACATAATTGTTTGTGCCTTCACAAACTCTTATGTCAATTCTGTGTTGCTTGGCATTTGTTAAATACTAATGCTCGACAATAACTAAAATTATGTTTGGCTCAACACCTCAACATCTATTTGTTCACTCGACACTTTAAACTTTCTTGACACTATTTGTTTGCTTGGCACTTGAATGACTCGTCACTTACTATATTTTTGACTTGGCACCTATTGCAACTCAACACTTGTATATATTATACTTAGCATATATTACTAGCTCAACATGAACTTAGCAAAAAGCTTAAGTGTGTTGACACTCAACTGTCAAGACCATTATGAGATCAAAAATCTCCCCCTTTGACATGAGTGTCAAAAACACTTAACTATAAATTATGAGTCTATCTCCCTTAAGTATAATATAGTTACAGTTCAATATATACACAAAACTTCAAAATTGTTCAAAATTTTGTGAAGGAATATATATCTCAAAATTTTGTGTCTCCCCCTGAGTTGATGTGCCTTTTTTTGTATCCAAAATTTTACTCCTTTGAGTGGATTTTCCTTATGTTGATACTCTTTGTCAGATATGCCCTTTTTTTGATTTTCTGATGTTTACTTCCCCTTTGTTTTGTTTGCTCTTCTCTTTCACATGTCTCCCCTTGCAGATTGTGTTTTGTTTGCTCTTCTCTTTCACATGTCTCCCCTTGCAAATTGTCTTCCCCTTTCTTTTATCTCCCTTTCATTTATCTCCCCCTTTTTTACACTTATGTCAAAAGGTCTATACATTGTATTTAGCTAGAAAGTTCTTATTAACTTTCATGACAATCTTTAGAGTAGCATCCCAATTTTGTACAACAACTTCTAGGGATTTAATTTGTTTTGTTGTCTCTGTTGCAAGGTGAACTAAGCCTTCTAATGTTGAAAGATTAGGATCTTTCTTTAACACTATCTCATCATAGGCTAGTTCATTCTGCAGTATCTCCATGTGAGGGGTAAGGGCGGCTTGTATTTTTACTATCTTGGCTCTATTATTAGCTTCTTCTACTATGAGTACATCTATTTCTTTCTATGTGTGTAGCATGGTATTGAAGTGCTTTTCACTCTGAGTTGGGTCCTGTGGCAATTGCATGCCTAATACTTTCAGATTTCTCTCTAGGCTCAGTAACCTTTAGCCACTATCTTGTGTGAAGATGGATGGGTCACACAATTTTGTGTATAGTGAGAATATATTCTCAAGTACCTTCTTCACTTTTTTCAATTTTATTTTCCAACTATACTTGAGATAGTGCTATCTCACTAGATATCTTCTCACTGACCTTTGCTTGAAATTTCTTTTCTGACCACTCCATAAGTTTAACATTAGCATCTTGGTCCTCATTTTCACCTTCTCAACAATATCTGGCATATTTTCTAATATGTTCTTTGCTTCATCAGGTGGCTACAAGCTAAAGGCATCTAAGAAGGTGTCCTTAATCTCATGTAATGCTTGCTTTTGTTTATACTCATTTCTAAGTATCTCCTGCTTCTTTTTCTTTTCTAATGCCTCCTGCATGATATTTATCTGTTCAAGTGTAATGTTTTCATACTCATATTTTGGAATGACTATTTCCTCATCTAAAGTAGGGTCTCCATAATGAAGTAACCTTGCAATTCTTGTGGAGCTCGAGCCTAGTGCAGAGATTTGTAGTGCCATAACATCAATGCTCGGCTTCTAAAGCATTCTTGTAGGAGTCCCAGTAGTTGGTAGATTTACCAATGTTTGAATTGCTTCCTGCTCATTTTCCTTTGGACTATCCTTGTCCTATTTTGATTTTTCTTTATCAATAATAATTATTTGTGGTAGTGCACCTTGTACTTGTGCAATAGGTACAAAAGTATCCATCTATCTTATTTGTTCCTTTATAGGCTCTCTTTCCTCTATAGTATGAGTCTGTTGTTCAATCATCATGAATTTGACTATGTTATCAACCTTGGCTGATGTATCTATTGATGTTTGCATTGTAGGTTGTCCATTTGTAGCTATAGGGATTAAAAAAGGTGGTTCTTCTGTATTCACCTTGTCCCTTGTTAAATCAACTACAACTTTTTGCAACTCATCTACACTGACCAATACAGGGTCATCACATAACTTTGCTTGTAATTTTGGTTGGTCAAGGATCTTCTTTAGATCCTTTGCAGTGAGTGAGTTGATGTTTTGAACTGTGTTATCAAGAACATCCTTATTTTGATTGTATATGTAGGTGTATTTCTATCATGTGGAAGGCTAAGTGGTGGTAATTGTATGTCTGGCACACTTTGATCTGTTTGCTGCTCCTCAGCGGTTGTCATTTCATCTTTTCTTTGTTGTGTCTCCTCCACTATGTTATCACCTTTTTCTTTCTTAGTTTCCTCTTCTTTATCATTCTCCTCCTCTTCCTCATAATTCTTTCCCTCAAAGGGATCTATCTCTCCTATTTTAACAATAGTCAATCCATATATCAACTTCCACATCTTGGTGGATATATTAACATCTTCAATTTTGTTTTGGAGAATGCTGAAGGCTCTATACTTAGGTGCAAAATTGCTTCCATCTTTCTTGTTTTCCTTTTTTATTTGGCCTTTTGACAAGTCTAGCATTACTTGTTCCAATGTAGACTCTCTTATTTCTTTCTCCATGTTTTGGCAATAATGCAACTTATTCTCAACAATGGAATATAAATCTTTAGGCATAGTAGTCTCAAATTCAAGAGGTGTATTCTTGAATTTAGCCATCATGTCATACACTAATTCCTTAATCTTATTTTGATCCTCTGTATTCAATTTATTGAATTCAATAGTTTTCAAACTAATCAAGTCTACATTATCCCTAATATTCTCATAAATGTTATCAATATTGGACTTGGGTGCATGACTTACCACTCTAAACTGGCTATTGTCATCTGACTCGGTCCTTTCTTCATCACAGTCAAGTTGTGCAACATACTTTCTTCTTTGCTAGATCTTGCTACCTAGTAGCCTTCTTCTTTTCTTGCTCCTTAGCCTTTTGATTTATGGCCCTTGTGTTGGCTCTCGTAACTGGTGCAGTAGGCTTTGCAAGGCTTGGTTTCACAACTTTCTTACCCTTTGGCTGAGTAGGAGGTTGTATCTTTGCCTTTCTCTTCTTGGGCTCTAGTTTAGTTGGTGTTTCCTTTACTTGTTCTTCCTCGACACCTTCTTCTTCTTCAACATCTTCTCCCATGCCTTGTGTCAAGGAGCTCTGTTCTTCTTCTTCTCCATCTTCATCATCTTCTTCTTCCTTAGCAATTCCCTCTCTAAATTTGGCCTTGAGTTTCTTTACCAACTTGTCTTTCTTTTTTAGTGTTGATTCTATTTTCAACTCCATTTCTACTTTTAATTTCACAACATCATAAGTACCAAAAGGTTTTGCTTCTTTGTCAATTTCCTTTGCTAGCAATGTTGTGATTGTTGCTGATGCTTTATCAATGTTTACTTCATATCCTAGTGGCCTTAGCCATCTAACTCTTGGCACTATTTCTTGAATATACATGTAATCAATATCAAATAGAAAGAAAATATCATTGATGTGTTGCTTTACTAGGGAAACTAAAATTCTCAATCTTTTCTTATGGACTTCATAAAGTCTTCAAAATAGCTAGTCATTATTGTTTCAAAATTGGCTCCCATCTCTTCTATGTACTCATTAATTTGTACATCTATAGACCTATTGGTCTTCCATCCTATCTTTCTAAATGAGGGAAATTCATGCTGAACATAGAAGAATGTACATATCAAAATTGAACCAAACTTACACTGAGCACTTTTGGATCTTCTTATTGCTCCCAAATTTTCCATAATTTGCTGCAATTGAAGCTTTTCTAGATCATATATATGATATTTCTTCACAATTTTGTACCCAACATCAACTGCAATGCATGGCACACTGTTTTGAGTTATGGCCCTTGTGTTGTCTCTCATAACTGGTGCAGTAGGCTTTGCAAGGCTTGGTTTCACAACTTTCTTACCCTTTGGCTGAGCAGTAGGCTGTATCTTTGCCTTTCTCTTCTTGGGCTCTAGTTTAGTTAGTGCTTCCTCGACTTGTTCTTCCTTGACACCTTCTTCTTCTTCAACATCTTCTCCCATGCCTTATGTCAAGGCAAGTGGCTCCTAGCCCTGTTCTTCTTCTTCTTCCTTAGCAGTTCCCTCTCCAAATTTGGCCTTGAGTTTCTTTACCAAATTGTCTTTCTTTTTCAGTGTTGATGTTGTTTTCAATTCCATTTCTACTTTTGATTTCACATCATAAGTACCAAAAGGTTTTGCTACTTTGTCAATTTCCTCTACTAGAAATGTTGTGATTGCTGTTGATGCTTTATCAATGTTTACTTCATATCCTGGTGGTCTTAACCATCTAACTCTTGGAACTACTGCTTGAATATAGGTGTAATCAATATCAACTAGAAATAAAATATCATTGGTGTGTTGCTCTACTAGGGAAACTAAAAGTCTCAATCTTTGCTTCATGGACTCCTTAAAGTCTTCAAAATAGCTAGTCATTATGGTTTCAAAATTGGTTCCCATCTCTTCTATGTACTCATTAATTTGTATAGCTATAGACCTATTGGTCTTCCATCCTATCTTTCCAAATGAGGGAAATTCATGCTGAACATAGAAGAATGTACATATCAAAATTGAACCAAACTTACACTGAGCACTTTTGGATCTTCTTATTGCTCCCAAAATTTCCATAATTTTTTGCAATTGAAGCTCTACCAGATCATATATATGATCGTTCTTCACAATTTTGTACCCAACATCAATTGCAATACATGGCACACTGTTTAGTCAGCTAGACTAATAGAATTTGTGGGATATGACCCTCACAAAAAATTCTAAAAGTGGATCCTTGATGGTGTCAATAGTCATTCCCCTTTTGTTCCACTTTGCCCCTATATTCTTCTCAATGGCTTCTTTTGAGTCACTCCTTAGGGTCTTTGGCCAATCTAGGGTTGGATATCTTGTAACCCTATGCATGATTCTCTTTGACAATTTAATAGGCCCTCCTTCCAACCATAAGCATCCATCATGAATCTTGCTCAAAACTATTCTAATCCACTCTATTTTGAAGACCGTAGGGAAATCTAGGGCACACATTAGTCACTTTTTCTCAACAATGTTGAATTCCTCTTTCAACACTCCATTTTTGCACAGTATGTCATACACCTAGAAAATATCAATGTCACCAGTTCCTCCAACCTCAAAATTGTAACATTTCCTAACATCTTGTACCATCACAACCTTTGGTGGAATAACAAATAAAGCTCCTATTGGATCATTCTTGTATGCAACCTCTGGTATGGCCCTAAAATCTAGTTGCTTAACTTCATTGCTAACTAGCTGAACCTCAAACAGTTCCTTATCCTTAGGGTTTTTAGAACTAGAGGCCATTTTTGTAATCTAGGGTTTTAGCAACTTTGAAACTATGTAACTCGGCACTTGATAAATACTTTGAATCGATGAAATCGCACTTGATTGCCACTGGAATCTACTCAATGCTTTGTTCTTCGCTTGAAATTCACTTCTTCACTCTGTTTTCCCTTGCTCTTTGTTTGTAATGATGAGAAATGAGTGAAAAAAAATGCCTTATACCGTTTCAATATATTGCATTTAATGCTTGGTGCTTATACAACTATAAACTCAACTCCTATACAATTTTTGTTTCACTCAACTTCCATTAGTTTTCCCATCACTCAATAGTTATTAGAATTGCCTTTACTTAGCTCTAATAGGAATTTCCATCACTCAGCAGCAACTAACATTGATTTTGCTCAGTAGCAACTACTCACTCGGCTCCAACTAGTCTTGGTTGACAACTCGACACTCATTATAATTCACTCAACATCTGAAGGAAACTTTCCTTACTTGGCAAAAATGTGAAAACTTAAAGATTTAACTTTGGATTTTTCTCATAAAATTGCATCTTTATTCATGCTAATTTACCCTTTTCAGCACTAGCTTACCTTGGAACTGATGTAAGATGAAGCACTTTGAAAATTAGTCCCACATACCTCCTTTTGCTTAGTTTGATGAAATGTGACCACTTAACCCTTTAAGTGAAGTGATCCCTTCATTTGATGTGTTGCATCCATCTTTCTGCTTCCATGTCTTGTTCATCTCTCTTCTGATGTGCTCAATGTCTACCTTGCCTTTTCCTTTGTTCAATTCTAAATTAGGTGCCTTTGTCCTTGTTGGGTAGTGGTTACTGGTATGTCCAGCCTTCAAACAACTAAAACATGTAGTTTGACTCAACCATCTGTTGTAGCTTTCTTTGAAATGTGTTCTTATGTAATTCTCAGGGATGTATCCATACTCTTGACAATAATGATAGCTATGCCTTGTGTTGTAGTCCCAATTTTAGGAATTTTAATGGTTTCTTTCCTTTTTTGATGACCATGTGGGCTTGGATCTGCATTCAAAGGCTTTGTGTCCAAACTTCTGACAGTTGTAGTAACATCCTTCAAGTCTTGGTGCATGCATGGTTTTTGTTCTACATTCATGTGCCTGATGAGCTTGTTTGTTGCACTTGTTACAATGTGTCATGTTATTTGTCTTAGTATTCTAACTAGCATTCTTGCTCCTACAAAAATTAGTTGTGTGTCCTTTCCTCAGTAGCTTTGGATGATTCTCCTTCTTCAGTGCTTGTGTAGCCCAATCCTAATGTGTCTTTGTTGGATCTAGGGGATTTTAGTAGTTGCTTAAAGTACTTGATGGCTTCATTTGGCTTGTAGAAACTTTTTGCAAACTCCTTCTCTCTTTTAGGTCATTCTATAGTTTTTCATTCTATAACTTCAATGTGGTTATCTCAATGTCCTTGACATTCAACTCATGATGGAAATTCACCATTTGGCTTAGGGTGTCCAATTGCATGTTTGAGATCCTAGACAATTCTACTAATTTTTCTTCCAATTTGTTTTCCAAGATTCTTTTTTTTTCTTCAATCATGGCCTTGTCTTCTATAGCTTTCTTCTTTTTCTTAGTCACTTCACATAGTA
Organism: Cupressus sempervirens; assembly: GCA_028749045.1. NCBI lineage: Eukaryota > Viridiplantae > Streptophyta > Pinopsida > Cupressales > Cupressaceae > Cupressus > Cupressus sempervirens. The sequence continues at coordinate 759,489,195 of CM053789.1, read as the reverse complement.
GTATAGCTTGTGATTCTTGGTCCAACTTGAGATTTCTGATCTCTTCAACTTGTGCTCTGTTCTTATCCATGAGATCTGCAATTACTACATCAAATTCACAAGAGTACCATCTGCAAATAACTTTGTGGTGTCAATCTCCTTGTACATTGAATATCATTTTCAGCTATAACAATCCCTTTCCTTCTCTTTAGCAAACTTCTCAAGGAATCTTTGGCTTCATCTAGTTGTTGCAATAAGAGATGTATCTCATCAATGGTCTTTCCCAACTTGTAAACCTCCATCTCAAGATATTTTCTCCAAGTTGTAAGGCTTCTCCTAATGAGAACCTAGCTCTAATACCAATTGTTAGGATTACAAATGGGAAATGTATACTTCTGGGGGGGGGGAGAGGGGGGGTGGTGGTGGTGAATCAGAAGTACTAAATTCTAACCATTAATTTTTTTTTTAAACTTTAAAACATTGCATGCATAAACATATAGAAATAACATGTAAAGAAAATGCATCCACATAGACACTTGACACCATATATGATTATCCAGAAACCCTCTAATGAGAAGGTAAAATTGGGGTGGGGATGACACCCACAATTCTTCACTATTGTGACAATAAAGTTCACCTGTTAAGGTTACATATTTTGACCATTCTCATGATCTACCCTGTGAAAGGCCTGCTCTGTTAAAGGCTTACAAAGGATTGTTAGATCCTACCATGTTAAAGGATTTTAACACCCTGTTAGAAGTGTGCCTAGCTGAAGCACTTTAGAACACTCACTTGGAATGTCACCCTGTTAAAGGATTTCTCTATGACTGTTAAATCAACCTTGATACAAGGATTTCATCCTACTGATATAGTTGCTAGAAATTATAGTAGAATGTTTGATTTGATACACTTACAATCTTGTATTGTTGATTTCATATCCCAATTCAATTCATCTCGATCCTTTCTGATCTGATATGAAATTGCTGTAACCTTGATCCTCTATTCTGCTAATTGATTCTGTAATTCAGTCCTTCTTCTAAGTCACCTCGATTGTATGCTAATCAATTCACCCCTTTCACTACTATCATTACCTTCTTGCATGCATTCTCTAATGCTCTCTCATATTCATTATGAATTATGGGGCTTTGTCTCCCTTTAAAAAGATTTTGGTGGCTTAAGGTTAGGTATGAATCCAGAATTGAGATTCATCCAACTTTCCCATTCAATTCCCTCCATTTTTCTAATTGGTTGCATTTAGATCACATAGGGAATCCAAATAGATTTGATCTTATCTCTAAGCTTTGAGATCTATCCATGAGTTCCCATGCAAACAGTTTTCATAATTGTTTGTGTCTTCACAAACTCTTATGTCAATTTTGTGTTGCTCAACGCTTGTTAAATAAGAATGCTTGACACTAACTAAAATTCTGTCTGGCTCAACACCTGAACTTGCTCAAAATCTATTTGTTCACTCGGCACTTTAAATTGCTTGACACTGTCTATTTGCTTGGAACTTGAGTGACTCAACACCTAGTATATTTTTGACTCAACACTTGTTGCAACTCAACACTTGTATATATTATACTTGGAATATATTGCTAGCTTGGCATGAACTTAGCAAATAGCTTAAGTGTGTTGACACTCAATTGTCAAAACCATTCTGAGATCAACATGGTCTTGAAGTTTCCATGTTTGAAAGAGACATTATGATCTCTCCCTCCCTGCCTACTGACATGGACTTGAAACTTATTTGAAACATTAGTACTGTTAGAAATCCAAAATATGTAATCTTGTTTAGCAACATTTTTATGCCTGATTTATGTATGTCCTTTTTCTTACTTAGACATCTCTGTGATTCAAAGTTTTCAAAATCTATGATAGAGGTTTCTTAGAACATCTAATATAGACCTTAAAACATACCCAGTTAGTTGACACTTTTAATGAAATCCAACTGTTATTTAGATTATTTCTTTGTCTTTGTTTTGATTTTTAGTTGTCTGTGCTATATAAGGTTTAATAGATATCAATTTTATGTTGCTTCCTAACATGATGTTTTAACTAATAAGCTCCAAAATTGCCCTAAAAAAATTAGTACAAGTTTGCAGTCTACTATATCTTAGATTATGCTTATTGTAATGCCTACTCCTACTTTACTTTTATGATTCGTTTGACCAAATTCTTTATGGTCAATTTTCTAATTGTGTTTTATGATTATCGGTGCTTGGTTACCAGATTTGATTATATGTCATTTCATACTTAGTTGATCTATGTGATGAGCTACTTCAGAGTTATTTCATGATTATTTCAATGATGATATATATGTTCATGTAATGAGTTTCAACTATTGAATGATGTTAGTTAGATGAATGATTTTTATGTCATTTCTATAGATACTTACCACATACTTGCATGTGTATGGTGTGCATGTATGTTTTCTTTATGTTTGACATTTCTGATGTGGTTGAGGAAGAGAGTCATAGTCACTTGCTAGTCAGGATCTACATGATGAACCACTTCCTGCCATTTCCTATTTAGTTTAGACTATTGTGTTTGTATATGCATGGATTTATGCAAATTGTAGGTACCAAGTATTGACTTCCCTTAATTGCTAGGATGAGTGAACCCTATCACAATATTTCAATGGTATAAGTGGGGAGATAACTCTTGAGTCCAAATCCTAAACCCTAACCAATTGTCTTAGAAAATAGGACAAGTATCTGAGTTGGTTTTACCTTTTTGAATTCGTCAAGTGATGTGAATTTGTGATTTTAACCCTAGAATTTGATATTGTCCTTTGTCTTAAGTTGTCATTTTTTGTTTTGTGGGTATGTGATGATTTTCTATCATAATTAAATCAAATTAAAAGATAATTTAATGATTTGATTTAATAGAAATTTTATAAAGAAATTTAATATTTAATTATATTTAATTAATTGAGAAATTGATAAAATAAAGGAATTAAACTTAAAGATTTTATCAAAGTTCTAATTTAGGCATATTTATATTTATTTAATTTAATAATAATTATCTAAGAGTTGTATTTTAATAATAAACTCTATGAAATATTATTACTTAAATTAATAAATATTATATTAAAAGCATCTCATGATTTAATAAGAGAGAGCAAGCAATTATTTAATAAGGTTTATTTTAATTATATTGCATAAAGCATATGCATGAAATTAAAATATAGTAAATTAATTAAAGAGAGAAAGCTAATTATTTAAATTAAGATATTTTGTAATTAAATATCTAAAAGTTGTACATGAAAAGATAAAAGGTAATAAGATAAATAAACAATAATTGATCAACGAGTTCCCTCTCGTGATTGCACAATCAGAGCCCCAAATTAGGGGAGAACTTTTTATCAGAGATCTAGAGCTCATTATGTAATTACAAAGGTTTTGGAGGAGCAATTTCAAAGAGGAAGATTTTTAGAAAGAAAGGGAATTTTGCATGTTTTGTGTGTTCGTCATTTTAGCATTAGATCCAGGTAGGATCTCGTGGTTTAATTTTACAGTGGATTTCTGTTCTTCGAATTCCTGTCTTCTTCGTGTCTAGATAAATCTGTTTCCAGAGTTTTTAAATGTGATTGAAAAACCCTTGTGTTGAAATCTTCTCTGCCTTCTTAATATGCCTTTGAGTGAAGTAAATTGATTGAAACCCTTGTTTGAGAAAATTGAATTTTTCATTATAGAATTGTTTGTAATTTTATCTGAAACCTCGTAATGGATTTATTGTTCTTTGTTTCAGAAATATCTGTGAATGATTATAGCTTTGAAATCTTTGTTTGATTGATTAGAAAATGGGATGAAGTTTTGGAAAGTTTCCATTTTTATTAAGTTTCCATTTTTAGTAAGTTTCCATTTTTGGAAAGTTTTCATTTTTATTAAGTTTCCATTTTGGAAAAGTTTCTATTTTTAATAGGTTTCTATTTCAAGAAACTTCCCATTTTTAGTAAGTTTCCATTTTTAGAAAGTTTCTATTTTTAGTAAGTTTTTATTTTTAGTAAGTTTCCATTTTTAGTAAGTTTCCATTTCGAGAAAGTTTCTATTTTAGCAATTAAGGAAAGTTTATATTTTTAACAAGTTTCTATTTTTGGAAAAAAAATTAGTAGGTTTCCATTTTTGAAAAGTTTCTACTTTTAGCATGTTTCTATTTGTGGATAGTTTCTTTTTTCAATAGGTTTCTATTTTTGGAAAGTCTATGTTTTTAGTAGGTTTCCATTTTTGGAAAGTATCTATTTTAGTAGTTTCTATATCAAGAAAGTTTCTATTTTTAGTAAGTTTCCATTTTGGGTAAGTCTCTATTTTTAGTAGGTTTCCTTTTTGGAAAAGTTTTTGCAAAGTTTAATTAATTTAAAATTATTATGGTAATAATTGATAATTATTATTATTAACAATTTTATTAAGTATTGTTAAAATTTGAAATTTAATTATTTGAAAATTTGATTTATTACTTTATTATTTAAATATAATTCTACAGTAAATTGAAAATCAAAGAAATTAATCGGGAAAATTAATGTTTTCTTTTATAAACTTGGATGTGTTTATATGGTTCAAATATATGAATTTTTTTTGTAATACTAGGGAAATTTCATTATTCAAAAACCTTAGTAATTATAATACTTTGAGAAAATGAACGCTGAAACCCGGATTGAGATAAAAAAAATTATGAACTGATATACTTGATAATGAAACTGAAAACTTGGAAATCTATAAGTTAAAATTAAACCGTTGTGTTTTCTAAACCTAATATTTTGTGAAAGTTACTTTTGTATGTACTCTTTTTATGACATGTGATTTTACTGTTGGGTGTCGGGGTTTGACTTAGCTTTGACCAAATCAAGATGTTTATCAAAGGCTTGAGAGTTTTATTTTGTGATGTCATGATGATGTTTTGATCATGATCTTTTATACTCAACCATGGTAATGTGTCTTGTATGCTCTATGAGATGTTTTGATCTATTGATCGTTATTGTTTTCCAGTATTCTTGTGTGAAACTGAGGTGAATGGTGTGACCTATCTAATATAACCTTTGAGTCTTTGATCAGTTGTATTTAGATTGCTTTCTAGTCGCTTGTATAGGACTAAGGTGTTTGTATGATTTGTTCTTGGTGATGTCATGTTATGACATGGATTGGTTTATGTGTACTTTCTTGGATCAGTCCTGTTAAGATGATCATTTTAGTGATGCTTGTATTTTGACTAGTGATATTTCAATGCTTGTTAGTTTCTTGTTTAAGAACTGATGTATAGTATGTGGTCTTTTGAGATCTTTTTGATTTTACTAAGCTTAGGGTAGATTACTTGTATGTCATGTCGGGAAGTGGCTTGCAATGATGGCCGAGGCCCTAAAGAGGCTGACGGGTAACCTATTGTAGGTTATTTAATAAGTGATAACATTTCATTAAATGGGTTTAAAATTAATTAATAAGATTCATTGTTTTCCTCGCCCATGCCTCAAGTGCTAGTATAGACTAGGATGGGAGTAGAGAGGATGCTTGGTTGCGATCGTGCTTCGTTAATATGCCTTATTAGTACGAAAGGATACTAGTGCCGCTTAGAGTCATTAGGGGGCCGAAGGATTAAAAGACTACCTAGGTAACCTTAGAGTTGGTTTGTGCGATGAGACTTGCCCACTTGCATAATAGATTTCCTATGTGTCTGTGTTGCCTCTGGGTTTAGTTGATACTTGTGTTTTAGTACCTTGAGATAGTTTGCTTTCAGGTGATTCCTTGAACCTAGCTGTTGGTTTTGACTTTTGAGTTTGTTATCCTGTTTGGGACTTGAGTTTATCTCCTCAGCACTGTGGGAGTGGGCCTTTTTGGGTTCCATGAGGTGGGGTGGTAGTGCTTTTTCTTATACCACTGAGATCCAACCATCAGATGCCACTGGTGGATGTGTTTGTGCAGATGTTCCTCTCTATCTGACTCTTGTATTTCTATGATGGATGGTTATACTTTTTGTATTGTATTTGATTTTGTGAATCTTATGAGATGTTGTTGTAATCTATTTTATGTTGTATATTCTTTCAACCCTTCATACCCTATGACCTGTACAGTGAATGATAGTGCATTCTGATTATTGCCAAGTGGCATTCAAGATGATTGTATATTGTTTAAATGGATTCATACTTGTACATTATTCTTTGATGAGGATTTATTATATAATGGATTTAGTGTTAATTAAAAATTAAATGTGATTCATCGTTATGGGACCCTTAAGAGTTGTAACTTATTTATGTGTTGTTGATGTATGAGTGTATGTTAATTGCTTCCACTATGTTTTATCTCTTGTTATTATCTTTCAAAAAAAAATGTTTGACAAACTTAGTAAAACTTTAAGTAAATTTCTTTTGGGTCACATGGCAGGGCATTACACTTATTTTAATGTTTTAAAGAATATGATGCTTAGTTTGAAACTTATTGTGTATGGTGGAACAAACTTAGAACAAGGAGGATATGCCATATTACTCCTTTGAGGTTGTTTTTTTTGTTCATTGCTACATTCAAGTGTAAGTTTCAACTTAATCCTAAATTTTCCTGAGGGTCCTTTTTATTTCAGAATTTGAATCTTCTGCTGATACCATGAAGTGTTGGTGTAGAGGCAAGTATAACTTGTGTTAAAAATAGATTTAAATGAGTTTCTTCTCTCTTCCAATTAATTTTTGTGATTGGAGTGTCAAACTAGTTCTATTTAGAGTGCTTCATGAACTACATACTTCTCCCATTGAGGGTTTCATTAGAGTCTTGTCTAGAAATTCCATAAATGGTTCATGCTTTGTTCATTGAATTATTGAGCTTTAAATAATATTTAGTTCCTACTAAGAATTGGTTTGTTACATATATTACAGTGGTAGGATTAATAATAGTGCTTGATTCAACGAATACCTTGATTATGAGAATGATAATAGTAATCCATTTATGCAATGAATCCATTCAAGAATAAATATAATTTGCATGAAACAAATAAAATATATAAATACATGAGTCAAATCCTTGTATGTGAAAAATTTATATTTACAAAATGTACATATAGCTTGAAATCTACAGTATCTTTACATCTTAGGAACTAGTATTGTATATACTAATCCGGTTACATTCCAAACTAGCTGAGAAGGATAAGTACTATAAGAAAATATACGAGAGGGGAGATATTATAGATACAAAAACACACACATAAAGGAGACATAGAAGAAGTAGGGTACAATGAGAAAAAAGATAAAAGGTTACCAAAAAGAAACAAAACCTTGGACACTTAACCAAGACAACCTTAGTAGTACCTAGGGAGGGATAACTAAAGGCCCACTAAAATTACAAAGTTTAAAATGGTACCTTCCGGTAGACCATGATCAGGTCTACTAGATCTTCAACATTGTTAACCTAGGATCTTGGGGCCATTTGAAAGGAAATCTTCTCCCAACTATATTTGTTGAAGTTAGGTAGGAGAAATACCAGTTTGATGAGGTTCGAGAAATCAACACTGGGGTTGATATATGATCTAAACATTGTTAGGTATTCTTGTATCCAATCTTTCTTTGGGTCAATAGTAATGCCTCTCCATCTTAAGAGAAACTTAATTCTTACAAATTTTTTTGGCATTTCCTGTTGAATAATTGGATGTCCCTAATTTGTAGGACAGGTCAACGAAGCATGATCACATAAGCAAAGCTACCTGGGGGATACACCATATAATCTTCAACATAGGGAATCTATAAATTTTTGTCTATGATAGTTACAAAATTCTCCATCCCTACCAATCAAGTAGGGTAAACAATGTTGGAGCATAGGTGAATAATATTCCACTGGTCAACACGAGTTTAAGCTAGGCATGCTACAAAAGTCCCCAGTATAGAAGAATAGGTTCATCAGGTGAATTCATGGTTATAAGCCTTTTCACCTAGGGCCCTAATAATTAGCACTCAGATCATGTCATCCAAAGGGTTAAGAATACGGTTCCATCGAACAAGTTTGACTAAGCCCTTAAATGCCATTTTTCCTGTCTCATTGGCATGAAATAGGGTAATGGCTGAATCCATTTAGGACTCACTAACATAAGGAAAAAATGGATGAATGAAGCATATTGAAAGGGAAAAGAAAGATGCACACCTACTTAAAAGAGAAAATGAAACCTCTCGATGCATCTAGAAGGGTCAGAGTGTTCCACTTAGAGTAATTGACCATATCACATAATAATGACTACTACCATCAGTGTGAAATGGGAGGCTTAATGATACCAAAGCCATAAATGTGTTGGTATGATGGATCAGGGTAAGATATGAGAGTTGATAGTTAACTAGGCTATAGGCCCTACCTAATACCACCTAAGTTATGCTTGCCTCTTATACTTAGATGCATGATGCTACTAATCTTAATGAGTTTAAAGGATAGAAACTTTCCCCCTTAGTCCTAGTGGAAGAATATCAATCCTAGTGAATGCTTAGGGTTAATATTTATGTGTTGGTTATATAGCCAAGCTTTATAATTTAGAATATAACTAGGTTAGAAATTTTTTAAGGACTAGGGTATCTAAGAAGAGTTTAGCTTAGGAGGGGTTGGGGGACCCTCGATAGAGTTTCTACCCCATCTACCCTAAGATTTGCTAACTTATCCACCTCAATGTTACCTTCTCTATAAATATGATGAATTCTCACTTCTTCAAAATTGTCTATTAGATTTAAGTTTGGTTCTAGTTTGGAATTGATCTTCCCGTTTGGGTTAGATCATTTTCTAAGTGCATTCAAGCTAATTGTGAATCTCCTTCAACTATTAAGTTTTTATTATATAGTTCTAGACTTAGTTCTAGCCCTTCCTTGAGAGTTTCTAGCTCCACCATGTCATTAGTTACAATACCTAGAGGTTTTTCTTGTTTGACTATCCATTCTCAAATGTCTCATGTTATGATGCAACCTAATCCCACTTTTCCAGGGTTTCCTCTTGAGGCTCCATCAAAATTGAGTTTCATCCAGTTTTTTGGAGGGGGTGTCCATTTACATGATTTTTGAGCTTGTAAGTTTTTTGTCATATAGATTAAAGGTAGATTGATGGGGTTAATCCAATTTATACTCATCTTTGCATCCCAATAAGTGAAGGAACCTTTTTCTTTTGTTACTTTCCTAAGATTTCTATTTATGACTTCCGTGATTCAAACTACTACTTTATTAAAAAGTTAGATTGTTCTAGTGCTTTGTCTTTAAAGAGTCTCCTATTTCTTTCATTCTAGATTTCCCATAATGAGATGAAGGGTGTTACATTCCAGAATTTATTGTATACTCTTTTATTCTCACTTATAGGCCAACTCTACAGATGATTCTCCAAGTTAGTAGGGAGAGGGGCTTGCCAATTAAGTCTTTGCATCATCCATTCCCAACATTTTTGGGTAAAAAAACATTGATATACTATGTGTTCTATTGTTTTAGTGTTTTTTTTTATAGAGAATACATATAGAATGGACCTTGTATCCCATTTTGGTAAACCTATTAGCCACTAGAATTATCTTTTGAAATGAGGTGCACAAGAAGATGTCATCTTTGTGGAGGCACACTCTATCCCAACACAACTTGTGGGGAAGGGTGGTTATTTCCCAAATTTGGGAATTAATAAGCATATCATATCCAATCTTGACTTTATAAGTTCCATCATTTGATAGTCTCCATATAAGCCTATTTGATCTATTCTTATAGCTTAGTGGTCTATTTTCTAAAAAGGTTATGAACTCCTCTTTCTCTTTTGAGGTTAGGTTTACATTAGCTAGATATTTCCATTCATAAATATCCTCGCCTTTGACTTCTTTCATGATTCTATAATTAGCGACTTGTGTCCCCCATAGCTAGGTAAGAGTAGGTTTGATATTCCTTGATAAATTATAGCTATCCGATGTTGGTTGACCATCCCAAGAGTCTTCCTAAAATAGTGCTTCATTACCTCTCCCTATATCCCATGTCAGATTATTGCTAATTAAAGATTGATAGGCTATCATAAAATCCCAAATATGCGATCCTTTGGGTGGATTCCCTATTCTAAATATATATAATGGATCAGTGTCATTTAAATATTTGTGGTAGAGTATTTTCCCATTTTTCTATCTTTTTCTTGGAACATTGTCCATATTAACTTTGCTCCTAGAGCTTGATTTTGCCAAATTAGATTTTTAATGCCTAAAGATCCCAACCTCTTTGGTTTATAGATAGATTCCCAAATTAATTAGGGCTTGTTTATGTTTGTCATCAGTTCCTCTCCAAAAGAAATCTTTAAGTTTTCTTTCTAGTTGTTTATTAATGTGCTTGGGTAGTGGTAGACATGACAACTGATATGTGGGGATGGCTAATAGGACAAATTTAATTTTTGTGTTTCTACCTACTTTGGTTAACCTTTTCCCTTTCCAATTATTGATCTATTTTTCAATTTTTTCTAGAATGAGGTTCCATGTTTTAGAGTTCTTATTTTTCTTTTTCTAAGTGAATCCTTGGGTATTGACATGGAAAAGATCCCCTCCTATACCCCATTATTCTACAACTCTTGTTTTCCACTTCAAGTTTGGTGTTGATAAAGAAGATTTTTTATTTCTCTATGTTTACCTTTTGTCTTGATGCTTCCATGTATCTTTGTATGAGCGGTTTGAAATTCAATTCTTTTTTGATTGAACATTTTCCTAGGTAAGATAGTATTGTCTGTAAATTGTTGATGGGTAATATTCAAAAGATTCTTGGACACTACTATGCCTTTGATTTTTCCTTCTAATTGCACTTTTTTAATGGTCCTTCCAAAGGCTTCTTCCATGATGATGAAAAGGAAAGGTGAGATGGGGTCTCCCTATCTAATGCCCCTTGATATATTGAAGAAACCTTTTGGTGTACCATTTATCAATATAGTAAGTTTTGGTGTGGCTATGCAATTGAAAATTAGATTTACCTTTTGATGAGAGAAGCCAAAAGTTTCCAAACTTTTACATAGGAACCTCCAATCAAACATATCATATTCCTTCTATATATCTAGTTTCATGAGCATACATTCATCTTTGTTGTCTTGTGCTAAATGTATAGTTTCTTGAATGATGATTATCTCATCTAGTATTGATTTGCCAGGGACAAAGCTAGTTCGCTCCTCTGATATGATATTTGGGAGAATGTTTTTCATTCTTGTTGCCAAGATTTTGGATAATATTTTGTAAATCTTGTTATAAAGGGAAATGGGCCTAAAATGTCTAGGTTCCTCATAATGCAATTTTTTCAAAATGAGAGTTAGAAAGGCATGATTAGTAACATCCTTGAATTTCTAGTTCCCTTAATGGTTTTCCAAAGTTCTTCCTAATTATGTCCCATCATTTCTTAAAGAAGAAAGCCTAGAAACCATCTAGGCCTAGTGATTTATCTTGATGAATTCTAAATAAGGCTTCTTTAACTTCTATTAAAGTGATGGGTTTGTTTAACATCTTGTTAACTACATTCTAAATAAGGCTACTTTAACTTCTATTAAAGTGATGGATTTGTTTAACATCTTGTTATCTAGGTTTTCTTCAATGGTTCCATTGTTGTTTCTAATTTTGGTAATTCTATTAATGTTTCTATTATTTAAGGTGTTTTTCTAAAAATATTTTGTATTACGACCCCCTTCAGCTAATCGAGATTTATGCAAGGTAGTGTGTCTACTAAATCAAGCGTTAAGTGTCAAACTTGTAGTTATCATATTTCTTATGGTACAAGTAGAAAAATTAAAATTTTGGGTTCTAAAATGGTTTGAAGGTGAAATATTGAGGCCACATGTGCAAGTTGGCATATAATTATTCTTATTGTATGCATATTATTAATGTATTATTTTATAATTTATAATTTTAATAGAATAATATGAATATTTTTGTTTAACTATTAATTTTAATCTTAAAGTATATTATTTTTTAAATTATATTTAAGGATTCAAATTTTATATTGACATGTTTAAGATAAAAACTTTGAAATTGCTTTTGTTATGTTTATTTCTAAATTAATTTCTTTAAATAAATCTTATATATTTTTAGTTAAGATTTTTAAATTTTAATAAGACTTTAATTTTGTTAAATCATATATGCATTTATATTTCATTTTTTTTTATAGGTATATTTACATTTCATTCTTATTTGGATACTTCATACATTAAACATAATTACAAGAAATAAGATAAAAACTTCAAAAATAATTTCATAGATCAATAATATTTTTCCTATAAAAATTAATAAATAGAATACTAAAGTTTGTCTAATTTATTGAAAGTGGAAATTAATAAATACACTTTATGTTTAAGAGAGTATATTTCCACTAGACATAATAAAAAAGTATCAATTTAAAACATTGATTATCAAATTTATGTAATAAATAATACATTAACTTTACATTATCTTTTTGCCATCAAAGGTATTCATTTTTAACTCTAAGTGAAGTCTCTTTAGCACTTCAAACATCTATGAGCACACAAGATAATCTTTGTAAGTTGTACAAGCTAGAATTGAATTAACATACAAAGGATTTTTCTAATTAGTTCCATTGAATTTAATATTTTCAAACCTTCAATCAACCATAGTAAAGAACTAAATTTTTTACTTAATCTCATGTCAATTATTTCACAATTTTTAAATTAAATTAAAAATAAGAAAATCAATGATCATCAATCATGTAACACTAACATTTTAGTTCGTAATTTTAAGTTTTCAATATCAATATTATTTTCTAATTGATTGCACTATTGCCTAATATATTAATGATATATATATTTTTATTTTTGTAGAAATCTGAATACATGCAAAAATTAGTTGTTTGAAATAATTTTAAAAACTTATTTTTCACTACTAATTATTTTAAACTATTTTTTATGGGTAATAGCTTGAAGTCAAGAATACCTATTATTATTACTATTTATTGCGTTCGAGTGGACTCCAACCCAAGACCTCCCAGAATATAAGATGCTCACAATTTACCATTGTGTTGTAGGCTCTTGCCTTTTAAACTATTATTTTTTATTCATAGTTCAATTAAATATATTTTCACTTTCAATTTAGTTAATTTTTTGAATTAAAAAAAAAAATTCATACAACTAATCTCACCTAATCGTGACTATAAATACCTACCCTAAGACTATATATATTTATCATTTTCTTTGTTTTTGTCTATCTCTCTAGCTTCCCCCCCCCCCTCTCTCTATCAACTCCTTTATTTATTTTGTACATCTATGCAATCTATGTCAATATCTTACTTCATCTCTATCTATTGATCTATCTATCTCTCCTCTACCCTTGTATATATATATATATATATATATATATATATATATATATATTCTTGTATATATATTCTTACATCTTGATCTCCCCAAATTTATATTTATTTTTCCCTTTATCTCTCTATCATTCCATTTATTTTTCTCTCTCTTTATCTCTACCTTGATCATCCTCCCTTCTCTATCTATAGGCATACACCCTCTATCTACCAATACATGACCCTCTTCCTAGAGCTCTATATCAATGTTCCCTTCCCCCTTAATCTTCAATCCCACATATTTCTTCTTTAATCTATTCCATATATGTATCTCAATGTCTATGTCTCTCTACCTCCATTTTATCAATTCTCATCTACGTCTTCACCTTTCTAACTCCTTTAAACTAACTATACTATTGGCTAGAACTTTGACGCATAACGTCTCTTGTTTATGATATGTTATAAGTAGTGTGAACTTTTAAAAATTGCTTATTCTTATTATGACTCTTTTTGTGTTGGGAAATGATGGATATCTAATTTGATGGTTCTAAGTTATTTTGGAAAACTATAAGCATGTGCAATTCATAATTATTTTCCATTCTTATGGTTATATTTTGACCATACATACCTATAATTGATCATTATACAATGTAATGGTCTAAACGGATTTCTTCGAATGAATGAAAATTCTAAGTTGCACATGTTTATTAGTTATGATAAACATATAAGATAATTAAAGTGGATATTTATTGTGGATCAATATATATCTAATGGTTGCAAAAAGAATTTTGGGAATGCATGAACATTCTAAATTGTATATTCTCATTACTTGTCATAAATAAATTAGAAATCTACGCTAGAGAAGAAATTGATGCTAGGAAATTATATGCAATTTTTTTACAAATGTGTAATGTCCCCTCTTCTAGGGTTAACTTAAGATGAGTTAAATCTGCAAAAGAAATCATAAATGTAAAAATCAAACAATAACAAACCTAACTATAATACTCTACTCCATTTCTAACTTAAACTTTAAGGATGTCACCAAAGAAGGTTTCCTAACCTTTCATTATTCTAGTGTCTTATTTGTAGTACATCCCCTAAGGTTTCTTCTTGGAAAGGACATTCCTTATTCAAGGCCTTATCACATATGCATATGTTGATCTATCATAATATTCAAGCCATTATATCAATCTTAGTCATGTTGGTCTAATGGAGAAAATCCTTACGTACTGACATTATAGAGATTATGTTCATTTAGGCAATGTTGACCAAAGGAGGAATTGCGCCCATCTTTGATACCAACACTAGAGATTCATCTCTAAAATTTTAGCTAAATGGTGCATACCCCATCTCTAATATTGCCACTAAAGAGTTTAGGAATTATCTCTATTGAATCAACCAAATGAAAATAATACCCATATCTAAGACTAACCCCAAAGAGTTTGCAATCACTCTCTTCCTTTCATAAGATACTATATTGATCTCTTAATGAAATATTAAATATTTTAATCACCACTAATATCATCTATGTATTATTTATTTGAAATTTCATTTGTACATTATATAATTATATATATATATATATAAAATTTATTTTAATTCATGTTATTATCCCAAATACATTTACATACACATATATATCCTAACCTATATATATGGTCATCTATATTGTGATACCCTTGGTATAGAAATTAATTAAATTTCAGTATCACCATTTATATTTAAATTACGTACCTCATATGTTTTAGATTAAGGTAAAAGAAGGTTTTGAAGGGCCCCTGAAACCCTTTACATCATAAAGAAAGATTTACCATGAAGCTCAACCAGGTTTTAAACGGACCTGAAACCAGCAGAACAATAGAACCAGTTATAGGACCTGAAACCAATAGAAAATGTTTAGAAAGAAAACCCCGAGAGAACCCTGGAACCTGGAAAGATAGATTGGATAAACCAGAGAAACCTCCCAGACCAGAAAAGCAAGGACTAAGATTTTGATTTCACTCCCTTTTCATGAGAACGCAAAATCATATCAAATTGAGGGTGAGACTTTTTAGATCTTTTTGTTTTTATAGGTATCCATCCCTCCTCAACCAATGTAGCCTTTGAATACCACTTTTTAACATCCATAATAGTTGGAAAATCATCCAAACTATGGCTAGGACCATCAGCCATCACAACATCTAGCAATTTGGAGCAACACCCACAAGATTGAATACCAGTTCCAACAACAACATCAAAAGGACATACATCCTTTTGACCAGGGCAATCTGCCTTCAAATCATCCACCAATTTGGAACTAGTATAAAGAGAACCAAAATTATCACTAAGATTAGATACATTCACTTTTTTTCCAGAATCAGCAGTCACATTATCTCGACCAGATTCAGAAATATGGGTACCATAATTAGCACCATGATTAGAGATAATAGGAATAGAGTGAACCAAGCCCAAAGCAACCTCAGGACCAGAGTCATACGTACCTCATATGTTGCCCCCTCTTATTTTTTCCTTTCTATAAATCTAATCTTTCCACATTCTTTTCCTTCTAATCTTTCCTTAATACTTTTTGTGTCTTCGGTGTTGAACACCTCTCTTCTTTTGACCGAATAGAAAGTATGTGACTTACTCATGATCTTTAATACTTTTGACACTTAGCATGGTATGGTGTATATATATGGGGTGATTCGTATAGAAAATTAAATCACTTGAATGTTTTTAAATTAAAACGACCAAAACTAAGGGGTTGGCCCTTTAACAAACAAATTGGTCTACTACCAGTAGAAAACCATCAAACAAAACTACCCCTACCACTTAATAAATAAAAAAAGGTTCCAATCCATAATTAAAAGAGTATCAATAGGCCTAACATACATATTGCTTATGTAAAAACTATAAAAGCTACAGTAATCTATAAAAAAAGGCATGACAACCTTAAACCCCATCAAGTTCAAAGACCAGTAGATTAACATCAGAAAAGCAAAAAAAAAAAAAAAAAAACCATTAAGGCTTCTTAGCCTCTTTCTTCCCCAGGAGGATGTTTTCAAATCTCTTGCAAGGAAGTCAAACAACATTTTTTTATCCTTCTTTGGTAGGCCCCCCTCTGAGTCCTTGAGTAGGTTCAGTGTGGTGGCAACAACATGTGTCACTTTTACACTGAACTTTGTTAGCAGGTGCATTCTCTCCTCCAGTGCATGAATTCTTTCCCAGACCTCACTTCCAGCCTTCTTCATGACCTCCACATTGACCTCCTGCATGTCACTAGGAAAACCATCCACCTGCATCATAGTAACTTCCTGCACAATTGGGGGGTTAGCATTATCCTTGGAAAAAGCCTTAATAGGGGAGGAAATAGTTATGGGGGAGGGAGCTCTGTACACTGTATCAGGGAATTGGTCCCTCGTTAAGTCCACACATCCCAATTCAATGGTTGCTAACACATCTGGCACCTCCTTTCTCTCCTTTAACCCTTCATTTGAGTAGATTGAGAAGAATTCGAGATCTCCTCTTCCTTCTCCTCCATTCTCCCTTCTCCAAAAGTCAAAGCCTTCTCCTTCATTCTCTATTTGGGGCATCCTATGTCTTCTGAATCTGTCTCTTCCTCTTGTGAGGCCCCTTCTTTCAATTTCCTTTTAGCATTAGATTTTTCTAACCTTCTCGACCTCCTCCTCCCCCCTCTTCCCTCCTCCTCCAACTCCACCAGTTCTTTCTCTTTCCCTTTATCTTGTCTCCCTTTTTTCCCAAGAGGAATGGGCTTTAATTCCATAGGGGACCCACTAGGTGAAGGTTGTGGGGTTGGGGCTTTTGGACCTGTTATCCTAAGTGGAACTAGTTGGGGACAGGGGTTGGGTTGAATTGGAATATCAACCTCCATAATCCTAGGGGGGACCAGGGCAAGGTGGAACTAATACAAATGAAAAATTAATCCTTGATGTAAAATGGTAAAATTAACCCATTTTCTCATTTTTTCCTTTACATTAGTAACCGTGTCTTCTAAATCATGCAATTGAAAAAAGGGAGTGGAAATTAAATCCTTGTGGTAAAAATGATTTAGGAGGGGAAAGTGGTAGTAATAATAGACATTGTACCTCCTTTCCAGTGTTAGATACTTCATCAACATCCGAAAGACCTCATTCCATGGCTCAGGGAGCTTCTCCCACATAAAACCACCTCTGTCAAATAACTTCCTCCTCGTCTAGGAAGAAGCATTACAGACTCGCTTCATCAACTATCCTTGTCACCTTCTACCACTTCCTTCCCTTCATAGCCAAACCCATCACTAGAGAAATGACTTCCTCAGAGATATGGAATGATATGCCATTAATTGTGACTCAGTGGTCCTCCCAAGAATTAACAAATTGCATGGAACTATTTTCATCATGCCCATTAAGAGCCTCCATAAAAGGCACAAATCCACATTCCTTTAGCATATACCACACCAACAGCTTCCTTGTAGTCTCCTCAATCATAGATAGCTCAATGCACATAAGGTTGCCACCCATCTCTGCAAATTTCCCTAATCCTTTCACCTTCTTCAAGACCCAGAAACACTTGCTAAGAATGACACCACACTTAAACCAAAAATCCCTCATGCTACAATAATGGCCATTATTATTAGTAATAATATTAGTGTCCTTAGTATAAGTTAAAGTCATGTGTCGAATGCCACCATCTTCCTCCCAATCTCTTCCATCATTCTTGAAACACACAAACCATTTAAAATGTGAACTTTTTCTTTGCCCACCGTATGAGCACACACATATGAAAATTATTAAAAAAAAATTCCTTTCAAACTTCAAAGATCTTTCTTTTTCGGGCCATGTGAATTTATTATTGCCATTACCATCTCCTTCACTCCTAACCATTTGTCCTTCCTGACTTTTTCCTTTCTGCCAACTCATCAATATAATACAAAAATTTAAAAAATGTCTCCAGCTAGGATTCATCATTCTTTATTTCTTAGTTCACTAAATCTCTTACCAAATTTGGTAAGGCATTGAATTCCCTCCAACACCTTAGTCCTTTCACATTTAGACCTAACACCGCCATACTGTCTGCCATGCTATTTCCCTCCCAAAATATATGATTCAAATGAAACCTATTAAAATTGGCTAATAGGTGTCTAATATCTTCTATCACACATTTTATAACCCACCCTTCTTTCATATTACCTTTAATAGTTTCTATGATGATTTTGGAATCACCTTCAACTTCCACATATCTCCACCCCACACTCACCACCAACTTTAAACCCCAATACAGTACCATCACCTTTCTAGTATTATTTGAAACTTTCCCTAGCTGCCTGACATATGCCAAAAGCATATGTTCCTTGCTATCCCGAACCATTCCTCCCCCCTGTCGAGCCTTCCTTCCTGGTCACACCATCAAAATTAAGCTTAACCCAATTCGCAAGTGGAGGTTCCCATCTAGTTCTTTTCCTTGCCAATAGGTTGGAGTTACCAACCTCCAATATCCCCTCTTCCAATTTCCAGCCTCCACTCTGACCTCCAGTTCTCCTAGGGGGAATGCCGACCTTCTCCATTTGCTGCAACTCATGTTCTCTACCATAACTTTATATATCTTTTCCACCACTACTTCCTCCTTTCTCTCTTCATTCGTTAACACCCTATTATTTCTCTCCTTCCAGACACCCCAACACACATGGGGGGATAACTTTCCATAACCTAACAAGGAGAGGGTGAGTAAAGGGGACTTGTCAATTCTCCCCAAATTGCTCCAAATCCTTATTAAACACCCAATCTACCTCCAACTTCTACAAAAACCTCCCCCAAACATTGGAAGCATACCTACAGTGTAAAAACAAGTGGGGAATATTCTCCTCCTCTGTCTTACACAAGTAGCATCTATTTAGTAGTTGGAACCCTAGTTTCATTAGGTTGTCTATGTGAGTATTTTCCCATGGATAGTGGTCCACCAGAATATATTAATCTTAGGTATTAGATAACTAATCCATATATTCCCCCAATGATTGGGTTCCAAAATTTTCTCAAACATTAGTTTATAGGAAAAATTAACAAAGAACTTCCCCGTTGGAGTGGCCTTCCAAATGAATTCATCATTTTGGTCCCTTCTTGGGATCCTGTACCCTTCTAGCAAAATATTTAGCTCTTCTATCAAATATCTTCTAATTAGAGCATCCTATTGTAGCTCGACCTTCTTCCACTTCCTCCTCGAGCAAATAGAATTAGCTACCATTCCTCCTCCTTGCCCTTAGAGATGGTTTTGGAGAGGTCTAAACTTTGTTTTTGTTAATGGTTTATCTATAAGCCATGGGTCCTCCCAGAAGTTGATCTAATTTCCATTCCCTACCAGCCATCTTACACCTTCCTTCAAAAGGGTTCTATTCTTAACAATATTTCCCCAGATTTTAGATCCCTTTGGGAGATCATTTCTCCAGGTGTAGTGAGAGAACCTCAAATTCCCAAGATAATTAGCCTTCATGATATTGCACCAATAGGATTCCTCCTTCATCAGGTTCCACCCCATCTTAGTGAGAAGTGCATTGTTCAAATTGGCTATCTTCCTCACTCCCAAACCTCCTCTGCTTCTCAATTTACAAACCATATCCCAATTAACTAGACTTGACCTCACCTTCTTACTACCTCCTAACCAAAGGAAATTATGTTTTATTTTCTCCAATTTATTAGCCATACTTTGAGTAATTTTGAATAGCGACAAGAAGTACATAGGTAACCCTTGTAGGGAGTAAATTAGAAGTTGGAGCTTCCCCACACTACTCAGAGTTTTACTCTTCCATCCAATCAAATTTTTTTCCATCCTTTCCATAATGCAATCCCAAAAGTTGTTATTTATGTCCTTCATAGTCGAGGGGAGGCCCAAATATGTGTTAGGTAACTCCGCACTATTACACCCTAAAATGTTTACAATACTATGTTGTATATCAGGGGGAGTGTTAAAAAAGAACACTTTACTTTTTAAGGACTCCCCACTTAGAAAGGTGTCATCCACAAACTGTTGTATCACCTCAAGTGGAAGTGTGGATGTAGGTTTAACACCTTTGATCACCCTCTCTTCCATTTTTCTCAAGAACACCCTGCCTAGAACTTCTGTAACCATGATAAACAAATAGGGAGAGATAGGGTCTCCCTTTCTTAGTCCCCTTTCCCCATCAAAATTCTCCTAAGATGAACCATTCACCATCACAGATTAGTTGATAGTTTCCACCATCAATTTCACCATCCTTATAACTTTTTGACTAAAACCAATTTAATCCATAACTTCATACAACAACAACCAATTAATCCTATCATAAGCTTTAGAGATATCAAATTTTAGTGCCATACTTGGATTACCACTTTTCTACATCAAGTGCAACACTTCATGAGTTGTTATGGCAAGATCAAGGATTTGATGACCCAGGACAAACCCATTCTAGGTTTTCCCCATGAATTTATGCAGCATCGATTTTAGCTTGTTCACCAAGATTTTTGAAAAAATCTTATAAGTGGTGTTGCAAATGCTGATTGACCTAAAATTTGACAAGACCTCAGGGTCTTTAACCTTTGAGATCATGGAAATGAATGTTTTATTGAGCTATTTGAGGAGTTTCCCAATTCTAAAAAAGTCATGAGCTGCTTGAAGTAGATCCAATTTAACAACATCCCAAAAATGCTAGGAGAACACCGGGGGGAAACTGTTAGGTTCTGGGGACTTATAGGCTTTCATAGAGAAGATTTCTCTGTGAACTTCCTCTATAGTGACAATTCATGCTATTTCCTCATTTCATTTAGTTGAGATTATCGTGGGCATGGAATTAATCAGCTTACACCCATCTTCTTCCCTAATATTTCTCTGCTCTTCCAAATAGGAGTTCTTTAAATAAACAACTACCCAGTTGCCTATTTCTTTAGTTTTCATAAGCTTCACATTATTCTTATCCTTAATATTATAAATAGTATTCCTCCTTTTATGGATTGAGGCTGATCTATGAAAAAATGTAGTATTCCTTTATCCCACCTTGAGCCATGAAACCTTGGATCTCTGCTTCCAGAAGGTCTCCTTTCTGATCATCGTATCTTTCTAGACCTTTCTATAACTGTCCTCTTCCTGAATCATATTTTTCATGGTGAGACACTCTCCCATAGCTTTCTAAAGCTTTTCTAACTTTTCTTCCACCTCCACCTTAGTTTTAAAGATATCACCAAAATGTCTCTTCTTCTAGGGCCACACATTCCTTCTAACATTCTCCAGTTTAGCAAAAAGTCTATACATAGCCGTTCCTTCTACACAAATCCCCCACCACTCCTCCACCCTAGATCTAAAATTAGGGTGGAATTGCCACATTATTTCATATCTAAAAGGTCTTGGGCCCCCTTGAGACTCTTCTTTCCAAATAAAAAGAATGGGAGCATGATCCGAGACAATCCTGGGTAATCCCGTGAGAGAGGAGGAAATAATTAGGCCCTCCCAACTAGCCAGAACTAAAAGCATATCAAGTTTGACTTGGATAAGGTCATCTCCCTTCCTACTATTTAACCATGTGAACTTCACTACATGCATCTCCATATCCATTAAGTCATTTTTATTGATGAATTCAGCCAAGTCCTTCATGCTATCATTAAAATCAACCATTCCTCCAACCTTCTCCAAAGAATACAGAGGTGATTTGAAATCTCCCATACAAAAGGTATTTTTATTTTGAGAAAGAAACACAAATAGCTCCTCCCAAAGAAAAAATTTGCCTTACCTAGTGTTAGGAGAATACACATTGACAATATTCCATATCTTATCACCCTTCTTATGTTCAATAATAAGATAGTATCTAGAACTGTGAAGTAAACTTCCTTTACCAGCACTTGGGTTCCATAACGCAGCCACACCTCCTGATGCCCCCTTTACTTTACTATAATAGAAATTTACCCTTGGCCAAAGATTACTAGCAATACTTTTCAAATTAGTCATGGTCATTTTAACTTCCTGTATCAAAAGGATATCAACATTTAGGCTAGATAGCTACAGTTTGAGAGAAAACTGCTTTTGAGGGCTATTCAACCCCCTCATATTCCATGACTAAATAATCATTTCCTACCCTTTGTCATCGACTCTAAGGTGGGCTTCTTGCCACTTTCCACCTCCCTTTCCATCTACTTCATTCTTCTACTATGTTTCCCAAACTTTCCTACATCCATCTTTAACTCCACTACCACCTCAGATTTCTTTGAGACTCTAGTCTACCTTCTCTGAGTTTACCACTTCCCTTCCCCTTCCTCCAACAATGCTAGAAAATCCACCCTCTTGGGACCTAGCAGATCCTCTTCACTATAGCAAAGAATTCTAGCCACCTCCCCCCTTCCATTAAGTCTTTCACCTTTCCCTTATCTCTCTCCTCCCCTAGAACCTCCTCCAACACCAAGTTTCTTGAAGGAGTGCTAAGTAGCTCTTTAATACCTTGTAGAAAGGGTAGAGTATCTTCTTCTAAGGAAATCTCTCCTTCCTCTACCCCACCTGATTGTCCTTCTAATTCATCAGGCTTCTTAGTGACCTTTTTGCCACATGACTCCCCTTTATTCTGGTGCAGCTCCAAAGCTTCTGTCCTAACCCTCACCATCTTTTCTTGAGGGGTAACATTCTTATCTTCTACCATTTTCTTGGGCAAGGAAGTCTCTCCCTTCTCTTCCTACTCTCTAACTCCTTTAGCTAGAAGCACGTCACCCTCTTCCTCTGCGTTCAAAGGAGCCACCTCCACTTCCTTTTCCCTTACAATCCCTTCCTCTATCCACTTATTAATATTTATGCAGTCCACAATCAAATGCCCAAAAGATGAGCATTTTTGGCAAAACAACCCTGCATTTTCATAAATGATGGGTTGTACAATTTTCCCCACTTCAAGCTTAGAGTAATAGACTTAGGCAAGGAAGTGCCTAAAACCATATTCACAGTGAATCTTGCATATTCTAACCTAGAGCTCTGTATAGTGACTATATTTGCAGCAACAAAATATCCAAAGGAATTTCCAATTGATTTCCAAATCCTCTCATCCCAGAACTTGAGTGGGAGCCCTAGGAGCCTAACCCAGACCGGAGTCATCCTATTCATCTCTTTTTCTAGATCTAGTGTTGAATGCCACTTAGCCACCACTAGGCTACATTTTCCATATGACCAAGACCCAACCATTACCATTGTCATATCTTCAGTGGCTTTGAATTTAAAGTAGAACAAGCCCCCTCCACCATAACTAATACCATCACACTCCCCTTTAACTTCCATCTCCAACTAACCCACTTCCTAAACATCTCAATTGATGGACAAAAGGAAAAAAAACCTGCTAATCAGGCAGAGCTTTAGGTCAGTTGACACACTATCAACCAAGCTGTTTGGAACCACAATTTCCACCCCTTCATCATCCCTAATCACCTTTGGTGCTTTCAATGGGGAATGAGTCACCTTCTCTCTGAGGACCACTTCCTTCCAACCTAGAGCCTCTGTATGAGTTGTTGAATCCTTTTGGCCCACCACTGGTACCAATGTTGACTCCATTGGCACCCCTCCATTAGGGAAAATGACTTTCGCATTAACCTGGGACACCCCAGATGCAGTCAAGACAAGTTGTAGGTCTGGGCAAGAAACTGAGACCAAGCCTGACCCTTGGGAGGTGACCTCACTCATCAAAATACAAATTACCAAATGAGCAGGAATGTGTGAAAAGTTGCAAAGAGAAATATTCATGACTATTAGCAAAAATTTCATGTCACTTGAAGGTTATTAGTATTAAAATATTTCACTTGATTATGGTAAACTCTTTATCATTGATGCTCAAACCCATTCACAAATCATATGCTATTATACTTGTCTTTCCTTGAAACTAGTCTTATAGTAGTATGAATAGCATGTTATTTATATTAGTGATTTTTTTACATTGGTAGATATTAAATATAAATATAATATTAATTAATTAGTTCAATATTGATTACTTTCAATCATATTGTTGAAATAAATTGGGAAAAAAATCATGTATACAAAGGGAAGGATGGGAGAACCTCATTTACAAGTGTGGCAAGGGCATATCCTCATTTACATGGGTCAAAGATATGACTAAAGATGACATATTACCTTTTACAATGCCTCTTGTAATGGAGGTAGTTAGTTTAATATAGACTAGTTTCAATTATATTTTTGATGTTATCGATGTGATTATCACATTGATTGGTAGTGTTCATGATATCAAAATTGTTGATTGATATTATATTTTTTATTGAACTATATCTTAATTATTATAATTACTTTTATATTGATTAACAAATTAATGGACAATGATTGATAATACAATATTGATTAATAAGAATATCACATTGAATAATTATTAATCAACTATATAAGGCAAGAGCCTACAACACAATGGTAAGTTGTGAGCCTCTTATCTAGGAGGTGGGTTCAAGTCTAATCGAGCTAAAACAAATAAAAAATTAATTACAATACATAATTACAATAATGGTAATTAATCTTGACCTCAACCTCTTACCGATTAAAAAAAGATATATATCTACACACACATTGACTATATAGTAATTAATATTAATATATATTAGCATTATGATCATTGGTATGAGTCAAAATTAAAAATGGATTATTGTAAGGGTTCACAAATTCTAGTACAATTTTATTATCAATTTGGGCTAATATATATTTTATCAATTAGAAATAGTTTATCAAAGACTTGTGTCCACACATGAATCATCCCAAGTTCTTTATTGATCACAAAGGAAATCAATACAATTCCCAACTCATTTTACAATGATACTAGTTGCAATCATTATAAAGATAATGATTGTTATAGACTTTGTAATGCATGTAAATGACATATATGAAATATGGACATAATATAGCTTAGATCAAACCAAATACATGCAAACTTCAAAGAGATCAAATTAACTATTGATGTTGGTAGATTAGATATGGTTGCCCAAGATTTCTAGCAACTTATGATATGATCAAGATGATTATATGATAAATGAGCAACTTAATAATAAAACAAGTCTGAATCCTCTAAATGGGATGAAAGGCTCCTAAAATATAATTTTAAATGATAGAATGAAGGGCTCATATTAAAATGTTTGATGAATGACTAAGCTTAATTGAGGATGATGACTTTTGATAAATGTTGTAGTTGTGACAAGTGTCATGTGAGGAAAATGATTTAGGGCTTGAGATAAGGTTAGGAAAGTATCCATATAAGAATGGCTAAGATTAAAATGCCAAGTTGAGATGGATGAATGAAATATGAAGTTGAGTTGACTTTTGGATAGGTATATAGGTTAATTGAATGGGTGAAAAGGCTTAAGTTAGACAAATGCACATGACAAGGTGATACATTTGTCATGTTACTAAGAATTTAGATTTTGATCCATGGAAACAAGATGAAAGTCTAGGGTTAAATGGACAAAGATAAAAGTAAATAAAAATGTGTGAAAATAAATAAATAATATTCATTTAATTAATGCAATAGAATAAGGTAAAATAACTACAAAAATACTTATATAATTAAGGGTATTAGGATGAGATTGAGATTAATTAAATAAATAGAAATATATCTAATTAATGGATTAAGCTAGGCTAAAATTGGTTGTGGCTAGGTAAGGGACATTTTAGGTGTCTATAGATTGTAGAGAAGATCTTAATTTTTTGATCTACATAAACTTTAGTACATGAACTATATTCTATTTGTATTCTTCACTATCATCAATTTTGAGATCCTATTTGCTTTGGCTTGCAAAGTTCATTGCAATGAAGGATAGTCTCGTTCCTTGTTCGATGGTCTTGTTG
This sequence comes from Cupressus sempervirens, assembly GCA_028749045.1. Classification (NCBI taxonomy): domain Eukaryota; kingdom Viridiplantae; phylum Streptophyta; class Pinopsida; order Cupressales; family Cupressaceae; genus Cupressus; species Cupressus sempervirens. The sequence continues at coordinate 759,463,190 of CM053789.1, read as the reverse complement.
ATACTATAAAAAAAACCATTTTGTATAAAATTTAATGTACATTAAGGGCCACAACACAAAATCTCAATTCCTAATTTTATATAATTTTAAAAAAAATTTACAAAAAATATTATTTTCAAACTTAATATGACCCAAATCAAATAAGATACTTAATAGTATTTGAGATATCAACCACAAAAGTAAGTAGGAATGTAATATTGAAGCAAATATGAATAAAATTTGTAATGATATTATAAAAGTTACATGATTGGATTCTTATCACACATTTTTTAACATGGTAAAAATATTCAATTTAAAATTTTAATAAAATATTTCTTAGACTATTTAACCAACATTTTTTTGGGTCAAAATATGATAAGGCAATTTCTTTTGTAGCTTGTCATCTTCACCATATGGAAAGTCAAGTCCTTATTTGAATGATTCACCAACATGCAAAAAACTACCACTAAAAAAATATGGTTAGATATGATCAATGCGAAGAGGGATGAGTGGCACCCATTCAGATACACTCCTTGTATTGTTACATATTGCATTAGCCATGTATAATTTTAAATGCAATATCATAATTGATTAAAACTTAGATCTCTAGTATTTTTTGATGAGGTAAAAGTAGGTTTGAAGGGGACCCAAAACCTCAAACAAAAAAGAACCGAAGTTAGGAGCTGGTTTTATAGGGACCAACAACCTAGGATATCACAATAGAATTCAAGGGCTAGTTTTACAGGGACCAGTGACCAAGTCAAGTTGGTTTTATAGGGACCAGCAACCAATATAAATCAACAAAACAAAAGGGACCAAAAGTCTAGAAAAAACCTAGATAAAAACTTAGATCAGATCTTTAATAGCACCAGTAATAGATGTGCCTAAAACAACAATTTGTTTGAGAGAGTCTTGAATATTCTTTGCAGGAAGTTGGAGGTCCACTTTCTTAGTGATTCAAATGTCTAGCTCTTTTACTTGGACCACCAGTCAAAAGCAGTGCATGAGCAATTGAGTTAGCTTCATTTGAAGAAACTTTTCCAATAGAAGCAACAACAACCAGGATGGACGAGGTAACACCCTACATACCCATCTCATTATCCTTAATTAGTTTTTTAAGGGAAGCTTCATAATCCGGAAGTTTACTTGGGATATTCCCAACTAGAGATTTCAACTTCCTCCACTTCTTACTTTCCTCATCTAACTTTACCTGTAAAAATAGGGACTTCTCCTACAAGGAAGAAACATATAAGTGAAGCTTTTTAATTTCATTATACATCCAGTTGTCCATTGCCATCCAAATATTAGCTCTGTCTTTTAGTCTTTTAGTCAGATCTCTAGTATGTTATTTTGTTTCAATTAGTCAAATGTTTCATGGGGTGTCTAGAGAATCTCATATAAATACAATGACTAGGAAAATGATACATTTAACCAAAATAATTCCATATAAATTGATCTTTTTTACTAGTAAGATTTTGGATAACATAGAAATAAGGAGTTTCTCAACCCAATCCCAATTGGTGTAGAAAATCCTAGATTTCTAAACCACACAACTATACAATATTTTTAGTGACATTGAATTTAGAAAGATACACAAATTTTTCTCTCATATCTTGGAATTAATATTGGAGACACTCTTATTAACATCAAGTTGTAAGATCCCACCTCATTATAGACTTAGACTAAATTTTAAGGACTTGATTTATGGATGTGTAGGGTGTTATGATACATGCATTGTGAATTATTAATGTGGCCATTAGGATAAGTTTGGTGTTTAACCATAGAAAATCTTCTTGAAAATATTGCAATTAGAGAAGTGGTTATAGTAAAATGAATGATACGTATTTATAAATGATTTACATATGCAAATGATGCATAAGAAAATTATATTGGAAGATAATATTTATCTAATGTGTTGATCTATGATTTAATTAGGGATATGTAATAATGTTTACAGTCATATGTTTATATGCTTCGGTTACTAATATTTAAATTAAATTGTACAGAGGATGATTTTGAAGACCTTCAAAGAACCTATGCCAAACCTTGGGCAATAGTCAAAGTCCACCACAATGTAAAATTCTTGTAAAAATGGACATAAAGTAAAGTTGGATTTTGGAGGAGTTAAAATGGACTCTAGAGTGCAATTCATGTTTAAATAACCTAACCCACTTATACTACCTAGGGTTGGGGGTTAGTTGAAGGTAAAATCATGGTTAAAACTCTCATTATGACACTTCAAAGTGCTCCCTCTTCAAATGTGACGAAAATGGGAGTGGAACAACTCATTCTCCACATTAAGAGATTCCCCATGATGAATGGGGGACAAGAGTACTTGGATCCATGTGCTATAATGTTTGGAGCCTTGTGTCATAAGTCTTTGTGCATACTAAAATACTCAAGAAATAGCTAGTAGTTTCCCTTATGATAGTTGCTCACTATAGGGGCCCATTATTATAGATTCCCACTATAATCTATGGGGGTTTTGGTGGTTCATAAAAATCCCACTCTCCATTTCTAGTAGGAAGGAGGAAACAAGAGAAGGAGAGGAAGGAGATTATGAAGAAGGACATGGAGAAAGGAGAGAGATCTTGGTTGGAAATATGGTGATCAAAGGAGAACTTGTTAGAAAGATAAGTGCATTCTTCTGTATGTTCATTCATTTATAATAGGATGTAATGTAATGTAATGTGTGGCCTATGAGGTAGATTATGTGATTGACATTTTAATGTAAAAATGATCTCTTGTAGAGACACCAATGATCTTCTTGGTGTGTAGAGATCTCTTGCTTGGGGGTATGGATAGGATCTTTAAGATCTCATGATGTCATTAATTGGTAGGGAGGAAAAGAGAAATGTTTCAAGTAGTTTGGTTAACTTCTTGTATTTTTGCAAAGGAATATAGATGAAAATTGAAAGGGTTTATGTTTTATTATTTGATTCAAGTTGTGTAAGTCATTATGTAAAAGTGAAAGTTTATGATCTTGCATTTTTAAAGTGTTGAATATTTTTCCTATGATATTTTCAAGGAACAAGAAAGATACTATTAAGAGTTACATAATTTGTATACTTCTAAGATGATCAGATAGGTATTTTTAAAATTTGACTCATAGTTTATGAATAAGAAAGAGAAATAATCTTTTTTAATGTCTTTTATGATATTGAAATTTATGTTCTAGAAAGATAGATATAAAATTGTTCTATGAATCTATATACTCTTTGCTATAGATCTGTAAATGTTTATGTTAATGAATATTTATAAATGTTTAAAAAATTAGTATGTAAGTTGGTTTAAAAGTTGGGCATGACACAAGTTCATCATAAGCCTTGCATAATCCCTTTTCTATAGTAAGGATATTGAGGGAGGTCTTATGAAAGACACATTGATATAGGTGTAGATGTAACACACATAGACCTTTGTGGGTGTGTGGTGGGGGGGGAGTTAGTTATGTTTTGTGTAGACATATATGATGTATTGTATTGTGTGATTTAGTTAAGTTTGGTGCATACCCACTTCTTTTTTTCATACGATCATCCAATGATGTGCTTGTCAAATTCATATAGGTCATAGTGATAGGTTTATCATTTCAATCAAATGATATCTTTTGTAGTCAAACAACTATTGGGCACTATTGGAGTAGTTTATCTATCTTCTCATATTTATTTGTGTTTAATACTATTAAAATGCCTCCAAAGAATCCCATAGGGTCTACCCAATACTATAGTTGAATGTAGTCTTACCCAACTTAGAAAATTGGCCTGAAGTTGTCATGCCTCATCACAAGTTAGAGGTTCTTCTTTTTTTTTTTTGATACCACCAATACTTAAGGAATAATCTACCTTTTGGGATGTAGGATCTACAACAACGTGCACTAAAAAACCTAGTGCATACCTCCTAAATTTATATAAATGATCAAATACACTTTAATACCACATTATGTAAAAGATACTTTGATTGAATTGACCCCATAAAGGAAAAGATATGGATATGAAATTCTAACTTTGAATAATAACTAATACCTATTTAAGAAGGAAATAGAATCTAATGTTTCTATTAACAACGACAAAGTGAAATACACTTTTTTTGGTAACCTAATGCTAAGTAAGTGCATTCAATTAAATATCAAACTATCCACTATGATGAATAATAAATAGAACTAATAAATCTAATAAGTGTACAAAATTTAGTTTAACGAATATGAATATAAAGGTGGGTGGTACAAAATTCTCTGATCGAATAATGATGTCTGTATTAAAGATTATAGAGTTGCTCTAATAGTTATTGTTAGCCATTTTTCCCCCCTACCAAAATTTGAATTTTCCAGGGTGACAACATGACCAACGGTCAAATTTGACATATTCAAATTTATTTTCCATGCAAGTCTAAAAGGATACAAAAAAACATTAGCAGATCTTTTATATTCCTAAGTCTTCAATCCTTCATATTTCATGTTATATGCTTGAGGAGTTTCAAGTTGCGACCTTGCGATCCATGCTTGCTTCACATGATCGCAAGCAATCATGCCTTAACTATGTGAAGGGTGGAGAGGATGTGAAATAGTTATCTATCTAGCCATCTCTAGTGTTTTGCTTCATAGCAAGTGATTAAGGTTGACCCAAGGTTCATGCTGCAAAGTGGTGATCTCAGTGTTTTCATGTTCACAAGGGATAAGATGCAGACCATGGTTAGGGTGATGATGTTGCGAGGTCTTGTTTTCTCATTCACAGGTGTTAATGATGGGTCAAGGATTCAAGTTACGAGGTTGCATAGAGATATTATTCACAAGATCACAAGGAGTTAAGCTTAACTCAAGGTAAGAATGGTGAAGTTGTGATTACCCTTGTTTGCAGGGTCGCATGGTCAAAGAATAGACTCTGGCTCTAAGTTGTGATCCTATGATCACTTCCTTTTTCGCATGGTCACAAGTGATTATGACTTAACCCTCAAATTTGTGAAGGTACGATGTGGTTAAATCCATAGTTAGTGTGGCTTTGTAGATGTTAATGCCAATGTTTAACATTGATTTGTGAAGGAGCAAATGCAATTTATCGCATAGTCATAGGTCAAAGTTTGCATTATGAACACCTTAGAGGGCCCACATCCTCCTAGCCATTATATGAAAGAAGATCAATGGTCATTGCTTGTGAACTTTTTGGATATGCATGATGTTTAGCTATAGAGGGGAAGCGAGCTTCAAATACGTGTCTAGGTGGGCCCAATCTCATGAGTTCCTTCAATAGAAACATCCTAGGGGTCATTTTGAAGGAAATCTTCATTGAATAAGTGATAATAAATTAAATTGACACATTCCATTGATGAGATTCAAAGGATTAAGTTGTGACCTTGAGAAATGTCAACAACTACGTCAACAACTTAGTTCATCGTATCATCATGGGTGTAATTTTCAAAGATGGTGAACTTAGGATAGGGTTTCAGAAGTTACGATCTTATGAGGAGAACAAAGGTGTGTCATAGCATTGTAAGCTAGGTGAGCATAAAGGTTCAAGGATGGTCCTTTGATGTTACAAAAAAGTAGTGCTTGTGAGATCATCAAGGTAGATGCATAGGGTTTTCGAAGATACAAAGGACTAGAATGTGGTCATAGCATTGTGTGGTTGTAGTGTCAAGCGATCATAGGATTGTAAGAGTGGAGAAGTTCTCAAATTTGAGGAGTTTTGATGCTACAACAAAGGGAGGATTGCATAACCATAGAGATGTTTTCCTGGCATCCAAAGCTATGCCAAAGGTGTTCATCATAGTATCATGAGGTTGTGAGATCGTACAGCTAACTACGATCATAAGATCGTAAAGCAAATTGTTAGGAAATCCAAAGCTATGACAAAGGGGTTAACCATGGGCCCACATTTCCATGATTTTTAGATCTTCTAGGACCAATGGTTGGTGTATGTGCACTTTCTAAAGATGCACAGGCATTAACCATTGTAGGAAAGTGAGTGCTCACCATGTGGACTTGTGGGACCAATTTCAAAAGGTAAAGACAATAGTTATGGATTTCTTCCTATGTCACAACAAGGTCAGTTATGAAGCTATGATAGTCAATAATCATAAGATCATATGGTTAGATGATGGATTTTTGTGATGCTACTACCATTGTCGTAGTGTCATGTGATCGTAAGATCATAGGCTGGTGAAATATGTCAAAGGAACCTCAAGGTGGCATGCTCTTATTGGTTGAGGGTACTGATAAGGTTCAAAGGGTTTTTAGTTTCATCATGACCACTTGATCTCAATTGATCAATGATTGGCATTTCCACACTTTTTGAAGATGCTTGAGTTTTAGTCAATGTGGGAATCTAAGCGTTCACCATGTGGCATGGTAGGGCTAGAAGTAGGGACATAAGGGTTTAAATGGTCTCCCAATCTTATGATAAATAGTTGTTTGTAAGATCATAGGTGAAAATGATGAGGCTTTCAATGTCACAACAATGGGTTAGTTGATCGTTTGTCGTAGGGTCGCAAGGAAAGTAGAAAAAATTGCTAGTCATGACAAGGTTAGTTAGCCATGCATTGTTGTTTACGTGAGATTGTGTGGCATAGAAAAGACTTTCCCAATGCTATGAAATATTAGTGATTGTAAGATCGTAAGACTAGAAAGATTGTTGCGGTTAAGATGGGGATTGATGTTATGACAACAGTGGATTGTAAGATCTCAAAGACAAGTTCAAAGTCTTACAAAGCTACGAAGCAGTGGTATATCATGAAATTGTGAAGGTAAAATTTGATGCTTCCAAGGCTATGATAAGGAAAGATAACTAATAATCATAAGATCATAAAGAATAGTCTTCAAGCTTAAGATGTTAAAGAGGGGTTTGACTTCAATTGACGATCGTAAGATCATAAGACCCCAAGTTGACCCAAAAATGTGATTGCTTGTTTGAGCTGGAAAGGTAAGAGGTACCCTTAGCCAATCTAATTTTAGGAAAGCTATGTGTGGAGGTTGAATATAGTTGACCTAGTGATATATATAATTTGGCATGTTAAGGAAAAAGAAGAAGAAGCTCTTAATGGTGAACAGGTCCTAGATTGTTTGCAGCCATCTTTTTTGAGTGTTCTCCATACTTATTCGATGTAGATTTCATTCCTCTTCTACCATATCAATCCATCTACCCAATATAATTGTTTTAGCCACCATTTCTATCTTCTTAGAACTTAGGTTGGTATGAAGGATATGATTCCCTATATCTAGATGTGTACCTTGATCAAATTTTTCCCAGATTTGCAATGATTGTTCTCTGCAACCTTAATGGTAGTAGTTTTGCCTTAGGGAAGAAGCTATCTCAGTTATGCTTGAACTATAAAAGAAAATTTTGTAAACCCTTCAAGGGTTGGTCTTTTCTCTTATTCTATAGTAGTTGTATCATATGCTCTACTACTACAATTTCTTTTTTGTCTATGAATGAATATATTTCTCTGTTGTACATCATTCTCTCATTAATATAAGTGCAAAACCTTCTTGCCTTTATTAGTGTATTACTTCCATTCTTTAATCTACATCATAGTATCTATTTGGCTTTGAATGATATAGAGTGAAGTTCCTTCCTTGTAGCATCTCATTTGGTTTCTGATCTGCATGTGATTGTTGAATTAAAGCAAAGGTTGAATCAATGTATTTTGAGATTGTATTGTGAGTAGTGCATCATTAGGTAGAGATAAAGTTGAACATTCTATTTTGGTTTATCACCCCTTTAGATTAGATCAGGTAGTTCTATTTTCACGCATCTCCTTCTCCCTTTTCCTCTGAGGAGTAGTTAGGTGCACCCTGATAGTAAGGAAGCTGACCTTCTTTGAAGACTCAATCTCATTGTTCAAGTCCCACAACTTGGAGATTATTTCCATGTTTCCCAAGGTTTCCTTTAGGCAAGGGTGCAAAATTTTGTGACAATAGTTTTTGGCACACTTGGTGGGACTAATATTGAAGCATTCTTAAGTCTACTAGTTCACTCGTGTCAAAAGAAAATTTCAAATTTATGCTGAGAAGATATTGCTATGCTCAATATTCTATTCCTTCAAGAGGTTCATTTTCAAGTACTTGGTGACTCCATTTCTACATTTTGGTTCCTAGACCAAAGTTCCTATCATTCATGCCCAAAGCTCACACAAGGGCATTTTCTAGAGGTACATCATAGTATACTGAGCTTTCATTTTTGAATCCTATAAGAAGAAGAAATAGACTATTTCTATTAGTGATTAGGAGTGCAAAAGTAATACATACACGTACAAGATCTCTCTCTACTCCTCCTATTGATAGGTCACAACCTAGGATACCATCTATAAATTTAAATAGATCATTATTCCATATGGAAAGACCTAGAGCCCATGCTTTTTCCACCTTTAATGGTGGTAGTCCTCTTATCTTACCCCAAAGACATGACATCCCAGTATTTGCTCTTAAAAGTATACCTGATTTTACTAGTGAAATCTCTCCTATAGAGCACATCCACAAGATTTCAAATATTTGCAATATACATGGTGTTACAGAGGATGATATTTCTATTAGACTTATAGCTTCATCTTTAAAAGGAAAAGACTTACAATGGTATAGATGATTACCTCACAACTCTATCACTAATTGGGATAAGCTAGGAGAAAGGCTTTGTAAACACTTTGAGGATAAAAGTGATCATTTATCACTTTTAGATAAACTAACTACCATTAAAAGGGCACCCCATGAATATATGATAGATTTTAATTATAGATTCCAAAAAACATGAGACAAAATACATGCTACAGTAAAGCCTACCCCTGATAATGCTTTCTTGCACTACCTTAGAGCCTTTAATTGTGATATTGCTACTACCTTACAAGCCATGGGAGGGGATACTTTTCCAACTTCCTATGAGATTGCCATAAGGGAAGAGAATATCCTAATTCAAGAAGGGAAATTAGCTCCAAGACCTCCAATGCCCTTCTTTCTAGACATGCCTAATCATCAACCCATGGTAGCCCCTACTCCAACCACTTGCATAAGTCAACCTCTTTCTATAACTCCAATAACATCTACATCCTTTGGTGAGTTAGGAGAAGTAAAGGACATGATGCAAACCCTAATTCTAAGTAACAAAAGGTTGCAAGATCAAAGTTCCAATATAGACAAGAAGTTACGAGATTAGGAAAAGAGGATGAGAACTTCTCAATGGTGGAAAAAATGAGCAACAAGGTGGTGATCTTGGAAATGAAACAATCTTAAAGTTCTAGGCCTTCTCAACCTCACTATTATAATTCTCTCACATATAATAGACCAACAAATCCAGCTCAGGGTTATGCTCCACAAAACCAAAATAGACCTATTTGTATTACCCCTGTTGCAAATGTAAACACAAATCCAAATAGGGCATTAGTCCCTCAAAACAACCTTGCTCAAAAGAAATATTTTTGCTCCTCTTGTAACTATTCCTATGGATTTTTAATTTGCTAGAAGGTAGAATCATTTATAGCTCTAACTACACAAGAACAAGTAGTAGGGCAACAATATAATGCCAATAACCTACTGATGCTTCCCATTTATAGCAGTAGGGTGATTGTTCTTTTATGAACCATCATCTAGAGGAATACTGCCATACTAATCATGATGTTATAGCTCATAATACCAGAAGAAAAAGAAGAGCTATTGAGGATGCTATCCCTCCTCCACCAAATAAAGCTTCAACTTCAGGTGCTTCTCCTCATGCGCCAATGATGAATGCACAACCAAATGTTGCTCCTCAATAGAGGCAAGATATGGGTGACCAAAAGTCTACTAAACCTCAGATTGCTCACATTCAGTCACCAATACTTATATCTCCCAAAGCTCCAATCAAAGTAGTTGGTCTATGTAGTAGACCAAATAAAAAATACTATTATTAATATCTCTGTATGGGATGTTGTTGCTACTATGCCATTATAGAAGAAGCTACTGCAACAAGAGTTAGAGAGCATAGAGGTGAAAGATCAACCATCTAGAGAGAAAAATGCCATAAGCTTGGTGCAACCAACAAAGGGGGAAGAAAAAAGTAAGAAAAATAGACCTACTCCCTTTTATGTTTCTTTGATCATAGGGGACAAGCTAGTCCATAATTGCATGTTTGATTCAGGGGCTAGATGCTCTGTAACACCTTGGTGTATAGCTAACCTCCTTGATATTAAATATGAGCCAATGATTAGGGATGTGATCTAGTTAGATGGTAGCTCTATCAAAATAGTAGGAATCCTAAAAATGTGGAAATGGCATTGCATGCTTTCCCTGGTTGTACTGTCACTCAAGACATATCAGTAGCTAAGGTTGAGCTATATTTTTCCATTTATCCTTCTAGAGACTTAACTACATAGATAGGGGGTCACATTGTAATAGATTGATCCTATATGTTCTTTAGGAAAAGATATAGGACAAGAGCCTCTTTAAGGGCAGAACCTTAGGCCTTTAATCACATAGAGACTTACACACCAGTCCTATAAACATGACTTGTACAATTCATGAGATAGATGAGGAGAACATAACACATGAACCTACCACTTCCCTAGCAGAGGTTCTTGATTATCTTTTGGATGAGTGGGCCTCTACTGATCAGTTTGACCCAACACAAGAAGCTTTATAGATAGGCCTTGGTACATATTGTATATTGGATAAAGGTACTTCTAATCCTAATATCATGAAAATAAAGGAGGATATGGATGGATTATGAGCATGTTATTTGATGGCTCAAGAAACAAGAATGGTTCAAGGGCTAGTGTGATGTTGATCTCCCCTAGTTTGGAGAAGTTCCACTTCTCTTAAAGACTCCAATTTAGTCACACTAACAACATAGTGAAGTATGAAGCATTGATTCAAGGCCTCCAACTTTCTCACAAGAGGGGAATCAAAGCTTCAAAGGTCTTTGGAGATAGTGAACTAGTTGTTAACCAAGTTAAGAGTTAGAACATCACCAAGAATAATCTACTCAAATCATACAAGCATAGGGTTTGGGATTCGCTTGAAGGCTTCCAAATATTCAACATCCAAAGTGTCCCTAGAAGAGAAAACAAACATGCCAATAGACTTGCAACCATAGGTGCTCATTATGATGTACCAAAGCATGTTGAGGATTAAAAAAAATAAAAATTAGAATGGTTGTAAGGCCTACTATCCCAGACAACTACAAAAATTGGAAAGTATTTGATTCTAATGTACAAATTGTCAACTTTTTGCAAAGTGAAGCATAATTTTCTAAAAGGAACCAATCTAGGATACAAGGCCAATATGGTGACCAAATAATGAATCTTAGTTCCAACAAGTTACCTAAAGGTCTAATTACTTTGGAAAGTATTTTCAATCCTAATGATCAAGCAAGGAGGAGGGGGCCAAACTTGGCTGCAAATAAAGATGATCACATACTAGTTTCCATTGCTGATGGAAGAGTTCTCGGTTTGGGAAAGGTATTCTCTAAAATTGAACAAGAAAATTTTAAAGGTTTTTGACCCAAGTTTGTTTCAACATACCATAGATTTAAATAGTGATGCAAAGCCTATTAGGAAAAAGAAAAGGCCAATCAACCCTAACATTAAGCCTATGATGAGAAAGGAGTTGTCCAAAATAATAGAGGCTAATATTATTTGTCCTATCAAGAATTCCTCTTGGGTAGCCAACCTTGTTCCTGTTAGGAAGAAGAATGGAGAAATTAGATTATGTGTGGACTTTAGGGATCTTAATAGGGATTCTTTCAAAGATCACCATCCTCTCACTTACATGGAATAGATCTTGTCTAAGGTCAGTGGCTCTAAAATATTTTTCTTCTTAGATAGGTTTTTAGGGTATAACCAAGTGTTATTCCAAGATTCTAATAGATATAAGACTAGTTTCACTACTAAATGGGGCACCTATGCTTATAGAAAAATGTCTTTTGGACTAACTAATGTAGGTGCTACCTTTCACAAGGCAACATAGATAGATTTCAAGAGAATGATTGAGAAGTTTGTGCTAGTCTACCTTGATGATATAATAGTCTACTCCAAGAATGTGGTAGACTATTTCAGTCATCTGACATAGGTATTCATCAAATGTAGATACTATGGTGTCTTTGAATCCAAGAAAATGTGTTTTTTCCTCTAGTCAAGGAGAGTTACTTGGATATATTGTGTCCAAGGAGAGTATAACCATTGATCCAAAAAGAACAAAGGCAATCCTAGCTCTTCCACTTCCTACTCATGAGAAAGGGTTGCAAAGCTTCCTTGGTAGAATCAACTTCATGAGAAGGTTTATAGCTAATATTGCTACCATGGTCAAGCCTCTTACAACTATGCTAAAGAAAAATATGGTTTTCACTTAGACAAAGGAGAGGAGGGGTAGTTTTGAAAATATCAAAGCAACAATAGCATCAATTCCTACCCTTATCAATCCCAACTTTGATAAAGATTTTATTCTCTATACACTTGGGGGTGAGACTAGTATATTAGTTGTCTTGACACGGTTGAATGATGTAGATAAAGAACAACCTATAACCTTTTTTAGTGAAGGGATAAAGGAGTATGAAGATAAATATAGTTATGTGAAGAAGTAGGTTCTTTCTATCATAAGATCTTTAAAAAAATGTAGACATCTATTATCACATAATAGGGTCTAGCTCCTAGTCCCACATGCAAGTGTGAAGGAGTTACTCCTGAACAAAGACATCAATGAAAAAAGAGCTGGATGGATCACTAAGGTTATGGATTATGACATAGATATCAAGATCACCAAGCTTGTAAGAGGTAAAGGACTATGTGAACATATGATTTCATCCTAGGAGATAACTGAGGAGGTTTCTCTAGTTACAGAAGATGCAGAACCACTAGGGGATGAAAATCTAAATGGTTGGATATATGACATGAAAACCTTCTTTTTTGGAGGAGGGTACCCACAAAAACTAGATAGGGATAAAAGAAGATATTTCATATTGCAATCTATTCCTTTTTTCCTTGTGTATGGAGTTCTTTTTATAAGAGATCTCAATGGAGCCCTATTGAGATGCATTAACCCTGATCAAACTAAAAGGATGATCAAAGAGTTTCATGATGGTCATAATGGTGGCCACTTATCAGCCAAAACAAAAACCTTGAAGATAATGAGTGCTTGTTATTATTGGCTAACTCTATTCCATGATTGTCATGCACATGTGAGGAAATGTGAGAAGTGTGCTTTCTTTATAAGAAAACAAAGGTTAGCAGCTCTGCCTCTCCATCCCATCCAAGCTGACCAACCCTTTTCTCAATGTGGTTTGAATTTTATTGGTCCAATAAACCCAACCTCTATTGCTGGTTATAAGTGGATTCTGATAGCCATGGACTACTTTACAAGATGGACAGAGGTAGTGGCTTTGAAGGATGCCATAGAGACTTTAGTTGTTGAATTCCTGGATAGAATTGTCACTAGGTTTTGTATCCCTTCAAGAATAATATCAAATAATGCCAAGTCTTTTGTTGGGACTCACATCTACTCTTAGAAAATTGACTATGGTATCTATTTGAGCACTTCCTCAAATTATTATCCCTAGGGGAATGGCTTGGATGACTCATCTAACAAGAACCTAATCAAGATTATCAAGAGGACAATTGAGGACAATCAGAGGTGTTGACATTCAATGTTAAAGACAACTCTTTGGGTTGATACAATTACACCTAAGAGAGCAATTGGGAATTCACCTTTTATGCTAGTATATGGGAGGGAAGCTAGGATTCCTATTTCACTAGAATTCCCCTCTCTTCAATTAGCTCATCAATTGGAGCTAGAAGAGAATGATCCTATGTTAGTCAGGCTAGTGGAACTAATTAAATTAGAAGAAAAGATATAATAGGCTATGCAAACACTTGAGACACAACAAAAATAGGTCAAAAGGAGTTTTGATAGAAAGGATAAGGCTAGAGTTAGAGACCTAATTCTCAAGTGGGATGCAAATAGAGATAAACTAAGTAGGTACTCAAATTTTGATACTATTTAGAGTGGGCCTTATGTTATCACTAGTTATAAAGAGGTCAACGCTTTTCAGTTATCTGTTCGTAATGGTTGTGTTCTACCAATTCTAGTCAATGAAATTCACCTCAAGCTTTTCTTTTAGAGAAGGTTAGGGTCTTCAATACATATTAAAGTAGTTTCATGTTTTCCAAGGTGACAACATGACCAATGGTCAAATTTGACTTATTCAAATTTATTTTCCATGCAAGCCTAAAGGAATACAGAAAAACCTTAGCATATCTTTTATATTCCAAGGTCTTCAATCCTTCATATTTCATGTTATATGCTTGAGGAGTTTCAAGTTGTGACCTCATGATTCATGCTTGCTTTGCATGGTCACAAAAAATCATCCCTTAATCGTGTGAAGGGTTCTAAGGACACAAAATGTTTATCTTTGTAGTCATCTCCAATGTTTTGATCTATTATAGGTGATTAAGGTTGACCCAAGGTTCATGCGATGAAGTGGTGATCTCATTGTTCTCATGTTTGCAAGGGATAAGATGCAGACCATGGTTAGGGTGATGATGTTGTGAGCCCTTCTTTGCTCATTCGCAAGTATTAATGATAGGTCAAGGATTCAAGTTGTGAGGTTGCATAGAGCTTTTATTTGCAAGATCGCAAGGAGTTAAGCTTAACTCAGGGTAAGAATGGTGAAGTCATGATTACTCTTGTTTGCATGGTCACAGGGTTAAAGAATAGACTTTAGTTCCAAGTTGTGATCCTATGATCACTTTCTTTTTTGCATGGTCACAAGTAGTTATGGCTTAACCCTTAGATATACCATGAAGGTGTGATGTAGTTAAATCCATTGTTAGCATGGCTTTATAGCTGTTAATGCCAATGTTCAACCTTGAGTTGCAAAAGAGAGAATGTAGTTTATTGCATGCTCGTATGTCAAAGTTTGTGTTATGAACACCTCAGAGGGCTCACATCCTTCTAGTCCTCAGATGAAAGAAGATAAATGGTCATCACTAGTACATTTTATGGAAATACATGATGTTTAACCATAGTAGGGAAGTGAGCTTTGAACACATGTTTGGGTGGGCCCAATCTCATGAGTTCCTATTGTCACAAAAGTTTGCACCCTTGTGCAAAGTTTTTACCTAAGAAAAGCCTTGTGAAACATGGAAACAACCTCCAAGCTATGGGACTTGAACTATGAGGTTGAGTCTCTGGAGAAGGCTAGCCTCCTTTACTATTAGGGTGCATCTAACTACTCTTGGAGAGGAAAAGGGGGAAGAAATGCATGAAAGAAAATATACCTATTCTAACCTACAAGGTGATGCACCAAAATAGAGTGTTCAAACCAATCTTTGCCCATACATTGACACTTGAACCATCATGACACCAAAAGATATAAACATCCAGACTTGTTTTAATCTAACAATCACATGCAGATTAGAAAACCCACATAAATGACACAAGGAAGAAGAGAATTCACTTATATATCATTCATAGTCCAAAAGAAGATACAGTTATGTAATCTTGTAGATATCTACAATACACTAATGAGAGGCAAATAGGTCTTGCCCAATACATCAATTTTTAGAGGAGATAAAGTAGAATGTCATATAGGTTCAAAGGCTAAGGAAATTTATAGTGAACTTGCAAAGCAATATTAGAGAAAATAGGGAAGAGTTGATCCTTAACAAAATTTACAAAAACTACCTTTATAGCTTAGGCACAATGGAGATATTTTTTGTCTTAAACCAAACTCAACCACTACCATTTAAGATTATAGAGAACAATCATACAGATATGGAGAAATATGATCTTGGCGTAGATTCAAATATAATGAAATCCAATATTTTTCCAAAAGAGAGCCTTGAGAAGATAGAACAATGCCGTTAAATAACTCTGGCCAAGTATATGGATAAAACCAAAGGTGTTGGAGTGTTTTCCTTCATTCACTAGCCATCAAATTCATTGGAGAGTGGTTGGAATTGATCGTGAAGATTGGATCATGTAAGAAACCCTATCTCTCTCATTTTTGGTTTTACAAATCAGTGAGGTCAATAGGTCAAACAAAACTCTACAACCATGATGAGCCACATGGACCAATATTCTTTTATCTTTCTACCACCTTGCAAGGCCTTCACGTGTTTGACCACATAACCTACCAACTGCACCAAATTTCCAACTTAATCATGATGTCACATAACGGTTAGCCTTAATTGTGACTACTTTTCTTTCAAATTGGGTCCACAAGGACATGTGGTGATTAAGCACATTCCTGTATTGTCTAAAGTCCTTGCAGCTTCAAAATGTAGGAAAGTACTGATCGTCGATCTTTGTAAGATCAATGATCATGGAAGATTCTAGTTATCGATGTATTTACTTTGAAAAACTTTTGGGCCCACTAGAAACCCAACGTCCAACTCACCAATATGTCAACCCTTGGTGGATCAAAATGAAGAAATTGGAACAAAATTCCACCTCAACACTTATCTGGCAACTATTTGGCACTACCTTTTCAACCCTGGAGGCTCGCATGAAAGAATGGACCCACAGAGACACTCATCGACCATCTAATTCCCCACATTCTTTAACATCCTTGCATCTTCATAAAGCAAGGATGTGATGACCATTGATTTGGGAAGATCTGATGGCATAGATAGAACTAAAAACATGTGGTCCCTATTAGTACTTGCAACCAACTAGGAATCACCCATATGCTAGCTCGCCAGACACATTAGTACAATTACACCATTGCCCACATAATTAAACCTGACCCCACTAATCCACATGGCACGATGTCACTTCCCCACATTGTTAGAAACTTTGACAAAATACAGAGTGTGGGAAAGCGTCAGCCAATCAAAATCTATCCATATGCACAGCTAGCTTGACATGTTAGCCGGTCAAAAAGATGGACCACAAATAAGAAGCAAGGCCCCACCTAGGACATGTGGAATAAGGTTTCTTCCTCACATTCATTAAACACTGAGCAATTCCAAAATGTGGGAAAGAGACACATGTAGATTTGTGTGAGATCTGATGTCAGAGAAAGTTGCAGGGCTGGGGAAATAAACTTAGAAAAATACAAAAATATTATAAGGTTTTTATTTAACTTATTTCGTATTTCCATTGCATTTTTTAATATTAAAGGTGGGACATGACTGTTTAACATTTGAATTTAAATATGGCAATTTGGTGGGAAGGCATATTTGGCCAACAATTATAGTGATTCGGAGAGGATGCAAGCCTGCTATGCATAAGACCAATAATTTGAAGCATCCATTGGGCATAGAGTCATAAAAAATAAATGGTGCGTTATCCCACCTGCAACTTCAGAAAAATCTATAGCCAACAAAAACAAAACACTAGGGAACTCTGAAAAGCTCAAAAAACTTGCAAACGAGAAAATTGTGCTCATGCACTTATTGGTTAAGTAAGAAAACTATTCTAATATGTATAAAAAAACCTTTAACCTCCTCTAAAAGCAAGGTTTAAGGTGAATTCCATTGACTAAGATTGGAAGAACTTCACCATCAAGCCCAGATAGCTGAAAAGCATTGGCCTCTTTACAGTTGATGATAATATATGGGCCACTCCACATCACATCAAATTTGGAGTGCCTACCTGGCTTAGCTCTATCAGCATCCCATTTGAGGACAAGGTCTCCTTCCTTGAAGATTGTAGTTTAGCCTTCTTTTCAAAGCTTCTTTTGACCTATTGCTAGTGTACCTCAAGTATATGCATAGCTTGTTGTCTTTTTTCCTCCAGTTCCATTATTTTAGCTAGCCTAACTATCATAGCATCATCTTTAGCTAGCTCAAATTGATGAGCTAGTTCAAGAGAGGGAAACTAAAGTGAAATAGGAAGCCTTGCTTCCCTTCCATATACTAGCTTTAAGGGTGAGTTCTTAATTTCTCTCTTGGGTGTGATTCTGTCAGCCCAAAGTGCAGTCTTCAACTTAGCATATCAACACCTCTGATTGTCTTCAATTGTCCTTTTCATTATTCTGATGAGGTTCTTATTAGAGGATTCTACCAAGCCATTCCCTTGGGGATAATAATTTGAGGAAGCACTCAAATATATTCCATGTTCTAGAGCCCATGAGCATATATGATTTTCAATAAAAGATTTGGCATTATCTGATATGATGGTTGATGGAATGCCAAATCTGGACATGATTCCATCAAGGAACTCAACCACTAAAGCTCCTAGTGCATCTCTTAGAGCTACTACTTCTATCCATCTTGTAAAATAATCCATGGCTTCCAAGATCTATTTGTGACTAGCACTAGAGGGCAGGTTTATTGGAATATTAAAATCCAAACCCCATTTAGAAAAGAGTTGGTCTACTTGGATGGGATGGAGAGGAAGGGCAGCCAATATTTTATTTCCTAAGAAGAAATTACATTTCTCACATATCCTCACATGTTTGTGGCAATCATTGAAAAGAGTTAGCCAATAATAACCAGCCCTCATTATCTTCATTGTTGTAACCCTAGTTGAGAAATGACCACCGGTAAACCCATTATGGAACTCTTTTAATAGCTTGCTGATCTAATCTATTTTGATACACCTCAATAGGATCCAATTAAAATCCTTTCTGAATAGTATTCCATCCACCAAGACATAATGGATAGACTACAATCTGAATTGTCTTCTCTTAGCTCTATTCAAGCCATGTGGATATCTTCCCTCTACCAAGAAAGTAGTCATATCATGCAACCAATCATTCTAATTTTCATTCTCTATTGGTTTCTCATCATGTATTAAGAGGGTAGCTTCCTCGGGTGCCTCAAAAGAAGAGACCATTTTCTCACACGATCCCTTGCCTCTGACAAGTTTGGTGATCCTGATATCAATGTCATATTCCATGACTTTTTTGATCCATCCAACTATTTTTTCATTGATATCTTTGTATAGGAACTCTTTTACACTTACATGTGGAACCAAGAGCTGAACCTTGTTATGAGACAAAAGATGTCTGAATTTTTTGAGAGCCCTTACAATAACAAGGACATGTTTCTCTACATAGTTGTATCTTCCTTCATAATCCTTAAGCCCCTCACTAAAGAAAGCAATGGGCTGCTCCAAATTCCCATCATTTAGCTATGTTAGAATAGTTGATATACTTGATTCTCTTCCAAGGGAGTAAAGGATGAAGTCTCTATAAAACTTGGGATTGACAAGAGTGGGAGTTAATGAAATTGATTTCTTGATCTCTTCAAAACAAGCCTTCCCCTCCTTGTTCCAAGTAAACATCATATTCTTCTTCAACATAGCTGTGAGAGGCTTCACCATGGAGGCAAGATCAAGGATGAACTTCTTACAAAGTTGATCCTACCAAGAAAGCTATATAATCCTTTCTTATGACTGGGAAGTGGGAGAGAGAGAATCACTTCTACTCTCTTTGGATCTATTGTTAGCGCATTTCTTGACACAATATGTCCTAGGAGCTTTCCTTGGTCAGTGGAAAACACACACTTCTTGGGATTTAGGGACACACCATACTCACTGCATCTTTCAAATTCCTGTCTAAAATGATCAAAATGATTTGTTGCATGTTTTGAGAAGACTGTTATATCATCAAGATAGACTAGTACAAAATTTTCTAGCACACCCTTGAAGGCCATCTCCATTGCCTTCTAAAATGTGGCACCTGCATTGGTTATTCCAAATGACATCTTACAATAAGCATAGGTAACCCATTTGGTAGTGAATGTTGTCTTATATCTGTCTGACTCTTGGACTAGCACCTAATTATATCCTTAAAAACCATCTAAGAAAGAAAACCTTTCCGAGCCACTAACTTTGGATAGAATTTGTTCCATATAAGGAAGGGGATGGTGATCTTTAAGAGAAGCCTTATTAAGATCCCTAAAATCTACACACAATCTGATTTCCCCATTCTTCTTTCTAACAGGAACAAGATTGGCTATCCATGAAGAGTGCTTAATAGGAAAAATGATATTGGCTTCTATAAGTCTAGATAGCTCTTTCTCATTAAAGGTTCAATCTTTGGGTTGACTGGCTTTTGCTTTTTTCTAATAGGCTTAGCATCATGGTTTAAATCTATGGTATGCTAAAATAAAATAGGGTCAAAACCCTTTAAGTCTTCATATGTCCAAGTAATAACATCATTGAATTCTTGACATAAATTAATGAAAACCTCTTGTTCAGCATCAGTGCATACCTTTCCCAAGTTAAGAGTCTTCCATTAGCAACAATGATAGGTGTGTAGTCATCCCTCTTTGCAAGTCAGGTTTGAACCTTTGCCTTTTGCTTGATCATCAAAATTTAAAATGCCCTCTAAGGTGACTAGACCATTAGGAAATTTGTTGGAGTTTAGGTTCATAATTTGGTCCCCATACTGACTTTGCAGCTTGGACTAATTTCTAGCAGAGAACTTGGCTTCATTTTGTAAGAAATTAACAATCTATAAATTAGAATCAAATACTTGCCAACTTGTGCAATTATTTGGGATGGAAATCCTTACAACAATTCTGATTTGTTGCTTCTTTTCATTAGTAACATGCTCTGGTATATCATAATGAGAACCAATGGATGCAAGCCTATCAACATGTTTGTTTTTGTTTCTTGGGACACTCTGAATATTGAAAGCCTAAAAGCCTTCAAGTAGATCCAAAACTCTATGTTTGTATGATTTAAGAAGGTTGTTCTTTATGACATTCTGATTTCTAATTTGATTAACAACCAACTCACTATCCCCAAATACCTTTAAGAGTTTGATACCTCTCCTTTGTGCCTATTGAAGACCTTGGATCATAGCTTCATATTATTCCACATTATTAGTGTAGCTAAATTGGAGCCTATATAAAAAGTAGTATTTCTCCAAATTTGGTGAAACCAACATAACACCAACACTTGAACCATTTCTGTTTCTTGAGCCATCGAAGAAAATACTCCACAATCCATTCAGACCTTCTATTTTCATGAGATCGGGAATAGGACCATTCTCCTCAAACATGTAATACATTCCGAAACCCATCTCCACAACCTCCTGCATTGGGTCAAATTGATATGCAGTAGTCCACTCATCCAAAAGGTAATTGGGAACCTCTACTAAGGAAGTATCATCTTCATGAGTTATTCATTCTTCATCTTCCTCTCGAATTGTGAAATTCAAGTTTATGGGGCTGGGAGTATAAGTTTCTATATGGTTAAGGGCTAAAGGCTCTACTCTTAGGGAGGCTTTTGTCCCATATCTTGTTCCGAAGAACATATAAGACCAATTTGAGGCAATATAACCACCTATCTATTCAATGAAGTCCCTAGAAAGGAAAATGGAAAAATATGGATCAACCTTAGCTACTAATATGTCTAGTGTGACAGTACAACCAAGGCATGCATGTAATGTCATTTCTACATGTCTTAGGATTCCTACTCTCTTAACAGAGCTACCATCCAAATGAAGTACATCCCTAACTATTGGCTCATACTTAATATCAAGAAGGTCAATAATACATTTAGGCATTACTGAACTACTAGCTCCAGAATCAATCATGCAATTATGAACTAGTTTCTCCCCTATAATCAAAGAGACATAAAAGGGAGGAGGTTTATTTTGCTTACTTGTATCTCCTTCATTTGTTGGCTGTACCAAACTTGTTGCATTGTCCATGGTAGCTAGTTTGGTTTGTACTTTAACAATCTTTAATTCTTGTTGTAGAAATTCTAATTGAGATGGTATTGCAAGAACATCCCACATAGGAATATTGATATTGGTTCTTTTCATTTGATCTACAATGTTGAGAGGGGTGTATGCTAACTTGGCTAGAACTATGGTGACCACACGGTCTAGTATATGAATGGGAGAAGGATGTGGCTCTTTAGTCTTCTTGTTGTTCTAATTTTGCAATGGAGCAGCAACATTGTATTTTATATTTGCACTTATGTCATGTTGGATAGCCTTTGTAGCCTTATTCAATGAAGAGGATGGAGCATCCTCTATAGCTCTCCTTTTTCTTCGGGTATTATGAGCTATGTCATCATAGTTATCATGGTTGGCATGACAATGCTCCTTTGGCTAATGATTCATAAAATAAAAATCACCCTGCTGTTGTAGATAAGAAGCATAAGTGGACTAACCAACACTATATTGTTTTTCTATTGTTTGATCCTATGTAGTTGCTTCTAGGAAGGATTGTGCCTTCTGGCACATATAGGAACCATATGAATAATTACAAGAATGAAAAAAGTCTTGATCTTGAGCTAGATTGTTCTAAGGGACTAAAGCCCTATTGAGGTTTGTATTTGCATTTGTAGTAGAGATATTACTAATAGGTCTATTCTGATTATGTGGAGCATAACCTTGATTTTGATTTGGAGGCCTATATGTAGGATTTTGATAATTAGGTTAAGGAGGCCTACTACCCTAAGCTTGTTGTCTCTTTAGAGTCACCAATTCATTTTTCATCTTTTACACCACTGAGAAGTTGTCTTCTAGCTTCTTTTCTAGATTGGAACTTTGATCTTGCAGCTTTTTTGTCTATCTTTTGCATCATGGCCTCAATCTTATCTACCTCATTAGAAGATGTAGAAGCTATTGGAGCTACAATAAGAGGTTGACATGTAGATGTTGGAATGGGAGCCATTATAGGCTAATGTGTAGGCAAATTGGGAAATAGTAGCATCAAAGGCCTTGGAGCTAGCTCCCCACTTTGGATCAACATATTTTCTGCCCTTATGGAGAATTCATATAGAACTGGAAGAGTATTTCCTCCATAGGTCTGCAATGTGATGGCAATTCTATGATTGAGAGCTTTGAGATAATGTAAGAAAGCATTACTAGGGAGAGGTTTTTCTATAGTAGGAATTCTATCCCATGTCTTCTGAAATCTATAGTTAAAATCAGTCATGTACCCATGGGGTGCTCTTTTAATCGCACTTAGTTTTTCCAAAAGTGATAGATGATCACTCTTATATTCAATGCTTACAAAATCTTACTCCTAATCCATCCCAATCTATTATAGAGTTATGAGATGACCCTCTATACCATTGAACTGCTTTCCCTTTTAAAGATGAAGCTAGAAGCCTAACTATAACATCATCCTCAAACATACCATGAATATTACAAATATTTGCAACCTCTTGAATGTGTTCTAAGGGAGAGATAGAAGTTCCACCAATAAAATCTTGTATACTTTTGAGAGTTGATACTAGTATATCATGTCTTTGAGCTAGCAACAGGGGACTTCCACCACTAAAAGTAGCAAAAGCATGAGCTCTAGGTTGTGCCATATGTTAGTGAACAGTTTTTCCCATAAATGTTCATATATCAAAACAGAGAAAAGAATGTAAACTAACAAATGAATTCCTATCCGAGGAACTTAGGAATTCTCTACTTAAAATTTCTTCAATGGAAATAGGTGTAGCTACCTTTATTATAGTTAAAGTTTTAACCAAATAAACTCAACAGAATAACTTTCCAAGAATGTAATCTGTTGGAGGTGTTGAAACAACTTATTTCATCTAATCAATACGAAAAAAACTTTAATGCAAAAGAGCCACTCGATTTTAATTATCAAAATGATCCACATAACTAAAAATTAAATTATCGAGCAGGAAAATTTCATAAACCAATTTCTCACAGAATTTCCAAATTCAGAGTTGACAATTTCAAAATCAATAACAGACGCAGCTAAAAGCTTCAATAGTATCTATAGAAATATCAAAAAATAAGCAGATAATAGTATCCACTTACAAAACCTTCAACCCAAAATCAAATTGGAGAGTTTCATGTATTTGCTGAAATTCTGAAATGTTACTTCTAAACTGGAAATAAAACCATAAACAAAAGTAGTTTTTTCTATCGGTCTGCTGGAGAAATTCTAACCCCGTAAACAATATTAATTATTACATTTATAGGCATTGGGCTGGACTCAAGCCAAAATTACCGCGCCAGGAATTAATTTTCTTTTGAAATAACTGATAACTGAAATTGCAAGAAAATAAAATGTCAAAGAAACTGTAGCTACGCAATTCTTGATCAGGTTGCGTTGTCTCCACCGACCACACCTTTCACCATCTTCCACATTTTGTAGGCAGTTGAAAAGGTAGAAATAACGGATTGATGTGGAAGACCAATGTAGGTGAGCCGTTGCTTCCAAATTTCTTTCATCTTCTTCAGTTCAGCAGCCTTTTCCTCATGCATTTCCAAGTGCTTCAGATTGATAATCAACATAGCTTTAGTATGCGCCACGTTGGAGAAATCCTGCTTAGCTGGTGTCTTCTTGTCCTACCATTCTTGAAACTTCTTTTGGACTTCTTTGATTATCTCATCTGATTGGGCAACAGAGTCATCTTCTTTCTCCATGAACTGTTTCACAAACCACTTAAGGTCATTTTGAATAATTTGATGTATAACCTTAAGTTCTTGTAATGCTTCATTGATTTTAGATACCCCTTGTGCCAGTACTTCATTCCACCATTCAATGCAATCTTTGATGAAGTACAGGGATTTTTCATCAAGACCAGCTACAGGGCATTCGGCTTGGAATTTTTGCAAACCAAATTCTTGCACATCCTGTAGCGATATTAACACTTTTGCCCAGTTATTCCTCTCCTTTTCGTATCCTTCATTACTTACCTCCACTTTTTTGGCAATGTTTGATATGTCCTTTGAAGCATGATCTAAATGTCCAATGTGTTTTACGGTATTGAGCAGAACATCTTGGACCCATTCACCTGCTACTTTGGCTACTGCTTTGCACTTATGCAGATTCTCCAATGATTGATGATTGGTCGTAGAGGATACATCAATAATGGCTGACATCTCACAGATTGGATTTGCTTCAGGATGCAAGATAGCGTTAATATACTATGCCATATTCTTTATTGTTTCCTTCATTTCTTGCTTATCTTGCCCATCTTTCCATACCCTGTGCGCGATCTTTTTGTTAGAAACTTCAAAGAATTCCATATCTACTTCGCGGTTTCCTTTTCCCAAATCAACCTTTGTTATTTGGAAATCTTGAGGCACTACAGAATCATGAGAGCTCCCATCAGGTGGTGTAGCTATCTTTGCTACCCATCGACCTAAACTTTTGTCAAAATTGATTCTTGCTTCGGTCCTTGCTTTTTTTACTTTGGGTGCCTTACCAAGGCACTTACTGACTAGATCATCAATAGGCATATATATTGGGACTATACTTCTTTTCTTCTCCATTGATGTCTCCAACCATTTAGGAGTAGTATGATCCTTTAATGTAGCAGGGGAACATTTAACTAAGGGGAGATTACTTTCCTGATTCTCGGTAGCCATTGGAAAATTTTGGTATTCAGGTACATTATCCGCCATAGATAGGTCTTCTGCTGTCTCCAAGTCCACTGTTATGGTGTTCTTGCTTTTGACGGCTAATGCCTTCTTCGTGCTTGAGTAGGTTACTCTCCTTCCTTTTGGAGTTTCTTCTTGAACTTGAAGTTGAAGTGTTTTCGAAACTACTTCAAGTTCAACTTCAAGTGGACCTACAACAGAATCAGGGACACTTTGATTAGTTTGCTTATGGGCAATCCTTTTATCTTTGCTTCTTGAAGACTTCTCAAAAAATCTTGGAGTAGCTGTTGCCTTTGATTTTATCCATTTGGAAATTCTAACTATTACATCTTTGGTACGGGCATATACATCATTTTCTTCCCTTTTCTCCCAATCAATCTCAGGGATAGGCATGCATTCAATCTGGTCCATGTAAAATTGATCAAGTACATCTTCAGAATCATCATCTTTCAACCCATAGGTCTCTAACTCCACATTAAACATGATGACCTGCTTAATGGTCAAGCGTGACCATAGCCTCTTCCTTACTTCAAATTCATTATGAAAGTTTGCCCAGAAATCCTCTAATTGCAGGGAATGAAAGAGAGAGGCAGCATTTTTGACATTGTTTCTAATAAAGCCGATGTAGTCAAAATCTAATCGAGAGGTGAAAGACTTAAGACATAAGCGGGATAATGATTTGGCTGACAATATGGCTTCTTTCAAATTGGGGCATCTATAATGTCCAATTTCAATCGAGAAGAATACTAAAGAGGTTTTTTGGAAATTTGAAAGGACTCAACAAGAGAAGCAAACTGCCGACACATCTCTGACAACACTATAGAATCTGAACAATAGCGTGGTAATTTCAAAGGTTCACCAGGAAAACCACCCACTCTGATATATGTAAATCTAGGAAATTGAATGAAATAACAACCATAAATTTTCACAAATTGCATGGCTTCTTCTGACATCCTATTGTTTTCTCGACCTCGTAGTTCAAATACCAATTTCCCTAAAAAAACATCATTGACCTTCTTAAACTCTTTGCATGTTGTGTCTTCCTAGAGATCTCTGTAATATTGATAGCTAGGCATGTCATCTACCCAAGGTATATGTGGAAGATAGTCCCAATATTTAGATGCCACTAGGGTGTAAATTAGATAAGAGGACAAGAAAAATGAACTACAGTTGGTAACATCTATCAAGCCCTTATGCAAGTTCTCTGCCATTAGGTCTGACCAATCAATGAATTTGACACCTTCAACTATCTTCTGTATGAAGAAGTACATCCAAGACTCCCAATGGAAAGCATGTTCATTTCCCTTAATTCTATTTAGAAAAAGTACAATGTCTGCAATCTCCTTGATGAAGTGTTCGATGGTCAATGGTTTAGGCAACCTAGAACCTCCCTCTGCAGGCTTCAAGAGCCAAGACTGAGCAATCTTTGTGTCGTAGCTTGTTTTTTTTGTAGCATATAGGTGCTCAGCTTCTTCGAATGTCCATGGCTCGTAGGGTTCTTTATGAGGGATCCTAAGGGCAGAATTGACACTGGTTTTGTTGATTTTGACAACTACCTCCCTTGAGGTTTTCTTAATGCATCTTGAAATAGGGTCATAATGGTTTGCACATTAGAGGACGAGTTTTGGGTATGTAATTGTAGTGGGAAAGGTAGCAGCTTCTAATAAACCACTATCAACTAGCCTTTGGTAGATGGGACTCAACTGGGTGTTTTTGGTTATTTCAACAACCTCAGATAAATTTTTATTAACCAAAAATGTATCATGAATTTTAGGCAAGGAACTGAGCAATGTCGACTTCTCTAACTTGGGCATTTTTGGTCAAAAAATTGTCATGATTGTTATGAAAACAAGTCTATAGGACATGGCTTCAAATACTTTCAAAATAAAGCAAAGCACAATCAAAATGTAAAGGGGAACGGAGATGTACTTACAGTTTGGCAAAGACACAGCCCGAAATTCACCTTTCTTACCCAAAAGTGCTGAGATTTCTCTGGAGAAAATGAGATGAGTGGAAAAGGGTAAAATGCATGCATTTAAGAAATGATTTGGACAGAGGATTGCGGGATAGATTTAGCAAGTAAATACCATCATTACTCATTCGTGTGACATTCATTGGAAGAGACACTACGGGTGTTCTATTTTAAATACCCTGTCAAATCTGCACGTATTGTCCCATAACAAGTAATCATGAAATGAAGTTGTGCTGGGACCCACCTTGATTTGGCTCGGCAATGTTTGATCTGCATACAAAAATTGTTAGCGAGCAAAACCAACACTGAAATTGAAGTTGAAGTTTTGATTGATCAGGCTTCAACATCAACTTTGACTTCAAGTTTACAAAGGTCAACTCGAGAAAAAAAAGTGCACTTATCACATGGCAGACTAACAAAACTTTGAACCTCAAGTTGAAGTAAACTACAACTTCAAGTTCAACTTCAATGTGAAGACTTGGGATCGAAACATGCTAGGGTGCGACAAAAATTATAAGCTCTAACACCATATAAGCAAGTGATCTATTGCTATGAGTTGACAGTATTTTGGATTGAGATCTAACAATAGGAGGAGTGGAAATGGATCTTGTAGGGGTATGTGTTTCCTCTATACTCTTAACTGGTGATAAAGACAATCTAGTCTTCTTCCTTCTAGGGTTTGAAAATGAAAGCTCTTGATACTAAAATTTACCTCTAGAAGATGTCCTCATTTTAGCTTTGGGTATGAATCATTGCAACTTTGGTATGGAAACCAGATATGATCGCATGATCATAAAGATGTTTTCCTAGGCTTCTAAGGCAAGGCCAAAGGTGTTCATCATAATATCATGAGGTTGTGAGATTGTAAGGCTAATTATGATCCTAAGATCGTAAAGAAAACTGTTAGGACATCTGAAGCTATGAAAAAGGGGTTAACTATGGGCCCATGTTTTCATGAGCCTCAAATCTTCCAGGATCAATGGTTGGCATATGCATTCTTTTTGAAGATGCACAAGATTCAACCATTGCTGGAAAGGGAGTGCTCACCACGTGGACTTGTGGGACCAATTTCAAAAGGTAAAGGCAATGGTTATGGATTTCTTCCAATGTCATGACAAGGCCAGTTACAAAGCTATGATAGTCAATGATTATAGGATTGTAGGATCAGATGATTGAATTTTGCAATGCTATGAAAGGGCCAACATTGTCATAGTATTGTAAGATTATAGGTTGGTGAAATATGTCAAAGAGACCTCAATGTGGCATGCTCTAATTGGTTAAGGATATTGATAAGGTTCAAAGGGTTTTTTATTTCATCATGACCACTTGATCTCAATTGATCAATGATTGGCATTTTCACACTTTTCGAAGATGCTTGAGTTTTAGTCAATGGGGGAATTTGAGTGTTCACCACATGGCATAGTAGGGCTAGAATTAGGGACATATAGGTTTAAATGGTCTCCTGATCTTATGATAAATAGTTGTTTGTAAGATTGTAGGTGTAAATGATGAGGCTTTTGATGTCATGACAAAGGGTTAGGTAACTGCCTATTGTAGAATTGTAAGGAAAGAAGCAAAAACTACCGAAGTCATGACAAAGTTAGTTAGCCACGCATTATTGTTGTCATGAGATCATGAGGTAGAGAAAATACTTGCTTGATGCTACAAAATATTAGTGATCATAAGATTGTAAGAATAGAAAGGTTGATGTGGTTAAGATGGTTTTGATGTTACGACAACAGTGGATCGTAAGATCTCAAAGGCAGGTTCAAAGCCTTGCAAAGCTATGAAACAATGGTGTATCGTGAAATCTGATGGTAAAATTTGATGCTTTTGAAGCTATGATAAGGAAATATAACTAACAATTGTAAGATCATAAATACCAATCTCTAGGCTTAAGATGTTACGAAGGGGTTTGACTTCAATTGATGATTGTAAGATCGTAAGACCCCGAGTTGACCTAAAAAGGTGATTTCTTGTTTGAGCTAGAAAGATAAGAGGTGCCCTCAGCCAATAAAATCTTAGGAAAGGTATGCACGGTGGTTGAATATAGTTGACCTTGTGATGTATCTAATTTGGTGTGTTAAGGACAAAGAAGAAGCAACTCTTAATGGCAAACAAGTCCTGGATTGTTTGTAGCCATCATTTTAGAGTGTTCTCCATGCCTATTCAATGAAAATTTCATTCCTCTTCTTCCATATCCATCCATCTACCTAGTCTAATTATTTTGGCCACATTTTTGTCTTCTCAAAGCTTGAGTAGGTATGAAGGATATGATTTCCTGCATCTGGATGTGTACCTTGATCAAATCTTTCCCAGATTTGTAGTGATTGTTCTCTGCAACCTTAATGGTAGGAGTTGAGCTTTTCCTTACAACAAAAGCTATCTCGGTTAAGCTTGAACTATAAAAGCAAGATTTGTAAACCCTTCAAGGGTCGATATTTTCTCTAATTGTATAGTAGTTATATCATATGCTCTACTACTATAATATCCTTTTGTCTATGAATGAATATATTTGTCTGATGTACCTCATTCTCCCATTAATATAAGTGAAAAACCTTCTTGCCTTTGTTAGTGTATTGCTTCCATTCTTCAATCTGCACGACAATATCTATTTGGCCTTGAATGATATAGAGTAAAGCTCCTTCCTTGTAGCATCTCATTTGGTTTCTAATCTGCATGTGATTGTTGAATTAAAGCAAAGGTTGAATCAGTGTATTTTGAGATTGTATTGTGAGCAGTGCATTGTTAGGCAGAGATAAAGATGAACATTCTATTTTAGAGAATCACCCCTTTAGATTAGATTAGGTAGTTCTATTTTCATGCATCTTCTTCTCCCTTCTCCTCTCAAGAGTATTTAGGTGCACCCTAATAGTAAGGCAGCCAACCTTCTCTAGAGACTCAATCTCATTGTTCAAGTCCCACAACTTGGAGATTGTTTCCATGTTTCACAAGGTTACCTTTAGGTAAAATATTTAGGCAAGGCTGCAAACTTCTGTGACAATAATTACTTTTAAAAAATGATATATTTGTTAGTAAATACTTCAAGACCACTACCAAACATGTTTTCTATTTAAGATCAATTCTATTATCACAATTTTCCCATTTGAATAGATAGAATCTACCCATGTAATGCAAAATTTTACTTTGTGATTGTACTAATATATATTTCTCAATCTCTACACATATCTAATTTTCAACAATTGGTAACATTTACAAATGCATTAGAGGATTTTTTTATGTTACAATCAGGCATCTCATCCTAGGTCAACCTTAGGAAAGTTGCACAAAAAAGTGAAGATGAGAAGCAATGGACCTAGAATAAATGTATGCAAATTGGTAACTTGTGCTAAAAATTTGAATATGTTCAAACTAGTTTATCCTTCAATGATCTAGGATGCTTGAGAGATAAAATATGTGAATTAAATGCATCTAAATTTTTTTAAGTTGTAGTAGCACATCTCATTGATCTCATAAACCAAAGAGGGTTCAATTGACTGACTCTTGAATTTGAATTTTAGGAAGGAATATATAAAGACTTACATTTTACACTTGATCTAGTAAACTTAATTAATATAATTATAGATCAATGTATGACATTGAAGAGGGATCAGTTGATCAAATCTAAAATTTAAATTTTGGGAAGGATAAAATGAAGAATTATATTTTACTCTTGATCCTATAAACTAAATTCCACACATGTATACTTCATTCATATAGAAATCTAAAAGAAGATCAACTAACCAAATTTTTATTTTAAATTTAAACTTATATTTTAATCCTCATTCAATATTTTTTTTGATTTTATAAATGTTATTAAAATAGCTCTCATTCATTTTCTAAGAACAAAAAAATCTCAAATTGTTTCCTTTAACTATTTTTTGTTGACTAGACCTTTTTTTCTATTCTTGATTCCTGCAATAGTTTTTTTTGTCACATCAATTTTAAATAGATTAATCATCTTGTGTACAACATGAAGGAGACTTAATATGATCTTTTAGTTTCTGACATTCTATATGGTGAGCATCTTTTCACATGCCAATTCTTCTTATATTCAAAGAAACTCAATCTATACCCTATTTGATAATTTCACATGCCTATTTTTCTTCAAAAGACCCTACACATTCTCTTTAAATATCAACAAAAAAACTAGAAATATATACAAAGAAATAGAAAAAATCTAGACCAAAAATAATAAGCTAATTAAACTGATGAATCAAAGTCATATCAGGAAGAAGTAATAAATCAATAACTAGCAAGCTATTTTTTGTATTATCAAATTTTTAATATTGAAGACTTTTGATGTAGAAGCATCTTGGGTTTCATTGAAATACTACACTTTTGTTCATTCTGGTAGTCTAATCGAGTTCCAACTTGTTGATCTTAGATTGGTTTTGACAAATGAGTGTGCACATACTTAATTCATTTACTTAGTTTATGTCAAACAAGTAGTACATGTTGAGCACAAAATGTATATTATAGAGTATGTTGAGTCAATAGTGAGTGTCCAGCAACTCATGTGCCGAGCCATGCAAGTGTCGAGTAGATAGTGTATACCGAGTGATTCAAGAGCTGAGTAAGCAGTGTAGGCTAAGAAATATAGATCTTGAGTCTCAGTATAGAAATCAGTATATTCCAAGCATTAGAGACTTTAGATGTCGAGTGAGATAGTTTTGATATAGTTATTTGTAAAGGAAAAAACAACTATGTAAACCATTTTTGAGCTGACTAAAGATTGAATTTTGATATTTTGGAGATAAGGATGAATCTTAAGTTAGATTCCCAATGCAATTATATGTAGCTAATTAAAAAAAGGGAAGGTTCAAATAGAAAAATAAATGAATCATAGCCATTGATTCATACCTAATCCTAAGTCACCAAAGTCTTCTTAAGGAGGACAAACCCTAAACTCTCTAGAGTGTGTAGAGTGTTGAAGGAGAGTATAGAGTAGTTTTCATGCACAAATAGAGCATTCATGGTGGCTAAGGAGTTATGAAGTGAGATTGCATTGCAAAATCAATTAGAGAAGAATAGAGGAAAGAGAAGAGTATACAACAAAGAGACATTTGATCAAGAAGGATCAAGAAGACAATAGTTTAGAGGTGATCTTTCATCAAGCAACCAAGTGCTAATTGCAAGATCATTATTGAATCATTCTAGTAGGTGAATCAGTCAAATCTCTTAACAGAGTAGTTCTAATAGGCTGTATTGAAATCCCTTAATAGGATGCTTACTTAATTGTGACTTGAAGTCCTTTAGCAAGGCACACTTCTAATAGGGTGTTGAAATCCTTTTGTAAGGTGAGACCTAATAGTCTTTGTAAGGTTTTAATAGGGTAGACCTTCCATAGGGTATATCATGTCTCATGATCAAAACATTGTAACCTTCATTGGATACACTTTATTACTATAGTAGTGAAGATTTGTGGGTGTTATCCCCACCCCAGTTTTACCTTCTCACTTGGAGGGTTTTTGGGTAATCATATCTGGTGTCATATGTGTGTGAATGTTTACTTGATTACATGCTTTACATGATATTTTATTTTATCTATTGAATGTATGAGATGGATGTGAGGTCAAAGTTTTTATGATTCCAAGTTTAAATTGTCGATTCACCATCCCCTCCCCCCTCCCTCAGAAGTTTACATTTCCTATTGTAATTCCAAGAATTGGTATTTCTCTGAAAGAGAAGCTTTGTAGATTTGAGAAAAGATCTTGGAATGGAAGTCTACAAGTTGGGAAAGACTATTGAGAATTGGGAGATTGAAATACATCTCATTCTACATCAATTGAATAAAGCAAGAGAAGAACTAAAGAAATCCTTGAAGAGAAGGAAGGAAATTGCTATTGTGAAGAATGACACACAATAGAAAGAGATAGACACTACTAAGCTATTTTATGATGGAGAATCTAATGAATTTGATGCAATAGTTGTAGATCTAATGGAAAAGAATAGAACCTAAGAAGAGGAAATCAGTAATATCAAGATAGAGCAAGAATCACAAGCCATACTACTATGTAATGTGACTGAATAGAAGAAGAAAGCTATGGAAGACAAAGTCAAATGATGAATGCTAACTATGAGTTGAATGTTAAGGACATTGAGATAACAACATTGAAGTTGCAAAATGAACAATTGCATAGTGTCTTAAAAAGGGAAAAGAAATTTTCTAAAAGTTACAATAAGCATAATGAAGCCATCAAATACTTTAAGCAACTATTGAGATCCCTTAGATCCAATAATGACACGTCTAGACTGGATACACAACTATTGAAGAAGGAGAGTCATCCAAAAGTGCTCAAGAAAGGAACAACAAAGGAAAGGATTCCAAACCTACATGTCATAATTGTGGTAAGAAAGGACATACTGCTGATGTGTGTAGGAGAAAAATTACAAATCAAAATGTCAAGCACAAGAGCATGGTTCACTTCCATAAGTACAACAAACAAGGTCATCGAGCACATGAATGCAGAACCAAGACCATGAACACACAAAGATTTGAAGGATACTACTATAACTATTAGAAGTATGGACATAAAGCTTTTGAGTGTAGATCTAAACCCATGTGGTCATCAAACAGGTAAACAAAGGTAAGGAACAATGGCAACTCTTATAACTGGGATTATAATACTATATATAGCTGTCATTATTGTCAAGAATATGGACATGGTCCTAAGAATTGTATTAGGACACACTTTAGAGGTGACTAAAAGAGGTGGTTGAGTCAAACTACATGTTTTAGTTGCATGAAGACTAGTCACATTAGTAGGTATTGCCCAACAAGATCAAAGGCACCAAGTTGTGAATTTGACAAAGGCAAAGGCAAGGCAGATGTTGAAAATGTTAGAAACAAAATGAATAAGACATGGAAGAAGAAATATTATTGCATCACATCAAATGAAAAAGGGATCATTTCACCCAATGGGTCAAGTGATCACACCTCATCAAACTAAGTAATCAAGAGGTATGTGGGATTGATATTTAAAAGTTATATCATTCATCGGTTCTAAAGGACTTAGAACTGAAAATATTGCATAAGCATGAACAAATATGCAAGATGTTGTTAGGAATCCAAGAAAATTCCTTAAGTTTTTCATGTTGTTACCGAGCATGAAAATTTTCCTATATGTGCCGAGTAAAATGCTAGAAGATGTCGAGCTAACAGACTAGCTAGTTGATGTCATGCTTATAATGGATGCCAAGTGAATGCAATTTTAATGGATGTCGAGTGAGCCTAAAATTGGTTGATGGCGAGTGAGCTTGACATCAGTTGATGTTGAGCTTATAGTTGTGTAAGCACTCAACATCAATTGTAGAGTTTCAAAGGGTATTTTATCAATTTTTAGCTCATTTCACATCATTCCAAAATTAAGAAAGAGAAAGGAGAGAAGAAGGCAATCTAGAAATCCATTCAAAGTGATTGAAGAAGGTTTGAGCAATGATTCATCACTAGTTCATCAGATCTTATAAGGTATTTATCAAGAGCCAAGCTATGTTGTTTATATTTTTGTAAACCCTAGTTTCACACAATGACATCTATCTCAAAGAATGCAGAGGGTAAGAAGGTTTTAAAAGTTCAACTAGTTAGTAATGAAGTTTACCAACCTATATTCAAGGCCATACCAGACATTGCTTATAAGAAAGACCCTTTTGGTGCATTGTCCATGATACCATCAAATGTTTTAATAGTGAAAGATGTTAGAAAATGTTACAACTACAAAATAAGAAGTATTGATGATATGGAGATTAGGGAAGCATACAATAGATTATGTGAGAATGGTTTGTTGAAAGAAGAATTCAAAATTATTGATAGGAAAGGGTTAAATCATGCTTTAGATTTCTCGAATGTGTTCAAAATTGAATGGATAAGAATTGTATTGAGTAGGATACAAAATGGCTAATTATGGTTGGATAATGGACCTATCAAAATAACTAAAAGGATAATCCATAGGGTTACTATTTATCCAACCCTAGATCAGCCTAAGACATTGAGGAGTGACTCAAAGGAGGTTATTGAGAAGAACACTGGAGCTATATGGAACAAGAGAGGCATGACTATTGACACAATTACTAATCCATTGATACAATTTTTTGTAAGGTTATTTCATACAAATTCTCCCAGTCTAGTAGATTGAATAGTGTGCCATGTATAGAAGTGGATGTTGGATATAAGATTGTTAAGAAAGATCATACATATGATCTAGCAGAGCTACAATTGCAAAAATTGATGGAGAACCTAGGAGACATAAGGAAGACAAAGAGTGCATAGTACAAATTTGGTTCTATTTTGATATGCATATTCTTTTATGTTCAAAACACTTTTCCTACATTTGGCACTGTGGGATGGAAGACAAACAAGTCAGTGGCAATGCAAATAAGTGAGTTCATTGAACAATTTGGAGAGAATTTTGAATATGTGATGACAAAATATTTTGAAGGCTTTAAGTAGTCAATGAAGAAGAGATTGAGAATACCAGTATCTCTAGTAGAAAAGCATTATAAAGATATTTGTTTTCTAGTGGATGTTGACTATACATTTTTCCAATCTACTACATAAAGGGTGAGATAGTTGAGGCCACTTGGATATGAAATAAATGTAGATGTGGCCTCTATAGCTATAAGAACTTTACTAGAAAAAGAGGTTGATAAAAATGCTAAGGCATTTGGAAACTATGAGTTGGATAAGTCCAAAACCACCATGGAATTGAAGACAAATTTTTTTATCAAGAAGGAAGATAGATTGATTGGCAAAGAAGTTGAAAGCCAAATTTGGAGAGGGTGTTAAGCAGGAAGAAGAAGAAGAAGAAGAGGATGAAAAGGAAGAAGATTCTCAAACACAAGCACCACTTGTACTTACTCAATGAATGGGAGAAGACTGGTAGGAAGAAGAGGAGACTAAAGTTGTTGAAGGCACTGAGGGAGAAGAAACCAAGGAAGCACCTACTCCCACAGAACAAAAGAAGAGGAAGGCTACAGCCCAACTAGTGACAAAAGCCAAGAAGGTAGCCAAGCCAAGTCAGCCCAAGCCAACTACACCTACTACAAGGGCTAGTGCACATGTGACTACACAAAAGGCTAAAGAGAAGACCAAACTAGCAGAGTAAGGAGGTCAAGTATAGAAAAGACCTAGGAGGAAATATGTTGCACAAGCTAAATTAGATGAGGAGAAAACAAAATTAGATGACAACAACCAATTCAAAGTCTTGAGTCATAATCCTCTATCAGACCTTGAAAATCTATGTGAAAATGTAAAGAATATTGCAAATTTATTAGGATTCTCTCATGTAAACTTTGATAATCTTGGTAAAGTGGAGAAGAATCAAGTGGAGGATGTTATATATGCCATGATGGAAAAATTCAAGCCTACCCCACTAGAGATTTCCAACTCAATTCCCAAAAGCTTATATGATAGAGTTGAGCAGAAATGACACTATTGTCTAAACGTGGAGAGATACATTAGAGAGACATATCTTGCACAAGTGATTCCTAAACTAAGTAAGACATAGATTGCTAAGGCTATGAAGAAATATGTAGTTAGTTTTACACCTAAATACAAAGTCTTTAGCATTTTGTAAAACAATATTGAAGATGTTGTTAAGAAGTCCACATAGATATGGAAGCTTACATATGGGTTAACTACAATCAAGGAAGGTGAGAAAGAACACATAGAGGTCAAGGACAATAAAGAAGATGATAAAAATTATGATACTATTGAGGGATGAACATAAATTCAAATCAATGTCAAGGCAACAACTAAGTCAAAGCAACCAGAAGAATAGAGTGTGTAAGACACACAATTACCTAATGGCAACCCCCAACATGTAATAGGTGAGAATATTGAAAGATTAATAGTTAAGTATGTTTCTAATGTCACAACTTAGAACATCAATCCCCTTACAGAGGAAGATCTCAAGAAGATACTTGATCAATCCACATAATAGGAAAAACTATGTGATAATCCCATAGTGGTGAGTGTGGATGAATTGCAAAAATTAGTGACTAAAATAACCAGGGAAGAGGTGAATACACAAGAACCACCTACTATCATCCCTCAAGTCACTCATGTACAAAATTTGGTCAAAGTACCAAAAGCAACATCAGACAAGGTTGATACAATTGCTAAGGTTGATACAGTTGAGAAGAGTACAATGGAAACTCAAGCCACTTCAGAAATACAAAGTGGAATAGGTTAGATAATCTTATCTGCACCTACAACACAAGAAAAAGGTGCATCACAAGTCATTATGGTACAAGCCTAAAGAGATAGAGATGAAACCACAATTGAAGGAGAAAAAAACAATTCAAGCCCTACTCACCTTACCAGTATCTAGAACTCCTTCAAGTCATACTCTTCAGAAACCAAGCATAGATGCAACAACATTACAAATCTTAGTTCTGAGCCTGAGTTTATCAAAGTCTAAAGAAGTGATCCAATATGGAGATGTTATTCTTGATGAAGAAATTGTTCTACCAAAGTATGATTATGATACAATGACTATAGAATAGATGGGCATACTTCAAGAAGCCCTAGCAAGGAAGAAGAATTAAAAAATGCTTAGAAGGTAGCATAGGTAGAAGCAGGAATTGCAGGATATCAAAGCCATATTTTTAGATGTATTTAGTCTACCAACTCTAGATGAGACCAAGCCACTAATTGAACATCTGAAAAACATGGTGGAAAAGGTTAGTGATGCAGGCCTTGACGTTAATGCAAAATTATTAGAGTGGTCATAAAAGAAATTCTAGAGCAAAGTAAATGAAAAGATATTAGGTGACATAGCACTGACACAAGTTGCATTGGCAACTAAGGTTGAGGGTGTGAAGAAGGTACTTGAGAATATCTTCTCATTATAGACTAAACTGTGTAATCCAACACTCTTCACCCAAGAAACCAGAAGTCACATTTTGAGTTTGGAAAGTTGGATCAATTCATCAGGTGCAAAACTACCTATGAATCTAGCTCAAAGTGAAAAGCACTTTAGAACATTGTTACAAACCCAGAGTCAGTTAGTTGCATTTTCAGTAGATGAGACCAATGTAAGGGCCAAACTGATTAGTATCTAGACCACATTGAGCCCCCATATGAAAATTTTGCACAAGGAACTAGGTTATGTTGAAATTCTTGTGAAGAAAGACCCAAATCTTTCAACATTGGATGGCTTAGTCCACTTGTTACCGAGCTAGCTATCCAAATCAAGTCTTTGGGTGTAGCATGTAAAAATTGGAATGCAACTCTCAAGATAATCTTAGATGTCCACAAATATTTCTTGGAAAAACACACTATAAGTGTCAAAAAGGGGGAGAATAATAATTTTGGGGGAGACATAAGGAGAGTGAGACAAAGGGGGGGAGTCACAAAAAGGGAGTAAGAAAGAGGGAGAGAGTAAGAAAAAGGATAGAGAAAAGACAGATTAAGCTAAGGAGGAGCAAAAATAGAATAGCATGAAGTCAAAGAGTATTAGTTGAGACACATTTACTCAGTAGGAGTACAAAATTTTGGATACAAAAAAGACCTATCAACTTAGGGGGAGTTATTATATTTTGACGTATCTAAGTTGTTATAAAATTTTGAAATTTTGAAGAATTTTCATACATAAGTTGAGTTATAGATCTGTTATGCTCATAAGGATAAAGATATCAATGCATGACCAAGTGTTTTTGACACTCATGTCAAAGGGGGAGATTGTTGATCTCAAATTGGTTTTGACAAATGAGTTTCCACACACTTAAGTCATTTACTTAGTTCATGCCGAACAAGTAGTACATGTCGAGCACAACATGTATATTATAGAGCATACCGAGTCAATAGTGAGTGCTGAGCCACTCATGTGCCGAGTCACTCAAGTGCCAAGTAGATAGTGTATGCTGAGTGATTTATGAGCTGATTAAGTAGTGCATGCCAAGAAATATAGATATCGAGTCTCAGTATAGAAATTAGTATATGCCGAGCATCAAAGACTTCAGATGCCGAGCGAGACAGTTTTGATATAGTTGTTTGGAAAGGCACAAACAACTATGTAAACCATTTTTGAGCTGACTAAAGATTGAATTATGATATTTTGGAGATAAGGACAAATCTTAAGTTGGATTCCCAATGCAATTACATGCAACCAATCAGAAAAAAGGAAGGTTCAAGTGGCAAAATGGATGAATCACAGTCATTGATTCATACCTAACCCTAAGTCACCAAATTCTTCTAAAGGAGGAAAAACTCTAAACTCTCTAGAGTGTGTAGAGTGTTGAAGGAGAGTATAGAGTAGTTTTCATGTGTAAATAGAGCATTCATGGTGGATAAGGAGTTATGAACTGAGATTGCATTGCATAATTAGTTAGAGTAGAATCGAGGAAAGAGAAGAGTATACAACAAAGAGACATCTGATCCAAGTTTAAATTGCTGATTCACCCCCCCCCCCCCCCCCCCCCCCCCCCCCCCCCCACTAGAAGTTTACCTTTCCTATTGTAATTCCAACACAACTATGTTGACTGAGCTCTCCAATGTTAGCCGAGCTGTTTGTGTGTTAACTAAGCTTGCTATGTCAACCAAGTTCTTCTTTGCTAACTGTGTTGTGCAGGATGGATATAGTCTTAGTTCCTCAGGTGGGTGGGAATGAGTGGAAGGTGAAAGTTTCCTTGATGGAATGGTAAGGGTTTTATCTTAGTCCCATCCCATGTAGATGCAAAATCAACCCCATCTCCATCTCAAACTGACCCCTTGATCTAGATTGGATCCCCTATATTTTTTAAAAGAAGATTGTTGATGTATGGAACCTATCGTGGAACAATAATTATTTTGTCACTGATGTCAAACCCACCACTTGCTAGTAAGATAACTATTTTTTGGTCTAAATGATATCATGTGATTGATTGATGAGGAGGATTTAAAAAGAATGGATAACAAGAGTTCCTAGAGTAAGGTTGAGTTATATGGTGTATAAAAGGAGCACTAAGACAAAGCAATACATTGATGATATGATGTATTTTTTATTTTCTTAAGGCTAAAGTGAAAGGTTACTTAAGCTAAGACAAGAAGAAGTGTTTTCATAAAATGTGTCTACCAAGCCCAACCGAGTAAATAGTGTAAGCCAAGAAAATTTAGTACGTGTTGAGTATCAGAGAAATTAGTATGTGCCAAGTGTTAGAGAAATTAGTATGTGCCAAGTGTCAGAGAAATTAGTAAGTGCCAAGCATCAGTGGAATAATAGTGATGACCAAGCAAGGAGGACTTAGTTCATGCTAAGCAACCTAGTGTTGGCCAAGCATCAAAATACTATTATTTTCGAGTGAATAGTGTAGATGTCGAGTGACATCAAAAAGAGTTTAATCAAAGATTTGACAAATCTGAGCTGACAAAGTTGATTTCTTGAATTGTGTGAAGCATGTTGAAAATAAGTATGATGAGTTGGTGGCACAAAATTCAAGATAAACCATTTTGAGGTGAATCTAATGAGGATTCTAAGAGAAGTTTCTAGAGGGAACCTAATGAAAGAGGGAGGATTTGATGAATCTTACCTAACCCTAAAATGGACAATTTTGATTAAGAAAAAAAGATCAAAATTCTCTTTATAAGGAGATACAAAGCTAGAAGTAACGAGTTGTTGAGAGTCTGGAGGTGTTGCTTCATATGGTGGCCAAATAGAAGGATCTACAATTGGCATAATGAGCAAGAAGCTTAAGGAGTTGAAGGCTTGAAGGATGAACAAGCAAATCAGAGACCAAGGGTATGAATGCCAAGGAGAATGGAGGATTGAACCAGAGATCTGTAATCTACAAGTGAGTTGTTTTAGTTATTAGATCAAGTCCTGCTACTACTTTCTAACAATTTTATCAGTCTGGATAAATCCTTTGGATTAAGGTTGACTTGACAATCATTTGTAAATCCTTTAACCAAGTGACATTCTAATGGAATATTCTAAAGTCCTCTAACAAGGCTCACTCCTAACAAGGTGATTGAAATCCATTAACCAGGTCACATTTAATAGTATGCATTAGAACCTTTAACAGGGTTGGCTCCTCATAGAGCTCACTTCAAAAGAGTGAAAATTGGTAGCATGTTACTGATGGTTTTTTTGAAATTGGGTTTCCATGTTAAATCCTTGTGTCAAATTGTGTGAATGATTTTTTTATGTTTCATGTTTACATTTTTGCAAAGTTATTTTGACCTAGGACAGTGACTAACTAAGTTATGAAATTATTGGATGATCTAATCAATGCATGCACTTATATGTTTGGTGAGAACTAAAATTTTTTATTTGTACACTTGGACCTTGGATAATTGATTCACCCCCTCTCAGTTATTCTAAATATTCCAACACTATATATTATATGGATCGATTGACTTCAATCCAATTCAACCAGTGTTCTTAGTGGTGTTAGTAGACTAGTATTCTACTAGAATCCCCCAATCCTATGCCATCCTAATCAGGGTTGTATTGGGGCCCTAATCCCCTAACCCTTCATCTTTCCTATCTTGGGGCCCCAATGCCATTATGGGTTGGAATTGGTTCAGTTTGATAGAGTGGATGTTGGATGCTCTCACCCTATCTATAGATCATGAGAGATATATAGAGTGGCGGATAGATGTTCTCACCTGTTGAGTATTAGAAATTCCATTCACATCAATCATTCCTTCCTTGGAGATGAGGGAAACTTTCTATAGTCTAGTAGGAGAGCAGGGATTAGACATGTACTAGTTGGGTATATATAGATGGGTCAAGGGTGGTTAATCAATCAAGTTTCTTTAGTGTTAATTGAGCTTTCCAGTGTTGACAGAGTCCTGCAGTGTTAGCCAAGTTATTCTGTGATGACCAAGTGATCCTTCATGCATCTAGTGAATCTCTTTTTGTTGATGTTTGAGTCCTTCTTTGATCAAGTTGTCTGTGTTTTTGGATCTTAGTTAGAGCCAACTCTTGTATTTAATTTGAATCATGAATTTTATGATAAGAACTTGTTTAGTGATGAGTGTTGACCATTTTGAGGTTGGTCTTTCTTCTATTTAATGTTCTAGAATCTTTTGTAAGTTATTTTGGCAAGTATAAGTAGAGGTATTTGGTTTAGTTTAGAAGGAAGGACTTAGGGATTTTAGAGAAGATTTTTTGAGTTTGCAAATTTGAAGCTAGATTATAGATCTTGAAGTTGTGTTTTGGTATATAGCTAGGAATGTACACTGATAATCTAACAAATTGATAAAAGTGTTTGTTCTCTCTATCCTTGGTGTTGTTCTTTGTGTGTTTTCTTTTAGTTTATTTACTCTACAAGGTGGTTGGATAGCTTGGTGTGCCTA
Organism: Cupressus sempervirens; assembly: GCA_028749045.1. NCBI lineage: Eukaryota > Viridiplantae > Streptophyta > Pinopsida > Cupressales > Cupressaceae > Cupressus > Cupressus sempervirens. The sequence goes on along the minus strand of CM053789.1, from coordinate 759,420,748 downwards.
AGGCCCTAGCTCTTCATATCCTCCTTACACCAAGTGGCATAAGAGCTTGAGGATCATCCTTGTGAAGATTGGATCATGTAGAACCCTAAGTTGAATTTGGTTGTAGGGTGGCAGATTTGAGGATTTAGCTTATAACTTGTAGAGGGTTACGATCTTGTAGGAACTTGATTATAAAGATGGTTTGAGGTAGAGGAAATTCTAACAATGCCATATTGAAATGCTAACTCTGCCATATTGGATACATTGAGACAAATTATAGCTAGATTAAATGTTGTGTAGATAACTCAAAGGAGAGGAGCAATTCTTGATGATGAAGCAATGACTCCAAACCCTAATCTAGAACCTGAGGAAGATCAATATGAGGAAAGATTATTGAGAGTATTGTCTAGGGAACATTCAAAGCATGCTCTAGAAGTTATTCCTTATGATGGGAAATTAGACACCAATTTTGTGTTGTATTAGATCTCTGATAGGGAGTTCTTTGAGTTTGAAAACACTCCTGATAATAGGAAGGTGAAAATTGTAGTTACTAGGTTGAAAGGTCATGCCTCACTATGGTGGGAGAATTTTGAAACTGATAGAAAAAGGAGAGGAAAGGAGAAGATTGAGACTTTTTTGAAAATGGTGAACAAGGTGAAAAACAAGTTCCTATTGATTACCAAGTTATATTTTTGAGGAAGATGCAAAATTTGAGACAAAGAGACATGATTGCAAAGGAGTATACTGAGGAATTCAATAGACTGGACATTAGATTTGGACATGTGGATGATGATGTTGAGAAGTTTGCAAGGTATCTAAATGGATTGGGATATGTAATTCAAGATGAGACAAGTTTTATGAAATTGGAAAGTGTGGAAGAAGCATACCAATATGCCTTGAAAGATGAGGAGATCTTGACAAAGAAGCATGAACAAAGACAAAGAGGTAGAGGTGGTAGATCCTAAAGAGGCAGAGGTAGATCTTATGGAGAAGGTGGTAGATTTGACAATTTTGTGCAAGATGAAGGAAAATATGAATGGAAAAGTGATGACAAAAGCAAGGCTAAATGGAATGGTGGTAGTTCTTACTTAGGAGCTACTATTTCCTACCAAGGAAGAGGTATTTATTATTCAAGAGGTGGCTTTTAGAGTAATTATTTCAGATGTGGCAAAGAAGGGCATAGATGCTTTGAGTGTAGGTCTTCTAAGAATGAACAAGGTAACATAAATGCTATGATTCAAGGGTACATTGAGGATCACCAAGTGGACCCGAGGCTAGAGAAAATCTGACAGTGAGAAGAGCTTTGTGTAATAAGGAATTTGATGAAGAACCTATCCTAAGGAGAAGTCTTTTTAAGACCAGCTATAAGATGGCTAGAAAATGTTGCAAAGTGATCATTGACAGTGAAATTTTAAAAAATTTAGCATCAAAGGAGTTGGTTACAAAGTTATAGTTGAAGAGGCTAAAGTATCCTAAACCTTATCATGTTTCATGGATCAACGATGACCATATGATATTGGTAAGTGAACAATGTATTGTGACGTTCAAGATTGAACATTACTTTGATGAAATTTTGTGTGATATTATGCCTCTGGATTATTGTCATATTTTGTTGGAAATTCCTTGAAAATATGATAGATATGTTATACATGATGAAATATTGAATGAATATACTCTTTGGGTGAATGGGAGAAAGCAAATATCATTGCCTTTTATTGAAATTCTAGATGAGGTTAATTATATTACTGAGAATTTGCATGGTCAATGGAAAGTAATTTGAGAAAGAAGTGAAGAAAAATCAAGTCTTCTTTTCCATAATCCCCAGGAGACGAAAATATGCTAGTAATAATCGAGTGAAAGAAATAAATGATGACCAAGTGACAATAGAAGATGGTAGTATAGATTGAGTGCTTTGCTAAAAGAGTATAAAGGTATTGTTGTAGAGGATATACTAGATGGTTTACCACTAGTAAGGAGTATAATTCATTGTATGGACCTAATTTCTAGAGAAAGTTTGTCAAATAAAGCACCATGTAGATTAACACCTACAAAGAATGAAGAACTTAACATACAAGTGCATGAGTTGTTGCAAGGTTTGATCAGAGAAAGTTTGAGTCCATGTGCCTTACCTTATATATTAGCACCTAAGAAGAATGAATAATGGATAATATGTATTGATTCTAGAGCTATTAATAAGATTAGAGTTAAATATAGGTCTCCTATGCCAAGGATGGATGACATAATGGATTGTTTGAGTGGAGCAAAGTATTTTTGTTGAAAATACCAATGGGAAAGTAAGTTCTAAGAGGGGGTGAATCAACACTTAAAACTTTAACCTTTAAAAAAATTCACCATACATCCATCTCATAACTTAATATATAAACTGAAATAAGTAACCATGCATCACATCAAAAGCATAATGTAAATCAAAAAATAACACATAAAATTTTGGTTACCCAGAAACCCTCCAAGGAGAAGGTTAAATTGGGTTGGGGATGACACCCACAAATCTTCATTATTACAATTGTAAAGTGTGGCCAATTATGGATGCAAATTTTTGACCATAAACTATGATCTACCCTGTGAGGGGTCTATCCTGTTAAAGGCTTACAAGACTATTAGGTCTCACCTTGACTAAAGGATTTCAAACTCACAATTAAGTAAGCACTTTGTTAGGAAATTTACAAAAGTTTTTTAGGAGTACTTTGTTAACAAACTTACTCTGTATCACCTGTTAGAATGATCCAACACCCAATTCTTCAGTTAGCACCTTATTGCTTAATGTTAGATCTCCTCTTTACTATTTAAAGCTTGATCCTCCTGATCAAATATGTCTCCTCTATCCTTTCACTACTTCACTCTATTCTCCTTAAATTGATGCTGCAATATATAACTCTATCATAGCCATCTAAGCCACCATGAATGCTCTCACTATTCTTAGCATTTGTCTCCTCACATACATTTTTAGTTTTTAGGGTTTACCTTTCTTAAATAGGCATTGGTGGAGATGGGATAGGTCATGATCAATGACTACAGTTGATCCTTATTTCCACCTAATGCTTCCCTTAATCTAATCGGTTGCATGCATTGCATAGGGATGTGTAATATGATTGGATCCTTATCCATTAATATCAAAATTTCATGTTTATGTCGGCCAAAAATGGTTTACATACAATTTTGTGCCATAACAAACATCTATGCCAAAAATTGTTCACGCGACATCAATAGGCTTTGATGTTAGGCCTTCACCATGCTCTGAATGGTGTTACTCGACTCCTATATAACTCGACACTTGAATCACTTGACATGTATAGAATTCTCTACACTGGATTGACTTGGCACAGACTGACTACTCGGTACATACTAGTGCTCAACACTGACTAATCATAGTACTCAACATGTACTATCTGGAGGCTTATGCTTGGCATATTATATGCACTTGGCTCGCACTAATTTATGCTAGATAATGACTAAGTATTTTGTCACTACCTTGTCAAAACCAAAATGAGATTAATAATTTCCCCCTTTGACATGAGTGGCAAAAACACTTTGTCATGGTATACATATACTTTTCTTATGCATAAGTTAGACAATATATTCATCTTTGCTCGGCTCCAATATAAAACTTCTAAATCTTCATAATTTGAAAAAATGCAATCATTAGCTTAACATGTTACTCTCCCTAAGTAAATACTTCATATTATTGTTGTGACTCCCCCTGAGAAGATATTTTCCTTGACAAAATTTTTTCAAAATGTGTAAAAAGACTTCAAAATCCCCCTTTTTTGACACTTATATCATTTGGGTTGTACACTAATAGTGTGTTTTGTAAGAGTTGATGAAATCCAACTCCATGGCTCACCAAGATCACTTGCATGCAAATAACCTGTCGAAGGGAAACCAAGAAGGAAGAGGTGGAGCTTGGAAAAACCCTAAACGGACTTGAGAGAGAACATATTGCAGAACAATGAAAATGTATTTACAATGAAAAAGGAATGAGAAAATACAAAGAGAGAGCCCGAATATAAAGGCCTCATGGAAGCTTGTAGAACAAGCTAGAAAGTGGTAGAAGATAAGGTTGACAACTAAGCACACTTCCACAAAAAGGTGGAACATGCTAGAAGGGAACAAATTCCCATGTTGTCAACAACTCATCACTACAACCATTAACTAATGCATTAACCTAAGTAAGCTTAAGTAAATAGAATAAATAATAATTAATTAATTAATTATTTACTCTAACACCCCCCCTTAAGTGCAACTTAGGGGAATGCCTTATGCTAAAAAAATTAAGATAAAAATACAAAATGGGTCCAGGCAATGAGGCCATGTTAGGTACCCATGTACAATGAAAAGAGAATGCAACCTCTGTAAACAGGAAAAGAGAGAAAACCATGTGGGAAAAACCCTCCCCCAAAAAGAGGTAAGAACTTAGTGAAGGACTAATGAAGCCTCCAACTAGGGGAATGTCCCCTAAAATAGGAACAAAGAGTGATCATGAAGAGCATCACTGAAGCATGAAGAAGCTACAAATTATGTCATTAGAAAGAAACTGCTGATCTGAAGAACCTCCATGGAAGAAGAAAGCATGAACCAAGCGTGTCTATATGGTAGATGATCCATCTCACTAAAATGCATAAGTAGCCAGCCAATGCAATCACCTTGTATATAGGATCAACCACTAAATACATAGCTCACACTATCAAACCATCGAGCCATGGATGCATTAGAACAACAACATAACCCCCCCTTAATGCAGATAAGGTGAGATGATAGGCAACTGAGAAGGTGAGTCAAAATCTTCTACAAACAAAACTAAGAACGATGAGAGATGGAAGAGGTACAAACACCTATAAAGACACGGTCACACCAACACTGCATGGGAAAACAAAAGGAAGAAGGCCTAAAATAGCAAACAACTATCCCCCCATGGTGCTTTATAAAAATAGTGCAAGTACAACTATCTCAAAACAATGTTCATGAACCTGATGTACAAAAATGGCACTTTATCTCAGTGTGTATACATAAAAGTGTTTACAAATGATGCCAACAATGATCAAAACAAGAAAAAAAAGCTAACACAAAAGATAGTACAACCCAAAATAGAAGATTCCATACTAGGAAAATGATCCTTGAACCTGAAACACCCAAGATATCCACCATGGAGAAAAAAAACACCAAAAAAATGATAGAAAGAGCATGGGCTAGAATCTAAGGAAAAAGACCACATTTTTGAAAAGGTGACAAAACCATCTTTCTAAAAATATAACATTTTCAAAAAACTAACATGGGACGCAAAAGATATGCATGTCGGAGTCAAAAACATAACTTTAGACTTCAACTAGAAAAATAAGCAACTAAACTGCATCAGAACCTAAAAATACATGACCAATGTCTCCATCTTGGAACCAGCTTTTCGACACTTCTTTCAGATTAGAAAAATACTTCTGTATGCTCAAGTTATGGCCAAAAAATTGCAAGTAGGTCCAAAATGACCTTGGAGAGGTGCAAGAGGGCTAATGATGTAGTGCTGATGTCAGTATTTCATGCCAAAAAATTTGATGGTCTGGAAGCCATCATAGCAAAAAAAAGTGCCACGTGGAAAACAGGCTGACGTGATAGGGGCCACATGAAAAAGTGCCATGTGGAAACCTTGCCACATGTCACACATGGACTAGTAGAGAAATCCCATGCAAAAGCCATGCGCGCAGGTGACTAGGTGGGTCATAGTGCAGAGCTATTAGTGATTGTACAGGAGTGGAGACTGGGGGGCAACAACTGTCGGAGCGGCAAGAACAATGGCAAACACCTATTGAGGCAGAGAAGACGGGCCAAGCAACCAATGACAAAGGTGAAAGGGTGGCTCGTCGATGGCGATCAGGCTTGGGCTACCCTACGGTAGCCTATGAGCTGAGTGCGGGCTACACAGCAGTGGCGGTTGGGTGGTGCAGTGGTGGCCGCCTAGCGACATGCCCTAAAATGTTTTTTTTTTTTGTGAAATCATCTATATGACCATACTATAGACCTTGCAAGCAAAATTTTTTTACCTCCTGGAGCTCTGTCCCCAAAATAAAAAAGTTTTATATGAATCCTGACTGCAAACGACCTTTCAAATCCAATGGCAACATTTATTTGGGCCCAAAGTGATATGAAATAACGCTTTTCCCCCGAATTGAAGAAAAATGCATAAACAAACTAGGGTTTGTGTCTCCAAATCATGGCTTCAAAAATCCTTCAATGAAGTAGTAGCAGGGAGGCTCTAATACCATGTAGGAGTTGATGAAATCCAACTCTATAGCTCACCAAGATCACCTGCGTGCAAATAACCTATTGAAGGGAAACCAAGAAGGAAGAGGTGGAGCTTGGAAAAACCCTAAACAAACTTGAGAGAGAACATATTGCAAAATAATGAAAATGGAATGAGAAAATACAAAGTGAGAGCCTGAATATAAAGGCCTCATGGAAGCTTGTAGAACAAGCTGGAAAGTGGTAGAAGATAAGGTAGACAACTAAGCACACTTCCACAAAAAAGGTGGAACATGCTAGAAGGGAACAAATTCTGATGTTGTCAACAACTCATCACTACAACCATTAACTAATGCATTAACCTAAGTAAGATTAAGTAAATAGAATAAATAAGTAATAATTAATTAATTATTTACTGTAACATGTTTATCCAAAAATGTCTTTTGCACATGCATGATGATTCCCAAAGTGAAATACAAATTGTCTCTTGTTGCATCTAAGGTTTGAATTTGAATCTCTAACCTTGCATCCATATAAAATAAGCCTTCATGAGTTGAAAGATCTAAATCTTGCTTGACTAGTGCTTCAACTTGTGCTAGTTCTCTTTGTAGAACTTCCATGTGTGGGGTTAACATGGACTGGATACTGATCAGAGTGGATATGATATTGGTATATTTTTCTTGTAGCTCAAAAAGCCTACTTTGAGTCAGCATTAATCTCTAAAAATTTTATTGGCTCATTATAGGAGACACCTGTATTGTAATTCTAGTTGATTTCAATTCTCCCTGCAACTTATCAATTGTGTGTTGAGTCTCTTGGGTAAAGATATCAACATCACACAATTTACTATACAGAGAGTAAATGTTCCCCAAAATTTCTTCACATCCTCTACCTTAGTTGCTAAATCAACTTGACTGAGTGAAATGGCACAAGATATCTTCTCTAGAACTTTGGTGTGAAACTTTCTCTATGACCATTCTAGCAATTTTACATTGGTCTCTAAATCCTCACCTTTTATTTTATCAACAATATTTACAAGTTGCTCAATAACTAGTCTATTAGCAAGAATCTGTAATGTCAAAAGCATCTATAAAAATATCTTTAATTCCATGAAGCACCTATTTATGTTTGTGCTTCCTTCTCAAAATTTCTTTCCTTTTTTCTTCTGTAGAGCTTCCTAAAGAATGCTCATCTCTTCAATTGTGATTGTGTTTAGATCACATTTTGGTAGAAGAATTACTTCATCCAAACTTCACTAGTAGAATTTTGGTAAATAAATGACTACGTGACTAAAATTTTAGTCACAAGACTAAATTTTTTAGTCACATGACTAAAAGTGATCAAATTCTATTAATATGTTTTAATGTATTATTATAAGTGGCTAAATAAATGACTAATTTGGTCATCAAGTAAAATCACAAGGTTAGACAAAGATAAGTGACTAAATAAATAATCCAATAAATGAATAAACAATTGGTCACTAATTATTAGTCACCAAACAAATGACTAAATGAATGTTTGATTTTTTTTAATCATATTAATACATTCTTTAACTTTTTTATAACTTTTATTGCTCACCAATGAAGATGAGAATTAGGGGTGATAGAACTTGAACATTTGGGTAAGGCAAAAAAATTCATGCCCGTGAGAACTTTTTTGGATTTGATTTGGATGACATAAGGGTTTTCTTTTGTCATCTGGAATTTTGGTTTTTTATAACATTTTTTTAACCCAAAAATAAATATGTTGGTGAGAGTTGTGTTATGTTCATAGCTTTGATGCATATATTTTCATGAATGGATGTACTAAAACTATAAAATCTATGTAAAATATTTTTGTCATTCTAGAGGTCACATAGATCATCAAATTTAAATAGATACATGATATGTTTTTTTAAACATCTACTGCTCATGACCCTACATTTTTTTTTAATTTTTAATTTTGTGTGTTCTACTCCATTTGATTTGGAAGTCATTCTTGCCCTAAAATCTATGTACTCGACACATCCTTTCAATCGATTCATGTGTTAGACAAGTTTTGTTTCATTCTCTTTACAATAGAAACATTGAAAACCTTGTATATCATTTGGCTCACGCTACCCTCCCCTAACTATGGATTATGTATCTAAGTGAGCCATTTAGTTGCCCAAGTAGCTTAAAGTACCAAAAATGTCTATTGTGTGGAAGACATTTCCTCTTGACGTAGGTTTAATGCCTTTGTACATATTTTATAAGACAAATTAACATTTACATTATTTAACTTTTATTACTCATAACTTTGAGTTATCCTATCAATGCATCACTATAATCTTGGTTTTAGTGGAAACATTAAGAAAAAAATTGCAAGGAAAATGTGAGAAACAACAAATGCAATCTATTGTGATAGGCTAGGTCAAAATATGAGATCACATCTCTTAAAAAAGGGGTGGAACTTATAGAAGAAAGACATAGTTAATTGTTCAAAAAGATTCCTAGATAGGTCAAACCCAAAAGAACTCCACTCATTATGAACTCTCTCAGTTCTCCTCCATAATATTTGCAATAAGCTTTGATCCCTTATAACTCCTAATCAACTCAAAATTATACTTCTAAATTATATGCATTATAAATAATATTATGAAATAATATCTTTAAATTAAGAAATTTAATTAGATATTTACTATGGTAAATATATTTCTTATTATTATATTTTTTAATTACTCAAAATGTTAAATACAACCCAATAAAATAAACATATTTCATATTCTCTAGTATATAACTTAATATAAATAAACATATTTTATCATATGATATCATTATCTCTATTATTATAAATAGACTTTTTTTTTAATATTCTATAATAATTCTATATAAAACAAATAATAACATTAACTATTGTAAAGATTTCATTTTGAAAAATAAAAACATAATTGAAATGTACAATTATGTAATTTTATTTTGTATTAACAATAAATTTAAAGCCTACTAGGGAACAATATATTTAAAGCCAATTTCTTTGGAGTGGCAATTTACAACATCCCAAATGGAGCCTCATCAATTGGGATACTGTTTGTAGGCCAAAAAAGGAAGGAGGCCTTGGCCTTCAGTCTGTTATCTTGTGCAGTCAAGCTCTTGCTGCCAAGCTCTATTGGCGTTGGTGTACTAGTCAGTCTTAGCTTTGGGCCCATATCCTATCACACAAGTATTTACCTGGTGTTGAACCTTCAGAGGTTTCCAAGTTTTCTCTTGAGGGAAGAGGCTCTATGGTGTGGCATACCCTCAAGATTGGTGCTCACCTGGTGCAGAGAAGTTTATTTTGGATCTGCAACAGAGGCACTGAGGCTCTATTTTGGAGTGATTCTTGGAATGGGCATCCTCCTCTCCTTTCGTCTCATCCTCACTTGCAGGCTCTTTGTGATTCTTTCCTTTCTGTTGGCTGGAACAAGGTGTCTCATTACAAGGAGGCTTTTAACCTGGGCCTTGTTGTGGGTTATAGATGGAAGAATTCTTCTGATTGGCCTCTGGGTGGCTCACTAGGAGATCGGCTAGAATTATCTCAGATATTGGCTTCTAGGGAGTGCAACTCGTAGTAGGAACCAGATTTTTTGGCTTGGGGAGGTGCTTCTTTTGGAAAGTATTTTGTTTCTTCTGGGTACCTTGCACTGACAAACCAACTTTTTGGTGAGGTGGAGGTCTCTTGGTGGAAGAAAGTTTGGAATAGTTTTTCATGGCCTAAGTGTAACTTTTTCCTCTAGATTTTGGTTTACAATCATTGTCTCACTTGGCATAATCTCTGCAAGAGAGGCTTCTAGGGGCCTTCCCTCTATGTTCTTTGCCACAATAGTGAAGAGACTGTATCTCACCTTTTTTTCCAGTGCCCCTTTGCCAAACAGATTTGGCACCTTTGGTGGAGTGTGTGGGGATGCACGTGGTGGCATGTGTCCTCTTTGTCTGAATTTTGGGACCGTTTGGGCCATTCCCCTTCCAAGACTTCTTTTCTTCAAGTTACTTGGACTATCGACCCTTCCCTTATTTTATGGCATGTTTGGCTTGAGAGGAATAGAAGGATCTTTCATGATTTTCAGTTTGAGATCAAGCACTTGTGGGGGAGAATTGTTAATTCTCTTCAAGAAACACTCCTTGCTAAATGTGACATCGGTGGGGGTTTGGATCCTATTGATGCTGGTATTTACTCTCACCTCCCCTTTTCTCTTCAGGTTTGTTCTCCCTTGATCCCCCACACTCGCTCTAGGAATCAAGCTCAGCAACACCCTCAGCAAGTTAATCATCAGGGACGTTGGTCTCCTCCTAAGGTGGGCACTCTTAAAATCAACATTGATGGTTCTTCTCAGGGAAATCTTGGTCCGACTGGTATTGGGGGAGTTGGGCATGATAGTTCTGCTAATATCCAGTTTTTGTTTTCTACTTACAAGGGTTACTATACTAATAACCTCATGGAAGCCCTGGCTATCTTGGTTGCAGTGGAACAGTGTTGTCTACGTGGCTAGAAAAGAATCCTCTATGAGACTGACTCGCAGGTGGTTGTGAACTTATTGCATAATAGGAACCTTGTGCATGTGGATTGGCATTTGGCTCTGGTTATTCAGCAGATCATTCAGTTATGCAATTCTCTGAATTCTGTGTCCTTTATGCATATCCCTCGTGAGTGGAACAGTGTGGATGATTGTCTGGCTAAATGGGCCTCTGAGCAGAGGCCGGCTTGGAACATTCTTGATCCTAGGATGCTTCCCCTTGATTTATCTCAGATGTTGGATCAACTTGTGGACCAAGATAAAGCTATGTAGTTCTCTTTGTTTCTTGTGTTGTTCAGCTCTCTTTGATATTCAATAAAAATTTTACCCCTCTTTTAGTTTAATTATACCTAGAATAGATTTATTTAACTTTCACAAGAAATTTTGGATGCTTGAAGACTTTGAACTTCTGCAATAATCATGTTGGGAAAGGGAACAGGTTTAGAATTGCTTTATGGATGAATGCATCTAATAGATTTAACTAGATTTTCCAAGTACAAATCAAAGGAATTTTTTTAATGGTGAGGCCATTGTGTAGCCAACATCCTCTAGGATTTTTATGGTTTTAAAATTTGAAAGGAGAAGGATCTTAGGTCAAATTTCTTGAATAAGAAATATATATCGTGCAATGTTCAAGAAGATAAATGCTTGAGTGAGAATGGTAAGGATCAATCTCAAAATGGATCTAAATGTGGGTTTTGGGGTGGATAGAAATTCATCATGGATTTTTAGTGAGCTCCCTTCAATCAAAACCCTTTAATCAATCCCATTATCTCTAAGAGAAAAAATGTTTGTGTTCCAAGGGAAACAACTTGGGAGAAGACATCAGAAGAGGGAATTGGTCATGCTCCTCTTAACGCCATTCTGTATGGAGAAGTGATCATGCTCCTTTATTTTAATTTTAAAATTTGAATTTTTGTATTAATGTATTAGCTAAATGGCTTGAGTTTCAATGGAAGGGTATTGATAAGGTTTTCCTATATCAAAATAGAGAAAAAAAAGCACCATCATGATAATAGAGAAAGATTATCAAAACAAAGCACCATTTTTTATGTCTATGTTGCTACTATTGTGACTTCAATGTATCACGCCCATACAATGCAATGAAAAAAAATTTCTATGGAACTATAAGAAGGTATGATAATGTGCCACATGATATCCTCTACATTAACCTTCATTCTTGTTGTGATAGATTATTGAGGATGCTTTCAAGCCTTTGGAATGAAACTTGCAGTTTGTTGTTAAGATTATTTTTAAAATTATGTGCTTTTTATTTGGAAATTTTCCCAAGACTTTTCCAAGTCCCATGTTTGAGTCAATATTGAAATATGGTAATAAATTATTTTGCAATTTTTGAAATAATTTCCTCTCATACAATTTCTTCATTGATAACAAGAGATAAAATAGAACCATGCATATACTCTTTTCCATTCCACCCTATACTACAATCCTGTGAGGTCATCTAAGCCAATGATGGGCTCTGAAAAAAATTAAAATATTTTCACCAAAGTAAGAAAGAAATGAAATTCTTAATTTCATTATTTGTTATAGAGGGGACACCACCTATCAAAGTTTTCAATAAACTTGTGTCAACAAGAAAGTAATTCTCTGTTTGTATACTTACTATTGTGGAATCAACCATTGATTTAAGCTTCAGCATGTGTGTTTGTAAAGAATCACAGTAAACTTCTTGAAATGGTTTTCCCAATAAGAGATATTTCCATGGACCAAGCCAAGGGTCTTCAATTCACCTGCAATTAAAAAGGAACACTACTAAACCTTCCTTGATTTAGCCAAAAAAATAACATAATACAAGTCTACTAGAAAATGTTAGATTTCAGATATTATCATGCACCTTAGAATATCTGCAAGGAAATTATCAAGTTGCATTTTGCACTGGAACCATCTAATTTCTCCTTGTTACTGCAACTAGTGATACTAGAATAAAAAAGGAGGCTTTCCTCAAGCAAAAAATGAAACTCTTAAGCAACTACATCAAACACCTTAGAAGTGTTGCCAATATTATTACCTTTCAAATCATCAACTTCCACATTCTGGATGGAGTATGGACTATATAGGTTGTTTCCCTTCACATAAATTGTTCTTGTGCCTAACGTTAATTACAAATAAAACTCACTCTTAGTTTCCATATTAAGAACTTAACTACACCATTATTCATAGAGCTATTAGAGAAATATTTAGCAATGGCATAATATGTTTTCTCTACAATGAAGTAAGAAATGTGAACCATTAAAAGTAGAAAGGATGGAGAAGCATAGAACTACTGGTAGTCCATTAGAATTAAATTGTGGGATGAAATCCAAGTTGATGAGGAAAAACTGAGTGATGACTCCTCTAAAATAGATGAATATCTAGAATCCAACAAACTTATGTAGACAATCATTGTGTGTAAGGCATTGACATGGAGTTTGGATACATGCTACAATTCATTTCCTCTTCATAATTCAAATGCCAACTTTCATACCAAGTCCTTAAATTATATAAGTTATCTCATATGTATGAGAATTTTTAAATACTTTATCATTGTTCAATTGAAATTGAAAATAAAGTTGGGGAAAACTACTATCAATTTATTCCATTCATGTTTAGAATTTATTTTCTATATTCTTAAAGAGAAAAAAAAACATATATTTCTAAGATAAAAACTTTAAAAACACAAAAAGATCAATTCTTTAGCATAGATAGAGTTTGATTCAACACGGTTCATTACACCTTGTGCTTATTGCATGTTGGATGGATAAATAATGTTTGACCAAGATAGTTGTTCTAAGAACACCCCTATTTTTTACTCCACTATTTTGCACCAAATCATCTCAATTAAACCAAAAATATTGCACTCTTTGGTTTCTCCCTTGTTTCATACTGTATTTTGCATGATTTTCATGAACAATAGTTTGCATACCACCAAAGAGAATAGTTGGTTTGTAGTTTTCATGAATCCAAATGGCATCAATATTTTTCAACAATGATACTGCATAATATGTTTTGAATAAATTATATATATATATATATATATATATATATATATATATATATATATATATATATATATATATATATATATATATATATATATATATATATATATATATATATATATATATATATATAAAATCATTTCAATAATTTATAGGAAACTATGCATTGAGAGAAACGAGGGACTAGGAACTAAATAGAGGAGATTCAAGTAGAGTACTCACATATAGGGCAACAGCTACCACATCATCATCTTCTCTCAGAAGTCGATGCATAACCTAAAAAATTTACCTCAATTTTTTTTGTAACCCATCTAATAAATGATGCAATCAATGTTTTCACTTAATAAGTGGGGGAATAACGGGAAATCCTTTTCATGATTGATAGCTGAGAGTGAAATTTAATGAGGAAAATCAGATCTAGAAGAAATATAATTTAATGTGACATGGTAGCTCGTCTCTACAAGATGCCCATTCCATGAAATTCATATATTCATTTAGTATATCCTCTAACCCTAAGCCACATGCCATATAAAGATGTAGATGTACAATGTATATATATATATATTAAAAAAGCATATATACATTCCCTGGCTTGTACCCCTTTGACCATTTTCTTCACTCCCTTCACTTCCAATTATTGTTTGCGATCCATTCTCTCACCATTTTGCACAAAAATTTTCCAAACAAGTAGTATTAAATCATTTAGATAGACAAGTCAAGGGATTCAATTGCACAAGTATAGAATTGTACCCTAAAATTCCTTTCATCCACTTCCAAAAATGAAATTTTTTACCATTGATTGAGTCATTGTTGCAAATGTTGTAATCTCATTTCACAGTTCCACTAAAACAAGATTGGAAGCCCACCCTTAAATTTTTTCTCTTCTTCTAGTTGTGGATTAGGTAGGAATTATGGGTCTCTCTTCAAATATTGAAGTAATATCATGTCTAACTTCAACAAAACTAAATTTTAAAGTCCATAACCCATAAAATCAATATTAAATGTAGCTACAACCTAAAATCCTTTCCAGTTAATAGATAATTTTATAAAAATCTCCAAACCTACCTTGGTAGTGTCACTAGGAAACCAATAGATGACAGTTCCTTATGAACTTCAAAAAATTTGATCAATTTTTTGACTCAGCATTAAACTAATTCTAATATAGTGTATAACTAAATGAACTATAAGGTGAAGAATAACCTAAAGCTTAGTCTGAACAATACAAATTGATAGACATATAAGAAGAGAACAAAAATACTAAAAATTTGATGAGAAGAAAGATAGAAGTGTAGAATATAAAAAAAAAAATAAGGGTAGCAAGTCAAAGAGTGATAATGGAACTAGTGATGTAAGGATAGAGCTAGAATCTTTGAAGGATTCTCTACAGGATAGACAAGTATATCTAGTGTATGTTTTAAATTAATTTCAGCTTTTTACTCCATTTACTAGTTTGTCAGTAGGGTTTTCAAGTTTTTGTTCATACTCAAGCTATATATTCAAACTCTCAATGCTACTTCTAAGAGACCTCTCCAAACCATAATGTTTGCAATTACATTTGAAATCCCAGACCCCTCAAATGGCCTTTCGTTGCCCCTGGACCAACAAAATATCAAATTAAGAGATAATCATTTCTTCTCTTTTCTTAACGAGCCTTTCCACATGGAAGAATGTTTTTTTCTCTCTTGTTGCACTTGAAATATCATGAACACCCTACTACAAGAGTTTTCCAAGAAAACTATCTTACATGCCTTCATGCAACTAATCTGATAGCCAACTATACAAATAATTGATTTTTGTATTTATATGCTCCACCAAAGTTTTCCACCTCACACTTGCATGAAAATAAAACCCCAATCCTAGATGTTCATGTTTATAGCCTCCTACAAAGTGCCTCAAAGTAATTTTTGTAATTTAATTTTTTTCACTTTAAACTATGATAGATGTGGCAATCAAGTTTATTGAGATTAGTGTAAGCCTATTTTGACAATGTAGGAAAGATATAAATATTTTAAAACTTAAACTTCCACTCATTTTCTTATAAGAAAGTTAAAAGCCTTATTTCAATGTTAAAAGAGATTATGGCAAAGATTTTATTGCATTCATTTGTTTTTGTCAATTTATTTTTGAGAAGCCAAATGTATTATTAGTTCCCATGGGGACAAGAAAACTTATAGAACTATTTAGTTTCATTAAAAATAATGAAAAACCTTTTTCCCACCAATCAAGTTAAAGATTTTTTTAAGGTCTTAAACTATTTCTAAAGTTAAAATTTTATACATATTTATTAAAATTAAAAAGACTCTTTCTTTAAAATCAAAAAGACTCTTTCTTTAAAATCTTATTGACCATCTATATGACTACAAGGGAAAAAATAAATTTTTTAAGACAATTTTTTTTTTTTTAAATGTCCTCCACATGCTATGCTGTCGAATTTGGATGTGAATTAAAGATTTATATAATAAAGTATAATATATTTTAATTATATTTTATTATAAATATCAATCAGTTTAAAGAAATGAAATACTATTTTTAAATAAATAAATAATAATGTCAACTTGTTTATATAATTATATTCTATATCAGATTTTATAAAAATGATAATTAATAAAAATATTTTTAATATATTTAATATAAAAGTAATTAATTTAAGATATTTTAAATGTTAATGTTAATATTTTTATTACAAAGTAAATAGTAAACAAAAATGATTGCAAAGTAAATAGTAAAAAACAATCTCTTGCTAGTATTTAAACTTCTAATTATCTAATATTTTAAAAGAAATTTTAAATTATTTTTTCTTACTTCTATCATTTAAAAAGGTTATACTTAAAAAATCAAATATATATTTTTATATTAAAAATATGATAAGAAATGTTTATTTTATTTTACTAGAAATAGAAATGTGAAGTTGAATTGTTTTTTTTTTTTTTTTTCAATTTATATTTTAAAAATATAAGAAATAAGGATTATTTTAATTTTAGTATAACTAGAAATATCAAATTAAAAAAATTTCTATTTTTTAAAAATTTATAGTTTCAAAATATATGTGTTACTTCTAGACAACATATATTCTAGTATTTAACATACTTAAATAAAAAATATTAATTAAAAATTGCATTCTTTCACGAATTGTTTCTATAAGAATTTCTAAAAACTCTAGATTGAAATATGAGATGCCCATTCAAAAAAAATTAAACAAATATAATTGAGTTCAAATCTCGGTAACTTTTTAAATGACCTCTACTTTGAAATTATTTATATTTTAATCATACAATATTACTATTATATATATTTATTTTGTATAATTGTGAGATTCCATTTAGGAGGGTCATGACAAAATTAGACATATAACCTTCATTGATATTTTTTAATAGCTTCATCTTGATCATCTAATTTGCCATGAGAACTAATTTTGATAAAATCTTGAAATTCATAATAGTTGTCATTGATAAACTGATTAGCTTGATATAAAATTTTTAGCATTTGAGTGTTCAAAAGTTGTATTGTGAATCCACTTTTGTTGTATACATTTGGTATTATGCACTTTCTAAAATTGTGAATAGGGCAACACATTTTGGGATTATGATTCTTCAAATGGATGCACTTAATAGGAACTCTTCTTTTGCTTCTAGATATGAATGCAAATGTGTCAACTTCTACATTCCATTATGGTACTTAAAAGAATATAATTGGTGTGATCCTTTTTAAATTATTATATAATGAAACAAGCCATATGTAATGAATTTGACAATGAAAACATTCTCTTGATCTTTAGATTATGCATTTAATAACATCACTATTCTTTAAAGGGTACTAGCTCAATGGAAGAACACCTACTTTACAAGTAGGAGGATGGTGGTTCAATTCCATCATGCCCTGATATCATTAAATTATTGATTAAATAAATAACCAAATATGCTACAAATAAACTATCAAATATACTACCAAAGAAACTACAAAATCTTCTACCAAATAAACTGCCAAATAAACCACCAAATCAAATACCAAATAAGCTACAAAATAAACTACCAAATAATAATGATCAACTACTAAATAAATGATTAAATAAACTACTGGCTATCAAAAATCACCAACCAAATAAATGACCAAATAAACCATTAGATAACAATAATAAACAATGTGACTGGAAAATTTGTTGCATTCCAACCAACTATTGAGATGGTACGTAAATGGGTGAATTAGAAATGGAAGGTTAAAGGGAGTGTAAGTGTTTCTGCTATGCCTAGTGGTCTCTTTTGTTTCAAGTTTACTACTGAGGAGGATTTTAACTCCATTCTTATTGGTACTTGGTATCATGGGAAGCATTGTCTTGCCCTTACAAGATGGCATCCGGGCTTTAATGCTAGTGTGGAGTTGAACAAACTTGCCTCGGTTTGGGTTAGGTTACTTGGGCTCCCCCTAGAATTTTGGAACGAGAGGATCTTAAGGTGGGTGGGGAATTCTTTTGGTCATTTTGTCACAACGGACAAAGTGACTATGCAAAAAATACGGCTGGTATATTCAAGGTTTTATGTAAATGTAGCCCTAAATAGAGCACTCCCCACTATAGTCATGTTGAGGACTAAATGGGGTGAGAAAATTCAGCCTACAGAATATGAAAATGCTGGCCTGTTTTGCCAAAGATGTGGACAATTTGGACACCTTATTGTGGATTGCAAAAACTAGATGCAGAAAGACAAACAGAAAGAGGGATCCCTACAGATAGTTATTGAGTCCTTGGGTGAACCCTTAGAGTTATCAAAAAAAGTGGCAAAGTCCCCTCCTAAGGCCACTCCCACTGTGCTTCCTACTTTGGAAAAACTTTTGGACTCTGCGAGGGAGGAGGGTTGGAGGATAAGATGAACTCGGAGGAGTACCCTTTCAAAAAGGATTTAGAGGAACTAATGTGCGTACCTAAGGAGGGACTTATTGTTGGAGTGTCCTTGGAGGAGGGTGAAATAGATGTGTCCCACCCTTTCTCGGGAGCCCTAACAACCCAGAAGGGTGACAGCCAATAGGAAATTCTATCCATAGGATGTGATGAGAAAGCATGTACCCCTTTGAGGCTGATTAAAGCCTCCCTAGTAGAAATAGCAGCAAAAGTTATGGAAAGTATTGAGAAGGTGGAGATGGGCGTTACCTCACCACAAGAGGAGGATAATGAGGAATGAGAGGTCTAGAAGAAGAAGAAGAGGGGGGGGGGGGGGGGGGGGTGGAATTAGATGTTGGTTCCTCTGTGATAGTAGGAAAGATCGTCTAGCAGGGATACCAGGACAAAGCAAACAGCTAGGGATGTGGCCAATGGTAAGCAACTTACACTGGAGACAGTTACTAGAGGTAAGAAATGAAATTTATATCTTGGAATGTGAGGGGGTTAAATAATCCCCATAAGCAATATGCTCTGAAACAATATATTTTGCAGGAAAAAGTTGATTATGTCTTAATACAGGAGACCAAAATGTCTAGTGATAGTTTTGATAAAATTGCTAGTCATATTTGGCTAGGGGGTTGAGCATTCACATATGGATGTAGATGGAGCTTCAGGGGGTATTTCCACCTTATGGAATCTAAACTCTATGAATGGTATAGAGGTTTGGAAGGAAATTTTTTTTATCATTACTAATTTCCAATCTAGCAGCCATTATTGGGTTTTGATCAATATCGATGCCTCTAATAGCAGACTTGGGAGGAAGGAAACATATGATAAACTAGGTAGGATTGCTAAAACTATAAAGGGTGAGCAATTGATGTATATGGTAGACTTTAATACCCCCCTTTACCATTTAGAGAAGCTGGGTGGTAACAGAGAATGTTCGAAAAGTTTGCAAGACCTCAATGACTTCATGAGTAGGTTAGACTTTATGGATGTGGAGTTAAGAGGAAATTTGTATACTTGGACTAATAGTAGGAAAGGGAAGGACCTTATTCAAGTGAAGTTAGATAGATTATTGGTGTTAGGGAACTGGAATAGACTGGGGAACGCCCACCTTGAGAACCTCACTAGAACTATTTCAGACCACTCCCCTATATTATTCCACAGGGAGGATGGTTTTAAAGGCGGACAAAAACCTTTCAGATATGAAATAATGTGGCAGTCTCATCCAAAATTCAACGAGCAAGTTCAGGACTGGTGGAATATAAGGATAGATGGTATTGTGATGTACAGACTTACTCAAAAACTAGATAATATTAGGAGGAATGTTAGGGTCTGGGCAAAGAGTTCATTTGGTGACTTATTTAATGTCAAAGGTGAAGTGGAGGAAAGGCTCAAAAAAATCTAGGGAGAAATTGCAGCTGGGATAAATCTGGAAGGTGCAACTCAGGAAGAGGAGTATAGAAAAAAGTGGAAGGATATCCTACTGAGGGAGGAAATTTTTTGGAAACAAAGATCAAGAATTCAATGGCTTAAGGAAGGGGACAAGAACATGACGTTCCTTCACAGGTCTGCCTCGAACCATAAAAGAAGAAACACTATCAATTCACTAAAAGATGAAGGGGGAAGGGTCTTAAAAGAGTAAGAGGAGATGGGAAGACATGTGGTGGAACACTTCAGCAAAGCTTATGTTAAAGACAATTTTGTAGGGAACCTGGTAATTAGAAGAAACTTGATCAATTCGGTCCCAAAGATATGTGGGGAGGAGGAGAATAACTAGTTACTTAGCAATATTACTGAGGAGGAGGTGAAAAGAGTGGTATTCTCTATGAAAGCCTATAAGGCTTTGGGACTGAATGGGTTTCCTCCGATGTTCTTCCAGCATTTCTAGGAGGTGGTCAAATCAGAACTGATTTGGGCCACTAGGGATTTCTTCATAACCAAAAAGCTGCTAAGGAGGATTAATAAAACCTTCTTAGCTCTAGCTCCTAAAATCCCTACTCCTCTAAGCTTGCTTGACTTTAGACCTATAAGCTTATGTAATACTATTTATAAGATTTTTTCCAAAGTTCTGGTGAACAGAATAAAGCCTTTCTTGGGAAGAATAATTGGTATCCCTTAGAAAGGGTTTGTCCTAGGAAGACAGATATTGGATGCAATTGTAACCATACATGAATTTATTTATTCTATGGAGAAAAATAGAAAACCGAGGATGGGATTTAAATTGGATATATCCAAAGCTTATGACAAGGTCAATTAGGACTTCCTTCAAGATGTGCTGGAAAGAATGGGATTTAACAATAAGATTATAAACTTGATCATGATGATGGTTAGTTTAGTGCAATATGTTGTTCTACTTAATGGTTCTCCCTAGGGAAACTTTGCTATAGAGAAAGGTCTAAGATAGGGTGATCCACTTTCCCCCTACCTCTTTATAATGGTCACTGAAGTCTTGGAGAGGTCATTCTATAAACTAGTCAATATGGGCTATATCAAAGGGGTTAAACCTACTACTACTGCTGAAACTGAGGCCATTCAGAAATTTGTTGATGATGCTTTTCTATTTGGAGAATCTTCAATTAGGGAGGCAGAAGCGTAAGATGATTCTACATAATTATGAAGAAAGTTCAGGGCAGAGAGTGAATTACCACAAGAGTAAGATCTATTTCTTTAATACTGAAGCCTCACTAAAAAAGAGGATAAGGAACATTTTGGAATGCCAATCTACTAGCCTCCTGAATACTTGTCTTAGATTACCACTTACTACTAAGGAAGTGAGTAATGATTTATGGATTATGATAGTGGAGAGAATTCAAAGGAAGCTTGTAGAGTGGAAAGGGAGGATTTAAGTAATGCTAGAAAATTACATTTTCTCTTTGTTTCTCTTCAACGTATCCCTATTTACTTCTTATCCATTTTCAAAATCAATCAAACCATGGCTGAGAAAATTGAGAGAATACAAAGGAATTTCCTTTGGTCAGGGATAGAGGAGAAAAATTAATTGAATTTAGTAAATTGGGAGGAGGTGTGCAAGCCAAACATTAGGGGGGATTGGGTGTAGGAAGGCTTCAGGACCTTAACAAAGCTCTCCTTATGAAAATTGGATGGAGACTGGCTGAAGAGAATACGGATTGGGGCAACATCATCAAAGCTAAGTATTTGTCTAATACCTCCTTTGAGTGGAATCTATTTAGTAATGACCTCCCAAGAGGTCCAAAAATATGGCAGAATGTTGTTAGGAATAGGGGTTTATTAAGAGAAGGTTTTAGGTGGATTGTGGGGAATGGTTTCAATATCAAATTTTGGGAAGACAGGTGGATGGGTGGGAAATTGTTGGTCTTCAATAAATTCAAAAGATTGATGGAATTACTTAAAGAAGATGTGGGGGGGAAGTCAAAGACTATATTGATTAGGGGAGGAGGTGGAAGAAGATTTACAAGGAAGACTACTCCCAGGAGGATATTCTTCTCATCAAGGAGCTGGAAGAGTTGATAAAGGAACAAAGACTCCCCTTACTACCTCAGGAGGACACTATGGCTTGGGACTTAACTCCAGTTGGTAACTTCACTGTCAAATCTGCATACACACTAATATTTATTAAGGACCCCTTCCCAACATTGTGGCAAAAGGTATGGATTATTGACCTTATTCCTAAAATTAATTTCTTTTGGTGGACGATTCAGCATGGTAAAATCATGACTTTGGACAACTTGAAAAGAAGGGGTTTTTATATTACAAATTGTTGTTGTCTTTGTAAAGAAAAGGAAGAAAGTATCTCCCACTTTTTCTTAGAATTCCAATATGCTTTAGGGATTTGGGCTAAGGTCTGGGAAATATTTGGCTTGGAATGGGTTATGAAAGATAATCTAGGACAATTTGTGGAGAATTGGTGCTACCCCTTTTATCACCCTAGATTAGTTTTTTTAATGGAAAATTGTTCCTCCATATGTTTGCTAGCACATATGGAAAGAAAGAATTAATAGATTATTTAGGGAGGAGAGTAAACTAGAGGAAGTGGTTTTTGGAATTATGGACAAATTATTGAAAGAAAATTTAAGAGTGGCTAAATGTAAAATGCAAAGGTAGAACCAATTAGACATGAAAGCCTAGTTGCTGAAAAATGGATTTGTCATGAGGATTTCTACCTATTTGATAACTCAAAGATGATGATGAGACAGCAAATGAGATGGAGACCCCCCACCCTAATGCAGTATAAACTGAACTTCGATTGTATTTCTAGTGGAGGATTATGAGCGGCAGGAGGTGTGCTACGGGATAGGAATGGTGATGTGTTGCTGGTATATACTAGAAAGGTGGGAATTGGAAGCAATAATTTGGCTAAGGCCATGGTGTTGTTATGGGGACTTCAGCTAGCTAGGGAAATGAAAATTAAGGAGCTAACAATTGAGGGGGACTCCAAATTAATCATTGACTTGGTTAAGGAAGTGGCTAGACCAGGTTGGAATATTCAAAATACCATTATGGATATCAAGCAAGTCTTGAATGGAATGGAAAGTGTCCACCTATAGCACATTTACAGGGAAGGCAATAAGGTGGCAAATGCGATGATAGCCATGGGGTTCAATGCAATGGCACTCACGTGTTGGAGGAATTGGGTTGATCTCAATGAAGATATTAAGTCGTTGATAATCAAGGAAAGAGGCGAGAATAGTAAATGATGTCGACTATAAATTCTAAAAGTAGGGCCAAATTTGGCAACATGGTAATTATGTTCGCTAAATTTTAAAATAGCTTTTTGGAAATAATGGAAAGACATGTCCGTATAAATGGTAATAGGAGTGATTACGAATCAAGAAAGATGTCATTTCATAATTATGGTAACCCATGGTGAGTTTTAAATTACTTCCCAATTGGAAGTACGAAAGATATCATTCATCAAGTTGTCAGAAAACGTTGGGGGGTGAAAATTATGATTTTATACATTCATGAATCCCACCATAATCTCACATGGGATTTGGGAGTGCATCAAGCATGGATCTAAAAATTATATTTTGTTGTTAAAGGGTTTAAGGCAGAGAGTAGTTGCAAAAAAATTTCAATTGAGAAAGTTCAGATGCGTATTACTAAAGAAGGGGAACTGGAAACTGGTGAAATTGAGATGGGGGGGACTTGAACAGGCTAGAACCCACAAAAATTGAGAATTTTAAAGATAGGATGGCCACCTAGTTTCTTCTGAAGGAAGGGGATTTTTTTTCCCTACATGTAGTCGATGGTAGGGTACAACGAGAACTATGCGCTCTAGTTTGTTAATGGTTAGAATGATAAAAAGGTCACCATTAATGGAATCACATTCCAAGTCACTGAGGAAGTGATTTCCATGGTGACTGGCCTCTCAATGAAGGGGAAAAAATGGAGAAAGGTAACCAAAGTCATTGATGAGGCATGTATGAATAGCTTCTTTGCGGATGGTGAGGAGTCGATTCGTTATAGAGAAGTGTTTAAAAGAGACACGATGCCTGCCCCATGGGATGATGTGTGTCTGGTCCTTATGAGTTATCTGACATTGGAGGGCAGCTTCGATGTTTTCTATTACTATCATTTCCCTTTGTTAAATCATTTTAGGAATAGGGATTTCATTTCTATCCCTTTTTACCTCCTACATTCTCTTGAGGATATGGTAGCTGATGTTAGGGAAAAAAGTACTAAAGGTTTAAATTTTACCATAATTCATCAAGGTTTAATTTTTTGCCTCTATCAGTTTCACCTTACTCTATGCCCCCCAAGGGTGATGGTGGTTGATAACTAGTGCCATCGCTAGAATTCACCCCCAGGCTCCAGTATGGGCACCAAAATCCACACCCCCCAACCCTCCCCTGGTAGGGAAATTAAGAAAAAGAAAAAACCTAATATAACAATGGAACAAAAAGGAAACAAGAAGTTAAAAATTGAAAAACTGGTTAAGGTTGATGGAGAGGATTTGTAGGAGGAGACAGGGGGTAAGGCTAGGAGGAGATCTGGTAGGCTTGCACAATCTCAGGCTAGGTGCAAATAGAAATCCATCAAAGTCCCGGTTAAGGAGGTTGAGAAAGATAGTTCAAAAAAGAATAATGAAGCGAGGGAGGAGGAAGATATTTCCAACTCCAAGAAGGAGGATGGCAAGGAAGAGGGGGAGAAAAGTTTTAACTCGAGGGACAACTCGATGGATAATGCCCAAACCCAGGTGTCTGCTAGTAATGCTGTGAATACGGAGATCACCCATGTGACTACTAGCTTCTCCCTTAAACCCATTACCTTTTGTGGAGAGAGCAGCAGAATGGACACCTCCCCCATAACTATTTCCTCCCCTGTTAAAGATAATTATAAGGTTTCCTCTAACCCAAGGGTTTTGCAAGAGGATTTCCAAGAGCAAAATGCTAAGGAGGAAGTTGTAAAGGTGGAAGCGAAGACTAAAGAAGGGACTAAGAGGCTGTAGGAATGATATACCAAATTGGAAATGAGGGTTAAAACTTTGGAGGAAGGGTTTTTTACCTTCTCCAAATTTGGCCTCAGAGTTACACATGTTGTTGCCACCACCCTCCAATTGTTGGCATAGGAAAAGGAGGACATAGGTATGGACATGGAAGATCATAAGTTGCTCTTCAAATTCCTTTTGGATGATTGGGCATAACCCCTTGGCAAACAAGGTGTTTAAGCCCTTCAACTCACCATTCAAAATTTTTAAATAAAATCCTTCATTCAAATGTCTGCAACTAGGTAACAAAGTTTATGTTTGATTCTCAACATTGTACAATTATTGGAAAGTTGATTCACAAGTTGATCTAATGGCTAAAGGTAAATTTCAAAAAAAATCCTATATTTGTTTATTTTTTGTCTTGTAATTTCAACTAGTCATAAATTTTACATCTTTTATTTATTTTAACAATTTGTTTCTAAAAATCAATCAAAAATTCTATTTTTTGATTTATTTTTCTATAAGACTTATTGGTGTTATGTTTTTTATTAACTTTCTTATACAATTCAATTTTCATTTTTCTTAAATCTATTACCAAATCTATCAATGTAAGTAGTTTTGTTGGACATTTTTTGAAGACAATTAGAATAGATCAGTTTATTTCTAACATTCTATAAGGTGAGCATCTTTTCACATGCCAATTCTTCTTATATTCAAAGAAACTCAATCTATACCCTGTTCGATAATTTCACATGCCTATTTTTCTTCAAAAGACCCTACACATCCTCTTTAAATATCAACAAAAAAACTAGAAATATATACAAAGAAATAGAAAAAATCTAGACAAAAAATAATAAGATAATTAAGCTGATGAATCAAAGTCATATCAGGAAGAACTAATAAATCAATAACTGGCAAGCTATTTTTTGTATTGTCAAATTTTTAATATTGAAGACTTTTGATGTAGAAGCATCCTGGGTTTCATTGGAATCCTACACTTTTGTTCATTCTAGCAGTCTAACCGAGTTCCAACTTGTTGATATGACATTGGTTTTGACAAATGAGTGTCCACATACTTAAGTCATTTACTTAGTTTATGTCAAACAAGTAGTACATGTTGAGCACAACATGTATATTATAGAGTATTTTGAGTCAATAGTGAGTGTCGAACCACTCATGTGCCAACCCATTCAAGTGTCGAGTAGATAGTGTATGTCGAGTGATTCAAGAGTTGAGTAAGCAGTGTAGGCTAAGAAATATAGATCTTGAGTCTCGATATGGAAATCAGTATATGCCATGCATTAGAGACTTTAGATGTCGAGTGAGATAGTTTTGATATAGTTATTTGTAAAGGAACAAACAACTATGTAAACCATTTTTGAGCTGACTAAAAATTGAATTTTGATATTTTGGAGATAAGGATGAATCTTAAGTTGGATTCCCAATGCAATTACATGCAAATAATTAGAAAAAGGGAAGGTTCAAATGGAAAAATGGATGAATCATAGCCATTGATTCATACCTGACCCTAAGTCACCAAAGTCTTCTTAAGGAGGACAAACCCTAAACTCTCTAGAGTGTGTAGAGTGTTGAAGGAGAGTATAGAGTAGTTTGCATGCATAAATAGAGCATTCATGGTGGCTAAGGAGTTATGAAGTGAGATTGCATTGCAAAATCAGTTAGAGCATAATAGAGGAAAGAGAAGAGTATACAACAAAGAGACATATGATCAAGAAGGATCAAGAATACAATAGTTTAGAGGTGATCTTTCATCAAGCAACCATGTGCTAATTGCAAGATTATTGATGAATCATTCTAGTAGGTGAATCAGTCAAATCTCTTAACAGA
Organism: Cupressus sempervirens; assembly: GCA_028749045.1. Lineage (NCBI taxonomy): Eukaryota > Viridiplantae > Streptophyta > Pinopsida > Cupressales > Cupressaceae > Cupressus > Cupressus sempervirens. The sequence continues at coordinate 759,393,881 of CM053789.1, read as the reverse complement.
GTAGTTCTAACAGGCTATATTGAAATCCCTTAATAGGATGCTTACATAATTGTGAGTTGAAGTCCTTTAGCAAGGCACACTTCTAACAGGGTGTTGAAATCCTTTAGCAGGGTGAGACATAATAGTCTTTGTAAGCTTTTAATAGGGTAGACCTTCCACAGAGTAGATCATGTCTCATGATCAAAACATTGTAACCTTCATTGGATACACTTTATTACTATAGTAGTGAAGATTTGTGGGTGTTATCCCCACCCCAATTTTACCTTCTCACTTGGAGGGTTTTTGGGTAATCATATCTAGTGTCATATGTGTGTGAATATTTACTTGATTACATTTTTTAGATGTACATGATCTATATTGATTAGGGGAGGAGGTGGAAGAAGCTTTACAAGAAAGACTACTCCCAGGAGGATATTCTTCTCATCAAGGAGTGGAAGAGTTGATACAGGAACAAAGACTCCCCTTACTACCTCAGGAGGACACTATGGCTTGGGACTTAACTCCAGCTGGTAACTTCACGGTCAAATATACATACACACTCATGTTTATTAAGGACCCCTGCCCAACATTATGGAAAAAGGTATGGATTACTAACTTTATTCCTAAAATTAATTTCTTTTGGTGGACGGTTTAGTATGGTAAAATCTTGACTTTGGACAACTTGAAAAGAAGGGGTTTTTATATTACAAATCAATGTTGTCTTTGTAAAGAAAAGGAAGAAAGTATCTCCCACCTTTTCTTAGAATGCCAATATGCTTTAGGGATTTGGGCTAAGGTTTAGGAAAGATTTGGCTTGGAATGGGTTATGAAAGATAATCTAGGACAGTTGATGGAGAATTGGTGCTGTCCCTTTTATCACCCTAGATTAGTTTTTCTATGGAAAATTGTTCCTCTGTATGTTTGTTGGTACATATGGAAAGAAAGAAATAATAGATTTTTTAGGGAGGAGAGTAAACCAGAGGAAGTGGTTTTTGGAATTATGGACAAATTGTTGAAGGAAAATTTAAGATTGGCTAAATGTAAAATACAAAGGTAGAACCAGTTAGACATGAAGGCCTAGTTGCTAAAAAATGGGGTTGTCATGAGGATTTCTGCATATTTGATAACTCAAAGATGATGATGAGACAGTAGACAAGATGGAGAGCCCCCACTCTAATTTAGTATAAATTGAACTTCGATGGTGTTTCTAGTGGAGGATTAGGAGTGGTAGGAGGTCTGCTACGGGACAGGAATGGTGATGTGCTGTTGGTATATACTGGAAAGGTGGGAATTGGAAGCAATAACTTGACTAAGGCCATGACATTGTTATGGGGACTTCAGCTAGCTAGGGAAATGTAAATTAAGGAGCTAACAATTGATGGGGACTCCAAATTAATCATTGACTTGGTTAAGGGATTGGCTAGACTAGGTTGGAATATTCAAAATACCATTATGGATATCAAGTCTTGAATGGAATGGAAAGTGTCCACCTGCAGCACAATTATAGGGAAGGCAATAAGGTGGTAGATGTGGTAGTAGCCATGGGGTTCAATGCAATGGCACTCACGTGCTGGAGGAATTGGGTTGATCTCAACAAAGATATTAAGTCGTTGATAATCAAGGAAAGAGGCGGGAATAGTAAATGATGTCGACTATAAATTCTAAAAGTAGGACCAAATTTGGCAACATGGTAATTATGTTCGCTAAATTTTAAAATGACTTTTTGGGAATAATGGAAAGATGTGGCCGTATAAATGATAATAGGAGTGATTACGAATCAAGAAAGATGTCATTTCATAATTATGGTAACCCATGGCAAGTTTTAAATTACTTCCCAATTGGAAGTACAAAAGATATCATTAATCAAGTTGTCAGAAAACATCGGGGGGTGAAAATTATGATTTTATACTTTCATGAATCCCATCATAATCTTGCATGGGATTTGGGAGCACATGAAGCACTGGTCTGCAAATTATAGTTTGTTGTTAAAGGGTTTAAGGCCGAGAGTAGTTGCAGAAAAATTACAATTGAGAAAGTTCAGATGCGTACTACTAAAGAAGGGAAACTGGAAACTAGTGAAATTGAGATGGGGGGGACTTGAATAGGCTAGAACCCAAAAAATTTGAGAATTTTAAAGATAGGATGGCCATCTAGTTTCTTTTGAAGGAAGGGGGCTTTTTTCCCTACATGTAGTCGATGATAGGGTATGATGAGAACTATGCGCTCTAGTTTGTTAATGGTTGGAATGATAAAAAGGTCACCATTAATGGAATCACATTCCAAGTCACTGAGGAAGTGATTTCCATGGTGACTGGCCTCTCAATGAAGGGGAAAAAATGGAGAAAGGTAACCAAAGTCACTGATGAGGCCAGTATGAATAGCTTCTTTGCGGATGGTGAGGAACCAATTTGTTATAAAGGAGGGTTTAAAAGAGACAAGTTGCCCACCCCATGGGATGATGTGTGTCTGGTCCTTATGAGGTATCTGACGCTGGAGGGCAGGTTTGGTGTTTGCTATTACTATCATTTCCCTTTGTTAAATCATTTTAGGAATAGGTATTTCATTTCTATCCCTTTTTACCCCTTGCATTCTCTTGAGGATATGGTAGCTGATGTTAGGGAAAAAAGTAGTAAAGGTTTAAATTTTACCATAATTCATCAAGGTTTAATTTTTTGCCTCTATTAGTTTCACCTTACCCAGTGCCCCCCAAGGGTGATGGTGGTTGATAACTAGTGCTATCGCTAGAATTCACCCCCAAGCTCCAATACGGGCACCAAAATCCACACCCCCCAACCCTCCCTTGGTAGGGAAATCAAGAAAAAGAAAAAAAAACTTGATATAACAGTGGAACAAAAAGGAAACAAGAAGTTAAAAATTGAAAAACTGGTTAAGGTTGATGGAGAGGATTTGGAGGAGGAGACAGGGGGTAAGGCTAGGAGGAGATCTGGTAGGCTTGCACAATCTCAGGCTAGGTGCAAACAGAAATCCATCAGAGTCCCAACTCAGGAGGTTGAGGAAGATAGTTCAAAAAATAATAATGAAGGGAGGGAGGAGGAAGATATTTCCAACTCCAAGAAGGAGGATGGCAAGGAAGAGGGGGAGAAAAGTTTTAACTTGGGGGATAACTCGATGGATAATGCCCAGACCCAAGCATCTGTTGGTAATGTTGTGAATACGAAGATCACCCATGTGACTGCTAGCTTCTCCCTTAAACCCATTACCTTTTGTGGAGAGAGAAGCATAATGGACACCTCCCCCATAACTATTTCCTCCCCCGTTAAAGATAATTATAAGGTTTCCTCTAACCCAAGGGTTTTGTAGGAGGATTTCCAGGAGCAGAATGCTAAGGAGGAAGCTGTAAAGGTGGAAGCAAAGACTAAAGAAGGGACTAAGAGGCTGCAGGAATGATATACCAAACTGGAAAGGAGGGTTAAAACTTTGGAGGAAGGGTTTTTTACCTTCTCCAAATTCAGCCTCAAAGTTACACATGTTGCTGCCACCACCCTCCAGTTGTTGGCATAGGAAAAGGAGGACACAAGTATGGACATGGAAGATCACAAGTTGCTCTTCAAGTTCCTTGTGAATGAATGGGCACGGATCTTGCTGGATGCGAAGGGGAAGGGGAAAAAAGAAAATTAAGTTGTTTAAGTTTATTGGGATCCTTGGATCCAAGACTTTTTATGTTTTACTATTGGCTAAGGTTTTGTTGGTTTACAACTATTATTAGGACTCGAGTTGGCCAATGTTGCCAATTTTGGTTATGATAAACTCTCGTAGTTTTCTAGTTTTCTCTAGTTGGTGTTAGCTTAGTTGTTCTATTTCTCTATTGGTTCTTGTAGACTATTAGTTCTTGATGTTTAGTTAGTCTTTTGTCTACTGGTGGTTCTGTTGGTAATGCGCTGGTTACCAACTTTTTGCTTGTATGGACCAACCCCCTTGTTTTGGTCACTTTTAATTTCAAAAACAAAAATAAACAACCAAATAAACTACTATTTAACAACAATAAATGACCAAATCAACAACTAAATCAATAATTGAAATTGTTAGTCATAAATTTGGTTGAGAGATAAATGTTTGGCAATAAAATACCATTGGTCACGTAATCAAAATTAGTCATATATCCACAATAATTAGTAGTTTATTTCACTAGTACATTTGAGGTCATTTTTCGACCAAAATTTTTGACCATTTATTAAATTGGTCGGTATGGAAAGGGAAAATATGGCTTTTTTTAAATCTATGCCTGTGTTGGTTGAAATTTTGACCAACATGAGCTTAATATGTAAAAAGGGAAAATGTCGCCCATTTCATTGATTCTATTCAGCTTCAACACGCGTGGGAGTTGAGGAACTAGAGCTATTTGACCAGAGATCTGCTCTGATGGGTGCATTGATCTTGAATTTATTTCACTTTTTTCTGTTATCATTCAGTTCTAGAGAAAATAGCATCAGGGTAGGGTTTACATTTGTTGGGAAAGAGCTACATTGCACACGGCTAGTGGTAGCATTCAAAGTTGGCCCCATAGGGCAACGCGTTCTGCACTGCGCATGATCGTATCTTTGATGGCTAGAAGTTCTTCAAAAGTATGAAAAATTGGAGGGCTTTGTAGCAGCCATTCCAGTGTGCATAGCTGGATCTCGATCGCCCAAGGGCTTGGAGCACTCGTGTTCTTTTCACCGCTCAAAGCTATTGTTACGACCACAAAGAACCAACGAATCCCAACTACGGATACATGAGAGCCGAAGCTTCTAAAGGCATTCCATTCGACTAAGCATCTGGATAATCTAGAATGCGATGTGGCATATGTGAGCTATGGGCTAACTGGGGCTCGATTTGTTAAAATAGTATTGATATTTATTTTTTGGCAGTCGATGCATTTTATACAGAGTTAAATTCATTATGATGTAATAATTTAGAATTCCTAAATCATTGGATATCATAGGTAGATTGGGGTTTCATCCAAAAAATTAAAATTTAGTATTATGCTATAAGAACCTCATGTGTTGGTACCTGATGTTGAGACTTACATGTAGGCAAGTGTCTCACAGAAGAGTTATCACATTCATATGACAAAACAATGAACCATACTGCAGCTCTTACATCTACCAGATATGGTGTTAGTAGAATGAACATGCTCAAAGCTTGCTTCTCTCGAGAAGTACTACTTATGAAGAGAAACTCTTTTGTCTACATAGTTAAAGCAGGACAGGTGAGTCACTTGGATCCCAAATTTGGGGAGCTCAAGCATTCCTTTTATTTATCTTATCAGAGAAAGAAGAATGAATCCTAACAAATATATAATGTAGATTGCAGTTATTGGGGCAATCACAATGACGCTATTTTTGTGCACAAAAATGCACCAGTAGAACATTACAGATGGAATCTATATATGGGAGCTATGTTCTTCAGTCTAGTCCATATGATGTTTAATGGATTTCCAGAAATGTCAATGACAGTTGGTCGCCTTCCAATTTTCTACAAGCAAAGAGACCTCCTATTCTATCCAACTTGGGCTTATGCATTACCAGCATGGATAGTGAAGATCCCACTATCTTTTCTAGAAGCATTGATTTGGGTTTCAGTTACATACTATGTTATTGGCTTTGCACCAGAAGCTGAGAGGTAACTCTAAAACTCTGTATCTTTTCTCATATGAAATCTTGGATGCATAAAAGTCATTCTGATCCACTCACAAGAGGTTTAATAGTTCTTTTTGAATAATATTGTTTCATAGATGTGAGAGAAATAATAACAAATATAATGATTTTAATCTTAACTATTATACATCAGTTGCTGTATTTATAATACTGTATTGAAGTGATTCTTTTCAACACCAACATTCCATCTATGGTCAAGAGATGGACAGAATAATTAGTTCTTCAAATTACTTTACCTAAACAATACTAATCTTGGGCCTCCGTAATTTAAACAAAGCACTTAGTAATGATCTTCATGATAATTTCAAGAACACAAAAATTGGTCTACTGTTGTAGCAGATAATTTGGAAGCTCGCAATGTATTATTTGTAGCTCCATTCTACCTCTTATTTACCAAGTTCAATGATCCTTACTTATTTGTTAGAAGTTGAGTTTAGAAAATGTTACACATTGAAAAAAATAGATTCATGCTGTGTAGCTCATGCTTATGATGCTCTGTACTCTGCTAGCTAGTCAAATTTGTATCCCCCACAACAGCCGGTTTTGGATTTTGTAAATATTTTATTTTAATTTCCTTTTAGTTATGCAATTAGAAACATGTCAGATGAGCAAAGAGATTTTTTTTTTAACTTTGAATTCTATATAGAAGTGCGCACAAACATGGCTCGGTTTGTTAGGTAGAGGTGAAATCAATCTTGACACTTAATAGTTTCTTCCTACAAATCACCATCTGCTAAATCTTATCAATACATATTTGGGCCTTGAACTCTGAAGTGTCCTAGTTTTTCTCATTCCAATGTTTCTTCCATGCAGACGACAACCAGCATTTCAATGCAAGCTCGTTTTATTCAGTTGTCTGCGATCATTTTGATGTTATTTGAGAAAACAATTTTACTTTTTCCCCCAAAAATTAACGTGTTGAAACCCGTCAGCTAAAAGATCTTTGTTCCACAAACTGGGAAGGTAGATAAGTGTTGATTTCTATTAATTACAAAACCCTCAACAAACCACTACAAGAACTATTCACTCCATCGAATTGATTGTCTCCTTGAACAACAATAGACAAAAGACTCCACAAAGATTGTTTGTGTTGTTATGTCGTCGAATTCGTGCACAGCATGCCGATGTATGATAAAAATCTTACAAAGCTAACCATGTTGATGATATTTCAATTATAGTGCTAGCTCAAAAGATCATATTACATGTTCAAGAAGCCATCCTTAAATTTATTTACGACATAAAAATGGGTGTGGGGAGTATTGAGTGGGTATTGGAAGGGAGTGACAAAACAAGAGTTTGGGACAATATTTTTTGAAACTAGGAGGATTTTTTAGTATGTCATGAATGCATGTGTTGTGATTCAGTTTCTCTAAGTGAAGCCCACATTCAAGAAGCCAGCCACCAAAGGTAGAAGACCTCTACGATCACTACTCAACATCTTTACTTACTAAGATATTATATGATAGAAGAATTAGTCATGTTGTTTGTATACAAATAAACCAGTGGTCATCAACCTATTAACCTTCTTGGACTATGCCCTTTAAGATGAGATGTTGTTAAATCTTCACTAATTTTGTCCATGAATTGATACTACTTAAATAGGCATATTCCTTTGTCTATGGGGAACATTTAAAGCAGACAACCTTTAAAAATCATTAGTCCCACATATTTTGGCTAATTAGGAATATAAGCACCTTCAATCATGTAAGGGAATGGACTCACATCATGTAAGTCTCAACATCATGTATATCCCGATTCTCATAACCCTGCTCCACAAGAAAATCCCCCCAGCACTACTTTAATCAAATGCATTAGGTGCGCACAATCGAGACAAAAGAAGAAAGGAGATTCTCATTTGGTTGTAGATCATCTTATTCTAGGATTATTGGAGGATTCACAGATTGTGGACAACTTTGAAGAAGCAGGCATGAGTGCTTTGGGTGTTAAATCTGAAATTGAGAAGCTGAGGGTAGAAGGAAAGAAGTCAAAGACTACCTTTGGTCATACAAACTTCCAGGCTCTGAAGATCTATGGGCGCGACCTGGTGGAACTAGCTGGGAAGCTTGACCCAATTATTGGCAGAGATGAAGAGACCAAGAGAATCATCAAAATTTTGTGTCGAAGGATGAAGAACAATCCAGTGCTAATTGGAGAGGCTAGTGTTGGAAAGACTGTTGTGGTGGAGGGACTGGCTCAAAGGATTGTTAGAGGAGATGTGCCAAGGCAAGTTGTTTTCTGCTAAACAAGTTCTTATTTTTAGCAATTCTGAAGTAAAGAAAAAGCTTAATAAGAGAGGAACATTTAACGTTTATGTCGGTCTTTTTATTTTTATTTTATATACCCTAGGGCTTCCTGTAGGATAGATAGTAGTAAGCATACATTAGTACTTGCAGAAGGATTTCATAATCTGTTTTATGTCAGTTATATTATTGTTCAAACTTTACATTCAAATTTTCCTTTGGTGGCAATATATACGTTACACTATTCTACATGGCACACCTCTTTCCAAATTAGCAATTGACAGTTCAAATGATGCAACACTATGCCCCCTTATATATTACTACAAGCTGAAATTAATAAGACTGAAGCAACTTGCACAAGCTATTCTAAGCTCTAGATATCTGGTCAGCATGATTCCTTGTGCATTCTGGTTAAAGATTGGCACGTGTCCTTGTAAACTAGTTTTGCCTTTGTAAGCTAACATATAATAAAATTTTGATGCTTGGGAATATTTAAGTAGTATTAGGATAGGGACTAGCATTAAATTTCAGTTTTTGCAGTTGGTTTGGGACTTCATGAATTTGCACTTTGACATTCATAAAATTTCTTTGGAATGTTGCAGTAATTTGCTGGAATTTAGATTGATAGAATTGGATATGGGAGCCCTAGTTGCTAGAACAACGTATAGGGGTGACTTTGAAGAAAGACTAAAATTTGTTTTGAAGGAGGTGGATGAATCCCAAGGAAGAGTCATTCTTTTTATTAATGAAATACATTTGGTTCTCGGTGCTGGTGAGTGTTTTTTTTTTATTGTTTTCTTTCTCCATTTGATTAAATCTAAATATGTATCATTATAATTAGTTGTCTTCAATTTTACAAAGGGGGTTTGTCCCAGGACGTGCTGAGGGTTCAATGGATGCTGCTAATTTATTGAAACCAATGCTTGCCCGCGGCCATCTGAGGTGTGTGGGAGCATCTACACTGGACGAGTATCGAAAATACATAGAGAAAGATGTTGCATTCGAGCGTCGATTTCAGAAAGTTGGCCCTTGATTAATTTTATTGGTGCATTTTATTTTCAGGTCATTATCACTATAAGATCACAGATCACCTTGTGAGTAGATTATCTCAACAAGTGTCTTTGGCAGGTGTACGTGGCTGAACCAAGTGTGGCCGACACAATCAGCATTTTGCATTGTCTAAAAGAAAAATACGAGGGTCACCATGGTGTGAGGGTCATGGACAGAGCGTTAGTGGTTGCTGCCCAGTTATCGATTCATTATATAACTGGTAAGTTCTTCAAATAGATATTCATATGATTTAAGTGGTGATAGAAAAAGATGACATTGTGTGGCAGCTCTTTAGATATGAGATTTTATCATAAATGGACAGAATTTTGATTTTAATCGAGTGATTGTGTATAATTAATTACTTGATTTTAAAGTATAAGAAGTTTGTTGAAGCTTAAGACACTCATTTTCATTGAGTAGAATGTAGATATTTTGTGGGCTTTGTGAAATTGATTAATTATTGTTTTCTTGTTTGGACTATGAACAGACCAAAATCTTCCTGACAAAGCAATTGATCTGATTGATGAGGCATGTGCAAATGTGAGAGTGAAATTAGATAGTCAACCTGAAGAAATTGATGCACTTGAAAGGAAACAAATTCAATTAGAAATTGAGCTCCACACTCTTGAAAAGGAGAAAGACAGAGCAAGCAAGGCTTGGCTTGTGGAGGTTAGTATGGAGATCTACCTTTCTTTTAAAAAGATTGTTTTGCTATATTGCATGAGCATTGTATACACACATAGAAAGAGAAGATTACTATGGTATGCAAGGGATTTCTGTAGGATAACGTACTATTCTTATTTTTCAAATTCCATAGGTTCAAAATGAACTTAATGAGGTTAGAATGTTGGGATTTAATAAATGGTTATAAGAACTTATTAATGGCCATGGATGAACCACCCACCAAATAGCATTGTCATTGTCATATTGTGGTGAGCATTCATATCTATAAACAAATTGGGCACCAACATTAGTAGGAATGATCATGAGGGAGTTCCATTGTTTAACATTCAACCTCACAAAAGATGGTCTCTTGTGAATCATTCCGTGTGAAAAGATGCATCATATAGATTGATTTCATTCAATAAATGTGCAATTGATTCCCAAAAAAGTGACATCTATATCTTTCAAAAGTTATGCTACTAAATGTTGGGCTCGATCTGGCATAATGAGCTACTTTACATTCCTCCTATGACCTTATTCTAAATCTCTCTAGGATAGATGTTTATTATTAAATCCATTCTCTACTTTGCATGTTATATAGCAGCTTGAGGTGTGCCTTATTGCTTGCATTGTGGTAATAGCCAGTGTTTGTTTGTAGAAAAAGGGTGAAGTTGAATTCCTTTTTCTAAAGAGATGAGCTACTTACTACAAACTCTCACGAGGAAACAAGAAGTTGACAAGAACATTAAGGATACATTGGACAAAGTTTTGGTTCTTCATTTTGGAAGGGCCACAAATATTGTCTGCATGTAGCTTGATGAAATTGTAATGTTTCCTCTCTAATGCCACCAACTACAATCAGGCCATCAACCCCTGCCCACTACTCAAAGAAGAATGACTAAAACATAGTGGAACTATGCTTCTGGCTCCACAATCACCGTGAAAGATCTGTAACTTTCATAATAGTTCTCTAATCTCCAAGATACATTTGTAACCACCACCTGCTGCAATTAGCAATTTGGAAATCCCTATGATGCTATAACTGTCTGTTTTTCCATTTTCAAAATTGAATTCTATTTTCTATTTTTGGGATAAGGAGCTTATTTTAGTCACATATGATCTCAAGGGGCATTAACCATCATATAGGTTAACCATTTGCAAATTTTATAGACTCCTGTTCAACTACTACACTTTATTAACAAGAACAGATTTCCACAATCAGTCATAGTAGAGAGATGCATATTCTGGATTCAAATTTGTTTTATCTCCTATAGCTCTTCTCATCCTGATGATGGATCACTGAGTGTGATTCAAAATGTTGATGCAAAAATGTGGCACACAATCGAATCCAGAATATGCATCTCTCTAGTACACTTTACTTTTAGTTTTTTTTTATTTTTAAGAGTGCTTACAAGTTCCATCGTTGCCTTATTCTTTATTTATGAATTATGTTTTTCATCATCAAATGTTTTGGTGTCTTGAAATTCATGTTCTATGTCATTAGCTCGTGTGAAATGACTAATAAGATTGCTCATTTCAATTTCCAATACTGAAGGTTCTTACTCTTCTGAGTTACTAGAGTTGAAGAATAAGTAATCTTTTTTTCATCAGGGTGAATTTCGCTTGTTCGCTCTTGTTATGAGAAGCATCTTTTGACTGTTTTATGCCCCATACCTCCCATTTCATGTCTGTCTGTTTCTTTTATTAGAAAATATCTAGAATCATAGAATGACTTGTCTGTCTTGGGTTTAACTGTAGCACTAATTATATTTTTATTTAAAAAGTAATTTTTTCTTTCAAATGATTTCATCCCTTTGACTTGAAGAAAATAACAGCCTAGTTCCAAACACTACATAGTTTTCTTAGCCTTTGATGAGTAGTTGCTAATGCACAATGAATTATGGAAAACAGATGTCTGACACCAACTACAATGTCATTCTGAAAAGTGAAAATTATTAGTTGGGCCTGTATAATAAAGTTTGTTGTCTGTTCATTTACTCTTTTATTTTTTATTAATAACTTACTCATTAAAAATTATGTAGATCTTTCACCTCCACATTTTAGCCCTCTTGTGATCTGTGTCTTGCAAAAGTGCCTTCGAGTTGTCAAGTCAAGTTCCAAAAGTCAGAAGCTTGCCCACCGGACAATGATTTCATTCTATGTGGCCAGTGTGATGAACTTTCTTTTGTAGGCTCAGGTGTGTATCTATTCTTCCTCATATAGTTCATTCTGAGTTTGAATTCAGATCCTTATGTTGACAAGTGGATATTTCCTCTCACATGCTAATTCAAGGTCATTATCTTTCACAATTGTGACTAATTTGCTTCCAAAAATCAATCAAGTATATCAATCTGATCATGGTTTAGAAGATTTTCTTTGTAAATGGAGTCCATTGAGAAGTTTGCTTCATTTTCCCAAGGCATATTATCCAAAGAGCAAGTGAGATCCAGTTTGGAATCAATAGATACTCACTTTTTGGGAAAAGGCAATCCTATTGTTCAATGATCTCTTTCCCAAGTGCTGTCACTTGTAAAGAATACAGATTGTGAGAGGAAATCTGGTGCAGCAACTGCATTTGCATCCTCCATAGTATCTGCAATGACAGAGGAAATAGTGGAAAACTTTCCTTCCCTTGTTACATTATGCCATAAAGTGTTTGGAAAGAACTTTTCTATCTTGTTGGCTTTGTTGTGTGCGCACAGAGATCTTTTTGGTAGAATTGCTGAGGCTTGGGATGATTATTTCTTATTGGGTCTGAAACTTGCCAGATATTTTTATCAGACAAGTAGAGATAATGGTAATCTCCAAGTACATCATGTTGATAATCAAGACTCTTCTTTGGATGATCGGTTCAAATTTTATCAAATGAGACATAAAAGTACAGAGAAGTAGTCACTGTCTGTTTCTATGGGTGGCGGATGTTCTAATGATTTGGCTACTATAGCTTTTGTTTCTTTTATCCAATCCATACCATTCTCTGTTTTGTTTATGTTAAGTGCAAATTGTTATCAATCAAAGCTTTTGAGCTGCGTGTACATGAAAGCCATTCTGGAGGCAAAATTATGTCAAGTTTCTTTTGATTACATTAACATGCTACAGTTGATTTTGCATTGGATTTTACAAATAGAATCATCATCGAGCAAAGAGGCAGACTCAAAAGAGCAACTAGAAACTTGCTTTTCTCTCTTAAGGCATCTTCTGATTCATGCTATAGAGGGATTCTGGAGTGATTATTGTACGGATAGACTTGATGCTAGTTTGGATATGATGTCTATTGAAGAAATCATTCACACAGTTCTAGGTCATCCTGTAATAAACTTGTTTATGCATAAACGGATGTGATGTTCAGTTTCAAAGAATACCAAAGGCTTAGAGAATTGTGATACAGAGCATGAGGACTTGCATTGTGATCAATGGCAGACAAAAATTGATTAGCCAAATTGGAAGATATTTCTGGGTCTATACAAGGATAAGCTTCATGTATTTGATAATGGCATACTCAATTTATTGATGACCCTAATGGAGTTTGTGTCTTCCCAGTGTAAAATCAATCAAGGTCACACCTTAAATCAGTGGGAGTCATATTGCAAAGCCATTATAGCATCTTCCAAACCTCTCATTATGCAGTCATTTGCAGTATTTAAAATTGAAATTTCCAAAAGAATGAAAGGAAATTCTTATGAAATATATCCTTTACCTTCATTTTATGTGCTTTCTGTGTTAAGTCCATTTTGTATCCCCTTTCAGTTTACTTGAATTAGTGCATTGGTTATTTTTCAATGACATCTATGAGCATAAGGAAAATGCAACCTCTGTTCCACACCCAATTATCTCTTATTTGGATATTGGACTATATTTTGGGACTATAGCTTTTGATATGTTCCATGCTTATTTGAATCAGGCTAATGGAGATGCTTGCATTCAGAAGTTCTTTTGGGATTTGGAAGGTCAAAATATTGATCAAAATTTAGTTTCATTCATGATGCTGTGAATTTAATATCTTATTGGGACTGACCAAATGAAGATAAGTTACAAAAAAGATTTTTTTTAAAAGTTTGCAACACTACTTTCATTGCTGGGTCATTGGGGATGGGATTCTAGATAACCAGGTCATCCTAGTAAAGTTTTCTGCACAATAGCCCCCTAACAAATTTGCTAGCCATTTCAGGTACCATAATCTTCTGTAGATTTCCCATTTTTGTTTTGATTTAGTTTGGTGATATTAAGGAAGCACTGCCTTATAGTTATTGATTTCTCATATTCTAAGCTTGGCTTTGGTAGAATTGTGCTTCATTGACTAGATAGTTCAGATCTCTGTTGAACAACTCACCAATTTTTCTTGACTTGGGAGTACTCCCGAATCAAAATGAGAGTCTAATTACTCTTGCAAAAACTTTCCAAGAAGTTGTTGAAAAACATGTGACAATTTTTTTACTACAAAACTCCCGAGTAAATGCAAAAATTCAGGAGTTTTTCTTGCAATGAAAAAAAACAAGATTTTTATTGGTGGTATAGGTTTCTGAGACCTTCATTTGGGCTTGGCTGCCCTTTGTAATGTCCCTGATATGGAGCCAAGGAATTATAGGACTATAAAATGAACAATTAAGTACAAGGGAAAGAGCTTAAATTACAAATTTGGACTCTTAATTCCCCAAGGTTAGAAAATTAATTGAATAGTAAGGGAATGAATGAATATTCAAATAATAGCCTGAAAAGCTTAAGTCCCAGCAATTATTATTTTAATTGCTCATTATGTCGATTGGTGGGACCATGCCTTTCATTACAATGTTATGGCAACTAGGAAGTGTTGTTTTGATAATTAAAATCTTTGAATAAAACTTTGGGAATTATCTTAGTTGCCAATAGAAATCACATCTTCTTGTCATCCAAGATGGAAACCACAGCTTTTTGCCTCAAATGTTTTTTTTTTCCTTTTAAGTTAGCAATTGGAGTTGGAAAAATCATCTATCTATCTATAAATTTTGCTTTGCAAGTTTAGATACTGCTTTTCTAGGACGAAACCCTTGGAAAACTAAGGATTGACGCAAACCCAAGTTGATAATTAAAATCTATGAATAAAACATTGGGAATTATCTTAGTTGCCAATAGAAATCACTTCTTTTTGGCATTTTGCCTTTAATGTTTTTCTTTTCTTTAATTTAGCAATTGGAGTTGGGAAAATCATCTATCTATCTATGAATATTTGGGAAAGGATTGCAATAACAATTTCCAAACAGAATAGGTCAAACAATTCCCAATTTTCAAGGTGCTATTCAAGAATCAATTTGAAAAGAAATTGCTGCATGTTTGACCTATTCCTACTACAGGTAAACCCACTATTTTTACAGCCAGCTAGGCATTGTCAGTGGATTCTTGGAGTTCACTGAATGATAAATAAGTAGGTGCAGGTTGGTATGTTGCAGTTTTCGCATCTTATATCTCTATGTTTACCCCTTGTATTAGTCACTTAAAAAATTCAGTAATTCTGCCAGAATATTTCCAGCTAGTAGAAGTAATTGACTATTTTGCCAACAAGGGTATTATCATTAAGAAATGTCTGCATGATGCATAAATCCTTCATGACTATGAAAAATGGGTTTTTTTTGAGATAGTTTTATGAATTTTTAATATTCCAAGTAAGAACTATTAGAAGGAATATTTCACCCATTGCCCTCAGACCCCTACAAGGTGCACTATTCCTTGATCCCATATCGGGGTCCCCACTCCCAAATCCAAATAAATTTTTTGATTACAAGGGCACAACAGGGAATATGGATAGAACTCTTGAGCGTGCCTGCTAAGATGTTATTATTGCACAACTTGCTAATAATCTCTTTAGATGAGACAACTTCTACATTTGATATTGCTAATGAAAGTGGCCTTATAATTCTTAACTCATTTATAGCTATTTTTTGGTCAATGATATATATTAAATTCTATTTCTGCTTTATATATGATGAAAATTTGTAGTACGCAAAAAGAATTTAGTAATGTGTGTTTTTGAGGAATAACATTTCTATATATGAAAATTTTTAGGAAAATTGCTGAGTTTTTTGCAGAGTCCTATGTTTTTAAATATTTGACCTACCAAGTTATTCTCAAGTCCAAGTTTTTCAAGTTTCAACTATGTTAGTGAAATAGGATTGATTAAGCTATCTGAAAATGTCTTCTTAGATTGTTTGAGAGACGTTTCCTCTTTTGAATCAGCTCCTCACTAAGGATGATTCAAGTGGGAATGAAATATTTTTTATTATTTCTCCCCCACAAAGTAAAATTCACACTTTTATTTCATCAAACAATTTTGTATCGCATTAAATATTCTTGTTATTTTTTAATCATTTCTTTTAAACATTTTTGTGTTGTCATTATCTATGTTAGTGAGATTAGCTAGGTGAAAGTCGTCTATAGCTTGATGGGTAAAGACCTTTTTTCTTGCAATCGTTTTAATGAAACTCAAGATGGAAAATACATGTAATATGTTATTCTGAAATGTCCTATTGATTTTTATAATAATTTGGCAGTGGACAATGTGCATTTGAAATAGAAAATCAGGTTGCACATGTGAACTGCGGAAATTGTTGCACAACACTTATGTATCCATTTGGAGCACCTTCTGTAAAATGTGCACTCTGTCATTTTGTGACAACAGTTGGAGTAAGTTAATTTTTAATTTTTAATTATGTAATTTGTATTTGAGCAATTTTTTCACTTTGAAACAAGTTTCGTTGCGATGCTGGGTGTTTTGTTGTAGCAATCACATTTCTCAAGACCTTGTTATGTTTGAGACTCATTGATTATTGCATGTCGATCTATTGTTTTTGCTGGTTGTGCATGTTTGTTATCCATGTGACTATTTTTCCTATTTCATTCCTCACTACTAGGTCATTTTCTTATAATAGATGAACAATATGAGGATGCCTCTTCTTGCACAAAGGCCTCCTACAACATCTATGACACCCCCATCTTCTAGCTCACTAGTGAGTTTTACTTAGGATTATGTTTAGTATCTGTTCAGTGATGAGTTGTGAACTGTGTTGTTGGACACTCATGCATTATGATATCCACTGGCTTCAGGTCCTGGATTTGGTTAAATATGAGCATTGCAGTTGACAATTTCTGAATTCTATCGATTTTGGACATATCATTTTTTATTGCTTTGGAGGCATTTGCCAGCTTTCTCATTTTTAATTATGTTCAGTTTGCCATGTTTTAAAAGTTTGTTCAGTACATGCATCTACGACTATACCAAATTTTCATATATATATATATATATATATATATATATATATATATATATATATATATATATATATATATATATATATATATATATATATATATATATATATATATATATATATATATATATATATATATATATATATATATATATATATATATATATATATATATATATATATATATATATATATATATATATATATATATATATATAGCTTTGCAAACTATGATTTAGTTGACAAGAGCATAGGTCTAGAATTGTTGTATTCACTTTTTTAAGTTGCTAAAGGTATGAATATTTCCATTGTGATTTGAATGCTGATTTATCTTCTCTGCAACAAGAATGGTGTAATTTAGTCCTATGGAGTTGCTAATGTTGGCAGTGCATTGTACACTACTAAAACTATGTACGTGCACCGGGGCAGGGGGGTTTTAGGGCGGGTGCGTGCACCCAGGTTACACTGAAAAGTTTAAGTTAAACAACAACAATTCAGAAAATGAAACATCAAGGATTTAGAAAATGAAACAAGAAGAATTTTAGAAATGAAATAACTATAGGAAAATGAAACAACAAAAAATGGAAAACTAAGAACTTCAAAACACTGGACATTCATTTGAAAATTAGGAAAAACAATAAAATCATTTATAAACCCTACCGTTTGCTTAAAAAATCTTTTCAACAAGGTGACAAATCTTCCTCCTCTTCTGCTTGCTCCTTGTCACTCCTCTTTGACATGCAATTACTTTTTGATCTGGCAAATATGAAAAGAACCATAAAATTGTTTTTTTTGCAGATTTGTGGTGCTATTTACCATGAGATAAGTTGGCAAATTTTTTTGATTCCCACTGAGAAGACTGTGAATTTCTTCCACTGATTTGATCCATGAGTCTCTGGCAGGAAAAATCACACCTCCAGCAAGAACTTTATGTGTTTGTAAACTATGGACCTAAATTGATATAGCTCTATCCAAACAATCTTAGCTTCTAATCTAAACTTTTGTTCTATACTCAATAAACTGGTTGTGTGGTAGCACATTTTCTGATTAGCACTCATAGCTTTTACCAGCAGATCATTAGATGTGTTGATAATTTATTTTGAGTATTTCATTAAATTTTATATCAGTTTTCTGCTAGTGTCTTGTTGAAGAATATGGCTTATCCTATTTTGTCAGAGATAATTACAAGAAAGGACTGATTAAGAAATAATTGTGTACAATATATTGAATTACCATTTTGGTCTTTGATTGTGCTATGATTCCAATCATTGATCAAGAATATTTCTTACATTCATGCTAGTGATTAAGATTTTTCTGTCATATATTTGGAACCTAAATGGTAATAGTAATAAATGAATGTTTAATTTTACTGTTTAATAGGTATAAACATGGTATCTGTCCGAATGGAGCTGATTGTCGATATAGGCACTAAAAGATGCCTCCTCTACTCCTCCTGTAGAAAAATTTTTCCAAAAACTTCAGCAGTGGGCGATAGTGACAAATGGTTCCTACCCAAACAGATATCCTCAGCATAGGCAAAACAATTATTATTATCAAGCAAAAAAGGCTCAACCTTCACCTAGTGCTTCTCAAAGACTGCTAGGAAGTTCACCTTCAGGTGACAAGCCCAAGAATCAGGAGCAGAAAAGGTGACAACGTGTACCACAGTATCAGACAAATTAGAGTCAAGGCCAGCCAGTGAACCCTTCAGCAAATGGATTCTCAAATCAACTGAATGTTGTATCTGTTTCGTTGCCACTGCCACAAGGAATTTCTAGGTTTGTTGACACGACTCAGTGCATGGTTGTTCTTCTATGGGACTATTGTATTGCAATTTAATTCCTAAGTCTGTGATGTATGCGTACTTAATTGTTTGTTGCCTTTCCTCAAGTGATGTTGGGGGTGTGCCATTGGAATTGGTTGTTAGAATTATATTGGTGCTCGATGTATACATTTCAGATTTAGAAGTTCTTATATGTACCAATTTCATTTTTTGTGCTTCATTTAAATGTACATGGATACCAATCAGTACGAAGATATTGTAAATTTTGTTGTTGGAGCATTATAAGCTTTTCCTTTTAAATAATGGTTATACAGCTACCGAATCTGATGTCTGTGAAACTTCTGAGTAATTTAGTCTGTTCTAGGAAGTTTTATTATCAGAGCGACAGAGTTTATTGCAACTCATTCTACCATATTGAGAATAAGTGTGGGCATTAGGTTCTTTTTGTTGTAACCCGTAAGCCTACCTTTAGTCTGGAGAGATTTCCATTCTATATACATTTGATCACATTATTACATTGAATTTCCTTTTGCTAATTGGGCGGTGTGGGTGGTGAAAAATCATTCTTCTTTTAGAAGCTCTCATATAATTCTCTTAAATATTGGTTATTTTGAGGCAACATTAATTATTGTTTTTGATTAAGACTATATTGATTATTGTTATAGCAAGCATTTCATACTATTTATTAATGGGTGTAACATTGTGATTATATCATGCAACCATGGCTGAGTATGTCTTTTGTTTATTATGAGTAGCAGCGAAGATATCTATTTTATGCTTCTTTTCTATTCCTTTGTGTCCTCAAATGTATTAAAAATAGCTGAGGGCACTCTTAAGTATACTTCATAGGTCTTCTCTGGTGCATTGGTTTTTATTTGAGTTAGTATCAGTAATAGATAGCTTCATAATTGTTATAAATATTATGACTTATTGACATTAGTGGTCAAAAGCATTGCAGGATACAGCAAAGATCTTTGTAAAGCCACAAAACCCTTATTTTTGGGAAATGTGTTGTACAGGCAATATCAAAGGTCTAAACCAGCAAAACCCTTTACATAGTCCAAATGGGTATCCTAAATTGTTGTTTGTCTTGTAGGCTGTTAAGAAAGTTTGCAAGATAATGATCAAAAACCTACATAGGAGGGCTAATTACAAAAAGGGCTGCAAAGAAATATACAGTTAGTTTGGAAAGCGATTGGAAAAAGGAGTTTGGAATTGTTTTTTTTGGTCATTCTAGGCTGAAATAAGTTAGTCAAGAGTATGAACATCTCCTACAATGCTAGATAAGCACAAGTACAAGACTTGGCAAAAAAAAACTTAACAACCATGTTTACACAAGATAAGATAATTTTGTGACTTGGTGAGTTGACCTAGGGGGCAGACTTGGTGAGCGAACATAAAGAGTCAACTTGGTGAGCGTACTTGAATTGTCAGCTTGGTGAGCTGACTAGGGGAGTCGGCCTGGCGAGCTAACATGGCGAGTCGACTTAAAGTGGTGAGTTGGTGGAGCAAGTGGGGGTGACTTGGTGAGCTGACCTGGAGAGTTGGCCTAGGGGGCGGACTTGGTGAGTGAACTTAGAGAGTCGACTTGGTAAGCGTACTTCAATTGTCAGCTTGGCGAGCTGACTTGGGGAGCCAACCTAACAATCTAACATGGTGAGTGGGCTTAAAGTGGTAACTTGGTGGGGCAAGTTGACAAGCTGACTTAGCAAGGCCACTTAGAGACGCGACATGGTGAGCTAACTTGGTGAGAAAGCTCAATGAGTGGACTTAAATATTGACCTTGATGAGGCACTTTGGTGGGGTGACTTGATGATCGAACTCAAAGAGTCAACTTGGTGAGTATACTTGAACAGTTGACTTGGTGGGGCAAGTTGGCAAGCCGACTTAGCAAGTCCACTTGGTTAGGCAAGATGGTGAGTCGACTTGGTGGGGAAACTTGGCGAGCTAACTTGGTGAGTGGACTTAAAGACTGACCTTGATGAGGCGCTTTGGTGGGGTGACTTGATGAGCGAACTTAAAGAGTTAACTTTGTGAGCGTACTCGAACAATCAACTTGGTGACATGACTTGGTGGGCTAGCTTGGCGAGCCGACCTGGCGTGCATACTTGAACAGTAGACTTGGTGAGATGACTGAAAGAGTCAACTCACTGAGGTGACTGGGTGGGAGTGACTTGGCGAGCTAACCTAGAGAGTGATAATTCATATTCTACAAATTTGAGATGCTGGAACTTTTGTGGATGTGTAGACCATTGGAACATACTGTAGGGAGGATGATGAACTTATTCTCAACTGTCAGACTCAGGTAAGTGATACAAATTGTAGAATCTTAACATATGGTTGTTCAAATTCTGTATCTCCTAAATGATTTACTTTTAGCATATAACTTGTTGTGCATAGTTGCCAAGTTTTCTTATTGTATCGGGCATATTAATGAAGAAGCATATTAGTTACTGTCGATATTTTTTTAGGCATTCTATAAAATAGTTCACATGTCTTGCGTATGATATGAGATTTTGCATGCATCTTGCACTCTCTCATCCGGCTGATGATGGATTACGGAGAGTGATCTGAAACGATGACGCTAAAACACACACAATAAAATCCAAAATGAACTTGCATTACAAATGGATTGTGGAAATCTGATATTGTTGATTTTGCATGCATGTCTACCAGGACAATCACAACTTAAACATATATATATGTTTAAGTTGTGATTGTCCTGGTAGACATGCATGCAAAATCAACAATATCAGATTTCCACAATCCATTTGTAATGCAAGTTCATTTTGGATTTTATTGTGTGTGTTTTAGCGTCATCGTTTCAGATCACTCTCCGTAATCCATCATCAGCCGGATGAGAGAGTGCAGGATGCATGCAAAATCTCATATCATACGCAAGGCATGTGAACTATTTTATAGAATGCCTAAAAAAAATTTACACACACGCGTTGGTAGAAATTTCTACCTTCATTGGTCAAAATTTCTACCTTCAATGGTCAAAATATTTGACCTTCATTGGTCGAAATTTCTACCTTCAATGGTCAAAATTTTTGACCTTCATTGGTCGAAATTTCTACCTTCAATGGTCAAAATTTTTAACCTTCATTGGTCAAAATTTCCACCTTCAATGGTCAAAATTTGTGACCTTCATTGGTCAAAATTTCTACCTTTTTTGGTCAAGATTTTCTACCTTCTTTGGTCAAAATTTCTACCTTGTTTGGTTGAAATGTCGACCAATTCCTGACAAAACTTGCACAATGGCTATGGACATTTTTTGACCAAAGTATTGGTCAAAATTTTGACCAACCAGAAGGTTGGTCAAAATTTTGACAGGAAAAATTCTGACAATGGGTTGGTCAACTTTGGTCGAATTTTGGTCAAAAAGTGGGTCAAAATTTTGACCAATAATGGTCGAAAAATGGACTCAAATGTACTAGTGTTTAATCATATATTGTTGTTTTTGTACTAGTGCAAGTACTTCATCATATGATGTAGTCTCAATAATCAGCCTTGCTATTTGTAATGGTGTATCATTTGAACTGGATTGTTGAAGAGTCTGACTGCTATAGATAGGTGTAGAGATTGGTAAGGTGACCGATGTCTGTATTGCTACTTGTTCTTTTTTTTTCCAACAATCAACTTTTCCTCTTTCTCTTGTCCACTACCCTATTTTTCTTCAGTCTATTTCAATGGGATTGTTGTTGGGTTTCTTCCTTGTCATTTCTCTTCTCATTTCCTTCAGCATCAACTTCTACAATAGCTAGTAATCTTGAACTTTGTAGACTTGGCAATGGTGTAGCTAGTGTGCCTACCTCTTTGTCTTTCATCTAAATGACTATGGTAGGCATTGTCAATGGTGCTAGTGTGGGATCTTCTTTATGTTGAAGAGCTACACCTTGATCTTTGATCTTGTCTTGTGGATCATCTAGTTTTTCCTTTGCAACAATTGATGGCACTAAAGATGTGTCTTTTTGTTTCTTAGTCTCAGTGGATGCAACTTCAACCTTTTGAAATTCATCAATCTTCACCAATACAAGATTTGTGCATAAATTTGTAGTATTGGAAGATTCCTCTTGTAATTTCCTTATATCCTCCTCACTCAATGGATTGACATTCTAAGTGGAGTTGTCAAGTATGTTCTCAATAGTGACTGTGTCCTATTGAATTTCATTCACTATATGTGGAGGACTTGTGCATGACACATTAGCATCCTGTGCACCTTGTGTGTCCTGTTGCTCTTCTTTAGTTGTGTCAACCTTATATGTTCCATCTTTAGCTTCCTCCATTGTTCCTTCTTTTATTATCTCTTTTATAGTTGCAACCACTTATTGCTCTCCTTTTTCATTAATAGCCATTGTGGATAACCCATAAATAGATTTCCACAGAAATGTGCTCTGGGTTACCACATATTCTACTTGCTTCTTCAAAATATGGAATTCTCTATATTTAGGAGAAAATTTCCCTTTGTGTTTCTCCATTTCCTTAGAAATCATGTGTTTATCCAAAGCAGGCATAACTTGGACTAGAGTAGCCTCCCTAATTTGTCTCTTAGTGGTTTAAAAAATTGCCACTTTTGCTCAACTCTATCATATAAGCTCTTTGGTATGGAGTTGGCAATCTCTAGAGGATTAATCTTGAATGTTGTCATCATATCATATATAGAATCTTCTACGTTATTCTTACCTACACTCCCTAGCTTATCAAAATCTATATGTAAAAATCCAGATAGGTTTGCATTTGTTTTAACATTTTCACATAGATTTTCAATATCAAAGGAACAGTTGTGGCTTACCACTTTGAATTGATTTTTGTCATTTGATTTAGTCCTCTCTTTATCTGATTCCTCTTGAGGCTTTATTTCTTCCTCAATCTCTTGGCAATCTTGCTTGGCTCTACTGTGGCACTTTCTCTTTTTCCTTTAGCCTTTGATTCTTCTTTTGCTTGTGCAGTGGAAACCCTTATGCTTGACCTTGTTAGAGTTATTGATGACTTCTTCATAGTATTCTTTGGCTTGTCCACTAATTTCTACTATGCTTTCCTCTTCTTTTCTATAACCTTGTGTGCTTCCTTGACTTCTTCTTCCTTGACATGTTCTACATTAGCATATTTGTCTTCACCCAAACCTTGTGTTAATTCAAGAGGTCCTTAACCTTGTTCTTGTTCTTGTTCTTCTTCATCTCCTTCTTCTCCTTCACCAAATTTCTCAATTAGTTTCTTTACCATCTTATTCTTTTTCTTGATGACTGAGGTAGTCTACAAATTGATTGCAATTTTGGATTTTGCCTCATCATAGTTTATAAGGGATGAAGAATCCTTGTCAATTTCTTCTTCTAGTAGTGCAATGATGGCTGCCAAAGCTTCATCAACATTTATTTCATATGGCAAGGGTCTCAACCATCTTACCTTGGGAATCACTGCTTGCACACATGTGTAGTTGACATCCACTAGAAAAAAAATATCATTGTAGTGTTGTTCTACTAGGGATACAAGTATTCTTAACCTTAGTTTCATGGATTTCTTGAAATCCTCAAAATAGGTAGTCATAACTGACTCAAAATTTTCACCAAGTTGTTTGATGAAATCAGCTATCTGATGTGTGCCTAGTCTATTTGTCTTCCAAACAACTTTTCCAAATGTGGGAAAAGTGTTTTGCACATAACCAAACTTACATGATGCACTTTTGGCCTTCCTAATGGCTTCTAGATTTTGTGAGAGTTGTTGAAGTTGTAACTCAACTAGGTCATAAGAATGGTCTCTCTTTACAATTTTGTAGCCTGGGTCAACTGCCATGTAGGATACACTATTCAGTCAGCCTTACTGAAAGAATTTGTGTGCTATAACTCTAACTACAAAGACTACCATGGAATCTAAAATTGTGTCAATTGACATTCTTCTTTTATTCCACATGGCTCCAATGTTCGTTTCAATAATTTCCTTTGCATTGCTTCTCATGCTCTTTGGTTGGTCAAGGGTTGGATACCTTGTCACTCTATGTATGATCCTCTCATAAATTTTGATTGGTCCATTCTCTAACCATATTTGATTGCCATGAATCCTTCTCAAAATGATTTTAATCCATTTGGTCTTAAAAAATTGAGGAAAATCTAGGGCATGAGTTGACCCTTTTCACTCCAAAATCTTATTTTCCTCCTTTAGCACTTTGTTCTCACATAGCTTGCTATAGATATACCTTATCTCCATGTCTCCTACTTCTCCTACTTTACAGGTGTAGCAACATCACACATCTTGAATCATTAACACTTTTGGTGGTATCATGGATAATGCACCAGATGAATCTCCCTTATATGCAATCTTAGGAATTGTATGAAATGGGGATTTCCTAACATCATTGCTAATCAATTGCACATTAAAAAATGTCTTCTCCTCTTTCCTAGGCTACCATTTTTGACTCACTAGGGTTTGCAACAATGAAACGACATAACTTGACACAAGCTAAATACCATTTGAATCCATAGAATGGTGTCGAGTAGTAGTTGAATCTGGTTCACAAACACTTGAATCTCCTTTCACTAACCACCTTCATGCTCTTCCTACTCCTCAAACTTTGGTAGGTGTAAATGAATCAAAAATCAACTATATAACCCTTCAAATTTGGAATTAATTGCTCAATTTGTATACAACTTTAAACTCAACTATCATAGGACTTTCAACATGCTCAGCTATCATTAGATTTTTAGTATGCTCAGCTAACATAGCAAGCTTGACAACAACTATAATTCCTTTCATGCTTGGCAACAACTGTAATTCTTTCCATGCTCGACAACAACATAGAAAAAAACATATATATAGAATAACTCTTGCTTCTAACTTCTTCATTGCATCTTAATTCATGCATATATAATCTTTTTAGGTCTTAGATATTTGGAACTGATGTATAATATTCTATTTCAAATATCAGTTCCACACATACCTTTGATTGCCTAGTTGGGGGTGATGTGATCACCCGATCCATTGGATGAAGTGACCTCATATGTACTTGATGTACTACCATCTTCCTTCTTTTTCCATGTCTTTTTCATCTGCATCTTCACCTTTTCAGCATCAACCTTTCCTTTACCTTTGCTAAATTCATTTCTTGATGCAGGTGACCAAGTTGGATAGTTTTTGTTGACATGGTCAGTTTTAAGACAACTAGAGCATACAATTTCATTCAACCATATGTTGTAATTACCTTTGAAGTGTGTCCTAATACAATTTTTAGGGATGTGGCCATATTCTTGGCAATAGTGACAACTGTACCTTGTGTTATAATCCCAATCATAAGAATTTCCATTATGGTATACCTTTTTCTATTTGTTTGATGTCCACTTGGATTTGGATCTAAAATTCATATGCCTTGTGTCCATACTTATGACTATTGTAGCAATAACCTTCAAATATCTGAGTGTTGGTGATCTTGGTCTTGCATTCATATGACTAATGTCCTTGCTTCTTGCATTTATGACACTATTCTTTGAATATCTACTTAGGATTTTGATTTCTAATGTTGCTCCTATAGAAATTTTCTATGTGACCCAATTTTCCATAGTGATGACAAGTGGGATTGATCTTCTTTCCCTTATTGTTCCATTTTTCACCACTCCTAGATGATTCTCCTTTTTTAGCAGTAGAATATCCCAAACTAGTAGTGTCATTTCTTAACCTTGGTGCTTCCATCAATTTTTCAAAGTACTTGATGGCTTCATTAGGCTTGTTGAGATTTTCCTTTTCAGTCTTCAATTCATTCTATAGTAGGATATTCTGTGTATCCAAAGTTGTAATCTCAATGTATTTCCTATTCAGTTCTTGATTTGCAATCATCAGTTGGTTCATCATATCTAATTGAATCCTTGACAATCTCTACACATCTAATGACTTCTCCTCAAGTCTATTAGCCAGTAGTCTTTTATCTTCTTCGGTCATGGCTCTATCTTCTTTAACTTTCTTTTTCAATTTAGTTGTCTTGCACAAAAATATTGATTGAGTTTCTTGTTCTATTTTCAAATTCTTGACTTCTTCACTGAGGGCATTGTTCTTTTGCATCATATCTACAATTGTTGCATCAAAATCTTCAGAGTCTCCATCCTCAAATAATCTAGTAGTGTCTACTTCTTGGTAGGGAGTGCCATCTTGTTGAATGGCCAATTCCTTTTTTCTTTTCAATGACTATTGCAGTTCATCTCTTGCCTCCTTGAGTTAATGAAGGGAAAGTTGTATTTTGATCTTCTAGTTTTCAATAGTCTTTCCCAATTTGTAGACTTCCATCTTAAATATATTACCTCCAAAGTTGTCAAAAGTTTTGATAATTGGCTAATAGTGATATGTAATTGTTTTCATTTATGGCAACACACGATGTACATGATCACAAGAAACCTCAGAAATAAAGATACTTAGTGTTTGGTAATTAGAAAATTGTCTAAGTATAGAATTTGGTGTTAGGATTAAACCATGGATAGAAATAACAACTACATGCAAATATAAACAATATCAAAAAATAATAGATCTCACAGAAAAGAACATAAGACACCAATATTTAATGTGGTTCACCCAAACCCTAGGCTATATCCACCAAATAGCAAGTCCAATATTATTAGGATCCAATGATTACAACTTGATTACAATTTGTAATCCCTTACAGCTCAATACCGTCACAAAAAACAATTTTTGCATCACACCTTATCAAACAATCCCTGACCCTAAGCCCTCTTATACAGGTATTTTTGCTGCTTTAAGGTTAAAACATGTCGGCCATAAATTGGCAAATATAAGCAATAGCCAATTGGCAAATTGCAGCCCAAAATTTTGTGCCATTGGTGACTAGTGAATAGTAGCCCAAAAAATTTATGAAGTATGTATAGTAATTTCTTGCTCAGTCACCACAAACTAACAATCTCCCACTTGGGGACTAATTAGACTCCACACTAGACAATATTTGGTTTACAACAGTGTATTATTTTCTTTATAACTTGTTGCTAACATCATATTATGACTAGCACAATTAAATGGAGATAGTATACATGTTGGTGATAACATGTATAACCTTAGAAGTTAGTACAGACTATATAGAACAAAGGTAATCATGTTTGAAGGAAAACAAGACAGTGGAATTGAAGGAAAGGATTATTTTGTTTACAATATAATTACTTGTCCAATTAGGGACAACATCCTAGATGTTTACTCTAAGTTGGAAAAGTGGATTGTGGTCTTAGTTGACCCAATAGAAATTTTTGTAAAGGCATGGTATTTATGCAGAGAACATCTTGGGATGAAATAGTGAGCAATTGTGATTGCAAGTGCTATCTTGTAATTGTGATTATATGCAAACTTTTATGAAAGTGATAAATGAAAAGTTTTACATGAGCTATTTTGTGATTTCAGATCGAGCTAAAGATCAAAGACCAGTCAAGGAAGAAGATATAGTATTTATATTCTAGAAGTCTAATTACTTGTTTGGGCAGTGAGCTCTTCTTGTAATTGGAAGTGCATGTTTGGGCAGTGGGCTCATCTTGCATTTACTATACTACAACTCCTAACAAGGTTGGAATCTCCTAATAGGGATTCAAAGTCTCCTAACAAGGACTCCTTATAATAAATTTTTTCATTGACTCCTAACAAGGTCCATCCTCTAACAAGGAACTTATATATCAGTATATTATCTAGTGGATATCATCCCCACTAAGGTTTTCCCTTGGCCAAAGTTTCCCTAGTTAACAAAATATGGTGTTATGAGTTATCTTTATGCATTGTTACTATTACTATTTAGCATTACTTTGTTGCTTTGTTATGCATGGTTTAAAGTAAGAAATAATATCCAATTGGTGACTAAAATTTGTAGATTATTGATTCACACCCCCCCCTAGTAATCCCTATTTCTAACAATTGGTATCAGAGCACAATTACTTTGAAAAGGCTTAATAGCTTAAGTAAGATCCCTATGGATATGGTACAATTGATGAAGAACTTTGAAGAAGCTCTTGAACAAATTGATCTCCTTACTAAAGAAAGAGATAAGTTGAAGGATAGATATAAAGACTCCAAAGTATACATTAGTCAATTGAAGGAAAAGATTGAACATCTCAAATCCAAGCCTGAATCTACTGAATCTAGAACTAATGATGATGATTATTCAAAGTTGAAGATAGAGTAAAAAATCTTGAAGCGTGAATTGAAGATTACAAATCTGAAATTGACTTTGAGAAATGATCCTAGCAATGTTGAATCTGATTTGAAGACTAAAAATGCAGATCTGAGAGCAAGTCTAGCAAAGAAAAGATCTGAGTTTGAAACATTGAAAGAAGATCATGAAAAACTTCATAAATACAATACTATTATGAAAGGAAAATCAACTCAGTGCAAGTAGAAGCTTGAGAAACTTTATTCTAGTAAAGAAAAGCTTGATGATTCAATGTCAATACAGAGACCTACTTATGATAAGATTGGTCTTGGTTATCTAATTAACATGTCTGTGAAGAAACCTGAGATTAGATTAGATCTAAAAGAAAAAGATAAATTTGATGACAATATTGAATCCAATCAATTCTCTGATAAAATCTAAGGAAATTGAGCAAAATAAGGAAGTGGAAATTTTGGATGAACCAAAGCAAGTGGAATCTCTTAAGGAAGCTAGGTATGAATTTAGAGGTAAGTGATTTTTATGTAATGAAATAGGTCATATTAAAAGAGATTGTACTAATAAGTCATTTAATCATGTTAAGGACTTTTATTATCATAATTGTCATGGTATGGGTCATAATGCAATTGATTGTAGGAAACCTAAGTATGATAATGATAAAAGAAATAGTAGAATGTCTAGAAATACTAACCCTATAGATAAAAGAAGATCTAATAAAAGGACATTGAGAGAAGGAAGATCCTATGAAGATAGAAGATAGATCATGTGTTATAAGTGTAACAACTTAGGACACATTGCTCAGAATTGTCATGCACCTGATGATCAGCAGAATCCTAGAAGTAGAGCACCTGTATGTCAATTATGAAATGACTTTGGACATACAACAAAGTACTGTCGAATGGATAGAAACTTCAGAGATAGAAGGAACAATGGAAGAATCTTTAGTAAAAAAAGGAATGATGGAAATAATGTCAAAAATGACAGAAGGAACCATGAAAGGAACTCCAAAACCAATAGAGACAATGAGAAACATAGAAACATTGTTAGTGAACTTCGAGAAGAACTTAATGAGGCATTTGTAAAAGGAATAGATATCTCAAAGGAAAAGATAGATGATGATGAGATAGGAAGATCAAAATTAGTTGTTGAGTTTGATTCAATTAAATTGAATTAAGCTTATTCACAGCATCAGAATTTGAAACTTCATCTACAGATTAAATTAGAAGTAGCAAAGTCAAGAAAAGGTGTATCAAGATACGGTTAGATGGTACCTAAGCTCACTTGTAATTTGGAGCTTATCTAAGCAAGTTATGAAGGAATTCAAAGTTACTAGTATTACAAAAAAAGGCTACTTCTATAATAATAGATGAAAAGTATGTTTTTACAATGAATTTTGTGATGCAAAGTCTTGTAGAGCTTTGTCATGATGGAAGACAACTATGGAAAACATTGGATGGCATTTGAAGACCAGATAGATGATCTTGAGCAGTTATTTGATTACAAAATGTAATTAAAATCTTTTTCATGTTTGCAAAGTATGCAATTAATACAAGTTCAAGTTGATGGAATAAATGGAGTACAAAATTGATTTTTACTTCATTGTGAATTCATATGAAATGAAGAGCACTCAAAAGTGACTTGTTAGAGAAATTTTGAAGTAAACCCTATTTTTGGAAAGAGGTATTTTATCAATTTTCCACAAATTTATTTAGTAAAGGTTTATAATTGATAAGATCATGGATATATCAATAGTGTACAATGTTTAGAATGAGGATAGACCTAAGTTGAAGCTTGTTTCCATAAAACCTACTAAAGGAAATCGTAACTCAGTGTTGTCTATCACTTCGAACAACATAGCATATCTTGAAGATGTAGGAAGTTATATAAATAGTAAGTTTGAGTTGATTGGTAGTGAATTCATGAACAAAGATATGGAATTATGTTTCAATCATGACATGACTATGAAGCCCATATTTGAACATTTAAGGGAACTAGACCTATTCAAATATCAATTCTACCATGAATTGGGCATAGATGAGTGGACAAAGATCATATGGAGTAGGATACTTGATGGAAAACTATGGATGGAAGATAATGTAATTGACATTTCTACCAACCATTTTCATGAGGTAACTAGTCTTAGTAAATAAGACAGTGTACCTATAGGTGAGAAAATGGTGAAGAAGAAAGTTGAGAGCTATACAAAAGTGGTGTATAATGGAAAGGCTATAGTGATCGACACCATCAAACATGATGATGTAAGATTGTGCCATAGGATTATTGCCTATTCTATTTGTACAAGTTCAAAGATTGATGAACTCTCAACTGGATTCATCTATGCAGCTTATAAGATATGTGTAGAGAAGGAACAAGTGAATCTTAGTGAAATTCTGAGAATGCAACTCTTAGAAAACCTAGAAAAGATCAAGAGAATGAAGAATGGTGTGTTTAGATTCCAATCATTAATCAATCATATATTCTTTCATGTATTTCCTTACTTATCATTCATAGACATAATGAGCAATGATAGATGTACAATGGAGAAGATTACGGAAGTATGCAGAAGGCATCATGCAGATAAGATATTGGACAGTGGCAACTTGATAATGAGAACACTTCAGAATGAAATCAAATAGAAATTCAAAAATTGCACCTACAATTGTTGAAAGATTTAAGGAAGACATTTGTATTTTGGTTGATATAGATTATACCTATATTCATGTATAACTCGACACTTACTATTAATCGGCACCTGAATCACTCGACATGTATAGACTGCTCCACACTAGAGTGACTCAGCACAGACTAACTTCTTGGGACATTCTAGTGCTTGGAATTGACTAATAATATTACTTAATATGTACTATCTAGAGGCTTATGCTTGGCATATGCTATGCTTTTGGCTCACACTGATTTATGTTGGATAATGACAAAGTGTTTTGTCACTACCTTGTCAAAACCAAAATGAGATTAATAATTTTACCAAGATTGATTAAAAGAGTGGTTATCATTAGATCATAATCAAAGAAGGTGATGAATGGAAGACTACTTTTAAGAAAAAATATGATTTGTATGAATGGTTGGTAATGCCTTTTGGTTTGACCAATGCACCTAGTACTTTCATGAGGTTGATGAATGAAGTTCTCAAGAGATTTTTTGGTAAGTTTATAAATGTTTATTTGGATGGTATTCTAATATTCAGTAAGACTAATGAAGAACATCTTGAGAATGTTAGACAAATATTACAAAGATTGAAAGAGGAGAAGTTGATGATTAACTTGAAAAAGTGGTCCTTTATGCAAAAAGAGATTGTATATTTGGGATTTGTGATTTCAGTTTATGGTTTGAGAATGGATCTTGAGAAGGTTAAAGTAATTTTGGAATGACCTACACCTAAGAATGTGGGTGAGGTAAGATGATTTCATGGTTTGGCTAGTTTCTACAAGTAGTTTATAAAGAATTTTAGTTCTATTTGTAATGCTATGATTGAGACAATGAGAGGAGATAAAAAGGATTTCAAGTAGATACATGGGGCTGATAAGAGTTTTGAGACTTTGAAATAAAAGGTTGCTAAATTACTTGTATCGGCTTTTCTTGATTTCAATAAGTTATTTCAAATTGAATAAATGCAAGTGGAAGTGCAATAGGAGCTGTGTTGAGTAAAGAAGGTAAACTTGTTACTTTATTTAGTAAAAATTGAATGATGCTAAAAGGAATTATTCTCATGAGATAGAGATGCAAGAGGAGTAACAAGTTGAGACACTAGTGATAAACATAGTATATAAAAACCTCTTACTACCAATTCTAAACCCACTTGGCTAGAAAGGGAAATCCAACCTTGACAATGAACATACATAGAGGTTGAGGATGTGATATGACATAGGCTATTCAAGAATTTTATGCTAAGGGAAACTATGAACAGTCACAGTAAACATTTTGGTGTGCTTCCCTTGAATTACTTGAGCATGTGCACACTTAGATAAATATGGTATAGATTATAAAGGACACATGGGTAACAACACTAAATTTTTGGATGTGTACGAACTGAGTTATAAGCATTTTACAAGTTATAGGATTGAATATACTAAACAAAGGTAAATGTAGAGTAAAGGTATTTAGTTAAGGAATTATTTTGGTTTACCAAAAAAATTACTTAAAAATGTAGGGACACCATCCTAGATGTTAATCGTAATGTGGAAAAATATAATTTAAAAGATTTAGCAAAGTATCAAGCAACAAGGCTGACATAATGAAAGTTTTTGGTATAAAGGCATAACACTTTTGTTTAGTGAGGCATGGAATTGTATTATAATGATATAATTTTTGAATGCACACTTTCTATGATCAGTATTGATGTGAACTTGATTCTAATACAAAGCAATATTTTTTTATAGTAAGTTTTGAAGAAGGTACCAAAAGGACATATCAGATATTGAAGATAACAACACTATATAAAAGGTTTTGTATCTATCTCTTTTGATAGCATTGTAAAGATATAATTTCTTGTTTGAGTAGTGTGCTCTTCTAGCATACTTTTGGGTTCTAATATGAACTCCTAATAGGTTTGAGGCTTCTAACACAACCTAGCTCACTAACAAGGACATATACACTATATGAATGCAATAGACTCCTAACAAAGTCAATATCTTTCACAATATACTTTTGATTAGTGGATCATTTTATGGTTACCATCCACACTGGGGTTTTCACTTGGCCAAGGTTGTTTTAGTTAACAAATAATGGTGTTATGAATTGTATTTTGTTATATAATTATGTTTACTTTTTAGTTTGATCATATATGCAAGTTTGAAGATTGTTAATAATATCCATTAGAGAGGTGTGGCATTGTATTATAATGATATAATGTTAGAATGTGTACTTTCTATGATCATTATTGATGTGAACTTGGTGCTAGTATAGAGCAATATGGTTGTATAATCAATTTTGAAGAAATGACCAAAAGGACAAATCAAATATTCAAGATATCAGTACTATGTAAAATATTTTATATTGATCTCTTTTGATAGCATTGTAAATATATAATTGCTTGTTTGAGCATTAGCATCTTCTAGCATACTTTTGGATTTTAATACCAACTCCTAATAGGTTTGAGGTTTCTAACAAGGCCTAGCCCTCTAAAAAGGATATATGCACTTCCCAATGTAATAGACTCCTAACATGTTCAATATCTTTCACAGGCTACTTTTGATTAGTGAGTCATTTTGTGGGTACCATCTCTACCAGGGTTTTCCCTTGCTTGGATTTATCTAGTTAACAAATATTGGTGTTATGAATTGCATTTTTTTATAGTTACATTTACTTTTCATTTTGATCATATATGCAGGTTTAAAGATTGTTAATATCCATAGTCGGGAAAAAAATTGTGGAACACACATTCACCCCCCTCCCTCTCAATATTCCCCATTTCCAACAAGAGAATATAGCTAGAAGGCACAAATAATTTCATATGAACTAATAGTTTGAGTGAAAAGTAGAAAACACAAGCATCAATACCTCTTCCAAATGTTAGCATAGAGGGCATTGTAGTAGAGAACTGCACCATGGAGGATGTCAATATAGGAGAACCCACTAGGGAAGGTGGAAAGACATTAAAAATATTAGGAATAAAAAAATGATTTGATTAATTGGATTGAGACATGACTGAATTAGAAGGTCTTTATCAGAAAAAGAAAAAAGAAAAAAAAAAGACCCTAAATAGTTGTGTTAGTAGATTATTGGTCTCATTAACAAAAATAATCTATAGGCATCATTATAAGCTAACATTAACAAGAGAGAAATGATAGAGGTTACATGGGTTCCACATTCATTTTTGAAGGCATGTACTAATTAGAAAATAGAGTTCCATATTTTGGGGAGGAAACAATTTCAATCATTTTAAAATATTTCTAGGTGATAATTAGAGAATTGACTCAATTATTTCAATTGGTTAATAAGGAGGATGAAATTGTGGATAATATTGAGTAATGAAAATAGGCACTTCATGTCTTGTAAATAATAAGAAAGCAACACTTTCAAATTTTGGTGAAATTGTGTGAAGGCTTTAGATAGTTTTGATATGTGGGTCAATGATATTATCCATGTAATTGAGAAGTATCAAAAGAGATAAGAGAAGATTGAAAAAATGAAGAATGATGTTTTGTTGTGGACCAATGAGATAGAAAATTTCTTCTACATAATGGACGTGTAACTATACAGAGATGAAAATTATGATAAGTTGTATCTAGTTTAGAACACTGTGTAACAACTCATAAGGATAGTAATTTCCATTAATACTTAGGATGATTTGTAGTAGATGTTCTACATTAATGATTGCATGAAGGGAATTGTGGATCACATCTAGGGGATGCAAGAGTTTGGTTCTAAGTTAGATTCATTCTAGAATAATTAATAAACAATTAGATGCTATGAAGTTGTCTAATTTTGATGAAATTGGTGAAGCAATTGAGAGGTTCAAATAAGTTCACATAAGAGTTCTTCCACAACACTAAGCATTGGATTTTGGTAGGATTGATCATTTTTTTACTTAATCATTTTTCAACTTCAACTAGGCACGGTAATTGTTGGAGGTGCACACAACCCCAAAATTGCATGATTTTACATTATTTTAAAGAAATACACATTTTTAGAGGTGTTAGATGCAAGCTATGGGTTGCTTTTCTTTTTAAATGGTTATCTATTAGTTATATGACACATAAGAAAGACATTCCTTCAAATATGGGTGTAAAGAACAAAATTAGAGAAAAATATAAGATGCATTATTTTAATTCAAAATAGTGGAACAATAGTTCATTCCTCAAAATTCAAATGCATTTGTGGCTCATTTTTGTATGATGTGGAAATATCAATCCATGTAGAATCATTGTAGCATAATAATTGATTGGTAAGGAATAGTTTGAGGTAGTAAAAATGGAGTTATTATTTTATTTCACCATTTATATGGTTGGAAACCGTACTTACAATTTTGCATTTTGCAAATATTAAATCTATATAAACTCATTCAAAAGATATAATTAGGGCTAGATCATTATGGAATAGAACAATACATAGTTTGTGCTTCATCCATGTTATGAATTTTTTATCTATGTAAAGTTTATAAATTTACTTCTAATTTATTTCAACGACATAGATAAAATTTTATAGTGAATCCTTTTGCAATTCATTAGTTTGGTATTGATCTTAATTGAATATTGTTGTTGTGATGAATTAATGGAAAAATTAATTATATTTATGCTAAAGGATGAATTTGTCTCATATTTGAATGTGTATGAGAAGACTTATGATCTAATTAATTTTGAGATATCTTGCACCTTGTTGATTTTCATCTATTATTGCATCTAGATAATATAAATAGTGAGTAATTCTAATTTTTATTTTGTGGATTTTCTATTTCACTTATAATTTAATTCGCAAGAATGAACCTCTAGTGGTTGATGTCTAATAGGTTTTAATTTTGGTAATTGGTCAACATTTATTATTACCAAATGTTTAAATTTCTTGGAAAATTTGGTTGCATATAGGATTCATAATAGTTTTAGCATTTTAATTGCATTGATAGGAGTTGCACGCATCCAAAAACTACAAAATACCAAAATAAAAGTATTAGGAATATTGTATTTTCCCATCCAGTTTTGAACATACCAACAAAGGGCCCCTCTATGTGAGTGGTTTAATCATGACCATAAAGAACCTTGGGAGTAACTTTAGTACTCTTTCAAGAGGGGAATTTGAATTTCATATGCCTAACCATTATTTTTTATAAAAATAGCTCTTAAGTATATATGTTTGGGAGCTTCTTTAAACTTTACTTACTTATCATGAAGCATTGAAATGAAACAAGCATTGTTAAATGTGATTGTCCCACCTCTTGTGCAAGAAAATATAAATTCCATAATGTAATTCATAAATGTGACCAATAATAGAGATCAAAATTTTGTGTACTCAATATGAGATTATTCCCAAGGAAATTCAAGTTCAAAATGATTCTCTTGTTGTTTTTGTCATTATCAATGGTAATCTTATTTGAAGACCTTTAATAGATAATGGCTTGGAACATAATGTTTGTTGTATTGACTTTTTACACAAGACAAATATAGATATCTCTCTAATGAAATCTAGTTTTATTCATATCCATGGATTTGATAATGTTTTGGAGAAAACCTTATGTATTATCACTTTACTTATTATAGTAGGTTCTATTATTTTTACCCTCACTCATTCATGTCATGCATGGTGGTCTTAATTATAATCTTCAAAATATAGACATAATCCATGCACAATGCTCCCTAGACACTTCACTGAATAATGAAGTTCATCTATAAAAACATCATGTATATCCTTATTTTTTATGATAAAATCCAGAGTTTCTTACAAAAAAATCCGATTCCCTATCTATTCCTACACCATTTGAAAAAAACTATTTCTTGTTATACTTCTTGTCCTAAAAGTTCCCTTCTAGATAATGATTATGAGTCATTATAATTTATACCATCTTTTACAAATGAACACAAGGTTTCTAATTTCAACATGGGACTATTTAGAGGACCTAATGTGTTATTTGTCAAACTTGATTCTCAAAACAATTTAACTCATAATTAAAAATATATTTTAGGACGTGTGAAACAAAGTTGTGAGATTCATAATAAAGCTATGGAATAATTTTATTTTAAATCTCTTCCTTTGTCACTATACCCTCCTTACCATCTAATATTGATTATATAACTATCTTGAATAAATAAATCATTTTTCCTAACCTTCTTTGTGCTAAGTTGATTACTCGACCTAAAAGAGAAAAGAAACTAGCCAAACTTTGCATTATAAAATTCAAAAACTCATTGATGATGATATCATTCACATAATGTGTCACAATAGGTTAATTTTCAACTTTAATTTCTTTAAATAACATTTAAGTTCCTATTATATCACTCCACACTATTGTTAACTATAGAAAATCTACATCTAATACTAAATTGCAAAGAGTTCAACAATTCTGGCATAGCATGGAAATCACCTCGACATGGGACACAAAATTAAAGTGAGACCTCTAGTTTCTAGGTCGGCTCCTATAAGATGTTTCACTAAAACTCACAAACTTTATGAGGCAAAGGTAAAGAAAGATGACATAAAAGAAGTCTATACCTATGGTGAAGTACCTACATTTTGAATTATTTATGATATCCAGAGAAACTTAACACTTGAAAACCACAAAATAATGCTTAAACTCACACAACTTGCCTTTATCATGCATGCATATCAGTATTTTGTAGAATGGTCTAAATGTCTATTTTATTAGTAGAGGAAAAGGAATATTTCACAATAAAGAACACATTACATCTTCTTAACGTAATTTGTAACCTATAAATTAAATTTTATCATAGAATGGGTAGAAAATAGTAAGACAAAAATTGAAAGTAAAATGAGACTTCACTATCAATTTCATCAAATAAACCCAATACACAGTTTTGTAAATGACAAGAAGGTGATGAATACTATCCCAAAATGTTCTCCAAGGTAGACTATATATATATATATATATATATATATATATATATATATATATATATATATATATATATATATATATATATATATATATATATATATATATATATATATATATATATATATTCAATTACAAGATAAATTTATTAAATTCCAAAGGACTGAGAAAAGTCACTAAGAGAAAAAAAATTGCATAATTGAGAACTCAAAAATGAGTTACAAAACTCATTAAGTACAAACAAACTCCAACCAACTAGGTCAAATTCGAAGAAAAGGGCCTAAAATTAGCACCTAAAACTCCTCCAAAAGACAGATGCTTCATGGAAAAGTCAAGCTACATCATATTCTTATTACCAATTTAGCCTACACCTAAATTGCTAAGTCTTGAACTTTCCTATAGATTGAACTATGTATTTTGAGTTACTATTCATACATATTACAAAATGACTTGAATGTAGAAAATTAAGTACAAAATTCACTAAATAAGAAAAATTTCATAATTTTAATTAAAATTTACACATAAGTACAAAAGTAGAAATTTTTTATTGAAATATATTTCAAAACTATTTAATAAGGTACAAGATGTTCAAATTTTAGAGAGTACTTGATATAATGCATTCAGATCCCACACAAGTTGTGGAAGCTCCTAATACGCTATTTGAATAACATGTTACATAAAAAAAATGTATTGGAAAGATAAGGGGAAGAACCTCCAATGTCTGAATGGAAGGTTGTTGATTTAAATTTTGAAGAAGACTTGGGCCCGCATCTCCAACTTTGAGTAAACCTACAAAATATAAAGAGGGGGATCACTTCATACAAACTCAGAAATGGAAATCATTCCAAGAACATCTACAATGCTAAGTGTTCCTTCAATATGCTCATTTAGATTAATGCATTAAAAGGTGCAAAGGAAATAGAGATATCTGAAAACAAAATGCATTTTGTGCTATTTTTTTTTCATGTGCAAATAAATGTATGAAGTCTACAAATTTTGGGGAGACTATTTTTTAATCTCATATTGGTTTTGAAAAAGTAGTGACAAAACACTTGATCATTATTTAGCTAAATTATTGTGCAAGTCAAATGATCAAAGAAAGTTGAGCAATCAGTGTGAGCCAAGTGATCAAATCATGTTGAGCATCAATTTCCAGACAATACATGTTGAGTAATATACCTAGTATGTGTCGAGCCACTCATGAGCTGAGAAGACTATACATGTTGAGTGATTCAGGAGTCAAGTAAACAGTGAATGTTGAGTCATTCAAAATCTAAATTACAACATTGAAGATATAGTGGATGTCGAGCATCAAAGACTTCAAGTGTCGAGTGAACAGTTTTGGACATAGTTGTTTGTAATGGCACAAACTTCTATGTAAACCATTTTTAGGCCAACTCAATGATTATTTTATGATTCTAGAAGATAAGAATAGATGTATATTATGAATCCCTTTGTAGTACATGAAACCAATCAAATTGAGGGATGTTCTAAGTGGCAATATGGATCAACCTTAGTTGTTGATTCCTACCTAACCCTAGCCCACCAATGTTTACTTAAGGAGACAAACCCTAAACAGTTTATATGTGTCAAGATAGAGGAGACACAAGAGAGATGAATGCTAAGTGCGGAGAAGACATATATTCATGGTGGCTATGGAGGTTGTGATAAGGTTATGAATTGAAAAAATTGTTAGAGAGAAGAGAGGATAAAGGAGACATATCTGATCAGAAGGATCAAGTACACATTAGGAAAGAGAGATCTGACATCTAGCAATAGAGTGTTGACCAAAGGATCATGGTGTTGAATCATTCTAACAAGTGATGTAGAGAAAATCTCCTAATAGAGTAGTCTTAACAAACTTGTGTAAATATCTTAACCAAGTGCTTGCTTTATTGTAAGTTAAAGTCCTCTAACAAGGCACACTTTTAGCAGGGTGTTTAAATCCTTTAATAGGGTGAGACCTAATAGTATTTGTAAGCCTTTAACAAGGAAAACCCCTCACAAGGTAGATCATAGTTTATGGTCAAACTTCTTGCAACCTTGATTGGCTACACTTTACAACTACAATAGTGAAGACTTGTGGGTGTCATCCCCACCCAAGTTTTACCTTCTCATTAGAGGGTTTCTAGGCAACAAATTTACTATGTCATGTGTTATTTGTTTCATGCTATGGGTGAACATGTGTAGTGCTCTATTTCAATTTATATGCTAAATTCTAAGATGAATGCGTGGTGAATGTTTTATGGTTAAATTTTTGAAGTGCTAATTCACCACACCCCCACCCCCCCAGAGTTTACTTTTCTATTGTTATTTCCAACACTATTGAGAAGGCATATAAAACTACAAGTATGGGACCTTTTGGTTAAATTAGGAAGGGTCAAAGATTGAATGTTTGAGGAGATTGTTAAAGGGACATACATTCATTACAGGTATGAAACCTTTCAATAAAATCATGGAGCTATTGAGGACACATAAATCATGAGGTTGTTGAAGGGACAAAAAATTTTGTTGTGAAACCTTTCAACCATTCATTGCTAATTTTGAGAAAAGGAAAGGTTCAACAAAGTTTAGAAAGTTTAGAGGATACAGGTGAATATGTTTAAGAAGAAATAGAAAGTTTTGGATTAAAGAAAAGGTACACGAGTTGGTTTTAAACTTATAGTTTAATATTCTAAGAGATAGTGCAATAAGGATCTTTATTGTTATCAAGTTTTTGGATAATAAGGTGTGTATATGAGAAAAACATCATTAGTGTTGACGCTAGAAAAGTGTAAGAATTTTCCTTAGGGAAAAATCACATTAAGATCAAGAAGCTCAAGCACTAGCACAATATGGGACAATAAAATATGATCAAAATAACAAAATGAAAAATAATTGATGTACATACACAATAGGAGTGCCTATATATAAAGGCCTCTATATTGACTAGGAGTCAGCAAAGTGATAAGTCTCACAACTAACCACATGTCCACTAAGAGTGGATTATCCTCCATTGAGCACAAAAGTTAGTGCGATGATGAGAGGATAAGCTTATGTAGGTGTGTCACGTAAAAATATATTGTAAACACCATGCACTTAATTAGAGTGCAAACAACTATGTTGTCTACATGACAATTCAGATGATTATGCAAACTTTAGTGTTGTAGACACCATGTGCTAAATTAGAGTTTCTAACTCTTGTGTTGTCAACAAGACAACTCATATGAGTATGCATACTCCTAGGTTTTTAACTAATAAATAATAAAATAATTCATTAACCTAAGTAAACTTAAGTAAAGTGTAATAAT
The DNA here is from genome assembly GCA_028749045.1 of Cupressus sempervirens. Lineage (NCBI taxonomy): Eukaryota > Viridiplantae > Streptophyta > Pinopsida > Cupressales > Cupressaceae > Cupressus > Cupressus sempervirens. The sequence continues at coordinate 759,352,329 of CM053789.1, read as the reverse complement.
AATCAATTATTTACACTAACACCCCCCTTAAGTGCAACTTAGGGGAATGCACTTAAGCTTACAAAATCTATAATGCAAATGCATGATGGGTCCCAGCTACTACGCCATGTTAGGTACCCATGTACAAATGAAATGATCTACATATAATGTGATGCAATGCAATCTCTCTAAAAATAGAGAAAGAGGGAAAACCTCATGGGTAAAACTTTCCTCCAAAAAGAGAGATGAAAAAACAAGATGCATGGATGGATGGAGTAATTAAGACCCCCCCATTGCAACATACATCATGTATATACAATAGAGAAGCATGAGAAGGACAAAACCCCATAAGAGGAAAAGGTCCCCCCCATAAGAGAGAAGAAGAAGACAAGGTAGTCCCCCCCCCCCCAAATGTAGAATTTTGATCAATGATAGCTGCTCTAAGATGAATGTAGAAGTCGATCCATGACTGCTAAATAATGTTCCTCCCTTTAGGAAGAAACAATGTCATAAGTACATATGAAATGCTTTCCCAATTTGTAGAAAGAATCTTGAAGATGAATGGTGTCTCTGAAAACTTTTCAACTATCCCTGTATCGATACTGATGGTCACCCCTTCCAACACTGCTAAATAGAACTAGTTCATATCTAGCAAGGATGGATGTAGAACATATCCCAAAGAACCATCTCCTTGAATGATAAAGAGACCTCCTACAACTGATGTACATAAGAATCCACAATCATATCAACCTTGTAAGATTCATCATGTAGAGAATGGACAAGAGGGTTAGAGTGTGCCCTCGCAACAACTCAAGAAGGATCTTCTTTATCAAAGAGAAGATGTATATCATCTATAATATCTCCCAAATCTTCCATGTAGGACTCTACAAAGAAACATGAAATATCTGTAATGTAGTCATCCCCTAATTCTATAATTGGAAGACAAGGTGTACCCAATTGTACTAAATTACATGGACCTATCACTGTAGCAATGTATGCATGTGGAATGTGTTGATTTTGTGACCTTGTTTTACATCTATCAATAGGATCCCCCATATCTAAACCTATTGAATCACTATCATTGTTGTCACTATCAGTTTCCATAATGTATGAAGTATGGAGAGGATTAGAGGATAAGCTAGGTGAACTTTCCTCAAAGTGAACAATCCTCTATATGAATATCTCATGAGTCTCAGGATCCATAAGTATTTATGCCTTTAAAAAATTGTCATATCCAATGAAAGTAAAAGGCCTTGGTGGTGGTGCCTTGCATTCCCTTGAAGATATGTGTGCCCATGATGGACAACCAAAAACTTTGAAGTGTTTCACAACTGGTTTTCTTTCGTACTATGCCTCAAAAGGAGTCATTCCATCTAAGACAATATGAGGAGACCTATTAATGATGTGATTGGCATACTTATAGCTTCAACTTCAAGTGATGAATCAAGAGACTTAGATTGAATCATGCAACTTTCCATTGACTTAAGAGTTCTAAGCCTCATTTTTGCAACATTTGTCTTTTGTGGACTAAATGCTACTAGATTTTGAAGATCAATACCCTCAAGTTCACAAAAGTCTCTAAGTCTTGAGTTCACATATCTACTTTTCCATATGAAGAACCTTGATGGCTTTACTTGATTGCTTCTCAACATGACTCTTGAAGGCTAGAAACTTATCAAACACTTCATTCTTGTGATTAAGAAAGTAGACCCATGTGTAGCGTGAAAAGTCATCAATGAAAAAGAGGACATAGTGACCCTTGTGAACTAATGTCACTAAAAAAGGTCCTACTAGAACCGTGTGAACCAAATCAAGAACAATTGATGCTCTCTAAAACTTCCCTTTATCAATCTTCTCTTTGAGATGCGTATCCATTGAACAAGTTGAACATTCACCCTTAGAAAAGTTGATTGTAGGTAGACCTTTGACCATATTTTTTGAGCTAAGTTGATGAAGATAGCGGAAGGCAAGATGTCCATATCACTCATGCCATAATTTACTTTGTGATTGAGATTGTGTCAACAAGGCATGTGAAGGAGACTTGGGCACAAAGTGGGAGAAAGAATAAAGCCTTGTTTCATGATTGACTTTACCCACTGCAACCAATGAATCATCCTTAAGATTTCTCACCATTACTGAATTAGGAAGGAACTCAACTTTATTGCCACCTCCATAGTGAGTGATTTGGTAAATTGAAAGGAGATTAGTGTTAAGGTTGGGAACATAGAGAACATCTTTGAACTCTCTATTTTCCATCTCAACTTGTCCTTTCCCTTCAACTTCTACTTGTGTATCATTCCGTACAAAGATGTGAGGTACCTTAGACTGCTTCAATAAAGAAAAGTGTCCTATTGAAGAACCCATATGATATGAGGCACCTGAGTCAAGAATCTATTCCCCTGAAGAACTTGAACTTGCCATAAATGCTTGCCCTTTCCCCTATGAAGTGGATGGATTTGAATCCTTGGAAGCATTTGGCACATTGATTTTGTTCTTCCTAAGTAAGTTTTCCAACTCACCTATTCTCTTAGTCTTGCAATGATACTCATCATGATTTGGTTTCTTGCAATATGCACAAAATAGTTTATTCTTCTTGTTATTGTTTCCCTTCTTGTTGGAAGAAGAATTGCCTTGTTATGAGGAGGAAGATTGTTATGTCTCTGATTGTGATTTTGGCTTCCACTACTTTTTCTTGCTATTGGTAAAACTTTTTCCACCTTGATATGTTTGGTTCTCATTACTAGCTACCAATGCCTTAGACTTTGATAACTTGAGAATTCCCATATCTATCAACTTGAATTGTTCCAACATCAACATTTCTACAAATGCATCAAATGTAGGTTTAGTGAAGGTACTTACCATGGTCAACCTATGAGTGTTGTAACTCAAAACAAAAGATGCATACACTAAAGATAGCCTCTTCAAGATGTGATGCATCAATCTATCATCCTTCATGGGATTACCACAATCCTCAAGTAGTGCTCTCAATTCATTGGCATTGTTGACATAGTCTTGAATTGTGTCAAAAAATTTAGGATCTAGTAGAAGTAGATCATCCTCAATTTGGAATCCCTTTTCCTCATCCACCTTACCATACAACCCTTCAAGTTTTTGTTGGAAATATTCAAGACTATGCTAAGTTACTGAGAGGGGAGGGGTGAATTAGTAACTTCTAAAAAATTTACAACAATTTGAATTTTGAATCTAATAAACCATTTAACATTTATTTATCATGTTTGATATAATTGCATGCATGTAAAATTGAAAATATAAAAGCATCCACAACACTTGAACACAATCATTTGGTGACCCAAAAACCTTCCAAATAGAAAGTAAAATTAAGGTGGGAATGAAACCCAAAAAACTTCAATACTATAGCATAAAGTTGGCCTATTAAGGCTTACAATGATCACTTCTTATGATCTGCCCTATTAGGAGCAATTAGGACTGCTAGGTCCACCTTGTTAGAGGTTTTTACAAACACACAATAAAGTATGCACTCTGTTAAGAGATTTTAAGAAAGACTATTAAGTCTACCTTGTGAGAGGATTTTGATTGATTCAAACAGTAGATCTCTAACTTACAACTGGATTGCTGATAGAGATTCCTTGATTGCTCTGATCACCTTTATGTGATAGATTTGTCTTTTTTGCTCCTCTTTTGATATGGCCTTCATAGTTTTCTCTTTATCTACTACTTAACTTCACATTCACATTCTTACATGCTCATCATCATTTCATTATCTTACACACTACTATATTGGATATGATACAAATCATTACATATATATACCAATCCAAATTGCAAAATTATAAAGCTAGTTATCATACAAGTTAACACCAATATTACAAAGTCAGCCCAAATAAAGACACTAAAGTTTTGAAGATTAACTTGGTGAAGTTTTCATACTCAGCATCCACTATCATTACTCGACATCATCATGCACTTGGTAGAAGTAGAAGCTTAGTCCATACTGATCACTTCAAAGTAATCTTGAACTTGGTCTACACTAGTGACTCAATAGATACTATGTAACTTATCATAAACTAGGTTACTTGTTTACCATGACTGTACTTGATAAACACTAATCATCATACAACTTGGTTAACACTAGCTTTACATTACATGAACTGTGAACTCAGTAGAAACTGCAATGCTCGATAACCACTAAACTACTCAAGTTGAACTAATAGACTAAATCTGCTCAGTTTGAACTATTGGGCTTCACATTAATTGAATATACTTGGCAAACACTGAAATGCTTGGTAACCACTAGATTACATGGAAAACATTATAGACTATTCAGTGAGCTCGGTGGCCATAAAAAATCTAAATAAGTGTGTGTCACTAACAACAAACTTGACTGATATGTCAACAATATCCCCCTTTGGCATTAGTGACAAAAATACTTATCAGCTAAAATCTTATATACATCACCATGTGATATTGGCTCGGTAGAATATACTATTTTGAGATTTTTCAAAATTTATCTTTGCAAGGTATATTATACATCATCTACTATATACATTCTCCTCATAGCATATCCCCCATACTATGTGTCTCTATATATAGCATACCATGACATAACAATAATAATCTCCCCCTTTTTGATAATAATGCCAAAGATTTATTCAAAACTTATTTACATGGAGACACCAATATGAGATTAAAAAAATTAGAATGTACCTTAAGAATAAGTGCTAGAGTTTTATCCCAATTCTCTTGCAAAATCTTGCATGTATGTAGAGCAATTTGCACTTCTACAAAGAGTTCTATCATGTGACCTGCAATAGAGAAGTTATTGTCATGGATCAAGGTTTTTGAGTAAACAATATGTTTCTACATTGTATCCATGATAGGAAGGATCATATTCTGAATATCAATCACTGATGACTAGATCGTTGCTTCTTCTCTTAACAACTCTATCTACATGTCTATCAAAAATCTGATCTTCATGTGATGTGCAGAGCTTGAACTATGGTCAAGTTGCAACTGCTGAGCACTGGCTTTTAGATCCTCATCAATTTTTGAAAGTTTTCTCTTTATTTCTTTTGTGAACTCAAAAACATCACACAACTTCACAAGAAGTGATACTACATTGGTGTAAGATGATTCAAGATTGGTCAAAATTGATGAAAGCTCAACTTGTTGAATAGCAATTTGCTGAGCAATGTACTCAAGAACTTTATTATCAAATTTATTTTCAGCTTTCTCAATTAACTTATCCTATCCACTACTATCCTCATTGAACTTTTGGACTACTTCTACTAATTGTAACAAAATAGGTTGAGAAGAATCTACCTTAATACCTATTGCCTCAGTCAAAATGTTTTTAGCATCATCAATGGTCTTATACTCTCTATCTCTTTCTTCTCTCATTTTTTGTTGTTTTACCTTCTTCTGAAGGAGTTTGCCAACTATGTGCATTTGGTTTGCAGTAAGATTATCAATGTCCCATTTGGGAATTTCTATTTTCTTATCAAGTCTATGTCCTCCTCTGTTTCCTTTCCTCTACCCAAAAATCTTGTACTCGATTGAGCCTTAGGTTCAGCTATCCTTGTAATTAATGCCTTTGTATCTGGAATGGAAACAATTGTAGATATACTAGGACTTGCAATGAAAATTGATATAGTACTAACTGATGGAATACTAATAGGAATGCTTTTTGAATCCAAAACTAAAGTACTTACTACTGAAGAGCTCAAAATTGTAGAAGCCACTGTATTCATGCCCGATGATTCAATAGCTAAAGAAGTGAGAGGTTGCAACTTCGTAGATGAAGTGGAAGTCACTTCTACTATAGATACATTGAGTTGAATGGGGGTGAACAATGATTGGACATTTGAAGTGTCTGTGGTTGTCACAATCAAACTTGTTGAAGCTATCTCCAAGCTTGATATAGTTATTGGTTTGTTTAGGGAGTGAGGAAGTGAGGCAATGATTGTGGCTGATATCTTCATTGGGTCAGTCTCCTCATCATCTTCTTTGTCTTCCTTGGTAGCTTCCTCTTTATCTTCTTCAACTTCCTCATTATCAAAATGTGTGGGCTCAGTATAAGTTTCTTCTTCATTATTATCATAGTCATCATCATTATCCTTAACATCTATTGGGTGTTGGAAATATAGATGGAGCAACTAAGAGGGGGGGTGAATCAGTTACCACAAAATAAATCCACAAATCCCTTAGATGTCTGATAAAACTAGTTACTGTTGTCACTCAGTAACCATATAGAAAATGTTGTAACTCGGTAGATATAGTGTATGTTAACTTTAATAGATCTTAAACATTCACAATGATTAACATGCAAACATAAAAGAAAAAATCATTAACACATGAGACACCAAATTTAACGTGGAAAACCAATATGGGAAAAATCACCAAGTAACTAGCTACGGAGTTTCACTCTTTTGAAGTGAGTCCTATTAGATGCCAACCTGGTTAAAGGTTACAAAACACACTATTAGGTGTGACCTTGTTAGAGGATTTAATCACCCTGTTAGGAGTGGCCTTACAAAAGGTCTTTAGAACAATTCAATAGAACTGTCACCTTGTTAGAGGATTTATAAATGGTTGTTAAACCAACTCTGTTAAGAGATTTAGGAATCACTGCTACAATGGTGAGAAAGTAACAATGAAATGACCTGAATGAGATGCAACTGAATTGTTGATACAAATCTCTGTTCTACTCCACTAGATCCTTCTTGATCAAATAAAACTTTGCTGCTCCTCAAGGATATCTGACCATCCTTCAAAGTTTGCTCGCACTTTCTTCTTCAATCAACACACTTGCATGCTTGCTCACTACACAATAGAATTCTCAACTTGACCTTTTATTTATATCTTACAAATTATCAAGTTGGCTCATTTACATCTTGCAATTACCAATAATCATTACCTCATTCAGCTACAATCATTACATGAAATAATTAAACTTTATTTTTCAAATTAACAAAATCCTTCATTGGCCGACCCTACTTAGTAAACACTAATCCTAAACTGATTTCTTGTGTTAACAAACAGAAGCTCGATTAACACTAAAAATCTTGCAAAATCCTCTGAAGACCGAGTGAACTCGGTAAACACTAACTTTCCTTCATTAACCATATGAGCTCAGTTAACACTACTTTCTGCCACAAAATACTTTGACACCTAAGTGAGCTCAGTAGACACTATTTCCATAGAGTAATTTCTAGGAATGCTTAGTAGACTCTAAAATTTGCTTTGCTAACCAATTGAGCTCAGTAAGCACTGTCTTCCAACTGATATGACATTTGTGTAACATCAAAGACAACACACAATTAGACAATTATATCCAACAATCTTCCTCTTTAGCATTGATGGCAACACAACATGTCATAGCACAATGAAATTTGAAAACAAGTCTTTTCCTGATAGAAATTTTCTCCCTCTTAGATTTTATGCCACAAACTTCTCTAATGTAGTAATCTCCCTCTTTGAAAGAATTATATAGCTTCTTTTCCAAATAGCAAACACTCCCTCAAATTTAAATTTTAGAAAGATATGACAGTAAACTCTCCCTCTTTGACAACACATGCTAAGGACAACACATACCAAATGAGTAAAAATGTACCTTGAGTACTGATTCATATACAATGTTCTCATGACTATGTTGCATCAATTGATAGATCTTCAACTTGGTTCCTGTTGATGCATCACTAAAATTTTATTTTAGTGACCTTCAAATAGGGGAATGACCCCTAACTTACCTCTTAGATACAAGAATGCATCCTTAGGTAATGGCTTAGTGAATATGTCTACAATCTATTCTTTTGTATGGATATATTCCAATATGATTTCCTTATCCTACACCAATTCTCAAACAAAGTGATATTTTATTGCAATGTGCTTTGTTTTGGAATGCATCACTGGATTCTTTGATATGTTTATTGCACTTGTATTATCACAAAACATAACAACTAGTTCTTTGATTTCAACCTTCATGCCTTCCAATAACTATTTAAACCAAACAATATTAGAACAGTTTACCACTGCTGCAACATATTATGCTTCTATTGTAGATTTGGATGTACAATTTTGCTTTTTACTTGTCCAAGATACCAATCTTTTGCCAAGAAAGAATTCTCCACCACTTGTACTCTTTCTGTCAACAATGTTTCCTACCCAATCAACATCAGTAAACACTTTCAAGTCTAAATTTCCTCCAAATTTATACCACAATCCATAATCTTTAGTGCATTTCAATTATCTCAAGATCCTCTTGATTGCCATCATGTGATTTTCTCTAGGTTTTTCTAAAAATCTTGCCACTATACCAACTCCAAGAGCAATATCAGGCCTTGTATGAACCACATACTATAGTTTTCCAATCACTGATCTATATAAGGTCTGATCTACCTCTTTTGAATCATCATCTTTGGTAAGCTTTAGTCTAGTGCACATGAGAGTTCCAACTAGTTTTGAATCTTCCATACCAAACTTCTTGAGTATCACCTTGATGTATTTTGACTGAGTAATGTAGATACCATTCTTGCTCTATTGAATTTGAAGACCAATAGAGAATTTAATCTCACCAAACATAGACATTTCAAATTCCTTGTTCATTTTCTCTAAAAATTCTTTGCATAGATTATCATTCTCTGTAAACAATGTATCATCCACAAATATTTCTGCCAAAACAATCTTGTTATCTAGTCCTTCCTTGATATATAATTTATTGTTATCATTAGTTCTCTAAAAACCAATCTGAATAAGATAGTTATGCAATTTCTCATACCATGCTCTAGGGGCTTGTTTTAGACCATACAATGCTTTGTGTAATTTGCAGACCATGTCCTTTTTGTCTGGATCAACAAAACCTTCAGGTTGCTCAATGTAGACTTCTTCATCCAAAATACCATTGAGAAATGCAAATTTGACATCCAACTGATATACTTTAAATCCTTTATATGTAGCATATGCAAGTAAGGTTCTGACACCTTCCAATCTTATGACAAGAGCAAAAGTCTCTCCATAATAAATTCCTTCTTCTTGAGAGTAGCCTTTACATACCAATCTAGCTTTGTTTCTTGATACCTTACCATCTTCATTCAACCTATTCCTAAATACCAATTTAGTTCCAATCACATTTTTATCTTTAGGCCTAGGTACAAGAGTCTAGGTTTTGTTCTTCTCTATTTTCTCTATCTCTTCATTCATAGCCTTAATCCAACTTTCATTTTCCAATGCATCTTGAACATTTCTAGGTTCAAAATCAGCAAGTAAACAAGTACCTTTTAGCTTACTTCTTGTCATAGTACCTTCAGATTTGTCTCCAATAATTTGATCTGGTGCATGATGCCTTCTAACATACTTTTCCAATATAGGTTCCTTGCCTCTTGAATGAATTGTATTGTCATCCTCTTGCACTTCAACTTTAGGTTCTGATTGCTCAAACTCGGTAGGCATTGGCTCGATAGCTTCAGAATGTGACTCAGGTTCCTGCAACTCAGTGATTGATGAAGACTCGGGAGTAGAAGTCTCCTGATTGACAGATGTATTTGGCACTGTATCAGGTTCAATGAAAACATATCTCCTGTAATCTTCTAGTTCCTTTTTGCTTTCTTCTTCAGTCCTTTCTACAAACTCATCAACTTTCACATGTGCCCTTTCTATGATTTTGTGAGTAGACAAATTCAAACATCTATATGTCTTACTCTTGCAAGAATATCCCAAAAGTATACCTTCATCACCCTTCACATCAAATTTTCCATTTCTAGATTCTTTCAAGATATAACATTTACTTCCAAATACTTTTAGGTAACTTACATTGGGTTTATAGCCATACCATAACTCATAGGGGGTTTTGAATGAGTCCTTCAATTGTACTTGGTTCAAGGTATGAACTGCAGTGATGATAGCTTCCTTCCAGTATTTGATAGCAATGTCCTTTTCAATTATTAGAGTCCTTGCACAATCCATGATAGATCTATTCCTCATTTCAGCAATTCCATTCTACTCAGGAGTTCTAAGGGTTGATACGTGTCTTTTGATTCCTCTTTCGATGCAAAAATTATTGATTTCATTGGAAATGAACTCGCCACCTTTGTCTGATCTTAAGCATTTCAATATTTTCCTTGTTTCCTTCTCCACTCTGGCCAAATACCATTTGAACTTCTCAAATGCTTTTGACTTCTCTCTCAGATACATAATAGTCATCATTTAGAGTAGTCATCAACAAAAAGAATGAAGAAATTTTCTCCAGTATAGCACTCAATTCCAATAGGTCTACACAAATTAGTATGCACAATTTCCAAAGTATCTTCAGACTGGTAGTTTTTACTTTTAAAGCTAGTCTTTCCCATCTTACCAATCTAAAAATTCTTGCATAAACCAACATCAGGTTTCTTTATACTAGGAATGCCTCTTACTTTCTTGAATTTACTTATCTTTACCATGTTATCAAAATTCACATGACATAACCTTCTGTGCCATAACCAACTTTTTTCAACTTGAGCACTCACCAAGTTCAAGATAAAACAAGTTACCTTTTGTTTGTATGCCTGATCCAATCATCTTTCCTTTGTCATCTAGCAGTCTTGCCTTTCCATGCATGAATTCCACCTTGAATCATATATTGATTAGTTGTGCCACACTCAACAGATTATGTTTTAGTCCTTCAACCTAATAGGCATTATCATATACAAGTTCTTTGGTTAATGAGATTTAGCCTCTTCTTTTTATGCAACAAGGTTCATTATTTCCAAACCTTACACTACCACCATCATAGTCTTCAAAGTGTTCAAACTTAGTTTTGTCACCAATCATATGATGTGAACAACCACTATCTATGATTCATGTATCATTTTTTCTCACATGAGAGATAAGTGCCATCTTATCTTCTTCATCATTATCAAATTCATCTTTCACAACAATGTAAACAATTTCATCCTCACTATTATCAGAATCCTTAGAGTCCTTAGCCATAAAACATGTTTTCTTACCTTTGTCCTTGAATTATTTGAAGTCTTTCTTGCCATTTCATTTATGACCTTTCTTCTCATCCTTGTTTTCCTATTTGGGCACCTAGCTGCAATATGACCAATTTTCTCAAATGAAAAAATAAATTAGAGATTCCTTACCTTTGTATTTTCCTTTGTCTCTAGAATATTTCCCTGCAAGTAGAGCTTCAACAACTTCAAGATCACTGTCAGAACTTTCGGCTAATTCTTCTTCACTTTCTAACTAAGTGTCCTTTATCTTCTTGCCCTTTTCTTTAAGTGAAAACTTGGCTTCAAATTTGATTCAATGTTCTTGGAAGCTAGAACATAATTATCGTAGTCATCTAGCTCAAATGCAGTCAACCTTCCTATTATGGCATCCAAATTTATCTTATGATTTGCTTCACATCTTCTTTCTTGAATTGCAGATACTCTAATTGCATAAATGGGAAGCAATGTTTCAAGAACTTTACTTACAACTATTTCCTCCTTGATATCTCCTCCAGAAGCTTTGGATGCACTGACATTTGCTTTGACCCTTTCAACATATTTGGCAATGTTTTCATCCTCTCTCATTCTCATTTGATCAAATTGTCCTCTTAGACTTTCTGCTTTGGCTCTCCTCACATTGTCATCACCACCATAGATTTCCTTCAACTTGTTCCACATTTCAAAGGCAGTTTTGTAGTCCTTGATATCATCAAATTCTTCATAGCTTAGGGCAGGTGCAATGTCTATCATCATGGTGTTATGTGTCTTTTTCTTAGTAATGTCATTGAAAGATAATGTACTAGAAGGAGTTGTATATTCTTCATCAAGATATTTCAGTCTTGTATCTCCAATGCAAGCTAGATGGAGTCTCATGAGACCTTGCCATGTTGAAAAGTTATCCCTGTTAAGCCTTGGAATTTCCCTCTTGTAAGACATCCTAATCTTTAGCTTAGGTCTTGAAACCTTTCCTGCAAGCACCAAAAGCTCTAATACCAATTTTTGAAAATATAGATGGAGTAACTAAGAGGGAGGTGAATTATTTACCACAAAACAAATCCACAAATCCCTTAGATGTCTGATAAAACTAGTTACTACTATCACTCAATAACCATACAAAAAATATTGTAACTTGGTAGATGTAGTGTATGTTAACTTTACTAGATCTTAAACATTCACAATGATTAACATGCAAACATAAAAGAAATAACATGAACACATGAGACACTAGATTTAACATGGAAACCCAATAGGAGAAAAACCACCAAGTAACTAGCTATTGATTTTCACTCTTCTGAAGTGAGCCCTATTAGGAGCCAACTTGGTTAAAGGTTACAAAACACACTGTTAGGTGTGACCTTGTTAGAGGATTTAATCACCTTGTTAGGAGTGGCCTTGCAAAAGGTCTTTAGAACAATTCAATAGAACTATCACCTTGTTAGAGGATTTACAAATGGTTGTTAAACCAACTCTATTAAGAGATTTAGGAATCACTACTACAATGGTGAGAAAGTAACAATGAAATGACTTGAATGAGATGCAACTGAATTGTTGATACAGATCTCTGTTCTACTCCACTAGATCCTTCTTGATCAAATAAAACTTTGCTACTCCTCAAGGATATCTGACCATCCTTCAAAGTTTGCTCACACTTTCTTCTTCAATCAACACGCTTGCATGCTCGCTCATTACACAATAGAATTGTCAACTTGACCTTTTATTTATATCTTACAAATTATCAAGTCAACTCATTTACATCTTGCAATTACCAATAATCATTACCTCGGTCAGCTACAATCATTACATGAAATAATTAAATTTTATTTCTCTAATTAACAAAATCCTTCATTGGCCAACCCTGCTCAATAAATACTGATCCTGAACTGATTTCTTGTGTTAACCAACGAAAGCTCGGTTAACACTACAAATCCTAGAAAATCCTTTGGAGATTGAGTGAACTCGGTAAACACTAACTTTCCTTCATTACCCATGTAAGCTTAGTTAACATTGCTTTCTACCACAAAATCCTTGGACGCCCGAGTGAGCTTGGTAGACACTGTTCCCATAGAGTAATTTCTAGGAATGTTTGGTAGACTCTGAAATTTTCTTTTCTGACCAACTAAGCTCGGTAAGCACTATCTACCAACTGATATGACATTTGTGTAATATAAAAGACAACACACAATTAGACAATTGTATGCAACACTAGGAAGTCACTTGGTTTATGCAAATGATAAATATTTTTCACATGCTTGTGGTATTCTTAACTACATGCTCTATATCCTTGATTAAAATTAAACATGTATTAAATCTAAGAGTCATTTTGTTTTCGTTTTTCTTCAAAGACTCTTTTACCTCAGCATATGTCATGCTCAATAGCAACTACCTTAGGGTTTTTGCATAAATATAATTTGTTGTTTGTATTGAAAAGTCCCATCTTGGCTTTATTTTCTCTAATAATTCATTAGAGATTTGAGAGGCTATCTAATCTAGTGAATACTTCCATTTTCCTATTTTAGTCAACACCAATTCTTCCACCTATTTCTTCTCTGCCTCTGTCCTAGTTTCATACTTCAAAGATTTGAAGTTTGTTATGCCTACACCTTCTTCCATCTATTTTAACTTTTCCTGGAAGGTGGGAGGAGGTTTGCTAAGGACAATTTCACTGCCTTTCTTCCTGGACCTCCTTGTAAAGACAATAATGGATGGCTTAGGTGGCTTGGTGATGATCGCCTTGCCTTTCTTCTTCATAGGTTCTTCTTCCTTTTATAATTCCTTGTCATCCTATGCCTCTTCTACATCTTCTCTTTTACCTTCAGTTAACATGAGAGGTGTGTTGGATTTTAGTTTAGCTATCCTCCTCTTTCCCTTGTTAACTATTTAAGGGAGTTTTATCTCTAGTTCTATTCTCACCTTGGCCTCATCATAGGTTCCAAAGTATGGTGCCTTTGGATCAACAAGTTCATTAATAAGAGCCTCAATAAGATCCTTTGCCTCATCAATATTTACCTCATAAGGAAGAGGTTTTACCCATACAATTCTAGGCTTTACTACCTGGATGTAAACTTTGTCACAATCTACCATAAAGCATACATCATCTTTGTAATCTTCAACTAACTTCTTAGGTATTTTGAAGCTATTGTTCATTTTCTTTTTAAACACTTCAAAGTAGTTATCCATAATGCTAACATAGTTCTCTCCCATTTCTACAATTTATTCATTTATCTGATATAATATAGGCACATCTTTTCTTCATACTACCGTGCCTTTGGAAGGGAAGAAATTTTGAACATAGAAGAACAAACATGTCAAGAGTGAATCAAATTTATAGGGGTTGTTCTTGGATGTCCGAATACTCTCCATTTTTTTATTGAGTTGCTTCAACAACAGATCTACCAAGTCATAAGATAGATTATTTTTCACCACTTTATATGCCAAGTCTACAGCTTCATAGGATACACTATTGAGATGACTTGAACTATATATCTCATGTGCTATAACATGAATTCCAAATTTTAGTTATGCATTTGTTACACTACTAATTTGCATGCCTCTTTTGTCCCACTTAGCTAGGGTTTTCTTTTCTAGCTCAGCCCAACCTAGGGTTTTGGTGGTTTTAGCTTTGCTGAGCATGGGCAGGCCGATGATGCGATGAATCATTTTCTTTGTGATCACAGTTGGTTGCTCAAGCCATAGCTAACCATTATGCACTTAGCTTAGAATGTATCTAATCCACTTGATTTGAAAACCTCAAGGTATGTGAGGAATATGAGTTAAACCTTTGTCTTCCAAGTGCTTATGCCCAGGTTTGAGAATTCCATTAACACACAATTCACTTAGGGCATCATCCATTTCTAGGGTTCTAATTTCTTGAATAGAACACTTGAATGAGTACGAATGTCATTAATAAGGAGTACCTTTGGAGGAATTTGTGATTAAGCTCCGATTGAGTCAAGTGTTTCTGCAATCACGACCACAAGTTTAAAATCTAGTGCTTTCCACTTGACTCCTCTAACCAACATCTCAAACCCTCTCTTCACTTTGCTGCTACTTGATGCCATTGTACTCAGTAAACTATGAAAACCTTGACAATTTTCTACAAATTCACTTGAAATTACTTGATCACTTTGTAAATCACTTCTTCACAATAGCACTATAAATTTCACGGTGAAAAATGAGTTTGATTTTATGCTTTTTGTTAAGACTTTGCCATTAATGCTCGATACTAGGAGCTGGGTTGACATCATGCTTGATAGCTTGTCATCCACTATTCTATTGATTTCTTAGTGAAGGCTTCGTGACTCGGTAACCATGTGTGTCTTGTTACTCCTGACCTTGCTTGATAGAGTCTATGACCTGACCTTACTCGGTAGAGAAGGTAACTTGGTGATAATTGATACCGATCTTCCTCAGTGATCCTTTTATATCTTGAATACTAATTTAGATCTTTGTCACCTTTCAATTGGAACTGTTTGAATGTGATATTGATAACGCAATTCCATTTTTCCTTTGGAAACCTAGTTGAAAATGGTGGAGTCATCCACTTCTTGAGTGACATGACCATCATTACTTGAACTAGCATCCTTGGTAGATTTAGGAATCCATTGCTGCCTCATCTGCTAATGAATGTTATCTACTTTTTCCTTCTTTTCATCTTCAATTTTACCTGTGTTCATGCAGTTTTTGGCTAGATGACCAAGTTTAGTACAGGTAAAATATCTTATGGTGGTATCTCTTCTCCTTGTGTGATGTTTAACACAATTCATGCCAATGTGTCTATATTCTCCACGATAATGACATCTACACCAAGTGTTGTAGTCCCAACTAAATATTGCTTTCACAATTTTCTCTGCTAGATTGAATGACTCAGTTCTACAATCTGATGCCTTGTGAAATTGTTTCTTGCATTTGTGACACTTGCCCTCAAATTTTGGTTTCTCTTTGCATTCATTAGCTTTGTTACCATGCTGACTACAATTGTAGCATTTTTCATTAAATTTTGCTTTACCATTACTCCAACATTTTTTTGATGTATGACCTAACTTACCACAGTGATTGCAAGTAGGTCTTTGATTCCTTTAAGCACCTTGTTCAGAGGATTCACCTTCTTCTTTGTATCCAATTCCTGCTTTTCCTTTTTGCCTATAGATATTTTTCTCATTCAGTTGAATCATGTTTACTTGAGATTTCATCATTCTTTCATTGATTTTCTTTTCAATGTTTAGGTCATTTTTCAATCTTTCACTGATTTTCTTTTCAAACCTTAGCTCATTTCGTATTCTTTTATTGATTTGTCTTTCTAAATTTAGATCATTTCTTAATCTTTCATTGATCTATCTTTGGCTCATGATTTCCTCATTTGCATTGGAGATTTGATCCATAAGACCTACATGCTAAAGGAATTGGTTCTAGATCTCATTGTTTCTTCCATCCATTTCTCCTTTTATCTTGTTCCTCTATTCCAAGATTTCACATAGCCTTACTGACTGAATTTCTTGTTCTCTTTTCAGCTTTCTTACTTCTTCTTGTAGGAAACTATTCTTCTCTATGAGTTATTTGATTGCATCATTTTCTTCATCTGAACTGCTTGAAGGGGAAAAAATCTTTAATTCTTTCTTAAATGTACTGATGATCATTCATCTAATTTGCAAGTTCCTTCCTTCTTTTTAGGGATTGGGAAAGTTTCTCCTTAGCTTTCTTGAGTTGTGCAATGGCCATTTCCAGATCCAACTTTTCATTGTCAATTGCCTTATCAAGTATGAATATCTCCATATCCTTGATCTTTGCTCAAGCTGTTAAACTTTCTCCTAAGAACCACAAAGCTCTTATACCAATTGTTGGAAATATTCAAGACCATGCTAAGTTATTGAGAGGGGAGGGGTGAATCAGTAACTTCTAAAATTTCTACAACAATTTAAATTATGAATCCAATAAACCATTTAACATTTATTTATCACATCTAATATAATTGCATGCATGTGAAACTAAAAATATAAAAGCATCCACAACACTTGAACACAATGATTTGGTGACCCAGAAAGCTTCCAAATAGAAAGTAAAACTAGGGTGGGGATGAAACCCACAAAATGTCAATACTATAGCATAAAGTTGGCCTATTAAGGCTTACAATGATCACTTCTAATGATTTTCCCTGTTAGGAGAAATTAGGACTGCTAGGTCCACCTTGTTAGAGGTTTTTACAAACACACAATAAAGTATGCACTCTGTTAAGAGATTTTAAGAAAGATGGTTAAGTCTACCTTGTGAAAGGATTTTGCCTAATTCACCTGTTAGAATGAAATAGTAGATCTTTGACTTACAACTAGATTGCTGATAGAGATTCCTTGATTGCACTGATCACCTTTCTATGATATATTTGTCTCTACTACTCCTCTTTTGATATGGCCTTCACAATTTTCTCTTTATCTACTACTTAACTTCACATTCACATTCTTACATACTCATCATCATTTCATTATCTTACGCACTACTATATTGGATATGATACAACTCATTACATATATATACCAATCCAAATTACAAAATTATAAAGTCAGCCATCATACAAGTTAACACCAATATTACAAAGTCGGCTCAAATGAAGACACTCAGGTTCTGAAGATCGACTTGGTGGAGTTCTGATACTCAGTGTCCACTGTCATTACTCAGCATCGTCATGCACTTGGTAGAAGTAGAAGCTCAATCCATATTGATCACTTCAAAGTAGTCTTGAACTTGATCTGTACTAGTGACTCAGTAGATATTGTGTAACTTTTCATAAACTAGGTTACTTGTTTACCATGACTATACTCAGTAAACACTAATCATCATATAGCTTGGTTAACACTAGCTTCGCATTACATGAATTGTGAACTCAGTAGAAATTGCAATGCTCGATAACCATTGATTTGGTCGAGTTGAACTGGTAGACTGGATCTACTCAGTTTGAACTACTAGGCTTCACATTAACTCAATATACTTGGAAAATGCTAAAATGCTCAGTAACCACTAGATTACATGGCAAACATTATAGACTGTTCAATGAGCTTGGTAGCCATACAAAATTTGAATAAGTGTGTGACACTAATAACAAACTTGACTAATATGTCAACAGTATTTTCCAAGCACCCTTGGCATCCTTCAAGCTAGAAATGTGGAAGAAGAGATCTGTATGAACACAACTCCTAATAATTCCTAAAGCCTGATTGTCTTTAACTTGCCAATCAACTTATGCATCAGCATCAGTGGGTTTTAAAATTGTACCATCAACATATAGATTTAAACATTTTTCCATTAGTCTACTCCATACAATATCTTTCCATGTAGTATAATTGTGTGAAGTTAGAAGTAGAGTTTTAGGTGAACACATGATACCAAAAAATTAAAAGAGTACAAGAGAGAAAGAGAGACACACAAACACAAGACACACCCCCTCTCATTCACTCAATCAAAAAAAAACCCCAATAATGATGCTTTTGGCAATTTATATGTAGTTTTTTTACAATAGGCCACTTGTAAAAATGGACAAAAGTGGGCTTTTGATTTTGTTGTTTACAACCTCCTTTTGGAGTTCAAATCTAGTACTAAGCAATGTAGCTTAGATGTACAACAATTTTGAAGTTTAATCAAAGTAATACAATGTAAAAAAGGACTTATTTTTGAAAGTGGCATTTATGTCCACACAAGCCTCTAATCTAATTGCAGATTTGGAAAGTAGACAAAAAATTATGCACTTTCAAAAAAATGGAACTTGAATATGTGTCCAAATGAGCCCAAACTAAGCCTTTGAAGTTGTAGAAATCAGGATTTGTGATTTGTAGAAAAATTAAAAAATAGATATCTCAAACATCTTGCACCAATATGTTGTAGATCATGAAATTCTACCCCAAAACAAAACAAAAAATTGCTCAAAAAAAGGAGTCCATATGAGAGAGATATCGTTGTTTGAAAATCACCTCTATAATTATTTTTTCTGAATTATCGTCGTTGAACCTCCAAAAATCAAATGACTCTAAATTTTACCTCACTAGTCTAATTTTGATGAAACAAAAGTCAATTTGGGGGTTTTTTGACCTTTTGAATATGATGCCAACATCTGATTTGCACTAGCAAGCTCCAATCTTGTCCTGCAAAAAATCTCTCCTATGGGCCTAAAAGGCCAATTTTTTCGTAGAATTTTGAAAATAAAATGCAAATCCAAAAAGCAAAAATGCAAAGATGCAAAAATATTCAGATCTAAAAAATTAATTGCACATATCTAAAGAGATCATACCAACTCCACAAATTGGGCCTTCGGGTTCTAGTTTGTAAAAAAAAATTGCCTCAGATTTGACTATGGCTTAGGGTATACAAATTTATGGTCAAAATTCACTGAATCGACACTCTAGATGCAATGGTGAGGTCTGCTTTGGCTCTAAATGCTCCCAATGATTGCAATACTCTAGATCTGAATCGAGGTCCTCCGAGAGGTGAAGCAAAAATGGTCTCCAATGGCTATGTGAAGAGAAGCTACCTCAGCTCTGATACCATGTAAGAATTTGCCTTAGGGTAAAATCACACCAAGATCAAGAAGCTCAAGCACTAGCACAATATGGACCAATAAAGTATGATCAAAATAACAATATGAAAAAGAATTGATGTATATACACACTAGGAGTGTCTGTATATAAAGGCCTCTAGAATGACTAGGAGTCAACAAAGTAATAAGTCTCACAACTAAGCAGATGTCCACTAAGAGTGGATTATACTCAATTGAGCATAGAAGTTAGTGCAATGATAGAGGATAAGCTTACATAGGTGTGTTATGTAAAAATATATTGCAAACACCATGTGCTTAATTAGAGTGTGAATAGTTGTGTTGTCTACATGACAACTCAGATGATTATGCAAACTCCAGTGTTGTAGACACAATGTGCTAAATTAGAGTTGCTAACTCCTATGTTGTCAACAAAACAACTCATATGAGTACACATACTCCGAGGTGTCTAACTAATAAATAATAAAATAATGCATTATCCTAAGTAAACTTAAGTAAAGTATAATAATAATTAATTATTTGCACTAACAAAAAGATACATGGTCAATATTCATAAATTAAAGAAAGTAATAGAAAGAGTACAATGACAAAGAATTTTATAGAAGTAATAAATAATAAATTCATGAAAAAAGTCTCAACCAATAATTAATCCATGAAAAAAGTCTCAACAAATAATAAATCCATGCAAGCTAGGGTTGATAATCCTACTTAATATTACAACAATTTTAAATAAAATGAGGTTGAATAGTCAAATAAAAATAGATTTATCCCATCAAATATATTATTATGAGCAATAACTATTACAAAATTTTATGAGATAGATGTTTGTTGATGCAAAAGAATATTTGAGCTATGTGATTTTAGCATTCTATAGATGGGGAAATATGGTGGAGCATTATAATGATTATCATGGTAGGTAGTTATCATGAGAGATTTGGTTCTAATAGAAAAAGATGACATCATTTAGTATTAGTTATCAGCTACTAGTAATAAGCATAGATTTGAAGAGAATAACTTTAAAATGCTAAGACTTTCAAAGAGAACCAACAGGAAAATAATATGTATCAACATTCATAATATTTATGCTGAAACTAGTTGATATTGTAACATAACAAAGTGAATATTTATGTAGAGTCCATACTGCATGATAATAAAGCATTTTATAACAAGCTGATAAGTGGTAATATATTTGACAATAGTAGCTCATGCAAGATCAGAGTTATGAAACAATTACAGAAGTACATGATATAAGCCAAAAGATTAATCTGATCATCATTACATCAAAAATTAGAATAACTCTTTTGTATTTTAATTTTTGGGAAAATGAAATAGAATCTAGAAAAATGCTTTCTAGGTTTTTTTAGAACGGAGTCATTCAAGTCTTTTACTGGCAGAATCTTCAAAATATGATCAAGCAAAGAAATATCAATAGTTTTCTAAGACAACATTTTTTAGTTTATTCATATAGCTGAGATATTACTTGATTATTTTTTTTGTTTCATAATGACATATCTACAAACATATAAACATCAGTAGTACAAATATTTTAAATGGGGACTATTGCATCACTGAAAGAGCAAGTATTTACTATTATATCTAGTATCAAAAAAGTTTTTTTTAAAGAAAAAATGGAATTATGTTTGGCTTATAATGAAAGAGAAATGAAGTTGCTATAATTTTAGCCAAATAATGAATTGTGGTCGTTGAAGCTTCAAATAAACAATTTATCCAAATCAAAGATAAATGCACAAGATTTAGTATAATTGATATTCAATGATATCAAGGTAGCTGAAATAAAATAAATACTAATGCACAAATCAAGTTATGAACAAACTTTCAACATGTTCAAGGTATATGGATTTGTTTATAGCATATTAATATAAAGTCATAGACACATGTACAATTCTATCTAGTGTAGTGTGGATGAATCAACAAAGTTTTTTTTAGTAAAAACACCCATTCAATATCATGTAGAGAACAGTTGCAATTAATGGGCATTAATATGAAAATATGAATTGAAGAAATGATTAGATACAATAAATTTATTATCCATCTAATATTAGTTCCTCATTTCAACTTATTCAACATTAAACATGTGTAAATATAAAAGCAACAATATTAGTCTTTTGATGTAACTTAGCTACATTGTGTAGAGGGTATAAGAAGCAACTAATACAAGTATTGCAGAAACAATCAACACAAAGATAGAAGGATTATTTCAGCGTAATAAAAAAGAATATTATTTGTTGCAAACTTTACAATAAAAATAAGACAAGTGTGAATAAAAATATAGATCCAAATATCAAACTGAGATATGTGCAGTCAATGATATTTTTAACTTGTGATAATTACAGAAAAGACTCTAATGTACCCATGTCTCAGAGTAACTCCAATATCCTATTAAGATAGCATGGCACATTTCAATAGATTATAAACATCACATATATACTTTGAAATAAAGATAAAGAAGTTCAACTTTTCATAAATACAAATGATAGGATTCAAAGATGAGTTTTTCAAGTTATGGATTTTTTCTCACTTCCCAATCTGATTATGTTATAGCCACATCAGTCCTAATTCAAAAAGTTATAAATAGAAGCATAAAATCACAAGGAAATTCCCAATAAACAGATAAACTAGTCTCACTTTTAAAATATTAAATTAATTTCCATATTGATCACCTGGATTTTCATAGGCATACAGAGGATTATATTAAATTGACATTCCATATTTCTCAAATCAATATGATTTTTCTTTGTGATGATTACACAAAAAAATTTATGGTTTCTTTCACAAGTAAGTCAGTAGCAGATATTAGTAATGTCTTGAGATCATACAGAGATCTAAATCAATGGGATAGGAAAGCATTAAACATGAATAAAATGCATTCAATTATCTTCATCAATGCTAAGATTGAGGACGTAAGATACAAATTCTTTCACACATGACTTGAAGGACACTTCATTAATGGATTCCTTAATCTTCAGTACTTGTTGATGCATATATTTTCCAATTTCCACTATCATGGCTTGCTTCACTATGTTTCCCACAACATCACTATTGAAAATGGCATCATTTCCCTTGTAGATCTATAATCAATCCCTAAATTACTCAATTACCAATTTGGAATTAGCAAATTGATCAAATGTTATTGGCCAAGCCACCATCGACACTCCAATGCTTATACACTCTAATCCCATCCATAACCAGTCATGAAGAAACCAATTATAGGATGAGACAAAATGAGGCACTGAGGAACCCATCCATGGATTACCATTCCCTTATCTCTAGTTTATTTGATGAAACCCTTATGAAGGAAATCACAAGAATTAATGTGGCCTCAAAGTGGATCCTTAATCCTTCACGTCTGTTAATTGGATTCCAATTTTTTTTCATTTCAATTCATATGTAATCTAAGTTTTTGGAAATTTGGAATTAAAGTGGGAATTGGAGCAACCCCACCTATTTATATGGAAAACCAAATCTTGGATTTGAGGGCAAATGGGCATACCAAATTCTATTTTTTTTCTAATTCTAATTCTGATTTTGTGCACCCAAACAGTGGATTAGAAATTTTAAGGAATTACAAATTCCAACTCCTCTCTAATTTTGGCAACCAAACTGACCCCAAAAGATTTCACAAAGAATTTTCTCCAGATCCTAGCACAGTGACAATGTTCTTAGGAATTCTACATTTTGCAAATAAAATGTGAATGTGATTAGGGTTCAACTCTATAATGGGTGGATTTCAAAATGAATAATAAACTCCATCATAAGAGTGGTTGAGTTCATCTATTATAGAGTTGTTTCTTTTATTTTCACTTCCCTTATATTTTGCTATTTATTATTTACTTATTTATTTTAAATGATTTTCCAAGAAAATCATACATCATTCTATATAAGTAAGTAAATAATAAATAGTGAAATATTTTCTTGACTATTAATGTTTTCTTAAAAGATTATTTAATATTTTATAAAATAATTATTTCAATTATTTTATAGATATTAAATACATTCACATTTAATAAACAAGATGACATTAGTATTTGTAAAATTAATTTATCAAAAGGCTAAAGTTATAAAGTCTTTGACTTACTAATTCCATAAATGCAAATACAAAGGATTGGATGGAAAAGATAAGCTCACATATACATATTTGGAGACTAGAAGTGTCTTCTAGTTCCCTTAAAGTCCTATTTTAGCAGTGGAAGAACTATTTAGTCAACAACACATTATAATGACTTTTTTTAGTTAGAAGGTAGATTAACTTTCTCATGCAGTTATTGAGCACTTAAGTGTTATTTTAGACAAGTTATGATGCAGTTAGGGCTAGTTATACATGTAGATCACTTGTGGACCTTTATTGAGCAATTTTTTTATATGCTTTTGATTAATTTGGAATGCTAATTTTTTGTCTTTTTTTTTAATATTCGAGCTAGGGTTTTATGCATTTTTTTTAGGAGATAAATGGAGATTTTAGTTCGCTATCAATTTTAGTTAAGCTTGAGATCAACATATTTTTAATGTATATGTTTGATATCCAAGACGGGGTTTTGAGCTCTACTTATTTTATTTTCACCTCATTTTGAGGCCTCTTCTTTTTGGCTCATACTTTTGGTATACTGTAAATTTGTAAACTTGATTGTAGGGCACTTGTAGAAGAAATTTTTTTCATAAGTTATACAAATAAAACAATTCCTTCTCATTGATTATTGTGCAATATTGTAGGTTATTTTCTTTTATGTTGTGTTTATCCTTCATTCAAGCTATATTCCTCATTGCATATTCAAATATAGATATTTGTAATTGTAGGTCTTTTTTTATATCCTTATTCTTTTTGTAGAAAATTAGTAAAGCCTAGGTTTTCCTTTCAAAGAAAAAGATCTTAGGTCCTTGCATAGAAACACTTTTTGTAATTGCATGCTTGTCTAGGTATTGTGAATCATTTGTATTGTGGATAATTTATGTTGAGTTAATTGAAGATACATATAAATCATTGGTGTATCACCTCATTTAGGTTTAATATTTATTATTATCATTCACTTCTTATTCTTTTTCCCGCATACAATTAAGTTTTTTAGGTGATCATTATTTAGAAACAGGTTGGATTTAGAGATTCATCTCTCGTTTTAAGACAACCAACCACCAAATAAATTTTCCATGTTTCAATAGGATGTCTATATTTCACATCTCACTATACACACAATCATGATTGACAACAATTCTACCACAGAAACTCTTTAAAATTGTACTAAAAGCCCTTAAATTAAGTCAAACCACCTCTTAAAAGGACTCAAACATCTCCTAGATTCCCTCCACTTATCTTCAAGCATGTCAAACCTCCCCTTGATGCTTGTAAGTTCATCAATAACAATGTATCCTTATGGACTTAGCCAAAAGGTGACATACCTTATAACTTTGTATCAAATACGTATCCAATGGTTTATAACACATTGTTAAATAGTATTAATTATATTTCCACATAGTGAAAAATAATATCATATTATTCAAATTTGGATTCACGTTAATATTATTATTTATAAATTGTAAATCAACTTGACAATGATGTTAATAAATATTAATATCAATGTAAAATGCAAATCTAAGTAATAAGTCACAACATCCTACCTTTACATTTTTTAAAGGAAATAATACCTTTTTAATGCATCATTCCTAAATTCTTTTATCTCTTGTCCTTGGTCTTCTAAACCTTAAAAAATAAATATTAAGGGAAAAAAAGTATTTACGACATTATTATTAAGGGATTTGAAACCCTAACTCTAACATTTTAATCATTTGGTATTTTCCCTCTCCACTCTGAGGTAACTACCATGAATCTAAAAGAAATAGAGGTTTCTTGAGATTTCATGCAAATGGGTGTGGATTCTTTCAATACAAATTCAAATTCTAGTTTAAGTATACTTTGGGATTTTAAATCTTTCTTGTATTGCAAACTGAGGTGAATTGCTCTATTGATTAGATGATCTTGGGGATTTTTGTGTGTGATCATGGTTGTATGAATTGCCTTTATAGAATTGTTGAATCTCTGCTAAGAATTTCATCTATGCAATCTTTATGATTCTATTTATTTGGCTCACATTTTTGGTTTAAACATAACTCTCTTTTAACACATCCTATTTATAGCAGGAGGCAATTTTAGTGGCTCTATCTTCCATCTCCCAAATAATGTAGTTGCATTCCCTTCAAAAGAGTCATCTTCCAAGAATGTAGCCTCTGCATCAATACTTATTGATCAATTTTGAGAGGTTTCCAAAAAAATTGCAGCCATTCCCCCTTTCTTAACTTTTAATTCTTTTCAAATCCAGTGATAGGTTATATGGAGGATCTTGACACATGTTTGAGGATATATTGGTTTCCTAACATAATAAACTAGTACGTGACCCTTTTGATATTTTATTTAATATTCTATCAATGATCTTTTAGCATGTAGAGATTGTTGGAAACATGGCTAGATAGATGTATGAGTGTTGCCATTTATGGAAGCATATGTTTTTGATATTTCATGATGTTATCAGAGTTAGAAAATTGTCTAAGTGTTAGATAGTTTGTAGTAGTACAAAGACAATTTTGGTATGTATAGATGACAAACTTTGAGTTATCCCATGCACAGTTGAGGATTGATAATTGACAATGTCATGATGACGTATGTCAGTACACAAACTTACACAGATGGTATGACGTAAGTTATAGTCAAAATACCAATTCAAGTATTTAACATAAATGAACAAAGCATATCAGAGAATTGGATTGTATTGTGACAAAATAATTACTAATTCATGATGGGCCAACATCCTAGATGTTCACTCCAAGACCTTTTTATATTTGGTCAAGCATGTGAAATCATGAAGGTCGATTGAGCAGAGATTTATTAATTTGTGAGATATAAGTAAAGATCTTAGCTTGCACAAATAAAGAGTGTGATATGTGTGACATATGTAAATGTGATGAGATGTGAACTATTCTAAAGAAATATTTAATGATATGCGAGCCTTATGTGATGCAAAATCTGATGTATGATTAGAGCAAGTGTGAGATACAACAATAAGAAAATATTGTATGTATACCTATTCTTGAGAAGAACTTAACTGCATATTGCATGTTAAGGTAGTGGGCTCGTCTTGCATACATTGTGTTTGATCCACCAACTCTTAACAAGGTTGAGGATTTTAATAGGTCCTATTCCTCTATCAAGGACTAAAGACACTATATGTACTTCACAGAGTCCTAATAGGGTCAATATCCTTAATAGGATTTTTTTTTAGTGAATCATTTTGTGGGTATTGTTAGTCATTTTGCCCCCCCACCAAAATTGGAAATTTTCTTAGGTGACAACATGTCCAATGGTCAAGTTTGAATTATTCAAATATAAATCAACATGCATGCATAATAAGAATAGAATAAAAACCTTAGCATATCTTTTATATTCCTAAGTCTTAATCTCGAGGGGCCCACAATCTTCCTAATCATCGGATCTTGGGAGATCGACGATCATCATATTCTCGCATATTTGAGTTACAAGATCTTTAGCCAAAGAGAGAATATGAAGAGATGTCGTGTGTCAAGGTGGGCCAGGTTCATAAGGTTCAAGATGGACCAGTTTTAGTTTGATATCTACTATTAGATTTTCCAAGATCAAAGGGTTGTGCTTTCTCGCTTTTTGAAGATGCAAGAAGTTTAAATAGTACAAGAAAGTGACATAATGCCACATGTCACAGTGGGCCTCATCCATAACACAAAGTATCGAAGGGCCTACTAACACTACAGGCTTCCACCTGGCAGGTTTTCATTGGTTATCGATACAAGGACCTGAGGATGGTGTGAATTATCCCTAATAGTTAGATCTTGGGAGATCAATGATTGTCATATTCTCACATATTTAAGTTGTAAGGTCTTTAACCAAAGCAATAATATGACATGAGGACATGTGCCCTTGCGGGCCTAGGTGGTGAAGCTAGAACAAAAAGGGATAATCAATGATTAACAGGTTAGTAGTTCATGATTGGCCAAGGTCTAAACTACATAGGGAGATTCAATTTTATTGTGATCATCAGATCTTGGGAGAACAATTATTTTGGTATTCTCACATATTTGAGTTGCAAGGTCCTTAGCCAAAGCAAGAATACGATGAGCTACCGCATGTCTGAGTGGGCTCAGTCTCTTGGTTCTTATTGTCGTAGCATCGCAAGAGCCAATTTATAAGGGGTAATTCATTGAATGAAGGTTGACTCAATCAACCAACATACATTCCACTGAAAAGGCAAGCAAAGAGGTCTTTCGATCTTATGACAAGGTTGTCATTGTGAGATTGCAAGGTTAAAGGCTTATAGCCAATGATGTTATGACTTGTTCTCTGGGCTATGATCTTTCAATCTGGTGTAGGATTGTGAAGGCAATTTTTGGGTCTCTCAATATTATGATACTCATATATCATAGCATCATAGAGATGTGTGACTACTAAAGTTATGATGGGGGTTAGCTAATTGCAATCATAGGATTGTGAGGGCTAAAGTTGTTGTTGTTGATGTTATGATAGAGTACGATCGTAAGATCGTAAGGTCATGATAACCACACTCGTAACATCGCAAAGAAATTTAAAGGGTCTTGCGACCAAATGATAGACATCAAATTGTGAGATCTCAAGGGTAGGTTGATAGGTCTCTAATGTTAAGACAACGATATTTTCATAAGATCATATTTTCATAGGATTATGTTGTCATGAGATTGTAAAGATTATAGAAGGCACCTTTGACTATAAGATAACTCACGATTGTAAGATCATAGGGGTAGGCTCCAGGCTAAAGATGATACGACAAGAGTTGACTTCATTTGACAATCGCAAGATCATAGGTCCCTAGATTGACCTAAAGAGTGTTCTTTTTTTGAGTTGGAACATATGAAAGGTCTTTGATGAATGAGATATCAAGAAAGTTACATGGTGGAGATTGAATATTGTCAACTTGTTGTTTTATCTGATTTGGTGTGTCGAGAAGGAAGCAAGTAGCTCTTTAATGGTGAATCAGATTGTGTCAATCATCTGCCACCTCTTTCTGATGTCCTCCATACTTGGTAAATGAAAGGGATACTACATCACCCCCTGGTTATCCATCTACTCAGCCATGCATTAATGGCCACCATTTTTGTCTTCTTAGAGCTTTGTTTAGTGAAACATATGATTTTCTTGCATCTAGATGTGTACCAAGATCAAATCTTTCCCAGATTTGCAATGATTGTTCTTTTTAGCTTTAAAGGTAGTGGTGGAGCTAAGCCTTAGAACATAAGCTATCTTAGTTATGCTTGAACTATAAAAGCAAGTTTTATGACTCTTCCAATGGTTAGTATTTTCTCTAATTCTATCATATTGCATTTTATGCTTTGCTACTATAATTTCCTTTTGTTTATGAATGAATATATTTCTCTGTTGTACCTCATTATCCACTAATATAAGTGCACAACCTTCTTTCCTTTTTTAGTGCACTACTTCCATTCTTCAGTTTGCATAATAGTATATATTTTGCCTTGAATGTTATATAGTGAAATCACTTCCTTATAGCATCCATTTGGGCCCTGATCTATACGCAATTGTTGACTTAAAGTAAAGGTTGAATCAATGTATTTTGAGACTATATTGATGAATAGTGTATTGTTAGGAAAAGATAAAGCTGAAAAAACTATTTTGGTGTATCACCCCTTTAGATTAGATTAGGTAGTTTGATTTTCATGCATCTCCTTCTCCCTTGTCCTCTCAAGAGTAGTTAGGTGCACCCTGATAGTAAGGAAGTCAGCCTTCTTCAAAGACTCAATAACATTGTTCAAGTCCCACAAATTAGAGATTTTTTCCATGTTTCACAAGATTTCCTTTAGGTAAAAAAATTAGAGAAGGGTGCAAGCTTTTGCAACAACTGTCTTTGGAAACACCCGGTGGGACAAATATTGAAGCATGTCTTAAGTCTACTAGTGTGTTATTGTCAAGAGAAGAACTTCAAATTGATGCTGAGGAGATAGTGTTGCCCTCAATATTTTAGTCCTTAAAGAGGCCCACATTCAAGCACTTGGCAACTCTACTCCATCTCTACATCTTGGTTTCCATACCAAATTTTTTGTGATTCATGCCTAAAGCTCATACAAGGGTGTCTTCTAGAGGTACTTTTCAATACACTGAACTTTCATTTTCAAATCCTAGAAAGAAAAGAAATAGATTATCTCTATCACGAGTTAGGAGTGTAGAAGTAACACATGCACCTATAATATCTCTCTCTACTCCTCTTGTTGATAGGTCATAGCATAGGTTTCCATCTTTCCTTTTAAATAGATCATTATTCCATATGGCACATCCTAGAGCCCACACTTTTTCCACCTTCAATGATGGAAGTCCTCTCAGTCTAGCCTAGAGACATGGCATCCCTGTATTGACTCTTAAAAGTATATCTAATTTTACTAGTGAAACTTTTATCTCTCCTATAGAGCACATTTAGGAAATTTCAAATATTTACAATATACATGGTATTTTAGAAGATGATGTTGTTGTTAGACTTATAGATTCATCTCTAAAAGGGAAAGCCTTGTAATGGTATAGGAGGTTACCACATAATTCAATTGTTAGCTAGGATAAGTTAGGTGAAAGGCTTTGTGAACATTTTGAGGATAAGAGTGATCACCTATCACTTTTAGAATAGTTGACTACCATTAAGAGAGAACCCCATGAATATATCACTAATTTCAACTATAGATTTTAGAAAACATGGGACAGAATACCATTGTAGTGAAGCCTACCCCTAGTGATGCCTTCTTGCACTACCTTAGAGCCTTCAATAGTGATATTGCTACCACAATGAAAACCATGGGAGGGGATACTTTGCTTGTTGCCTATGAAATTTCCATAAGGGCAAAAAATATCCTAATCCAAGGTGGGAAATTAGCTCCAAGGCCTCCAATGCATTTCTTTTCCTACCACATCTACATGTCAACCCCTTGAAATAGATCCAAACACCTCTACACTCACTAGTAAATTAGGAGAATTAAAAGCCTTGATAAAAGTATGGATAAGAAGTTAGAGGATAGTCTCTTAGTGGTACAGAAGGTGAGCAACAAGGTGGTGACCTTGGAAAGGCAACATGCCCAAATTTCTTAGCTTTCTCAACTTTAGTACCAGAATTCCCTCACATATAACAAGCCACCAAATCCAAGCTAGGGTTATTCCCCACACAACCAAAATAGACCTATGGGTAATACCTCTACTGCAAATGCAAACAGGGTATTAGTCCCTTGAAACAATCTTGCTCAAGATTAAGATTTATGCCCTTTTTGCAACTATTACTATAGATACTGTGTGTGCAAAAATGAAGAATCTTTCCTGGCACTAGCTACAAAAGATCAAGTAGCAGAGTAGCAATATAGTGTTAGCCAATCTACTAATGATCGTCATTTTTAGTCGTAGGGTGATTGTTCTTTCATGAACTATCAACCAGAGGAGCACTAGCATTCTAATCATGATGCCATAGCTCACAATACCAAAAGTAAGAGAAGAGTTGTTGAAGATGTTATACCTTCTACCAAATCAAGCTTCAACTTTAGGTACTACTCCCCATGTGCCAATGATGAATGCACAACCCAATATTACTCCTCAACCAGAATAGACCTATAGGTAATACCTCTATTGCAAATGCAAACACAAATCCAAATAGGGCATTAGTCCCTCAGAACAATCTTGCTCAAGATCAAGATTTATGCCCTTTTTGCAACTATTCCTATAGATACTATATGTGCAAAGAGGAAAAATCTTTCCTGGGACTAGCTACACAAGATCAAGTAGTAGAGTAGCAATATAGTGTTAGCCAATCTACTGATGATCCTCATTTTCAGTAGCAAAGTGATTGTTCTTTCATGAACTATCAACTAGAGGAGCATTGTCATGCTAATCATGATGTCATAGCTCACAATACCAAAAGTAAGAGAAGAGTTGTTAAAGATGCTATACCTCCTCTACCAAATCAAGCTTCAATTTTAGTCATCAGCTCCTATAGCTCCCAAAGCTCCAGCTAAAGAAGCTACTGCTCCCCTTAATGTGACAGATTAGATGAAGAAGGCCATGATCAATATCTCTATATGTGATGATGTTACCTTCATGCCATCGTAAAGGAAGATGTTGTAGTAGGATTCAGAGATCATGGTGGTGGAGGATCTGTCAGCCACTCTAAATAGTGCAACAAGTCTAGTGTAGCCAACAAAGGAAGGAGAAATAAGTAAGAGAAATAGACCTCCTCCTTTTTATGTCTCTTTAACCATAGGAGATGAATTAGTCCATAATTTCATGACTGACTTAGGGGCTAGTAAATCTGTAATGCCTAGGTGTATAGCTGATCTCCTTGGCATTAAATATGAGCCAATGGTTAGGTATGTGCCCTAGTTACATGGTAGCTCTATCAAAATAGTTGGGATCCTAAAAAATGTGGAAATGGCATTGCATGCTTACCCTAGTTGTACTATCACTCAAGACCTATTAGTAGCTGAGGTCGAGCCATATTTTGCCATCTGTCTTTCTAGAGACTTCACTGCATAGATAGGGGGTCATATCACATCAGACTAGTCTTACATGTTCTTTAGAACAAGATATGGAACAAAAGCCTCCATAAGGGTAGAACCTTGGGCCCTTTATCACATAGAGACTTACACACCTAGTCCTATAAACATGAATTGTACAACTCATGAGATACATGAGGAGAACATAGCACATGAACCTGCCACTTCCTTAGCAAAGGTGCTTGATTATATTTTAGATTAATGGGCCACTAATTATCAATTTGACCCAATACAAGAGGCTATAGAGACAGATCTTGGAATCTACTACATCTTTGAGGAGAATGCTCCTATCCCCAATCTCATAAAGACACAAGAGGACATTGATGGATTATGAAGCATATTCTTTGATGGTTCAAGGAATAAGAATGGTTTAGGGGCTGGTGTAATGCTTGTCTCCCCTAATTTGGAAATTTTTTACTTCTCTTATAGACTCCAATTCAATTGCACCAACAACATAGCAGAATATGAAGCATTGATTCAAGGCCTCCAACTTGCTCATAAGAGGGAAATCAAAATCCTAAAGGTCTTTGGAGATAGTGAGCTAGTTGTTAATCAAGTAAGGAGCCAAAACATCACTAAGAATAATCTACTCAAAGAATATAAGCATAGAGTTTGGGATTCGCTTGAGCGTTTTCAAGAATTTAATATCTAGAGTGTCCCTAAAGGAGAAAACAAACATGCTGATAGACTTGTAGCAATATGTTCTCATTATGATGTACCAACACATGTTGAGGATAAAAAAAAACAACACATCAGATTGGTTGTAAGACCTATTGTCCCAAACAACTACACAAATTGACAGGTGTTGACTCTGATGCACGAATTGTAAACTTTTTGCAAAGTGAGGTAGAGTTCTCTAGGAGGAATCAGTCCAAGCTACAAAACCAATATGGTGACTAAATAATTTTAGTTCCAAAAAGTTGCCTAAGGTTTAATCACCTTAGAGAGTATTTTGAATCCTGATGATCAAGCAAGGAGTAGGGGTCCAAACTTAGCTACAAATAAAGATAATCACATACCAGTTGTCATTGCTAATGGAAGAGTTCTCAATTTGGGAAAGATATGCTTTAAAGTTGAAAAAGAAAATTCTATTTACTTATGTCAATAATTCAATTATATATTTGCATGGACATATGATGACTTAAAGGGTTTTGACCCAAATTTGTTTCAACACACTATAGATTTAAATAGTGATGCAAAGCATGTTAGACAAAAGAAAAGACTAATAAACCCTAAGATTGAGCTTATGATGAGAAAGGAGCTATCGAAATTAATAGAGTCTAATATTTTTTTTCCTATTAAACATTCCTCCTGGGTAGCCAAACTTGTTCCTATTAGAAAGAGGAATGGAGAAATCACATTATTTGTAGACTTTAGGGACCTTAATAAGGGTTCTCTTATGGATCATCATCCTCTCCCTTCTATGCAATAGATCTTGTCCAAGGTTAGTGGCTCAGATAGATTTTCTTGCTTAGATGGTTTTTTAGGCTATAATCAGGTGTTAGTCCAAGAGTTAGATAGATATAAGACAACCTTCCCTACCAAATGGGGCACCTATGCCCATTATAAAATGCCATTTTGACTAACTAATGCAAGTGATACTTTTGAAAAGGTAATGGAGATGGCTTTCAAGAGCATGATTGAGAAGTTTTTGTTGGTCTACCTTGATGACATAACAATTTACTAAAGGAATGTGGTAGATCACTTTTGTCATCTAAGGCAAGCATTCATCAAATATAGAGAGTATGGTGTGTCTTTAAATCCAAGAAAGTATGTATTTTCCACGAGTTAAGGAAAGTTACTTGAACATATTGTGTATAAGGAGGGTTTAACCATTGATCCAGAAAGAACAAAGGCAATCCTTGCTCTCCCACTTCCTACTCATAAGAAAGGGCTGCAAAGTTTCCTTGGTAGAATCAACATTGTAAGGAGATTTATCCCTAAATTTTCTACCATGGTTAAGCCCCTTACAACTGTGCTAAAGAAAAATATGGTTTTCACCTAGACAAAGGAGGGGAGGGCTAGTTTTCAAGAGATCAAAGCAGCAATAGCATCAACCCCTACACTTATCAACCCCAACTTTGATAAGGATTTCATTCTCTATACCCTTGTGGGTGAGTCAAGTATATTAGCTATCTTGACATAGTTGAATAATGCTAATGAAGAATAACCTATAGCCTTGTTTAGTGAAGGGGTAAAGGATTATTAAGGTAAATACAATTATGTGGAAAAGCAAGTTCTTTCTATCATAAGAGCTTTAAAGAAATTCAGACATTTGTTATCACATGATAGGGTCCAACTCCTGGTTCCACATGCAAGTGTGAAGGATTCCTCTTGAACAAAGATATCAATGAAAAAAGAGTTGGATAGATCACTAGGGTCATGTAGTATGACAAAGATATCAAGGTCACCAAGCTAGCAAGAGTTAAGGGACTATGTGAACAATGATCTCATCTCAAGAGACAATTGATGAGGTTGCTCTAATTATAGAAGATGTAGAACCAACAATGGATGAGAATCTAAATAATTGGATACATGACATGACAACCTTCTGTTGGGAGGATGATAGCCATGAGGATGAGATAGAGCTAAAAGAAGGCAATTCAGATTCCATTCTATTCCTTTTTTCCCTAGTGGGTGGGATCCTTTTTAGAAGAGATCTTAATGGAGCCCTATTGAGATGCATTTATCCAGATCAAATTGATAGGATGATCAAAGGATTTCATGATGGTCCTAATGGTGGCCATTTCTCAGCTAGAACAATAGCCATGAAGATCATGAGAGATGGTTATTATTAGCCTACTCTATTCCATGACTGTCACAACCATGCAAGGAAATGTGAGAAGTGTTTCTTCTTCATAGGAAAAAAAAGGTTAGCAACTCTATCTCTCCATCCCATTTAAGTTGACTAACCCTTTTCTCAATGGGGTTCGGATTTTATTGGTCCAATAAATCCACCTTCTAGTTCTAGTCATAAGTGGATTTGAATTGCAATAGATTACTTTACAAGGTGGATAGAGATGGTGGCTTTGAAGGATGCTGCAGAGACTTCAATGGTTGAATTCCTTAATGGAATTATCACCAAGTTTGGTGTCCCTTCAACAATAATATCAGATAATGCTAAGTCTTTTGTTGGGATGCACATTTTTTCTTGGGAAGTTGACCGTGGTATCTATTTGAGAACTTCCTTAAATTACTATCCCCAAGGAAATGGCTTAGCTAAGTCCTCCAATAAGAACCTAATCAAGATTATGAAGAGAACAAGTGAGGATAACCAGAGATGTTGGCATTCAAAGCTAAAGACAGCCCTTTGGGTTGATAGAATCACACATAAGACAGTAGTAGGGAATCCACTTTTCATGTTGTTATATGGAAGAGAGATCAAGCTTCCTATTTCAGTACTAGAGTTCCCCTCTCTTGAATTATCTCATTAGTTAGAGCTAGTTGAAGATGATGCCATGATGGCAAGGATGGCAGAACTAATGGAATTAGAAGAAAAGAGACAACAGGGTATGTAGACATTTGAGATACATCAATGAAAAGTCAAAAGAAATTTTGACAAGAAGATTAAGGTTAGGGTTTTCAGAGAGGGAGACCTTGTTCTCAAGTGGGATCCAAATAGAATGAAGCCATGTAGACACTCCAAATTCAATGCTATGTGGAGTGGCCCCTATATTATCACCAACTACAAAGAGGCCAATTCTTTCTAATTTTCCAAGCCTACTAGTGATGTTCTACCCATCCTGGTTAATGGGATTTACCTAAAACCTTTCTTCTACAAAGGGTTAGGATTTTCTAAATACATTTCAGTAATTTCTCTTCTTTTCCAAGAAGTGCATGAGCACAAGCTATTTCCTCATGGGATAGCAAGTTCTGAGTTTTGTAGTTGTAGAGAAGATGAGGTTTTATAGAGCTTGAAGTTTCCATTTTTGTAGAGCAGTCCCATTCCTTGTGACTCTATAGCCCAATGGATACTTAAGAACATTGGTCCTATGATTAACTAGCTAGCATCCCCTCTGAGTTTCCAAAATTGTTAGTAATTTTGCCCCTCTACCAAAATTTTAAATTTTCCTAGGTGACAACCTGTCCAATGATCAAGTTTGTCTTGTTAAAATATAAATTGGCATCCATGCATAATAGGAATAACAAAAACCTTAGCATATCTTTTATATTACTAAGTCTAAATCTTAAGGGGCCCAAAATCTTCCTAGTCATTAGATCTTGAGAGATCGACGATTTTTCATATTCTTGCATATTTGAGTTGCAAGGTCTTTAGCCAAAGAGAGAATACAATGATATGCTGCATGTCAAGTTGGGCCAGGTTCATAACATTCAAGGTGGACTAGTTTCAATTTGATCTCTGTCGTCAGATTTTCCAAGATCAAAGGGTTATGGCTTTCTTGCTTTCTGATGAGCCTCTAAAAGACCATTAGTTTGAGAACCTTTTATCTTGTTTTTAGGCAATTATCTTGCAAGAAACATTTTATGACACTATGGTTTAAGCAAAAGAACTTATGCTTTTATGAATATGCTATCTATATGTACTGATATGAGGATTGAAGTATAGATTGTTTAGATATGATGTGTTTTCTTGAATCTATGGATTTCTATGGTTTAATGAAGGGATATTACATGGTGATAAATATTTTCTCATCTATGCTATGTTTGGGTAGGTTCTTCCTGTAATTGTAGGATTTGTAAGAGTGATAGTTTGAACATTACACATTTTCTAACATTGATGATAAAATGAATATATATGTATGTGGGAGTTAATGTGTTTAATGTTTTGTAGGTACTTACCACACATATTCAAGTCAACATTTCAATGCTAGGTCAAAGCCAACTAGATTATTGATGAATCACTACAATAGATTATTGTGTGATTTATGTTATAACGGGGCATGAATATAGCTTCCTCAACTTGCTATATTCTTGGAGGAGTTAAAACATGGTTAAATGATATTTTTGTTGTAAACTTTATGATCTATAATTGATCCTCGTTGATGGAGTGATCGTAGGAGTAGGAAGTTCCTGTAGCTTTCCTTTAAATAATTCTCGTTGTAACCTTCAAGGGAGATTTTTCCTAGTTTTGATTGAAAGGAAGATAGAATAGATTATTTGTTCAATAGTGTGTAAACTTGTTTTTAAATGTAATGTCTTACTATGAATGAATAGAATACAAAGTTCAAGTTTCTACCTTCAGTCTTGACCATCTTTCTGTTCACTCATCCAAGGGGGCCCACTTGGTGAGTGAACTATTTTATTTGAATAGATTTTATTTCCTTGTTTGTTTCTTTACAAAGTAGACTTTTGTTGTTCCTACAACCATTGATAATAGAATCACTAAACTATTCCTATAGCATAGGTGCAGAAATAGATTTACTGTATGCAGCGTTACTTGAAGCTTTAAGACAAATGTTGTTTTAGTTCTTAGCATAGTTTCCTTCAGCATTTCTTTCCTATTTTAGTTGTAATGACTTAAAGAGGAATCAGAGCATATATTTGTAGCCACCCTCTCAAGCTTATGCTCCTGGATTGACAAATAAAATGAAGTTATTATGTTATTCTTAGGAAAATAAATGATTTTGTCTAATCATAGGGTTAATGTAAAAGGATGTCCAATCCTTTGTTACTGAGCTATTTAGCTGACCGGTCATTTTTGGTGTCATTACCAAGGAAGGTGTCAATCTAATTCAAGCCTGAAGTCATTATGTCAGATTAGATTTCACATTATTTTGCATGCATGGAAGAAGAGATCCCTTTGGGAGATTTCTTCCCCGTAATATTTAGGAAGACATTTTTAATCCTGTACCTAAAGAACCTCACAGTGAGAATGAAGGACTTTTTGAAAATCCATTCGCTACTGCTCAAGAACAAATACCCTCATCCTCTAATAAATCCTTGCATTTGAATGATCTCTTTGATGAACCTAAATAACAAGATAATCCACTTGCTCTTGTCATATATCAAACACCATTAATAGTAACTCCTCCAAGAATGGATCAACCTCAGCCTCAACCAACATTTCCTTTTCCCATCCCTCCTCAACAAGGTAACCAAAATTTGAAAAACATGCCTGTTGTTGCACTCCCCAAGTTTTATGGCTTGATCACTGAAGACCTTAAAACCTTTCTCTTTGAATTTAACATACTATGTAGAAGTTATGACTACACAACTGATGCCCACAAACTAAAGTTATTTCCTTCTACCCTCAAAGAAGCTACTCTGAGATGGTTCATGGGGTTGGGTGCCAATAATGTAGTAGATTAGCCTGCAATGAGCAATCTATTTCTCACAAAGTATAAGGAATACTATTGGGGTTGAGATTTAAAAGGGGATGACATTTTCAAAATGTCCCAAAAGAATGATGAGACCTTGGAAGATTATATTTCCTGGTTCATGTTCAACCTGCAACATAACACACAACATCAATTGAATGAGGAATCAAAGAAGCATCTTTTTCTGAGAGGTGTAAGTAAAGGAAGCATTGAAGCTCTAGACCTTATGGTAGGAGAGGATATTACTCAAAATACTTGGATTGATATATAGAGTATATGCCTAAATTATTCCAGAGCTACTATGAAGAAAGGTAGGGGACTTAGAGATCTACCACATAAGTCCAATGGCAGTTTAGGAGTATCCAAGATGTAATTATCTAATTTGATATCAAAATTCAAGCAAGACATCATTAACGATGTAGCCACTCAGTTGGACACCATGCAAGCCTAAAGAAAGAAAGATGACGTTGATGCCATGTTGACTGAATGCTATCCACATTGTAGAGAAAAGAAAAAACATTGTAGATGTAAGTCTATTGCAAGTGTGGAGACATAACCAATGCCAACCGAGTTCAAATCCATTGATGAAAATAGAGAGATAATTTATGCTACTCAAAGAAGGCCATGGGCTTAAAGAAAAGGTATGCCACAAGATCCTCTTCAAAATTATAACAATATTAATCAATGGCAAAATTTTCAAAATACTGGTTTTAGTGGAAATCATAGTTGGGAACAACCTCAACAAGGTTGGTAGCAACCTCAGCAGGGTTGATGGCAACCTTAGGAAGGTTGGTAGAAACCTTAGAATTAGAGTACCTAATCTAGTCAGCCAACCCTATTGCCACTAATACTACTTCGAAGTAGATCCAACTGCCAATCCAACCTAACCCTATTATGAACAATACTAAACAACAGACTCAGCAACAAAGCTATGCCATTTCATTGAATGATATTCACTTAAGGTCAGGCACCAGTCTTCCTGCACCTCAAAAACCTATAATAACTAAATTTGAGAATCCTTTGATTGAGCATACAGATGAGTCAAATTAGCATACCTCTCCTATAGCTAAAGAACCTCCATTTTCCCATAGGTTGATAGAACAAGACTGGCCCACAGAGAACCATGTAATCATTGATTTGTTTAATCGGCTGAAACATATGACAATAAAAATATTATCACTAGATGTTATTAAGGAAGTCCCTAAATATACTAAAGCTATTAAGGAAGCATGCAGTAAGCAGTTAGGAAGGAAGAAGAAAGATCGAAAAACCATTCATGTCCTAGGATAGTTGTCTGACTTAATGTTGGAGAAATTAACTATACCCAAATACTCTGACCCTAGGAGACCTATAGTTATAGTTACTATTCATGGGATCCAAGTTCAAAATGCTTAGGTTGACCTATGAGCATCTATTAATGTCATGAAAAAGGAGGTATTGTCTTGGTTGCATATTGTTGGCCTTAAAGAGACACCCACCATCCTTCAACTTTTTGATAGCTCTACCATTAAACCAAATGAGATAATAGAAGATGTTATGGTAACCCTAAATTCCTTGTAATATCTAGTTGATTTTATTGTTCTCTCCCTAAAGGCTAATATGGGAGGATATCCTTTAATCTTAGGGAGACCATGGTTAGCCACTGCAGATGTTTATATAGCTTACTAATTTGGGAAGATGACAATATCCAAAGGTATTCATACCAAGAACTTGACTTTATACTCCCCTACTCAACCATTATTATTAGATGACAAATTAATATGGCTAGACTTAGGTAATGATGATCCAGAAGAAAATTCCATCCAACAATTTATGATGATAGGTAGAGAATCATTTATAGTTGCTCGAGAAGAAGATGAAATAATTTCATCCATTATTCTGAATGAATATGGAATAGAATCTCCAATGTGTCCTCAAGTTGAATGTATCTTAGAAACCATTGTTCCATCTTTGAATTCACTACATCATTCAGAAGCTTCACAGTTTCTCCATTCATTATTACCTCATGAGATGGATTCTTTTCCTATTACCCAATTATTCATGGTAAATAAGGTTATTAAAATGGATATTGATCTAGTCAAGGAATTGAATGTAAAAAATGTCTTATCACCCTCTCAATAAGAAGCTATGTTGCAATTACTGCAGAAGAATCAAAGTGCATTTGCTTGGGACTACATGGACATGAAAGGATTAGATCCTGTGCTCTACATTCACAAGATCTACATCAGCCTTAACTTCAAACCTGTTCGACCTCAGAGGAGAGTTAACCCTGTCTCAAAAGATATTGTTAAGAATGAATTGCATAAACTATTAAGTGTTGGTTTTATATACCCCGTCTCCGATAGCCAATGGGTCTCCCCCTAGTCATAGTACCCAAGAAGGGAGGAAAATGGCAAGTTTGTGTAGATTATAGGGAGCTCAATTCAGCCATTAAGAAGGACCATTTTTCATTGCCATTTATAGACCAAGTCCTTGATAACCTAGCTGGTAAAAAATATTTTTCTTTTCTGGATGGTTTCAGTGGTTACAATAAAATTCAAATAGCCCTAAATGATCAAGAAAAAACAACTTTTACCTGCCCATGGGGAACATTTGCCTACTCAGTCTTTCCTTTTGGCTTGTGCAATGCCCTAGCCACATTTCAATGAGCCATCATCAGTATCTTGTCAGATATTTATGTTGACTGTATGGAGATCTATATGGATGATTTCACTGTTTATGGTGTTACTTTTGAAGAAACAAAGGAAAATTTAGAAATGATACTTAAAAGATGTCAGGACTATAAACTTTCCTTAAATAGTGAGAAATATTTTATGATGATGGAGGAAGGGGTAGTCCTAGGCCATTTCATTTCATCTAAGGGAATACAAGTAGATCCAACAAAGATTGAAGTCATTAGTACCTTGCCTACACTGGAGAAGCAGAAGGATGCAGACAATTTTTTGGGACATGCTAGATATTATAGAAGATTTATTTAAAACTTCAGTCAAATTGCAACACCTCTCTACAACCTGCTCAAAAAGGATTTTGAATTTTTTTAGGACTTTGACTGTACAACATCCTTCCTGGAGCTTAAGGAAGTTCTTACCATAGTGCATGTTTTGAGAGGACCCAATCGAGGCCTGCCTTTTCACATTCATACAAATGCCTCAGACCATGCTATCGGTGTTGTGCTAGGATAGAAGGTAGACTCTATTGAACATGTCATTTATTTCATTAGTAAGAATTTACAAGGTGTAAAATTTAATTACATAGTCACTGAAAAGGAATTACTTGTAGTCATCTATGCCCTCAATAAGTTCAGGCATTATGTTACTAGATATGAGATATTTGTTCACACTAACCATTCTGCTATAAAATATTTGGTGAACAAACCTGTAATTTTAGGAAGATTGAATCGATGATTATTGCTCATGAAAGAATTTGACACCACCATAGTTGATAAACCTGGTAAGGCCAATGTGGTAGCCAACTATCTCTCTCAATTGTATGTCCCTAATGATCTTGTAGCTATTGATGACAGTTTTCCAGATGAACACCTTTTTCTGTTGGCCACACAAAACCCATGGTATGTAGATATTGCTAATTACCTCACAATAGGAAAAATGCCATTATACTTCTCTGCTCAAGCCAAAAAGCTACTAGCAAAGAAGAGCTTTAATTATTCATAGATTATTGGATTTATGTTCTATACTAAACCTGATCAAGTTATGCGTAGGTGTCTAAGAGAGGATGAAACATATGATGTCTTGAAGGCCTATCATGATGAGCCATAAGGAGGTCACTTTGCAGCTAAAAGGACAACCTTCAAAATCTTAACAATTGGGTATTATTGGCCAAGCTTGCATAAGGATGCATCCAGATATACAAAAAAATGTGATAAGTGTCAACAAATGGGAAGACCCACTAAGTCAGATGAAATACCTCTGCAACCTCAAGTAGTTGTCATGCCCTTTAACAAATGGGGGATTGACTTTGTAGGACCCTTCACAAGACATCCTACATTCTAGTGTGCACTGACTACATCACCACATGGGTGAAAGCTAAACCCATGAAACACCCAAGGGATATCAACATGGCAAATTTTTTGTATGGATCCATCTTTACATGGTTTGGCATTCCTAGGTAATTGACAT
The DNA here is from genome assembly GCA_028749045.1 of Cupressus sempervirens. Taxonomy (NCBI): domain Eukaryota; kingdom Viridiplantae; phylum Streptophyta; class Pinopsida; order Cupressales; family Cupressaceae; genus Cupressus; species Cupressus sempervirens. Next base: position 759,309,857 of record CM053789.1, on the reverse strand, counting down.
CTAATCAGGGGACTTAGTTTACATCAAATTTGATAACTACTCTCATGAAAGAGTATATTATCAAGCATGGTAAATCATCACCTAATCATCCTCGAGCTAATGGTCAAGTAGAAGCTACTAATAGGGAGCTAGAATCTATTCTCACCAAGACTATCACACTTCATGGGAAAGATTGGGCCACACACCTTCCTAAAGCTCTCTAGGCTTATAGTACTGCCTAGAAGTCCATAGTTGGTTTTACTCCCTTTGAGTTTGTTTATGGTAAGTCAGTAGTAATGCTTATCAAATTTGAATATAAAACATTGAAGGTTGTCTTGGAGCTTGGGATTGAACTCAATATTGTCCAACGAGACTTAATCCTGAGTTTAAACGATCTTGATGAATGCAGAAAATTTATATTGAATAATATCGAGCTCATTCAACACCAAAGGAAACAATGGCATGACAAGTTTATCAAACAAAAAATGTTTACTGTAGGAGATTGGGCACTCCTTTATGACTCAAAGTACCAGCATAATCCAGGGAAGTTCCAAACACACTGGTTAGGACCATATGAGATTGTTGCCATATTTCCAAATGGTGCAGTTCAGTTATCTACCATTGATCCTATTTGCTTCAAACTACTTGTTAATGGGCACCATCTCAAGCTTTACCATAAACCAGTTACCCCTAAAGAGTTCCTACAATAATTCTAGCCCAATGAGGACATTGCCATTCCTATAGCCAATAAGTTTGGGTCTTCTACCCTGACTCTTAATACTTCTTGACTCCGATCAAGAAATTCATAATAAACACTTTCTCTTTTGAAGTACTTTCTTCACATCCATTCCACTTCAACCTCTCTCTCTTCCATCTTACCATTCCATCCCATCACTTTGTCAAATCTGGTGATCTTTCCAGAACACCTTTCCTACAATAGTTGTTAGGTTCCTACCACATAACTTTGCATGTATTTTATTTTATTTTATTTTATTCATGCTTTGTTGTGATTTGGTATTGTTTATAATTGTTCACTCTTGCCTATCCTGGCCTGGTGGGACCCATGCCTTTGTTTAGTTGGGAGAAGGAAAAAATTTTAAAATATTAAATATATGCTTTTTAAAATTTCAAATTGCATGTACCTTCAAAGTGCCTTGCAATGACTGGAAATAAGTGCATATTTAATATCACATGTTGGTGACTTGTCCTTCTACAATTGTGTCATTATGAAATTAAGGACAATAAAATTAGTTATTTAACTTTTAATGATGGTTTGTAATGTGTTCGGGTGACAGACTTATACATGAGCAAAAATTATGAAGTTTGATGCAAGAAGGATATTATTAGAAAATGAAATTTTATGCAAGAAGGATATTATGAGATATGGTGCATTTAACTCCCCAAGTACACATCATTTTTAAAAAAAACTAGAGCCAGTGTTGTAATATTGTAAACCTTAATCCACTAAGCTTTGAAACATCAGAGTTTTTCCATAATTCAACTGGAATTAACCATGGGTGGAGGTATACAAAGGAATGAGCCCGTTGATCATTGAGTTCTTTTGGGAGATGCAGTCAGCTATGAAATGTTTAGGAGAAGGGGATGGTTGGATTATTGCCTTATTTTGAATGAATTTAATGAAGAGGTAGCTCTTCAATTTATGACCACCTTAAGGGGTGGTGTTGCATAGGTTAAAGGTTTGAGAATCAAGTTCTCTAAGGAGGTGATAGTCGAGGTCACTGGGTTGCCCTAAGAAGGTGAAAATTGGGAGAAAGAGTTTGACTTGAAGAAGGCTAGGGCACAATTCAGTATACACCAAGACTCACCTTTAGACATTGATAAGAAACAATGTACTTATAGGCTATCCTTTCCAATGGAGTTTATTCAACCTACCGCATTTATCACCCAATATTTTACGTGTGAGGGATGTTACATATACCTGCATGCCGTACATTTCAAAATGTTGGCTCACCTATGACATGATTACAGATAATTAAACCTTCTCAATTTCCTATTTGACATTATTAAGAAGAAAGCTTCTCTAGCACAGTCAGGAAGTGATCAGTCTGTCTCTCACCATGGTTTAATAAAATTAATTATAGAAAGGGAATTAAATAAACAAGCAATTGGGTCATGGGAGTTCTTGCAATTAAAGGAGGTAGAGTCTAGGTTGGTCGGCCCTAGAGGCCAGGGTTTAGGACGAAGGGAAAGAACATCCACAAGTTTCTGTAAAGTTATCCCTAGAGCTAAAAATTCTCCTGAAGCCTCTCCCTCTAGTCTTAAACCAACTAAGAAGAGGATTTACAAGTTGAACCCTTCATTGTTAACGAAAAGAAAAGAAAAAATGTAGAAGTTTCTAGTGCTCCTAAGGCCCCATCATCTGTTAAGAATAGGTCTTCCACTAAGAAAGACAAAGGTAAAATTTTGGAACTTGGAGCAGAAAAGCTAGAACAACTAGATGAGGAGAGTAACCTTAATGAACTCCTGCACTCTCAAGAGGAGGAAGGTCTAGAAAAACCTCTTGAAGCGCCTATCGTGGGAACACCTGTAAGCAAGGGGAAATAAAAGAATCCCCCATGCTTGTCAACACCACCAACGAGGCAAAATGCAAGACTCTCTGAGAGTAGGGTTCTAGAAGCCTCGATTCCCATAGTTACCCCTGAAGTGTCTAAAAGTGAAAAAGAGTCCTCTCTAGAGGAAAATTTTTTGCAAATTGAAGCTAGTAAAACTGAAAGCAAAACCCAAAATCTACCATTGGAAGCTGAGTGTAGTGTTGATTATGTGCTTATTAACAACAATGAGGAATCTGGTGAGCTTGAAATGTCTGAGGGATTTGAAGAAAACCTTGTTATTCAAGACATTAGTGAAAATTTTGCAGAACTCCCTTTAGAGGATTATCCAAAATTTAAACTTGAAATTGTTAAACAAGTATTAGAAAAACTGGATCAAGAAGGGTTGGACACATTAGCTATAACAGCCACAAAATCCAGTAAGGAAGAAAAGGAGGAAACAACTATTGTCATAAGAAAAAGAGGGTGCTCCACATCGTAGAGTGTCAATAAAACTCATCATTTGGTGCCTGAATGGATAGACCTCTTTAATCACAAGTCATTGCCACCACCAGATCTATCCACACCTTTGTCTGTAGGAATTAATTTGTTTCAATAGTTGTTATGGGAGAGAGCTCAATGGAAATTGGAGAAAGAAAAATTAAAGCATGTTATTAATGAGTAGAGTTGCTAGTTGAAACAAAGTTCAAATCAGAATGAAGTTTTGAAGAGAAGAATTGAGTAGATCATAGGATTGATTCATGAGCTAATGGAATATAGGTCACCATCACCAGTATATGTTTTTTTTCTTAAAGAATAATTTGCAAATTATAAATTGACTAGAGTTGTGGAAGGTCTTAACCCCTCTATCTATACTTGACATGGGTTTTATGATGCATTTCGATCTATTCCTATGGCCTTGAAAAACTTACTATGTGAATTGTATCTTAACAATCTAGAAGTTCCTAATGACATTGAATAGAACCCAATCTTGTTTGTAGGGGATGTGCAGTTAAGGGAAAAAATGTCATGGATACAGAATGAAATAACTAGAGAACATCAAGCTACACCCTACAGAGAAAATGAAATGACAACACCCTTGTTCATAAGACCAAAAGTTCAACATTCTAAACGAACATATCTGGATTGGATTTCTATTTTGGGTAATCCTATGGGACTTGGTAAGGTGAGTACAGTTAGAGAATGGGCTTTTATAGACTAGGAACAACACTTATCTTAGAATGTTGAAATAGCAATTGTTGCCTCAAGGTAGCAATGGGTTAGAATGTTGCATGATCTAAAAATAAGAGAACCTCACTCTCCACAAAACTTGACTCTTGCTACAATTAGGATTCCTTTGTATATCAACTTGTAGAGAAATCAGTGCAAATATTGGTTGTCATTAAGGTATCAGCCACCAGTTCTCTTGTAGCCACTACTAGCAGTAAATGACAATGCAGAAGATCATGACATGATTACTGAAGTTTGATGCTGGAAGAGGCTCAAGACAAATTATGGTTACTTTGATTATGTGAAGAACGAGTTAGGTGAAAGAACACTTAGTGACTGGAGAGTGCAAGCCCAGATTAGGAACTTCATGATTACTAGAGACCAGCAATAGATCAGTTGAGGGGAATGATGAGCCTCCAAAAGGCCATTACTTTGAGAACCATTTATCTTGTTTTTATACAATTATCTTGCAAGAAACATTTTATGACTCTATGGTTTAAACAAAAGAACTTATGTTTTTATGAATATGCTATCTATATGTTAAGATATGAGGATTGAATTATAGTTTGTTCATATTTGCTATGTTTTCTTGAATCTATGGATTTATATGGTTTAATGAAGGGATATTACATAATGATAAATATTTCCTCGTCTATTTTATGTTTGAATAGGTTCTTCCTATAGCCATAGGATTTGTAAGAGTGATAATTTGAACATTATACCTTTTATAACATTGACGATGAAATGAATATATGCATGTGGGAGTTGTTGCATTTAATATTTTGTAGGTACTTACAACACATATTCAAGTTAGCATGTCAATGTTAAGTCAAAGCCAACCAGATGATTGATGAATCACCACAACAAGCAGATTATTGTGTGATTTATGTTATGGTACCACACGAATATAGCTTCCTCAAACTGCTATATTATTGGAGAATTTAAAATGTGGTTAAATGATATTTCTATTGTAAAGTTTATGATCTATAATTGATCATCATTGATGAAGTGATCATAGGAGTAGGAAGTTAAATACTTTCCACTATAACCTTAAAGGGAGATTTTTCCTAGTTTGACCGGAAGGAAGATAGAATAGATTGTTTGTTTAGCAATGTGTAATCTTGTTTTTAGATGTAATCTCTTACTATGATAAATAGAATACAAAGTTCAAGTTTCCACCTTTAGTCTTGACCGTCTTTTTGTTCACTCATCTAAGAGGGCCCACTTGGTGGGTGAACTGCTTTATTTGAATAGATTTTATTTCCTTGTTTGTTTCTCTGCAAAGTAGACTTATGTTGTTCCTATAGCCATTGATAACATAATCATTGAACTATTCATGTAGCATAGGTGCATAAATAGATTTACTATTTGCAGCATTACTCTAAGCTTTAAGATAAATGTTATTTCAATTCCTAGCTTAGTTTCATTCATTGTTTCTTTCTTGTTTTAGTTGTAATGACTTAAAGAGAAATTAAAGCATATACTTTGTAGCCACCCTATCAAGCTTACATTCCTAGGTTGACAAATAAAATAAATTCAGTATGCTATTCTTAGGAAAATACATGATTTTGTCTAATCATAGAGTCAATGTAAAAGGATGTCCAATCCTTTGTTACTGAGGTATTTAGCTAACCAGTCATTTTCTGAAGATGCAATAAGTTTAAACAATGTGAGAAAGTGACATAATTCCACATTTTGTGGTGCACCCCATCCATAAGACAAAGTATCGAAGGGAGTACTAAAATTGCAGGCTTCCAACTGGCAGGTTTTCATTGGTTATAGATATAAAAACTTGAGTATGGTATGAGTTATCCCTAATCATTAGATCTTGGGAGATCGATGATTGTTGTATTCTCACATATTTAAGTTGGAAGCTCTTTAACCAAAGTGAGAATATGAGGTTACGACACTTGCCCTTGTGAGCCCAAGTGGTGAAGCTAGAACAGAAAGGGATAATCAATGATTGACAGGTTGGCAGTTCCTAATTGACCAAGGTCTAAACTATGCAAAGGGGCTTTAGTTTTATTGCGATCATCAAATCTTAGGAAATCGATGATTGTTGTATTCTCGCATATTTGAGTTGGAAGGTCTTTAGCCAAAGTGAGAATACAATGAGCTATCGCATGTCTAGGTGGGCCCATTCTCTCAATTCTTATTGTTGTAGCATTGCAAGAGCTAATTTCTAAGGGGTAATTCATTGAATAAAGGTTGACTCATTCAACTGACATACATTCCACTGAAAAGGAAAGCAAGGAGGTCTTTTGATCTTATGACAAGGCTATCGTTGTGAGATCGTGAGGTTAAAGGCCAATAACTAGTGATATTATGACCAGTTCTCTGGGCTACGATCTTACAATCTGGTGTAGGATCATGAAGAAAATTTTGGGGTCTCTCGATATTACGATACTTAGTCATCATAGCATTATAGAGACATGTGACTGCCAAAGTCATCATGGGGGTTAGCTAACCACGATCATAGGATCATGAGGGTTAAAGTTGCTGCTACCGATGTTATGATAGATTACAATCATAAGATTGTAAGGTCAAGATAATCACGCTTGTAACATTACATAGAAAGTTAAAGGGAAAGTTGATAGGTCTCAAGGGAAATTTGATAGGTCTCTGATGTTATGCCAAGGGTATTTTCATAAGATCATATTGTCATAGGATTGTGTTGTCGTGAGATCTTAAAGATTATAGAAGGCATCATCGACTATAAGATAACTGATGATCATAAGGTCATAGGGACTAGGCTCCAAGATAAAGATGATATAATGAGAGTTGACTTCATTTTATGACTGTAAGATTGTAGGTCCCTGGGTTGACCTAAAGGGTGTTCTTCTTTTTTTGAACTGGAAAATATGAAAGGTCTTCGACCAATGAGATATCAAAAAAGTTAGAGGGTGGGGATTGAATATTGTCAACTTGTTATTTTATCTAATTTGGTATGTTGAGAAGGAAGCAAGTAGCTCTTTAATGGAAAATAATATCTTCTCAATGGTATTCCACCCTTTCCTGATGTCCTCCACACTTGGTAAATGAAAGGGATACTCCATCGCCACTTGGTTATCCATCTACTTAGCCATGCATTAATGGTCATCATTTCTGTCTTCTTGAGGCTCTATTTAGTGAAAGATATGATTTTCCTGCATCTAGATGTACACCAAGATCAAATCTTCCCCATATTTGTAGTGATTTTTCTTTGTAGCTTTAATGATAGTGGTTGAGCTATGCCTTAGGGAAGAAGCTATCTCAGTTATGGTTGAACTATAAAAGCAAGTTTTGTGACTCTTCCAAGGGTTGGTCTTTTCTCTAATTCTATAGTATTACATTCTATTCTCTGCCAATGTAGTTCCTTTTTGTCTGTGAATGAATATATTTCTCTATTATACCTCATTCTCCCACTAATATTAGTCCAAAACCTTCTTGTCTTTCTTAGTGTATTGCTTCCATTCTTCAGTCTACATAATAGTATCTATTTTGCCTTGAATGATATAGAGTGAAGTCCATTCCTTATAGCATCCATTTGGTTCCTGATCTATATGCAATTGTTGAATTAAAGTAAAGGTTGAATTAGTGTATTTTGAGATTATATTGATGAATAGTGCATTGTTAGGTAGAGATAATGCTAAAAAAATTATTTTGGTGTATCACCCCTTTAGATTAGATTAGGTAGTTTGATTCTCATGCATCTCCTTCTCCCTTTTCCTCTCAAGAGTAGTTAGGTGCACCCTGATAGTAAGGAAGCTAGCCTTCTTTGAAGACTCAATCTCATTGTTCAAGTCTCACAACTTGGAGATTATTTCCATATTTTAGAAGGTTGCCTTTAGGTAAAAAATTTAGGCAAGGGTGCAAGATTTTGTGACAATAGTTATCATCCCTAGTGGGGTTTTCACTTGGCTAGGGTTCCCCTAGTTACCAAATAATGTTGTTATGAGTTCTCTTTATGTATGGTTATATATACTATTAAATATTGTTGGTTTACTTTCGTGTGCAAGTTATAAAGTAATTAACAATATTCAGTTGTGGAAAAAGTTTGTAGAATCCTAATTCACTTGCGCCCCCCCCCCCCCCCCCCCAAGTATTATCTATTTCTATCTTAGATAATTATTTTTATATGCCTATTTCAATAAAACTTCATGTCTTTAGATCCATGCCCTCAAGAGAGATTCTATTTGTAACATGAACCCTCTAGCTTGAACTCTCTAGACTTTAAGATAACATGTCACATGCCTATGGTGAATCAATATTGATCATTGTCAAACCTTAAGAACTAACCATTTTCTTGTCATGATGATTTGTACTAGGAAAATGTATTTGTGTGCATATAGATGATAGTAGAGCATCTTCTATGGATGCTTTAACATCTACTACCTTTGTACTTGCTATAGCCTCCCTATTCTCTTGTATGGACCATTTTTAACTACATTTTCTATAGCATTTTAAAGGAGACTTGGCCAAGTTGTCACCATTATTTTTAATAGGACCATTGTGATGGATATAACTTCTCCTTGTATTATTTGGATGAGCAATACTAACATCATCCCAATAATTAGAATGGTATCTAGGATTCTAAGTTTTGTAAATATCATTCTATAAATCATCATCTTCATATCTACAAGGTTCTTCTGTAAGAAGTCCCAATTCTAAGTGTTAGCTTATTTTACTATTACATTTAAGTGCCTCTCTTTCTTTTATTGAATGTTTCTTCATGCATCACATCAAACATTTTGCCTCGTGCTTTCGATTCCTTTTTGAGTTCATGCATTTTCTTTGTCTCTACATGTGCAACATCCATGTCAAGGTCCCTTTCATCTATAGTAAAAAATATCTCGAAAAGTTATCAGTTCCCATATTGACTTTGAATCTAGTACCCATCATTTTTTGTTGTCTTATATATTTTTATTCATCTCAAGTTCATTGATATATCCAATTTGCTCCCCTTCCTCACTAACATCTTCCTCTTCCTTATTTAGATTTTTCTCTTCCCTATCTAATAACTCTTGGTCTAATATGTGCATCCCTCCAATCTGATTGATTGTCTTTAAATACTCTTAGATACATAAGAAAAAATATCCATGCAAAAAGATGGTGAGTGAAGTCAACAAAAGTTTCGGCTTCAGGGCATTAGACATGGGATACACTATATTTGAATGGAACTCCAACACCTCCTTTTGTAATTGATTTAACTATGAAGAATGTTACACTTGTGAAGTAAAATAAAATAATTTTGAGCCCTTATTAAATAGTTTTTTGAAAATGGTGATGTATTTTATGCTTATCTCTTGCCAAAAAAAATAGAAGCTTTAGTAGTGTTTCTTCTTTTGCTCTATAAAAAGATGAATTTTTCATCAAGAAATATGATTATTGTGGTAAAGCCCCTAAAATGGATGGCTTTAACCATTTATCCCTCTTTGTTCTTATTATTATATAAAACCATGATGCTTGACCTTAACTTGCTTCTCAGATGCTTTACCACTAGTTACAATTCCTATTATCTTTTAGAATGTGTTCATTATAAAAGCTTCACTAAGTCAACTATATATCTTGTTGTGTGACTTCTTGAATGCACTTTATTGTTAATGCATATGATCTACCATGATATATTAATCACATTAAAGTTTTTATTCTTCAAGATGATTTTTTTTTTTACCACTAGATACACCTTCCTTTAGTACAAATTGACTCATAATTCCTTAACTAGATGAAAATATCCCTTTTTGTTCCATGTTCATATGTCACCTCTAGTTAGCAAGCCAAAACCAATGGTGCAGGAGCACCAAAGTATTGCTTGATCAATCCAAGTTTTTTCTTTGTGTGTGTGTGTCTTTAGGGTATTTTGGAAGTGTTTTGTATAAGGTCATGTGGACCATGGTAGGAGTAAAATAGGGTTTGAATTGAAGAGTCTTAGAACACTTGTAAGTACAAAATAGGGATTAGAAAGATGTAAAAGCCCCTTATTTGCACAAATTTGATGATGAAATCAACATGAGGTCAGTAGGGTCTAGGATGGGTTAGGATAATGTTCTTTTTTTTTCCATATTTAATGTATTTGGTCAAGTTTGGGGAGTTTTGGAACTCATTTGGCTAAGTTGTGCAAAAGTTGCCAAAAGGATGCAAAAGTTCCATTGTGTAAATTTGCAACTTTGAAAAGTTGCTTGGACAACACTGTCAAAATGTTGCAAATTGATGAAAAGGATCCCTAAGGGGAAATAAATACCTAGCCACCCTACATAAGGCATGCCCTAACAAAGATGTAGGGTTGGACACCCATTATACAGAGAGAAGTTCTGAACATTGAAGTTTTGAAGTGATTTTTAGTATATTTTGTGTACTTTTCATGAAAGCGGGTAGTTAGTGGATTTAAGTTGATACTATTGTTGTTTAGTGTGGAGCTTGATCAGTCCCCAAGTGGGAGATTGTTAGATTGTGGTGACTAATCAGGGGATTATTGTACATACTCCATAATTTCAAGCCCTATTTTATCAGGATTTTGGGCCGACATGTAATTATTAATTGTAACCCTATAGTGGTAAAAATACTTGTATAAAAGGGCTTAGGGTTAGGGATTGTTTCATAGTGGTGATGCGAAAATTAGTTTTTTGCGGCGGTATTGAGTTGTAAGGGATTATGGATTGTAATCAGGTTGTAATTATTAGATCATAATAATATCGGACTTGTTTTTTGGTGGACGTAGCCCAGGGACTGGGTGAACCACATTAAATCTTGGTGCCTAGTGTTTTTTTTCTATGTGATCTATTATTTTCTAATAAATTGGTTATATTTGCATGTAATTGTTTTTTTTTTTGTGGTTTAATCCTAACAACTATAATACCTAGTGTGGATATTTTGGATTTTTCCCTAACTTTGTGAGGCATTAGATTCACATTTTGTGTACATTTTCTTTCTTTTTGACAATATTCTTATTTTTGCCCTATTGTTGGTTTTGTCGAGGCAATTGGCAAAGATGGGGTTCTAACTCACTTGCCCACAGTCCATTCTAAATGGTCTCTTGAGAATAGTGAGTAGACTCCACATATATTCATTGTATAGGAGGTTGGGACCTCAAATGTAGGGAAGCTATTATTAAATTCTTTCCCTAGACAATCCTGTAGTGAGTCTTGCTAGGGAAGACCAAAGTGTGAAAATCATAACTTGTAGAGGTGGATAGCTAGGGTCATAATCCCTTTTGGAGATTGAATATAGGAGTTTTTCCAAGGTACGGTGAAGGATTTTTGGTCATACAAATCCACTTGATAGATTTACACTTTCCAACTTGTAGAGCAACCAGTTAGAGCCTAAAAACCCTTAAATTCACTCAAATTGAGTTAGGGTACTATACAGAAGGTGGTGGCCCCAAGACCCAAAGAATCCTTGAGTGGTTGGTTTATGATCCAATAATCCTAGGAAAAGTTATAGGGTTTCTTTGGAAGGATTAGGATAAAATCCCTATTTCTTGAAATAGGAGACCTAATTGAGGCTAGTAGCCTTTTACACCTATTTGTGAAGAATTGTTGAAATTGGATGAGAATTTGAATCAAGTGAGACTCCCAGAACTCTTGGTTGGTTTATTTTAAATGTTTGGGAATACCTCCAGACCTTTGTAAGGCTAAGTACAATATTTGGAGGTTAAGATCCTTTATGAAGGTTTAAGGGCTATGGTAATTGGAGAAAGAATGCATCAAATTTTGGCTTGATTGATGAATCTTTCTTGGTAGTTGGGTTGGCTAGAGAGACGAGGGGATCCTTAGACAATAAAGGTCCTATAGGTGACAAGTGGTGTGATGAAGACACCCTATAAGTCTTCCAAGAAGACTAAGAGCATGAACCTAGATGCAAGAAATATAATTAAAATACAAGATTTAACATAAAAGAAAAATCTAACACCAATAGGTTAATATAAAAGGAAATCTAACACCACAAAACATAATAGGGCATCTAATTCCACAAAAGAAAATAGGGTAAGTGTATCAGGTTCACCAAAATCAACAAGATTAAAAAAAAAAATGATTGGAGTAAATATGATGTAAGAGGGGAAATATAGGATATATCCTTAACCCGAATTTCCAAAATGAAAGATCCAAATGGATTGATCACAAAGAAGTGATCAATACACCAATGAATCAAACGATGGAGAATATGAAGAAAGGAGGAAATTATATAATCTACTATAGAAAGTATGTACTTAAAATATTGAATGAATAGAAGACAAATGCTAACCTTAAAGTAACGCAAATCAAGAAAATGTTGATTTATATGTCCATGTATAGTTTTGGGAGATTCTGCAACCTGCTCCAGATTGAAAATGTCAAGTTAGAGAAAACCCAGAAAACTTTTATCTTTTTGAGGGTAGGTTGACCTTGACCCAGATAGCGGGGCACAATCTTACCCCTCACTAAAGGTCATCCCTAACCTAAACAACTCTGACAGAAATTCTATTTGCAGATCTCAAAAGTTCATTGAAAAGGGTATCCAAATTTAAACTTCAATTCGATGTCTTATACTTGTACCTGCAAGAAAAATGTTTTTTTTTGTTGGATGGGGGGTTTGCCTTGGTCAAACCCTAGTTTGGAATCAACCTTGAGTAATTAAAATTGCAATATGTATAAACAAAGTAAATGGAACTATTCACCTTGCTTATGTTGAAATCCTTGTAGAGGATTTGAATCCTTGAATCCAAAAGTATGGATGCTCCAAATGAATGTAGAATTGTATGTAGGATGTCTCAAATCAATGGCATTAGATCTTCAAAATCAATCTTGAATGGATCTTAGCATAGGAAAAGGCATGGATGAATGTGAATGGAGAAATCTTCAACGAGAGAGCTCCATAGAGATTGAATCCTTCAATGGCTAACAATGGATCTCCTTAATGAATTGGACCTTGAATGCTTGAATACTTAATAATGGATCATCTAATATCATAATATGTGTTCTTCTTATGTTATGTTCTCTTTAGTACAATTCTGTTATGTTGTGTTATGTTATGTTATGTTATGTTCTTTTATGTTAGAGAAAATGAGAGGATTGTTAGAATTCTTTAGAATAACTGAGAGGGGGGGTGAATCAGTTATCCAAGGTCCAGATGTACAATTAAAACTTTTCATAGCTTAGTAAACCATAAAAAATGTATCATCATGCATGCATCCATAAGATTATGCAATCACTTAAAACTTGTACGTTACTGTCAAATCAATTTGTAGAAATGTAAACATGAAACATAACTTATTCAATCAAAACATTTGATACAATGATTTATGTGGAAACCCAATTTGGGAAAAACCACTAGTAACGTGCTACTCTTTCTCACTCTTTTGAAGTGATGCCTTATGAAAGGCCAACCCTATTAAAGGTTACAATGCACACTATTAAATGTGACCCTTCTAAAGGATTTCAATCACCCTATTAGGAGTGAGCTTGTTAGAGGACTTTAGACCATTCGCTTAGAATGTCACCAGGTTAAAGGATTTACAAATGACTGTTAGGTCAACCTTAATCCAAAGGATTTACCCTAGACTGATACAATTGTTAGAGAGTAATAGTAAGGCTTGATCTAATAACAACTTACAACTCCATTTGTAGATTGCAGATCTTTGTTTTAGTCCTCCATTCTGCTTGGCTTTCACACACTTTAGCTCTAATAGCTTGTTCACCCTTCAAGCTTCCATACCCTTTAGCTTTCTTGCTTAACTTGCCAATGTAGACTCTTCACTTAGGTCACTTAATCAAGCAATACCCTAGACTCCTTGTCTTCCTTAGGTTCTTACAGATGACAACCCTTGCTTCTGACCAGCCATCCCTATAAATACAAAACTAAGATTTTTTTTTGTTCATTCTCCATTGTCCAATTCAGGGTTAGGAAAAATTAGGTAGGATTCAATGAATCTACCCCTCATTCCATTTCATTTCTAGAAACTTCTCCTTCAATCCACTTTGAATTCGCCTCAAAATGGTTTACCATGAATTCTATGCCACCGGCTCATCAATCTTATCTTCCATCTGGTTCACACAATTCAAGAAAATAAACTTGTTGGCTTAGATCCATCAAATTCATGATCTTTCTAATAATGCTGACACTCAACATTAACTTGCTTCTGATGCTTGGCACAAACTACATTGCTCGACATCCTCTGAAAAATCACTCGGCATAAACTAAAGTTTACTAGTGCTCGACATCAACTAAACTTTACTCGAAAACACTCAAATAGACTTTTACTCAACTCCAACTGATTTTTTGTTTGGCTTGCACTAACTTTGCTCGACACCTACTATCCATTCAGTCAAGCTTGGCAAACAAACTTTGTTTAACTTGTTCTTCTAAACTTGCTTAGTGTAACTAACCTTTGCAACCTTAAGTAGATTATCAATGCACTGTGATATCATTTTCTTAGTTGATTCTTGTACTCCTTTTCATATCATAACTCAACCTTTCCTCTAGGTGCTATAGTTACATCATTTGATCAAATCCTCTTCATCAATCAAATAAGTGATAGTACTTAAATCATATAAGCAGTTGTCTTACCAGCAAAATAGCAAGTTTGACATCATTGACTAAACAATGATTGAAACACATTTATCATACTTGTATCAATCTACTTTCAACAATCTTGCTCTTAACAAGGAACAAGCTTCCTTATATAGTGATCTAGGGCACAAAATTCTAGAGAGGCTGACATTGGAGAATTAAATCCTAATTATTCTTAACCCCTAGAAATGGACCTAGATTAAATGCAATTTAAGAGTTTACCATTATGAAATTTGAGACAGTTGACCTGAAAGTGGGAAAATAAAAATTTTTGAAGCCCAATATCCTGAAACCTCAAGAACTTAAAATATGGACCTGGGGTCAGGGTCAAGGTCGACTCTCCCTAGGTTAAAGTTGAGGTCATCCTTGACCCAGGTCAAGGTCAAGGTCAACCTTGACCCTTCAGGTCATCATTGATCCAAAAAGTCAAAGTCTTCAGTTTCTCATAGAAATTTGTTAGAAAGAGGCTGGGAATAGGGGGAGAGAAGAAAAACATGGGGGAAACAACAACATCCATGCAAATACTTATTCAATGGACTTGACATGACCCCAAACCACTTACTTAGAGGGCTAATTTCTCTTATCATGGAAGTGCTTCCATTATAAGATGATATAGAGCCCAATTGATGTATTGACTATCCACATAAACCACTTGCACCAAAAAGAAATGGTGCTCCATAAAATTGAGGACTTCTTCATAACCTTCCAATCTAAGCAGTAGAGCCAGGATATCTATAGTCTCCCTCTTAAGACTAGTTCCAAATAGAGTCTTGGGAAGTTTACTCTTTTTTCTCTTTGGTGGCTGGAACCATGTCGTCAAAATATCTCCTCACCTAAGAGTCTTCTTTTCATTAAACATCGATGTGGACGATCCAAATTCAATGTCATAGTATTTGTCTCTTTTTAGAATGCCAAAAGCACTTAGCATCAAGCCTCTATTAAATGTGAGAAGGAAAAAGTCATCGAGCATCTTGATTTGCTTTAATTTTGCATCATACTGAGCTACGCACTCCTTGATGAGCTTAGGTGCATGTACAATCATTGGAAAACCAAAAGCCTCCACTATTTCACTCTCTTTAAGATTTAGAGTGATATGATGAATGAGATGAGTGTTCAGTCTCCTGCAAAATTCTCCAAGATTGTAGAATTTGAAGGATTTATCTATGAAATTCTTTAACTCACTCTCTAAACTAGGCAAGTGATCAATTCCACTAATTCTTCCAACCATTTTCTACATAAAATTACACAAAGCAAAAAAACTTGCACTTAACATGAAATTGTGTCTTTGCAAGATGAAGAAGTGATCTTACAACAATATGATCTTATTGAATTTTAATTTGAATGTTAGGCATTGGGTTTCTTGCATCACACGAGTGAAGAATGAACCCTTAACTCAGATTTCTCCTTAATGGTACAATGATCAGTTTTGTATTTGATTCAGTTGGTTAACAACTCCACTTCACATTAGATCTACCATTAATGGGGAAGCATACAATGGATTTTAGCTTTAAAGTTCTTGCATGGTGAAAAATGTATTTTTCAGTTTTCCTTCTATATATTGGCTTTCAACAAAGTAGCCTTTGATGTGAGAATCTGACTTGAAGAGAAAGCAATGTCTTTTGGCTTAGTTAGGGAAGAAGCCTCACCTCTAACTTTTTGCAACACTCCCATTTACTTATTTTAGAGGAGTAGCATATTCACTGCTTTCTCAAAAGGCTTAAACATTTAACATTTTTCTTTTTTTGGGATTGCAACACTTGAAGTGTGTCTCCAAAAGTGGCATAGTCTATTTCTCACTTTCTTGAAATCTTTCATAATTAGCCTTCTTATTATCTCAGGAATATTTAGGAAGTAGAATACTATCATCTTCAAAAACATATTTCATTTCAAAATTGTGTCACTACCACAATTGTGTTCTAACATAACCCATTGGAGAAGTAGCCCTTGGAGTGCATTTCCATATTTTCTGAAAGGCTTGATAACTAGTAACTTTTCCTTTTGAGTAGCATAAAACATGAATCTCCAAAAGAATATTCATTTCTACTACCAAAAATTTACTCCAAGTTTTCTTTATCAAAGGAGAGGCTTATAAGGTGCTCTTTTAGCGGAGGAGTAGTTGAGACATGGAAACTTTGACGCCACTCAAGCTTGACTAAAACTTGCCTATTTGAATTGATTCCTGGACCAATCCTTCTATAATAATATTCATAGGATGACACTTTCATATCCATACCTCATGCAATTGACAAAATAAGAAAATTCACACTTTCATAAAAGTGCCTTCTGAGGTGCGATTCTGAGGTTGAAGAAGTCATTGAAGCAAGTTTTTGATGAAGTTAAAGCTTCATTGAATATTACTCATCTGAATAAGCTATTGGTTTAGGGATCCTCTTAATCTCTTTAGGAAGTGATGAATTTAGATACAGGCTTTGAAAACTTCTTCCAATACTCCTTTTAGAAAATGGGGTTCGTAGGTACTCCAACGTACTAGAAATGATCAATTTTTGAAACCTCTCTCCTAACTTAGAAACACTCAATAGCTTGTTCTTGTGTGCTAAAAACTCCTTCAATATCTTTAGGAAGCCAAATATTTGGAAATAAAACTTGCATACTTGGTCAAATCACCTTTTCAAAAAACTAGGATCATGACTACTCCGGGGTCCTTGGCGCATTTAATTAAGACAATTTATGACAAATGATTTATGCCTTCGAGAGACTCCAGAAATGTCTTGTTTCTTCTCAAGATGCCTCCAAACATATTTAGAATTTAGATTTTCACATGTAAACCCCAAAGAATAGGCACATTTTCACTTTTAGAAAAGTGTCTTTCAGGGTACTCCATGGGTGGATTCACACTCATAGAAATGATTTTTTGACGAAGGGAAAATCTCATCATTCTAGCTTTGAGGCTCCTCACAAATATTTCCTTCTAGTTCAAAATACCTCCAAGCACCTTCAAATCATGAATTCTAGCCATTAGGTCCATATAATTTTCCCATCTCTATGCTTTCAAAAAATGGTGTAAATGACTTCACTGCACAACTAAAACAACCATTTGTCGACACTCTTTAATTGTATTTCCTTCATCTCTGGAGCTTTGAGCACTTGATCTTCATTGAGAATGATGATATAGAGTTACCTTTAGCATATTCTTCACTTATTATCACCAAAAATGGATCGAGGGAGTAGTCACAGAAGTGAAACTTTGATTTCACATAAAATTGAGTCGTGTCCACATTTTTGTATCAATTTTAGGGGCTCATTTTCTTTAAATACATTTCTTTGAACATCTCCACTTGTCTCCTTCACAATCCATGCTTCTAAAGGGTGTCTTCCTCTATGTGTCAGAAACTCACTAGATGAGCTTCGCTTCCGATGAAGGACTAGGCATATAGTTGAAACTCTTAAAGTGGCATCCTCGAGCAATTTTTTGCTGATCTAACTGATTTCTACCTTTCTTCTCATCAGGGGAAGATTCTCACTGACAATATCTCCCAATGCTAAATCACTTAGGACCAATATATGCTAAATTTGCATGATTCCCATAATGAAGGCTCGGGGAGAAGGTGAATCAGGGAAATCCCACATAGGCAAGCTAAAAGATAAATGATGAGAAGAAAACCACCTATGTCAACCTAGACTTGGACACTTAAACACAATTGCATTTGACTTGACTCCAAACTAGGAGCTTAAATAAGGGGGGAGACTAAAATTCCAAAAACATTATTAGAATATCTTACACATTGATGTTGGAAGTCACACTTTAGGAGGTGCCTAAACATTGTGAAAAGTGATAAGGAGTAAAGTTAAAGATAATAGGGGGAATGATCTTTCAATATCAGTTAGAATAATGACATGAAGATGATAGATATGTATAATGAAACTAGAGAAAGTTTATGGATGATGTCTTTGACATTGTTTTCAAAGAGGGAAAATATGAATAGTTGCCATCCTACTATCGAAATGAGTGTATGTAGTTACCATCTAGAGGGAGAGTATGTATAGAGATATATGAGGGAGATATGACAATTATGAGGAAGAAATGTGAAAGAGGGAGCTAATGTAGTTGGTGTTAGAATTGAATCTACAATTGGTATCATAGAGGGAGAAGTGCAAGAGGTTGAAAGATGAGAATCATAATGAGACTAAGGATATTAATGAAGATCTGCATTAGACCACAAAGGGAGCTAAAAATGATAAATCATGAGAATGTCTTTTGCATTTGCATGGTAACTAGAGGTTTTGACATTAATGCCAAAGAAGGAGATTGTTGGAAACTACAATTGGAACATTTGTTGCATTGTCATTGATGTCAAATCTACTAGAGAGACATTTACTAATAATATATAGAGTGACATATTTATTGATTGATGAAGAGGATTTGAAAAACAAGATAACTAGATGAACTAGTGAAGTTCTTAAGTAAAGAGGAGCAAGTGTGTTGGAACTACAATGGGTACTTGATGAGCTAGTCTTTGATAAGATGATATATTGTTTAATCAATGTATAATGTATAGGAGTGTTGAGTTAAACACAAGTAAAGCCTAATAAACTATGGTTAGTTAATGAAGGCTAATGAAGTAGAAGATTAAAGAACTTAAGAGATAGTCAAGTAAACAATATTAGTTATAGTTAAGTAATAGTTATGGCCAAACAAGTTGAACAAGGAAAATGTAGTAATGACCAAGTGTAGTAAAGACTAAGCAAGCCAATAAAAGTTGAGTGAGACAAGATAATAGAGATTGGGCTACATAGTGTTGATCGAGAAGAAGAACACAATGTTGGTCGAGTATCAACAAAATAAGAGTTTGTGAAAGAATTGAGTTTGAGACCTGTTGAGCTGTCATTTTGCACGATGTTGAACGATAGATATCCTTTCAAATCCCTCTCTTGAAAAGATGATCAAGGACCAACTCCAAGGTTTTGGGTGAGTTTTTCAACCTACTAGG
Organism: Cupressus sempervirens; assembly: GCA_028749045.1. Lineage (NCBI taxonomy): Eukaryota > Viridiplantae > Streptophyta > Pinopsida > Cupressales > Cupressaceae > Cupressus > Cupressus sempervirens. The sequence continues at coordinate 759,290,626 of CM053789.1, read as the reverse complement.
TAACACAATTGAAGATAAATGTGTATGTTCACAAATGCTGGTTCAAACTAATCTACACAACCTGTTGTTGAAATGTAACCACAAAAGAGATATATTATATGTAGTTTTTGTTTTATGATGAATGTAGTTTATCAATGCAACTATATGAATTCCTATTTTAACCAAGTGTTTGAAAAGCAAATACAAAGATAGAGTAATGAGAGATCAAAGAAAATAATTGAAAGGGAAATTCCTAACAGACATAAGACGAAGTAACAACACGTTTGCGAATTAAATTATCAAAAGGATCAGGTAGAAAACCAATAAAATTAGGAGCAACACTTCCTCAAATCCACTGATGCAATTGTCAATGGGAACTTCAATAATAATTGAAAGATGTTTCATGTTTCACCAAATTGTGAGGCTACAAAAAGTGCACTCACATGAGAAAAAATGTTATGTTAGAACAAAGATGATCCTTTCTCCAATTTGTCACAACAATAGAATTTGTTAACACAAGGAAAACACCATAACTAAAAGATCGCACAATCATAACAACACAATAAAGCCTTTGGCTCCATTATTATTCATGAACATGCATTCACAAAAATAACACACTTCGGCAAGAATAACCACACTCAAAATGAGAGCAGCAATAACATATATTATTGCATCAAAATAATGACTTGGAGTACATATTACATCCATGTATTTATAAGAACCATCTCCTCCATTTGTGTTAGGAGTGAGAGCTCTTTTAATGCAAAATTATGCTAAAAACTAATAAAACAAATCTGATTATATACAAATTGAATCTCTAAATGGTGCTAAGTAGGTCTCCACCCTTGTTATATCTATTAATGGGTGCATGATTCTTTACATGACACAAAAGAATAAAAGAATAAGAAGATAGAAGAAGGAAGTTGTGAGATAATGTAATAGTCTCTAGAAGCTCTTCGAAATGGAATTTCGACCTTCTTTAGGCATTTTTAGGAGTTGAACTACCGTCAAAATGTGTTTACAGTGCATGAAACACTCTAAAATAACAACTGGTAGTTAACTGTTCGTGCACTACTTCTTCTTCAAAATTGTTAGCGCACCTTTGTGAAAAGCACACCCGTGCACCTTGGTGATAGGTTCCAAAAAACCAAAAAATTGTCTAAGTGTCAAAACTGAATTTTCAGCATCTGGGTTTTCTTCCTCTTCATACCAAAATGATGTTAGAATGTTTATTCTTGAATTTCTCTATTATCTTCACCACTTCACTCGATTTTGGTAAATCTAAAGCATCATATTTATTCTTAACTATCTGTAAGTAGTTGCTAACTTCTATCCTCTTCTCTGCAAAATCCTCCAGCTTGGTGTCTAGTTCCAACAATGCATCTCTGGTTCTAAATGCTTGTCTTATATCATCTTCTAATGAAGCATCTTTGAAAGTTCCTTTGAATTGTTGGACTACTGATGACATCGCAAAAAGCTTGGCCTTTGACTCATCCTAAAAAAATCAAGGCTAGCAACGTTATAGTACCTTTTCACTTCCAAAAATTACTCTTAAGCTTTGTCCTTTATCTGTTGGATTTCCTCATGTAATCCCTCCATTACTTTATTACCCACATATATCTTCTCTATCCAATTGTCAAGATTATCCAGCTCCTCTACATCGTATACTTCCATTAACATCTGGTACCTTTGACCCTTTATTGATCTGAGTGATTGTAGATCATTTCCCTAGGTACATACTTCATCTATTAGCCCAAAATCTTGGTTCACAATGGAAACCAACTTGTCAAAACTTGACTGGATGTTTTGCAATAGGTTCAAATTGCCATGTATTATATGTACTCCTCTTTCTTCAAAATTGTCATGCCATTGTTGACATGCTTCCAAAAATGAGTTCATCTGTGACCTTGCTTGCTTCCTTCCAATGACATCTCCAAGAGTGATCTATGGATCTTCTAGGTCAATGGGTCCTACCACTTCATTCAGATAGGATTTGAGTACCTCATTCTACTTTTGCAATGTTATTAACTCAGATTCATCCTGATCTAAGTGTTTGAACACTTCTTTGAGGCCTGTGGTGATTAGTACTTTAGTTGTGTCCACCACAGGATTTCCCAATATGATCTCCTTCATTTGGTAATTCATAGTCATTTTTTTAGTGTTGGCATGAGGAGGAGGAATGTTGATATGGGCGAGAAGGTCTTGAACTTGATAAATCATAATGAAGGCAAGTGTTCTAATATCACCCTTAGGTGGCTTAGGCTTCTTTATCATTTTGATCAATTCCTTCATTCACTTCTCTTTTGTTAGCTCCATTTTCTTCCTTTGTCAAAAAAAACCTCCTTCTTAAGTCGTGATGGTGTAGTCCCCATTGGTGTCATGTACACTTGGTTGAAGAAGTTGGTTCCGATGTAGGCTCCTTTCCCTTATTACTCCTCTCTAGAGTCTTCTCATATTGATGAAGATCTTTGAAAGGATTTTTTGTTCTTTTTTGGGCCAAGGATCTAGCTCTATGTATCTAGGAGAGTTTTTGAGTTTCTTTTGGTATTTTCCCCTCTTTAGATGCTTCATGTTGGTATTCTCCTTCCTCTATTTCTTGACTTTCTAGTTTGACTTGTATTACTGGAGGAGGTGGAGCTACTAACCTTTTGTCCAATATGGTAGCCATATCCTATGGTGGTGGTGATGGGATGATAAGAGGTCCTTGAAATAAAAGAGGCAATTGGTTCCAATCCTCTTCCAATGACTCATTCATGGGAGTATCTCTTATCTTCTCACCCACCATCTCAGTGCTCACTGGCATAAAATCAAAGTCTGAGAGGTAGAAAATATCAGTCCCTTCACTCTCCATCTCATCTACCCACTTCTATTGTTCATCCTTTGAAGTTTCTACCTGGATAAGATCCCTTGGAGTAGATGGACATGTTTGAGTAGAGCTTCTCCTTCTATCTTCCTCTACTGGTTTGGTCAAGTAGGTTCTTTGATTTAAGGGGAAAAACTCTATTTGTTCCCCTTCTTCCTCGTCATCTACTTTAGGGATGGTCTCTGGAACCTATGGGGAGAGAGTAATTTTCTTCTTCAATATCCTCCTTCTAACACCAAGCATAGTTTCTTTCCATTCTGGCTCTCTTTGGCATAGATGGGGAGGCTTCTTCCTGTGAAGTTCTTGGTGGCGGTACCCCTTGTTCCTTTGGAACTTCCTCCTCTTGTTGCTCTAGTTGTGACTCTTATAGTTGCTCTTGCTCAGCTTGAGGTTGGTCAGCTAGCTCTGGCTCTTTCTAGGCTCATGTTATTTGTTTCCTCACCCTAGAGGCTGCTCTTTTCCTCTTTCCTTTATCCTTGCTTGCCTCAAAATACTCAACTTCCCACTCATGTTGATGCACCATTTCTGACCAGATTGGCGATTTAGCAAGGTAGTTTGGTATGGTGACCTTAGCACTCTGAGGCTTGGTCATAGCTTGTAGAGGTATGACCTGGGGAACTGGATCCATCCAAAATGGCTTCCAGATCCATTCACTTGTCAGTTCTACCACATGTTAGGCCCGATGATCTATGTCAACATTTTCCTTACGCCCTATTTCTATGTTCATAATTAGCCTGACATAGATTTTGTCCCTGTTATACAAAAGATCCATTACCTCCAGGACATCCTTCTCTACGAATTTTAGGGGAATCTTCATTTTAAGAATATTTTTTGCCAGATGTAGACCCATCCTACAACAGTCCTTAATGTAGACATCATAATCATTTACTAAATTCATCTAGTGATCTTCTAGAGCTTCTTCATGGATGAACTATTTCCCTACAAGATGCTAAACCATCCCAATATTGTCAAAATAGGATAGGGAGACTGATAGTCCTTCAAGGGATACTAATCCCATTCTAAATCAAAGGTAGCAATATCATGTTTTTGCTTTACTTTGAATGCCCCAATGGTGATTGGCTAGACCTAGGTCTTCTTGTGTTGTTTCCTCACTCTGTCATATGCAAAAGTGAGATGATGGGTTATCTTCAAAAGTATCAGCTAATCTGAAGGGTACCTTGGGAGATTTTTGGAGCATATAAGAGTACCAACTATCTAAAGATATGTGAATGTCTTGAATTGAATATAGTAGTCTCCTAATTTAGTTATTCTTGTTGTTGCCTCTACTAACATTCTTTTAGCATAATCTCCTTCAATGAACCTGATGATGGAAAAAATGAATCCATCATTGACTACCCTTTATTCCACACTTTGTAGTGGGAGCTTCTTCTTTACTAGTTGTGGGTATTCCACATAGGGTCACACATTTACATCTCTCATGCTCCCCTTCTTGTATAGCCCTAGGTAGTCAGTAGTTCTAGCTACTAGGTACACCATGTATGATGTCATGTATAAGTGAGGATCTATCTTGACCGCAACTAATTTCTCATCCAAGTTGTCACTTAAGATGGCAGCCAATCAACATGCATCTTTGCAATTCTTATGGTTTCAATGAAGTGAGCCATCTACATTTGTAGGTGACCCATTGTAGGAAGGCCCATTGCTCCACTAAGGAGAACAATTGAGTATCTCATGTCATCTTTCATGCACCCTCAAGTCATGTCTACTTTTCCTACTCTTCAACCCAGAGGTGTCTTGTTAATTAAGAATGAGGTTTGCATCAATTCCTTTTCCTCTTTCTCATTTTCTTTGTACCACCTATCTGCTCCACTATAAGATATCTAGAGGTACTGATTAGCTCTAGGAAGGTGCAACACTTTCTCTATGTTGCAAGGTTGGAGGTCTAGGACTATCTCTCTAGTGACATTCTTCATGACCTTCTTCTCTATCATGTAATGCTCTGCCAATGTCATAATTAGTTTAGAAGATTGAACTAATGCAAGGTGTGAAGCGACATTCACCAACCCACTCTAGATCAATGCAGATATTATCACTGACCTCTCCTTTAAGTTTTTGCATATTGTCTGAAAGGCATTCTAATAAAAGTAACCAAGCTCTATATCTCAAATTTCTACATGTCCATCTTGGATTCTAGACTCTTTGGGCACTCCTTGGTACTTTAATGCAATAGGTTTAAGTGTCATTTTCTCAGCCATGGAAGATTATTATGATGCCATTTTATTTGCACAAAAGAAGCAAACATTAGTCCACTGATGTTGGAAGGCAAAAATAAGACTCAATTAGGACTTAGACTGACAAAAAATTAAGCCAAGACTAAGCCAAACTAGCAATTTCCCCCCCCAATAGCTAGTTTTGTGCACTAGCACACTAGCACACCTACAGAGGTGCACTTTCTATTTTCTTGTGAATGGTAAAGTGTGCAGTTGCACACCTGGGCAAGGTGCACAGGGTGTGTATGTGTGCATTAGTGCAAGTGCTAAGGAGAGAGGGGACTTTGTTCTTTCTAAGTTCTATTCTTTTGGGTTGTCTTTTACCTTAGGTGCGAGTGGGGGATGTAGAGCGTCACACTAGTGCACTTCCAGAGGGCTTGGAGGTGCGGAGGTGCAACACAAGACTAGAGATAACGAGAAGTGATGGGGAGTGGAGTGGCCAGGGTCTATTTAAAGACCCTAGCATGAGAGTGTACCCTTTGAAGTTGCATACCTCCAAAGGGTGCACAACTATGCTTCCAAGGAAATGAACATCTCCCCCCCACCCCCTCAAACTGAATTTTTTAGCCTCCCATTCCTATCCAATAGTGGCTAATTGAGGATTGGGATTTGACTTGGACCCAAGGGAGGGTCCTAAATGACTGAGGCTTTGAACTATATGCATCATATGGAAATTTGAAACTAGGGGGTCCTCATTTTGTGACTCAAAAAGGGGCATGCATTGTGAGACCACAACAAGGCCGACATAGTTGAATTTTTGGATTAGTCAAAATGTATGGATGATAAGGATTGATGAGTTGGTGTATTTAATGCACAAATAGAGTTTGTTATGCAATCAAAGGCAAGAATTTAAGAAGAAGTTTTTAGAAGTATCAAGAAACGAGTATAAGGACAAAATGATGGATAGATTCATTGAATATGATCAAACCATAAGATCTATGGTGATGTTTAAGCAGAAAAATACCAAAGTTGCCTATTTAAGGAGGATAAGAGATGTTGTCAAAGGTTGGTTCATTATTGATTGGTGATTTTATGGAGAACCTATGAAGAAAAAAGCAGTAGAGAAAAAGTGAGTAAGATTGGTTAAATGTGATTTCTTGAAGGGTTGCCAAGTAGATCAGAGATGGAGATGTTAATGAAGTCTAGTCAATGAACTAACAAATGAGCGAATGGAGATCTAAATTTACAAAGTGATTTGTATCTTTACATATTAAACCTGTTGTTACTCTCTAACCATTGTGGCAGTAAAAATCATTTAATCAAGGTTGACCTAACAATCATTTTGTAAATCCTTTAATCAAGGTGACTTTCTAATGGAATAATCCAAAGTCCTCTAACTATGCCACTCCTAACAAGGTGATTAAATACTTTAACAAGGTCACACCTAACACTATGTTTTGTAACCTTTAAGATGGCTCCTAACTGAGCTCACTTCAGAAGAGTGAAAAGTGGTAGCATATTACTTGGTGGTTTTTCTGAAATTGGGCTTCCATGTTAAATCCTGGTGTCAAACATGTGTGAATGTTATACGTGTGATGCATGGTATTTGCTATTGTTTATTCATTGTTAGTCAACATATACTAAATAAAGAGCTAAGTGGTGAATGAATATGTTAAGTTTCTGATGAGGTGGTATATAGATCAAGTGGTTTTATGAGTTTGTTTAAGTTGTTTGAAGTTAGTGAAAGTTGACTTGGTACATCTAGACCTAAGGATAATAGATTCAACCCCCCTCTTATTTATTTTGAACATTCTAACACTTGCCACTGAGCATCCTGGTGTTAGAGTGTTAACTCACACCCGACTAGACTGTGAATACCTTTCATTAACTTTTCCTTCTCACTATAAGATTTCTTGACATCTAGTGATCATAGCAGCATCATGAGCCACTAAACCTACTTTGGCCAGGGATTTACATGGACACTATGTGCCCAATCACCCACTGCTCGACTTGACAATAAGAATATATCCTTTGATCACCATGATCTGACTTGGTTTAAATTATTTTCTTATATCTAGTTGTTGGTTTATTTAGTATTGTTTACCCAACTTTATCTTGTAGGTTAATTCACATTACCATTGATTATCGAGTCATGCCCATCATCTCAACCTTATTGGTCATCCTTGATGAATCTCAATGTGGTTGTTCATGATTCTTGATTAATCTTTGTTTACTACATACATGATTTTTCTACCCAATCTGGGCTTATAAAAACTTTATAACATGAGCTTCATTGGTAGACCATTAGCATTTTCAAATAATTCTATGATGATACCCTTCCTTACCTTAGGGAAATATGAATAATGCCACTATATAAGGAGTGCATATGATTGGTATTATTTTCCAATTAATTAACCTTTGATATGAGATGGGTAAATATACAACAAGAAATTCAAAACTTATTTTCATATGCACAATCTCTGACATATAGTTATAACATAAAAAGAAGCAAGTCATCACCCTAGATCCAAATCCATTTGGCTCTATCAAATATTATTTACAATATACAACTAATATTTGCAAACACAATGCTATTAATCATAATTAACAAGTAAAGAGGAGTGCAAGTAGTCACACGACCTAGCTTGATTAGTAGAGGTATAAAAACCCTCAACTTGCTGGTAGCTTGAAGTGCCTATTATGACTCCTTCGTAATATAAAATTTAATTTAAACTATGACTATGAACACAAAATGGAAGAAATTCACAGGTGTGAAATATTTACTAGAATTATAATTTATCACATATAGGAACAACTCAATAATGGATGCAAATAGTTGGTGTGCAACAAGGAAATATGAATATAGAAAATGTAGGTATGAACGTGTTCATTGTTATGAAATAAGGAGTAAATAATAATGCATTCCCAAAAATAGAATGAATGTGTTTTGCTAATAAGAATGAAAATCTCATAGATAAAAAATGATTTTTCCTTCAAATACATGCTCAGTTCCAAGATATGTACTCTCGATTGGAGTTACGAACAAGATGAGGAAAGGTGATAGATACATGAGTCACGTTCTTGGCTTACTTTCAATAATCACATTAGAAAAGACGCTAAAGATAAATGATCGATGAAACAATAGAAATATAGACCACTTGGAAAGAAAAATATAAAGGCCCAATGGAGAATTAAAATATAGGCCACATGGAATATAAAGGGTTGACGAGATATTTACATAGAACAATATCAAGAAAAAAAAAAAAAAAAACTTTACACCACATGTTCTATCTATAATGGGACTTTTGTATTTATGTGCTTTTGTGTATGTGACACACACACACACACACACACACACATAATATTCCAATATATGTATGTGTGTATATGTTGTATTTCTAAGTACACATATACATTCATGTACATCATATTTGAATATATACATGTATATACATACATGTATGTACATGTACAATTTCCATGTAAGTACCATGGGTACCATTACATTTGATCATGTTGGACATTCCATCACTTAAAGGTGACAAATGTTCTTATTTTGATTTATGCTCTATTTTTTACTTATATTTAAATTGTGTATGTTGACCTTGTTAGCTTATGGTGATCACCTAGTATACCCTTGCTTGCCTTGTCTAGTTTTCCCTTGACCAAGGTGGTTTAGGACCCATACCTATTAACTCAATGGTAGGTGGTGCCCTCATGCCCTTTCCTTCTCTGGCAATGCTTCCCCCTTCGTCACACTTTTGCAAAAGAATTTTATCAAGGTAGTGACATATTTTTCCAAATTGTTTGATCAAAATAAGATAATCATATTAGCTAAACCACTTGTCATTCATATAACATCATAACAAAAACCATTATTTCAATTTCTCATGAAACATAATGATTAACCGACTCTTCAATTTCACATGAAACCATAATGAACAAATAACACCTCATTTTCACATGTAACCAAAATAAGTAACAATTTAACCAACCAACTCGATTTCACTTGAAGTGTCAACAACTATAACAAAAATTTTCAATCAAGATTTTTTTTGGATATAACAATGATTTGGTAAGAGGATGCAATAATGACATGTGTTGATAGTAATCAAGGAGTCATATTCCCCCCAACTCTCTCTCTCTCTCTCTCTCTCTCACACACACACACACACACACAACACACACACACACGCGCGCGCGCACACACACACAAATAAAAATAAAAAATAAAAAATAAATAAATATATAATAAAAAATAAAAAATGCATGTGTGAGTTTGCTTTGTTTTTCTTTACGGTGAGTTGTTTCATTGCTCGTATTTTTCTATTTCCACCTCACTTGTCTAAATGTGTCATTATGTTCAAGTGTTCTTATGTACTTTGGGACACTTTGGTGCATTTATGTGTGCAACTGCAACATGTTGTGTCATATATTTAGAGTTAAAGTTCTTAAGTTTATCTAGAATGTTGGAACATTGTAAAAAGAAATTCTATGTTATCTTGTTTTTTCTTTGTAGGGGTTCCTTAGAATGGTATTATCTTTAAATATTATTCTTATAAAAAATAAATTTCTAATATTCAATGATAACAAATTTTGAATTACATTCTTGTACATTTTATATGGATGTGAATTTATATCAAATTATGAATAAAGCTCTCTCCATATTACTAAGGTTCAACAATATAAATAGAAATGACATCCTCTATGTGTAATATAGACAAATCTAATTAAAATCATATAAACATGCACTATCAACCTATGTTACGAATGGGATTTGAACATGGATATTTTATTTTCTTACAATAAATCAAATATGAGAATGTATTGATAAAAACAAGTGTACCTATCTCTATAGCTAATGAACACACAAATATTGTGAAGATCTAAATCTTACTTATTGCATGATTAAAAATGAAGTGTCTCAATTCAATAATCACTCGGAATAACAATATTATATTGATATATTTTGATATTCTCCACACTTTTTGATATTAGTGGAATAAAGATATTTATAAATGCCCTTATAGAGTTGGTAATATGTCATAAGAGGAGATGTTCCTCTAGTCAACCCTCACATATATGTAGAAATAGTCAAATCCAACAATCTTTCATAATTCATATGCCTCTATAATTCTTATGCAAAGTAATTAAAAATAAATGCATCTAGAACAACCACAGAGAAAACCCTCATAGGTTTTATAATGATTAAAAAATATAAATTCAATCTAAAATATAAATTAGAAAACCTAAAAGTATGCCAAAAATTAAAATAATATTAGCCTTTGAAATATAAATTCGAAACCTAAAATACAAGAGAAGGTTGTGTGGGATCAATTGGGTTTTTAAAAACTAAGGAAAATAATCTTTTTTTAAGTGTAAGCTAGGTTGACTTAATCATGCATATAAATAAACACAACAACAAAGGTTAATAAATGAGAATTAAGAATCTATATTTTGGATACTTACAATATAGTAAATACACAAATATATTTATAGAAACAAGTTGACTTAGCTGTATGATCCTTGAATATACAAAGATTGATGAATATTTGAATCTCATATGCCACACGATTAGGAATGGAGAATCATAAATTGATAATTTCCTTGGAAACAAAATATATTGTGACATTGCATAGAGACAAATCTAGGAGTGAGGTATAAATCCATACTCACAACTAGTCCTAAATACTACAACTTGCGTTGAGTGATCAACAATCAATTCTTCTTGATGTATCTTGATTTCCTCTAACTCAATCCTAGTGTACAAATACAAATGATAAAAGACAACAAGTTCTAATCATCCATATGCCTCTGCAATAATTTTTTGTAGAATCAAATTCCTTTTAGAGTATCAATGGAAGTGTGTATAGAAAAAGATTTCTCCTTATGTGATCACCTTGTGGTGGAGAGGTGAATTGCTTGGGTTCAAATCCCCTCCTAGCCCAAAATAATTGTTAATGCTAGTTTGGGCCCACCTCAGAGGACGTTTAGGAGATTGGAGGTGGGTGTGACACTTGTGGTCATGCTGGTCGTTGTGGAGGAGAATTTTGGAAGTGGTGGTCATATAAGGAAGTATAAAAGATGGTGTTGTAGAGGAACTTAAGGATTGACTAAGCAATACCCTCATTGGGTTGGAGTGCTCACAAACCCCATGACAAACTATGTAGGTTGTGTGTTGCTTGTGAATCCAATTTCACCTTGGTAGGTGTTGCTCACACTCTGTGTCAGACCCATGCAAGTCTTTCATGCTTGGTGTTTGTGTACCTAACCCTCTTGGGTCTCTTACCCCTACATGCTTGGGGTCCTTGTTGGGCTTCCATGGTTTTAGGCTTGAATTGTTATGTCTAGGGACGAGGTCCTGTGATATATAGATAACTAATATATACTTGCATGACAATAGTATATGACAATTATACCTTTATTATATATCATTGTAAATAATTAAAATGTACCATATATATATATATATCAAATGTTGAGAAGGATCATACAAAAATATTATCAAATTTATACAAATTAATAGGTAAATAACTAAGGTCCTGAAATGAGACATTACAGGTCCCCTAATTTGTGGCTTCACTAGTTCATAGCTCTAGTCAAAAGCATTTACTAATAAAAAATATATTCTCATTTCAATTTAATAATTGTAATGAATCCATTAAATGCCTCAAAATACAAGAACATACCAACATATCATGCAAACATATGTAGAGTCAATCCTAGGTAGGAGGGGTAAGGATAAGAAGTTGATCACATTTAGTTTCAAAAACTAAATTTAGAGTGCAATGAATCTATAAGTGCAAACTAGTCCCTAGATACAAAAAGGTTGGATCTTGATGGATAACATGTGCATAGAAATGATGTCCGAGAAAGTTGTGATACAAAAGTGAATACATCTTATATAAAGATATGTGAACTTGCAAATTAGATGGATAAATACGAAGATGAATAATATACATATAAAAACAAGTGTAACTAAAAAGATAGATACTATAAAATAAAAGACTCAATTTTATACAAAATTATACTATTTGCCATAATAGAAATCTCAATAAATATAAGACTCAATTAGAATTTAAAAAACTAGAAGCAAGCTAAGTCTAACTACACATTTGTTTTTTAAGACTCCACCATTACTTTAACCTATAAGATTTTGAGAATGGTGGTGGTCATCATCACCATTGCCAACCTACAATTTGTTAAAATTCTCCATTAGAATCTTTGGATAAGGACTCAAGCTAAAAGGAGGGATACATTGTCATGCATGGCATCACATTTGTATGAAATTTTCAACCAGGGCACATCAATAAAAATCATCACATGTGTGGGTCAAGACCACTCACTCTTTTTAACACTTTCCTTGTACCCCACCTTTAAGTAGAAAAGGAACGAAAAGATTTTGAGGGCATTAAGTCCTTTAGACTTTGGAAGCTTTGCTAACTACTATACACCTACTCTACTTCCACCGCAGTCATCAACACCATACATCTTTTTCAACCTCCTTCCCTCCCTCCACAATTATCGACAAAATCATTACATGCAATCGCTCAAATATGTAATTTAGGAAGGAAACAGACGCATTTGGTTTGTGACATAAACCATAAGCCTGGAGAATAACAAGATTAATAATGAGCACATCTAGATTTATAAAATGCGTGACAGTTGGAGATGGTGCAGTGGGCAAAACCTGTTTGTTGATCTCTTACACCAGTAATACTTTCCCCACTGTAAGTGTTTCATGTTCCTTTTGACTGAACTTTTGAATTAGGTTAATTAAATTGAAGAACACAGTGTTCGGTGTCTGTATCCGTCCCTTCTAATTAAAGAGTTCTAGACAAGTTTATGGTTAAATCAAGCTAAATTAAGTTTGATTTTAGTTGAATGTTTGGCATATTGATTCTGTATTGTGTAAGGTGGTTGCTAGGATTACGTGCCCACTGTGTTCGATAACTTTAGCGCAAATGTTGTCGTGGATGGCACTTCGGTTAACCTCGGCCTCTGGGACACTGCAGGTGATGCTATTAATAAGCCCGGCCTCTGAGTCTATTTTTTGTTTGGTTAAATTTGTTTTAATTTTACTGTCGCTACAAATTTCATAATTTTGATTGGGTAAATTCTTCCTCTTGGGGCAAGCTTTGTATGTTTCTTTAATTTTGCTTCTTTTAGAAATTTAATGTTTTTGACTGGGTGAATTCTCCCTTTTGAGGCAACTTTTGCTATATTTGTATATTTTTTTTGCTGTTGTTAGAAACTATATGTTTTTGATGGGTAAATTTTCCCTTTTGGGACAAACTTTGCTCTGTATGCCACGGACTGAGGTTATCTCTTATTCAAAGTCACCCAGGATTTCCTCCGGGCAGTTAGCCTGTTTGATTTCATATGTTTTTACCCAATTTTAACTCTTCATCTCACTCTATTTTGAATGCCCGATTGCCTTACCACATCAGCTCATCCCATGCAACACTTGCAATCATTGAAGTTTATTTGTTTATCATGTTTACAGGGAAGATATTGTTGAAATTTATTAGTTTCGTAAATTATGTTTACAGTGGACAAATTTTATTGGAAAACTTCATAGTGACCTCTAGTTCTTGAAAATTTTCATGCTTTTGAATTGTAGATCTAAGGTGTACCTACAAACACATTTTCATAAGATTTCCGGAAATGGAGCTCTTGTTCTTTAATTATGTTGGTCCACGTTTGAATTTTAGATTATGAAATCTAACTGCCGGATTTTGTGTGGTTAATTTGTTAAATCTGGGGTGTATCCCTCAGGCTACATTTTCCATTGATGAAATCTATTTGTTTGTTGGAGTCTGTTTACAGGGAATACTTGCTACTGAGCAATATCACAGGGAACTGTAGTTGTTGAAATTGTAGCTGCTGTTGTATTTTGGATCTAGGGTTTCGACACTAGGACTGTTCTTAATTATGTTTACTTGGTTTAATTTTTGGTAATGAACTCCTATTGCCATTGTAAATTTAGTTATTTTGATAGACCCTGGGTTGTATATGTCAGGCTTTAATAACAATGATGGCACAATAATATGCTTGGCCTCTGATTCTGTTTATCATTTTGTTAAAACTTGTCTTTGTTGTTGGAAGCAGGACGCCTTTTTGAAACTCTGTATGAATAATGGTGTCATGAAGTGGGGATGAAAGATTTTTCTAAAACAGCGCACCTGACAGAATTTAGAATGTTTAACATAGGATTTAGACATATAAAGTTCATATAAATGGTGTAAAAGTTGCTGCTCAGAAAAAATAGGTGCTTTCTAGAAGACAATAAGTTGCAAAATAATTTTAGAACCTTATTAACTACATTGAAAGTTGGAACTATCATGCAACAATAGAAATGTTAACTGGGTGGGGACAGGTCCAGCATCCATCTGGCAGGTATGCATATGCATATGCCCACCATTGACAAGATAGTTGTGATTGTACTTCTTCTCTCAAGCACACGTGCATACATAGTTTCCTTTTGGGAAAACGGTACTTTCTAACCTCAATACAATCCCATCATTTGGTTCCCACCTTTTGATTAATAGATTAAGTCACTTTCTAGATATGAAATATGACACCCCTAATCCTAGCCCAGCCACAAGAATGTTAATTTCCCTTTGCAGAAAACAGAGATTTCCATTCTAATTATTTGGTTGGCCCATCTGCCAGTTCTCAGCATTGGATTGATAGATTGAGCCAGTTACCCTTGTATGAAATATCATACCCCTACCCCCTTGTGTGAATGCAGAATCTTCTTTGAAGAAAGGAAGGCTTTTTGATATTATCAGTTGGTAAAATACCTGTTGATTCTCTCCTTTAGGCATTTGCCCATATATTTCAGTGGCACACCTTTCTACATCAACATGAATGTGTAATTGTTTGTGGATGAAAAAGGCTTTCCTATCATTTTTTTGGTTTTTTTGGGTAATTGTTAAGTGGGGTGGACTCTTAGGTGCATCTTAGTCACAGAAGAGGAGAGATATATTTGCAGGAGTCAGAATATATGAAAATATTTGATAACCTTGCACAAAAACACTTGGAGCAGCTCTTGTGGGTACACGCTTAACCAATATTTAAATGGATCTATATTGATTTTAACTTTTAAGTCCAAGGATGAGTTGCTGTAACGGTTTTCAACTGGATTTTTATTTTAAGGAATGATTCATAAGGGTGTAAAATCTGGCATGTTTCCAATTACTTCACTTTCTTCTGCTTGTTGTATTTAAGAAAGAATCAATTTACTTGCTGCTGCGAGATTGGTTAAACTTAGAGTAATACCAGAACGATGTGCATTGTTCAGTTTCCATGAGCAGTTAATTCTCCATCTTAATGGGTTTTGATGACATTTTTTGGTGATGGATGCCTTTTATTTTTTGTATGTTTGCTTGATCAGGTCAAGAAGATTACAATAGATTGAGACCCTTGAGCTACAGGGGAGCTGATGTTTTTCTTTTGGCATTTTCACTCATCAGTAGGGCTAGTTATGAGAATGTATCCAAAAAGGTGTGTTTTCTATGTTTTTCTTTTTGTCATTCTCAATAAGATTAGTCACAGTGCATATGCTACCATTGATTCTGCTTTGAGTTACTTACTGAGATGATTTTATGATCACACAGTGGATTCCAGAGCTGAGGCATTATGCCCCTGGAGTTCCGATAATCCTTGTTGGAACCAAATTAGGTTAGTACATAAATTATAAATCTGAGTTATGCCATTTATTGAACTGCATGAATTGATTTTAGACAAACAAAGTTTTCAGGTTCTGTCTCACTGAAAAATTCCTATATGTTTAATTGAGACATAAAATGCAAAAATGCTGGATGTATTTAAAGCATTCTTCTTTTGATTTTGCTTGTGTAGTAATCACAGTTGGACCAGTCTCGTGTGTTATCTTGTTATTTCTTCACTTCTTTCTGATCTTATTGACATTAAATCTGTTGAGAACTGAAGCATAAGTTAAAATTGATCTGGCCTGTTTATTTTGACACCCTTCTATATCTACTTTTCTAAATTTTATTGGTCTTCACAATGTGATGTGGTAGTTCATACTTAGTATGCTTTCGTTCCAACCTTCTATTGTGCTATATACCTCATAATTGCTTTTAGGCAGATAATGCATTGTCTGGGCTTGAATAAATGTGTAGTTAAAATGCCTTCTTTTAGCTTTGAGGTGCGAATTCAACAAATTCGAAAGAATTACAGATGCATGGTTCAAAATTTTGCTTGTAATTTTGTAAAATGTAATATCAGTAGCAATCTCTCTTTTTTTTTTGTAAGCAACTAGTTAATACAACAAGATGTTAACTGTAACATGCGATTCCAATTATTAGGATATGCAAGGTTTAGACATCATTAACAAAGGAAGGGAGTGGGAAGAAAAATGTCACCCACAATATGTCTTTGCAAGAAGCAATGACCAAATGCTTAACCACCATGCACAGGTTTAAGAAAAAGATTAAAGATTGTCTATGCTTCTGTTAATAGCCAACACCTCTTCATTCAGAAATTGCAGATCATGAAGAGACACATGCGATCTGAATTGCCAAATCAGAAATTGGAACGGGTACGGGTGTGTGGGTGTGAAATGCCAGTACGACGGAATTTTTTGTAGGGGGTTGGTATGTTCATACAAATATTTACACATGCACATACATACATACATACATATGCATGTATGTACATATGTATCTATATAATGTTGCTGACAAATAGAATTGAGTTTAGAATGTCATCTACCAATGCATGTTCTAATATGTACGTATGTATGTATCTATATGTATGTATGTATGTATCTATATAATGTTGCTGACAAATAGAATTGAGTTTAGAATGTCATCTACCATGCATGTTCTAAACAAACCATTGCAAATTTCAAGCTTTGGAACATATCATTCTATATTGATTCAGGTTTCTGTATGAAAAAGTTCTGGCCAGAATCTCATGATTGGTAAGTTTAGAGTTTGCTAATCAGCAGTCTAGGCCTTAAAAATATCTAAAAGAGCAAACTAGAATAACTAAATAATTTTCCATTTAAAAACACAAATCCCAGATTTGTACCCACAGGAGATTTGTTTCAGAATCAGATTCCGGTACATTCCATACCTGGAATCACCCAGAAAAGTCCCCCAATTTAGCAGCTTAGCAGAGATGCCAAGATCCCTGAACCCTTCTTAAAGTTTACGCCCTCTTCACACAGGTCCATCCACATCCATGTCCAGAGGAGACTGAAGCAAGAGGAGTAGCACCCATTTATGCATCATCACAGAGGGGGCAATGTGTGCCAATTTTGCAATGAAATCTATTAGAATGGACCCAGGTGGCTGTAACAAACCATTATTTTCATATTCACGGCAGCCTAAAGTACTCTTAACCTAATTTAAAGAATTGAAATGAAGAAACCTTATGTTTTGAGTAAACGATGATCTGAACTTCACCCCAGAGAGGAGAGGATCCTGGGCCCTAGCCAAACTATGTCTCTTAGCTATTGTGCAACCTGCAGACCAAAAAACTCAGGTTTTGGTCCACCCAATCACAATGGAAGCAAGAAGCTGTCAATGAGAAGCACAAAACCAACTGATGAAAGGTAAAGCCACTACGCTATTATATTTATGAATGAGATCACACAAAAGTGGAGGGAAGTAGGGGAGAGGATGCAGTTAAAACCAATTGCTGATAAAAATGAACACTAACATCATTTTAAGAAGAGGGGATACCTCACTAAACAATGATTAACTGAGACCTATCTTAAGAATTTTAATCACTCGAGGCCAAGACCTAAGGAGGTATTGGAATGGAAAGGAGCTTTTCCATACATGACCCAGAGTTTGGGCAATCACTTACAAGCACTGAGAAGTGCATCTTTTTAACTCCAGCGTTTGCCAAATAGATGGCCACCTGATCACTTTCTCAAAAGTAATGGGTGAGGAAGATATTATCAAACCCATTACAAACCATACTTCTTCAGAAAGGCCATGAAGCTTCCAATGTGGGCAAGACATTCCACTCAAGCCTCAAATCACAACCACTGAAACCCCTTTTACATCCAGCTTTTTGCAGTCTAGAGTGAATGGCATAGAAAGACCCAACACCACTGCTTCCCGCTCAACCTCATTGTTAAATTTAGTCCTCAAGAAAAAGAAACCAATCTTCACAAATTGACCACAAGAATACCGGGTCTAGATAGCTACTCTATCCCCTGCAATTCCCAGATTGCCTCTAGAGGCACCATCAAAGTTCAGATTCAAAAACCCACTTGTGGGCAGGATCTATTTAGCTGGCTTATTACTACTCTGATTACCGTTTAGTATTGTACCCCTCACTAATGGGGCTGTCAAGAAGAAGGTTGTGGGATGTCTTTCTATACTTTGAACACAATGAGAGAAACACCGAGATATGTCACATGTCATACTGATCTGTAACAGAGAGCTAATTTTAAGAATCATTGATTCATGTATAAGCATAAAACCATAATTACAAGATTTAGACCTGGCAGTTTGATATACCAAACCAACTCTGAGTCAACATAAAAAATCTTAGCCAAAGATTTGGCTACTCAAGACAAGTTCTGATCAGTAAGAAAGGTCTTATTTCCTCTGCTATGTAACTATATAGCCTTCAATACCGAAGCTCTATACAATTGAGATCTGCCATTCTTCATTGCTTTGGAAAGTTTTGTAAGATACCAAGTTTGGCAAGTTTATTGTATTTTCTGATAAGTGACATTTGGGATAATGATAAGCTGTACACATGAATTTTATTTTCAGAGGTAGCTATGTCAGAATAGGCTATTATAAATTATTGATTCTTAGAGTTCTAATTTAGGCAGTTAAAAAAATTTGAATTCATTTTGTGTTCATAAAATAAATATTTCTGTTAAGTTTAAGCTTAAAGAGATCAAATTTCCACAATCCATTGTATTACATTGATTTGTTTCTGGATTTGATTGTGTAGAGATTTTTACGATCAACATTTCGAATCACACTACGTGATCCATCATCAGGATGAAAGAGAGCAAGAGATGACAAACATGCCCTAAATTTGAACTTCTGACCTAATGTGCACTAATGTATGTACAAAGTTAATTGAAGAGGACAGTAATTTTAAGAGCGTTGTCTGTTAAAAGACAAAATCCATGGTGAAGGATAGTGTTCATGCTATTCATGTAGCCTGCTTAGGACTAAATTAGCATCCATGTGTTTCAAGAGAGTTTATGTTTTTTCACTAGCTACTATCTAAGAATTTATTTTACTGTCAATTGGGGTTCTATTTAGACGTCTTCTCCAAATAGTTTGATGTTATTGCCTTTTATTTGTCAAGTGCTAGAACACTCTTTAAAACTTAGATGTAAATCTTAGTTACTGGTCTTGAGATTGGTTTGGGTTTGGATTTGGACAACTATTTTGGGGGTTGATTTTTGTTCCTACACAAACGTATAAATATCAGAAATATATACATGCTTGCAGCAAGTTCTAAATATTACATAGCATCATATGTTGTAGGGACAAACACATCTACCCAACATTAAAGTTATACATAGGGACACACACAATCTTCTGACAACAATTATGATTGGGGGCATATATGTCCAATTATAATGATCAACTCTTGTGATTGGGGACAAACACTTCCAATCACTTCACCATCTCGTAGATGGGGACACACATTCATTTACAAACAAATAATAAATGTGATTGGGAATATAGCAGTGAAGCCCAGGAATTTGCAGCCCCCCGCAAAACCTTGAAGTACCCGTCCCCGAGATGTCCCTGCACTAGGTACTTGAGTACCCAAGTACCCCCATCTCCACCATTCCGCAACCACGTTGTCGATGGGAAGGGTACATGAATTTTGATTTTTGAATGTTACTATTGGATATGTACTATATTACTATGCTAAATGTTCAATGGCTTTGGTTCGTGTTGCAATTTTGCTATGTTCAAGTATTTAAATTTGGTATGCTATACCGAAACATCATTTCATAACTACTATTTCAAGTTCCATATGTATAGAATACGACCGCCCCTTGCCCTCTTGCCATCATCCCCCCAGTGCCCCCCCACTGCCTCGAAATAGAGGCCCGTTGTCCCTCGTCCCAAAAACTTGTCCCGAGGTACTCCAGTGCTGGTGTTACATTGGAATATAGACATTCAACTAAAACATAAAATGCTTGAGCATGAAGCCTTTATTGTCGCTTATGCAACCACAGTTATAGATCATGCTACTCTAATCACAAATGACATGAGATGGTTGTCACTGCCATCTAGAAACCAATTTTGGCTTTAGTCATTTTGGCACTAAAATTTATATCACTAATGCAATTTCGTGGCCTGATTGCTAATAATTGACGCCCCCTGCCCCCCAACCCCTCAATACTGATTTTGCATACAAGCAAAAGTGTGTGCAATTACAATTGAGGCAATTTTATTTTTGGTATTTTTTAGCATTTTGATACTTAACTTGAGAAATGAATTATATACTTAACAAAATGATTTACCTCAACTTTAGCAACACTCTACATTTTTACTAGACTTTTAGCATGGAACATTTTTGTGAAAACCTCTATGAAAAACCACTAAAACATTTTGAGACATTAGATAACAATGAACTGCCACTGTATAACTATTAAAAATTAATTAGAAGCTATTCCCCAACTTTTTCTTTTAATTGGCGGCTTCACAAAAAGCTGCAATCATTTGATTTGTGCAAGCTATCTCAACTCTTCCACACTTTACTCTTTATTTTGCAAATCAGTAAGGAGGAAATACAATTACTACAATAAAGTCAAGATGACAAGACAAGAACAATTTAAGGAGAAGATTTCCAAAATGAAGGGGATGAAGAAAATTCAGTAAGATGAAGCAATTTGGGAATATGAGCCATATCCATTAATCGAAGGCCAAATAATCTCGAGTATCAAGAGGTATTGATAGAGATGCAGAGACTTTTTTATATTGATGAAGTGGAATTGAAACAAAGACAAAGAAAGAAGAATACTTTGACTGTGGAAGCTGAGGTGGCACCTAGTCCTCGTCTTCAACCAATCAAAGGATTTTAAGTTGACATCTCCAAGTTCATCCCATCAAACTAATTCACAAGTAGACATTAGGAAGGCATTTAATTTATTGCTACAAGTAATTTTTTCATTGGTTCATCCTTGAGAGAATATGTATTTCAAAGCAATGTGATTTTTTCATTGGATGACATTAAATATTTGTGTGTGGTGGTTGTAACTAATCCTAATTAGGGTTTTCTTGGAATTATATTACTGTTGATTCAAATCAATTTGGGCCTTTATTGTAATTAAGGCCTGACCTTCTTTAGTCATTAGGCATAGAGTAGTAGTTATGATAGGAGGAGGAGATCAAAAATTGTTCCAAGTCTATGCTGAAGATAGTATTCAACTTTCATTGAGGATATGACGGATATGTGTCATTTCAATATATTTTTAGGGTTTTTATGTCTCAAAGTTTTCGTTGAAGTTCATTGAATATAATGGACAAATGTGGAGATATGTGTTGGATCCCATGGTTCATACCATTTGTGGTTTGTTTATTACAAATTGTATTGTATGGTTAGAATGATCCACTCAAGCACATGTTCAATTGTGGATGTTCATTTGTATTGCACCAATATTGGGTATTTAGATGAATGTTTACAATATGAAAATCCCATGTTACTTTTGGAGATTGCATCATGTTTTGCATAGTTGTTTCCACGTGTTGAAGTAAAGCTTGGTTCAAGGAATTTTAATATTTAAACATCATCCATTGTTATCATCGTCTTTAGGAAATAGCTTAAACCTTTTAACCCTTTACTTTTTCGTCTTTCTTTGAATTTCAAGCCGGTTCAATAATTTAAGTTTCAACTACTTTGAGGGAAACTAATAGATTAAGTCCAGGAACATTTATGTAAGTCTCCACGTGATTACCAGCAATATTACATCGTATAAACTAAATTATATGGAACATAAAGTCACAAGTATGCATTGCAAGCCTTTGGGTTGCTTCATTTGATCACACATTTGTTACATTGTGTAGCATTTGAAATTTCCTTGTTTAAGAGGATAGAATATTCAGTACGATGGAGTGGTCACAAAACTCACATTAACATAACAGAAATAATATTCTTTCTTCTTCTCCATATTCATTCAATGACATTATATCTTTATAGGATTGAAATTCAAACATCCACATTGGGTTTAAGTTCTGCAATTTCCTGTTCCTTGGTGGAATATCTCGAATTGAGACGGTAGGGGTAGCAATTTGAGCGATTCTTGATCCGGAAGCATCTGTGGTGGTGTGTTAAATATGCTACATCAAGCTCTTTAAATCTGTGTAAACAATTTCAACTTCCTTTTCTCTTTGAGTTTTTTTAATCAGTCAAGCAAAAGTGTTGAGCTTGTTCACCTCCCTATTGTTGTTATGTATTGGATGGCCCAAACTGATTTGTGCTTTTATCAACTTCATCTACTCCCTTGCCCTAAGGAACGTCTTATCATTACATCTTGAGTCGTAGAACTTTTTTGTAATACTGTCCTTTTAGGTGTTCATTTTGAACTTTCATATAACTTCTCTATTTATCTGGCTTAGCTTTTTAGGAGTAGGGTCTTCTCGTGTAGCTCTTCCAATTCCTTGGGAATTTCTAAACAAATTTCATGAATGCCAAGTGATATACCAAAATCAATGCCTTTATTTACTTCCTCAAGAATGTGTAAATTGTTAAGGGTGAGGAAGTCCCATTTCAAATTCATCAATCTCTTCAGGCATTTCACACAGACGACCTTTTGGTTCTTTATCTTTCTCTGCATCTCCCTCTTTGCTTTCCTTAATTAGAGCTTCTTGCTCAGTCTCTTGCAAAAGTAGAGTTTCCTCTCTTCTATTGCTATTAACTTCTCCCTGTGTCAACTTTGCCTTTTCCAGAATTCTTTTGCAATCCTAACTGTTAGACATTCTTGGAGATGACAAGAACATTGTTTTGGCTGGAGAAGTAGAAAGAGTTACTATTATTGGCTGCTTGTCCTTAGAAATCACTTCTTGTTCCATTTTCCCTATTGGTGACCTTCAAACAGTTTGAGTCATCATTGGGACATTGCTATGGATAACAATCCTCATGACACAATTGAGGGGGGGGGGATGAATCAGTTTAGTGCTATCTTTATAAATTTTATATTTTTTAACAAAATCTTCAATTAAAGATATAACATTGCATAACAAGATGAACAAGATAAAATCCAACACCACAAGACACAAGATTTTTGTTCTCCAGGGAAACCCTGTTAAGGGAAAAACCCTAGTGGGGATTATACTCACAAGACCATGCATTAATATGAAAATGTCCTTGTTAGGAGAATTGACCATGTTAGGAGTCAATACAAAGCATTTAGTACATTAGTCCTTGTTCAAGAACAAGTCCTTGTTAAAGGACAAAACCCTTGTTAAAAGGTTGTTGAGAGTTGATAGAGAATAAAAGGCTCATTGCTCGAGCACACTGCTCGAAAGGTGAAGGTTAAAGCCACCTTCAAGAGGACTCACTGTTCGAAGATTGAAAGGTTAAATACACCTTTGGTGAACTGACTGAATGACAACTCAATTGCCTAGGCTTTACACTTCCAATGAAGTGCTCAAGGTATAAGCATATATTCTACTCGTACCTTTTTTAATGTGTCTGACCTACCTTCACCGCTACTCTGATATCCAACATCAAGGCTCACATCTATATTATCCACATCCCATATCTTGCATTACAACAAAGGAGTTACTTTCCTTTATACAAATTACAAACAAGAAATTAGGTCGGCCTATTAGGACTTCCCCAATGCACAAATAATTACACTAACTCATGATAAGACACACACCATACCTATTACAAATATCAAAATACGTGCCAAGATCCATGATCAATGCTCACTAATTCATAATACATGTTACACCATCCAGTCGGCTCGCAAAAGCAATTTATCTAAACAATATGCGCAATTGACCAATACAACATGAACTAAATGAACCAGAAATCTCAAAGAATGCACTAGACCAAGTCTTCTATCATGCCTAATGCTCGCATTCATTAATTCCTGCTGACCAACAACTTATACTCAAAACACAGTAACCATCAATGACATAATTCCCCGGCATTGGTTTGTAACCAGTCTTCATCAAAACATCTGTAACTCTCTCAGATCAACACATAAAACTTTGCGACCATAGACATAGTGCCTACACTCACTCTGCAACATAAATCCAAGCTCACATACTCGAAAATGCCATACACTGTCTATACTGTCATGCTCAATTGCCTGTAACACACAGAATCATAGTCTGGTAACTTATTGCTAAAACATCTGAACATATGTTGACATCAATGACAAATCCTGTATGTCAACACCTCATATAGAAACAATACCAATCAATAATCTCCCCAATATTCAACAATCTCCCCCTTTGGCAATGATGGCAATATACATGTGAAAAAACATCAATCCAAAAGTAGCATCTTAATACAACTTTTTGGATATCCTCAACAATGCTCCTCTAATTACAAAACTTTCCCCATTATGAAATACTCCCCTCAGATGGAAGTTTTTCACAAAATCTCTCCACCTTTGACATCAATGGCAAAGGGTGCCAAATAATGCCAACTCTAAAATAATCTCTCCTTTTGACAACTCCTCTAATTCAAGCATCATCCTTGCTACCCAATAGCAAATCAAGTGCCACAAAACATATCAGGTGCTCTAATCAACAAATCTTTTTCCCTTAAAAATAGAATTAATGAGTTCTATGACCTTACTCTGACCGTAATGACTCCTCCCCCCGAGGAGCAACACCAAAACATCACATCCAGACTTATGATAATGCTTAGATTAGCTCTGGATCGATGCATTGATGCATCATTTAATTCTCACAAGCTGGGGCCATCACCCCAAGGATACCTTTGAGATGGTCAAAGGTTTCTTTAGGCAAAGGCTAGTGAAAATGTCTACTATCTATTCTTTTGTGCTTACATATTCCAACTTCACTTCTTTCTCTGCAACTCTCTCTCAAAAAATGATACTTGATTGATATATGCTTAGTCTTTGAATGCAAAACTTGTATTATCACAGTGAATAACAATAAGCTCATCAATTACAATACCAATATCCTTCAACATCTGTCTCATCCATACCAGCCAAGTGCAATTAATTGCAGTAACATCATACTCTGCTTCGAGAATGGACTGAGATATGCAATACCACTTCTTGGTTAACCAAGAAACCAATCCCTTTCCAAGAAAGAAGGCTCATCCACTTGTACTTTTCCTGTCATCCACACTTCCTGCCCAATCAGTGTCAGTAAAAGCATACAAAGTGAAATTATTAGATCTATCATACGATAAACCTTAATCCAATGTGCCTTTTAAGTATCTAAATATTCTCTTCACAGCTGCCAAATGAGTCTTTTTAGGTTCTGCTTGAAATCTTGCAACAATTCCAACAACATTAGATATATCTGATCTTGTGTGAGTTAGATATCGCAATCCACATTGATCTATATCTTGTCTGATATGCATTTGTCGAGTCATCTGTAAAAGATAATATGCAACCTGTAACCATAGATATTCCTACTGGTTTACAATTCTCTATCCCAAACTTCTTCAACAAATCCTTAAGGTGCTTAGTTCGAGATATAAAAATTCCATTCTTATTTTGAGTGAATTGCAAACCTAGGAAATATTTCATTTCCTCTATCATTGACATTTCAAATTCACCTTTCATCTCATCAGCAAATTTGTTACTCATCTCATCATTTCCACAAATATGATATCATCAACAAAAACTTCAATAATCAAGATACCATTAGAGTTAGTCTTTAAGTACAAATTACTATTTGCACTACCTTTCTTGAAACCAAGATTTAAATGTTACTTGTCCAATCTAGCACACAAAGCTCTTGGTGCTTGTTTCAATCCATAGTACATACAATGCATTTTTCAACTTACATACCATGTCTTCTTCATTAGTTAATGGAAAAGCATCTAGTTGTTCTATGTAAACTTCTTCTTCAAGTTTGCCATTCAAGAATCCAGATTTCACATCCATTTGATAAACTTAGAAGTCCTTATGAGCAGCATAAGCCAAAAACAATCTAACCGCTTCAAGTCTAGCCACATGAGCAAATGTTTCATCAAAATCAATCGTGCTTTATTCCTTACAACTTCACCCTATTCATTCATCTTATTCTTGTAAACCCATTTAGTTCTTATATCATTGTTATTCTTAGGCATGAGAACCAATTCCCAATGGTTATTCTTCTCAATCTGATCCAATTCTTCCTGCATTGCCTCATTTTAAGATTCATCTTCACAAGCTTCATCAATAGACTTAGGCTCTATTTGTGAAATCATAGGCCATTTCTCATCTTAGCTCTTGTCGTTACACCTTTATTTGCATAACCAATAATCTGATCATCAGAATGATTCAATGATACATACCTTGGATTCTAGGAATTTCCCTTTGCTCTTCAACACATACCTTAATCCCATTATCAATCTCAAAAAACTATTCTGGTTTGTTCTAGGAATTTGCCTTTGCTCTTCAATATATACCTTAATTCCATTATCAGTCTCAAAAAACTATTCTGGTTCTTGTTCCTGATTTTGATTCTGACTTTGACTTGTAGATGCCTGATTTAATCATAATCATAAACTCTTTCCTGTATCTGAAATCTTTCATCATCTTCACATTAACACTTCCAATTATCTTTCTCAATCTGAAATTGTAACATCTATATGTCTTGCTCTTAGTAGAGTAACCAAGAAATATCTCTTCATCACTTCTGTGATCAAATTTGCCTATCTCATCATCGCTCCTGATATAACATTTACTACCAAATATTCTGAAATATTGTACAGAAGGTACATGGCTAAATCATAAATCATATGAAGTCTTATCTGTAGCATGCCTGATCTGAACCCTATTCTATGTATAGACTGCAGTAGTAACTGCTTCTCTCCAATGTTCATGTGGAACCTTTCTTTCTAGCATCATTGTTTTTGTAGTGTCGAGAATAGTTCTGTTTCATCTCTCTGCTACACCATTTTTCTGTGGAGTCCTAGGTGCAGAAGTTTGCCTATAAATCTCATGCTCCTCACAAAATGCATTAAATTGATGTAAATTGACTACCTCTAAAACTCTTTATCTTCAAACCTGATTCATTCTCAACCTTTGCTTTGTAAATCTTGAACATATCAAATGCCTTAGACTTTTCTTTGAGAAATACAATCCACATGATCCTAGAATAATCACCGACAAAGAGTATGAAGTATTTCTCACCATAGTATGATCTTGTCTTTGTTGGACCACAAAGATTTGTGTGAACCAGATCAAACCTTCCTTTAGAAGTATAAGTTTTGCTCTGAAAACTACTCCTTGTCTACTTTCCCATAACGCATTCTTTACACATGATGTTAGTAGGCTTCACTATCTTAGGTAAATCTCTGACTGCATTAGAATTACTGATCTTCACTAAGCTACAATAATTCCTGCTCACCAACAACTTATACTCAAAACACAGGAACCACCTCTGGCATAATTCCCTATTGCTAGTTTGCAACCAGTCTTCACCAAAACATCTGCAAATCTCTCAGATCACATAAATCTCTGCGACCAGACATAATGTCTACACTCACTCTGCAACATAAATCCAAGCTCACATACTCAGGAATGCCATACACTTTCCATATTGTCATGCTCAACTGCCTGTAACACACAGAATCATGTTCTGTCTAACTCATTTCTGAAACATCTGAACATATGTTGACATCAACGACAAAACCTATATGTCAACACCTCATATAGCAACAATTGCAATCAACAATCGCCCCAATACTCAACAGTCCCAAGGAACCTCTTAATGGACTTCCTCCATCATTACATCTGAAGTCACAAAACTTTTTTTTTAGTGCTGTCCTTTTAGCTGTTCAATTTGAACTTTGGTACAACTTTTCTATTTATATGGCTTAGCTCTTCAGGAACTGGGTCATTGTTTAGCTCTTCCAATTTCTTGGGAACTTCTAAATGAATTTCATGAATGACAAGTGATATATCAAAATCAACGCCTTCTTTTACTTCCTCAATAATGTGTTAAGGAGAAGGAAATCCCGCTTTGAATATGTCAATCTTTTCATGCATTTCATGCAGACGACCTTTTGGTTCTTTATCTTGTTCTGCATCTCCCTCTTTGCCTTCCTGAATTAGAGCTTCTTGCTCAGTCTGTTGCAAAAGTTGAGTTTCTACTCTTCAGTTGCTATTAACTTTTCTGTGTGTCAACTCTGCCTTTTCCAGAATTCTTTTGCAATCCTAACTCATAGAAATTCACGGAGATGACAAGAACATTGTTCTGAATGGAGAAGTAGCAAGAGTTAATAACTTAATATTATTGGTTGCTTGTCCTTAGAAATCACTTCTTGTTCCATTTCCCCTATTGGCTGCCACCTTTGAACTGTTTGATTCATCATTGGGACTGTAACTTCTGCTTGTGGAAGTTAGGCAGAACAGTTGGTATGCCATTTAATTGTTGGGTTGGAAATAGAAACTGTACCTTCAAAGATGTTCACTACAGTCACTCCTCTATTCAAAGGAACTTTGCCACTGGATCCCTCCTCGGGCTGTACTACCTTGGTTTATTGAACTCTTCTTTTCTTGATTAAGAAATCATCAAAATCATCATCATTGTTAGAATTTTCTTTTCTTTCTTGGCATTGTCTTGGCTAAATGTTATGGTTACTCCACTCGCCTTCAAGACCTGGATATGATGATTTAACCTAGCAGAACAAATATCCAGAATTTGCCGTATCAGTTTTTTGATTGAGGGAACTTCTTTCTTGGACCAGCTTGGGTCCAATACAGGTTCTTTGTAAACCTGTTTCATTTCATAACTTGGTTGCAAGGTGTTTTCATCCCGTTTGACCCGTTGTGGCATTGTAGGACATCCCATAGTTTTCATCTGTTTCACTGTAAGCCTTGGGTGTGACCTTTTCCTTACCTCATGGTCATCTGGACCATCCACCCCAAAAATCTTAATGTATGTCACATATTCCAGGGAAGAGACTGCATACTTTTCTATCCTCACATTGTTGGATACAATTGTTCAATTGTGTGTTGTCTTTGATGTCACACAAATGTCATATCAGTCATCAGATAGAGTCTACCGAGCTTAGAAGGTCAGCAAGGAAAAGGATAGAGTCTACCGAGCTCAGATGGTCAGCAAGGCAAAGGACAGAGTCTATCGAGCTCAGATGGTCAGCGAGGCAAAAGGACAAAATCTATCGAGCCTAGGAGGTTAGTAAAGAAAACTTGCAGTATCTACCGAGTAAACAGTTCTTACTGAGCTAACTCGGTCATCAAAGGAAATGTGGCAGAAACAGTTCTTACCAAGCTCACTCGGTCATCAAAGGAAATGTGGCAGAAGCAGTTCTTACTGAGCTCTCATGAAGGAATTCAGTTCTTACCGAGTAAACTCGGCAGCCAAAGGATTTTACGGATATTGCAATGTTAACCGAGTCAAGAAGGTTAACTTAGGAAATTTCTGGAAGCAGTATTTACCAAGTAGGGTCAGCCAGTAAAGGATTTCATTGTTTTATGAAATAACGTTTATTTGTTTAGAGTAATATTTGAAGCCGACTGATGTATGGTTTATTGGTAAATGTAACATGTAAATTGGCCGACTTGACAATCTGAATGGTATAATTAAGAGGTCAAGTTGCGAATTCTAAGTGTGAAGTGGAAGTGTGTGTGGAATTAATGTGATATGAAGACTTATTATTGTGGAAGCGAATTTGAAGGATGAATCAGAGATCATTGAGGAGCAGCAAAGCTATACTTGATCAAGGAGGATCTAATGATGTTGAACAGAGACCTGTAGTCAGCAAATTTAGTTGCATCTTGTTCAGGTCAATTCATTGTTACTTTCTAACCATTGTAGCAGTGATTTCAAATCTCTTAACAGAGTTGGTTTAACAGCCATCTTGTAAATCCTCTAACAAGGTGACAGTTCAGTTGAATTGTTCTAAAGACCTCTAGCAAGGCCACTCCTAACAGGGTGATTAAATCCTCTAACAGGGTCACACCTAATAGTGTGTATTGTAACCTTTAACAGGGTTGGCTCCTAACAGGGCTCACTTCAGAAGAGTGAAAAATTGGTGACTAGTTACTTGGTGGTTTTTCCCATATTGGGTTTCCACGTTAAATCTGGTGTCTCTTGTGTTCATTTTGTTTTCAATTGTATGCATGTTTGCTTGAAGATAAGTAACAGTTTAATTTATTGAGTTATAACATTTTTGTTATATTTACCGAGTATCAACAGTAACTAGATCTTTAAGACATCTAAGGGATCTGTGGATTAATTTTTGTAAGTAACTGATTCACCCCCCCTCTTAGTTACTCTACCTTTAATTCCAACAATATGGATCATATCCCAGTTTGGCATCATCTTAAAATTGCAATTAGTGCAGCTGTAATTTTGTCTTTGATGCTTTTGCACTGTGAAGGCTATAACACAAGTACCAACCAGTGATAATGGGAAAGTTCAACCCTGCCCTGTGTTTGGTTCCAGGAGGCCATGGGATACTATCAATTACCTTGTCATTTCCAACAGCTCTATTTTAGTAGTTGGGTACCTAATTAGCTTGGATGGTTTGCTAGAGAGTCCTTCCATCCTTATATAAGTGAATAGACGGAAATGGATGATCCAACTTCCCTTGTTGTCAATGGCATCTTGTGCATCTTCAGATAATCTTTAGTTTGTCATCCTCCATAGTTTTTACCAGCCACATTGAGAAAACAATTATTCGCCCTTTTAAAATGCTTGTTTGACTCCTTGTTTTCCAATTGAGGATAATAATCATAGACCAAATTCTATCTTCGCGTTGTATCTAGTACACCTATTCCATCTAATCCAGCAAAGGTGGTTTTCACTACCATGGAGTGAACTAGATAAGAAGTCATGGAAAAACTTGTGTGTCTCCCTAACTGTGGTGACTTACTCATATAAAGTTGCTATCAATGATTGAGGGTGCATTGTAGAATGCTTACATTCTATAAGCATTGATAGGGTAGGGACCTACTCTCACAGTCATAATAATGTGCACTAAGTTCTTGGTTGAGGCAAATATATATATGTTATGTGATATAATGCCCTACTGTGGAAAGATATAAAATAGCAAATTGATATTTTTCTATATATTCTTAATATGCATAATATTTTTTCTTGGTAGTACAACTTCAACAAAGAAATACAAGCAGAGCTCAAAGGTGGAGACTCTGGGAAGACCAGCAACTTAATTCAATAGCATTACAATATTCCCTATCTTTATTTTTGAAGTCATTTTTATACAAATCTTTAGGCATCTTAGAAACAGACTTCTTTGGGGTTTCCATCCACTTGATGTTAATATTCTTCTTATGCTTTTCTGTTGAATCATTGAATTGCCTCTCTACTTTTCTTTCTACAAATGTGATCTTGGCATAGAAGGAAATGTTAAAGGTGGTTCTGAGGGCATCGATACTTAAATCTGTGAACACCTTTAACCCACCTATCACTTGCCCTTTATTCACATCACATTGTCTGAGACTGATGCATTCTAGGACTGGTTCTAGGCATTCCATAGGTACTGTAAAGGTTGCTACTTTATCTAATTCATTTAGGACAATTTTCAGAGCATAGAGTGTGGGAGCCATTCTTTGATGGATAACACAGATTCACAGGCATGAAGTCTATGGCACCTTTTTATGGTTTGTGGAAAGTTCCAACTGAACTGTTTTGATAGGATGGTTCATAAAAAGCCCAGTTTGGATGATAGAGGAACTCTTGAAATTGAAGAGTGACATCATCATGTTGCCTTCATGGTGTGATTATCAGAAATTCAAGTGCACCAGCTAAATGAAAAGATGATCTGGTCAGGTTCAAATGGACTTCAGATTTTTGCAAATAATTCATTTCAATTCGTTGGATGGTCAGTCAGGGAAAAGTATTAATGGATCAGTATATTCGACTTCATTTGATGCAGTTTAGAATCTAGATGATACATAGACCTCTGTAGATACTAAATTTGGATTTCCTATTTGTTAAAGGATTGGATGCAGGGAAAAGCTTATGGAAATGAACTTACATTAAAATGGCATTGGACAGGTTCACAGAGGCAGCAGATCTCTGCCAATTATAAACTATGATTCATTGGCTAGCAGGCATGGGTGAATCCAAGTGTACTGGATTTATTATGTGTGAATTGGCGCAGTTCACCTGGGCATCAGTCTCTTGCTTATATTGAATTTTGTGGTATTTCTTACCGAAGCTGACATGTGGGGAAAACATACTGAATTTGTTTTGGACTAGTTGAAAGGGAAAAATCTGCAATTGATTATCTTTCTTGTCTTAACAAATTTCAAGGAACTTTCAGAAGAGTACGGACCTAACTTTAAATATTCTATCCAACCATCATGATATTTGAGCACTTGGGAGAACCAATTTTGAGAATTTGGCTGATTTTGGGAAGGTGATAGCATTTTAGCGCTAAGCTGCACATAAGTGCAGAACAGGGGGTCCATATTTTGCGAAAATCTGAATGGGGTGTGTTGGTAGAGGCACAACACTGAGGTATGCAGTCAACAGCCACTGAAGTGATAATTTAATTAACATTAAGCTTTCTTATGCTCCTGTTCATCTGTCCAGTTTTACAATCGGCAGTGAATGGTTATGTTGCTTTAAAGTCTCAACCAATGGATCAAGCTGGAAAGAGGGCTAGTGTGAATTGCAAAAGCTATGAATGTAATTGTGTGTGGTCTATCAGAATCGGTATTTGTCAAGGTGATGCATAATCTGTCAGCTAAAGAAATTTGGGATAAACTAAAGAATATCTATGAAGGAGATGATACGGTGAAGAAAGCTAAGTTTCAAACACAAGAATTTGAGAGTTTCAAAATGTGTCCCAAAAAGGAGAAATCATCCAAGTGATCGACAGCCTCCAAAGCCTCAAAGAAGATGAAGAATAAGGAGCCATAGCCAGGTGATAGCTTCTATGATGAATCAGATGAATACGAAACTCATTTTGTGAGGAAGCTGAAGAAAGGATCCAACAAGTATAAAGTCAGGTTGCCTTTTAAGTAATCTATTTGTGGAAATTAGGATGTGTTGCTGCTAAAAGTCCATAAGAAAATAAAAGTAGCGATGATGAGAAAGAGCATAATATGAAGGAAGATGGCAAACATCATCAACACAAAAGGGACTGCAAAAGGGTCAAAACTGAGAAAGAAGAGCTTTCGCAAATACAAGAAAAGCCTCTATTCAAAAGAGGAAAGTAGTTCATATGAAGAGAGTTTCTCTTCTAGCATATTGAAGAGATCCCATTCATGGCAACCGAAACAAATGATGATATCTTGAAAAATGAAGACAAATAGTAAGAAGAGGAGTTAGAAAGGGAAGAGAACACCTAAATAGATGGGGAAGTAGATTTGGAGGAAAAACTCATTTGTGCCCCAAGTGAAATTAATAAACTTAAGAAGACCTTGAAACAAAAATTATGATGTCAAGAAAAGCTAAGACAAAATAATAACAAAGTCGAAGATTCCAAAAACATTATCATTGATTTAAAAATTGAAATTGAGGAGCGTTGATGTCAATTTTGTACCACTACATAACATATAGCAATTGAATACTTGATATGGAGTATCAAACACCCAATCCCTATATTGAAAAGTAAAATACTCATGAAGAACATGAGAAAAACCCCAAGGTTCCTTACACCTGTGGATGCTAACTCAGTTATATTAATGTGATTTGCTGGTTAATCACATAGACAGGCTTACGTTATTCATTCGAAGATAACTTGGACTTTTGCTATGATGGTGATGAATCTAGCTTTGTAATTTATACTAGCGTCAAATGATGTTGATGGTGATGATGGAGGGTATGTCCACCAACAATGCTCGAACTTTCTAACTTTCTTCTTGAATGAATTCCAACTACTAAAGTACTTGCTGTTTTACTTCTACTCCTATGAATGGAAAGATTAGCAAATGGATGGGGATCAAATTTGATGAAAGCTTACCAGCGGCTCTACCTCCATAGATGCAATGATTCAAGGGAAAAAGACTAGATTACCATGCAAGGCTTCCCAACCAGCCGCTAGGATGCTAGTGGCCTAGTTTATAGATCCCTATCAAACATCCACTAATATCACCATACAATTATCCATCTATTCCTACTCTTGCTTAATTACTTTCTTGAAATGAAATCTACTTTAACAACTTCAATGAAATTTAACTCTAACTATTGGAAGTAGAAACCATGCAATAACACCAAATGTTTTTAATCACCATGCAAGACACAACAATGATAAAGAAGCAATTTTGGTATTATCTTAAGCAACAATTTTCTTCAACCCTTTACAAATAAGAGCAAATGGCCTTATACAAAAACCAAAATTACAACCAACAGTAGAGATTAAGAAGCAAAATCAATGATCTAGATCAAATTCCAAAAACCCTAGTTAGGGTTGCCACCCCATTGCCCAATGAGGAGACACCACCTCATCAATGGACCAATGAAAAAAGGAAAAATGGCAACCAATGAGAAGGCATCAAAATGGTAGCCAATTAGAATTAGACACCTATCCTACCCAAGAAGAAAGGAGAATTTGCCACTTGGGCTTACATCAAATGATCTAATATAATTCTACCCTTTTCTTTCATCTTCTTAGCCAAGGCAATGAACTTGGCTAGCTTGTCGTTGACTTCCTTCATGAGAGGGCAAGGCGTGTGTTTCATCTTGAGCTCAGCTGAATCCATCATGTTGCTCGCTACTTACAGTGTTTTCTCATGATCCTTTTCATACTCTTTCACATATCCGATAAAGGCATTGAGAGAGGCAAGGGTGCCCAAATGTTTCTTCTTGATGGCAACCTTCCCCAACTCATCCAATCTTGACACAAACTCTGTCTCATTGACATTCTTCTCTTTGATATCTTCAAAATCAAGTGTGACTCCAACATCGCTCAACATGGTTGAAATGGAAGTGTCAATGCCTGGGCTATGTTGTGCAATCTCATTCCGTATCTCTTCAAGTATCCTCAATTTGATGATCAAGGCAACAAACCAAGACTCCACCGTATTCATTTCTCCTTCATCCACCAACTTGGCTCTTTCCAGATATCTCTCCGGTAGCCCAATAAATGTCTATAGCCTGGGAATGGCTAAGTCCTTGACTGGAAGGAAATCCTTCCATTCACCTTCAAATGTTTAGAATTTGTCTCTAGTAGCCACTAATGACCTGAATGTCGAGATAAAGGAAGGCAAGAAATTTTGCCCATCTTGAATTATATCACTGATCCAATCTTTGGTTTCATGTAGTTGAGCTGATATCTCTTCTATGTTGCTCCCGCTATCTCGAGGAAGGGCTGCCTGATGCAACTGTTGGATAGGCTAGCAATCTCTGCAATATTTGCTTTTGGCCTCCAACTTTACAATCCTCTTGTTCGCCTTCCTCAACCTTTCTCTCATTGAAACCATGCCTTCCTGGATCTCTTCACAGTCCATGTCATCCGTGATTCTTCCCAAGTTATGCTCAACTATCTCATACTCCTAAGATACAATCTCATCCACTGCCTTTGGTATAGCAATCTAAACTCTTCGGTGACCATCATCGTCGCTTTTGATTACCTTTGCCACCATTTCTGCAATTTGTTTCTGTTTTTCACTATCCTCCTTTTCCACTAACCGTTGAATATCTTCAACCGTTCGGACAGTCACCACCTTGTCTCTTGGCATAAGCATTTGCCTTAACCATAGTCGTGCAATACATCTCCCGAATCTGGATTTGGTTCGACTAGCAAAGCATCACCAATGGCCTCAGGCGCTTGGCTTACTTCCTCAATATAAATTGGCCTATTCTCTTCTTTAGTAGTGACTATCACATCATCTCCATGCTGGTTCTCCGAGAGAGGAGAGTACTCGGTGCTATCACTGTAAGCACTTGATTCCGAATCAGAGCTCACCTCTACTAAGACCTTTTGTCTACTTGTATTAATCTCTTGGCTCCTAGCCTCAGTTATGCTCTCCCTTGATGGTGCTGCATTCTGTCTCTTTGTTGGAGGCTCCTGATGTTCTTTACTTTTCTCAACCTCCAAATTTCTCTTCTTGCTCTAAACTACTCTTTGTTGTTGGCTACTGCCCCCATCTTTCTGTTCGTCTGACTCCGCTAGACCTTATTTCTCTGATTTCATCATCTCATAAGTAAGGTGCACCTTCCGACTTTGTAACTGCTTTAACTTCTTACTGTACCAAGACTTAGTGTGTAGATCAACTGTCCTTGTAACTGCCTCTAAGGAAGGATCCTGATGATCATCGTAATCCATTGGATCCAATTCTGTTTGATCCACTGTATCATAATCCTCCCTTAGCACATTTTCATTATCTTCCAGTTGATCGGGAATATCAAGGCCTCTCCATCTGATTGCCCTCATCATGCCCATTGACAATCTTGAGAAAGCTAGCTTTCTCACACGAAAGTCATCCTGTGCATTGGCCAAAAAATCTTCTATAGTAGGAATATGTTTGAATGTGTTTTCGTGAGATGCCTTGATAAGACTCTTAGGATCGAATACCTGTCTTGCTCTATACCATCCTAGATGATATCGCTCTAACTCTTTCTCCGCAGCTGCAAAGGCGACGGGATTGGGGCAAGTATCATTGCCTATTCCAAATGAGAAGGTAATCCATGTTTCATCTTTAAGTTTCATCATTTTGTCATAATGCTCAAGTTGCCTAGCCAACTCCAAAACTATCTTGTCAGGTGGGTACCTTGGAAGTGTCTTGGGACAAACTGTACTTCCTGCTACTCTAATGTATGTAAATTGTGGAAATTGGATGAACCAACTCCCATACTTCTTAGCTTTGGCTTTCGCTTCCGATGAGAGCCTCCTAGCAGGTGTCCCTTGTAATATTCTTAAAGGCATCATAAAACATTTTATAATCTTTGGTGTTGTGCAAATGAAGCTGTGGATAGCACTCATGCACCGAATATTGCCCAGGCCCATTGCCAATCATTCCTAAGGCCTTAAGTCCAAGATTTTCATATAGTCTCGTAATTAGATAGAAAAGATAGGATCTCATGTAGAATTGCTTTTGATTTTGCACTGTCCTAAGTTGTAACTCTAAATTTTTACTTATAATTCTAGCCCAATCAAATATTCTCTTTCCATTTTCAATTTCATCAACAAAATAGTACATCCAGTTCTCAATATTGCATACCTTGAGCCACGCCCATGATTCAGTTGAGAAGCACAATAAGGTCACCATACTTTGATTTGAAATTTGACTTGGTAAGCTTTGATGACTTGGTAACTCCCTTCTTGCCTTCGTGTAACCAATTTTTCTTTAGATGAATGAAGTAGGCCTCCTGGTTACCTTGAAAGAACTTGGTTGTTTGATCCATCGTTACCACTCTCATGCCTCTATGCTGGGGAATATTAAATACTTCTTCGACTACTTGTCCACTGATGTTAGCCAACACTCTCTTCCTTTCATAAAAAATGATGGACTCGGTAACAATATCAAACCAGGATGCACACTCCATTACCAATTCTGGACAAGGCAAGGTAGGAGGGAAAGCCTCCGCGTGTACAATTCCGCTCTTATAGATCTTTGCGATTGGGGATTGTCCTTCCTTCAATCTATCCTTCATTTGTACCATGTTCACTGTACCGATATTGGTATCACTTATTCGCTTCACTTTCGAGAAGAAGTTGGTCTTGGGCATCATGTCTTCTTTGTCTTTTTTGGTATTCGTTTCCTTTGGGTTCTTGCTTGCACTAACATCCACCATTCTAAACACTTATTTCTGCCCCTTCGCTAAATGATATGGACTACACTTATCAATATCCAACCTTCTTTCTATTGATGGAATCTAGCTTATTTTTGCCTCTTCAAGTCCTATCTCTACACTTATCAATCTCTCCAAACTTCAATCCTAGGGGTGAGACTACCACTTATTTCTGCCTCTTCGTTCACTTAGGATGGACTACACTTATCAATCTCCAAACTTCAATCCTAGGGTGGTCTAGCTTATTTTTGCCTCTCCAAGTGTCCTATCATGAAATCTACACATATCTCCCAACTTTAGCCTATCAATGGAAATGATGAAGTGGTGGATGAGTAGTGCAAGAAGAAGATAAGGGAAACGAACCAAACAAGAAAAAGGAATATAATCTGCCTTCAAAACCAATCATCACCTCTAAAAATAAATGATAATTTCACCTTAAATCTGCCTTTACCAATAATCGGGCCTCTTGAGATTCAGATCAAATCTCAGAAATTTCAATCCTCCAACAAAATATGATGCCCTAGCGAAAATCAGAATTCACCAACCTTGCGAAAATCTGTCCTAAATCAGAATTTCGACTTCCCAAACTCGCCTTGTCTCTTCATCAAATAAAAATTGCCATAGCTGAAGAAGAAAATCGCAGCCAAGGAGGAAAAATCAGACTTCAAAATTGCTGCCAATCTCGCAAAAATCAGGCTTTCCCTCACAAATTCAACCTAGGGCAGAAATCGCCCAACTTGCTAAAATTAGATCTGCTCCTCCAAATTGCCTTAGGGTAGGGTTGGTACCCAATATGGACATAGTTTTAAAACACTAGTGTGGAGTCTTGAAATACTTCGAACTGAGGTTCAAAGCAGTTCGAAGCGGTTTGAATTGGTTCAATTTGCTGGAACGGGTTCAAATGATTCTGCAAGCTCGTTGGTTCAATGTGGCATAACAAATATGTTCAGAGAATAGTTATCAGAAGTTGAATGTTATGGTCGGAATATTTGGTGCAGTATTTCAGTGGTTCAGAGATTCAAGAAGTTCAGATCAAAGTGGTCCAGTTCAAATCCAAAGTTCAAGTTTGGAGCTCCAAATTGTCAGGTTTTGGGATGCCAAATTCAAAACCAAAATCAGATCCATAGTTCGAATGTAGATCGAGGTGTGCTCAATTCGTGAATGTTAGATGTGGAAGGAGATTAATTAGAGGTTCGTACATATATTGAGTACAGGATTATGGTTGTGGTATCCCCTTCTAACTAGCAAAATAGATGAATCCTCCCAAATGGAGGTGGCTGACTACCTTGCAACGAACTCACTCACATTATGATCTTTACAATCAAGAAGGCTTATGGGATTACGAGAATTTGAGTTTGAGATCACTTCGTTAAGATTACAAGTCTCTTCTCAAAGTGTCGTGAATGGCAGAGATCTTGAATGTACTCAATCACTTTCAACTTGTTTCAACAATCAATTCACTTATAAGATGAATCAAATCATCCAAATAGTTATGGTGTGATTATGATCTCATGATTGTAATGATTGTACCCGAGCTCATGAAATTTTCAATAATTTTTATAACTATTATATACTTGTCAATGATAGCTGCCCATTCACGATTCTAGTGAGTGGGAGGAAAATGAACCCTCTCATGAATCTTGGCAGCATTAAACACACAGTCCACCGTGAGAGTAAAAGAACAGGGTGTTCACTGTGAGCAAATTGGTGAAAACTTATTAAAGCAACGAAGGTAGAAGTTGTGTATTTATAGGTCATGATGCCTTAATCAAATAAAAATATGTAAATGTAGTCAAAGTTACTCCTGTCACCAATCTACTTGTAGTCCATGACTCTTCATCAAGGCCATATATATATAGTTTGGGGTTACCGTAAATTAGTGATATGTATACGTATGATGAATGTAGTGGTCATAAATCCATAAGTCCGCCATCTATTCGACATAGTGGTGGTGTACAAAGAAGGAAGATCAAAATGGAGGTCACGGGCATGATCTCCAACTCTCAATTGGACATGCGCATTTGTCACCTCATGATATAGAAATTTCATGTCGCCATTAGTCTATGGGCTTTCATCGAACTTTAATAATGGAAATGGACGGTGTAATATTTTAACGTGTAGTGGAAAATTGAAGGCACGAATGGGCACACCTCATCTCTGTGTGAAGTTTGTTCCTTATGCATGTGAGCCTTAGAAAAGAGCATGGAAGAAAGGCATCATTTGAGACATCTTCCCAATCGGGCAATTGTCAAAGTTTGGTTTTACAATTTTGAAATTTCATGTTTTGACAAAATGAAGCTCATAGATTTTAATTTGATCACAGAGTTGACAGTTTCCATGAAATCAATGACTCCACGTGCAACAAAGAAGGATAGAGACCACTCCATACCTATGCATCTACATTGTATTTTTTTTGGCTTCAATATGCGAAGGCTTGTGAGAATGCACACAAATGGTTTAATAAAATGCCTGCGGCAGTTCCAGAAGATATAGTTGAAGGCGCCAAATTATAGATAACCATTATGATAATTTACAAGCACCCCAAACATTTATCATGCCATCTCCCACAATTGGAGAGTTCTCGTGTGCTCATTGTCTTGTCCAAATGGCTTGCTTCATTGCAGAACTCATACCATCATCATTTGATAGTGTAAAGTCTAAGCACATTTGCATGATCTTGATAATGTATAGATGCCCAAATGGAGGAAGTTTGAGGCTTGGAAGAAAGGTATTGACTTTGTGTCTCGTCACCAAAACATTCCAATATGAAGAGTAGAGGTCATGAGTGATGAAAAGGAGCAATATGAAAGGACCCGAACCCATTCTCATTCTCTCACATGCTGCATTTTAAAGTAATGGTCACCAATCTCAAAGAGATAGGTAAACAGAGAAAGCTTCCACCTGTTAACATTAGATGACATCAGGTTGTTTTGCTCCCTTATATGATAATTTAAAGGGGTAAACATGATAGATAATAAAGAGTGCTGACGAACAGGTCTTTATTTCAAGATTCCGTTATGAAAACTGAATATCGTTCATTCATGTCTATTTATTGTAAAGGCATCGAGCAAACTAGGTTCAATTTTTTTTTTCTTTCTCGATGGCAGACTTTGTGCTACTGTAGGGGAAGAGTTCCAGTTTTTCAAGTTTTTCAATCCTTCTGAGGGAAAGAGAACAGATTTTGGAGCTGTAGGAGAGCGAAGTTTTATATTTTTTTGAACTTTGTGTTAGTAAAAAGGGAAATTTTGATTTTGAAATGTATTGTAAGGGAGGGAAATTTTGTTTTCTTCTAGATGGCAATTTTGATGCAAACATGTAATGAGCTCTGTGTTATCTTTTACGTTTTAGAGAAGGGAGACTTAAGAGATAATTGTACACCAAAACTTCGAGTTTGGGTAGTTTTCTTTTCATGGATCGTTATCTTTTTGTAACTTTCAGTTTTCTCTAAACGCATCTAGTGTTGCTATTTTTTGAGTACGTTTTGATATCAAGATATCTTTGAAGCTTTGATTCTTCATTTTCTCAGGAGGATGGAAGATTTGTTTCTTGTTTTCATTCTTTTGTAATGTGGCAGTTGAGTAAAT
The DNA here is from genome assembly GCA_028749045.1 of Cupressus sempervirens. Classification (NCBI taxonomy): domain Eukaryota; kingdom Viridiplantae; phylum Streptophyta; class Pinopsida; order Cupressales; family Cupressaceae; genus Cupressus; species Cupressus sempervirens. Next base: position 759,249,177 of record CM053789.1, on the reverse strand, counting down.
GAACCTTGTGTCATTTGCTGTTTATTTCCTTTAAGTTTGTTAGTTTTTCTACATCTATTTTGTGTTTACGGATAGATGTTTGTAAACCTTTTGTGCTTTCAAGTTAAAAGCATCTATATTTATAGTGTAGTTGATTCATTGCATATCCTACACGGGGAGCTGTACCCGATAGAATTCAGAGGAAGGTTATCAACCAATGATAACCTATCCAACTGTTAGTGCCGATTTAGTCTTCTCATCTAAGCATTTAGAGTTAATTTGTATGCTTTTTCTTGGAAGACAATTTGTTCACTAACAGGAAGAAATCGCCCATCCAAGGAAGAAGAAATCACTACCAAAATGCAAAATCAGATCCTCAAAAAGATTGCTGCCAAGGAGGAATTCGCCTAGCTAGAGGAAAAAATCTCACAACCAAGCAAGAAGAGATGGAATGAATGAGGAAATAAGAGGGGGGAAGCCCCTTCTTATATCCTCTAGTTGATCTCCAGAGTGGGCCGACCTGCCTGGAGGGAAACAAAAAAATAACTTAAACCTCCAATGATGGCCCAATTTTAAATAAAACTTGAAAATAACCAAGCCCCCTTGGCCCTTTAATTGCCAGTTTGATCTAGAATTGCAAAATAGAAACAAGGTAAGCCTAGGAGATGTCAAAATTTTCATTTAATGACATTGGCAATTAAAATATCATTAAAATCAAATCTAGCAAGCCAAAATCAATTTTCAATTCCAAATTACCAATTTCCTTTAACATTTCTAAAATCCTCTAGGCAAAATTTCAACCAAATTAATGAGATTTTGCAATTTAATCCAATTTCAATTTTGCAATACAATTTCAATTTTTAACAAAATAAATCCTTTTCCTGGCACTCGAAATTCAAACTCTAAACCCAATTTCACTACCAAAATTTCTTTTCACTGAAAAATTTCAAGATTTCCAAAACGACTAAGTCCACAAATTCATTTTGAAAATGCTCAAGCTTATACAATTATATCGAATTTTCAAAAAAACATCCAAGTCCAAAAATTTGCAATTTTGTCCTGCCAGATAATAACCATCGAAAAAAAATTGTTGTTTTTGTTTGGCCTAAGGATAAAGTTACATGTTTTGGAACTTCTAGTTTCATACAAGGTGAAAACAAATCAAATCAAATCTTGGCCTGAAGGCGTCCAAGGTGTAAAATTTTCAATTCAAAAAAAACTCTAGACAACTCCAAATTTTTCCAAGGCAACTCAAAAAATAATAAAAAAATAATCCGCAAAAATTGCCAAGGCTTGCCTGAAAAAGGGGGTCCCCAAAGTTTTGGGGCGATGGTGTGAAAAACTCACAACAAGGAGGCAAAATAGATTGAAGAGATAAGAATCCATTTTATTTGAAAAAGCAAAAGAACACCTTATACTTATTCCTTGCCACTCTCATTGTAAGAGTGTGCTTATCAATTGATATTAAAACTAAATTATTAGTTTGAATGCCAGTTGACACCTAGAGGGGAAAACAAAATAAAAAATAATTATTGTTTATATGTGGCTGACCCCTTGAGGAGACCGACCCTATTTGGCGAAAGGGCATGATTGTGGCATAAAAGTAAGATGAAAATGAAATCAATATCTATGTGATAATCATGCTTTAGGAGACTTTGGGATGAAGATTGCATATGTAGACATAATATTGAATGCTTTGTAAACAATTTCATATGGGTTGAACTTGAAACTTCAGATAGAGATATTTTAAATGGAATGTTTTAGTGCACAGGTTTCCCTTATTAATGATGTGTCTTCCTTGTATACAAGCCAAAATTTATGTAAGAAATCTGTTTACATAAATTGGATAATTGAGCTCATAAAATTTGGTGTAAACAGTTTGAAATTTATATTTGTTTTTTTGTAAACTTAAGATGAAAAATTGATTATTATTTGTGACTATGTTAAGGTTTTCTCAAATTACATTCTTCTTTTCAAAGCATAATTTCATACTGAAAAATAATCTTCCAAGATATTGGTTTATTCTTAAAGGAGTTTAATAATGTGAATGGATCCAATGCACTTATTTAGATGATACTTTAGAGTTTCTGTATCTTATTAAGCATTATCATATCGTATATCCAGATCTTCGGGAGGACAAACAATTCTATACTGATCACCCAGGTGCTGTGGCCGTAACAACTGAATTGGTATGTGGAATTGCCTTACAGTTTTATCTCCCAAGAATTGACATGATAGAAAATGCTTTCTACAAACCTTTGTTCCAGGCAACAATTTTTCTTACATAAATATCCATCACACACCTTGAAATAATCACTTGATCTGGATTATGGTTGCAAGAACTATTATATTTTATAATTTCACTGCAGATTATAATTTAGCCTGTATTCTGAAAAACTTGAGGGAATTCACCATAGATTGTATTGAATTCTTTCTGTTCTAGTGTTACCATTATATTTATGAAGATAATATTGCCAGAACACTTGAGAATTCCCAGTTTCTTTTTTTATCTGACTAGGCTGTCATTTTTGTGAATACAGTGAAATGGATAAAAACACCAGGGAAAAGACAGAGAACAATGTATTGATAAAATGTACTTCATACTTTTAGAAATATGTTAGTATGCTTTAGATGGACACTTGCCTATATACAGCTTCTGTGACAAACAGTTATTATCTGAACATAAGACTAGGCCAAAATTGCATATATTGACAGAATCATGTCCTATTTCTATACCTGAATATTTGCATGATTAATATCTACTTTAAAGTTAAATGGTTCTATGGCGCCAGTCTTGTTATGGTGACAGTTTAAAACAGTAACACTCTTAATTACTAATAAATGGAAATGGTAAACGTAGCAGAGTTTTATTGTTTTATGGTGGAAAAATCATTTATCAATCCAATTGTTTTTACAGAATTTGAAGGATTTTGTTTCAGTTGAGCAGTGTTACAGTCTTAGACCTGGCACAGATTTGGCAGGCTATTTTTTTAACTTGGACACCTGACAAAACATGGCACAGAATCAGTGCTGAACAAAAGGGCGATTCACAAAATTGATATACGTTTAGGCTATCTACAGTATTTTCATAAGGACCTGTGTTAACAGACTTCGACTTGGCAAAGATTGGATAGGCTTTATTTAGGCATGCCCAGTCTTGGACTTGGAATACTGTAATTCTACTTGAATGGTGTCAAAACTCATCAACCAGATGTTTAGATTTCTTTTTGATAGAAACTTTTGATATCATAAATATCAAACGGTTTATACTTCCAGCATTTTTGGATTTAATTTAGGTTCAATTCAGTAGTATCGATATTGTGGCTTTGACAGCCTTTGAAGCTGTTACAATACATGAGTGATCTTCATGCAAGATAGAAGCCCAAAGAGGTTATAGAACACAGTTTGCAGTTTTTGGTTTAGAATATGGATGTAATGAGTAAGGATTTGAAACAGATGACAAATGCTGCAATAAATACTGCTGTGAGAAATAGTTGCTCGTCTTCGCATCTCCGTGGCATAGAGCTGAAACCTCACATAATGAAATGATACATGGTTATATGAGTAGGTCCAGAAAAGGCATTTTTGTGAGCTGCTAATATCTTGTTCTTCTAGTCAGAGACATACTAGAAGAGTGGCTTGTAAGCAATATGGGCACAGAAAGAAGCTGCAAAAATTAAAAGCAAGATATATGAGCTTTTTCATTTTCATTTAGTAGTAAATACACTTAACATATTTATAGAATTCTCAAAGCCTATTATTTAGGAAACAATATTCCTAAATAAACTGAGTTGTTTGTAACAACTGAACATACCTCATGGGACACAGGTCAATGATGTGACTCAAAAAACTACACAGTTGAATCCTGATAGCAATATCACAATTTGACTTGCTGTGGAAAATACCTCCTACTTATCAACTGAACATGTACCTCTATTATGATAATGTACTAAACAAACTTTGTGACTATTAATAATACTAAAGGTTTCATTACAACTTAATATTATGAACCTTGTATATAAGGCTAATTTAAATATTCGTGAACACTAATTCCGAACACCCCCTTAGTGTAAACATGGAGAGAAAGATCCCAATACAACTTGGAAACAGAATTGTATGCCTATGCATACTTTTAGGTCTGCATACTGCTATCTGGATCTTGCTGCACATGATCACATATGAGAACTTATCCCGCTTTGACTTCTAGTGAACATATCACCGGCCAACCATACTTCCAAGGAGTCCAACTGTCAGAAGATCTTCGTAGTCAACTATTCTCCTATACAACTGTTTACAATATCAACAATGTCCACATTCCTCCGTAGCACTTCCAACTGCAGTAACTCTTGTGGTTCATAATCTTGATTCAAAGGAATGTCTCTGTCCTTCATGGTATAAAACAGGCTTACCACAAACCTTGACATGAACAAGAATTCATCAACTGTCCACCTCCTGGTTTTCTGGATCTTCCCACAAACCCTTTCAAGATCCATGAACTGACTCACTCTGGTGGTTTTGTTTGCCACTATGCTTGTACATTAAGGAAGTTCCATAAAAATTAAAATAGAAAAAACTGTACTTGAAAAGGTTTCACATTACATTCCATAAGAACAAGATTTTAAATTGTATTCATTGTTATCAATTGCTGCCAGTTGATCTTGAATAACATAGACAACTGCCAGCACCATTGGAAGCTGCCCTTGACTTTAGTCTTTTGAAACGAAATGGGGATGGAACATTGGTTATTAGCGCACTTATTTATTTTTGTAACACATTTTACTCAGATGTGGCACAGGTTTTTAAAAATGGTGAATCAAGATTATCCAATGCAGCTTAAATTTGGGCAGGCATGTTGTCCCACTGGTATACATGTAGTACTGTACTTGTATCTGTACTATATATTATTGTACTTGTACTAGGGGAGCAGGGTGGTATGTCCAGCAGCCTTGAATTTTTGAGATCTTTTTTTCAACATTCTATCCTCTGTGTGGTACTTCAATTTTCATGAATTCAAATTTTTTGAGTCTAACTAATTTTACAGAACTAGAAGTTCACTGTCAGTCAGAAGACTATAATTGTATAATTCTTTGAGGGGTTATCCTGGGCTGGATTCCTACTGAGGGTCTAACTCTAAATGCCTGCCAAATATATGGAATCTTACCCATGATTTATTTTTTTCAGAATCGACTCTATCAATTGGATATCTGGTAACTCTGTATTTGGCATGCAGGGTGAGGAGCTAAGAAAGCAGATTGGAGCTGCTGCTTATATAGAATGCAGTGCAAAAACTCAGCAGGTACATGAATAAAAGCTGCATGCTTTGAATTGAAGGCAATATATTCTTAGTCTTCTTATCTATGTAATATTTGGAGGTCTGAATTTGAAAAGCATATTTTATGCTTAAAATTTTAGAATTTGTGTTGAATTAATTTTTCATCTTATTGAATTGTGATTTTGGTAGAAGTATCCAGTAATCTCATAAAACATTTACAGAATTATGTTGTGGGTTCATATTTAGTGGATATTAATTTCTTCAACTTCTTGAATTGGTCTACTGGTTTTAGTGTTGTGCAAGGTTATAAAACATTTGCAAAAATATAGATGGTCATTCCCGTTTTTTTGAAATAATGTATTTGATAAAATTTGCCTTTGTTTCCTTTGAGATTGCAACTTTGATGCTGATTTCTTTTGGAGTTTCCTACAGAATGATACAGATTTGTGTGATTATTTGATGTTTTCATTTGCAGAATGTCAAAGCAGTCTTTGATGCAGCAATCAAAGTTGTCATTCAGCCACCCAAGCAGAAAAGAAAGAAAAAGAGGAAGTCTCACAAAAACTGTTCAATTTTGTGAGTGTTGTACGGTGTATAACGTTCTGTAGTATACTTTGAGCTGGAAAGCAGAAGTAAAAAGTGCATGGAGGATTATTTGCTTGATTGAATTTTAATGCGAGGCATTCTCTGTCGCAAGTTGTATTCAGTTGTGTGGTTGTGATGAGATCTTGAGAAGAGGTACCTAAAAGTCTATCTCAGAGTGCTTTAGATATAGATTGCCTCACAGTTGGCTACTAGTTTTAAGTGAGCTTGTGCTTTTGTACATGTATTTATGTTAGTAGTTCATTGTATCAAGTTTTAAGCAAGCTCGGACTGAATGATACACATATCCCTATTTGCCTTGTATTTATTACATAAGGTCTTTATACTGGAGTGAGACATACCACACAACCCCTTATTGCATATGAATATAAACATTTCAGGGAAACAGGGGATTGCTAGTTTTTACCATTTATATCAAGGTTGTTTCTTTAGTTGCAAGTTATGATCAGTCTGAAAATGTTTAATTTGTTGGAAAGAAGGTTGGAGTGCCGTGCAGGAATAGAGCTTCATTATTAAGGATAGCATTTCACTATAAAAGCACCCGACACATTACATGATAGTTTATTGGAATGTCAATTTCACAGGTACTATATGTTTGATGCTCATTATTTTTGAAAATTTCTGAGCATTAGGATTCATTAACTTTCATGATTTTTGTTATACTTAAGATTCCCTTTCAATTACATGTGAATCACGAATTTGATTGAATACAATTTTGTCTCCCACTAATGAACAACATAGTTATGCTGTCAAAGTTTTTCCCTTTTGAGGGTGAAAGCTTGTTTAAGTAGATTGCCTGTTGGCAAAGTTTACCAAGAGCATCAAAATCTGTTCTATTTCCTTTTTGCTAAGGCTTCAGATTCAAGTTGTTTTTGGATGCTTTTACCTGGCTAACTTTAGAAGAGAATAATAGAGATCTCAACAAAATATCCTCATCAAGAAAAACTGGTAAGCTTGAGTTGTGGATAATATGATTCTAACTTATTTTGGAAATTTAATGTAAAAACATAAGATCTCTAACATCTTAATTATATTTCACCAGTCTTAAGCATCTACAAGGACCTTAACAGGGAAATAATCTGAGAGTGAGATATGTGAAATTTTGAATCTTGATGAACGAAGCTTTTGACCTGATATTTTCTGACACGTTTGAGGACTAGATACAGGTGTGGGATGGCTTAAGTTCTACATTGAAATAATCTTTGAGTGGATGAAAACTCAATAATTTTAGTTATAGCAAAGTTGTCCTCGATATTGGTATTTAAAATAGCAGCTACATGGAATTCATTTTGGGATTTAATCATTCAGAAAATGAAAGAACATGTGCTTAAACATTTTCTCACACAAGTCAATCTCAGCATAAAGTATGGAGTGATTTTGCATGCTATCTAAATGCTGCTTGGAATTGCAAACTATTTTGTGTTAAATTCAAGAATTAGATGCTAAGGAAAGTAGCTCCCACGCACAGTTGCAAAAATAGTGCTGTCCAAACTTCATGGGGCATGAATCTGAAACTCTTCTGCCCTGCTCTCCACTTCCTTAGTGGCTTTGCTATTATTTTTTGGCTGTCCTATGCCAAATAGAAAAGAATCTCCTCTTCAAATCATAGTATATGCACGATAGATTCTAATAGCTAATTCCCTTGAGTACTAGCCAGCTTCCTTTGTTTCTTTGCATTTCTTATGCATGGGAACTTTCTTTGATAGTACGCTTCAGAATAACAAGTCTTAGAGAAACAAAATATGTTTCTATATATTTCTTTTTGTATTAAAAGGTAATTGATTCTTTCTGCAGCAGGATATCTTCATACAACATCTTGACCCCACGTTATTTGAAACCTGATCGACCCTACTAGTTTGGTTTTCATTTCTATCTTGTTCTTGAGTGTTTTGTGTTCCTTTTCAGGTAAATTAGAAGACTTGAGCTATTGCTCATCTTCTTAGCTGTCTTTATAGCACTTGTAGGTAAGATTTTAAAGGGCTTTTGCTACATTCTTGCTATTCACTCTTTGGTAATAGCAGCGAGTGATTGGTGGAAGCAAAATAGCAAGTAACATGTCATTGCTGCTGAAGTTGGGACTTATGCACCCTTCTCATCTGTGTTGTTTGAAACCCTAATTATCATGATCCTGTTTACATCATGTCAGTCTGCTAACCCGATTTTGTGAAGTCTCTGGAGAGACAAGTTTGCAAACGTGTATCAAAACATCATATGCAAAAAAGTCAAATATGTAGTAGATAATAGTTAAAGACTAACATATATGACTTAAAGATGTTGAGTATGATTATGAGCAGCTGCATTGTACCATTGAACTACATCAATACTCTCAAAACAAAGCATATCAGTAAAGTCAATTGAGAAATACTTGGCAAGCCATAATTATGCTATGTGGATACTATCGTGTATTCATGTTGTATGTGTATTCATATGACTTGCAACATGATTCTCCGTTTATCTATGCCTGTACATCCTGCTTTGAAATCGCTGTTGAGTATACTTAATGTGAATTCATGCGAATGATTTTGGTCTTATTTGTATTCACATGTATGCTATATGCTTTATGTGGGTGCTCATCGTCTTAAGGGTACACTTTACAATTTTAAGTGTTTTCATGCTTTATGTGCTACATTAATGTTTCACACCTTACGTGTATTCGTTTGTATCCTTCATGCACTACACATGCTTAAGAGCATCTATATGCAAGTATTTGTATACTCCTCAGTTTTAGTAAATTCATGTATTCACATGCTTCTTGACTCAAGTGATTTCATGTGTACGCCTCATGTTTTATGTGCTGTGCATTCATGTGTATGCTCCATAACTTAAGTGAATTTGTAACACAAATTTTCTAGGCTGAAATAAATTACTAAATTCTGAAAATAAAAGCAGTTAGGAAAGTACACATTATCATATTACGTAAACATTTATAACACCTTACAATCCATTTCATGTGAAAATAACTGAAATAACTATCTAACTGATTTATACAACATAAACTAATATTTTCCATTCATTCCATGAATTATTTATTAATTACGAGAAAAATCTTGTACGATAAAGATTTGAAAAGAAAACATACAATTCTAGCTGGGGTATTTGTTGATGTTGTGCAAGCCTTGACTTTCTGGTGAGAGGAGAAACATGGACTTAGGCTTAATCACTCAACAACGGACCTTATTAATCCTCACGCAATCTTTTATAAAGAAAGGCCCTCCCTACCTTGGGGTTGGGTTGGGGCACCTTAGTCCACTTATTCGAGCATATCGATGTTTAGATTGTCCGCTCGATAATAGGCGGGCATACTCGATTAAATGGCACCACTGACATCTTGTGATAAAAAATAGGCAAGCATGCCTCAAACAATCTTGGTCAAGGATTTAGATGGGTTCTAGCAACCAATCACCACCGCTCAACTTGACAACAGAGTATAAATGGAAAAACATGCGCTTACTTGGACGTGTTATCAACTTATTTTGATTTCAGATATTAAGATTTTGATTCTGTTTCTTTTCTTTGCAGGGTTTTCTTCCTCTTCGCCCATTTCATTGTCTACTCCAACTGGGTGAATCCTTAAAGAAAATAACTCCCTTTCAGAATAGATAATCTTGATCTCAATCCATGTGAGTACTATATTGAGCAGTGATAAGTACAGTTCTTACAATTTTAGAACGATAGAACAACTTTCACAACAGAGGTAAGACAAAGAAGTGCATATCTCCTAAGCAATTTTGATCCAACAACTTCACCTTATTTGAACAACAGGAATTTCAGAATTTCAAGTGAACTGAATTAGATACAGTGTGATGTTTGTATGCTATCATAAAACCCAATGCATTATTATAGAGCATGGCTTCGACTGCATAAATGAAATTCATACGACTTGGAACAACTCTTGCTATATTATGGCAAAGGTATGAACTGAGATAGAAGCCAATGTCTAAATGTGAAAGAGGTTCCACCATAGATCGTGCCATGATGAAAAATATATAATACCCTATAGCTCAATGATCGGTTTCAAGCTACTAAGTTTAAAAGAAATAAGAGGGAGGTGGCACCAAGTGTATTTGGTCATCTCACATTGGATTAATAAAAGACTTCTCTCTCTCTCTCTCTCTCTCTCTCTCTCTCTCTCTCTCTCCACACACACACACACACACACACATGTACATATATATGCATATATACACGTGTGTGTGTGTACGTGTTACACACACACACACATAGTGAGAAGTCGCTAAATCCTTATCAAGGTATTTAGAGGCGATAACTGTCGATTGACAAATGGACTAGAATAGTGCTCCATCCCTTAAATCTTGTTTAGCAATGCTTTCTCCCCTTCATCTATTCTTACAATCACCCGTACAACATTTCCACAATAATACCAAGTTCTTCCTTTTAAATCAATATTAGAATATAACATAGATAACTGTAACAATGACCAACTACCATCATCAAGTAAATATAACAAGCAACAATTAACTTCCATCATCAAGTAAATATAACAAGCAGTGACTAACTACCATCATTAAGTAAATATAACAAGCATTTTTTCATACTAACGGTTAACGACCAAGTTCACATGAAATAAACGGTTACCTATATCTTCCCTTTTTACATGATCAAAAGAAAATGAAGGTTTTAACTAATCATCTCAACTGCTATAAATTTATTTTAATAGGTCAAAATTTTGGGATGTAACATACCCTCCGCCTTATGTTTTTTAAATCATACTCGTTGAATATTCACAATAAAATTAAAAAGTAGTATCTGAGCAAAATAAAGTTTTAGCACCACAAAAAAAAGAAAAAGATCAGGGTCCAATCCTGGAGAATGATAAGCTGAGCTAATATTAACGTAGTCCCTAAGGTCAAAAATAGTGTTTGCCAAAATTTGGAGGTTATTTTGGCATCCCTATCTAAGACAATCTTCTACGAAACTCCATGAAGTCTGAAAATCTCTCTCATGAACTTGTGAGCAATTTCTGGCGCTCCATCGGTTAGGTTACTAGGTATGAAGTGAGCCACCTTGGTTAGTTTGTCTACCACTACTAGAATGGTGTCGTGTTTGCTTTGAGTCATGGATAGTGCTTGTATGAAATCCATGGTAATTATCTGCCACTTCCATTCTAGTACTTCGTTCGGGTATAGAAGACCAACTGAATAGCGGTGTTCTGCCTTGACTTTGGCATTCTAGACATCCTGCTACATAATCTGTTATTTCTCTTTTCATCCCTTTCCAAAAGTAATGGGGTTTTATATTTGCCATTATTTTGGTTACTCCGGGATGCCCTAAATAGGGAGCTGAGTGGAATTCTTTTAAAACCATTCTTCAAATTTTTGGTGCTTTCAAAATGTACATCCTATCATCGTACCTCTACAATCCATCTTCTTCTATTAAGAAGTCCTTGTGTTTGATGTAACACAACGTAGGTTGCTAACACTTAGTCCTAACTCTCTTAGGCCTATGCTCAACTTAATAGGGTTCTTTGCTCAACCCCAACCAATAGAGTTATAAGATCCTCCCACAACCTCCTACCAAGGTAAGATCAATGAACTGCTCGCATGGTCCTTTTCAAGGTACTCTTGCTAGGCACCTCCATACACCATTTTGCAACCAAATGGACTATAACTCCTTTTTGATGGGATGAGGGTTTCCACAAGTCATATTCGACCTTCCCTAGGCTCCTGGTATCCTTCTTTGCAAGGTTTTAATATCCATTTGTTTCCAAGACCAAAACTGTCCAAAATAGGCCTAGTTAATTAGGCCTCCTAGTTAGGCAAAATAAGAAATATCTCAAAACTTCCCTTAGCAAGCTGGAAAACAAAACTTGATTTACGAGTACCCTTTTCAAAGACCTCAAGGATTTTCAAGGTTTTAGGTTCTCAAGGTGTCTGTACAATAGAAAGAATTTAGCCTTAATGATTCCATGGTGGGAACTCATGGGAGAGTCATTTTTGTGTGGGCTACCTAGGCAGGACCAACAAACAGGGCATTTCCAAAAATAATTTTCAAAACCTTAACAAATGAACACTTGAAAGGAAACTTATTGAAGAAAGAAGTATTGTACTATCATGAACTAATTGAATCTAAACTTAAACTACAAGAATCAATCAGCTGGTTTGATCTTGCATTGCAAAAACTAAAAACTTTAAAGGGAAAAATGCTAAAAAATGTTTGTATTCAAATGCAATATATCTTCTTCCAACATCCAACCTTTTGATGTTGATCCTTTCAGGTCTTATAAGGCCTCCCAAGGTGTTGGTTCAGTTACACCAACCATTTTCCTTCTTTTTCATGCCATTTCAAGAAAAATGGAAAATTTGTTGTCAAGAAACTTTGCAAAGTTGTTGGCAACTTTGGCAGTTTTTACATTTTTGACTTCTATACCCTTGAAACCTTCTTGGATGGATATAACTAGGTCCAATAGAGGTTATTAGGCATACCTTAGCCTCCTGGCAACCAAAATACTCATTTTTGCTTGCTAGACCTCACCTGACAACTTTTGGCAACTTAGCAACTTTTTACAATTTTTGACAATAATTGATCAACTTTGTATTGTAAGAATTCTAAACACTTGGACAAGATGAAAAATCACTACTTAGCACTTAGTTGAGTCATATTCCATTTCCCAATGACTTGTGCGGACTTTGACCTACTTTGACAACCTAGTGTCCACCGAGAGTTTATAAGCACACCTAGACAAGGCTTAGCCAAACCAACTTGGCCTAAGCACACCAAAACAACACAATAACTTGGTTGGAGTCACAACAAGCCTCAAAAAAAAAAAAAACACAACCAAACCAAAAACAAAGGTTTAGGTGCCTTGCACCATACTCCCCCAAACAAAAAGAAGTCAACCCATCCTTGGGTTGAGTAAGGTGGGATCGATCCCTAGCCTCTTGAAATCTAATTCTTTCACCCATGTATCCTCAACATCATCCTTTCCTAACCACTGTACCAAGTGTTCCATGTAATCTTTCTTTCTTGTCTTCTTGTAGGCTCTTGAGTCTAGGACTTTATTTGCTTGTAGGGATGGAGCGAGAGGGAGTTGAAGATCTCTTATCTCTTGAGTGATCTCATGAATATTTTGAATGACATCTATAGCTGGTCCTTTATAAGAGACCAGGTTTGCAATATTGAAGATAGGATTCAATCCTAGGTCTACAAGAAGATCCACCTTGTATGCATTGTTGCCATACTTGGCAAGGATTTGGCAAGGAACCAACCTCCTCATTTGCAGCTTGTGTGGTACACCCTTCTATAATATTTTCTTGTTTAAATGCACCATTACCAAATCTCCAACCTAAAATTGAACCTCTCTTTTAGAGGCATTCACCTTTAGTTTTAGTTTTCCAGTATTGTCAAGTAGTGTCTTCCTAATTGTCTCATGAACCTCCTTCATAGATTGGACAAAGTCTTCAACATACCCACTTCCTTGTGCTCCATTTTTCAGGTCCCTTAGTTCACATATGCCTCAAGGATGTAAGCTATAAACCACCTCAAAAGGGCTCTTACCAGTAGACCTATTTATTGTGTCATTGTAGGCATATTCAGCTTGTCCAATGAGTTGGTCCCATGATTGCCCATACTCCTTTGTAAGGCACCTAAACAAGTTTCCAAGGCTCCTATTTATGACCTTTGTTTGGCCATCAATTTGTGGGTAGTACACTGATCCAAATGATAAATTTGTTCCAAGTTTATGCCATAATGTCTTCCAAAAATGGCTCATAAACTTTGCATCCTGGTTTGAAACTATACTGAGTGGTAGGCCATGGATCCTAACCACCTCTTTGAAGAATAGATGAGCAATGTTAGAAGCATCATGAGTAGTTTTGCAAGGCACAAAATGGGCCATCTTACTTAATCGGTCCACAATGACATAAATGCTGTCATATCCTTATCTTGTCTTGGGTAAACCAACAACAAAATCCATGCCAAGACATTCCCATGGTCTTCAAGGTATTGGAAGTGGCTGATAAAGTCCAGTATTAGAGGATGTCCCTTTTTCTTTTTGGCATACGATGCAACTCTCCACATATTGCTTGATGTCCTTAGACATTCTAGGTCAATAATAGAACCTAGTGGTGAGTCTTGTTGACTCCAAAGTGACCACTTTGTGCCCCATTATGTTTTTCTTGAATTATGGATCTCCTAGGGACACAAAGCAGACTGCCCTTAAACAAAAGATCATTTTGCAATGTATAATTGGAAAATTCACCGTGAAAACTATTCTTAAACTCCTTACATACCTTGTAAATATGAGCAAAGTCCTCATCATCAGCATAAAAGGCCTTGAAGCTATCAATCCCTATGCTTTGGAGTTGTAGTTCTTGCACTGTGAGGAGCCTTCTACTCAAAGCATCAACAACTTTGTTTTGTACACCTTTTTTGTGCTTGATTGTGAAGGTATATGCTTGTAGGTACTCTACCCACTTTATGTGCTTGTTACTCAATTTTTCTTGAGAGTTTAGAAAGTTGAGAGCTTGGTTATCAGAATACACCACAAACTCTTTAGGGAGCAAGTAGTGCCTCCACTTTCTTAAAGCTTATACTAGAGCACACAACTCTAGGTCATAGGAGGAGTACCTCTTTTTGGCATCTTTAAGTTTCTCACTATGAAAGGCCACCAATCTACCTTCTTGGCTTAGAACAACCCCAATGGCTACATTACTAGCATCACATTCCACTCGGAAGAGCTTGTCAAAACTAGGGAGCACCAAGGTAGGCAATTTTGTGGTTTTCTTCTTTAGTGTCTCAAAATCTTGATTAGCTTGTGGAGTCCAAAGGAACTTTGTCTTCATTCCACCCTTGATTGTATCTAGCATAGGTGCACATATCCCACTGAATTTTCTAATGAACTTCCTATAGTATTTAGCCAAACCATGGAAGATTCTCACATCTGATGCAGTTCCTAGAGTAGGCCAACTTAGGATGGTATCTACCTTCTCTTGGTCCATCTTGAGATCTCCTTAAGACAAAACAAAACCAAGGTAAACTAGCTCCTGCTTCATAAAGTCACACTTCTCCAAATTGACCATTAGATTTTCATCATGCAATTTCTTGAAAATAATTTGCAAATGCTTTAGGTGCTCCTCTTTAGTTTTACTGAAAATTAAAATTTCATCTAAATAGACATCAAAAAACTTACCAATGCAATCTGCCAAGACATCATTCATGAGTCTCATTAAGGTTTATGGAGCATTAGAAAAACCAAATGACATAACAAGCCACTCATATAAGCCTTCAATAGTTTTGGATGTTGTTTTCCATTCATCCCCTTCATTGATCCTTATTTTATGGTAGCCACTTTTCAAGTCTATTTTGGTGAAGTATTTTGCCCCCCCTAAACAATCCATTAGGTCTTCAATTCTAGGTATTGGAAACCTATACCTAATGGTGATTCTATTAATGGCTCTAGAATCGGGGCATAGTCTCCATGTTTCCCCCTTTTTAGGTGCAAACACAATAGGGATTGCACAAGGGCTAATGCTTTTCCTAATCAATCCTTGGTCTAGGAGTTCTTGGATTTGTTTGGCAATTTCTTCATTTTTTCGTGGTGTCATCTTATAGGTAGCTTTGTTAGGTAGGGTGGCTCTTGGGATAAAGTCTATTTGGTGGCTAACAAGTCTCTTAGAAGGTAGGGAGGCTGGTTTCCCATCACTCACTATGTCCTTGTACTTCTCAAGTAGTCCTTTCACCTCACCAACAGTTTCATCTTTGGGCTTCAAGACCAAGGCATATCCAACTCCCCCTCCTTCCTCTAGGGTCTTTAGCAACTTCTTCCTTCCAACCATGGGAACACTTGGTGTAGATTTCAACTCTCTCTCTTCTAGCAAAGATTGAATCTTGAATGTCACTCCATCTTTCTTGAAGGAATAGGAGTTCTTAGTACCATCATGTATAGCCTGACTATCAAATTTCCATGGCCTTCCAAGTAAAAGGTGGCATGCATCCATGGGAAGAATGTCAAATAGGACCCTATCTTTATACTTCCCTAAAGTGAACTCCACCCATGCTTGTTCTCCAACAAGTATATGTTGTTCCTTGTTGAGCCAAGTGACCTTGTAGGGGTCTGTATGAGGGATTCTTTTCAATTTCAGTTTGTTGATAGCCTCTTTACTGATAATATTATTAGTTGAACCTGAATCTATGATCACTCTACATATTTTCCCCAAGATTTTGTAGTAGATTCTAAAGAGGGCTCTCCTTTGGCTTGGTTCCTCCTTAATTGGTTCTTTGATGAGTGTCCTCCTTATCATGAGGTTCTCTCCTTAATCTGATTCAAGTGGGACCTTAGAGTGTTTATTGCTACTGCTAGACTCTTCTTGGACATAATTTACCCTTTTTGTACTTGTGAAGTTGAGCTCTTCTCGGGACACCGGTATGCAAGATGTCCTAGTTGTTGACAATGATAGCATTTCATGGTAGCAAAGTAGGAGGAGCCTCTTCCCTGGCTGCTGCTTCTTCCCCTCCAATTGGTGTTAGAACTTCTGCCCCTATTTTTCTTTCCTCTTCTAGAACTTCCTTCTTGGTGATCATAACTTTTAGTGTCTCCTTGGGGTTTGTAGTCCAGTCCTCTTCCTCCATAGCCTCTACCTCTTCCATCTCTTCCCTTGCCTCTACCCTTTTGATTTGAATCTTCCTTCTTTTTGTACTTTTCTTCTACCTTTAAGGAAATTTGAAAACATTTATGGACTATTGTAGGAGCCCACAAACTGATTTCTTCTTGAATGATCAATCTAATGCCACCTAGGTACCTAGCCACTTTAATGGCTTCACTTTCTTGTACTCTAGATCTTAAACATAACTTATGAAATTATTCAGTATATTCAGCTATATCCATGTCCTTTTGCTTTAGACTTTGCCTCTTCTTATGCATTTGGATTTCATAATCCTCAAGCAAATATTGTTCTTTTATATTAGTTACCATTGCCTTCCAATTTGCTATAGGCTCCTTGCATAGCTTCTCCCTTTCTTCCTCAAGGTATTTCCACCATGTAAGTGCTGCTCCTCTTAGTCTTGACTTGGCTCCTTTGACCTTTTGTGCTTCAGTAATGCCTTCACATCCAAAATGGTTTTCCATCCCTTTTATCCAATCCATCGCCAATTTAGGATCCATCTTCCCACTAAACAAGGGAACACCTTCTAGGGCCTTTCCTCCCAAGGCCTTACTAGCTTTCAAAAAAGGCTCTTCATTGATAGGAGAGTCAGGTTCAGGGACAAGGTCTTCTTCATCTACCTTCCCCTTACCACTTGTGCCACTTTTAGCTTCTTGATTCTTCTTAGTTACCTCAAAACTTCCTCTAACTTTGCCTTCATTTCTTCCAAGGCTTCTTCTAAGATTATGTTCCTCTTTCTGTCCACCCATCTCTTTGGCTAGCTCTACATTGGTCACTATGGCCGACTCTCCAATGGATTCTTGACTTTGAAACATCTACCCACTTTCCCAAATCAACAAGCTCTGATACCAATCTGATGTAACACAAGGTAGGTTGCTAACACTTAGTCCTAACTCTCTTAGGACTTTCTTAAGCCTATGATGAGCCTAATAGGTTTCTTTGCTCAACCCCAACCAATAGACAATCTTTATTAGATCCTCTTGCAAATTCCTGCCAAGGTAACATCAATGAATTGCTTGCATGCTTCTTTCCAAGGTACTCTTGCTAGGCACCTCCATACACCATTTTGCAACCAAATGGACTATAACACCTTTTTGATGGGATGAGGGTTTCCAAAAGTCATATTTGACCTTCCCTAGACTCTTGATATCCTTCTTTGCAAGGTTTTAATACCCATTTGTTTTCAAGACCAAATCTGTCCAAAATAGGCCTAGTTAATTAGGTCTCCTAGTTAGGCAAAACACGAAATATCTCAAAACTTCCCTTAGCAAGGTGGCAAAAAATTTGATTTATGAGTACCCTTTTGGAAGACCTAAAGGATTTTCAAGGTTTTAGGTTCTCAAGGTGTCCGTACAATAGAAAGGAAGAATTTAGCCTTAATACAAAGGTTTCAAGAAAAAATTGCAACATCACCTAGGGCTTCTTCACAAGGGTAGCAAATTTGATCTTGGAAACTTATCCTTTGGCACAAAGCTTCACTTATTGTCCCTCTACCTTCTCCAAGTCTGGTTTGAAGTTTTAGCAATATTTAAACCTTCATGTTCCTTCTTTTAGCACTGTGATTCCCTAGCCAAGTGGACAAAACTTGCTTAGGGCATCATTGAAAAAATAGAAAACTTCATTTTTAGGGCCCAATCTTTATAATAAATTATGTACATGATGTCCTCTCCCATTTACCTCATTTCCATGATGATTCCATGGCAGGAACTCATGGGAGAGTCATTTTTGTGTGGGCTGCCTAAGCAGGACCAGCAAACAGGGTGTTTCCAAAAATAATTTTCAAAATCTTAACAAATGAACAATTGAAAGGAAACTAATTGAAGAAAAAAGTACTATACTATCATGAACTAATTGAATCTAAAGTTAAACTACAACCATCAATCCGCTGGTTTGATCTTGTATTGCAAGAACTAAAAACTTTAAATGGAAAAATGCTAAAAAATGTTTGTATTCAAATGCAATATATCTTCTTCCAATGTCCAACCTTTTGATCTTGATCCTTTAAGGTCTTATAAAGCCTCCTAAGGTGTTGGTTCAGTTACACCAACCATTTTCCTTCTTTTCCATGCCATTTCAAGAAAAATGGAAAATTTGTTGTCAAGCAACTTTGCAAAGTTGTTGGTAACTTTGGCAATTTTTACATTTTTGACTTCTATACCCTTGAAACCTTTTTGGATGGATATAACTAGGTCCAATAGAGGTTTTTAGGCATACCTTGGTCTCCTGGAAACCAAAATACTCATTTTTTCCCTCTAGACCCCACCTAGCAACTTTTGGCAACTTAACGACTTTTTACAAATTTTGACAATAATTGAACAACTTTGCATTGTAAGAGTTCCAAACACTTGGAAAAGATGGAAAACCACTACTTAGCACTTATTTGAGTCATATTCCATTTCCCAATGACTTGTGCGGACTTTGACCCACTTTGACCACCTAGTGTCCACCCATAGTTTATTAGCACACCTAGACAAGGCTTAGGCAAACCAACTTGGCGTAAGCACACCAACACAACACAATGAATTGGCTAGAGCCACAACAAACCTCAAAAAAAAAAAAAAACACAAACCAAACCAATAACAAGGGTTTAGGTGCCCTGCACTAGTATCTGGGGTCTTGCGGATCCTTGATAAGTGCATGACTGATCTCTGTATAGAATTCATCTTGCTTTAAATGTTGTAATACATGACCCTTAATCTAATATTTATGATGACCATAGTAGAAATATGCCTCTGTTGGCTTGATGCATTTTCTACCTTATTCTCTTTACCTTTAATGTAACTAATGTCAAAGTCATAATTTGCTAGAAATTCTAACCATCTCCTTTGCTTGGTGGTAAGGTTGAGTTGAGTAAAGATGTACTTTAGGCCATGGTGATCTAATCAAAGTTCAAAAGGCTTCCCTATCAAGTAGTGACTCCACATTTGGAGAGCATGCACAATGGTGGTTAGCTCCAGATCATGAGGAGCATAGTATTGTTCATAGTTCTTTAACCTTGTTGACTCACATGTAACAAATTTCTCTTCTTGCATCAATACACCTCCTAATTTCTCTTAGGATGCATCAGTTATAACCACAAATTCCTTTTGGGGATCTAGTACTCTTAGTATAGGTGTAGTAGTTAACTTCTCCTTTAGGTACTCAAAGGTTGTTTGACATTTCTTGGTCCAAATAAATTTCTTCCCCTTTTTTTGTAGTGAAGTGATTTGGTAAGCTATTTTGGAAAAAATCTCTAACAAATTTCCTATAGAATCCTGCTAACCCCATGAAGCTTTTGACTTCTATCACATTGTTAGGTATGGGCCATTCCTTGATTGCTTTTATTTTTGAAGGATCTAAAACATTCCCTTTAGCTAATATAATATGTCCTAGATACCAAATCTCCTTTTGATAAAAGGCACACTTCAAAAACTTCCCATATAGCTTATGTTTTCTCAACCTCTATAGAACTTTTTCTAGATGTTTTTGATATTCTTTTTCATTTCTTAAGTAGATCAGAATATCATCTATAAATACCAATAAAAACTTATCCAAACAGTCTTGAAAAATACTATTCATTAGGTTCATGAAGGTTGCCAGAGCATTGGTTAACCTGAAGAGAAATACCATAAAGCTATAATGCCCATATCTAATCCTGAACATAGTCTTCTGTATATCCTCATCCTTGATGCAGAGTTGATGGTATCCGAAACTAAAGTCAAATTTTTAGAATACTGTAACACCTTTCATTTGATCAAACAGATCATCGATTCTAGGAAGTGGATACCGATTCTTGATGGTGACCTTATAGAGCATCCTATAGTCTATACATAATCTCATAGTCCCATCCTTTTTCTTGATGAACAATATCAGGGCTCCCCAAAGTGAAACACTAGGTCGAATAAGTTTCTTATCTAACATATCCTATAACTGTATTTATAATTCCATCAATTTAGTGGTGGTCATCCAATACGGAACTTGGGATATAGGTTCTGCACCACATGCTAAATCTATTGAGAAGTCAAAATCCTTAGATGGAGGTAGTCTGGGAAGTTCTTCTGGGAAAACATCTTGAAATTTCTCAAAATATGGATACTTGTCTGCAATTGATCCTTTTGATTCATCTCTTATTTCTCCATTTTCCTGGTTACATATATCTTCAATTGTAACTGCAAAAATCTTACACCCTTTCCTTCTACATCTCTTAAGTTGCATGGTAGATATTTGGCATGGTTTGATTTCATGTAGAGCTCCTTTAATACTTACATGATTGCCTTGATCATCCAAGAATTCTATAATTTTGGCAAGACAATCAACTTTTGCCTTGTGTTCACTAAGCCAATTAATGCCTATGATGATGTCATAGGACCCAAGAGTTCTACGTACAAGTTTAGTTTTGTAGAGAATTTTAGAAAGTCAACCCATATCTCAAATCGACACTGCTCTACCTTTGACCTTGATTGGTTTGCATACTCAACCATCCATGGTTTTGTCATGTAATTGTACCTCTTTGGAAATCTACTTAATAACTTAGGAGATATAAAACATTCTAAGGCCCCAGTACCAATTAATATAGAAATAAGGTTTTCGTAGATCTTACCTAGAGTTTCGGTCCAGCCCAATTGTTGTTCTGCCTACTGATTCTCTAATGTTGAATGCATCCTCTGTTGGTAAACATGTTGTTGTGGTGGTAGGGGCGGTCGAGGTGGCTGGTTGGTGTTTGTCTTACTAGGGCATTTGTTAGCATAGTGATCCCCTTCACAATTGTAGCATCCTATTGGTGGCCCCTTCCTCTCATTTCCCTTCCCATTTTTATTTGTATTGGGGTTACTTTTGAAATCCTTGTTACGATTTCCCTTTGGTTCTAGTTTTTTGGACTTGTAGTCTTTAAATTTTTCTTGTGGGATCAAATATCTACCATTCTAATTCATTTTCCTTTTGTTATCTTGAATAGAATCATCTCTTTTGATTTTATGTTTCTGTCGAACAACCTTTTCTAGAGCTTCTTCCATGGTTCAAGGGGTGAGAGCATCAACTGCCCCAAGATCCTATTATTTAATCCCATGATAAATTTTCTCACTTTCAGATTTCTATCTTGTTGATATAGATGTACATACTTCAAGAGTTGGGTGAATTTCTCCCAATACTTGTGTACATACATAGCCCCTTGTCTAAGGTTATGGAAATCCAAAAAATTTTGGTTGTAGAAAGTTTGGGGTAGCCAACGGTTCTTAAATATGAATACACATTTTTTCTAGGTAATTTCAGTTGTTTTGATATTCAGTTCAACCTTGGTGTTTCCCAACCAAGTAGCAACTTCTCCTGAAAATGGTGTATTCCCCAAACCACCTTTGAGGTTTTTGAGAAATTTCTAATCTCAAAATACTTCTCCATTTCTATTAACCACATCTCTACATTCTCTCTAGATTCAAAACTAGAGAACTTGGGCGGTTCAATCTTTTTAACGTTTGTAGATAAGTTGCTAACTATTTCAAGTTTCTTCTATTTCTCAGTTTGGGTAAGTGAGGCTTGAGCATTTTTCTTCTTGTGCTTAGAGATTCCTGGTTCTATTATGGGAGGGGGTGAGGATTGCATTTCCTCTTGACTTTTCCCAATCTAGGCTGCCAATTCATTCATCCTCTTCTCCATATTGTCTAACTTCATTTGCATGTCTTGCAAAACCTAAAGTAGCAGATCAGTAGGAGGGAGTTGACTGTTCTCATAGACAATTTCGTGGTTTGCAACATTCTCGTCAATGTTCATGTTTCTTAATTATTTGTCCTGAAAATAATTGCAAGTTCTTTACATCAATTTTTTATGGTTTTTTTTATTTAATTTTTTTTTTTTTAATACATGCTTATAAAAAAAAAAAAATTAAGAGGAGGAAGAACACATAAATAGACAAAATTTTGACCACTTTATTTATTCAACACTAAACTTTCCAGCTACGTTTACATCAACCTTTATTTACAAAATTTCCTCTACTAAGGGTGTTACATTTAGATTATAGATTTAATCACTTTGAATTTTTATTTTCAACTTCTTGTTCAGTTTTAGTTTTTTTTTTTATACATATCTTGAACCATCCAAGATCTATGGAAGTGCATAAGAGAGTTAGCTTGGTGGATATTCCAAACTTGCATGAGCTTGTTTCTATAAGTTGCCTTCCTGGCAGGAGTCCATCCAACCCTTTCCTTTCTCAATCATTGTAGAGCTTGTTTTAAAGTTTCATTGTCCTAAGGCATGGAACAATAAGAATAACCATAGTTTGGCATGTTTTTAATCAAGTATAGGAAGATGGGATGCCACACCTTCATGCGAGGAGTCTTCCCTGTATACATCTTGTTACATTTAAATCTAAGAAAATCTTAGGTCTACTAATCTTGCTAGATAATGCGCCCAAGGTTTAGTGTTGAACCCAGCGCCCTGATACCATATGTAACATACATATTTTTTAGGCTAAAATAAATCACTAAATTTTGAAAGTAAAAGTAGTTAGGAACGAAGTAGACATGTTCATATTACTGAAGTAAACATTTATAACACCTTACAATCCATTTCATGTGAAAATAATTAAAAAACTAAAATAACCATCTAACTGATTTGTGCAACATAAACTAATCATTTCCATTCATTCCATGAATTATTTATTAATTATAAGAAAAATATTTCATGATAAAGATTTGAAAAGAAAACATAAAATTCTAATTTGGGTATCTATTGATGTTGTGCAAGCCTCGACTTTTTGGTAAGAGAAGAAGCATTAACTTAGGCTTAACCTTCCAATCACGAACCTTATTAATCCCCACACAATATTTTATCAAGAAAGGCCCTCCGTACCCTAGGGTTGGGTTGGGGCACCTTAGTCTAGCCATCTAAGCATACTGATGTTTATAATGTTTTCTTAGTAATAGGCAGGCATGCCTTATTAACTGACACAAATACAAACTTATCCAACTAGTCTTGAAAAATACTATTCATCAGGTTCATGAATGCTAATGAAGCATTGGTTAGCCTAAAAGGTAATATCGTAAACTCATAATGCCCATATCTAGTCCTGAATGAAGTCTTGTATATATCCTCATTCTTGATGTGGAGTTGATGGTATCCAGATCTTAAGTCGATTTTTTAGAATATTGTAGCACCTTTCATTTGATCAAATAGATCTTCGATTCTAGGAAGTGGGTATTGATTCTTGATGGTGACCTTATTGAGCATCCTATAGTCTATACACAATCTCATAGTCCCATCCTTCTTCCTGACAAACAATACCAGGGTTCCCTAAGGTGAAACACTAGGTCAAATGAGTTTCTTATCCAACCTTATTAATCCCCACACAATCTTTTATCAAGAAAGCCCCCCACCTTCCCCCCCTACCCCATGGTTGGGTTGGGGCACCTTAGTCTAGCCATCTGAGCATAACAGTGTTTAGAATGTCTACTCAGTAATAGGTGGGCATGCCTAATTAACTGGCACCATTGACATCTTGTGATAAAAAATAGGTAAGCATGCATCTTAAACATTCTTGACCAAGGATTTAGATGGGTTCTAGCACCCAATCACCACCACTCAGCTTGTCAATAGAGTACAAATGGACAAACATGAGCTTACTTGGATGTGTTATCAACTTATTTTGATCTCAGATATTAAGGTTATGATTTTGTTTCTTTTCTTTGTAGAGTTTTCTTCCTCTTCACCCATTTCATTGGCTACTCTAGCCGGGTGAGGCCTTGAAGAAAATAACTCCCCTTTGTGAATAGATCATCTTGATCTCAATCCATGTGAGTACTATATTGAGCAGTGATAAGTTCAGTTCTTACAATTTCAGAATGATAGACTAACTTTCACAACGGAGATAAGAAAAAGAAGTGCATAGCTCCTAAGCAATTTCTCATCTAGCAACTATGCCTTATTTGAACAACAGTCATTTTAGAGAACTCAAAAATTAGAAATGTCAAGTGAACTGACTTAGACACATAGTAATGTTTGTATGCTATCATAAAACCCGATGCATTATTATAGAGCATGTGTTCAGGTGCATAGATGAAATTCATAATATTGAAATTAGATTGTTGCATAGCATGGATATTGAACTATAACTAGAGAATAATACAAAATCATATAAATTAAATGCATTGGTAGAGAGTGCACTATAGGGTGTTAAACACATAACTCATAACCTAGATGATGTTTACTTGCTAGCTTAGGTGATGCTTCAACCGCATGGCTTGGAATGATTCTTGCTGTATTGTGGTAGAGGTATGAAATGAGATAGAAGCCAATGTTTGAATGTGAGAGAGATTCCCCCATAAATCATGCCATGATGAAAAATATATAATACCCTACGACTCAATGAGTTGCAATTTTTTCTTGCTCGCTCAAGATAACTATTACAAAATCATTGGTTTCAAGCTATCGAGATTAAAAGAAAGAAGAGAGAGGGGGTGCCAAGTGTATTTGGTCATCTCACATGGAGAAAAAATATAAGTTGGATTAATACAAGATTCTATATGTAAATCATATATATATATATATATATATATATATATATATATATATATATATATATATATATATATATATATATATATATATATATATATATATATATATATATATATATATATATATATATATATATATATATATATATATATATATATTCCAACATGTTATCATTATATCTTAGATCACACCTATCAAAATACGTATAGCTATATACAAGCGTAGTTTGGAGAATTATGATTTATTTTAACCTCATATCCCCTTGATATATATACATTTATACATTTATACATATATTAATAGAGACAAACTATAGATACTATTTTAATATCATGGTGGCATCATACATTTATATACATATATGTATATATATATAGGTGATGGTGAAAGAAAAATGGAGATGCCATCATAGAACAACAAAGATAATGGTTTTGAATATGAATTCCTGTTATTGATAGATATATATGTCTTTCCAAGTAGCTCATGACTTTCCAATGATGTACTCTATTGAGAAGTCGCTAAATCCTTATCAAGTAGTTAGAGTTCATACTTGGTGATGGACAAATGGACTAGAATAGTGCTCCATCCCTTGAATTCTATTTAGAAATGCTCTCCCCCCTTCATATGCTCTTACAACCACCTGCACAAAATTTTCACAATAATATCAATGTTGAGATTATGGGAGCTGCACACATTGTATAATATTTTAATATTGTATTATTTTATTTTATTATGTAATGTTGCATCTAGATGGACATGCAACATGTAAAGATTCCCATGAGATATAATTGATGAGTTGTATTGTAACATTGTGATAATATTTCATGTAATTATTTAATATTGAAGAAAAATAATTAAATTTTTGATATTAAATGTGGGCTCAAGGGGTTAGGTAGCACATGGCTTATGTGATAACACTTGATGGTTTTGTGGGACTTGATATTATATAAGCAACCACAAGGGTAGTTGTTGGTAGGAGAAGAAGAAGGCAAAAAGGCAAGAGTCAAGCGGGACAAGGCTTGATAGGTTAGCCAAGGGAGCATTTGTGAAGGTTGGAAGCATGTGACGGGATGTGTGGATTCATGCTTGTTCACATGGATTGCTTGGTTGTGGCTATGGCTTTTGAATGTTTCCATGGTTGTATTGCAGTGGTATTTTTGCTGAATAATACATGGTGATGGATGCTTTTAGAGGTTGGGTTTTTTCCCTCAATAAGAGTTTCCCAAGGTATATCTTGTGTCACAAATTTTTTTGGTATGTTGTCTATTCTCTTGCATGTGGATTTCAATTGCATGTTTATTTCAGATCTATTATGGGTTATGTGAAAACAATTATATTCTTTGTTGCAAGTTTCCTTACAAGTGGTATTAGAGCTATGGTTTTATTATTGCAACCCTTGATTGAATCCATGGGAATGCATTAGAGGATAAAAGAAAGGGCAAGATATATGAGTTGTTTATTACAAATCTAAGGATTTTAAATTTTTTGTTATGATGGGATGCTAGTAGATTTTTTGGGCATGTGAAATTATTTGAAAAAAGAGTTTTTATAGATGTTTCATTTAAATGAGGGTTTTAGGGGGGAGCTTGCAGTAATGATCTCATGATTAAAAACAAACCTCACCATTGGATTTGGGTTGATGTTTTCATTAATTTTGATATATAATATGTCTTAGTTTGGCCATGTACAGAGGAAATGAAAGAGTTTTCTAATTTCATCCCATGATGGCTATCAAATTTAATCCTATTAGAATTTTTGTCAAAAAAATAAAAAAAAACCATAGTGAAAATGGTAAAAAGACTGTCTTAGTAAAATAGTCATAACTTTCTCTTAGGATATCAAATTTTAGACTTCTTACAGGTGTTGGAAAGCTAATTTAGAGGACTACAACTTGGTATGAGTTTGGTTATGTGATTTTGATATTTTTTTAGGTTTTAAGAGCTCAAAAGTTAGATGTTGTTTATTTTAAGTACAAATTAGGGCATAAGTTGGGCATAGGGAGTCAGATTTTGGACCTCAAGTAGTCAACGGAAAGCTATTGAAAAACTCTATACATTGGTTCCGATTTGGTGTAGGTTTGATATGGTTGATTTGGTAATATGTTGATCTGAACAATTTATGATATATATTGACTATGGTAATATTGTGAGTTTATGACATTGTATATTTTGAAGATTTAGATTTGATGTCATTGTATATTCAATTTATATTTCAGATTGGTCTCATGATGATATGGTTATTAGTGTTTGGTTTGGATATGTATGATGACTTGTTGGGTCTACAAGTTGTGAAGTGTTGTAAGCGGTCTATACTTACAGGTTGCATTTATTACTTGGTTATGGATGGTTTTTGCCCATTGATCTTTCATTACTGATGCATATTCATATTGGTGGCTTGGATTTGGGTTGTCTATGCCCTAAGTCACATGATTTTCTAATTTTTCTTCATGTAAAAGGGATGAGATGTTGTTACTAGGTATAGTCATGGTGAAGGATAATGGTTGACTATTTTATGTTGATAGGTTGGACATATTGAGAGTCAGATGCTCAGTTCATTGATTTATCATGGTGTCATAGATTTTGGCATAACATGATTGGATATATAAGTATATCTTTGATGTTCATTGGTTTGGATTCTTGATTTGGTTATGGTGAAATATATTCTTAGTTGAGAATCATGGTTGTTTGATTTCTTTTAAGAAGCTCATGATGTGCACTTTGAGTTCTTTGATGGTTTGATGTTTGGTTGATTCTCATGGTTAGAGGATGGTTTTTCATCATGATGTCATAGATACCTTGGATACATGGTTTAGTGGGAGCTTCTGACAGTGATGAGGTGATAGTGTAGGATTAGTTCTTGGTTTGATTTTGTATTTTCTTGGTTTGGAGATCTTGGTTTCACTTGGTACTAACACTTTGGTTGTGTGTGTATAGACCTGGAGGATCTTCATATACGAGATAGATTTTATGATTCCATAGGTGACTTGGTACAACGGTTGAGTAGGAGTTTTTGACATTGATATATTTATTGAGTATTTGTAGATGTTGGAGGGTTGTCTTAGATCCTATTGCTGCAGGAGCATCTTTGACATTTGCATGGTGCACTTGTTATCTTCATGGTATGTGAAGATGGTTAGATCTTGAGGACTTATGGAGTTCTTGGTTATCTTCATGGTGTGTGGAGATGGTTACATCTTGAGGACTAATGAGGTTCTTGGTAAAGGTGTGGTTTATGCTTTCATTTGAGATGTTATCCTTGGTGCGAGGATGGTTTCATTATTATGTCATGGTATACTCTTGATACACGTTTAGATTTTTGACATGTTATAGTATGTTCATATTGATCATGTTATCTCTTTGGTTGAAATGACAAGATCATGTTGTCATGTTTATATTTCTGAGGCCATGGTCAGAGCTTTGACAATGATCTTGGTTTAGTTTCTTAGTATTGAGTACATTGATCATAAGTTGGATGCTTCATGATATTGCTATGTTGCATTTGGAGTTGGCATGGATTGATTGGTTACAGGTGCTCATGGATACTTAGAGACCATGGTGATGCTGATTTCTCTTGGATTAAAGAAGTATTTGTTGGGACGGTTGATGGTTTCAGTAGGAGAGTCTGAGGGGCATTCACCTGATATGGACTTGAGAGGAGATTTTTCTTAGATGAGTCTTGGTTGGAGACTTAGATATCTTGATGAGCATTCTCATTCCCCCACTCTTGGTCTACTTGACAGTTTTGCTATTTAAGAGGTATAGCCCATTATTTCTCTTAGGTGTATTATGTTTATGCTTATCTTTCATAGATATGGATCATGATCTATGGTACATGAGTTAGTTCTAGAGGGTTCATTTGAGAGATGGTTTAGCATTGGTTATCTCCATTTGCATATGTTGTTATGCTGGTTGAGTTTGGGAGATGGTTTTATATTGGGCATATTTCTTGGATTAGAAATGGTTTATGAGTTTGATCTTCTTGTGAGAGGCTTACATCCATGATTAATTATATGGTATGGTTTGGGTGTTTTTGAGGCTTCTTAGTTGGGGTTTTATGAAAGAGATCATACTTGCACAATTTACATCTAGAGGTGTGTGTAGAAGGATATAATACAAGTTATGATTTGCATAGTTTCTCTTTGGTCTTGGTTATCTTCTTGGATGTTTGGTTTTGCGTACATTGGATTTGAGATTGGTTAAAGATTGTGATCACTAGTTTGTGCTCATGTATGTCATGTGAGAGATGACATGGTTGTTCCTTTATCTCTTTCCTTTGTTGGTTGTGGAGAACTTGGGAGAGTGTTGGAGACTTGTTATGAGAGTTGTTCTTGTGAGATATTGGTTTATGTGTTGTGGATGTCCTTGAGACTACATGGATCCACTTCTTTGAGACGTTGTGAGTGGATTGGTTATAGATTTGACATTATCTTTTACAGTGGGAGCTGTAGGCACCTAAAAATTTTTAGAAAATAAAGTATTTTTATTTTCTGAAAAATTCCTGATGACATCATCATTTATTAATTAATTAATTTATTTTTATGCCATTAAATCCCTTTATCTTAATTAAAAATATTTAATTAAGGAATCCCTTCCAAAAATGTTTAAATCTTATTTAAACATTATTTCCTTATTTATTAATTATTTAATTAATAAATTGACCAAAAAACCCAAAATAAATAAAAAATTTATTTTTTGCCCAAAACTTGGCCAATTTCCTTAAGATCACTAACCTCTTCCAAAATCTTGTAATTCTTCTTTAATTTTGATTAAAGGCTAATCCCATCATTTCCTACCCTTAATCCCAACTCAAAATATTTAATTAAGATTAAATATTAATCCTCATGTTTATTAAAAAAGTTTTAATAAATATCTCCTCAACCCAAACCCTTAAAATAAATAAAACTTTATTTATTTCCTAAAAAAATAATTTATCCTCATCCTAAGAAGTTCTAGACTCTTCTAGAAAGTCTTCATCCTCATCCTAGGAAGTTCTAGACTATTCTAGAAAGTCTTTATCCTCATCCAAAGTCTAGACTCTTCTACAAGATGTCTTTAAACCTAATCCTAATCCCCTCCTAACCTTGTCACATTCCCTAAACATGGGTTAAAACTTACTAACCCAAGCCAAAGTTAACAAATATCTCCTCCTTCACCCACCCTCATTAAATGCCATCCACTTGCCTATACCTAAGCTAATCCTAAACCATCCTAATCCATCCTCTAATAATTTTCACAATCCTAAGCAAGCTTAAAACCTTCCTAATCAAGCCCAAGTCAAAATTGCTCTCAGCTCCCTCAAAATATCCCAACCATAAAACTTTATGAAGCCCACTAGGCCATAAATGACTCTTCCAAGCCCTTTTATTGCTCTTACAAGCCATTATGAGGGTCTTTATGAAGATTTTATCCCTTGAGCCTCCTTTGTTGAATCATCCTTCCCCTTTCCTCCATCCTCTCACCCTATGACATGTGTCACTCCTTGATTGGCTATAAGGAAGCACAATCCATGTGCTCTCCTCTCATGCAATCTAAGCCCTCCATGAGCTTTTCCCCATCCTTGCATCTTAGCCCTCAAACCCTCAAGCCTCTTGCCTATAAATTGGATCCTTCCCCTTTGAAAAACAACACAATCCATGAAGTAAAGTCATAATGCCATTTTAAGAAGCCATTTTACATCAAAATCATACACCCACACCCAAATTCTAACTCCATTTGAAGCCCTTTCTGAAGCATAAGCTTGAGCATACATCCTATCTATTTAGACAAAGCTATTCAACAAGAGAGCTTCTCATTGAGAGAGCCCATTAATGGCTCATATTCTCAATTGAGAGCTCATCTTAGTCTATCTTGAAGTTTATGAATTTTTTTTAGTTTGTAGAAGCTTTATTTAAATTTGGTTTCTATTAGCATACTAACATTGCTCATATACAGGAGCTTCTTGGTATATTTGTGACAACTATTGCTTTTGAGGCTTATGATTCTAGGTTATAGATTGGATATGTTGATGATGTGAAATTCACTTGGTATACCTTTGGAGGTATGGATAGTTGGATGGGTTTGACACTTGTTGCGGGTGCTATTTCAGTTATGGATATTTTGACAACTATAGATACATGTGATTACCTTTGGATCAGATTTTTGTGCTTGAAATTTTAGTTGGTACAAAATTTTATGATCTTTTAATGTGATAGGTTGGGTGGCTTTCTCTTTGGATGGCTTTTATGTATGTTCGGTGGTAGTGGCATAATAGGAGGTGGGATTATTCATGTTTGAGATGCTGGATATTTTTATTTTGTTGCAAGTACTAGGATGGAGCATATGGTGTACTTTGATCCATGATGGTGGATGTGTTGGCAGGGATTGTTCCCTTGTTCATTTATGTGGCTACAGATTGACTCTATGCAATGTATACAAGTGGGAGATTGTTGAGATTATGAGTGTTGCAAACATTGCATAATATTGTTATATTATATTATATTATTTTATTGTGTAATTTTACATTTAGATGGACATGCAACATGTAAAGATTTCCAGGAGATATACTTAATGAATTGTATTCTAACATTGTGATAATATTTCATACAATTATTTAATATTGGAGAAAAAGAATTAAATTTCCAATTTTAAATGTGGGGTCAAGGGATTAGGTAGCACATAGTTTTAGCAAATGGTTTATGTAATACCACTTGGTGGTTTCATGGGACTTGCTACTATATAAGCAGCCACAAGGGTAGTTGTTGGTAAGAGAAGAAGAAGGCAAAAAGGCAAGAGTTGAGTGGGACAAGGCTTGACAAGTTAGCCAAGGGAGAATTTGTGAAGGTTAGAAGCATGGGATGGGATGTGTGCATTCATACTTGTTCAAATGGATTGCTTGGTTGTGGCTATGGCTTTGGAAGGCTTCCATGGTTGTATTGCAATGGTATTTTTGCTGAATAATACATGGTGATGGATGCTTTTGGAGGTTGAGTTTTTTTTCCCTCAATGAGGGTTTCCCATGGTATATCTTGTGTCACAATTTTTGTGGGTATGTTATCTATTCTCTTGCATGTGGATTTGAATTGCATCTTTATTTCAAATCTATTATGGGTTATCTGGAAATAGTTATATTCTTTGTTGCAAGTTTCTTTACAACCAAGTTCTTCCTTTTAAATCAATATTAGAATGTAACATAGATAACTATAACAATTACTAACTACCATCATCAAGTAAATATAACAAGAAATTTTTCATACTAATGGTTAATGACCAAGTTCATATGAAATAAATGGTTAACTATATCTTCCCTTTTCACACGATCAAAAGAAAATGAAGGTTTTAACTAATCATCTCAACGACTATAAATTTATTTTAATTTGTCAAAATTTTGGGATGTAACAAAATTCATGTATATGGTTTAGCTTATGTAGTTTATGTGCTACATGTATTCATGTGTATGAACTTAGCCTTATGAGTGATTCATGCCTTCATTGTATTCAAGTGTATACTTAATGCTCTACACATATTTGTCTATTATTCATACCTTACATTTATTCATGACTTGTGTATACTTGTGTACTACATTTACTTGTGTATGACTTAGGCCTTATGTGTATTCTTGTGTATGATTCATGTTATCTTAAAGGGATGCTTCATGTGCTAAGTATATACATTCAATGCCTTACATGTATTTTTTATATGTTTTTATTGTTATGCTTCACGTCTGTGGTGAATTTATATGTTAGCTTTATGTTTGAGGTTTTTTTATTGCTTCATGGGTGTGCATTTCCTATTAATGTATGCCTTATGTCTAAAGTGTTCTCAACAAGATACTCCACAACTTCTAGATGAATATTCTTGCTTTTCGATGAAAATGAGGTGAATATACCCATTCTAGTTGTCATACTTTAATTTCTCGTCTTAATGTGAGGAAAAAAACCTTATGCAATTCATGAGATATTAGTGCCATGATGCAAGTGAGATTTTTTTTCCAAACATTGGCTAAAACTACTCAAATTAAGAGACAAAAACACAGGCTTTAAGATTAATGGTGGAATTTAAAGGGTTAGCTTAGAAACACGAATATAATTGCTTGAGGACAATCAATTTTGGGAGGGGAGGACTATCATGTTAGAAATAGGGATTATTGGCAGGGGGGCTTGGTGAATCAGTAATCTATAAACTTGAGTCACCAACTGGATATTATTTCTTACTTAAAACCATACATAACAAAGTAATAAAGTAATGCTAAATAGTAACAATAATCATGCACAAAGATAACTCATAACACCATATTTTGTTAACTAGGGAAACCCTGGTCAAGGGAAAACCTCGGTGGGGATGATACCCACTAGATAATATACTGATATATAAGTTCCTTGTTAGAGGATGGACCTTGTTAGGAGTCAATGAGAAAATTCAGTATAAGGAGTCCCTATTAGGAGACTTTGAATCCCTATTAGGAGATTCCAACCCTATTAGTAGTTTTTGTACATTAGATGCAAGATGAGCCCACTACCCAAACATGCACTTCCAATTACAAGAAGAGCTCACTGCTAAAACAAGTAATTGGAATTCTAGAAAATAGGTACTGTAATTTCTTCCTTAACTGATCTCTAATCTTTAGCTCAATCTTGGATCACAAAATAGCTTTCACAAAACTTTTCATATATCACTTTCACAAAAGTTCACATATAATTGCTCAGCAGAACAATTACAACACTTCCTTCACACTTCTTCATTGCAAAATGTCATTTGCATAAATACCATGCCTTTACACAAATTTTTTTTGGGTTTTCAAAGACCAAAATAAACTTTTCCAACTTTGAGTAAACATCTAGGATGTCGGCCCTAATTGGACAAGTAATTATTTTGTAAAAAAAAATCCATTCCTTCAATTCTGTTGTCTTGTTTCGATTAAAACATGAATATTCCTTTTTCGTACAGTTCGTACTGACTTTAAAGGTTATACATGTCATCATCAACATGTATACAATCTCCATCTAACTTTTCTAGTCATAATATGACATCAACAACAAGTTATAAACAAAACAATAGACTGTTGTATACCAAATTCATACTTAGACAATTTTTTGATTACCAAAAGCTAAGTATCTTTATTTTTTAGGTTTCTTATAAGCATGTACATCATGTGTTGCCATAAATGAAAGCAATTATGTATCCTTATTAGCCACTTGTCAACAATCTCCCACTTTGGCATTGATGGAAACAAAATAGGGAAAATTGGCTAAGTGGCAAAAACTTAACAAAATATTATGATAGGCTAAGTTACTAATAGGGGAGGGGTGAATAAGTAACTTATAAAACTTAATCCTTAATTAGAAATTAATCCTTCATGAGTATTTTGATCTAATTGCATGCATGAGAAACTGATAACATTAAAGCATTCATAATACTTTGACACACAATTTGGTGACCCAAAAACCTTCCAAATAGAAAGTAAAACTGGGGTAGGGATGATACCCACAAGCTTTAGTATAGTAGTATAAAGTTGGCATGTTAAGGCTTATCACTTCTGATGGTCTACCCTATTAGGAGCAATAAGGACTGCTAGGTCCACCTTGCAGAAGGATTTACAAACATACACTGAAGTATGCACTTAGTAAAGAGATTTACATAAAACTGTTAAGTCTACCTTGTGAAAGGATTTGATTGATCCACCTGTTAGGATGAAACAATAGTTGATCTCTAATTTGCAACTTGGTTTGCTGAATGAGATTCCTTTGAGTATAGTAATCACCTCACTATGATAGATAAATCTTTGCTCCTCCTTATACTAATGTAGGTCTTTTGCTCTTCTTTTCTTATTACATAACTTCATGCCATACATTGGATGTGTTACATATATACCAATCCAATTTACAAATTACAAAGTTGGTGACAATACAAGTTTACACAAAAAAAAAAAAGAAGTAGGCCCAACTATAGGAACTTAGGTTGTGAAGACTAGCTCGGTTAGGTTTTGATACTCAACATCCACTGTCAATACTTGAAATCATCATGCACTCGGTAGATGTAGAAGCTTGGTCCATACTGATCAATTCTAAGTAGTCTTGAACTCGATCTGAACTGGTGACTCAAAAGATACTGTGAAACTTAACATATAAACTGAATCACTTGATTCACATTGCATAGCGCTGGTAAATAGATTTTTTCTTCTTTAATTATGACTCTTGAATGCTCAAATTATGAATAATATCTGATTACAAGCAGTTGAAAAACCACTTATAGATAGATTGGCCTTTCTCTGAATTTATATGTACAACTCCTTATGGTGGATTTGCAATGAATTACATTTTATTCCTAAACTAATATGGGGGTGTGTTCTTGACCTAAGAACAGAAGAGGTAAAATTGAGCCAGACCTAAATAGGATCTAACTCAGGTAGAAAAAGATTTCTGAAGAATTGATTAAGTTTATGAATCCACACATCTTATGAACTCACAAAGCTTAATATCATAACAACTACTACTAAACTAAATTAATAAGGATCTAAACTATAGAGAAGAAGAAGCTAACTAAAAGGAAAAAATGTTTAAGGGATTCCTCTTTGAATGTGCAATGACACTGCTTATCACATCCGTTCGCTTCCTTGAAATAGGGGAATGGAACTCTATTCTTTCCTTGCTTCAATCCAAACAAAAGAGAAAACATATAACTAACAACTAACATGAATATAAAAAAAAATAGTTGAGACAAAATACCATTCAATTTACTCTGCAACATCAAGTACTTCACACCAAAAATTCGCTGACCTTTTATCAATTTTTCAATTTCATACATATAGGATTTTGAGATGACCGTTACAATAAAAGTTCAATCGGTTCATCTTCTCAAAGAATGACAAATGGAAAGAAACCAATTTTTTGTATTGCAATAATTACATAAGAAAGTGAAAAGAGGGAAATATGTGAATCACTTCATCTTCTTCCCCTTTTCTACTTTTTTTCTATAGGCCTTAGCGGCAACTATGATTGGGATTAGCTCTTCATGCCTAGGCACATCTATGTTGGTGTATCTCAAGAGCCACTTAGAATGTTCCCTGGCCAACTCCTTCATAGCATTCAATTGATTTGACAATTCTTCCATGGCCACATGTATGCATCCGCTGAGTTTCTAGAGTTCCACAACTTTATTTTGATTATTGGAAGATACATTAGTCAGACTATCTAAAAATTTGGAGAAATTCTCCTTTATGACATTTATCCCAATGAGTGCTTTCCCCTAGCCACTGGTCCGTGAATCTAAATGTAGTCCCCTCATGAGTTCAAATCCTCTGTCTTAGGTCTTCTTCACTTTATCCTCTCTTTCCTTAAGTCCTTTTTTTGCTAATAAGATCATTTCTAACTTGAACTGCATGCTTTGAAGCCATTCGAACAAAGGTTCATCTCCCTTTGGCAAGATTTTTGCTTCAATGGCTTCCTTTGCCTTCATTTGAATGATCATCTTCAGAAGAGAGATACAATCATTTCTCTTTTCTCTTTCTCCAACCAGAGTACTGCTATTTGCTAAGATGTTATCCTTCTTTATTTCTAATCTTAAGATAACATTTCCAAATTGTTCTATAATAGTGACTCCCTCTAATTTGAGCTTCCCAATCTAGTCTTTACCAATTTGGCCAAAGTGCCTATCTTCCTAAAGTTGAGAGATAAGGGCTTGAACTTTGGAAATAGTAGGATTTCTTGTTACTAATACTCCAAAGATAGTTGCCAATGGAGTGACCAATTGTCTTATGAATCTGTTCAACTCTTCTATCTCAGCCTTCATCCGAGCTTTTGAAAACTTTAGGTTCTCCAATTGTCCCTCAATTACTTCATTGGTTGGATTCCACAAGCCAACCTTGGTGTCATGTCTAGCCTCTCCAATGTCCACTAAGTGCAGTGTAAAATCATTAGCAGTCATATTTTCAATTCTTCCTTCTTTGTTGGGCTTGGCTATCTCAATTGTTAGGTGTCTTGTTTTTGGATCTTGCCCAAGTATAGACAAAGTTTTTTTCTTCTTTACCTTGGTTAATGTAGATCTAGAACAAACTACAAGGGATATGGTATCCTTGGCAGGGGCACTTCATCTTTCCTTTTTCTTTTTCTCTCTAGAGTATCCTTTAACCAAGAATTAGTGCCTATCACCTTGGAGGCCATCCCAACTGAATCTATGCTAAACATCTTCTTCTTGGCTAGAGTGATTTTCATTGTGGTTGAAGAGAAGGGATTCTTTGGGGCTTGATAAATGAGCTTGGAAGAGCTCTAGCCTTTCTCCACCTTTGAGATTCTCTTCATTGCCTTATCAGATTCAGTAGATTTACTACTACTACTCTTTCCATCTCCCAAATCTACTATCTATATCGGGGAGCCACTTGGTTGCAGAATTGTAGCACTTACTAGTGGAATTGGGCTATGCTGAGGAGAGAGAACTGTTGTAACATGAGGAGAGGTAACTAGTGTAACATGAGGAGAGGGAACTGAGGTAACAACACTATCCTTTACCTCCTCTGTCTTCTTCTCCTCAGCATCAGTTTGGGTTCCAATAACTAGGAGGGAGCCATCATGACACATCTTAGCTATGGGAATGCTCTTGTTTGGAGGTTGGTCACCTCCTCCTAAAGGTTGAGCCAGTCCTTGAGTGATAGCTAATGTTATGCTTGGTGTAGCACTTTGGGAGGAAGAAGGAGTTGTAGTTGTTGAAGAAGCTTGAATGGCTGTGCCCTTTCTCTAGCTTCTTTTGGTTGTCCATTCAACCCATTTCCCAGTTCTTTTGATGATTCATGCCATCATAATGTCTAAATCTTCCTCAACATCTTCATAAGGATTTGAACTAAAAGGAGTGTTTCTTAACTTAGTTAGCTATGTATTACTATACATATATTGCCCATCATCTTCCAATCCTTCAACATTAATATTGATATTATATGTTTTTATTTGCTCCACAGTGAGCTTGGTGAAAGCACAATCTCGACTTTCAAATTCATCTTTACAATCTGCCCAATAGTCTTTAATAGTGGTAATGTGTTTGATCACACTCCCAATCTGCAACACATCCCAAGCATATCCATTCAGATCAAACATAGGTCTCAAGACCTCATACATCTAAATTTTGTATTTTATCTTGAACAATTTGAGCATATTCTTTGTATCAGATTGGGACTCACAACTGTAAGCTCCTTCTTTCATAGGGAACTCATATCCCTTCTTTAAACTTCGCCTTAGCACATTCACTTGGATCGCCTACCTCACGATCTCTATCAGCATGATCATGTCAACTGGATACCTAGGAAGCTTCAAGGGGAATCCATCGAAAGCTGTAAGACACAAATATGAGAAAGATGAGAATTGTATAAAATAGCTTCTAAACTGACTAATAGTTGCCATTACCTTTGGATTGAATCTACTCTCTGAGCATCCTTGGAGTTCCTTGCAAATTCTCATTGTGAATGCATCATTAACTTTGACATACTCCACATAACTATTTTATAATTGCAAACATGGTTAGAACTTATAACACTTCAGATTATTAGGGAAGTTTTCTATTCTTGGAAGGCTTGACCATAACTGTGGGGATGCTAGCATGTAAATAAAAAAGGAAGACATATAGAAAGTGTTGTAGAACTTCATAGCGCTAAGAGCATTGGAAATATTTTCACTTACCTCATGAGCCCAATCAATATATTGTGTATTTGAGAAAATAACTTGTACCAGAAAGAAATACTATTAATTTTTTTTTAGAGCTTCTACCTCACCTTTTAGTCTATGTAGGAGAACCAGAATGTCAACAATCTTAGGCTTGAGATTAGTACCAAATAGAGTTTTGGGGACCTTACTCTTGGAACTCTGTGGCTTTTGAAACTAGGATTGCATAATTTCCTTCCTCCACACCATCTTCTTTGCAGAGAACTCATAGATTGCTCCACCTACTCTCAAGTCCGAAAACTCCTCTCGTTCTGGAAGTTGGAGGCAATTCACCATAGTTTTCCTATCAATGAAGATTAATATTGTATGATCAGGTAACACAATTTGTTTGGTGTCTATATTGTAGTGATTTATGCATTCATAAATCAATTCTAGAGCTTGGACTGCCACCAGGAAACCAACTGCCTCTACTAGTCCACTTCCTCAGAGCTTCTCAATTATGGGATGAATCGACTCTGACTTTAGCCTCATTTAGAAATCTTGCATATCATAAAAATAAAGTGAAGTATTCATGAAATTCTAAAATGTGGACTTGATTTAGTTTAGCCCATCAAAACCCACAAACTTGGTTACCATTATGTCTGAGAACGAAGTAAATTGAAATTTTGAATCTAGATGAAGAACAAGATATTGAATTCACAAATACAAACTATTTGAAAGAGTTGTGCAATTTAACAAAATAATAGTTCAAGAAAAAGTGGTAGTTTGAATAACTATTATGTTTCCATCTATATAGGAGTCTCAATTCATCCGTTTATCTTTAGGATTCACACCACACGATTGAATTAAAGGATAAATTCGTTGAAATAGTAAATGTGGGAGCTCTAATGAATATTTTAGTGTCTTTTCACTATTTCTATTGGCCCAACGGTAACTTTCGTTTCTTTCATACTTCTTTTCCGTTTTCCATTAAGTTTCAAAGAATTATGAATAGAGTACCTCGTAAGGAAATATTTACCTAATTAAATTTTGCTTAGTATACCTTTCCCACAATGGTTATATTGTTTCCATTATCATCTTAAGATGTTTTGTGTGTAAGTTGTGGGCCCAATCTGCTTACAAAGTTGATTTTCTCTTGAATGTGGAAAATCGTCCTCATGGGTTGATAACTCGCTAAGGAGAAGACGATTCTCATTTTTCCGACCAAGCTTTCCTTTAAACTTTTTGTTTTGAGTTAATATTTCATTTGGGTTCAGAAAGGCTTAAAAGTTCTATGAAAGTTGAAAAGGGGCCCACTTTCTCCTTCCTTTCCTTTACAATTGCCTTTGGCAAAAAATAAACTTCATGGGTCAAAAGCCTGCCGAGAAGAAGTTAGCTTTGAGTTTTTCGCTTGAGATGATTTTGAGCGCTATGATGAATCTTGAATGTCTCCCAAGGTAGAATATTGTAGTGAAAATAGGGATTTCCCACAAGATAGCTCATTATCTTCTTACATCAATCTGTGAGCCTCACTTATTGCTCTTTGTGGAAAGTTGCCTTCATGGGTAGAAAACTCACCGAGGATAAGGTGATTCTCATTATTTTGCAAGCTTCCTTCTTTTATCAAAAACATGATAAGCCACGAACAAGCCTACCTTTGTGAATAACTTTTGCATGTTGTTAGAATCCCCATCGAATTAGGTACTAAGCTACCCATAAACTCACAACATCAAGGAAAACCACCTGGCCATAAAATATTAGAGAAGGAAAGATGAAAAATCCAATGGAGATTCTTTTTACCTAAGACGAATTAAAACCAAATCCAGAAAAACTTAGGCTTAATTTAGACACAAATTTTTTCACTTTTGTGAAATGGTTACAGGGTGAAAAGTGAGGCAACAACTAGCTTTGACTGGGGACTTGGGTAGACTATACCCAAGTAAGGAACTCAAAACCTCTAGTTTCACAAAAATAAAAGGTGGCAACACAACAAAACTAAAATAGGGAAAAACAAGGAAGCAAAGGCAAGGAAGGAAAACTAACTAGGAAAAAATGAAAAGGAACTAAATGTAACTATAATACAATATAGGGGTTACCTGTTCTTAGTTTGAAATTTGATAAATCTTTAGATCCTAACCATTATAGGTTTGAGGTAGCACTTCACCATCTTGATAAGCCAATTTGAAAAAATTATTCTTGAACACTTGATGCATTATGAATAGACCTTTCCACAAGGTATCAAACTTTTTATGTATACCCTTTGGAGCACTTCGCTTATCCTAGAGAAACACACTATCTCCTACCATGAATTTCCATGGTCTTGCCTTCTTATCAAACATATTCTTTACTCGCATCTAGTGTTGTGTGATATGATCTACAATTTCTTCTCTTTCCTCTTCAAGCTTGCTTAAGTACAAAATCCTCTTTTCTAAACCATCTTTATAGATATCATCTTCAATCACTATTCTAAGTTTTTTCATAGCTAATTTTAAAGATAATGGGAGATTAGTCTTGGTTCCATAGAATAATTCAAAAGGAGATATACCAATTTCCCTCTTAGGTGTTACTCTATCTTCCCACAGTGCCTCATGAATTTTCTTTAGCCAATTCTTTTGATTATCTGACACTAATTTCGTGAAAATATTTATCAAATTCTTGTTACTAGACTTGGCTTGACCATTTCCTTATGGGAAGTAATAAAAAAAATGACTGACTATGATTCTATGCTCAAAGCAAAAATTGGTAATCTCAATTGAAGAGAAATAGGCTGCGTTGTCCATCACTAACTTGATGGAAACACCAAACCTAACCAGTATATTTTCCTTAATGAATTTGTATACTAATTTAGAAGTAGTTTTCTTAGTTTCTTTGGCTTCCACCCACTTAGTGAAGTAATTAGTTGCAGTTATCACATACTAGTGACTGGCACTGGATGTTGGATTAATCAGACCAGTGAAATGAAGACCCCATTGTTGAAAAGGTTCCTCAATGATGACATGTCTTAATGGTAGAGCGGCTAATTGAGGAAACTCAATGAACATCTTACATTTTTTGTATTTTGCCACCCAGGAATAGGCATCCTTGAACATTATGGACCAGTAATAACACTGTCTTAATATTTTGAAAGTCGTGACTAAGGATGAAAAATGCCCTCCACAAGCTTCATCATGAAATGTTTTCAACAACTTTTCTTGCTGTTTTTTATCTACACATATGAGGAAAGTGCCATCTATGGCTTTTTAAAATAATTTGCCATTCCAAATTACATACTTAGCTGCTTTCAATTTAAGATCCCTCATTTGTCTTGTAGTTAGGCCCTCTGGACATTCTCCATATGTTAGTAGATAAATAATATTTTCAAACCATGGATCATGAAGACCTATAGCCAAAACTAGTTGTTTTTCTCCCAATTTTTCTGATTCTTCAGCAATCTTGTTTTATTCAATCACCTTGCACAAGCCATTACCCCTTACTAGCTTGGTAGGTTTAATTTCTATATCATACTCTTGTGTCTTTGCTATCCATGTTCCTC
This sequence comes from Cupressus sempervirens, assembly GCA_028749045.1. Classification (NCBI taxonomy): domain Eukaryota; kingdom Viridiplantae; phylum Streptophyta; class Pinopsida; order Cupressales; family Cupressaceae; genus Cupressus; species Cupressus sempervirens. The sequence continues at coordinate 759,207,091 of CM053789.1, read as the reverse complement.
TGACATTACACCCTATATCCTACTATGTTAACACACATTTTACTACTACATCTAGGACATAAATGATAGAATGTGAATGCAAGATGTAAAATTGAAAATTTTTAAGTGCTTTGACTACTGCAAAAGCATGTTTCTCAATTTGTGAGTATTTCAATTCATGATTTTTTAGAGGTATGCTCATGAAAGCTATTGGGGCTTGTATCCCTTCATTATTATCTTGCATAAGTATTGCCAATAAAGTGTGTTCAAAAGCATAACGGTAGATGATGAAATCTCACTTATAATTCAGGTGACATAATACTGGAGCGTTAGCAATAGCAATTTTTATATTCTGAAAGGCCTATTTTCTCACCTCATTCCATTTGAAATTTGAATTTCCCTTCATCATGTCCACAATACACTTTGTGGTTTCTGCAAAATTTGGTACAAACCTTCTAAGGAAATTTTCCTACCTGAAGAATGATTTAACTCCTGTTTTGTTTGATGGCAAGCTCAATCTTTGAATGGCTTCAACTCATTCAGGATCAATTCTAATACCCTCTTGAGAAACCATATGGCCAAGGAGCTTTCCCTCTATCACACAGATTATGGATTTTATGAGATTAAGTGAGATTCCATGTTCTCGACACCTTTGCAATACTTTCCTCAAATCCTCTATGTGATCTTTTCTCTTTTTGAAAACACGATGAGATCATCCATGTATATAACTATAATCTAGTCCTTTAGACCAGAAAATGTTTTACTCATACACCTTTGAAATGTAGTACCTGCATTAATGAGTCCAAAGGGCATTCTATGATATGCAAACGTACCCCATGGGGTAGTGAATGTTGTTTTATGTTGATCCTTTTCTTCCACTTCAACTTGATTGTAACTTGAGAATCCATCTAGCATGGACATCATTTTGGCTCCAACCACTATTTATAGTAAGTAATCCATATTGGGGAGAGAAAAATTATCCTTCAGCGATGCCTAATTCAAATTTTGGAAATCAACATAGATCCTTATTTCTCCATTTTTCTTTTTGACTGGTACTATATTAGCTATCTAGGTGGAGCGATGGATGGGATAGATGATTTTTACCTTTAGTATCTTGTTGACTTTCTAAAATATAACATCTACTACCTTAGGATTGTAATCCCTCTATTTTTTCTAGAAAGGGACTGCATCAAATTTAAGGGGAATCTAATGTTTTATCTTCCCACCTCAATAGCTTTTCAAATCTTTGTAACTCCAGGTAAAAATATCTTGATATTCTATGAAGATTTGTTTTACAACTTCTTTCTTTTCAAGTGATCAACATTTCCCAATATTAATTAATTTGGGATCATGAGTATCTCCAATATTCAGCCCTTCATACTTGCTAGTAGTAGAACCTTTTTCTATCCTTTTTTGTTTTACGTAGGCATCATGTGTATTAAATTTTTTTTCCAAAGATACAAAGTATGGGGGAATGATATTACGTCACAGTTGAACTTCATCATTTTGATTTCATTTCCCCCTGACATCAAATTTTTCATGATTATCATCATTGAATTCATGTTCAAAATTGGATTTGTCATTTTCTAGGAACAACTGCAAGCTCTTGTCATCTTCAAAGACTTTCCATGATTCTATATTATCTAGAACAGAGGCTCCATACACAATTTCAATCTGGTACTTCTTATGCTTGAATTTTGAATGGGGTAGTAGCAGAGAAGCAAAAACTGCTAGGGAATCAACTTTGGTGTTCATCTCCCTTGGCACTACTTCAATAGAAAAAGCATCTAGTCCTTCTATTTTGTTCCAAACTCTATTTTTATAATTCTTCAAGTTGTGATTCTTCATGGAGTATTTCCCTTTAATCTATCTTACAATGAGCTCTGCATCACCTTGAGCTTTTTGGATCTTAATTCCTTTTTCTTTTATATCCATTATCCCTAGAAGTAGGGGTTTGTACTTTGCAGTGTTTGTGTTCTCAAACTCCAGTCTGAAGGCCATGGGTTTAGGTTCTACTTCAGGGGGTATTAACACTAGACCTGTGCCAGATCCTGACGAGGAACAACTTCCATCAAACTCCAATGTCCATATAGATGATGAATCTTGTTCTTCAGTTCCTTGCTCATTTAGAATGTCTTCCATAAATAACATGTAATTGTCGAACTCTAGTTCTTGGTAGAGGATTTGAGCTTTAGGGTCATCTGATTTTAAGACAATAAATTTTTCCTTTTCTTTAGGTTATAATTTAACTTTCTTGTTCCATATGGGTATGACTGCTTGGGATGAATCTAGTTTTATTTCTCCTCTTAGGTCTCGAAAAAAACTCCTACTTAAGAGAAGCCCATAGCATGCTGGACTATTTTCCACTAGAATGGTCAATAAGAGTTTCTTTTCTAGATGAGAAGCTAAGGCTACTTGAGCATTTTAATTTTTTTGAGCAAAGGAACCTGTTGAGCATTCATAGAATAACATCTTCCATGCACCTTAGTGAGGTCGAGACCTAGGGCTTTAGCTACAAAATAAGGCATAACATTATCTAATGCACCTGAATCTATTATGCAATTGCTTGGTTTCCATCCATTAATATATAGTGAAATATAGAATGGGTTAGGTTTTTGCCTAAGAGAGGTTGTTAGAACAGTAGAATCCTCTTGATTAAACAAGTTTGATGTCAAAGTTTCATCTCGCTCTTCCATGTTCACATTGTGATTTAAATCTGTAGCATTCCCTTTACAAAAATCTACCAACCTTTTCAACTCAGAGGGATGAGACTTCAAATAATCTATGGGGGAAATTTAGATTTTTGATTCTTCACAGAATTGAATGAAATCAAAGGGAATTTTTTCCTTGTCTAAAATTTGAATACTCCTTGATCAACATGAACATTACTTGCTAAAGGACTAGGATCATTCTTGTGAGCATGATTGGAGGATTGATTCTTTTTCCTTTGACCTCGAGTCAATACTGTGTATGAAGTTCCATCAATAGTTGCATAGAATTCGCCCTTTGGTTTAGAATCTAACTCATATTCAAAAAATAAATTTCTAGAGTCACCATTTGAGTATGAATTTGATTTTGAACAAGGAGTTGTGGTGTTCAGCTCGTTGGTAGATAAAAAATGCATCATACGAGTAGTTTTTGGATAGCTTTCACTATTATGATCCATTGTCAAATGAAAGACACACATATTTCCTTTCTTTGGTGCTGCTTCAATTGGCAACTTGGGTTTTGAGGCTATGAGCTACAAAATTTTTCCATCATTATTCCTTCCTGGCAAATTTTGATATTTCCACTAGTAGGAATTATTGAATCTAGGTAATTGCCTTTTTACTACTACCAACTCATTTGACAATTTTTGAATCATTTGATTAGATGATGTGGTGTTACTAGAACTTCCTTTAGTTTGAAGTTCTCACTTCCATTTTCCTGTAGAAGTCATCTTCAAATTCAATTGCCTTCTTTTGCGTGTCTACTAAATTTGTGGGATGTGCCCTTCTCAAGTCATAATTGATATCTGGGGGCATCGCACTTATGAAGATGGTTTTTAGATTATCGGCTATGGACCTATCAACAGTTGGAATTCTACTAATAATATTATTGAAATTAGCAATGAAATCCCTCATACTCATGGTAGGTTACTTTTTAATAGATGTCAATTGTGTTAACAAGACATGTTCATCTTCTATAGTCTTAAATCTTGTCTCAAAGGCAATTCTCATTGTATCCCAATTAATGATTAAGCCATCATCCAGATGATAGAACTAGTTTGCTGCACTTTTTGTCAAGGTTTGCACAAATAATCTTACGGCAACATTCTCATGTCCAACTCCTAAGATGTGAGTAGCTGCAAAGAAGGCCTTAATGTTTTCATCTATAGTAACCCTCCCATCACCTAAAAATTTAGGGAAATTCTTCTTTGAACCAACTAGGAGTGGATGATAAGTTGTTAGTGCTAATGGTCCTATTGCTGCAACCCATGGAGCAACCATAATTGTTTTGGCAAGATATGGTGAGAAATTGACAACTAGGGGGGTAGTGATTCTGTGTAGGGCCAATACCTGGCACATAGTATGTGAAACACTTTGATTCCTAACAGGGAAAGGTGATCTACTTCGGCTTTTCTTTTCACCTTTCCATTTTGAAATGTCTAGGATGGGAAAACCAAGCTCTGTAAGTTTATCAAAAATAGGGTCTTGCCCACCTTATTTCTTGGTACTTCTGAAGAACCTTGTTTGTTCTAGGGTGCTAGGTTAATTTTGTCTTTGAGCTTCATGTCTCAATTGTCTTTCTGCTCTTTGGATGTCCCTCCTTTGAACAACTCTTTCTAAAGCTTCAACTCTTTTTTCTTTCTCTTCCAATACTTGGCTAGTGTTCTTGTTCAACATTTCTCCTATGTCTCCAAACAAATGTATCAAGGGATGAAATTATGTCTTCTGGTCGTCTTGAAAACCAAGATTAGGTTACAACACTAGAAAAATGTTCTAATGAGGTAGTACCATTTTTCCTAATGATATAGGCTTATTAGTCAAGAAACTATTCATATCCCCAACAGAGTCACCAAAAATACATTGGTAAACAGATTTGTTCTTTTTTAATTATGACTCTCGAATGCCCAAATTATGAACAATATCTTATTACAAGAAGTTAAAAAGCCACTTCCAGATAGATTGTCCTTTCTCTAAATTAATAGGTATAGCTCTCTATGGTGGATTTGCAATGAATTAAGTTTTATTCCTAAACTAATATTGGGGTGTGTTCTTGAACTGAGAACAAAAGAGGTAAAACTGAGCCAGACCTAAATAGGATCATAGGTAGAAAAATATTTATGAGGAATTGATTAAGTTTATGAGCCCATACATCTTATGAACTCACAAAGCTAATAGCATAACAACTAATACTAAACTAAATTAATTAGGATCTGAACTATAGAGAAGAAGAAGTTAACTAAAAGGGAAATTTTTTTAAGGGATTCCTCTTTGAATGTGCAATGACATTGCTTATCACATTTGTTCATTACCTCGAAATAGGGGAATGAAATTTTTTTCTTTCCTTTCTTCAATCGAGACACATGACAAAACATATAACTAACAACTAACAGGAATGGAACAAAAAATAGTTGATAGAAAATACCATTCAATTGACTCTACAACATCAAGTACTTCACACCAAAAATTTTTCAACCTTTTATCAATCTTTTAATTTCATACATATAGGATTCTGAGATGACCATTACAATAGAAGTTCAATTGGTTCATCTCCTCAAAGAATGACAAATGACAAGAAACCAATTGTTCGTATTGTAATAATTACATAAGAAAGTGAAAAGAGGGAAAAATGTGAATCACCTTTTCTTCTTCCCCTTTTCTACTTTTGTTCTATAGGCCTTAGTGACAACTATGATTGAGATTAGCTCTTCGTGCCTAGGCACATGTATGTTGGTGTATCTCAAGAGCCACTTAGAATGTTCCCTGGCCAACCCCTTCACAAAATTCAATTGATTTGGCAATTCCTCCATGGCCACATCTATGCATCCGCTGAGTTTTTGGAGTTCTGCAACTTTGTTTTGATTATAGGAAGATACACCAGTCAAACTATCTACAAATTTGGAGAAATTCTCCTTAATGACATTTATCCCAATGAGTGCTTTCCCCTAGCCACTAGTCTATGAATCTGTATGTAGTCCCCTCATGAGTTCAAATCCTCTGTCTTGGGTCTTCTTCACTTTATCCTCTATTTTCTTAAGTCCTTTTTCTGCTAATAAGATCATTTCTGACTTGAACTGCATGCTCTGAAGCCATTTGAATAGAGGTTCATCTCCCTTTGGCAAGTTTTTTCTTCAACAACTTCCTTTTCCTTCATTTGAATGATCATCTTCAGAAGAGAGATACAATCATCACTCTTCACTCTTTCTCTGCCCAGAGTACTACTATTTGCTAAGATGTTATCCTTCTCTATTTCTAATCTTAAGATAACACTGCCAATTTGTTCTATAATAGTGACTACCTCTAATTTGAGCTTCCCAATCTAGTATTTACCAATTTGGCCAAAGTGCCTATATTCCTGAAGTTGAGAGATAAGGGCTTGAACTTTGGTAGCAATAGGATTTCTTGTTACTGATACTCCAAAGATAGTTGCCAATGGAGTGACCAATTGTCTTATGAATCTATTCAACTTTTCTATCTCAATCTTCATCCTAGCTTTTGACAACTTTAGGTTTTCCAATTTTCCTTCTTTGTGGGGCTTGGCTATCTCCATTGTTAGGTGCCCTATTGCTAGATCTTGCCCAAGTATTGACAAAATTCTCTACTTCTTTACCTTGGTTAATGTAGATCCAAAATGAATTGCAAGGGATATGGTATCCTTGGCGAGGTTTCTTTCATCTTTCCTTTTTCTCTTTCTCTCTAGAGTATCCTCTAACTAGGAATCAATGCCTATCACCTTGGAGGCTGTCCCAAGTGAATCTATGCTAAACATCTTCTTCTTGACTGGAGTGATTGTCATCATAGTTGAAGAGAAGGGATTCTTTGGGGCCTAAGAAATGAGCTTGGAAGAGCTCTAGCCTTTCTCCACCTTTGAGGTTCTCTTCATTGCCTCATCAGATTCAATAGATTCACTACTATTGCTCTTTCCATCTCCCAAATCTACTATTTGTATTGGGAAGCCACTTGGTTGTAGAAGTGTAGCACTTACTATTGGAATTGGACTATGATGAGGAGAGGGAAATGGTGTAACATGAGGAGAGGGAACTAGTGTAACATGAGGATAGGGAACTGAGGTAACAAAACTATCCTTTGGCTCCTCTGTCTTCTTCTCCTCAACATCAGTTTGGGTTCCAATAACTAGGAGGGAGCCATCATGCCATGTCTTAGCTATGGGAATGCTCTTGTCTAGAGGTTGGTCACCTCATCCTGAAGGTTGATCTGGTCCTTGAGTGATAGCAAATGTTATGCCTAGCATAACACTCTGGGAGGAAGAAGGAGTTGTAGTTGTTGGAGAAGCTTGAGTGGCTATGCCCTTACTCCAGCTTCTTTTGGTTGTCCATTCGACCCACTTCCTAGTTCTTTTGATGATTTGGGCCATCATAGTGTCTAAATCTTCCTCAAAATTTCATAAGGCTTCAAACTAATAGGAGTGTTTCTTAACTTATTTAGATATGTATTACTATACATATATTGCCCATCATCCTCCAATCCTTCAACATTAAGATTGATATTATATGTTTTTATTTGCTCCACTATGAGATTGGTGAAAGCACAATCTCAACTTTCAAATTCATCTTTACAATTTTCCCAATAGTCTTCAACAGTGGTAATGTGTTTGATCACACTCCCAATCTACAACAGATCCCTAACATATCTATTTAGATCAAACATAGGTCTCAAAACCTCATACATCTCCAATTTGTATTTCATCTTGAACACTTTGAGCATATTCTTTGCATCAGACCAGGAATCACAATAATAAGCTTCTACTTTCATAGGGAACTCATATCCCTTCTTCAAGCTTCCACTTAACACATTCACCTAGACCACTTGCCTCATGATCTCTATCAGCACGATCATGTCACTTAGATACTTGGGCAGCTTCAAGGGGAATCCATCAAAAGCTGCAAGACACAAATATAAGAAAGATGAGAATTGGATAAAATAACTTTTGAACTAACTAATAGCCACCATTGCCTCTAGACTGAATCACCTCTTTGGACATCCTTGGAGTGCCCTGCAAATTCTCATTGTGAATGCGTCATTAACTTTGACATACTTTGCATAACTATTTTGCAATTACAAACGTGGATAGAACTCATAACACTTCACATCATCAGGGAAGTTTTCTATTCTTGGAAGGCCCAACCATAACTATAGGGATGCTAGCATGTAAATTAGAAAGGAAGACATATAGAAAGTATTGTAGAACTTTGTGGCACTGAGAGCATTGTAAAGATTTTCACTTACCTCATGAGCCCAATCAATATATTGGGTATCTAAACAAATAACTTGTACACGAAAGAAATACTGTTCAACAAAATTTAGATCTTCTACCTCACCTTTCAATCTGTGCAAGAGAACCAGAATGTCTACAATCTCAGGTTTGAGAATAGTACCAAATAGAGTTTTGGGGACCTTACTCTTGGCACTCTACAACTTTTGAAACCAGGATTGCATAATTTCCTTCCTCCATACCATCTTGTTTGCACAGAACTCAGAGACTGCTCCTCCTACTATCAAGTCTGAAAACTCCTCCCATTCTAGAACTTGGAGGCAATTCACCATAGTTTACTTATCAATGGAGATTAATACTATATGATCAGGTAACACAATTTGTCTAGTGTCTAGATTGTAGTGATTTTTGCATTCATAAATCAATTCTGGAGCTTGGATTTCCACCGAGAAACCATCTGCCTCTACTAGTCCACTTCTTTGGAGCTTCTCAGTTATGGGATGAATCGACTTTGACTTCAGCCTCCTTTGGAAATCTTGCATATCATAAAAATAGAGTGAAGTATCTATGAAATTCTACAATGTGGACTTGATTATGTTTAGCCCATCAAAACCACAAACCTGGTTGCCATTCTATTTGAGAATAAAGTAAATTGAAATTTCAAATCTAGATGAAGAACAAGATATTGAATTCACAAATACAAATTATTTGAAAGCGTTGTGCAATTTAATAGAATAACAGTTCAAGAAAAAGTGATAGTTTGAATAACTATTATGTTTCCATCTATATATGAGTCTCAATTCATCCGTTGATCTTCAAGATTTATGCCACATGAATGAATTAAAGGATAAATCCATTAAAACAGTAAATGCAGGAGCTCTAACAGATATTTCAGTGTCTCTTCACTATTTTCATTGGCCCAATGGTAACTTTCCTTTTTTCATACTTACTTTTCTATTTTCCATTAAGTTTTAGAGAAATATGAATAGAGTACCCCATAAGGAAATATCTGCCTAATTAAATTCTACTCAGTAAACCTTTCCTGCAATGGTTAGATTGTTTCCATTATCATCTTAAGATGTTTTGTGTGTAATTTGTAGGCCCAATCCACTTACAAAGTTGATTTTCTCTTGAATGTGGAAAATCATCCTCATGGGTTGAAAACCTGCTAAGGAGAAGACGATTCTCATTTTTCTACCCAGGCTTTCCTTTAAACTTGTCTTTTGAGGTAATATTTCCTTTGGGTTCTGAAAGGCTTAAAAGGATTGCAAAAGTCAAAAAGGGGCCCACTTTCTCCTTCCTTTCCTTTACAATTTCCTTTGGTAGAAAATGAACTTCATGGGTCAAAAGCCCATTGAGGAGAAGTTAGTTTTGAGTTTTCTGCCTGAGAAGATTTTGGGCACTATGATGAATCTTGAATGTCTCCCAAGGTAGAAATTGTAGTGAAAATAGGAATTTTCCATAAGATAGCTCATTATCTTCTTACATCAATCCGTGAGCCTCACTTGTTGCTATTTGCAGGAAGTCACTTTCATGGGTAGAAAACCTGCCAAGGAGAAGGCGATTCTCATTTTTCTGCAAGCTTCCTTCTTTTCTCAAAAACATGATAAGCCATGAACAAGCCTAGCTTTGTGAATAAATTTTGCATGTTTTAAAAATCCCCATTGAATTAGGTACCAAGCTATTCGTAAACTCACAACATCAAGGAAAACCACCCAGCATAAAATGTGAGAGAAAGGAAAGATGAAAAACCTAATGGAGACTCTTTTTACCTAAGAGGAATTAAAACTAGACCTAGAAAAACTTAGGCTTAACTGAGACACAAAACTTTTCACTTTTGCAAAATGGTTACAGGGTGAAAAGTGGGGCAACACATAGCTTGGTCAATGCTATCACTACAAGCTCGGTATAAACTAAGTCACTTGGTTAAGACTGAGTGGCTTGGTTAATGCTATCTCACATCACATCAACTGCAAATTTTTCGATAAGAACTACACAATTTAGTTTGCACTGATAAAATTGGCATACACTGAGATGCTTAGTTTATACTATGGATCAACACCTTGGTAATAAATACTTGGTGCAAACTGAATACTGTCCCTTGGAATTGATAGCAATTGTACAACTTAGTAGATACTGAAATGCATGGTTAACACTATTAATTGTACAATGTGCTCGATAGATACTTACAATATAAATAAGTGTATGTTAGTAGTAACAAACATGACTGTAGTGTCAACAATCTCGCCCTTTGGCATTAGTGACAAAAACACTTATCAGTCAAAAATGAATTCAAAAAGTTAAGAACATCTTTTTTCCATTACCTTATGTCTCCAACTTAGTAGAGTATACTATTTTTGAAAATTTTCAACATTAGTTTTGTAAGATTTGTACCTCTGAGTATCTATACATGAATAATATTATAATGCTCCCCTATATACAATATATTGTATACTATACATCTTTTTACATCTGATATATAAATTTTCTCCTCTTTTTTGTACATCTTCTCCCCTTTACACAATATACATTTTCTCCACAATATACATATTCTCTTCCTTTTTGACATTAATGCCAAAGATGTATGCTATATAGACTATATAGTAATGCCAAAATGTGACAAGAAATTTAAATGTACCTTTAAAATTAATGCCAATTTCTTGTCCCAATTCTCTTGCAATAACTTGTATGTGTGCAATGCAATTTGCACTTTTGTTGACAGTTCTATCATGTGGTCTACAATGGAGAAGTTGTTGTCATGGAAGAGAATTTTAGCATGTGCAATGTGTTTCTGGAATGCATCCATGTTTGGGAGAATCATCCCCTATATATCGATCAATGTAGCTCTTATTCTTGCCTTTTCTCTCAACAATTCTACCTGCATATTAGTTAGGAATCTGATCTTTTTGTAATGAGCAGAGCTATAGCTTGGGTTAAGTTGCAACTGTTGTGCACTTGCCTTTAGATCTCCATCAATCTTTGACAGTTTATCTTTTATTTCCTTAGTGAAAACTGAAATATCACAGAGTTTACCAAATAGTAAAGATATATTGTTGCAGGAGGTCTCTAGTGAGCCTAGAATAGTAGATAATTCTACTTGATGGATAGCAATTTGTTGAGCAATACGTTCCAAAAATTTATTCTCAAAATTCTTCTCAGCTCTCTGCAATAATTTCTCTTGTCCATTCAAATCATCATTGAATTTTTTGACTACCTCTAGTAACTAGTTCAAAATTGGTTGAGAAGTATCAACCTTTGTATTTAATACGTCTGCAAGAATATTTTTGCATCTTCTATTATTTGGAATTCCTTGTTCCTTTCTTCTCTAAGCCTCTACTACTTAGCTTTCTTCTAAATAATTTCTCCAAAAATGTGCATATGATCAGGATTGAGATTTGAGATGTCCCAGTTAGGAATAACAATGTCCTCATCAAGATCTATGTCTTCTTCCTTCTCTTTTCCTTTACCCAAAAATTTTGCACTCGATTGAGACTTGGTCTCAACTATCTTTGCACTTATTATTTGCATGCTAGGAATGGAAACAATTGTAGAAATGGTAGGACTAGCTATAGATACTGCACTTATTGTTGAAATACCTATAGTAGAAATACCTAGATTTACCAAAACTAATGTAGAGGGAAGTGCTGGTTGCTTGATAGATGAAGTGCTTGTCACTTCAGTCAATGTGGTCCTGACTTGGATAGGTGCAAAGATTGATTGAGTGCTTGTGCTTTCAATGTTAGTCACAATCAATCTTACTGAAGCTTTCTCCAAGCTTGATGTTTTCAATATTTTGCCTGGAGAATGAGGAAGTGAGGCTATGACCATTGCAACAATTTTCTCTGGGTTAGTCTCCTCAGTATCTTGAACATATGGTAAATCTTCCTAGGTAGCTTCCTATCCCTATCTTTTGTCCTCATCATCTACATTGTCAAAATGTGTAACTTCTTCATTATCAATTTCCTCATATTTTTCTTGTTCATCATCATCTTCATCTTTGTCACTAACACTAACCACAAAATCACTCAGCTTATGAAGAAGATAAATTTTCTTCCATGTGTTTGTAGCATTCTTCACTACATGTTCAATGTCTTTCAACAGTACAAGACAATTGTTGAATCTCAAAGTAAGCTTTTCTTCATTTTTCTTCAGAGATTCCTTTACCTCCTTATCATCCAAACTCAACATGGGTTGCCTTGGGGTCTTCTCATATATGTCCTTGGTAGTTTTCATGGCATTCTCCCATCTTGGCTTGATCTTTTCCATTAGAATATTAGGAATCTGCTAAGCAAGCTGGTCTAGAGAATACTTCCATTCACCCATTGTAGATATTATCAAGTCCTCTATTTGCTTCCACTCCTCTATAGTTCTAGTCTCATACATTAGTGCCTTGAAGTTTGTTATGCTAGATCTTGATTCTAAATCTTTCATCCTTTCCTCAAAAGCAGGTGATGCCTCTTGAAGATTACATCTCCTCCTTATTTTTTTGCTTTCCTCTTGGATGATCTTCTTATAAACACAAAAATAGATGTCTTGGTAGGCTTGGTAATAATTACCTTACCTTTATTATTTAATGGCTCTTCATCCTCTGATTTCTCTTCATCTTTTTCTTTTTCATCCTCAATATCATCTCCTTTGCCTTTAGTCAACAAAAGAGTGGAACTAGTTTTTAGTTTGGCAATTCTCTTCTTTCCTTTGTTGACTGCTCGAGGGAGTTTGATTTCAAGTTCTATTCTAGCCTTTGTCTCATCATAGGTGCCAAAGTATGCAGCTTTAGGGTCAACAAGCTCATTAATCAGTGCCTCAATAATGTCTTTGGTTTCATCTATGTTTACCTCATAACGAAGAGGTTTTTCCCATACTATCCTCAGTCTAACTACTTGAATATATACTTTATCACTATCAACCATGAAACAAACACCATATTTGTAATAATCAACTAGTTTCTAGGGAATCTTGAATCTATTATTCATCTTCTCTTTTAATGCATCAAAGTAATTTTCCATAATACTTACATAGTTCTCTCCCATTTTAGCTATATACTCATTGATTTGATAAAGAACAGGTACATCCTTCCTCCAAACTATTGTACCTTTAGATGTGAAGAAATTTTGTACATAGAAAAATAGACAAGTTAAAAATGAACTAAACTTACAAGGATTGTTCTTGGAATTTCTTATACTCTCCATGTTCTTGTTGAATTGGTTCAACATCAACTCGGCAAGGTCAAGTGATAGATTATTCTTAACCACTTTGTATGCTAAATCCATTGCTTCACATGACATGCTATTCAGTCTGCTCAAGCTGTAAATCTTGTCAATGATAACATGTATCCTAAACTTGAGTTCCATGTTTATGACACAACTAATCTTAATTCCCCTTCCATCCCACTCGGCAAGGGTTTTCTTCTCCAGTTTAACCCAACTTAGGGTTTTGGTCATTTTTACTTTCACCAACATAAGAAGACCAGTGATCCTATGGTTCATCTTCTTGGTTATCAAAATAGGTTGTTCCAACCACAACTTACCATTGTGCACATGACTAAGAATATATCTTATCCATTTTATTTGAAAAATTCTCATGGCATATGAAAAATCTGAGTTAAACCTTTTGTTTCAAGATGTTGATGTTCCAATTTCAACACACCATTAATACATAATTCTTTCAACGATTCATCCATCTCCAATTTTCCAATATCTTGAATAGCACATTTAAAATGTGAATGGATATCATTGATCAATAGTACCTTTAGTGGAATTTGTGACTGCACTCCACTCAGATCTAGGGTTTTTGCAACGACAAGACTCAGCTTCAAATATAGTGCCTTCCACTCCACACCTCAAATTAACATGTCAGATCCTTTCTTAGATTTTTTGTTGGTGGATGCCATCTCCACTTACTAGGGTTTGAGAGAATACAAAAATCTTTAATAACAATTCGCTCAAATCGCTTGAATGCTCTAAAGATCACCTTGCACAGATAGCTCTCAAAAATTTGTAGTAAGAAATGACTTTGTTTTCTCCTTTTTTCATCAAATTTCCCCATAAATGCCTAGTACAATTGTTTTCTCAAATGATAGACTATCATCCACTTTGCTTGCATTGAATGCTCGACAAAGTCTTTCATGACTCAACAACCACACAACAAATATACTAGCTCCTGACCTTGCTTAGTAGGGTTTTATAACTTGACCTCGCTCGGTAAGGTCTTCAACCCAACCATGCTCGATAAAGGTTGGCATCTTTTACTCGGTGATCCCTTTGCATCTTGAATGTTGATTTGGATCTTTTCATTATACTAACTAGAACTGATGTGAGATATCTTTAAAATCCTAGTTCCAATCCTCCTTTAGAGATCAAGTGGAAATGCTGGAGTCACCCAATTCTTGAGTGACATTATCATCATTGTTCAGACTTGCATTCTTAGAAGATTTTTGGAACCCATTGCTATCTCATTTTCTTTTTGATGTTATCAGCCTTTGCCTTTTTTTCATCTTCAACTCTTCCAACACTCATTTAGTTCTTGGCAAGATGACCAAGTTTTGTACAAATGAAACATCTTTTGGTAGTGTCTCTTGTCCTCATGCGATGTTTTAAACAATTCATTACAATGTGTCCAAATTCTCCACAATAATGACATCTGCACCAAGTGTTATAGTCCCAACCAAATATAGCTTTCACAATCTATTCTATTGGGTTAAATATCTTAGTTTTGCATTTGAGGATTTGTGCCCATGCTTCTTACATTTATGACATTTACCTTCAAACTTAGGTTTCTCTTTGCATTCATTTTCCCTATGGCCATGCTAATTACAATTGTAGCACTTTCCATTAAATTTTTCTTTCCCATTACTCCAACATTTGTTTGATATATGACCTATCTTACCACAGTGACTATAAGTAGGTCTTTGATTCTTTTGAGCTCCTTACTTGGATGATTCACCTTCTTCTGTATATCCAATTCTTGCTTTTCCTTTTTTTCTATGACGGATTTGTTCATTCAATTGATTCATGTTTGCTTGAGATTTCATCATCCTCTCATTGGTTTTCCTTTAAGAGTTTAGATCATTATGTAATCATTCATTCTCTAACCTTAGATTCATGATTTCTTCATTTGCATTGGTGAGTTGATCAATGCAGTTTGTCTGCTGAAGGGATAGGTGCTGAATTTCATTATTCTTTCATTCTATCTCTTCTTTTATCATAATTTTTTTCTTCCATGACTTCACACAATCTTACTGACTAAATTTCTTGCTCTCTTCTTAGTTTTCTTACTTCTTCTTAAAGAGTACTATTCTTTTCAAATAGTTCTTTGATTGCTTTATTAGCTTCATTTGAATTGCTTGAATGGATGTCTTCAATTCTTTCTTCAATGTAGAGTAGATCATTCATCTGGATTGCAAGATCTTTTCCTCTTTCCAGGGATTGAGAGAGTTTCTCTTTTTCCTTTTTGAGTTGTCTAATAGACAATTCCAAATCTAGCTTCTCATTGTCAATAGCTTTGTGAAGTCTGAATACCTCCATAATCTTTGATCTTTTCTCAAGTTGTTAAAGTTCTTTCCTGAGAATCACAAAGCTCTGATACCAATTGTTGGAAATATTATGATAGGCTAAGGGTAAAAGAAAAAACCTATGTCACCCTTTTATAAAGGAAAAGGATATCAAAACTTAAGCTGTTCAACTTTAATGATAGAAAAGGGACATTTGTGTTTAGAATTTGAAGATGATGTAAACTAATGAAATGTATAAAATTGGATGGAATTTATGCCTGTAATTTTTTATTTTTTAATTGAGTCAAAATTTTATCATCTTTTTAGTTTTTAAAGTGTATTTTTAATTTTTTTTTAAAATGCTGAAAATATAGAGTTTCGTTCCCACCAAACAAATAGATGCAAATGATCATATTTTGGTCTAATTTTGAACTATGTTATAGTTGACATGTATACCTAGTGGAAAAAGAATAATATTTGATTTTAGACTTGTATTTTTCAAGTTATAAGTGTATATGAGCAATGTTAGTTTGCTAATAGAAACCAAATTTAAATAAAGCTTCTACAAACTAAACAAAATTCATAAACTTCAAGATAGACTAAGATGAGTTCTCAATTGAGAATATGAGCCATTAATGGACTCTCTCAATAAGAAGCTCTCTTTTTGAGTGGCTTTGTCTAAATAGATAGGATGTATGCTCAAGCTTATGCTTCAAAAATGGCTTCAAATGGAGTTGGAATTTGGGTGTGAGTGTATGGTTTTGATGTAAAATGGCTTCTTAAAATGGAATTATGACTTTACTTCATGGATTGTGTTGTTTTTCAAAGGGGAAGGATCCAATTTATAGGCAAGAGGCTTGAGGGATTGAGGGCTAAGATGCAAGGATGAGAAAAAGCTCATGGAGGGCTCAGATTGCATGAGAGGAGAGCACATGGATTGTGCTTCCTTACAGCCAATCAGGGAGTGACACATGTCATAGGGTGAGAGGATGGAGGAAAGGGGATGGATGAGTCAAAAAAGGAGGCTCAAGGGATAAAATATTCATAAAGACCCTCATAATGGCTTGTAAGAGCAATAAAAGGGCTTGGAAGAGTCATTTATGGCCTAGTGAGCTTCATAAAGTTTTATGGTTGGGATATTTTGAAGGAGATGAGAGGAATTTCGACTTGGGCTTGATTAAGAGGGTTTTAAGCTTGATTAGGATTGTGCAAATGATTAGAGGATGGATTAGGATGGTTTAGGATTAGCTTAGGGATAGGCAAGTGGATGGCATTTAATGAGGGTGGGTGAAGGAGGAGATATTTGTTAACTTTGGCTTGGATTAGTAAGTTTTAACCCATGTTTAGAGAATGTGACAAGGTTAGGAGGGGATTAGGATTAGGTTTAAAGACATCTTCTAGAAGAGTCTAGACTTTGGATGAGGATAAAGACTTTCTAGAATAGTCTAGAACTTCCTAGGATGAGGATGAAGACTTTCTAGAAGAGTCTAGAACTTCTTAGGATGAGGATAAATTAGATTTTTAGGAAATAAATAAAGTTTTATTTATTTCAAGGGTTAGGGTTGAGGAGATATTTATAAAAACTTTTTTAATAAACATGAGGATTAATATTTAATCTTAATTAAATATTTTGAGTTGGAATTAAGGGTAGAAAATGATGAGATTAGCCTTTAATCGAAATTAAAGAAGGATTAGAAGATTTTGGAAGAGGTTAGTGGTCTTAAGGAAATTGGCCAAGTTTTGGGCAAAAAATAAATTTTTAATTTATTTTGGGATTTTTGGTCAATTTATTAATTAAATAATTAATAAATAAGGAAATAATATTTAAATAAGCTTTAAACATTTTTGGGAGGGATTCCTTAATTAAATATTTTTAATTAAGATAAAGGGATTTAATGGCATAAAATAAATAAATAAATTAAATAATTAATTAATTAATAAATGATGATGTCATCAGGGACTTTTTTTTAGAAAATAAAAATATTATTTTCTAAAGAATTTTTAGGTGTTTACATTTTGCCCCTCTTTGATGTGATGCCACAAGTGGCATGGCATCAAAGATAAAAAAAAAAGATGCTCAAGGCTAGAGCAGAAGAGGAGAGAATGGACTATGAGATGCCCCCTCAAGAAGGCGGCGGGGAGAGAAAGCGAGGCTCGATGGCTTCTTGAAAAGTATAAGAATCTCAGATGAGCAAGGAGACTCAAATTGGCAAAGAGAAGGGGCTGAATTAGCTCAAACTCTCACTACGGGAGAATGATAAAGGGAGAATCAGAGGCACAAGAGGAAGCAAGCTTAAGATCTCAGGGATTGCAGAGGATGAAGGAGCGGAGCACTATAAAAGGAATCCAGGATGGGGAGATGGATGAGGGGATTAAAAAGCTAATGCAAAACTATTTCAAAGAGTCAAATTAGTGGAAGATGGGTTTCAGAGATCCCTAGGACTAGGATTGTGGATCTCGAAAGATGAGGCTTGGTGGATTGATTGGATTGGTGGATCCCTAAGACTAGGATTGTGGATCCCTAAAGCTAAAGGTGAGGAGTGATTCAAATAGATACTGATGCATAAGTTGGGGTAGGAGAGATGAATGCTGGATACGGATGGGGGATAATGGAGATGAAGGAAAACCATTGAAGCTTTTTGAGCGAGGGGATACTTCAAAGAGAAGTACCACCATGTAGTTGAGCACTAGATTTTCTATAGGATGGTTGGTTAATTGCCAAGGTTACCAAGAACATCAAGGCCTTTTCACCAACTGTCCAGAGGACTGACGAACTGACTCAAAACAAACACGCAAGGATTTCCCCAGCATCACACATGATTCCTAAAGGAAGCAACGTGGAACCGACACTGGGTAACCCACAAGCAAAAAAGAAAAACAAATGAAAGACCTGATCAAGACCTTACGCTCAGATTGCCCCATTCGCAATATACCATGATATGGAAGATCATGGAAACCTTGAAGAGGGAACAAAAGGATTTCTTGGAAAAGATACTTCAAGACCCAAAAAGGAAGATTCCAAATCGAAAGAAAGTGAAAATCCAAAAGAGAACTATTTTCCAACGAGATGGGTAGGAAAAGGTACTAACAGACCAAGATCAGACATGAGGAAAGCTATATCCTGTAAGGATCTATTGGAGAGCACCTAAGCTAATGGATCTAGATGAGTGATGCATCTGGCAAGCTGAACTAAGAAGGATAACACTTTGGTGATAGGAGATCTAGTTAAAGGATGCATTGGAATAGCTAACCAAGGGTTGTGCGATGTGTGCAAGATGCTGATTAGGGAGGAACTGACACGAAAGCTGGATAGATACAATGATACTAAGCTAAAGAGGATGTACAAGCTGATGGACCAAGATATTTACAAGCGAGCTAATCAAGATATGGTACAAGCTAACAGACCAATGATAGGTATGATACAAATAGATAAAAAGCTCAGGATGAGAGGATAGCGAGATGGCTCAATTTGGTGCAAGAGGTAGAAGCTAAGGATGAGGTGATAAAAAAAGATATGGATTTGAAAAGATGCATCCAATGATGATGATGGGGAAAATGCTAAGGTTGGTGGTAGTTGAACAGATAGATGGCGCTAGAGTGAATGGCTAATGAGAGGATGACATTGGATTTGCATGAGGATAGCCTAGAGCGGGATACTAATGACCAGGGAGGATGGACAAGACAAGATCTCCAAGGACTACAGTGCCCCCAGTCAGAAGATGACATGTGGAAGGAGGTCTTACGATGGATGTGATAGGATTCAAGCTAGGATGGAAAAGCGGAAGGCACTAGGGAGATGGATGATAGCTAGGATGATTGGCTGAAGCTGCAGAAGATCAGTGGATGGTGTGAGATGGAAGCTGGAGGATGGAGGATAGGTGTATAGATTGGAAGATGGAGTTGGATGTCAAGATGTGACCAAAAGCATGAGGATGATAGGCTAAGCTGGGGATGGCTGGATTACGCATGATGCTTTTTTTCCAAGTTTTCATCATGGTACTTGTCCAAGGTGCTTGAATTGCCAAGTTTTCACTAGTGGATGCTTTATTTTTCTTTACTTTTTTTTGACTTTTTGACTTTGGACTTAGCTAGAATGATTTTTGCTTTCTTCAGCTATTTTTGGCTTTTTTTTGGGATTTTTTGCTGGCTATTAGAATGTTCAATTTTGTTGCTAGTTGTTGGTACATCAAATGTGTGATTTATGCAATAGATCGGATTAGATGGGATTGATGGTAGGAGATGGAGGGATGAAAAGGTTGGAAAGGAGCATGAGATGGAGATGCTTGTAGGATCAACATTGGCACATGTTGGGATGGGTGTGAAAAGAGAAGATGGGTAATAGATGGTAGACGGGGGCTTGATGGAGGATTTGTGGAAGCGCACTTGGGGATATAGGCACCCAAGATGGAGTTAGGAGATGGGGGACATGAGTCACTGGATGGAGGATTAGCAATGGTGGATGCCATTATGCATTGGGTTTCAACTTTTTTCTTTGGGATCCACATGGTTTTGGATTTTCTTTTCATAGGCTTTTGCATTATTTTGCATTCTTTGATTGGATTTTTCCTTTTTGGAGTATGTCTTTTAGAATAGACATATGATTGCCTAGGATGTGGATTTTTAGCTTTATGCATTTTGAAGTTGGCATTTACATTGCTGTGGTAAGCTTTGGGAAGATGGTTAAGAGAAGCTTTGTGAGATGGAGAGGATATGGGAGAGCGTGTAGGGGGATGATGATGGATGATGTGCCTCGATATGTGCCTTTTATGATCTTGCATAGGAATGGAGGGAATAGGATTTGAATGATGGCTGATAGGAGGATGGAGGATGGTAGATTTTGGGACACAGGGACCCAAAATGGATTTAGTGGATGAAGGGGGGATATGGTAGGTTGTTTTAGGTTGCAAAGATGGTGGAGGGGGGATGACATAAGATTTCTTGAAGGAGTGATGGGAGGCTGGCATGGGGGGTTTGGAGATAGGCTTGGTTTGGGGGTGTGGTGTACCAACACTTTTAGATGGTGAACCTTTGGATACATATCCAAGACCATGAAATCCTAGATTTTTTTGTGCAATAATAGGCTTTCTGATTCCTTGCTCTTGTGGTCCTAAACCTTGACCTTGATAATGTCATTGATTGAGCATTTGAATGAGCTGAGGAAACTTTTTGCTTGTAGAAAATGGTAGAAGTTCTTTATTAGATGTATTGTAATGGGGAGATACTGTTCTTAATTCTTTTTTGGAGAGGGGGCCACCATGAATGAATGTAAGTGAACCAAGAGGGTAGATTATAGATGGTGGAATAGCTTGGATAGGTGGTAAGATGGAAGCATGGAGCGGAGGAGATGGTAGGATAGGATCTTGATTTAGCTGATGGGATGAAAAGATATCTTGCAGTAGAGGAGGTATGACTTGAGGTTTTGGAGATGGAGGGGATGGTGACTGCACTATGGATGGAAGACATGGTATGATGATATCTTCATTTATGCTTTGGGGGATGTCAACATGCTTTTGGGTAAGATCTTGATAGGATTGGATTGGAGTGGATGGTGCGATAGGAGGTGAAGGGATGGATTATTCAAAGGCAGTGGATGGATAGATGGAAGATTCGGTAGTGGAGATGGATGAGTAGAAGATGGATGCATAAGGGTCATTACGGGAGATTTGGGAAATACTTGGAGGTGATGTGGATAGGATTTGGAGGGATTTGATAGGTGGTGGGATTTTGATGCTTGCAGGAAGTGGAAGGATTTTAAGCAATTTGATGGATGGTATGGGGATGATAGCTTTGGGAGATGGAGGTGATATTATAGATGGGGAAGCTTCATCACTGACTACTTCACATGGTTGGATTAGATGACATGGCTTATCAACTGTTGGAGGTGGATTTTCTTGTATTTCCTCTAGGATATTCCTGGGAGACTCATCTGTCGGAGGTGGAGGTGGTGGATTGATAGGAATAGTTGGTGTGATGGGGGTGGAAGATTGGAAGCTTGGTTGGTTGGGTGATGGAGGATAAGCTGGGATATGAGATGGCATGACTAGATAGTTTGGAAGAATTCTTGGATTTTGGGGGATGGGTGGCGAAATGTTTCTAAGGATTTCAATATACCCATCATAGTCAACAAGATTTTCATCATCATTGGAATAGGAGGTGGCGGGAGCAAGGACAATGTGACCAAACTCATCATGATAGGATTGGGACTTCATGCTTTGACGGTGAGTTTGATGGGGATGAGGTCTTAAATATGGATGAACACAGAAGCTCATGGTTGGATTTGGATTAAGCTCATATTTTGGATTGGGTTTGCAAATATTTCCTAGGGAAAGTCAAAGCTGCATGAAAAACCTAAGGAGGATTGGATGGGGATTTTAGGCTTTTCTAAGGATGGAAGACTTCAAGGGCATGCTATCAAAAGGTGAGGGTTTTGCTTTCCTATGTGCAGGATTGGTGGCTATGTCAACTTGAGGATAGACTAATGATCCTATGGGTATGACATGAGATTGACCACTTGTGGGTCCCAACCTTTAGCTCAAGGTGATGAGGGATACAAGTGACAAAGTTGGATTACCCTAAACAATGCTCTTTCAGAGGGATAACCTTGGTGAGATTGGTTGATTGGTAGGATTGATTGGATAGCAAATTTTGGTAGAGTAACAACAATTCTCTAAAGGCTTGGGTGTGATTTTGGATTGGGTTGCTAGCTGGCTGGGGGGGATGATTCAGAGAGACTTTGGATTTGGGATTATTCTAAAGCAAGGAACTAGATAGATTCAGTTGCAGCGGGGGAGCTTGGATGATTTTTTGATGAGGCAGTGACTACACTAAGTATGCCTTGAATTGGGAGATTTTTTCTTTTTTGGGATTTTGACCAAAGTTGGCAAACATTCATTCAAAAGCTATGAACAAACAAGCAAATTTTTTTTTGGAGCAAGCACATCAAACACACCAACATCTTAGGAAGCTTTCTACAAGGATAAAATTTGTTATAGCTAGGGAGTCCTCGATATATGCAAGGTACATGAGGCCCAAATCTGTAGATGAAACCAAAAAGATGTCACACAGTCGAGAGGAGCGGTAACCCACTTCTCCTCTTTCACTTCTCAAGGGTATAAAGTTCCTTGAGGCTTAGCCCGAGTGACAAAATCTTGATTCCAAGAGAGGTGTCTTTGGATTCACCTCCCGATTTTTATACTCCGTCGAAACGTTGGAGTTGAGGTCGTCCCAAGGGGTGATGAAATCCCCAAGCAAGCCTCCTAAAAAGTGTAAAACAAGACCACATACATGATCTTGGGCTTTAAAAGACACACATTTATTCCAATTGATGATTTAGATTTTGTAAGCTATGATTGAAGACACTTGTGATTATGGCATACAATGTTCATTCCAATTTGACAGCATCGTCAGCATAATGAAAGTCGAGAGATCGTCAACATAAGAAATGTGAGTGCCATTGAAAATGTGTCCAAACCATGCAATGTTCATTGATTGTTAGGCATTCAAGATTGAGTGTGAGTTTGTTTTAAGCCCAAAACAAAGATGTGTGAAACTCGATTGCCAAACGCACGCACGGAGGCCCTCCATGTCAAGACTTGTCCAATTTTTATGCCCAAATGAAGTGTGAGGGAGATTAATGCGCATTCAAAAAAATTTCTAACTTAGAAAAACCACTAAAGACCCAAGTGAGTGGAGTTTGATCTTTGTGGAGCACTTAACACCCTCTTATGTAGACCCATCCCCATAGATGACACTGAGATTGCAACCAATGGTTAAATTGCTGGGTGATTAAAGAGGGTGAGTCCAACTACAAACTTACTCAAAGCGTCTTTATTAGTTTTTATAACTTAGAAGATTTCAAAAATGTGGATTCTTTTTATGCCCCAAAAGATGATTATTTGATCTATGGCATTCAAGATTGAATTTTTTGTTTTAATCATGCATTCATAAAAAAAAACAAACTTGATTTTAATCCATGGCACTCAAGAGTGATTTTAGCAACATGCATTCAAAGACAAGTGATTAAACATTCAAGTTTTTTTCCTTTGAGCATTCAAGATTGAGATTTTGTGTGTTGTTTTAAGAACTTTGAAGTGCTTTGTTTTAACCTTAGATCATTCAAGATTGTTTTGGACTCAAAATTGAAAATGACTCTTTGGACTTTGGTTTTCATTCAAGATTTTGTGTTCTATTTTGCATATTTTAAGCCCAAAAATGATATTCCTAGATTGTTTTGATGCATGAAAAACCTAAGAAACATTCAAGATTTTGCAACAAGACATTTGTTTGGAACAAATAACAAAGCTTTTAGGACAATTTTTGGCAACCATTTAGGACTCTTAGTTTTTATGAGATTTTTAAAAGAACTTTAAAATATTTGCAAATGAGGTTCATTTTATCCTTGATTGATGCTTTGAGTTTGATTTAGATTTTAGTGTGCACTTAGTGTTGATTTTGAACCTTTTGAAATGGAAACTTGAAGTTCTTTTTAAATTCCCAAAAATGAAGTGTTCCTAACTATGCACAAATGCATCTAAAACCTTGATGTTGCAAGGATGCAAATGATTGGATTGGTTTAGTTTCACTTGTTTCAAGATTTTTTCTTTTTTGCAAATTTTTAATTTTTTAATGGATTTAAGTATGATTTGGGGGTTCATTTTAAGCACTAAAAGAAGTGTGTATAATTTTGCTTCCTTAAAAAAAAATGGCCAAGATCTCCCACAAGAAGAAGAAGAAGAAGTAGATGGAATAAGAAGAATATAGACAAGAAGAGGAAGAAGAATTCCAAGTGCTTTGTCCACCTATAAGCTTGAAAAATCTGCAAATACTATGAGATAGACTATGAGTTCCTTTGTCTTCTTCATGCTCATGTGGACCTACAAAACCAATTTATACAATCCTACCAATCACAAAAATAAGCAAAATTAGCCAAAATTAGCAAATGACATACAAAACTTGACTAAAAAAGCTAATGAAGATGACCCATGCGGGGTCCCACCGGGCGTGCCAAAATGTATATGAGCAATGTTAGTATGCTAATAGAAACCAAATTTAAATAAAGCTTCTACAAACTAAACAAAATTCATAAACTTCAAGATAGACTAAGATGAGCTCTCAATTGAGAATATGAGCCATTAATGGACTCTCTCAATAAGAAGCTCTCTTGTTGAGTGGCTTTGTCTAAATAGATAGGATGTATGCTCAAGCTTATGCTTCAAAAATGGCTTCAAATGGAGTTGAAATTTGGGTGTGAGTGTATGGTTTTGATGTAAAATGGCTTCTTAAAATGGCATTATGACTTTACTTCATGGATTGTGTTGTTTTGCAAAGGGGAAGGATCCAATTTATAGGCAAGAGGCTTGAGGGATTGAGGGCTAAGATGCAAGGATGGAAAAAAGCTCATGGAGGGCTCAGATTGCATAAGAGGAGAGCACATGGATTGTGCTTCTTTACAACCAATCAGGGAGTGACACATGTCACAGGGTGAGAGGATGGAGGAAAGGGGAAGGATGAGTCAACAAAGGAGGCTCAAGGGATAAAATATTCATAAAGACCCTCATAATGGCTTGTAAGAGCAATAAAAGGGCTTGAAAGAGTCATTTATGGCCTAGTGGACTTCATAAAGTTTTATGGTTGGGATATTTTGGAGGAGATGAGAGGAATTTTGACTTGGGCTTGATTAGGAGGGTTTTAAGCTTGCTTAGGATTGTGCAAATGATTAGAGGATGGATTAGGATGGTTTAGGATTAGCTTAGGGATAGGCAAGTGGATGGCATTTAATGAGGGTGGGTGAAGGAGGAGATATTTGTTAACTTTGGCTTGGGTTAGTAAGTTTTAACCCATGTTTAGAGAATGTGACAAGGTTAGGAGGGGATTAGGATTATGTTTAAAAACATCTTCTAGAAGAGTCTAGACTTTGGATGAGGATAAAGACTTTCTAGAATAGTCTAGAACTTCCTAGGATGAGGATGAAGACTTTCTAAAAGAGTCTAGAACTTCTTAGGATGAGAATAAATTAGATTTTTAGAAAATAAATAAAATTTTATTTATTTCAAGAGTTTGGGTTGAGGAGATATTTATTAAAACTTTTTTAATAAACATGAGGATTAATATTTAATCTTAATTAAATATTTTGAGTTGGGATTAAGGGTAGAAAATGATGAGATTAGCCTTTAATCAAAATTAAAGAAGGATTATAAGATTTTGGAAGAGGTTAGTGGTCTTAAGGAAATTGGCCAAGTTTTGGGCAAAAATTTTTTTTAAATTTATTTTGAGATTTTTGGTCAATTTATTAATTAAATAATTAATAAATAAGGAAATAATATTTAAATAAGATTTAAACATTTTTGGGAGGGATTCCTTAATTAAATATTTTTAATTAAGATAAAGGGATTTAATGGCATAAAAATAAAAAAATAAAATAAATAATTAATTAATTAATAAATGATGATGTCATCAGAGACTTTTTTTTAGAAAATAAAAATATTATTTTCTAAAAGATTTTTAGGTGTCTACAATAAGTGCTCAAATTTGAACTTATAAAAAATTGACAATTTTTTTTTCCTACCAAACTTTTTCTATCAAATCTACGTATTTTTTAAAACAAATTACATATTCTTGAAGATAACTCTCTCCTCTAGAGGTACACATAAAATTATGTATTTTTGAACATGATTTACTATTTTTTTTCTTTTTTTGAATAGACATCTTGTTGAATCTTAAAAGACCTACTTGTAATATTTTATAAATATAACATATTTTAAATAATCAAAATACTACAAAATCTATATGACCATAATCTTGACTCCAAGATCTACAAAAGGGTA
This sequence comes from Cupressus sempervirens, assembly GCA_028749045.1. NCBI lineage: Eukaryota > Viridiplantae > Streptophyta > Pinopsida > Cupressales > Cupressaceae > Cupressus > Cupressus sempervirens. Next base: position 759,180,862 of record CM053789.1, on the reverse strand, counting down.
TTTTTAGTTTTTGAAAAAACTTCATTTTGTATAGAGAAATTAGTATTCAAAGTGAAATATTTTTAGAAATTACATCTTTTGCTTGTGTGGCTACCACTTAGGATGACACATAGGTAGTTATGACCGAAACCCTTTTGCTTGTAACCCTTTTGGCCGAAAGGGGTTATGTCATAACCCATGTTGGCCCAAAAAACCGCCAGCGGTTACATTGAAGGTTTCATATATAAAATAATTTGATTTTAATTTCAATTTATAATAAATGCACAATGAATTGTAAAATTTAACGGAGCATTTTCAATAATAAAAATAATTTAAAGCTGTGTTTATCAATTTGTTTTCTGGAGTTTAACAATAATTACAAAGGATCGTCAATAAGGTATTTTTCACCTAGTTATTTTTATGTACTCTATATTGAAGTATTGAAATATATTTCTAGTAGAATCTAAATTAAAATATTTTCCTGTAGGTCAAAGTATTGAATGGGTAATAAAAAGGCTAGATCAAGGAAATATGATAGAATAAGAGATGACAAAATGAAAGGCCATACAAAATGTAATCAAAACCAACCTATTGAAGTTAATGAAGAAGATAAGATTCATGAAGAGGACGAGATTCATGAAGATGAACAAATTGGTAGTCTAATGATAGAAACATATTATTAGGTGTAGGAAATTTGATGGATTTGGAAGAGGACCTACTTTTTAGTTAAATTCCATCTGACAAATGGTAAAAGAGAACACTATTAAAAAGCATTTCCAAAACATGTGGGATGAATATTTTAAAAACAAAGGAAAGGCACAATTATTTGTCAAGTTATTTAGGAGAAAAGATATGAGGCCTGTTATGGAGTTGTTGGGTGTTGATAATAGGAAAAACCATGTGCATAATGCTAATAAAACAATAGTTAAAAATTTGCAAACTTCTTATAACAAAATTGACAACACAACTCGAGGAGGCGATTTGAGCACTGCATGTAGAGCATTGATGACTATTATATCTAGTATAAAGTTGACACATAGAAAACAAGTATGTGCAATATCTAATTTACTACATATATCTATAAGAACTATTCAAAGATACATTAGGAGGAGAAATATGGTAGATGAAAACATTGAGAATAATTGGGTGAATATTTGTAGAGTTCCTTGAAAGGACAATTTTTTTGAAGATTTAAAAAGACAGGTTATTAAATTTTGGACCATATCATCTCATGTTTCTTCCAATAGACGTGATACTACACAAATTAAAGATCAAGAGACAGGGGTTAAAATTGAACATCCAAAATATTTTATAGATATAACACAAAGTGAATTATTTCAAACATTCAAGCAAGAATTTTCAAATGTGAATATATTTTAGAGAATGTTTGAGAGTCTACATCCTTCCTTTGTACACATAAATAAGACACGTGAAATTTTTTGTTGTCAAAGCCGTGCTGAATTTGGTCTACTCTTTCAATCATATAGAAAAGTTATGGCAATACTTGATCTAAATTTGGTCATCCCTAGTAGTACATCACAATTTGTGAAGTCTATATTATGTGATAAATTAGAAGATTCAAATGAGTTCAAAGTACAATGAATCATAAATCAATGTCTAGATTGTGGAGATTTATCTAAACTTCCATTGCAAAATGAGAATATTGATGAATCGACACCACTTTCATGGATGAGAAAAAAATATGAGACATACCAAAATAAGACAGGAGTTGAATCCAAAAAAATTGTATTGAAGGAGAGTGAATTGTAGTATGATGAGTTTATGAACAAGTTCTATTCATTGATATATCCACATATCCAACATTATCATGGTGCACAATGGCAAGCTAAATAATTTTTTGATTCAAAAAATAGTTTTCCACCTGGTTGTATTCTTTTAGTTGTAGATTTTTTGGAGAACTATACATTTTCACCTCAAATAGAGCTTCGGGCAATATTTTTATTCTGAACAAGTTGTAATATTTGTGTAAGTGACTTATAGACATGCACAATTTGAGGTGGATGAGATAGAAATTTTGGAGGAAAATGAATGCATTATCATCAAGGAGGTTCATTTCTATATTAGTGATGATAGAGTTCATGATAAGAGCTATGTCACTCATTGTTTTGCAATGTTCTCTAAAGATCTTAGAAATCATGGAATAAAAGTTTTAGAGCAATGGATCTGGTCCGATGGTTGTGTAGGTTAGTGTATGTATACATGTACATTTTTATTTAACTTTAAATTTAAAACTTATATTGATTTGTACACATATTTCAATTTGATTTATATAATTATTTTTTAATCTCATTTCATGAACTCATAGGACAATTTAAATCTACAAAAGCATTTAATTGGTTAGCCATGCAACATGCTAGAAGCAATTTTAGGTTTTTGTGAAACTTCTTTGAAAGTGGACATGGAAAAGGGGAGCACAATGGAGCAGGAGCATGTGTAAAACACACACTTCAACAACATGAACTTGTAGGTAAATATGTACATACATTTAGTGTGTTCTTGATCTACTTATAACATATATACATGTATAGATTCTCTCTAGATATATATATATATATATATATATATATATATATATATATATATATATATATATATAATGTATTTTAAATTATATATACATGCATGTTACTGAAGGTAAGTGCAAAAGAAATTGTTGAATGGTGCAAAGATCATTTTGCTACTTGAGATATTGAATACAATAAGCATTATTTTTTAGGAAGTGAAAGGTAAGTATTATATATATATATATATATTTGATGTAATACAAATGTGTGTACATATTCTTATAATTCAAGTTTTTAATTAAATTATCTATGTTTGTAATAGATATAGATAGATGTAATCCTTACAATTGTCAAACTATTTCTGGTAATAGGAGTTTACATCAAGTGGTGACTACAAGGCACCACAAACCCCTAGTGATTAAAGTACAAGAGAAATCATGTTTTTGTGATGACTGCATGAAGGACAATCCAACGAGTGTATGTGAAAATATTGCAAGTGGATATGTTTCACATTGGGATTTGAAGGACATAGTCAGAAAGCCTCCTTTTGAAAATGCTGACATTGACATTGACATTCATGATCCTATATATTCAGTTGATTATGAGCCTGTTTCTGATTTAGTTATGGTAGATTTGTGGCATATGTACATATATATGACACACATGTATGTTCATTAATACAAATTTATATATATATTTTTTCACTTTATAAACATGTCTATTTTTATGTAGATTGTAGGAGATATTTTTGCTATCCAAGCCTTAGCAGATAATATAGAAAATGTAGATTATTATCTTCTAAGATGCACAAAAGTAAAACACAAGTTGCTAGAAGGAACTATAGATGCTGATGGATAGTCATATCCAATTCGATTAGTTGTTCATGAAGGAACATATTATCGACAAAACAAGATAATCAACAATGGTATTGAATTTATTGAATACATGCCTAGAGAAAAGGTTTTATAATACAATAACCATGTTGTAGCGAAAAAGTTGTAATTCAATGTAATACCAAGAAGAGGACATCTTCAAAATCAAAATTGGAAATTGCCTATTGAAGAACATGAAAATATTCTAGAGAAAATTAAAAATAGAGAGGATCCTAACAATACAATGTTTGTGGAGCTCTAGTTTAGAGCTATTTGTACCTATTTTCTATATACAACTCTCATACTTTCATATTTACTACATACAAATCATTTTGGATATATATTTTATAAATTTATATACATTTGATCATGGATCTTGGATATATGGTACAAATTATGATCATTCATGTATTGTTATTTATATTTTGTGTATGGTTTGATGTATATATATGTACATACATCCCATTAAGACTTCCCCTTAGGACCTCCCATTAAGACTTCCCCTTAAGACAACCCCTTAAGATATCCCATTCTAGGAGTTCCCCTTATGACCTCCCCTTAAGACTTCCCCTTAGGACCTCCCTTTAAGACAACCTCTTAAGACATCCTAAATTAGGACAACCCCTTTACTGATTAAATGCACTCTTAAAATTGATTCTATAGCACGTATTACATTTTTTATGTTCGTATGTATTCTTTGTGTTCTTATATGTATTAAATTTAGTGATGAGCATGTATTTATATTTATATTTTGTGTATGGTTTGATATATATATGTACATACATCCCGTTAGGACTTCCCCTTAGGACCTCCCATTAACACTTCCCCTTAAGACAACCCCTTAAGACATCCCATTCTATGAGTTCCCCTTATGACCTCCCCTTTAGACTTCCCCTTAGGACCTCCCCTTAAGACAACCCCTTTACTGATTAAATGCACTCTTAAAATTGATTCTATAGTACGTTTTACATTCTTTATGTTCGTATGTATTCTTTTTGTTCTTATATATATTGAATTTAGTGATGAACATGCATTATTATTTATATTTTGTGTATGGTTTGATGTATACATATGTACATACATCCCATTAGGACTTCCCCTTAGGACCTCCCATTAAGACTTCCCCTTAAGACAACCGCTTAAGACATCCCATTCTAGGAGTTCCCCTTATGACCTCCCCTTAAGACTTCCCCTTACGACCTCCCCTTAAGACAACCCCTTTAGACATCCTAAATTAGGACAACCCCTTTATTGATTAAATGCACTCTTAAAATTGATTCTATAGTACGTATTACATTCTTTATGTTTGTATGTATTCTTTGTGTTCTTATATGTATTACATTTAGTGATTAAATGTTGTAACACATGTATTCTTTACTAGTACTCTTTATGTTGTTAAATTTGTATTAAATTTATTGATTAAATGTTGTAACACATGTACAAAATAAAAAATGATCTATGAAATAAAAATATGAATATTCAAACCATACATACATTCAATATGAACATAATATGTACATCTACAAAATAACACATCTATGAAATAATGTACCCATGTAAAATGTATCCAAAATACTATATAAAATGTCTCCGAAATACCACATCAAATGTCTCTAAAATACCATGTACATCAAATGTATCTAAAATAACACGTATCCATATAAAAGTATCTAAAATAGCACATGTATTTTAAATAACATGTCTCCATATCAAAGTATATGAAATTACATGTATATAAATAATGTCCTAGACAACATCAATGAAATAGACATGTAAAATAAGATTTATCACATCCCCGTCCTGATCCATGACCCCAAAAGGCTCTACGATCTAGGTTTGAACCCCAAGTCAAATGAAAGAAATTTTTTAAATTATAAAATTATACATACATGCATGTATTATATCATATATACATATATATCTATCAAATATATAATAAAAAATGTAACATACTCGTGACTCATGTTGTGTAGGATCTATTGGGGTTTGAAGATCTCCAAAATGCAACATACTATCACTAAGACCCTATAGAGCACACATGTGTGTACACAAGTTAAATTGAATCACTTGAATATATGTATATATCTAAGTACATGTATAAAATATCAAGTATGCTAAACTTATATACTTGTGTAAATTATACTAACAAATAAATTTAAACATATAAATTTATATTTACTGTAGCATCATGTAATGCTCTGCTAATCTGACTACTATCTGAATCATGTAGTGATAGAGTAGCTTGGTCCAAGTCGATCATCTCATCTGAAATTATAGTGGTAAATACACCTTGTCGTACTATGGGGGCTTGAGTATGGGGGGTTCTATAGGAGGTGGGGGGTAGGTGTTGTAGGGCCCCATGTAGGAGCAGGTGCTATAAGATCCTGAGTAAGTGTGGGGATGGGTGCTATAGGGCCCTTTGTAGGAGTAGGTGCTATAGAAGGTGCTGGGATATCCTCCTATCTCTGTGAGGACTATCATCCTACTATGCATGAGATAATATGGCTGATGTGTCCACCAATGTCACGAAGAGGAATGCTTGTGACTATTGATAATGCCTGATATGAACCAAGAAGATCAGATGTTAAATAGGATGTCATACGTCACAATGCATCCCCATCTTATATAGCATAAACCTCTAGTGGAGATGGTATATATTCTATCTCATACACATCATCAACTCCTGTGCTAGAGGATGCAACTGGGGAAATCATACCATGAGATTGTAACATATATCTGCCACATCGATCTGAAGACATCTCCTATAATTGCATAGCAATTATGGCAATGCTAGAATATATATGAGTCCTAATTGTATCATGTGGAATACTCATACCTACAACAACTATCTATGGAGCTCTCGGCATGACCACATGTTTTGGACCCACCCTTGCCCGTTTATTAATGGATGCAGGGGTGTCTGCAGGTCTAAATCTCTCTGATAATCTACCAAGGACCTATCCAAAATGACTTAGAAAATCATTATAATCTACATCATGATGTAAATGAAAATTTGAAAACAATTATTTATAGAAATAAAGAGGAAACTCATCCTTTTATGGCCACCTATGATGCACAACTAGCTAGCGAGGATATATAAATGGTGCAACAAGTTGATCTATACACTTCATAGACAAATAACCTCTAACCATAGGGCTATATATATAAAAGGGAAACATACTCTTCACCATAGTAGTAGAGACCTGTCCATCAATTTGTGTATACTTCGTAGTGTTAGTGACACTGTGAGAAAGGGAAGAGTAAAAAGTCTCAATACTGATATCATCAAATGGGTTGTATCTCTCTATCATTTCAATCATATGGAATAACTCATCTCTCATAGAAATATTCTTTTCCCTATTAGGGAGAGTGGTAGAAGCCAAAAGTGTAGAATCGAGATACTCTATAACATGAGATAACCTAGAAACTATATCTCTAAATAAACGCTATCTCTCCTCAGAGGATGATATCAGTCTACATACTGTGCCTGACTCAACACTATGACCCTCTCCCTAAACACTAGCCTCCCCTAAGGGCGTATGTGCACCACTAGTACTAGATGCCATAATGATATGCAAAGAAGATCTCTATCTATAAATGTAGAGTTAAAATATATGTAAGTACATATAAAACTAAAAGTTAAATTTAATTTAAAACATGTACATGTATGTATATATTTATATATATGTACAAAGTTGAATGTAACTAAAAAATATAGATCATTTTAATTTAACACACATGTTAAATATATTTTGAAACTTGATGTGTCTAGCTCATGTATGTGAACAAAAAATATGCACATGTTATTTAGTACATAGGTTTACTATGTTAATGTTTTCTAAAATGTAACTAATTTTTAGCTATCTTGAGGTCTTAACAAGTTATCAAAGTTTTGTGTACATGCACGTTATTATAGTTTCCAAGTTTCTAAGTTTGAAATTGGTTAAATTTTAAGTTTTAAAGTTTGAACAACTAGAACTTATTATAGTTTAGTTCTACCTAATGTTTCAAGTTACATGTTAGTTATCTATATAGGTTTTTACTATGCTAATGTTTTCTCAAATGTAATTACTTTAGTTATCTAGGTCTAAACTTGAATTTTCTATGTTTGATGTAAAATCTACATTTATGATTAAATAGATATTTAATTAAAAAATACTATGTAGTTCTTTATCTGACATATTGATCTACAACTATATAAAAAAATTTAACTAGTCTAAATAATCAACTACTAAACACTTTAAATATAATTAATTTAATTAAAAAATACTTAAATTATAATTAATTTAATTACTAAAACACTTAAAAGATAATTAATTTAAGTAATGCTAACATGTAATAACTAAAAAACAAAAAAAGAAGGTAGGATTTTTCTTATGTCTGGCTTTTCAAAATAGGATTTTGACGGTAGATAGATTTCACAAATTAGGTTTTGAAGGCCCCTCGAGGTGTGCTCTTTGTAAACATAATAGTGAGGATATCAACCATCTACTATATAGCTGTCCATACTCCCAAGTTTGTTGGGAATGGCTCAGACAAAGGTTAGGATGGTCTTCTCCATTGCCTAAATCATTAAGCAATCTTCTCAAAGGCTGGCCTACCAACCTTTGTAAGGGCATTTATGATAAATTGTGGAACGTTTCCCTTTCCATCCTTGTGTGGGAAGTTTGAAAAGAAAGGAATAGGAGAATTTTCAAGGGTATAGAGGTGACTTCAGAAGAGCTAATCCAAATAATAGAAGCTAGTATAGTTGAAACAACTAATTCCCACCTCAGGAATTCCAAAAAAGAAGAAGGTTCCTTTTCTATGTGGGATGGTTATATGAAAAAGATATGGCCCAATTTAATCAATCCTCCTCTTGTATATTTTAAGAATAACAAGGAAGCAAGGAAAAAGTGTAAATGGACCCCCTCTGAAGGGATCGACTAAGCTCAACTTTGATGGGGCAGCTAGAGGTAATCTAGGGATAGCAAGAATTGGATGTATCATTAATGATGACACACGACAATGGATTGATAAAAAAGCCCAGTCTATCAGGTCTACTTCCAATAACTTGGCTGAGCTTGAAGCATTGGAAGAAGGACTGAAGCTCTATCAAAATTTAGGAGTTTCAAAAATTTTCATTGAAGGTGATTCACAAATTGTTTTAAATGCAATAAGAAATAGAGTTACTCCCAATTGGGTCCTTAATTCAAAGCTAGAAGAGGTTATTAATGTGTTGGATTGGTTTTAGGATATTAGAATATGTCATATTTATCAGGAAGGTAATTAGAAGGCATACTTCTTGGTGAATAAAGGAGCTGATGGTGTAAACCTTTTGGAATATAAAGACACAATATGATTTGTAAGTTTTAAGTTTCATTTCTAGCTTTTAGTATTTTCTAGTTATAAGGTGCCCTCGATATTTTAGTAGCTTTTTAATCATGAGAATAAGTTTAGTTAACATATAGTTATAGATAGGTATTAGTGGAATCAACAACTTTAAGTGTATACTTTTTATAATCCTTCTAAGGGTCACATAGTAGTTAGGTGTAAAGGAGGTGGTATCCAGACATGGTAGAATTTAATGGAATTATTAGGGTGATTTTGATCTAACTCTAGCATCAATACCATGATTAGTCTAGCAGAATGATTTGGGCTCTCAACATTCACTCTCATGATGTATGCATGTAATACTCTACTCATTCCATTATTTCATGGTGACGTCAAGTTCCTAAGTTAGGGTAGGATGTATTAAGGTGTTTCTAGAGACTTGGCTGCTTTTATTCTTTTCCTGTTATTGTTATAGCCTTATATCCATCATTTGGCTTGTTAACCTAGAGGTATGGACACTTCATTTATGTTTTTTATCAACAAAATTCTGCACCATGGCCTTTTGAGGTAACATCAAGCTCAAAAAGTGGAGTCAGATTCTCAGGCCAGTTGACAAAATGACACGCATTGTGGTGAGCAGGGCAATAGGTGAAGGATTCTTCAGTTATGAGCATACATGGAGGATGAAAAATGACATCATAGGCATACTTATTGGATGTATGGACAAAGCTAGGATCAACAAATGGGACATGGTAAGACTATGTTTGAATATATTTGACCCCATTTGGTGTCAAGAAGTAGTTGAAGCCTTCATGAGTCTGGACAAAAATTTAAATGTTCCCCTCCCTAAGATGTATATGAATAACCCACCAGGGATTCTTATGGTGGAAAATATACCTAGGAGGATAGCTTTAATAATTAGGGATTCGGTAGCTTTCAATATGGTTTGGCATAAAATGGAGTCCTATTTTCATTTTCTCCTCTATTGGCGAAGGATCACAATGGACAATGGTTATGACTGGCTTAGAAATTACCTAGGTCTCTTCAAGGCTTACATACATCTGGGTTTGGGTTTAAATGATTTGGATAAGGTGGAATTCTATACTCCCAACATTGAGAAATCCAGTAGAGAAAGGTCTTACTTTGAGTTTCCTCCCCATTTTCAGTTGGAAAACCCAAATGATATAGCAGAAGTCATCATGGTTTTTTGGAAGAAGTAAGGTGTTTAGGTTTAATTTCTTAGCTTGGAATGATTAGAAATTGTTTAGGTTCAATTCCTCATCCTGGAATGTTCTTATATGTTGGCTAGGAGTTTTTGGGTGGAAGTTCAATTAGATTGTAATTGTGTGACTTAGTTCTAATTTTTCTCTAGATTGGCTTTTGTTAGCAAATATTGGGGTTTCTAATTTAGTGGTAGAGTTTCTAAATGGTGATATCAGTATGTAGCCAAAGGCTACATAGATTAAGTTTATCTGATAAATAGTGTTCCTACATACTAGAATCCTTTTGTACATATTACAAACATACATATGAATGAAATGATAAGTGTATTTACGATCCATATGTCTTAATAGTTAATGGTCATAATTCTCAATTTTTTGTTTGTCAAGTTCTCCTTCACAACATGATTCTAGGGATGAATGGTTTTTGTTTTAATCATAAAAAAATGTTTGAAGTTTATAAAGTGGTATTTTGTCTCTTAGTTTGGGTAGATGATTTCATTACATTAAAGTATTTATTTTCATTTCAGCAGGTTGAATTTTGGACCAAGAAGAACACTCTGTCTTGTAATTCTTAATTCAGAAAGCTCAGTGCATTTATTCTGCTTAGTTCAATTCATGATAATAGTTAGAGTTCGGTGAATAGTCTGTGGAGACAGGTATTAGACGTTCTAAGGTGTAGAGTCAGGGTTTATTTTTCTTTCCCTATTTTGCCTCCCGTGTCACTTCTAATTTAATTTAAGCTCAAAGTTTAGTTGTTAGTTTTGGTAGACTGAGATTTTCTTGGTTCTTAAAGAGAGATGGGGTTTAGTTTGAGTATGTAAAAAATAGGAATTGAAATGTAGGTATAACAATTTATCACTTTTTAATAAACTAGGAAAGGTTTAGATTGTTTTGTATTTCAATTATAGTCTAAATGTAACTCATTTTGGAAGGCATGACCTACAAATATTCTGCTGACAACCTCACAAAGTCAGCTTATATAGAATGAAAAGATAACTATTTTAATGAGATGGTCTAGGCTTTATTTAAATGTATGGAAGATGTAGTATTTAAAATAAAAAGAATAGGTATGTATTTTTTTATTTCCAAGTTACTTTATTTTATATGTTTAGGAAGATATTTTTTTTGCAATCTCTAACCAATTCAATGTCAAGATAGTAGGATAGGGATGAGTTTATTGTGCTATAAGGATGGATGTAATATGTAATGACTAGGATGGTTCTTTGGCTGCCCTTTGATTCATATTAGAGTCATTTGTGCATTCATATTCATTGAACAACGATCCACTATTTTGTAAAAAGTATTGTGATTATTTGACTAGGGTATGCCCCTTTTATGGTGTAATAATAAAGGACCTTGGTCCCGAGTTGGACTGGAGGTTTTCTTCTCCGTTCTTTCCTACCAATTCCCATTTGAATGGAGGTACTCTGATGTAATTATTTTTTGTTTATTAATCAATATTATCAAGGCTTAGACTGTTTATTGATTTATACCAAAAAAAAAAAAAACCACTTACCAGTTACGACCAAAACACTCTAAACCAGTGGAATTTGAAATAGTGGAAATGACCCTCCAAAAGAGATTCCCACTTTTTTAAAAATATCATGGGGGTTTCAGCTGAAACCCTTTTGGTCGAAAGTGTTTTGGCCAAAACACTAGTGGCCACATAGGCATGGGAAAACACCATGTATGTATGACCGAATCCCTTTTGGTTGAATGCATTTCGGCTAAAACCCTCTAGGATATCCCAAATGGTGACTCAATTTTGCACTTTTACCCCTAAGTTACTGAGAGGGGAGGGGTAAATCAGTAACTTATAAAACTTAATCCTTAATTAGTAATTAATCCTTCATGAGTATTCTGATCTAATTGCATGCACGAGAAATTGAAAACATTAAAGCATTTATAACACTTTGACACAATTTGGTGACCCATAAACTTTCCAAATAGAAAGAAAAACTGAGGTGGGGATGATACCCACAAGCTTTAGTACTACAGTATAAAGTTGGCCTGTTAAGGCTTACAATGATCACTTATGATGATCTACCCTGTTAGGAGCAATAAGGCCTGCTAGGTCCACCTTGCAAAAGGATTTACAAACATACAATGAAGTATGTTCTCAGTAAAGATATTTGCATAAGACTATTAAGTCTACCTTATGAAAGAATTTGACTGATCCACCTGTTAGGATGAAAAAATAGCTGATCTCTGATTTGCAACTTGGTTTGCTGAATGAGATTCCTTTGAGTATAGTAATCACCTTGCTATGATAGATAAATCTTTGCTACTCCTTATATTGATCTAGCCTTTATAATTTGCTCTTATGCTCTTCTCTACTTATTACATTACTTCATGCCATACATTGGATGTGTTACATATATACCAATCCAATTTAATAATTACAAAATCGGTCACAATACAAGTTACAAACTTGGCATATAAACTGAATCACTCAATTCACACTGCATAGCTCAGTCAATGCTATCACTATGAGCTCAGTATAAACTGAGTCACTTGGTTAACATGAGTGGCTTAGTTAATATTAGACTCACATCACATCAACTGCAAACTCGGTAATCACTATACAACTCAATTTGCATTGATAAACTTGACATACACTAAGATGCTCGGTTAATACTACCGGTCAACACCTTGGTAGTAATTGCTCAACATAATCTAAATACTATCCCTTTGACTTGGTAGCAACTATAGAACTTGGTAGATACTGAAATGCTTGGTTAATACTTTTACTTGTGCAATGTTCTTGGTAGATACTTACAATTTGAATAAGTGTATGTCACTAATAACAAACATGATCATAGTGTCAACACATATGTGTTAGGATAAACCACAGACAAAAATAAAAACTACATGCAAATATAACCAATAACTAAAAAATAATAGATCACACAGAAATGAACACAAGGCACCAAGATTTAATGTGGTTCACCCAATCCCTGGGCTACGTCCACCAAACAACAAGTGTGATCTTATTACAATCTAGTGATTACAACCTGATTACAATCCGTAATCCCTTACAGCTCAATACCGCCACAAGAACCAATTTCGCATCACAACCTAATGAAAAATACCCAACCCTAAACCCTTTTATACAAGTATTAAACTGCTTTAGGGTTATAACATGTCGGCCATAATATGTTGGCTACCATGTCGGCCATAGCCCAAAATTTTTTTTCGAGGCGATGAACCCCACTATTTATGAAGTATGTACAGTACTTTCCTGATCAGTCACCATAATCTAACAATCTCCCACTTGGGGACTGATCAGGCTCCACACTAAACAAAAATCTCCCACTTGGAGACTGATCCTGTACCAATACCACTACCACATGGGGCTCCCACTAGATCAAACCACCCTGGACTCTGCTGTTCTTTTATTCATGTTCAGTCTAAAAGACCAATCGAAGCTGAAGAGGAGTTTAGCTTCTTCCTTGTTACAACCTTTGTCAACATATCTACTGGATTGTCATTGGTATGTATCTTCTCTAGCTTTAACTGTCCATCCTCCAAAACTGACTGAATGAAATGGTACCGCAACTGTATGTGTTTGGTCTTAGAATGCAAAGCTGAATTTTTAGCAAGATGAATGGCACTCTGACTATCTGTGAACAAATAATTATCCTTTTGAGGATGTACCAATTCTTCCAAGAAGAACTGAAGCCATATCATCTCCTTGGCTGCCTCTATAGCAGCAACATACTCTGCCTGTGTAGTGGATAGAGCATTAATCTTCTGTAACCTAGAAACCTAGCTCACAGCTGCCCCACCAACAGTAAAGACATAACTTGTAGTACTCTGCCTGGTATCAATATCCCCTACCAAATCTAAGTCAACATAGCCCTGTAAATTAGTAGTAGAGCCCCCAAAGTGTAAACACTTATTGGATGTTCCTCTCAAATATCTGAGAAACCACTTGACAACATTCCAATGCTCAAAACTTGGATGACTCATATACCTACTAACGACTCCCACTGCATGTGCAATATCTGGCCTAGTGCATACCATAGCATACATCAAGCTTCCTACAGCTGAAGCATAGGGTACCTTGGACATATTATCCTCCTCTTCCTGTGTCTTGGGACAGATCTCCTTAGTCAATTTCAAATGACCAGGTAAAGGTGTACTGACAACTTTAGCATTCTCCATAGAGAAACATTGCAACACCTTCTCAACATAATCAGCTTGAGATAGCGTCAATGTTTTATTCTTCCTATCTCTGCAAATATTCATACCAAGGATTTGTTTTGCTGCCCCCAAATCCTTCATAGCAAATGCATGTGCTAACTGGCATTTTAGCCCCTTAATATGATCCATGTTAGACCCAGCTACAATCATATCATCAACATATAAACATAAAATAATGTAGCTATCATAATCCAACCTCTTAAAATAAACACAGTAATCTGAATGACACCTATTATATCCATGCTCATGCATAAAATTGTCAAATTTTAGATACCATTGCCGAGGTGCTTGCTTCAAGCCATATAAACTTTTCTTCAATTTGCACACTAAGTTCTCCTTACCTTTGACCTCAAATCCCTGTAGTTGGGCCATATATATTTCTTCATCCAAATCGCCATGAAGAAAGGCTATTTTAACATCCAACTACTCTAAATGCAAATCTTCAGTAGCCACAAGACTTAAAATAGTATGGATAGAAGTCATTTTAATAACAGGAGAAAAAATCTCATCAAAATCAATTCCCTTTTTCTATGCAAATCCTTTTACAACTAACCTGGCCTTAAATCTTTTCTTACCTCCTTCCTCTTCTTTCAACCTGTAAACCCATTTATTCTGTAAAGCCTTTTTACCTATAGGCAACTTGCATAGATCCCATGTCTTATTCTGTAGCAAAGAGTCCATTTCATCTTTCATTGTAGACTCCCACTGAATCTTAGTATCCACTTGCACAGCTTCATCATAACTTTCAAGTTCACCGGCATTAGTAAGTAAAATAGAATACAAAGAGGGAGAAAACCTTTGTGGAGGTCTAATTTGCCTCGTTGATCATATAACATTCACTGGTGTGTGTGGTATTTTTTGTTGCAGTTGTTGCACATCATGAGGAATGGCTGGAACATCAACTTTTGGATTATCATCCATCACTACATAATCATCTTCTTTCTTCTCGTGTTGCTGCAATAGATCTTTGTACAACACTTTCTCATTGAATATGACATCCCGACTTCTAAAAATTTTAAGATTTTCAAAATCCTAAAGACTATAACCAAATTCATTAATGCCATATCCAAAAAAGACACATTTCTTTGATTTAGCTTCTAGCTTGGTTCTATTTTCAGAGTCTATATGAGCAAAAGCTTCACAATCGAAGGTCTTGAGAAAAGAATAACTCACCTTCTTACCAGTCCATGCTTCCTCTGGAATACCAGAACCCAAAGGAGTAGAGGCACCTCTATTAATCAAATATACTATAGTATTGACAGCCTCCACCCACATGTGTAAGGGCAACCCAACATGCAACCTCATGCTCCTTGCGTGCTCCATTATAGTCCTGTTCATGCGTTCAGCCACTCCATTTTCCTGTGGAGTCCTTGGAACAGTTTTCTATCTACCAATACCATTAGTGGAGCAATAATCTTCAAATTCATGACTGCAATACTCACCACCATTATCAGATCTGAGACATTTTAATTTCTTACCAGTCTCATTTTCAACCAAGCATTTCCATTTCTTAAAAGTTTGAAATACATCAGATTTTTGTCTAAGGAAATAAACCCATACTTTTCTAGTTGCGTCATCAATAAATGTAACATAATAATGAGAGCCTCCAAGGGAAGATACCTGAGCTAGTCCCCATACATCTTTATGCACAAGCTCTAATTTCTCCTTTTTGTTTTCCTTCCCAGTCTTTACAAAACTCACTCTTTTTTGTTTTCCATACACAACTTTCACAGAAATCCATATTCACACATTTCAAACCTGGTAAAACTTTCTTTGAATGAAGTACTTTCATACCTTTCTCACTCATGTGCCCAAGTCTGTTGTGCCACAACACTATATCAGAATCTACAACAGCTATTTGTTCTCCCTGCTCAATTGTAGCAATTGTTCCTGAACATTCATTTTTCTCTGAAACAATCAAAGTAGTAGGAACAATATGACCTGTACAAAGATATAAGGTGCCTACTTTCACACCTTTTTCTACTACAAGGAAACCTTTTGAAACCTTCCAATTTTTATCATTAAAAGTAACTACACAACCCTCATCACCGAGTTGCTTGACTGAAATTAAATTTCTACTCAGCCTTGGAACATGTCTTACCTCATGTAGTAGCCAATGATTCTCATTCTGCAACTTAATCTTAATTTTTTCCTTTCCAACAATCTGACAGGGTTCATTATCCCCCAAATAAAAAATCCCAAAATCCCCTTGGACATAATCAATGAAATAACCTCTATGAGGTGTAGCATGAAATGAAGCACCAGTAACTAAAACCCATGAATCATCAACACTCTCTAAAGATAGAAGCAAAGCATCCTCTTCGGATTTGTTACTTACCACATTTGCCTCCTTATCTCCATTTGATTTATCTCCTTCATTTTTCTTTCGATTCCAACAATCTTTCTTTTTGTTCCCTAGTTTCCCACAGTACTAGCAATCATTTGGTCCTCTCGATTGAGACCTCCTCCCCTTTAAATTTCCTCTTGATTTCCCACGATTTCCAGAGTTACTTCCTGTTTTAGTCATTCTGCCCCTACTTTGTGCATTCAAAGCACTTCCTGATGTAGATCCACTTGAGGATTTCCTACGAGTTTCCTCACTCAAAACAACACCGATCACATCATCATATTTTAGGGTACTAGATCTAGGAACAGAATTACTCACCGCCATTACCAAGCCATTCCACCTTTTAGGAAAAGAACACAAAATCAAGAGAGCCGTAATTTCTTCATCAAAATTGATACCCATAGAAGATAATTGACTAGTAATAGTATTAAACTCATTTAAATGATCTGCAACAAATCCACCTTCTGCCATTTTCATATTAAATAAATGCTTCATGAGAAATACCTTGTTTGAAGCGGAGGGCTTTTCATACAGTGTCACTAGGGTTTTCATCAAATCTTCTGTCATCTTTTCTTTTGTAATATTAAATGCCACCGATGGTGCCAAGCATAACCGAATGCTTCCGAGTACCTTTCTATCCAAAAGATCCCATTCAACCTCTGACATAGTTCCCTGATTCTTGGCTTTGCCTTCTAATGGCTTCCATAAATCTTTCTGATATAGATAGTCTTCCATTTACATCTTCCATAACTGGAAGTTCTGCCCATTAAACCTATCAACCCTCAGCTTACCCTCGTTTTCCATCGCTCCCACTCAACCGTGAGACTCCCACTTAACGTGAGACTTTCTTGCAGAGGATAACTGAAAGACAACCTCTCTCTGATACCACTTGTTAGGATAAACCACAGACAAAAATAAAAACTACATGCAAATATAAACAATAACTGAAAAATAATAGATCACACAGAAATAAACACAAGGCACCAAGATTTAACATGGTTCACCCAATCCCTAGGCTACGTCCACCAAACAGCAAGTCTGATCTTATTACAATCCAGTGATTACAACCTGATTACAATCTGTAATCCCTTACAGCTCAATACCACCGCAAGAACCAATTTCGCATCATAACCTAATGAAAAATACCCAACCCTAAACCCTTTTATAAAAGTATTAAACCGCTTTAGGGTTATAACATGTCGGCCATAATATGTCGGCTACCATGT
Organism: Cupressus sempervirens; assembly: GCA_028749045.1. Lineage (NCBI taxonomy): Eukaryota > Viridiplantae > Streptophyta > Pinopsida > Cupressales > Cupressaceae > Cupressus > Cupressus sempervirens. The sequence continues at coordinate 759,163,171 of CM053789.1, read as the reverse complement.
CGGCCACGGCCCACAATTTTTTTCGAGGCACCCCACTATTTATGAAGTATGTACAGTACTTTCTTGATCAGTCACCATAATCTAACAATGTGTTGCCCTAAATGACAACAATTACATATCCTTATTATCCAATTGTCAACAATCTCCCCCTTTGGTATTGATGGAAACAAAATATGGAAAATTGGCTAAGTGACAAAAACTTAACAAAATAAAACTAACATTACATTTGTTACAACTTGTACATTTTACATATGATCCCCCTTACAATATGATTTACATTTTTATCTTCTCTTTACCTGATTTACAATTTTCACATTGTACCTATCCCCCTTTGACATCAATGACAAAGGTCAAAAACTATCCAAAAACTGTTCACCTACTGTCAAAAATGTTGTCCTTATGCCTTAAGTTGATAGAATCTTCATGCAATCATCAAAATTTTCCTTAAGATTATCCATAACTTTAGTACATCTCTCCTTGGCTAATTAAGCAGAGGTGAGAATTGTAGATAAGGCATATGATGCAATCTCAACTTAATTAAGGTCCGAGTACAAAAAGTTAGAATAAGTGTCCTTGGCCTTGATACATTCCTCCAACTATTTCTCAGCAATAGATAATTTTAGAGAAATAGACTCTGAAATCTGATACTTTCTTCAAAATTTGTTCTTTTTCAAGTTCGTATTTCCTAATGTCATTCTAAATACTGGTCACTTGTCCTTCAAAATCATCAACTTTACAATCTCCATCTAACTTTACTAGTCATAGTATGACATCAACAACAAGTTATAAACAAAATAATACACTGTTGTATACCAAATTCATACTTAGACAATTTTCTGATTACCAAAAGCTAAGTATCTTTATTTTTGAGGTTTCTTGTAAGCATGTACATCATGTGTTGCCATAAATGACAACAATTACATATCTTTATTATCCAATTTTTAACATATCATGTCTTCTATTTGAAGTCCTAATTGTAATGATCATTTTCACATCAGGACAATCTAGTATCTTTATTTTGTGAAGTTTTTGAAAGAAACATTTTCCTTAAATTAAATTTTATATTAGTCAAATATGTTGAGAGTTAATAGTAAAAGGCTAGGATATTTTCAAAATATGATTATGAGTAACTTCATACCACCATTGAACTTATTTGACACTCTCAATACAAAGCATATCAGTAAAGTTAAGGGATAAACACTTGACAGATCATTAACGCCCTATTTTGATACTATTCTACAAGGAAAATTTATTTTATCTAGTTAACACTTCAACAACATGATTAAGAGACCCAAGGAGCAATTAATAGTAGTTTGCTCTTAATGAAAGGAACAAGACTAAACAAGAACATCGAACTTACTAATTGTAATTATTAAAGGATTCAAATACTTATTAGTAGTAGCCACAACAATCAAATAGCATCACTCAACCCCTACAATGGGTGTGTCGATATATAACAAACCAAAATGAGGCTCATTGAGCTCATATTGCATTTAGCTTCCCATCAAGGTGCCATTAAGGACAAATCCACAAAAATCATGAAAGTATTAAGAATCCATGATTAAAATTAATATGCAACAAGTATTAGATAAACAATGATGGCAAGAAAGAGTGTTAATGATCCACACAAGTAATCTTTTAAGACATTTATAGTGGAGCAAAGTGACAAGAAGCATTGTATAAAAGGGGTTATCAACTTATATATTACAATTTGAATAGAAATTAATACTATTGATATAGGAAGTAACTAATTGATTTATTAGTCATGTTCATTGATCATAACAACATGTGTTAGGGAAATGAATTATAATCGACACCTCTTACCTATGTTCTAAACAATTAAAAAATTATCAATTAGACTAATTGCAAGAGTTAATTGGGCATCAATTATGATAAGAATATATCATCACTACTAATGTGAAGAGGCACGAGTTAAAAAGTTTTAGAGAAAAATTACCAAATGATGCCACCCTTAAAGAAGATTACTTCTCAACTAAAATTGTTAGTGATCACTAAGAGTGTTATTTGTCCCTACCTTTTAAAGGTAGGAGACTAAAATTTTCAAGTGAATATTTTCAATTAATCATGTCTTGAAAATCATGAATACATCTAAACATTCCCACTAAATTCCTCATCATTCAATGTTCTCCTAAATTCTGAGTTGAATATTTCTAATTTCTCATTTGCCGATGGCTTTATTCTCAATAGTCTTTTCCATTTTTTTCATCAATTTTTTAGAGAAAATATAAACTTAGGGGTTATTTCCATTTGTCACAAGAAAATGATGCATGGTAGTCAACGAGAATGATGCATGGTAGCCAAGTTTACTAAACATAGCTTCTGTATGTTGCCTTCACGGGCATGTGGCATTTTGAAAAATGACTTAGTTTAGTTTATCGGTGGTAATAATAAATTTATATAGATCTTATTTAGTTTCTTTTAGTTGCTTGATTCAAATTATATTATAGCTTTAATATTACCAAGGGACTCATTTTGCATTACACAAACAAAGCTCCAAACCAGTTTACAGGTGAGTTATTACTTGATAGAGGGCTTCAATTCCCGCAGCAGGTGTCTGACAGGTAGCCACGATGTTTGCATGTAAGGTCCATCCAAGACATCAATTTATCTTTACTATATTAAATTTTCCTTTCAATATCTAATCACTTGTATTTTGTTTTCTAGTTAATGGTCATGTCATGCCTAACATTACTCTTTTCTGTTTCTCTTCATTTGCCTTAGTTGTTGCTGTGATTCAAGTTCATTGCTTTGATATTATCAAACTTTGTTTGTTAATTTGTTAAATTTAATTAGTTAAATTTGGTCTATGTTGATACAATTATAGTGATCATTATCTGTTTATGTCAGTTTAATTGTGATAAGGATTCAGATGTTTCGAACTGACTGATAATGTTGATTCTTAATGCATGTTTGAACTCAGAACATATAGTAATTTTGAGTTGGATGGTAGTGAATTTAATTAAATAATAGATTGCATGACTTAAGCATTGAAGTAATATGTTAGGCATTGCATTTCTAATTTGATTCATGTTAAGAATTAACTATATTATTTTAAGATAAGCATGGATGTTTTACAGAATTTTAGAAAATTAAACACATCGTTATGAATATGGAAAATTCATTCTGGTGTTACTCAGATTGGGGAACTCTCATGTATATTGATGTTTTTTTTTATGATTTGGGAAATTTTTTTTTCCTCACCAATATATATATATATGTATTTTACTGGTGAAATCTATAAACTTAAGAGTGAATGTTAGATCATGTAAGTACTTATATATAATAAGTTTATATCTTTAAAAATTCACACAAATTTAAAAGTGTGAAGTCATTATATTAAAGTTGCTATGTTTGATCACCACAACTATAACATGGAAGTTATTGTTCTACCCCTTTTTGTTATATTGGATATAGGGATTTTATTGTCATAAAACCCTAGGGGGGTTTCTAATATTATGAAAGGGTCATATGATATTGTTTTCGAAAGCCAATTTGTGGCGGTGAATATGGGTTGTGAATGTACCCAATCCTGCAGCTGAATTAATGCATGAAGGTGGGAAGTAATGGCACTTAGGAATTAGTCGGCCATTCCATCTTGGTGTTGAAGATTGTAGGGTTTTGGCCAGTATTTGGGCTGCTTGCTTTGTGAAGTAAACCACCTGTGTGGTGTTGCTATTGAATAGGCAACATGGTTGGAAAGGAGCTCTGTTTTATGAGACTCAGTTTGTTGTATTGCTCTCAGCTACAGTTATTCCTTTTGAGGTTGTTCTCAAGGCTATCGATTCAATTTTTAGGGCTTTGGAGGCGAGCTGAATCTTAGAGCAGTGGGTTGAGCGTTTATTCACCTTCTCAGATTTTGGAGGTAGGGGGCCTTTCTTATAACCCTATACTCTGTTTTGCTATGTGTTTTTTCTTTTGAAATTGCAAAATATGTTGTTTAAAATGATTTTTTACGGTTTCGTATATATCAACACCCATGGTTGAGTGTATGTAGGGTTCGAAATTAAGTTATTGAACTCTGTGTACATCCAAAAATAGATGTGGGTATAGCGTGACCGCTATGGAAACTTTGCATGCTGTTTAGTTTTGGTCTTATAGAAATGTGTTAAAATGTGGTGTCTCGACTTCCACTGAGTCGAGCTCTGTTTGTTTTGAGTTTTGATGTATATCATTTGATGGTAATTGGTAAACGGTTCTCATATGTTTAAGGTGGAACTAGTTACAGATTTTTGTGCAAGTGATTTTGGGTTTGGGGTTTTGGTTAACATGGAACATTAAGAATGTTGTATTAGCAAATTTTGTGTATAATGTTAAAATATCATAAAAGGCTATCGAGAAACCGATACTTTGTGTTTATGGGCATTATGTTTCAATTTCAATCTAGAAATTCTTATGCTGTCTGGTTTTAGTTATCTTGCTTTTATGAGATTTGGAAACTGGACGGTGTCGTTATGGTAATAGCAGATTCATTTTGTCATATAGTTGTAGGTAGTTAAGGTATTACTATTTCATGGAATGTTTTGCATTCACCTTACTTAAACAACCTTATGAGACTTAGAAGATGTGTCTTTGTTTCGCAATAACAAATGAGGGTATAAATCTTGAGCCTATTTTATGAATTATATAGATATATAAACATGGATATTAGACTTAGTACAACCCACAGTGTATGCATTTAAACATCAATATTTTAAAATCTTAGTGTTATGCGAGTTGTATGAAACTAAATTTAGATGAACATCTTCATAAACCGCGGTAGGACATTTAGTCTTATTGATAGTTCAAAATTTTATTAGATGAAGTAATAGCAATTGTCAGCATTATGAACGTGTGCTATAGGTAGTCGATGCCAAGGAGAATTGTTGTGATAGAATAACTTGTCATCGGCAATAGATGTTTAGAATATTTGGAAAACTTGGTAAAACTGTTGTTCTCAACACCAGTAATGATATCTCGTCGAATAGTTAGAAGGAAATTGGAATTCTAGTCAATTTATAACACTGCGACAACATATTTCTCATTAAGTTAAAAAAAAGTAGTCATTTACAATTGTATAAGATATTTGTAATAGTAGAATTGCATAACTGTTGCTTGCTTAATATCTAGAATGAAAATGATGATGGACAGCAAGTGTGCATTTTAAATTATGATGAACTTTTATTGTAGATAGTTACGATTTTTGACATGTTATAAGTTTTTTAGAATCTGTGGGTTTAGCATAATGATTAGATTTCAGCTCGCAGTTTCGTGTGTTATTGAGTTTTTAGATATGGCTATTTAAAATAATGCTGAATATATATGACATCATTAATAATGATCTTTTATATAGAAAAACATTACTAAGTCTGGATATGTAGAAGTTTGCTAGATATAAATAAATTAGTTGAATATGTTTTGAAGCATTCTGATGAACATTTATATGATGTTTAGAAATTAAATTTTATGAATTAGTAATCTTTTATTATAAAGAGGAGTTTCAGTTCATTATTGTAATGAAGTTGTTTCAAGCATGAGAAAGATTATGATTTGTGCTGATGGTATGTCCCTTAAAACAAGAATATCATAGGCATTTTAATCTATATCTTGGTCAATTCGAGGTAAATGTAGATGGTTTGGTTAGCTGGAAATTGATGTAAAGTATGAAGATTCTGTGAGTATTGTTGAGCTGAGGCTAGTTCAATTGTATTTGCGTGATCTTGATATTATAGGTTTTATTTCTGATGAATAAAATATCTATATTTATCTTTGAACTTGGCAGAATAAGATGTGTTACAAACAGGTTAAAGAATGTAGTATCATGTTGTATATTGATTTTATATTTGTTGCATATACATTCTTTGTATATCTAATTGAGGTGTATTTTAAGAATAGATGTGATGAATGTATATTGAGGTGGCTAAATTTGGTTTATCCTATTCAGTTAATTAATTCAGTGATAACTTTAAAATAAATTGGGTGGGTTAATTACATATAAAAGATAATTGGCCTTACCTATAACTTAAACCTATATGGTTAAGTGCGGAGAACAAGGCTTATCTCTATTTTGTCATTGAAAAGTATAATAGAGAATTCCGTTATGTGTTGATTATGGGCATACCATACATGGATGCAGAATCTTAGTGCCATAACGATGACACCTCAGTATATATATGATTCATTTACGGGTTATTCTTAGTTCAAGTTTGATTTTTCAATGATGAGTAAATGTTTACTTCTTGCATATTATTTATGAAATTGCGCTATGTTGAAGTAATCCGATATTTGCATTATATTTATGAATATGTTTATACTAACATGCATGCAGATGAATTACACTTTTTATATCAGTGTGTACTGAGCCCCCTTGCTGTGTTGTGTTTCGTTATTGTATGTTTTCCAGGTGCTTCGAGTTTACAAGTAGCTAAAGATTCTTATTGAAGTTCTTCTTGAATCATTATTCATTTGCTTGTAGGGTCCATATTTTGGACATAGGAATTTAAGGATGAGATTGTACTTCATTATTGTACTGAACTCAATATATTTTAGAATCTTTATGGAATCATATTTGGATGATGTTTACTTGTATTTTGAGGTTTTCAGATTGAGAGTGGTTCAATCTGTGTACTTGTACTTGTATTATGTGGAGTTAAAAAAAAAATATTGCATTCTTTGTACTCGTTTTTGGATTCATTATTTTTTTTGTTATTGTTAGTAGTAGTGTTACAGGTCATATGTTCTTTAAGCTCTTGGTTAAATACATAAGAGCTTTATGAAGCTACAACATTTAACTGTGAAAGGAAATTTCATAATGGCTACAAGAGAATCATTCTCCAAAGTTTCAAAATTTATCTAGGGTTTCAATGTGTTACAAAATTTGGTTTCAAAGTAGTTGTTTCATTCTTAGATTGATTTATGTTTGTCTGTAATATATTGTATAATGAATCAATTTAATATCTTATTAGTATCATCCATCACTGATAATTTTTTGAGGGACCTGGTTATTTTTTGCCCAATTCCAATCTCATATATTGGGTTTGTCTTTTTCTTGAAAATATTAGCACCCCTCCATACCAAAGTACAATTACATACTATGATTCTTCAATTTTAAGGATTGATGGATGGATAACTTAGAGGAAATCATATATACTATGCATTTTTCATATGGACTATTAATTTTCATTGTTTAAGTTGGATGGTCCTGATGCAGGGGCATCCAAGGGTCAAGGTTGTTGATTTGGTCAAGATTTACTTTCAGGGGTCATAACTTTTGACTTGGTTGTGGGTTTTGGCTGATATTTTATAGGTAGTTGCACTAGAAGGACTTATTTGGATTGTCAATTAAGCTCAACTTGATAGGTGGACATTTTGACATTTTTTCGGGAGCCTAAAATCTCACCCTGACCTCTGAAATTGGCATTTTGTGTTTTTTCATTTTTTTTTTAAAATTTGTTTTTGCAATAAATCCGTAATCATATTTTTGATTTTGTTGATTAATTGGCAATTGGTCTTGCCTTAGTTGTGGGCTTTTCCTGGGAAAAATTGGGATTTGTAGGATGAGTTTTAAAAATTACCAAAAATTTCCCAAATATGGTAATTTTTAGAATTGTAATAAGTAGGCATTGGTTTTCATTGTAGAGGCATAGTAGAGTTGTAGAAGTTTTAATGAAGAGTTATGATATTTAGAAACATCTGTCTTGTATCAATTTCTAAATTATTCTTTGACGAGATTGGGTTAAATTAGGTCCTATAACTATAAATTTAGATTAAGCCCTATGATGAAATAGATGTTGCCAACTCTTAGGCCTTATGATCATATTCATTTTGCACTTCATTATTTGTAGAAAATAATAACACATGGTAGTGTTAAACATTATTAGATGAGATCCCTTCCATTCTCTATATGAAGTGCCCTCACAATATTTTTTTCCCCCTCTCCTCCCCTTAGTGTACTGTAAGTATCTGGTAAGAGGGAGTAATTAAAGCATCTTGATTGACTATCCATTTGATAGGTGTTATAAATAGCTGATGAGTTTCAAATTGGAAAGAAGAATAATGGGATGGTGCATAGTCAACCAAATGGTTATTTGACTAGCCAGGTGAAGCATATGCATTTTCCTAAAATGGTATATAACTAGCCTTTTGTATTTACATTCACCATCGATAAATTCATCTTTTAAATAAATTTTTTTTTTCTAATTTATTTTAAGTCCATTGGATGGACTACAAGTGTTGAAAATTTGATTGAAAAGATCATTGATGAAGGTCAAAGAGAGAGATTATTGTTCAAAGAATGTTTTCAATCATTATTTTGTCACTAATGTCAAACCTGCTATTTGTAGGAATGCCAATTGCTTATAAGATCCAAGTATTATCACTTAGTTGATTGATGAAGAGGATTTGACCAACAAGATGTAACAAAATCACCCAAGGGAAAGGTTGAGTTATGGTTTTGTAATGAAGTGCAAGGATCAATTAAGAAAATGGTTAAATGATGCATTGGTAATGTTAGTAAATAGTTTTGTCCTTCCAAAATTAAATACAAAGAATGACTCAAAATTCTCGAATAGAAGAAAAATTGCCACTAACAGTTGGAAATACTATCATGAGATTGATAGCTTTCCTCTGAATTGAGAGGTACAACTCCCTCTTAGAAAGATATTCAGAGAATTTAAATAGCTGGTTATGTCTTTTACCAGAAGACACAAAGGCTTTCTAGCATTTACCCATCACTATGGGATAAATACAATTATAAGATTTATGAACTGTACAATGAAGAAAGAAAAACAAACAAATAGCCACATGACCACCTATCCAGTCTCTCATATCATAGGGAAAGTGAAAAGAAACATTATTTTATTTTGCTAAATATGAATGATAATGCAAAACTGCACCTAAAACATGAAAGAAATGTTCGTATAATCATTTTCAATTCAAGAAAATCATATTCAGACTTTAGAATCTGATATATGAAACTCTCTTTTATTTTAGATGCATAACAATACAATAACAATATCATTTTATCTTTGTCCTTATAGTCAAGTTGTAGAAAAATGGAAATAACACTTCTATTCCCCCTCCCTATTACAATCACTGCACATCAAAATGTATTCTTCCTTTCTTGTAGCTATAGAACTACCGATGAAGAGAAGAACCCCCACTACATTTGAATCTTGCAATAAATAACATCTTGGGGTTGTCTTTTGGTTTCTATAACCGTTTCTTGAAAATAAGTTTAATCATTCTCATGAATAATCTTCTTCTTATCACTTTGGAATTTTAATAGTTGATCCATTTTAAAGTTTCATATATTATAAAAAATATATTTACCAAAATTAAAATGAATCCCATGTGCATTCTTGGAGAGGTGGCATATGCTGGTAACAAACTGTTGTCATGATTTTGTAATTGTCATTGATATACCGCTACACTTAGATAGTCATAAATTTTGATCCGTTATTAATTTTACAAAATGGATAGGAGAGAATTTAGATAATTATGTTTTCTCAAACATATCCAAAATTCAGCTCAATCCAACAATTGGATTAAAATTTGTGGACCCTGCAACATGACTATTTTTTCTGACTACAACACATTTGTATTTTCTAGTATGTTGATAGACCTGCATACAATCCATTATAAATTTTGACTTTGGCCAAATTTTGAAGATATCTTCATTGCAAATTTAGAAAACTTGATTTTGGGAAACATATCCAAAATTCAATCAGATCAAATAGTGGAGCTAAAAGTTATGCCCCCCACATTGTGACTATTATTTTAATGCTAACAAAAATCTGTGGTTATAGGTTGTATTAAAACTTATAACAATATATACACCAATACTTGCACATGAATCACATGTTAGAATTTACTTGTTGTACATCTCATTATCCACCACCCTCTTTTGGCCTTGGATCTTGGGCTTGGAACCTTGAAATAGGATCTGAGCTTGATTTTGAACTTGAGCCACAAATTTGAACTGATGAATCTGGGCCTTTGATCTGTGAACTGCATGCTTGAAATTGTTTGTGAGCTTTGAACTTAAGAATGGTGAATTATTTTTGGGCTTGAACATTTCAAATACAACTTTGAAGATCCCAATCTTGATTGAATCATAATGATTCTTGAGCTTCTGATTGCCAGGGCTGAAACTGAAACTCTGAATCTACATCTTCAAATTTGAACTTATTGAAACTTTATATCTTTGAACCACTGAACTATACCTATAATCATTTCTCTAAACATAACTCTAAATTAGAAGTTGAACTTCGATTGAAGTTGGACTCGAGCTGGAACTTTGACTTTGTAGACTGCAACATGAACTTGAAGTTGAAGTTGAACTGACCTGAAACTTCAACTTCAACTTCAAATTTCCCATATACGAATAGGAATACTGATGAATAGGAAAATGATTGGTCTGTTTTTAACATTTTTTGCTAGAGATAGAACTTGAAGTTGAAGTTGAACTGGCTGCAAGGTTCAACTTCAACTTCAACTTAGGCACTCCCATGACTTAAACAATTGACTTTAAGGCTGAAGAAAAATACAAGTGTAACAATTGGCTCTGACTGGGGATGTGGGCATAAGGGACACAAAGAATCCAGCAATCTATGGTTGAGACTAGTGCCTAGACATTGGACAACAAAGTCATGGGAACAAAGAAAGGGGGCTTCTTGCAGAGAGAGAGAATAGGGGACAACACCAAAATAATGAAAGCAACCAACAACAAAACCGAACAGCTACACTAAACACCTCCAAAAACTTAGAGAGCAAAAATATTTAAAAATATACATAGGTGAGAAAAACTCACCACTAGACTAGAGTTGAGAAAAAACTTACACAAAAACTTACACAAATCCATTCACTAGCTATGACAAGAAAGAACCCTTCCTGAACAAAAAGTTATGCTGGTATGGCACAGACCAACACTTCCATTTGGAAAACTCATCTTCTTGGTATCTCAGACTGATCATGCATAGAAACCTTATCCACCAATTGTCACATCTAAAGAGCCACATTTCATCATAAAATTCTGAGTTTTCCCAAACATTCTGCAAAGAATTTTTGACTCCTTTTCCAACAATCCACTGAAACACAACTTGCTTAAAAAATTTCAAAGTAGGGATTATGTCATTTTTAGTGTACATATCCTTGGGATCAGCATACAAAAGAGGCTTTTTAGAATTCAAAATACCCCTAAGACAAAAGTGAACCTATTCAAACATAGGACCAATTTCGGTTTGGATAGCTCCGTCACTCTTTGTTGACAACAAGTTTGAAAAGTCTTTACTTAAAGTAGAAGAATTGGAAAGGCCTATACCTTGAGTTTTTATGAGAGCAATACCTTCCTTGTTTGCTCAAACCTTCAATGATCTTTGTGGCTCTCCTTGCAGTATATTTGTTTTAGCATTCTCTATTCCAAGGGAAGATAAATAATTCTTCCCACCTGAAGATGATTCTTGTATTTGGAAAAGAGGATTTTCTCTGATAATGACATCTTCATGAAACCTCATTAGTAGATATAGTAGGTTAAGCTCAAGCTGATTCCACCTATCATCCAACTCTTCAAGCTTTGTTTGTGTCTCACTTTCTGATCCATCCATTGTTTGGAGAGTGTCTTCTTTACTCGAGCATGTGAGAGGTTCTTCAATTTGGGAACCTTTGTTATCACAAGTGAGTGTGATTGCCTTTGATTCATGAAGATTGCTTGGCTAGGGTCTAACCTTGGGTTGCAAATCAGTGTTTGAACACATCATAGGAATGTAGAAGTCCCCTTGTGTGTCAAGTTGTGACCATTCTTCTCGAGGAGAAGGGAAATGAAATGAAAAGGTTTCATATTATACCTCTCCATCACCTTGAAAAATGTCTTTCATTCCTTCCTTATGAATCTTTCCATTGTCATACTGATCTAACATGCATTCTTGATTAATATTGATGGCTGAAATTGCATTAGAAAATTCAATAGAAGAAGATTCAAAGATTGGGTGAGAGGTATCCATTGGTAAGCTTGTATTTAACTCATTTTCAGTTGGCTCTTCCTCTATAGGAGGCATACTTAGATGCTTCATAGAATCATATGATTGGGAAGTATGTTTGCTATTATTCTTGTTGTGTGAACAACAACACCCTGTTATATTAGAAGGACTATTTTCTTCATGTGTGACTTCTTAAGAATCTTCATAATCATATTCAACATGTAGGTGATATGATCCCATTGTATGGTGAGAATCATTTTTAGATAAAGGAGGTATTACCAACCCCTCTGCATGAAAGATTGGTGTAATTTAACAATTAGAAATAGAGGATTTTGGTTTTACTATTTTGAAGACAAGCCTTCTCATCTTGGGTTTTTCCTCTGAATGATATTGGGTTTTCTGTAAAGGTTTATCACTTGCATGCTCATTTTTTAATTTCAAATCTAGACCAGAGACTTTTACAATGTTGTCTTGTTGAAACCAACCAGATAAAAATAAATCATCTTCAATTCTTATAGCTTCTTGCTTAGCAATTTCAAAGTCACATACCTTACTTCTTTCGAGATGAAATTAGACTTCTGGATGTAATGCTGCAATAAAGATTGACAACAGGTTATCTTGGCTAGGCTGATAAACTTGTGGGATCTTTGCCAAGGTTCGTGTGAATTGATCCACAAAGCTTTTATTTCTTCATTTTCTCCTTTCTGAATCTTGAAGAGTTGGCATAATATATTGCGCACATTAATTGCTAGTTTAAATCTCACAAGAAATTTAATTTCTAGCACATGCCAACCAGTTATGCACCCATCTTCCAAATGCTGAAACCAAACAACAACATCATCAACAAGAGATTTAACAAATAGAAAAACATAGACATCTTCTTCCAAAAAACCAAGAATCCCACAAGCTGTTTTGAATGCTCGAATGTGGTTGTCTGGATCTTGATCGCTTCTTCCAGCATACTCAAGAAAATATTTCTTTGATTCGACAGGCATGAGTGTGAAATGAGGTAGACCAAAAGGACAAAAATGTGGCCGCCATGATTGAGTTGTAGCCAAGGCCATGATTATACTGGGCTTCTTTTACCAAAAAGATCAGAGTCGCCAACCTTCATCCTCGGGGAGGTAACCTTCAGATATCCAAGGAAAGGAAAGCACTGAAACTTCACTTTCTTTCCCTAGTAGAGTTGCCAAAAACTATTAGTAAACCATTTTGTCCTTCCAAAATTAAGTATAAAGAATTACTCAAAATGCCTAAATAGAAGAACAATTGCCACTAATAGTTGGAAATACTATCATGAGATTGATAGCTTTCCTTTGAATTAAGAGGTACAACTCCCTCTTAGAAAGATATTGAAAGAATTTAAATAGCTGGTTATGTCTTTTACCAGAAGACACAAAGGCTTTCTAGCATTTACCCATCACTATGGGATAAATACAATTATAAGATTTATAAACTATACAATGAAGAAAGAAAAACTTATAACAATATATACACCAATACCTGTACATGAATCACATGTTGGAATTTACTTGTTGTACATCTCATTATCCACCACCCTCTTTTGGCCTTGGGTCTTGGGCTTGGAACCTTGAAACATGATCTAAGCTTGATTTTGAACTTGAGCCACAAATTTGAATTGATGAATCTGGGCCTTTGATCTGTGAACTGCATACTTGAAACTGTCTGTGAACTTTGAACTTAAGAATGGTGAATTCTTTTCAAGCTTCACCATTTCAAATACAAGTCTAAATATCCCAATCTTGATTGAATCATAATGATTCTCGAGCTTCTGATTGCCAGGGTTGAAATTGAAACTTTGAATCTACATCTTCAAATCTGAACTTATTGAAACTTTATATCTCTAAATCACTGAACTACACCTATAATCATTTCTTTGAACACAAGTCTGAATCAGAAGTTGAACTTTGGTTGAAGTTGGACTTGAACTGGAACTTTGACTTTGTAGACTCCAACATGAACTTGAAGTTGAAGTTGAACTGACCTGAAACTTCAACTTCAACTTCAACTTTCCCATATACGAATAGGAATGCTGACAAATAGGAGAATGACTGGCATATTTTTAACATTTTGTGCTAGAGATAGAACTTTAAGTTGAACTTGAACTGGCTGGAAGGTTCAACCTCAACTTTGACTTAGACACTCCCATGACTTAAACAATTGACTTTAAGGCTGAAGAAAAATACAAGTTTAATAGGTAACATACTTGAAGATACAAAGGTTGGTCACATTTAGAAACATTAGAAGCATAAGCTGAAACAAGATTGACTGCAAAGCTTAAACTAAGTTCATCGGTGGGTGCCAAGCAAGCTAGTTTAAGCTGAGAAAATTCTTAGTTGGAGCCGAGCAAAAGGAAAATCTCGTGTGTGCCAAGTGAACTTCATGTGTTGACTGAAGTTTAGGTGCTGAGTGAAGTTCAAGTGCCAAGTGATAGAGAAGGAGCCAAGTAAACAGAAAATCTTAGTGGATACTGAGTGAATTCATAGAAGATGCCAAGCATAAGTAAAATGTAGTTGATGTTGAGTAACATAGTATGTGTTGAGCACCAAAATTTCAATAGTGTCAAGCTGCTGCATTATTGGAAAAGTCAAAGATTTGCTAGATCTAAGCTAACATAGTTGTTACCTAGAATTTTGTGAACCATTTAGAGGATAAGGATGATGAGTTGGTGACATAGAATTCTATGCAAACCATTTTTGAGCGAATTTTAAAGGATTCTTCATGATGTTTCTAGAAGGAACAAAATGTGGGTTAGATTGAATGAATCCTACCTAATCCATACAAATTGAAATTGAAGGAGGGAAGAATTGAGTAGGAAAAGAAAATCCAAACTTCTATTTAAGGAGTCACAAACCAAGAAGCAAGTGTTGCTGGTGTGCCAAATTGTGAAGTGGTTGAAGGGTGTCAAGGAAAAAACATGTAGGAGAAGTAAGAACAGAGTACAAAGACTTTGCTTCAATAAGTGGTTAGAGAGAGATGATTGCACTAGTATATTGAGCATGGAGACTCAAGGAGACTAAGTTTGAAAGGAGGGCAAGCTGTCAAGAGTTGCAGAGATTGAAGGCCAGGCATGTTATGAGCTGATAAGTGATTTGAAATCTACAAGTTAAGTTGTATGTTGTAATTAGGTCAAAACCCCTTATTGTTACTCTCTAGCAATTGTATTAGTTAGAGTAAAGGAAAATCCTATGGACTTAGGTTGGTTTAACAACCATTTGTAAATCCTTTAACAGGGTGACATTCCAAGTGAATGTTCTAAAGTCCTCTAACTAGGCCCACTTCTAATAGGGCGGTTAAATCCTTTAGCCAGGTCACATTTAATAGTGTGTTGTAGCCTTTAATGAGGCAGGCCTTTCATAGGGCATCACTTTAAAAGAGTAAGAATTGAGTAGCATGTTACTGGTGGTTTTTTCCAAATTGAGTTTCCACATAAATCACTGTGTTATGTTTAATCTTTTATGTGCTATGCTTGCATGTTGATTTATAGTAACTTGCTGAATAATAAGGTTAAAGTTTGGATGAATGAATAAGTTTAATGGGAACACCTTACTTGCTGAAAATTTTGAATATGACATCTAGACCTTGAATAACTAATTCACCCCCCCTCTCAGTCATTTTAAAGCATTTCTAACAATTGGTATCAGAGCCATCTACTGATTTAGTTTCAAGGTACTAGAAGCAAGAAGATCAATATGTCCAAGAGAGAAGTTCCCAAGCTTAACAAAGACAACTTCACTGCATGGCAGAGTCTAATGAAATTGCACCTTGGATCGATAGGTGATTATGCAAAAACTTCAATTGTGATAGAACATGTAGATCTAGTTGGACCTCTTACTGCAAATGACTTGAGCAAAAGGAAGGAACACAATTAGGCAATGCTGGAGTTTGCCTCTGCACCCAATTATGTTGAATTTGATGACATCAAAGGATGTGACACTGCATTCAAGATGTGGAAAGCCCTATTAGATATCTATGGAGGAGATCAAAATGTTCAAATAGTAAAGAAAGAAAGCCTCAGAGGAAAGTTTGATGACATGCAAATGGAGGAAGGTAAAAATGCTACTTAATATGGTTCTAGAATGAAAGAAGTGGTAAGTGCAATAAGAAGTCTGGGTGGTCAATTGGAAGAAGAGATTATCAATAACAAATACTTGAGAACCCTGCTTCCCATCTATGTTATTAGAGTTTCAGCCATTCAAGAGCTAAGCTATGTGCAAGGAAATACACTAACCTTTGAAGGAGTAGTGGGAAGACTTACTACATTTGAGTTATCCAACTTTGACAACTATAGACCTGCGAACCTTGAATCTACCTTCAAGGCCAAGCTAACATTGAAAGATACTGAGGAGGAGAAATCAAAGAAGAAGAGTAGAAAAGGAAAATATGCATCCAGTGACAACAGCACAGATGAGGAAGATGTGGAATAGTTGGAGGCACTATTGGCTAGAAGATTTCATAGAGGTAAAGGTAAATTTAAAGGTAAGCTGCCTATGATTTGTTTTAATTGCAATTGAGTAGGTCATATTGCTGCAAGATGTACATAGAAGAAGAACTACAAAGATAATAAGTACAAGAACAAGATAGAAGATGATAGTAGAGATTACAAGGAAAAAAAGAAAAATATGCTACATTGTTGAAGAAGATTTTGAAGAGAATGATGATGAAGTAGTCTATTTGGCCATGAAGGATGAATCAGATGAAGATGAAGCAACAACATTGGTAACCTATGTGAACAAGAATGATAAGTGGATCATAGATAGTGGATGCTCACATCACATGATAGAAGATAAAAGTAAGTTTATTACCTTCACTCAATATGATGGAAATAATGTTAGATTTGGTAATGATGCTCCATGTAAAATCAAAGGAAAAGGCTCAATTAAACTTATAGAGAAAATTTCATGTGATAATGCATACTATGTTGAAGGATTGAACTACAATCTGTTGAGTGTATCACAGTTAGGAAATGTAGGTTGCAAAGTAGAATTTGGAAACAAAACTGCCAAAATCTATTATATTGATGGAAATCTAATAGGAAAAGGTGAGCAAACTAGGAGTAACTTGTTTTACCTAGATATGGAAGATGCAACCTGTCTTGTTGTTAGACTTGATGATGTTTGGTTATGGAATAAAAGATTGTGTCATGTTAATTTTGACAATCTTATTAGCATCACCAAAAAGAAAAAGGTCAGAGGTTTGCCTAAATTGAAGAAACCTGAAAATACAACGTACAAACAATGTCAACTAGGAAAGATGACTAAGTCTAGTTTAAAAAGAAAAACATACACTTCCAAAAACTCCAATAGAAGTGCAAAGCTACCTAGGAGATAGATACATAATGCTATTTGTGGATGAGTATTCTAGGATGATGATTGCTATGTTTTTAAAGAAAAAATCTGATGCATTTCAAATGTTTAAGTGGTATTTGTCCACAGTTGAGAAGGAAACATGTAAGAGTCTAAAATGCCTAAGATCATATAGAGGAGGAGAGTTTACATCAAAGGAATTTGAGATATTCTGCAATGACAAAGGTATCAAAAGGAAAGCATCAACACCAAGAACTCCACCACACAATGGTATTGCTGAAAGAAGAAATAGATCAGTAATAGACTATGCAAGAACATTGGTGATGGAGAAAAATGTTGCGCTAAAGTACTAGAGAGAAGTTGTAAATACTATTGTTTACACTCTGAATAGAGTCCAAGTCAAGAAAGGTACAAATGCTACACCTTTTGAATTATGGTATGGTCACTCCCCTAATGTAAAACATTTCAAAGTATTTGGTTGTAAATGCTATATTCTTAGAGATACTAGAAAATGAAAGTTTGATGCAAAGAGTGATAAAGACATATTCCTTGGATACTCCACTAGAAGCAAATCATATAAGTGTTTGATACTAACAGTAAAAAGATTGTGGAGACTACAAATGTAAAATTTGATGAGCATGTAGAAGTCCAAGTTGATGAGTCTAAGCATTCAGAAGATTATAGATCTTTTGTATACTTCTATGAAGGAATGACTATTGAAAATAATACTACTAATCAAATTGGGAATCCATAACAAATTTTAGTATCAGCCGAGTCACAACTAGTGAATGTTGAGCTGCATTTGGAAGTTGAGTTGCAGAATGAAGAAAGTGCACATTCTGACTTTGAAAATAGTACACATGAAAGAAATGATAACGTACCTGAAGGAGAAGAACAAAATGACTTTGCATTTGAAGGATCTAATATGGAAAAAGGGACAGAACCAAGGTTAGCCAAGTATGTGAGGAGACATTACCCTGTAGATCAAATCATTGGTGACACTAATGCCAGACAATAACAAGGAATAGACTTAGGAATGAATCATGTTTGCTAAGAAAGGTTGAGCCCAAAATAGTGAAAGATGCACTACAAGATGATGACTGGTATAAAGCTATGGAAGAGGAGATAGACCAAATTGAGAAGAACAAAACCTAGACCCTAGTTCCTAGACCAGCTAATAAGAATGTAATTGGTACCAAATGGGTGCATAGAAACAAACTTGATGAGAATGGTGAGATAACTAGAAACAAAGCTAGATTAGTTTGCAAAGGCTATGCACAAGAAGAAGGACTAGATTATGGGAAAACATTTTCCCCTATTGCAAGAATGGAAGGAGTAAGAACACTACTTGCATATGCTATTTACAAAGGTTTCAAATTCTACCAAATGGATGTAAAGGCTACTTTTCTGAATGGTATACTAGAAGAGGAAGTCTACATAGAACAACCAGAGGGATTTGTTGATGACAACAACAAAGATATAGTTTGTAAACTGTATAAAACACTCTATGGTCTAAAGCAAGCACCTAGAGCATGGTATGAGAGACTGCACAAATATCTTGTGAAGATAGGATTTGAGAGAATAGATGACAACAACAACACATATATCAAGGCAGAAAAAGATAAAGATATTTTGATATCTAAAATCTTTGTTGATGATATAATATTTGGAGGAAAAGATACTCTATGCAAATATTTTGTTGATCAAATGAAATATGAGTTTAAAATGTCAATGTTGGAGAAATCAAATTCTTTGTTGGATTGCAAGTACATCAACTGAAGCATAACATATTTATAACCCAATCTAAATACATCAAGGAGATACTCAAAACATTTGGATTAGAAGACTCAAAACTAGTTAGCACAACAATAGTGACAAGACATAATTTATCAAAGAATGATGAGTCAACTGAAGTGAATCAAACAATGTATAGATCAATAATTGGAAAATTGCAGTATGTTGTACATAGTAGACCAAGCATTGCATTAGTTGTTGGAATAGTGGCAAGATTTTATGCAAATCCAAGAGAAAATCATCTGATGGTAGTGAAAAGAATACTGAGGTACCTAAAAGGAACTGATGACTTTGGTTTGTACTACAAGAGAAGTGAAAAGTTTGAACTAAGAGCCTACATTGATTCTGACTGGGGAGGCAATATTGATGATAGAAAAAGCACCAGTGGAGGAGCACTTTTCTTGGGAAGAAGAATGATTACATGGACCAACAAAAAGAAAAGTTGTACCTCACAGTCCACTGCAGAAGCTAAATATATTGCAGCTACTATCAATTGCACTAATATTGTATGGATCAAACATTTACTACAATGTATGAAGGAAGAGGTGAATGAGCCTGTGATACTTTATTGTGATAATACAAGTGCTATCAACATATCAAAAAACTCTGGAATGCATGCCAAAACCAAGCACATTGCAATCAAGTATCACTATGTAAGAGAATTGGTGGAAGACAAACAAGTGAAGATGGAATATGTTAGCTCAAAGGAACAGATTGCTGACATCTTCACAAAAGCACTACCTAAAGATGCTTTTGAGTATCTTAGAGGTAAGTTAGAGGTGATACCCCTAGCCAAGGCTACTTGAAGAAAAAGCAAGACTGCCCTACATTAGAAGAATTGATTGTTGAAATATTACACACTGATGTAGAGGATATTTAATTTAGAACTCATACCTAAAGTAATTGAAGTGATGAAGTTCTAAATCAGTTACAAGTAAGGTGATAGAGGGAGAAATTGAGAGAACCTGCAAATGCTACACTTGCATAATAAGATGCTGAGATAATATGTCTTTTGCATTGTTGTCAAAGAGGGAGAAAGATAGAAACTGATCAACAGTTGAGGGAGAAGATGATCAAAAAACATGGACAGAGAAAGAAATACTAGAAGATGAGAAATGCATATAGAGGGAGAGAATGTAAGAAAGGATACAAAAGCTAAGAGGGAGAAATAGAAGTAAAGAAATCATGAGAGTAGATCAAGAGGAGGAGATGTGAAAATTGATGGTAACATAATTTTCTTTTTGGCATTTGATTTACTATTCTAACCTAATTAGCATGGTTGAATAGTTTGGTCCGATGGTTGATTAGTTTGGTTTGCCATCAATGCCAAAGAGGGAGATTGTTGGAAATCTGATTGAAAAGATCATTGGTGAAGATCAAAGAGGGAGATTGTTGTTAAAAGAATGTTTTCAATCATTGTTTTGTCATTGATGTCAAACTTGCTATTTGTAGGAATGACAATTGCTTATAAGACCAAGTACTATCAATTAGTTGATTGATGAAGAGGATTTGATCAACAAGATGTAACAAAAGTACCTAAGGGAAAGGTTGAGTTATGGTTTTGTAATGAAGTGCAAGGATCAGTTAAAACAATAGTTAAATGATGCATTGGTAACATACTTGAAGATACAGAGGCTAGTCACACTTAGAAACACTAGAAGTATAAGTTGAAACAAGATTGACTGCAAAGCTTAAAGTATGTTCATTAGTGGGTGCCGAGCAAGCTAGTTTAAGCCAAGAAAATTCTCAGTTGGAGCCAAGAAAAAGGAAAATCTAGTGTGTGTTGAGTGAAGTTCAGGTGTCGAGTGAAATTCAAGTGCTGAGTGATATAGAAGGAGCCAAGTAAACATAAAATCTTAGTGGGTGCCAAGTGAATTCACAAAAGGTGCCGAGCATCAATAAAATATAGTTGATGCCGAGTAACACAACATGTGCCAAGCACCAAAATTTCAATAGTGTTAAGCTACTGCATTATTGGAAAAGTCAAAGATTTTCCAGATTTTAGCCAACATAGTTGTTACCTAGAATTTTGTGAACCATTTGGAGGATAAGGATGATGAGCTAGTGGCACAGAATTCTATGTAAACCATTTTTGAGTGAATTCTAGAGGATTCTTCATGATGTTTCTAGAAGGAACAAAATGTGGGTTAGATTCAATGAATCCTACCTAATCCATATGAATTGAAATCAAAGGTGGGAAGAATAAAGTGGGAAAAGAAACTCTAGACTTCTATTTAAGGAGTCATAGACCAAGAAGCAAGTGCTGCTAGTGTGTCAAATTGTGAAGTGGTTGAAGGGTGTCAAGGATAAGACATCTAGGAGAAGGAAGAATAGAGTACAAAGACTGCTTTGATAAGTGATCAAAGAGAGATGATTGCACTGGTACATTGAGCATGTAGACTCAAGGAGACTAAGCTTGAAAGGAGGGAAAGTTGTGAAGAGTTGTAGAGATTGAAGGCCAGTCAATGTTATGAGCTGAGAAGTGATTTGAAATCTGCAAGTTAAGTTGTATGTTGTAATCAGGTCAAAACCCCTTATTGTTACTCTTTAGCAATTGTATCAGTTAGGGTAAAGGAAAATCCTATGGACTTAAGGTTGGTTTAACAACCATTTGTAAATCCTTTAATAGGGTGACATTCCAAGTGAATTTTCTAAAGTCCTCTAACCAAGCCCACTTATAACAAGGTGGTTAAATCCTTTAATCAAGTCACATTTAACAGTGTGTTGTAGTCTTTAATAGGGCATGCCTTTTACAGGGCATCACTTTAGATGAGTGAGAATTGAGTAGCATGTTACTGGTGGTTTTTCCAAAATTGGGTTTCCACTGTGTTATGTGTTGATCTTTTATGTGTTATGCATGCATGTTGATTTATAGTAACTTGTTGAATAGGAAGGTTAAAGTTTGGATGAATGAATAAGTTTAATGGGCACACTTTACTTGCTAAAATGTTTGAATAGGACATCTAGACCTTGAATAGCTAATTCACTTCCCCTCTCAGTTATTCTAAAACATTTCTAACATACAAGTACTTTAAAATTTTACTGGTTGTTTTTCCTTTTACTTATTTAAAAATAGATCATTTCAAATTTTCTTTGTTGGCATCATGTAGGGGTTTATCAAATATACTCATTGGTATGTTACTTTGTTTTTCAAAGGATATGAAAAACATTTATTTCTAATTCATAATATTAGTATTTAGATTTTTAATTTAGTGGAGATTTATTCAATTTTTAGTGTTTAAACTAAAATACTTTGAAGCACAAGAAAAATGTTTGATTTTGGATTTACAATTTTTAGAAATTGTGTGCTATTTGATTTGAATTTGTTTGAGACTTTCTAACT
Organism: Cupressus sempervirens; assembly: GCA_028749045.1. Taxonomy (NCBI): domain Eukaryota; kingdom Viridiplantae; phylum Streptophyta; class Pinopsida; order Cupressales; family Cupressaceae; genus Cupressus; species Cupressus sempervirens. The sequence goes on along the minus strand of CM053789.1, from coordinate 759,140,735 downwards.
CATTGTGGAAAATGGAAAAATGTCATCCCAAAATTTGGCTTGTAAGCTACCCAATACAGATGAGAGCCACAATAGAATATAATATAAACCTGAGTTCCCTCAATGCTTAGTGTTTGAAATAATGATATAAAGAACTTAGGTTCTAGAAAACTCTATATGGCATAGAGTCTAGGGGAAAACAAAAACTAGCATTACAAGTTTGATAACACTAAAATTGCAAATAAGTCCTTTGATATCATAACAGAGTAGCATTGTTTTATGCAACTTTATGAATAATTGTAGAATTTAGTTTTTCTATTTTCCAAGCTATTCTATTCAATTTGGTAATGTGCAATGGGAATTCATCAGAAATATAGGGAATACGTGCCATATGAATTTCAATCTCATAGAGATGAAGACTAGCTAATAGAGTTGAGTTGATTAGTGAGATTCTCAAGTTTAAACATTTAAGTTTGAACTATACAAACTTCCCACCTTCACCTTCTTATTGAAGATTGAGTGAATCTCAACATTCATGATATTTAACCAATTCATTGCAGAATCAAGAAACCAATTGACATTTACTCATTTCAACTTCTTTTGCAAAAGGACCTAACTTTGCACAATTATTACCCAAGCATTTGAAAGCATGAAGATTGTTGCATTCAATCATTACAATTCTAGAGACTAATTTTCAAAAGCTATTTGTGACATATAACATTTAGATTATTTTAACATTGTCAAGATTATAAATTTTTAGAAAAACCAAACTATGATGAATTCTAATTTAATAAGTGAGCTAAAAAGAAATACAAAAACTAAAATCATGTAAATTGTTTTTTATTTGTTGTGTTTTTATTGATAGTTGGCTATATTCACAACAATAACAAATCAAATTATATTCGTAGGGAACTCGTGAAATTCCATTGTGTGTGTAAAGTGGTTATCCATAACAAGTTTATAATACATCATTATAAATGTGTTTCATATGTGTTTGGCATTGAAAATTTTTCTAAAGTAGAATAAGATTAAGAATGAGCTAGAAATAATTGTTGTGGTGTCAATAGAAAACTTTGGGTATAACCGTGTTGCTAAAACTCATGTACAAATGTTGTAGTTTTTTCAATAGTTCTTATATCTATTATTTTCCTTGCTCGCCATTTATCATGATCTTATATACTTCATAGTATATTTGTATTAATTTTAATTATTTTAATTAATTTTATGTTATAATAAAAATTGTATTGATTGTGTTTTTTTCCAATAGACTGTCTATGAGAATTTTTATATTAATATTTTTCTATTTTAGAGATGGATTTTTTTTATATTGATGTTATATATTATAGAAAAATGTAAATTGAATTTATTCATATTTTAGTATGCACAATAATTTTTTTTATTCAAAGACCAACTTTGCAAGTTAACATTTTAGTGCTAGGTTACATTTGTGATAGATCAATTGACTCTTTGTCCTCTCAAAATCTAGTTGTACCTTTACATTTAATGACAAAGCTTCAGGACTTGGTCTGATATTTTTAATGGGCCAGTTTCAAATGTATCTTGTTGCATTTTTTCATGTGCACTTGCAGAGAAATTGAGATGACTGACTTTAAATTATAATTTTTCACAATCTTTAAAATTGCAAGCAACTTCACTTGGAATATGTTATTACATGCTAGAGGTGTGTTTATGTTTCAGATTGTAGGTTTCAAGTGGTCATTTGGTCAATTTTCCAAGCCAATTCTAGAACATTACAGAAAGATTATAAGAGCAAGTTTTTGGTTATCATCCATTGCTACATACATAGGGACCCATCTTACTTCATCAAATTGTAAAAAACATTTAAGATCAATTGTAATACACCTCCTTTGCTATCATTGTAGACTTAATTTTTAAAGTTCTATATGAGTCTTCTATAGATGTGTTAGCCCTTATTTGATATTTGAAATGCAATACTTTGATCTATGTTCAACAAAAGATTACATCAAGTTGTAACAATTTTGTATTGGTAGTGATGATGCTTTAATTTCTCTTAGTTAGTTAATGAAATTAGTTTTATGATGATTCCATATGGTGTGCCTCAGAAAGATGTTTAGTATGTCCTCACGATGATGAGATATTCATGTTAGAATATGATGCTATTTATATTTAGGGTTAACTATTATACTTACCCCATACTTGCATGTGTATGGTATGTGTGTCTATTTTACATTTATGTGTGACGTACTTGATATAGTTGAGGGAGGGAGTCATAGTGACCTGCTAGTTTCAATCTACACAATGTACCACTCCCTACCATTATTTGTTTAGCTTATATATATGTACATGCACATGATCATATTTTATATAGATTTGCAGGTACCAGACATCGACTTCCATAAATTGTCAGGATGAGCATGCCCTATTGCAATAACTCAATAGTAAGAATGGGGAGATAATGTTCAGGTCCAATCTCAAACATAGCCTAATTACTTGTCTTGAGAAGGAGGACATGTATCTCACTTTCCACCCTTTTTAAACCCACGAGTTTATCTTTTTTTTTTGTCGTCTACTTTTGAGTTTTGGTTAGTTTTCATAATGTTGCTTTAATGTGGATTTGACTATGTGATTTATTTGGTAAACAATTTAATCATAATATTTGGGTTAATCATATAATATTGAGAATTATTAAATATTATTTTATTAAAAAAATGAGAATATTTAATTAATTAAAAACTAATTAAATATATGCTTTAATTTAAAACACTTAATTTAGAAGTCTATTTTTAGAGTTGGATAAAAAGAGAATTAAAATATTAAAAGATTAAATATTAATTATTGATTTTTTATAAATATTTAATTAATAATAATTAAATTAGAGTTACATTTAAATAATGAGCTTTAATTATTATTATTAATTTAAATAATAAACTACGCTTTAAATAGTGCTTCCACTGATTAATAAACTAGAGGAAAACAAAATAAAAGAATATTCTACTTAAAAAATTCTTTAAGTGTGCATGAAAGGATTAAATAATAAAATTTTATTTTAAAGAGAGACCTTTGCATGTTTGAAAACCAGAAACCCTAGGTAGAGTTAAATTATTTTATTAAGAGATTTGAGCTCATTTCTAAACACACAGGGTTTGGGGAGCATAATTTGAAATTGGATCAAAACAATTTGAAAGTTTCAGAGGGCTTGGATTTGCATGTGTAAACAGATTGTCTCAAATTTTAACTATGGTTTTGAGCTAGGGTTTGAAAACCCATTATAGAATTTTATTGAAAGATCTGTCTACTTCGTGTCTTTGCGGGTGCTTGCATAATGCTTATTAATTTATTGTATTGATTTTTGGAGACAAAATTATGTTGTAGATTTTGAAAAAGTAAAACTTATTAAGAAAACTTGACTAAGGAAAATTGTAGAAATACATAGAAAATTATTATGATTGTATTATTTTAAACTCCTTTCTAGTATAAGGAAAATTCGATTATAGAAAATTGGAAGAAAACAAAAAATTGAACAACTAAGGTTTTAACTTTAAATTTGCCATTAGAACCATGTGATTATCATGAATTTTTTAAATAAAGATAAATACTCTTCTTATATCTTAAATAATTTGGTTGCAAAATTTATTGGAAAAACAAAAGATTAATTGAGAGGAAAGCATGTTGTAACTAAACTTATGCATGCATGTGAAAACAAATATACTAAAGATAGAAAACTAAGTATAGTATGGTTGCATGATTTGAGAGATCAAAGAGATGCGAAAATACTAATTGTATTAAGGAGATTAGATTTCTACAATCTATGATAGTTATGGTGCTTAGCTTCTAGATTAGATTGTGTTGAGATTTTTGCATCCCTCTTCTCTTGGTCCCTTTATCTAGTGAATCTATGCTAAATATGCAACTTACATTGTTTTACATCTCTTATTCTCTCATCATAATGATGGATCACATAGCTTGATTTGAAATGTTGATGGCAAAAATCTCAACACAATATAATTTAAAAGCTAAGCACCATTACAATTTATATGTTTATTTTTATTTTATAAAACTATAATTTAATTTTTAGATTTATTTATTTTAAAAAAGTGTTTTTTAATGATTTATTATTAATTTTGGAAAATAAAACAAAATAAATAAAATATTATTTATTTATTTTGAAAATTAAACAAATAAATACTATTTATTTTCTTATAAGTGAGGTTTTAATATCATTTACTTTTAAAGCTCTTAGTGGGATATAACTTATTATATATTTATTAATGCAAATGGAGTTACAAATTAATAAATATATAATTGTGACTTAGTTATATTTTAAGAGAAGCTATAGTGGAGTTCACTATATAATCATCTAGTTATGAACATTTAATATTATGAGAGAAATTGTAGATAATTTAATTAAAATTAAAATTTATAAGCTTGAGTTATCTCTATTTGCATCATGAATTAAAGGAAAAGTAAATATTAACATTGGACTTAAATAGAAGTCAAATTAATATTTTAGAAATGAAATTGATATTAATATTTAATCTAATAATATACATTTATGTTATTAATTAAATCATTCATGATTTAAGATTATTAAAACATAATAACATGATAATATTGCATGATATTGTATATGCACAAAGAGATTTGACATTCAAATACTTATTGATTTAAATAAGTATATTATCATAACCATTTATATTAACATGTATATTCTTTATTATTAAACACATCTTTATGGATCAAACTAAATAAGAGAAAATGATGAAATTAAATCATATGGCTGAAAACTATGTGTTTTCTTAAATATTCTATTTATAGTCTTGTGATGTTTATTTTCACAATGGTTTTTCTTTGTGGGATGGTTAGTTGGCCAAGTTAGGATGTGCACCAAAGGAATTTTTGAGATTTCTTTTATAATTACTTCACTAGATATCATGATGTACTTTATGATTTATAATGAGATTTCTTTTGATGAGCATTTATGATAACTTGGGTTTTGAGAACTAATGTTATTTTTGGGTTGCCTATTAAGGAACCAAATTCGATCAATATTACTTTTGTGGTATGTGACACAATTGTGGTTTGTGAGTTTTAAGAAGGTAATCTAGGTTTATGTCTATGGAGTGGCTTGCAGTGGGGCCCGAGGCCCAAAGTGTCTGCTAGGGTAACTCATTGTAAGTTGTGTAACAAATGATAACATAGTAATTAAAATACTTTCCTCCTCCATGCCTTGAGATAGATTAAAAAGATAAGTTAGAGATTTTTTCTCATCCATGCCTTGAGTGCTTATATAGGCTAAGCATGAGAATGAGATGATACTTTAAGAGGTATGACTAGTTTCCTCATCTTTATGAGAGGGTATTCAGGTTCTGTATAGAGTCACTAGGGGTCGGGGTCATGATAGATTTCCATGGTAATGTTAGAGTTGGCTCATGTGATGACATTCCATAGTATGTAGCATCAGTCTCCGTCATATTTTTTTTTATATTTGCCTTTGGTGGTGTATTTATTGGTATTGTACTTGTTGGATATTACTTTTGATGGTGTATTTATTGTGTGTTATTATTTATCGATTGGATGTCAGTTATCATGGGCAATTAACTTTTGTTAATGAATGTCAATTATTCATTGGTAGTGTTTTTATTGTTGGAGTTAGTGATTGGTGGTTTACTTATATTGATAACAATTGTTATCTATTGATTATTGTGCTTGTGACACTTGACATTGATTTGGAGGTGGTTGTATCTTTTTGGTTTTGATATTTGATTTGTACTTGGTATCTATTGTTGATTTTGGTATGTGATGTTGGTTTGGAAGAGTGTCTTTTTGACTTTGGTTTTCTTTTCTTTATCAGTAGTTTGTGTTACCCTTGAGGTAGATTTGGCTAGCAAGATTCCTTAAGATTTTTTTATAATTTGATTATCTATGTGTGGATCGTACATTATCTCTCCTGCATGGTGGGAGTGGAAGCTTGATTAAGTGACCATGTGATTGGGAGGTAGTGTCTTCTCACCATTTCGGTCCCCCTCAGATTGATAGATGTTGGATGCTTATTGATATAGTTGTACCATAATCATTCTTATTCTTATCTTGGAGACTTCTATTCATTCAATGTATATATGTATCATGTGTTTTGAGATCCTATAGGATAATGTATTGTATATTTATGTACTTGTATTTATTATTGCATACCATGAGACATGAGTAGTGGATGATGTTATCTGAATGTACTCTATCATATCAGTTGCTTTATGCATGTGTAAATGAGATTATGTCCATGTTAATTAATTTTATGATTATGGGCATTGTAATTGAGACTTAAATGTATTTAAAAAACTTTCTTAAATGCAACTCAACACAAAGGAACCCTTCAGGAATGAAATTTTTATTGTAATTGCATTTGTGTAAATGTTGTGTATGTGTATATTGTTTCCACATTATTACTTTGATGTTGTTTAAACTTAAAAAAAATAGTTTTGTAAACTTTGTAACACATTAGATTTATTTCTTTTGGGTTCTCGAGTGGGGCATTACATCAGTAATAAATTTTGCAAATCAAATTATTAGTTCTTTAATGATCACATTTGTGATGAGGAAATTGAAGGAGGCTTCTTTAACCCTACTTGAATGAGCGCAGATGAAAGTTAACATAAAATAGTAGAATGTATCATTCCATCCATCATACTTTGCATAGTTCACAAGCACTTGTGCACAATTTGTAAGTTTTTAATTGTTCATTTTGAATTTTTAAATTTGGAAACTTATTTTTCATGAAGCTAATGTTTTCAATGTACTCCTTGCCTATTAATTTGTGGAAGTATAAGTTAAATACTTTATTATTTTTCTTAAAGTTTATATACCTAATATTTTATATTAAAAATTTGAATAATTTTTAGCTTTGATTTAATTGGATGATTGCATTTATTATTATTATTTCTATTTTTATTTCAAAATTTAGAAAATAAGAGTTTAGTGGAGAATGTACCCTTTATATTGCTTGGATGCTTCATACTAAATCACATAATAATGATTCGTATTTTATTCAAAATAATATGTCCACTTGAAATGAACATTTTAAAGTAAGTTAATTATATTTATTTAACTATTATAATTGTATTGTTTTAATTAAATATATAATTTAAAGTTTTTAAATTTTACTCATTCTCATTAGGATTTGATTAAAAAAAATTGTCCTACATACAAGTATTAGGTAAAATGAAAGCACTATATATAACAAAATATAAAAAGTAATAGTTAAAATATCATGTGATGAGATACATATAATAAATATATTAAACAAATTATAAATATATATATATATTTTTTATAACTATACTTAATTAGTTGATGTCTCTATTTCAAAAGATTTTGCTTAGCTTATTATTCAGTTATGTACAATAATTTGAATTGTTTTCAATGTTATTTTAGTCAAAATGAGTAAATAAATAAAACTCTGTATTTAATTCTTAGTGAGACATTTTAAATATAGTAATTTAATAAATAGAATTCAACTAACATTAATAAATAATATTCATTTAATAAATATAATTTAACTAAAATTGAAAAATAATGCTCATTTAATAAATAAAATTCAATTCACAATTTTGGATAAAGTCACGTGAGTGCAAATGCTGCCAAATTGACAATACATGAGTGACCCATAAAGTATGGATGGGCTAGCCTGGACTATTCATGGTGATCATGCTAGAGATATTTGTGGGCTCCATAGCTAACTCCATCTCTTGTTTAGCTCTACCTTATTGCCATTACAAAACATCTATGTGTGAGTTCATAGATTTTTTAATGCTCCTAAAATATTTTAGGAGAAGAGATGGTTTCATTGAAACAATTTCCATGACGATACAATAAAATGAGTGAAGAGAGTCAAGAAAATGAAAGGAAATGGTCCCACTTAATTGGTTTTCACTAATAAACAACATCTTGAGCAAAGAAAGATTGCCAAACAAATTAGGTATGCTTCCATTAAGCTAGTAATTACTGAATTCTATTTCTATTAAAAATGAAAGTTTGCTAAGATAGGAAGGTATCCTTCTATTCAACAACCTTGGGATGAAGTGAACTATCAAGAAGAATATTGCTAGATTTCAAATCCCTGTGAATAATGAGGATGAAACCAATGTGTAAAAAATGGAAGACCTCTGTCACACTGATAAAAATTTCAAAGTACTTTGACTAGTAGAATATCTTCTAGGATAAAGCCCAATATGAGACAATAGAAGTCAAAACATGATACAACCTTGCATTTCTATAAACTATTTTTTGAGCCACATTATAACAATGTGAGAATTGTTTTTCTTTATCTTCAAAAATAGTTTTTTTAACACTAACCAGACATAATTCCTCATAGTTCCCCACTAAAGGAAAGGACTCCAACTGCATGCAACTCTTGTTGGTATAACAAATTGATTTGACTTTGAAGGGATGTGAATGAGTCAAGTATGAATTATCAAGGATGCACGACCTTTAAGAGAGCTAAATATAAATATTGTCTTATAAACAATTAATTATCACAGAATGGGAAATAAAGAAAAAGGGATAGACATGAAAATAATCAATACATAAAAATTCTAATTTGTGATTTTTGGTATGGATGTTTTGTTACATACTCATGACAAGTCATTACTCATTAAACTAGTATATATGATTGATAAATATACTTTATGAGATAAAATATGTTATGTTATGCTTAGATGGTTGTTGATTCATTATCTAGTTTGATATATGGATATGTTGACCATGATTTTTACACAACAATGATAGGAATTCAGAGATTTAGAATCCCTCTCTTGAGAGAGTGAAGTAGGTCACTCATAAGGTTTCAAAAGGCTGGGCCTTAACTATGTTGGATAGGTCTCAAGAGATTACTTGAAACATATACAAGATAGGCCCCTATTGGTTCAATGAAACTCAAGGTTGGGAATGACAACTCTATGCTTCCACTTGTTTTTTGATGATTTTTGAAGATTCCTAAATGTAAAATACCTACATGCAAGATGTGAAAAACAAATACAAACTATATTCTCTTCTAACAAAATCAATAAATAAGAAAATATGATAGGTTCTCGATGCATTTTAAAGTAAAACAAATAGATTTCTGTGGTGGACATTAACCATTGCATAAGGGAGACTAGATCAAACCACATCAACCATGAAATGATTAATTATAAGTTTATAATTTAATGACACGGTGCAATCATCAAAGGAAATCAATAATGAATAGTTTCTCAAAATTCATCGTATTGCAAGCCATACTATCCATGCATATATGCAAGATAAATTTATCCTTAAAAATACCACCTAAAATGATCCAATCAATATATCCATCACAACAAACTTATACTCAACAATTAATACCAACTAACAAGATTAATGGGGGGGGATCCCACGAACACACTAAGAATGCAACACAATATATATTCTAAATTAAAACAAAGAAATCCTAATCTTTATTGCACCAAAAAACCTAGTTTAAATAGAGTTTCACAATTACGAATTTGAAAACCCATAATTATGGTTTCTCTGTGTAATAAAACAAAAACAAAAAATAAACTACCTAAAAATTGGATTTTCTTGAGCTGTAATTGTAGAAAAATTGGCCCTTATCACATGCAAGACCTTGGCAATGTCCAGAGACAAAAATACAAGCATCTAGAAGGATATTCTGCATTACAAAAACCACCACAACAAAGAAAAATATGGTTCTTTTGTATTTTTATATTTTTATATTTTTGTCTTTTAAAGTAGGATCATTTTGTCTTTGTTGTAACTTGTAATAGCACTTATAATTTTTCTGTGTTTCAAGTTACGATTCTAATGAATATATATGTGATATAAAGAGGCACGTCTCTTGTTAATATATTAAGTCACATCAGTTATTGTTATATTACAAATAAGATTTTCTCAATGTCTTATAATGGTGATAAAAATCTTACACACACACACACACTCTCTCTCTCTCTCTCTCTCTCTCTCTCTCAACATAAGTTAATTATTTCATATATAATATTTTCTATAAATTATTTATGTATCTCATAAATATAATATAATTTATCTGATAGAATTATAACATTTACACTCCCTCTAAATGAGGAAGGATAAAACACATACATATTACACCATTGGTAATATTTCAAAAATAACTCATTTAGGAAATCTATAACGCACCGCCAAGGGATCCAAAAGAACTAACCTAAAGTTTTACTAAGTTTTCCAACATTTTTAAAAAAGAATAATAGATACAACAATTATAAAATAGTAGAAGTAATAACATACAATCATACATAAGAAAACATAACATATTACATTCCTTAAGGATCCCAAGACGTTGAATCACATTTAAATTTAATTAATACTAAGTCCAATAAATAACACATCCACATGAAGTCCAATCCATTTAAATAATATTCATTTCTTCTGAATGCCACTTGGCATTAATTTAGAATGCATAGTCATCCACTGTACATGTTACAGGGTACGAAAAGCTGAAAGAATATATATTTATAAAATAGATTACATCATCCCTTTCAGATCCATGGAAAAAAATACAATACAATAAGTAAAATCATCCATCATATAGATATAACCATATATCATAACACACAAAGATAGAATGAAAGGAAATGAAGACAAGGAACTCCAGCCATGACATCAACGAACAGATCTCAATGGTAAAAGTAAAAAGCACTACTACTTGACCTCATGGTAGCCCAAAAAGGTCCACTCCCACTGCACTAAGGAGATAGTCTCAAGTCCCAAACAAGATAAAAATCCCAAAAATCAAAAGTAATAACTAGGTAAGGTAAAAACCCTAAAAGTAATCTAACTCAAAGGCTCCAAGATAAATCAACATCTAAACCCATAGGCAAACAAAGACACATAGGAGATCTATACTGCTAGTGGACAAGTGTCATCACACAAACTGACTCTAGGGTTACCTCGCTAGTATTTTAATCCTCTGGCCCACTAGTGACTCTATGCAGCATTAGTATCCTTTTGTACTAACAAAGCATCCTCTCTACTCCCATCCTAGTTTGTACTAGCACTTGAGGCATGGGTGAGGAAAGACACAATTCATATTAGGTTCATTTTACTCTCATTTAGTGTAGTGTTTTCACTTATTGACTACTTACAATGAGTTACCCATCAGCCTCTTTAGGGCCTCAGCTTCCATTGCAAACCACTTCCCAACTTAACATACAAATAACCTACCCTAAGCTTAGCAAAGTGAAAAGATCTTAGAAGACCAAAACCCATACATCATTTCTCTAAACAAGAAATTGACAAGTATATAAATCACTTAGTCAAAGTACAACATCACAAATATGATCATCCTAACAGGATTGATCCAAGAAGGTACACATAAGTCAAAACATAATCATCATATATAATCACCAAAGTAATACTACCTGGCCTCTTGTAAACATCCTAGGACTGCTCAACACTCTAGTCCATCCCCAATTCCAACATACAAGAAAGCTCTTAACAAATAGTGTAATTCCTAGTTTTGTTTGATTTTGAAGACACGTAGTATGAGTTTACAGTTAGGTTTAATTTTCCATATCATTGTATGTTTTTGGTCTAATAAAGTTTACTACATTTCCCATAAGCTTAACTTATTTTCACATTTAAGTATGAATACATTATTACCATAAACTCATAAAACAAACATTATCTCCATAATGATCTACAATTTTAAATAATAATTATTAAATAATTAGTTGGTAAATATTTAATATTATTAAATTTTAAATAAGAATCCCCATGATCAATTTCTTTTATAATGTCCTACTGAAAATTAATTAATTAATGACTAAATTAATTAAATTAATTGTTTATAACATTATTTGCAATAAAAATGCTTTAAATTATTCATCATATTTTAATAAGTTAAGAAATTTATTAATAAAATATTAATAAAAATTTATTAAAGTTTAATTTTTAATTAATTACATTTTAATTAAATTTAATTTTAAATATCTAAAACTTTAAATTTTAATTATATTAAAAATTAAATAAATTAAATTTAAAAAAAAATAATGAATAACTTTATGTGTTTTTAGAGGCCCACCGGTCTATCACCTTGTGACCACAGGTATTATTCCTGCCACAGGCAGTGGTACTAGGTATTGTTGTTGCTTGCAGTAGTAAAACTTGTTGCACACAACCTTTAATAGCAGTAGGCAAGGGGATTGGGGTGTGAAGTTTGGTGGCCTCGGCCCCACCTTTTAACAATTTTATATGTGTGTGTGTGTGTGTGTGTGTGTGTGTGTGTGTAAATGAAATCTCTCCCCCCTGCATAGTTATATATATGAATTCTATTTTTTATTTATTAATAAAACAACAACCACATTTCCTAAATTCATATATATTTATATATAAATTTATGCAAATACTCTGAAAGAGAAATTGTGATAACCCAATCAATTTAATTTTCTACAATTTTGATTTCTTTTCAAAACTATTCGTGATTAAGTTATCAACTATTAATCTATAGCATAAGGGTTTTCTACTATCTCAATTCTCATAATACAGACATAATTTGATAGGAATATCAGTGAATCACAATGAAAGATTCATCATAGACGAATTTTGGAAAAATAGATTCAACAAACACAATACAGACAAGAATTTCAAAGAACATAATTCATTGTGTGAATAAAACACAAGATTTTACCTGACTTTGATGCTAATATACAACCACCCAAAGATTGTGAGAGAATTCTCTTTTCTCTCAAAACCTTCTCTCAGAAAATTCCTTCTCCAAAAATCCCAGTCCCTACGAAATGAATTCTCAATCTCTGATAAGGAGTTCTCCCCTAAATTCGAGGCACTGATTGTGAAATTATGCAAGGGAACTCATTGATCACAATCCTTTAACTCTTTATTTACTTTTTGAATATTCATGCACACTTTTTGCAACTTAAAATATCTTTATTAATTTAATTTCTCTTTCTCTCTTTAATTAATTTCGAAGCATTTTTTTGATAAAAATATTTATTAACTTAAGTAGTAATAATATTTAGCATTTATTTAAAAATGCTCTAAATATATTATTATTAAATTAAATAAATATTATTACGCTCTAAAATTAGAACTATAAACTCCTCTTTAAATTTAATTTTTTAATTTGACTTAATTAATAGAAAAATCACCAAAGACCTACAAGACAAAATATGAAAACCCATCATAAAATACCACATGCAAGATCAAACTCAAGGGTTATAATCATAAATTTATGTCCTATGACAAATAAAGAAGTGTAATCATCTCATATACTTGTCCTAATTTTTAGGACAATTGATTTTAAGGTTAGGATTTGGACTCAAGAATTTATCTCCCCTCTCTTACCATTGAGATATTGCGATAGGGTATGCTCATCCTGGAAATTCAGGGAAGTCGATACCCGATACTTGCACTCTGCATAAAATCCATGCATGTACAAACACATATATTCTAAACTAAACAAGCAATGGTAGGAAGTGGTACATCATGTAGATCTTGACTAGTAGGTGACTACGACTCCCTTCCCTAACCACATTAGAAATGTCATACATAAAGAAAACATACATGCACACCATACACATGCAATATGGGGTAAGTATCCGTATAAAACATGTATAAATAATTCATCTAACTAATATCATTAAATAAATGAAATTGTTGTAAATAATAATCATCAAAGTATAATCATGCATACATGAAGTAAATAGTACCAAGGTAGTCTCATCATATAATCAACTAAGTATGAAAACAATATCCAATAATTTGGAAAATAATGTTACTAATCTTCAAGCATAAACATAAACTGGCCTAAAAGAGTTTGGCAATAATAACTAAAAACTTAACTGGGGGTAGGCACTACAAAATCTTTGATCAAAAGATTTCCAGTATATGATATCATATAAGTATTAGCCTATCGTAATATCGACACATGATATTCACCAATTACTGTTTGATATGATATTAGGTAACATGAGCATTAGCCTATCAGAACATCAATCAAATGATATTCACCAAGTACTTCGAGTAATGGCCTATCAGAACATCAACCAAATGATATTCACCAAGTACTCAATGGAGTAATGACCTATCAGAATATCAAGACAAGATATTCACCAAGTACTTATCATATATCTATACAATTAACTTATAGACAATCTACTTATAGAAATCTAACAAATAGTTATTGATTTACAAGATAAAGTAAATTCTTACATGATCTATTTCAACATTTACAAAAAATGTATATCATGGTTTAAGTTATTGTAAGATTGTCACCTTCCAATAACTTCTGTAAATACAAGTGATGATTTTTGAAAGTCATCACTTTCTCATGTACATAGTGGGCATGCCCATACATAAATGACATCAAAATTTCACATGAAGTCACCATGGATACTATAACGTGGTTTTCTCATGACATACATCATGAAACATATTAGAGAATAAAGTTTTCACCTCAAACTTATCTCTCATACATAAAAATGTATTATAAGGGATTGCACTTGGAAATCCTTCTTCATAAAGAGACACTAACCTTTTGACTTCCTTGTCAAGGTTACTAATAAAGTGTCAAAACTCCCTATGAGTCTTGATATCAAATTTTTTGACCTCTTAGTGCAAGGTTCTCTCCAATGTAGTGTTAGACCCCCTATGAATCTTATAACATCCTTATAACCTCCTGGTGCAAGTCATGTCATGCTTCCCTAGTTCAATAAGTATCCTGATAGTATAAGGCTTCCATAGCCTACAAACAAGAAAATTTATCCCATGAATTAAATGACTAATGATCCCTAAATCAAAACTTCTTTGGAGCTAATATCATAAGATTGAGTTCTACACAATACTTAGTAGCATGCCTAAAGCACCAACCTTCTTTTCTCGAAGAACAACCTTGCACATCCTTGATGGTGTCTCTTTTCTAACATCTCCTTTCTGAGGATAGTTCAAATGAGAATGAAACATTGTGAATTATTCCCCCACAATCTAAAATTCCCACTCTTATATCATAAAGAAATTTCGTATCACATCACAAATGGAAAAAAATTTTATGCTCTTCTTTTTATTCATTGCAAAGAATCATCCTTGGGGATCAAGAAAAGAACAAAAGAATAATAAATAAAATAAATTTTATATTACATGCATGGATATAGTTAAGAGGTGGAATATAATATGAAAATAAAATTAGTGTTCAAGAGGTAATAATCAATAATACTTATCTCAAGATGCTCATTAACACCTTCCTAATGGATCACTAGTGAGAATGTCGATTCCTGCTATTAGAGTGAGGTTGCCATTGTACCAAAAGAATGATATGTCAATACCAAATACAACCACTCAACTTATAGTGCATATGAGGTGGTTAAGCCCTTGTCATGAATCTTGAGGGGAGTGTTAAACAAATTTCTAATAATCTCCCCCTCAACATTACCTGAGGGTTTGAGGATTCAAACATGTGACCAAGCTCTGATACCAATTGTTGCTATGTTTTTTATTCCACTAAAAGGTCAAGTTATCAATGAACATCACAAACATTAGACTTACCTAGATCCACAAGAATTGGTCAAGCCATGTTGCAAACTCTGAAGGAGGTTTTGATCACCAAGTCAAAAATATCCCCCTCAACATTGACTAAGGGTTCCACACCGACAGAATGAAGGAGACCTCCCAAGATTTGAACCTGTGACCCAAGACTCTAATACCAATTGTTGGAGTGGGGTTGTTGTTGCACCAAAAGAATAATCAACTTATAGTACAAATGAGGCAGTTAAGCCCTTGTCAAAAATCTCGAGGGGAGTGCTGAACAAATTTCTAACACTTGCATTGTGCATTCTTGTCAAAGTCTTTGTCTGAGAAATCCAAGTACTTTTTTGAAGTACCACTTGGTATTTCTAACATTTGTAGAATGTATCGACCTTGCTTAAAAAATACTCTCATCACATGCACAAAATAAAATCGTAGTCCACTCCCTCCTACTAGAAGATCCTTCATCTAAACTTTTTTCTTACTCCTTGATACAACATCACCTATATAGAGTTTACTTGAAATCAACTTGTAGAATCCCCACTCTTGTAATTCAGTTTCCACATAATTTGTAACATGAATTTCAAACCAATCACATAAACATGAATAGTGACAATATCAATAGTCTCCCAATAATATAGGGTAGTCTTTAGTAGTAGTGTTGCTTCTAGTCTTCTTAGAAATAAATGCTAAAAAATTTAGGATCATTTCTATTGGTTATTGCAATCACCTTTTTGTTTTGTTTTGTTATAATAATGCATGTGGAAGAAGACTAATGCCAACAAAGAAATATATTCACTACACCAACTAAATAATGTCTGTCAAAAGAATATTCTTGACAATTGAGTGTCAACACACTTAACAATTTTCACTATATATGCCAAGTACATAATGTATGCCGAGCCACAGTTGGTGTCGAGCAAGTTAGAACATAGTATGTGCCAAGTGATCAAGAAAATGTTCATGTGCCGAGTGATCCAAGAAATGTTCATGTGCCGAGTAATCCAAAAATGTTCAGATGTCAAGCAATATAGAACATACATGTGCCGAGCAATATAGTGTTTAACAGGTGCTAAGCAAACTAGGAAAGTAATAGATGTTGAGCAATCCAAGAATCAATTCATGTCGAGCATTAGTAATGTAATAAGTGCCGAGTAATTCAAGATTAACATAAGAGTTTTTACTTGCACAAACTAAGATGTAAACCATTTTTGGAGTCGACTAAGAGAGATTTCAAAGGAGAAAAAGGATAAGGATGAATCATTTACATTCCCTATGCAACCTACATGTAGCCAATTAGAAAAATGAAGAAGGCATGCAACCAATGAAGGATATCCAAGATATGAGCGAGAATCTAAGATTCAATATGGATCGTAGATTCATACCTAACCCTAAGTATTCACATTCTTTAGAATGAGGATGAATGAACCATTGCAGAAAAAGAATAGTATAAGGGAAGATTATAGTGAAATTTTAGTGTGAAAAAAGAGGAAAGACTTAGAGGAACAGAGCAAAAATTTCATATCCAGTTGATCAGAACAACACAAGAGACAAGGAACACATACAGAGATCAGATCAAGCAAGGATCAGAATGAGAAGAGCAGATCTAGTACCTAAACCCAACAATTTGAGATTGCATTCAATTAGGTCAAATGTTTTAATACTCTCTCACAATTGTATTAGAGGTTGAAATCCTATGTTGATAGGTTAGCTTAATAGCTAGGTAGGAGAACCTTTGGAGAAGGTCATGAAAATCCTATGTATTAGGTGGGTTTAACAACCAATTATAAATCCTTTAACAGGGTGATACTTTATGTAAGTGTTTGTAAATCCTCTAACCAGGTCACTATCGACATAGTGTAAAGCCTTTAACAGGGAAGGCCTTTCATAGGGCAGACCATCAGAAGTGGTTGAATATTGATTACTGTAGTGATTTTTGTGGGTGTCATCCCCACCCTAGTTTTACCTTCTTATTCCTGGAGGGTTTATGGGTTACCAAATCTTTGTGTTGTGTGTTGATGCATGTTTTCATTTCATGTTTTCTTATATGTTTACATGCATGTACATTGCCTTCAGTTATGTGTTAATAAGGGTTTAAAAGGATATAAATTGTTTACTTCTGATTCACCCCTCCCTCTCAAAAGTACTCTTCTAAAAGTAACCAAATGTGGAGAAGATCCATTGTAAAATCATGCTAGATGCATAGGTATATTTCACACCTCTTTTAGTTCTCTATTAGAATGCTTTTTTTAATATCACCCATAATAGGGGCAAGACTGCACTTAATGTTGATGATGTAATTGTGTATACTTGATATCATTCACCTAGAAATGATTATATTTTGATGATTATAACTAACTAATTAGTTGGTCTCTTTTAGATAGTCTTATATCAATTTATCTTATGTTACTTAATCTCCTTTACTAGTTGTAATTTGTGGAATCCTTCATTTCATATAGTAATTAATAATCATGTATCTTAGGTTGTTGTGGCTGTCCTCCCAATAATATTATTTAGATAATATGAACAAATATCAATATTTGAAAAAATTAAAATAACATTCTTAGATTGGCTATTAAGACAATGACCTTGGTTACTCTTGATTCACACCCCCCCCCCCCCCCCCCCACTCTCAGAAGTACTCTTCCCATTTGAACATTCCAACAATTGGTATCAGAGCACTAGTTCTCACAAGGAGAAGCCTAAAAACATGGAAAAAAAGGTCAAAATATGGAAGTCTTCAAACTTGGGAAGATCATTGACAATTAGGTGATTGATGTGCAACTAGCTCTACACAAAGTAGAGGAAGCCAGGGAAGAACTGAGAAAATCCTTGAAAAGAAGAAAGGAGATATCCATAGCTGAAAATGACATACATTACAAGGATATTGACACCACACAAGTGTTTTCCAATGGAGATTCCAAGGATTTTGATGTAGCAATAGCAAAATTGATGGAGAGAAATAGAGCACAAGCTGAAGAAATCAGACTACTCAAACTTGAACAAGAATCACAAGCCATAATGCTTTGTGAAGTAACTAAACAAAAGAAAAGAGTTATTGAAGATAGGGCCATGATAGAAGATGACAAGAGAAATCTCATCAATAGGCTGGAAGAGAAGATAATTGAATTTGAAAAGATTTCAAACATGCAGTTGGACACCTTAAGCTAGATGATGAATGTTCATCATGAGCTAAACATGAAGGACATTGAGATCTCCACCTTGAAAGTGCAGAATGAATTGAAAAGACAAAAAGAAATAGTAGAAAGCTACAACAAACCCAATGAAGCCATCTAGTACTTTGAGCAATTTTTGAAATCACCAAGGGCTAGTAATGATACTTCAGGACTTGGCTACATCAGCACTAAACAAGGAGAATCATCCAAGGCTACAGAAGAAAGAAGAAACAAAGGTAAGAACACTAAACCTACTTGTCATTTTTGTGGTAAAAAGGGACATACCTCTAATGTGTGCAGAAGCAAGAATAACCATCAACATGTTAAGTCTACAAATGCAAACTTTTGTCATGAGTGCAAAAAGCAAGGACATTCAACACAAGACTGTAAAACAAAGACCATGAGGACACCACGATTTGAGGGTCACTATTACAACTACAAAAAGTATAGACATAAAGCATTTGAATGCAGATCAAAGCCTATGTGGACACCTAATCAGCTTGCAAGAGGAATCAATCATGCACATCACTACAATTGGGATTACAATACCAGGTATAGTTGTCACTATTGTCAAGAGTATGGAAACATCACTGAAAATTGCATAAGGACACATTTCAAGGGAAGTTATAGGAGGTGGCTAAACCAAACTACATGTTTTATTTGCTTGAAGATTGGTCATATCAACAGAAATTGTCCTACAAAGTCAAAAGCACCAAAGACTGAAATGAATAAAGGAAAAGAGAAGATTGATGTTGAACAAATAAGAGGACAAATGAACAAGACATGGAAGAAGAAAGGTGAATGTAGCACATCAAATGGAGAGATTACTTCACCCAAGAGGTCAAGTGATCACACCTCATCCAATTAAGCACAAGATAGATACATGGGGCTGATAAATATAAAGATGTATCATACATCAGCCCAAGAAAACATAGAAGTACTGCACAAAAGAAATATGCATGAGAAAAGATGTCAAGTTAAAAGTTAGAAGATGATGTCGAGCTACCTTTGGTTGTTGAGTGAAACTCTAGTAGATGCCGAGTAGATGAACTTTGGTGGAAGTCGAGCTGATAAAATCTTTGAATGCTGAGTATACAACTGTAATCACAAGTGCAATAAATGCTAGGTTTTTTAACCTAATAAAGTTGAAAATCATTCATTTTTGAACCATTTGAACACAAAGCAAAGTCAAGCAGAGCGAAGAGGCAATTTTATAGTGATCAAATAGTGACTTGCAGTGATTTCAACAACAATTTGACTCTACTTCATCAATTCACAGGTATTTCCTTCAAGTGTTGAGCTACACAGAGTTTGAAAGTTTATTTAATTTTAAACCCTAGTTTGGTAAATGATGGCATCTGGGTCAAAAACCAATAAGGAGAAGGAAAGTCATGAAATTCAACTAGTCAGTAATGAAGTAAAATAGCCAAAGTTTAGACCCATCCCTAAAGTTACTTATAGGAATGATCTCGTTGGTGCCCTTTCTATAATACCTGAAAAAGTTGTTATGGTTCAAGATGTTCAAAAGTGTTATAACTGTAAAGTTGAAGCCATAGGAGATTTGGAAATTTTCAATGCATTTGACAAACTGTGTGATAATGGAATACTTAAAGATGAATTCTCCATAGTTGAGAAGAAGGGTCTGACCAAAGCCCTAGTTTTTCCTATTGTTTTCAAAATGAAATGGATACACATAGTGTTGAGAAGAATCCATGATGGAGCCTTTTGGCTAGAGATAGGATCAATGAAGTTTACAAAGAAAACTATCCATAGGGTTACTAGTATTCCAACCCTTGATTGGCCAAAAACCTTAAGAAGTGACAAAAAGGAAGCCATAGAGAAGAATAATGGTGCAAAATGGAATAATAGGGGAATGACAACAGACACCATTATAGAACCCCTACTAGATTTTTCTGTGAGATTTATATCACACAAATTCTACCAGTCAAGCAGACTAAATAGTGTACCATGTATAATAGTGGATGTTGCTTATAAATTGGTGAAGAAAGATCATACATATGATCTTGTAGAGCTCATGTTATAGCAAATCAATGAGAATCTGGGAACTATAAGGAAGTCTAAGGGAGCTCAATGCAAATTTGGCTCAATTTTGGTTTGCATGTTTTTCTATATCATGAAAGATTTCCATTCAATAGGCAAGATGAAATGGGATCAAAATAAGATCATCGTTGATCAAATAAATGGATTCATTGATCAAATGGGTGATAATTTTGATGCCCAAATGACTAGCTACTTTGAGGACTTCAAGAAGTCCATGAAACAGAGAACAAGGATACCAATCTCACTAGTTGAGAAGCATGAAAATGACATTTTATTTCTTGTGGACATAAATTACACTTACATAAAAGCAGTCATACCTAGAGTGAGATGGCTCAGGCCACTAGGTTATGAACTTGATGTTGATCAAGCCTCAGTAGCAATAATAGCTCTACTTGAAAATGAAATTGACAAGGATGCAAAACATTTTGGAACCTATGACATTGTCAAATCAAGGGTGGTGACAGATCTTAAGACTTCCATAGTAGTGAAGAAGAAGGATAAATTGGTCAAGAAGATCAATAAGAAATTTGGTGTTGGAGAAGTAGACATAGCAGAGGAAGAGGAAGTAGATGAAGAAGAGGATGACAATGATAATGAAGAGGATGAGCCTTTACAACTAACACAAGGTCTAGTTGAGGACAAGGAAGAAGGTGCTAAGGAAGAATAAAGCTAAGGAAGCACCAATTAGAACCAAAGTCACCAAGAGGAAGGCTAAAACTCCACCTGCTCCTCAACCCAAGGGAAAGAAAGTGACAAAACCTACACCAAAGAAGCCTACTACCAGAGCCACCACTAGAGCTACAACACAAAAGGCTAAAGAAGAGGTAGAAGAAAACTACCAAGAAGACTAATGAAGAGCCAAGAAAGAGAAGAAAATATGTGGCTCAACCTGACTCTGATGAAGAAAAGACAGAAACAAATGACAATAGTTAGTTCAAAGTGGGAAGTCATCCACCAAAGTCTTCATAGATAAATTATGTACAAATATTAGAAATGATGACTTGAAAGATTTGAAGAATTTAGATTTTAATAAGCTCACAAAGGGAGAGAAAAATAAAATAGATGAATCTGTGAATGCTATGATGGTTGAATATAAGCACACATCTCTAGAGCTAAATGACTCAATGCCCAAGGAATTGTACAAAATAGTAGAAGGCAAATGATATTTTTGCTTGCAAATGGAAAATGAAATAAGGGAATCTACTTTAGCAAGATCCTTGTCTGATTTGACTAAGGGTTAAATAGTTAATGCAGTCAAGAAGCACAATAATAGATTTACTCTTAAGTATAGAGCATTTAGTATTTTGCAGAATAAGATTGAATATGTAGTCAACAAATCCACAAGATTGAAGAAAATAATATACAATAAAATTGATGATGTGTTTAATGAAGAATACAAGGCAGAACCAAGTGCCAAGAAAAAGGAAATGAAAGAAATAGGAAAGAAGGAAGAAGAGAAGAAGAAGAAGGTTGAGGAAGAGAAGAAAGAAGAAGAGGAGAATAAAGAGGAGAAAGAGGAAGAAAAGGGTAGCAAGAATAGAGTGTGCAAGACACACAATTACCACCTCCTAGCCCTCCTCATGCCACCATCACACCTACAGAGATTATTAAGATCAAGGATGCTATTGACACTTTTGGTCAAAACATGAATCCATTAACTACAGAGGATCTAGCAAAAAATACTTGACCAATCAACACAAGCAGCTAGATTATGTTCAAGTCCAATATTGGTCAGTGTTGATGAGTTGCAAAAGGCAGGAGTGAAATAAAAGGAAGTCAAGGCGCAAACATAAGAACCACCTTTGACCACTCAAACTACTAGAATACTATTCCTTCCTCCACCATCTCCACCAAAAGAAGTCACAGATGCACTTCAAGTGCCAAGTGCAGTAGTAGGGGAAGACAAAGAAAAATTAGAATAGCTAGCAAGCACATCGCCAACCATTGAAAGCGAAAAGGAGAAACAAGCTTAAGAGAAGGAAGAGACAAGAGATAAGGAGAAATTTGCAATTCAAACTTTAGTTGAACTACCAAAAATAGGTACTCCCACTCAAACTCTTTAGAAGATGAGCACTAAAATGGTAGCATTAAAAATTAGAACACCAAGCTCGAGCTCAACAAAAGTAGCCAGGAAACTTCATTATGGAATTCTTGAGCTTGATGAGGAAATTAAAATACCTTAATATGAATCGAACACTCTCATTGAGGAGAAGATTAATGAAATTCAGAATGCACTAGATAGAAGAAGAAGACAAGAGATATTGAGAAAAGAATACAAATATAGGCAAGCACTGAATGAGATCAAGGACATCTTTATGGATGCCTTTAGCTTGCAGACACCTGATGAATCAAGGCCAATAGTAGAGCAACTATCTAACATAGTTGATCAAGTGACAAATGAAGATCATGATGCAAATGCAAAATTAATGGAATGGTTAGAAAGGAAGTTTCAAGGAAAGGTAAATGACAAAATATCTAGTGATATAGCACTATCACAAGTTGAACTGGCTAAGAAATTGGATAAAGTAAAAATTGTACTTGGGAATATATTCTCCTTATACAACAAGTTGTGTGATTTTTCTAACTTTACACAAGAGACCAACTAGAAAATAATGAGCTTGGAGAGAAATCTAAAGATTTCTAGTATGCAACTCCCCACCAATCCAACTCATTTAGTGAGAAGCATCTTGCTCAAACACTTCACACACAAAGAGAATTAGCTATATCAACAGTAGAGCAAGAAAATACAAAAGCTAAATTGATGCAAATGTAGTCCTCTATAACCCATCACTTGGAGGTACTCCAGAAGGTGCATGTGTATGCAAAAATAATCCCCAAGAAAGATTCAAATCTTTCTACATCATATGGACTTATACAATTAGCAGCAAAGGTTGTCATCCAACATAAGTCATTGGACATTGCACTAGCAAATTGGGATGCAACTCTGAAGATACTCTTGGAGGTAAACAACACATTTTTGGTTAGGCATGGTATTACTCCATTAAAAACTTTGACATCCGTGTCAAAAAGGGGGAGATAAAAGTAAGGGGGAGATATATGCAGATACTATGGGAAGATACCAAATTTTGAAAACCAAACTTTGAAAACCATTTTTGAATTACATTCTTTCATTTTGAGAATAAAGTGGAAAGTTTGTAAATAGCCAAAAAGGGGGAGATTAGTAATAAAGAAGAAAGGGGGAGATGCAAAATTTTAAACTTCACATAGATTAGATACATCACACAAGCTCATAATATAGAAATAGGACAAAGGACAAAGAGAATCAAGCACATAAGCACAAAATTTTAGTCTCAAGAATGGACAAGGCATAACCAACTCAAAGGGAGTCATAAGGTATATTGTCACTCACAATATTTTTTGAAATTTTGAATGAATGCTAAACATATAAAGATGTACTCAATAAGGTTAAGCTCATAAATGCTTAGTTAAGTTTTTTTGACACTCATGTCAAAGGTGGAGATTGTTGGTCAAAAGAATATTCTTGACAATTGAGTGTCAACACACTTAACCATTTTCACTATATATGTCAAGTACACAATGTATGTCAAGCCATAGTTGGTGCCAAGAAAGTTAGAACGTAGTATGTGCCGAGTGATCTAGGAAATGTTCATGTGCCAAGTAATCCAAAAATGTTCAGATGTTGAGCAATACAAAACATACATGTGCCAAGCAATACAGTGTTTGATAGGTGCCGAGCAAACTAGGAAAGTAATAGATGTTGAGCAATCCAAGAATTAGTTCATGCCAAGCATCAGTAATGTAATAAGTGCTGAGTAATTTAGGATCAACATAAGAAATTGTACTTGCACAAATGAATATGTAAACCATTTTTGGAGCCAACTAAGAGAGATTTTGAAGGAGAAAAAGGATAAGGATGAATCATTTACATTCCCTATGCAACTTGCATGCATCCAATCAAAAAAATGAAGAAGGCATGCAACCAATGAAGGAAATCCAAGATATGAGTGGGAATTTGAGATTCAATATGGATCATAGATTCATACCTAACCCTAAGTCTTCACATTCTTTATAATGAGGACAAATGCACCATTGCATGTGTGGAAAAAGAATAGTATAAGGGAAGATTATAGTGAAATTTCAGTGTGAAAAAAGAGGAAAGACTTAGAGGAATAGAGTAGCAATTTCATATCCAGTTGATCAAAATAGCACAAGAGACAAGGAACACATATAGAGATCAGATCAAGTGAGGATTAGAACAAGAAGAGTAGATCTTGTACCTGAACCCAACAATTTGAGATTTCATTCAATTAGGTCAAATGTTCTAATACTCTCTCACAATTGTATTAGAGGTTGAAATCCTATGTTGATAGGTTAGCTTAACAGCTAGGTATGAGAACCTTTGGAGAAGGTCATGAAAATCCTATGTATTAGGTGGGTTTAACAACCTATTGTAAATCCTTTAAATGGGTGATACTTTATGTAAGTGTTTGTAAATCCTCTAACCAGGTCACTATTAACACAGTGTAAACCCTTTAACAGGGTAGGCCTTTCACAGGGCAGACCATCAGAAGTGGTTGAATATTGATTGCTGTAGTGATTTTTGTGGGTGTCATCCCCACCCTAGTTTTACTTTCTTATTCCTGGAGGGTTTATGGGTTACCAAATCTTTGTGTTATGTGTTGATGCATGTTTTCATTTCATGTTTGCTTATATGTTTACATGCATGTACATTAACTTCAGTTATGTGTTAATAAGGGTTTAAAAGGATATAAATTGGTTACTTCTGATTCACCCCTCCCTCTCAGAAGTACTCTTACCATTTGAACATTCCAACAAATAATTCTAAAAGTAACCAAATGTGGAGAAGATCCACTATAAAATCATGCTAGATGCATAGGTATGTTTCACACCTCTTTTAGTTCTCTATTAGAATGCTTTGTTTAATATCACCCATAATAGGGGCAAGACTGCACTTAATGTCGATGATGTAATTGTGTATACTTGATCTCATTCACCTAGAAATGATTTTTTTTGATGATTATAACTAACTAATTAGTTGGTCTCTTTTAGATAGTCTTATATCAATTTATCTTATGTTACTTAATCTCCTGTACTAGTTATAATTTGTAGAATCATTCATTTCATATAGTAATTAATAATCATGTATCTTAGGTTGATGTGGCTTTCCTCCCAACAATATTATTTAGATAATATGAACCAATATCAATATTTGAACAAATTAAAACAAAATTCTCAGACTAGCTATTCAGACAATGACCTTGGTCCTTGATTCACACCTGTGAAGGCATTATTGCTATCAGTTTTCAAGCTACAAATCATCAACATATTTTTTTTCATTATATAAAATTGATCACAAGTATCATTATTCAATTTTCCTTTTATATATGCTATATTGTCAAATTAATTCTTCATACAACTTAATTATAGATGTTTACTTCATCTCACTTTACTTTTCTCAAAGCTTTAGTCATATATAAAAACATGTCTCTTGTTAGTCTATTGACTCACATTAGTTATGTATATATTATACACATATATGTTATATATAATCTTAATATAAGTTAATTATTGCATATATAATATTTTCCATTAATTATTTATATATCTCATATGTATAATTTAATTTATTCAACAAAATTATACTACTAACGTTGTCAACCAAAATCTACAAACTAAGTTTCAAATATATTTTCTATGGCATTAGAGATTGATAAAGAGGACTATGAATGCCTCATTGAACACCTTTAGCATTTTGATATCAGTATCAAGATTTAACTATGTAGTTTTTGAGTCAAACACATTGACTCATGTTTCATGAGTAGTGGTTTACATGAATTCATCTCTTATGAAAATAAATGAAACACTTAGCACTCATTGGATCTAGGTGATGCTCACAGAGGTGAAGCACTGAGAATTCTTGGTAGGTCACTCATCCCAGTACTACTCCATCTCTAGTGCACTTAACTATAGAGTTTCCTCCATGGTTAAACTCAGTCTTCTTAAAATTGCATTTGCATTCCCTTCACCAAGCGTTGTTCTTTATGAACCATTAATTAGAAATCCCCTTAAGCTCATCAATTGATAAGTAGGAGATATTTTTCCACAACAAGTCAAATTGTGATATTGCTACCAGGATATAATTGTGTAGTTTTTAGTTAAAATCATTGACTCGTGTTTCATGAGTAGTGATTCACATGAATTCATATCTAATGACAATAAATGGAACACTTAGAACTCATTAAACATAGGTGATGCTCATAGAGGTGGAGGACCATTACTTCCTTGGAGGTCACCCATCCCAATACTACTCTGGCTCAAGTGCTCTTAACTTTAGAGTTTCCTCCATTGTTAAATC
This sequence comes from Cupressus sempervirens, assembly GCA_028749045.1. NCBI lineage: Eukaryota > Viridiplantae > Streptophyta > Pinopsida > Cupressales > Cupressaceae > Cupressus > Cupressus sempervirens. The sequence goes on along the minus strand of CM053789.1, from coordinate 759,113,639 downwards.
CACTCTTCTTGAAACCACATTTGCAAAACCTTCATCAAGTATTTTTATTTATGAACCATTCATTATAAATCCCCTTAAGATCATCAATTGATAAGTAGGAGATATTTTCTAGAACAAGTCAAATTGTGATATTACTATCAAGATTTAACTATGTAGTTTTTGAGTCAAACTCGTTGACTCATGTTTCATGAGTAGAGATTCACACAAATCCATATCTCATGATAATAAGTGGAACACTTAGAACTTAATAGATCTAGGTGATGCTCACATAGGTGTAGCACTAGGACTTCTTGGGAGTCCACCTATCCCAATATTACTCCAACTCAAGTGCACTTAACTATGAAGTTTCCTCCATGATTAAACTCACTATTCTTACAAACCCATTTGAGAAATATTTACCAAGCATTGTGATTAATGAACCATTCATTAGAAGTCCCCTTAATCTCATCAATTGATAATTAGGACATATTTTTCCACAGCAAGTCAAATTGTGATATAGCTATTAGGATTTAACTTTGTAGGTTTTAAGTCCAACTCATTGACTCATGTTTCATGAGTAGTGATTCACACAAAAACATCTCCCATGAAAATAATTGAAACCCTTAACACTCATGAGCCTTTATTATTTCTACAACCTCATTCATATTTGGTGTTTAGTGAATTTTAATTGAGCTTGTTGATTCTTTCTGAATATTTTTAACTTCTTGAACAACATGTTCAAGTTGACATAACTCTTTTTCCATACTAGTCAATTTTTTCTTTATTCTCGACATCCAATCAAAAAATTTCTTTGTGTTGGCAGATTGCAAAAGATGCTAAAACCCATGAATAATACCATCTTTGTCCCTCATATTTTATGCTCTTTGTTTTTATAAAATAAACATAAATGGGTAGCAAATTTTTTTTTGCCACTCCTCATCAAGATACCTAGAGAATCTCCCTCAAACAAAATAGAGTTCCACTTTTTGAAATCCTCGACTTCCATTATTATTGACTTGTCCATATTGTTGGAAAGTTGATAGTCTCTAGCACCAAAATCAATGCTTCCAACAACTTATGAACAATCATCTTTTTTTTAACCTTTAAAATTGTGAGGAAATCCTCCTACAATGATATTACTTAGTCAATACCTATACCATGATCATTCTTTAATATTTCATAAAAATAATTAGTTCATTAGCCATTGCTTGATATAACACCAAAAAAATCTATAACTATGCACCCCCCCCCCCCCCCCCTCCCCACTTACTCAATATTGATTCTTGAATCTATACATACTTTCACGAAGAGATCAACTTGGGAGCTTGTTCATAGGAGTCAATGAAACCCTGAATGCTAGATGCTAGATAATTTAGGTCAATAGGGTTTCCAATTGCACAACATGGTGGATCTTAACTCCTTATTATGTGACTCAAAATTCTTATATTTATTCGATCTTCCAAAGATGTACATAATTGCTAATTCCACTAAAACCTATTCACCTTCTTGTGTTGGTATAAGTCTAATAATTTTACCACGTAGTCCTCTAGGGGAAACTCTTGTGTATGTTTATCTACTAAGTGGGTTTCCACTTGAGTCTTCCATCTTCATTTTTTAAATATCTCATTCCCTCTATAGGTAGACCCATTACATCCATCACATTTTCTAAACTAGTGCCTTCCCTAAAATATGTAGACTAAAATAAATGAGTCATCCCAAAAGAAGAGTTTTAATATCCTCCATAATTCCTGCCAAAAAAAAAGATAGCATTTACTGATAATTTGTGGCTTCAATTATGAGTTTTAAATCACCTTCTATATCAAGGGTTTTTATTCTAATAAACAATGCAATCTTAATTTTCTAGAATACAAACATACATTCAAATTGATTATTAGTGTACCATTTATGGCTTCAATATGAGTTTGGAATCACCTTCTATATCAAGATTTTTAATTCTAATCAAGAGTGCAATCTTAGCTTTTTAGTACAGTGCCTTATGTTCAACTTTGTTATCAGCGTGGCTATTTAGGTTCCCATTAAAATAAACAATTTGCTCATTGTTGGATTCTTTGATTACCCCACTCTTCAGAGCATTACCTTTTTTAGTAGCTCCATAAGCTTTAAGCTTGTGCTACATAATAATATAAGGTTTATATCTTGTTATTTTTCTTGCTAATATTTTTGCATTATTAGATATAGCATAAGACATTGGAAAGTTCCAAATCTTAGCGGTTCTATTATTCCATGTAGTAGGGGATGCCTTGGGAGATTTTAATTTGTAATTGATAAGTTATATATCAAAAATTCACATATACTTATAAAGACACCTTCTATTGAATCTTTCATCTCCATAAATATACAATCACTCTTTTATTTCCAAAAATTCAAACTAAGATGCGGGGGTATTTGATTACATAATTATCTCAACAGAGTATTATGGGTACTATTCTCCCATTTGAGAAATTTCTTTTGAATTTCAGTTCTAAATACACATGGTTGATCAAAAATTTCCATCATATTTTGCCAAAAATATCTAGAAATTTGATAGTGTAACAACACGTGATGTATAGATTATTCCTCGTAAATGTAGAAATTGCATATTTTGGGGTCTTAAAAATCTCTACTAGTCATAGGTTCTTGAGGTTCTAAATTTATCTACCAAAAGAATTCAAGCTTAAAAATTAATTGTTGGTCCCAAACTTTTCTCTAGCAACCTTGGACACTTTCATACCTTGAAAATAGTTTATAAGCCAATTAAACATAAAACTCTCATGTTTGGTACTTCACCCAAAAAAAATTCTTCCCTATGGAATAGAGAAATTATGACCTTAAATATAATTATATGAAGTTCATTATCTTTTGGGATCAAGTTATCTTTTTTGTGTCAACATTGTGTTAGATAAATTTTTTTGAGTAATGGTTTTGAATAATCAACAACTTGTGAACCAAAAAGTATTTTGAGGTCTCCTTCAAATTACTATAGTTTAAGTTATCTTCTAGGGCGTATTACCCCACCCAAATATCCTCCCATAACCCAATTTTATTCTAAATACCAATCTGTTAATTATGGTCATCCTTTGTGATAGTTCAAAATTTGAGGATAGTGTTCTATATATTTAACCCCAAAGGATGGCCATTTGAGGAAATGGTATTATAAAAGTTATCAATGTTGAGTTATTTAGACCTCATAAAGTTGTGGTAGTCTATGTTAGCCACAAATGATAATGTAATTGATAGTGGTAAAGTGTTAGGTAATGATGCTATGAATGTACGTAAATGACTCATCAGTTGTTATATTGTCATTGATGTCAAAGTCTTAATTGGCTAGACATTATGCTAACTCGAGAGAGTACCATATCATTTGGTTGATGAAAAGGATTTAAAGAAAGTATGATGAAGTTAGGGTTGATATGTAAGGTATTCAATGTGTACTCAAATGAGCTAAAAAATGATTATGTAAAGTTGGATTGATTTCTTTACTATCATGTATTATTGAGAAGTGTTAAGCTATAATTTTTCATGATGCTAACGACATAAATTCTTTCAAATATCTCTCTTGAAAAGCTAATCAATGACCAACTCCAAGGTTTCGGATGAAAATTTTTCAACCTATTGGGTAACTCAATTGAAGATATATGTGAATGTTCACAAGGAGGCCTTTGCTAGTACCTACCATTCTGCACAGTTTGGTTGAAATATAACCACAAAGATAATATATTTTTGTATTTTCCATTTTATGATGAATGCAATTTCTAATCAATGAAACTATATGAATTCCTATTTTAACCACGCGTTTGAAAAGAAAATGATGAAGATAGATTAACAAGACATTTAAAACAAATTACTAAAAGGGAAATTCCTACCAGAGATAAGCTAAAGTAACAACATGTCTACAAATTAAATTATCAAAAGGATCTGGTAGGAAACCAACCAAATTAGGAGCAAAAGTTCCTCAACTCCACTAATGTAATCGTTAATGGAAACTTTAATAAAAATTGAAAGATGTTTCACTTCTCATCAAATTGCAAGACCGCAGAAAGTGTGCTCACTTGAGACAAAATTCTATGTAAGAACAACAATGATCCTTTCTCCAATTCATTACAACAAAAAAAATTGTTAACATAAGGCAAACACCAAAATTAAAAGATTGCACAATTATCACAACACAATAAAACCATTAGCTCCATTATTATTCATGAACATGCATTCACAAAAACAAAACACTCCAATAGTATTTGCTACACTTAGAATGAGAGTACCAATAATATTTATTATTGCATCAAAATATCGGCCTTGAATACCTATTACATCTATGTATTTGAAAGAAATCTTCTCCACCTTTTGTGTAAAATGCAAGAGTTCTTCTAATGCAACTTATGCTAAAAAAACTAATGAAAGAAAGCTATTTACATACAAACTAACTCTCTAAATGGTGCTAAGTATGTTTCCACCCTTTCTTATATCAATTAATGAGTTCATAAGCCTTTACATGACTTAAAACAATAGAAGATGAAGAAAATAAGAAGAGACAAGCCATGAGATGATTTGGGAGTCACTGAGACCTCTAAAAATAGAAGTGTGGCCTTCTCTAGCTGTTTTTGGGAGTTGAACCATCGTCAAATTTTTTTCCAACTAATGGAATGCTAAAAAAAAAAGCAACTAAGAGTTAACTATTAGTGCACCACTTCTTCTTCAAAACTGTTCGCACACCTTCAAAAAGCATACCTCTATGTTAGGACCAAAAAATATAAAATTCTTCCAAATGTGAAACTTGATTTCTAGCATATGGGTTTTCTCCCCTTTCATACCAAAATGACGTCTGGATGCTTTCTCTTGAATTTCTCAATCATCTCCATTACTTAGGCTCTAGTAAATCTAGTGACTCATACTTATTTTGTACTATGTGGCACTAGTTACTTACTTCTGTCCTTATATTAACAAAATCCTCTAGCTTGGAGTCTAGTTCCAACAATGCTTCTTCTATTTTGAATACTTGTTTGATGTCATCTTCAAATGAAGTTGTTTTGATAAAGACCTAAATTGTTGAACTACTGTCTACACCAAGGAAATTTTAGTACTTGATTCATCTTCAAAAATCTTGAGGCTAGAAACACTGTATTATTTGTCCACTTCCAAAATTATCCTTAAGCTTTACTCTTTATTTCAAAGATATTCTCATATAGCCCTTCCATGACTTTATTTCCTCCTAATATCTTCTCTATCCAATCATCTAGTTTATCCAACTCTTCTACCAAATAAATTTCCATTAACATTAGATGTCTTTTCCCTTTTATAGATTTCAACACTTGTAAATCATTGGCCCAGGTATGCACTTCATCCATTATCCCAAAATCTTGTTTTACAATGGTAACCAATTTTTTGGTATTACTTTGGATGCTATGTAGAACTTTCAAATTACCTTCTATTATTTGTACTCCTCTTTCTTCAAAATTGTGATGTCACTTCTTACAAGCCTCCAAAAATAAATCCCCCATTGGTTGTCTTACCTCTTTTCTACCCAATGCAACTCCTAAAGCAATCTCAAGATTATCATGGTCTATAGGACCTACTACTTCATTTAAATATTATATTAGTAGCTCATTCTATTTTCTTAGCATCAAAAGCTCTATTTCATCTTTGTCAAGATGTGTGAACACTTGTTTAAGGCCCATGATGATATGAAGTTTTTATGTATCCATTGTGGGCTTTCCTAATACTATCTCCTTTATCTAATAGTCCTTATGAGTTATTTATTTTGTATCTATGTGGGGAGGTAGAATGGAAATATGCACCAAGAGGTCCCGGTCCTAGTTCTTGATTATGAAAGCCAATGTTTTGGCATCACCCTTGGGTGGTTCAAGCTTCTTGACTATTTTTATCAATTTTGGAATTCCTTCCTCTTCTATCAACTCCATCTATCTCTTTTGTCTAAAAAAGACCTCCTTCTTTAGCCATGATGGTGTTGTTCCCATTGGTGACATATACTGATTCAAAGATGTGGGTTCTAATGCTGGTCCCTTTCCCTTATTACTCCTCTCTAGAGTCTTCTTGTGTTGAGGAAGAACTTTAGAGTGAGCTTTTGTGTCAACTTGAGCTAGGGACCTAGCCTCTATATTGCAAGGAGCATGCTACCTTTATTCCATAATCTTCCCTTCCTGTGATACTTCATTGACATGTAATTGAACATATTCTCCTTTCTCTAAGGTTTGGTCATCAAAGGAGGTAGGGAAATTGATCCTTGATCCAGTTCAGGAGCCATTGACAGAATATCCTATGATGGTGGAGGAGGAATACCAAGAGGCCCTTGTGGTAAGGGAGGCAATTGACCCAAATCTTCTTTGATTGGCTCAATCTGTGGAGTATCACACATCTTCCCTACCACTTTAGTTCCCACATGCATGAAATAAAAATCTAAAATGTCAAAACATTCACTGCCTCACCTTCCATTTCTTTAGTCCACTTCTATTGGTCCTCTTCTGAGACCTCAACATGGGTAGGCTCTTGAGGAACCAAAGGCAATGTTTCAGTTAAATGTCTTCTTCTATCTTCTTCTATGGTTGTCGCTAAGTGAGTCATTTTGTTCAAGGGGAAAAACTCTATTTGCTCCCCTTCTTCCTCATCTTCCACATCAAGGATGTTTTATGGAACTTTAAGTGATGGAATATTCTTTTTGGTACTGACGAGGAGGCTTCTTTTGTAGGGTTTTTGGGTGTAGATACTCCTTCCTATGTTGGATGAGCTTGTTCTTTCTTAGGTTGGATTTTTATCCTTGGGTAGATGGCTCTACCTGAACCTCTTCCTCTTGATCCCTTATCTGAGTGACCCTCTTTATCTTCTTGCCCTTTACCCTTTCTATCTGAAATTACTCCACCTCCTACTCATGTTGGTGTACCATTTCAAGCCTCACTGGTGATTTAGTGGGGTAGGTTGTTACAATGACCTTGGCTCATTTTCCTTTCTTGGGTCATATTGTGGCTTGAAGAGTTGGATCTTGAAGAACTAATTCTAGATGAAAAGGATTCTTGATCCATTCCCTTGTTAACTTGATAATATGTCAAGCATAATGATTAATATCATCAATTTCCTCTCACCCAATTTTTGCATTTATAATGGGCCTTTCATATATCTTGTCCCAATTGTATCATAGATCTAACATTTCAAGAGCATCCTTGTTCCATTCCTCAAGAGGTATCTCCATGTTAAGCACTCTTTCAACAATTTGTAGACTCATCCTATAATAGTCTCTAATTTAGACATCATAGTCATCTACGACATTCATCCAATGATCTTCTAGTGCCAATTTAGGCACAAACTTCTTTCCCACCAAATGTTGCACCATCCCAATATTTTCAAAATATGGTAGGGTGACTACTAATCCTCAAGAGGATATTGATCCCACTCTAAATCAAATGTAGCAATATCTTATTTCTGATTGACTTCAAAGGCCCCAATGGTGATTGGCCAGTACACCCAAGTCTTCTTGCTTTGCTTCCTCACATTGTCATAAGCAAAAGCTAGTTGTCTTTCTATCTCCAATAGTGGTAGCCTATTTGATAGATATCATGGTATTTTCTTTGGGTACAAGAGGGTACCAACTACCTGGATATAAGTAAATGTCTTGAATTGGATGTAATATGCCCCAATCTACATTATCTATGTTATTGCTTCTAAGATACTCTTTTTGAAAATCCCCTTCAATGACCCTAATGATGGAAAATATGAACCCATCATTGAACACCCTATATTCAATTCTCTATAGTGGGAGTTTCTTTTTCACTAGTTGTGGATAAAGTAAATAATGATAGACATTTGTATCTTGCATACTTTCCTTCATGTATAATCCCAAATAATATGTGGGTCTTGCTACTAATAGATACACCATGTAGGAGTTCATGTGAAAGTGGGGATCATTCTTTACCAAACTCAGTTGCTCATCCAAATTATCCCTGAGTATCATGGCCCAATCAATAGGCATCTTGTCCATTCTAATGGTTTCTATGATGTGCACCATCCATGTTTCTAGATGACTAGCTACAGGAAGGCCCATGGCTCTACTCAGAAGAACAATTGTGTAGCCAATAGTATCTATCCTATAACCTCTGGTCATGTTGACCTTTCCACTTCTCCCTAAGGATGTCCATTCAATTAGGTACTTCATTTACACTAACTCCTTAGCTTCTTTCTCATTCTCCCTATACCATCTATCTGCATCGTCATTGCTGATCTAGAGGTATTGATACACCTGTGAAAGATGGAAGACCTTCTCAATATTTTGAGGTCTTATACATCTAGGACTATCTCTCCACTCATACTCTTAACCAATTTTTCTTCTAACACATAGTGATGTGCCAAAGTCATGACTAGTCAAGATGATTGAAATGGCATCGAGTAAGAAGCAATGTTTACCAACCCACTTTGGATTAGTATTGACACCATGGCTGACCTTTCTTTGGGCTTGTTACACAATAATAAAAAAGCATGCCAATAAATATACCCCAATTCAATGTCTCAAATCTCAAAATGTTTGTCTTGCAATTAGGATTTCTTTGGTGCTCCTGGATACTTGAAAGAGACTAGCTTTGGTGCTATCTGTGTGGCCATGGAGGATGAACATGATATCATTATATTTGTACAAAAGAGAGATTTTAGTATCTAATATTGCAAACCTATGAAAACCCTAAAGTTTGACATGAAATGACAAAATCTAAACCAAAAATAGAAGAAACTGAAACATCATTTGGGGGGGGGGTGTGGTTAGTACTTCTACATACATTGTGCACCTATTGAGGGTGTACACATGCACATGTGTGCATTATGTGTTGGAGGAGCAGAGTTGTAGAGTCTAGGGGGTGCATAAGTACAATGATCAAAGGTATGGAGGGTGTGAAGTGAAGATTGAAGGGGGGGAGGGGTGCATTTATAGGCTAGGGCAAGCTTTGTGCACACCTCCAAGGGTGCACACATGCACATATGTGCATCCTCAATAGGAGGTGAGTACACAGATGTGCACTCAGTGTACATGCACATGTGCACATGGAGTACTAGTGCACAATTGTGCACTTCTTGCACTATGAGGCCAAAAATTGAGTTTTTGACCCTTCGATCTTACTTGTGATTTCTTGACTAGGTACCAAGATTGACCTAGACTTAGAGGAAGGTCCTAATCAACTGTGGCATCTGATTGGGTGCTTCAAGAAAAAAGGGATCACCATTTTGTGACTCAAAGTGGGGCATGTGTTTGTGAGACCACAACAAGAAGTATTGAATGTCACAAACTTAACTAAGTCATAAGGTTAATGAAGGGAGACTATATTCACCGAGTGACCACAATATTGCTCAAGTGATTGAAAAGAAGAATAACACAATATTTACCTAGTGAGATAGTATTAACCAAGTTATATGTTGCTCAAGTAAACATAATGTTTACCGAGTGATAATTAGATGAACAAGTTTGAGAAATTAGAATCTGAGGTCAACTTTTGATGGAAATTTGGAAAGTTTAAGGTCTACTACAAGATTCAAAGCTTGTTGCCAGATCTATGATGGAGAAAAATCAAGGACTTGACAAAGGAAATTAAAGAAGGATAAGGTTAGACACAAAGTTCTATGTAAAGTTATATTTTCTATGTGTATAAATTAATTATATGGAGGAATTCAATTGTAAACCTAAGATTGAAGATTATGATTAAGCAAAAAAAGATGGAAGGATCTAGAAGCATTGAGAAATATATTTGAGGAAAAAAAAATAGTTTTAGGTTGTTGGTTTGAAGTGGTTGATGAATTTATTGTGATGCTATTCAAGAGTTGATGAAGTTGAAAGAGATATGATTGAAGGATAATGTGAAGAGGAAAGTTGTTGAAGGAGAAGAAAGAAGTGTTGAGCCAAGTGAACCAAGAAGAGAAGGGAGAAGAGAAGAAGAAGAGTTTGGAAGATATAATCAACCAAGTGAGTAAAAGACATAAAAAGAGAAAGAATAGAGATATAAACAAGAAAATGTAGTTGCTATTCTTAATAGAACAATTTACACTATTACTATTTAACTATTGTAGAAAAAAATATTGGAAGCACCAAGTGAACCTTACAAGTCTATGAAATACTATATGATAACATTAATTAGTGGTGTTTGTAATTCCTTTAAATAAAGCCACTCTTTTTATTCCTAGATAGGGAGTGATAAGGTCTAGATGATCTTTTGGTGAAATCCTCGAACAAGGTATTCTCCTAAGAGGGATTACTTCATAAGGGTAAAGGTTAACTATGCAGGAGATGAAAATGTAAGAAGAGATAAAGATGAAATCTTGAGAGGTATGTATGATGATATGAGAATGAAAGAAGGTGAAAATATCTTACAATATGTGAATAGAATGAAAGATGTTTTGTGTGCAATTAGAGTTGCTGGAGGAACCATCCAAGATTCTAAAATTGCAAGTAAAATATTGAGAACTCTTACCTATCTATGCTATCAAAGTTTCTTCTATTCAAGAAGTAAGAGCTATGCCTAGAAATGATCTAACACTTGATGGTCTAGTTGGTTGGTTGACTGCATTTGAGCTGAGAAATTATGATTACAAGATGGTTACAAATGGAAATGTTTTTAAATCATCACTAACTATCAACAAGAAAGAAAATAAAACCAAAGAAGAAAGTGAATTTAAAATTGAGGATGATCTAGATGAGATTGAAGAATTACTTGCAAGAAGATATTCAAGAGGTAAAGGCAAATACAAAGGTAAACTACCCTTGATCTATTTCAAATGTGATGATGTTGGTCACTTTATTGTTAAATGTCCTAACTAAGGAAAATCTAATAGGAATGATAGAAATGACAAGAAATGTCATAAATATAGGAAGAGCAGAGATTATAAAGACAAAGGAAAGAAGTTGTGCTACATTGATGAAGAAGAGCATACCGAGACAAGTTCTAATGTTGACAAAGAAGTAGTTGAAATGGTCTATGTTGCATTCAAGGAAGAGCCAAATGGTGAAAGGTATGAGAATAAAAATGTTCTTATCTCACATGTTACAAAGAATAATTCATGGATTATTGATAGTGGTAGTTCACATCATATGACTGGTGATCTAAGTAAATTTGGAAATTTTGAAGAAATTGATGATGGTGGAAATTTTAAGTTTGGTAGTGATATTTCATAATCCATGAAAGGTAAAGGATCACTAATGATGAATTATAAGATCATATGTGGTGATGCACATTAGGTTCAAGGACCTAAATATAATCTCTAGAGAGTTGCTTAGTTGAATAACTTAGGTCACAAGCTTGAATTTGAGAAAAGGAAGATCAAGATCTTTGATGATGAAGGCAATTTGATTGGAACATGAGTGCAAATAAAAGGTAACTTGTTCTTCCTTGATCCTATAGTTGAGACATGTTTCTTTGCTATAATTGAGGATGTGTGGTTATAGCATTAAAGGTTGTGTTATGTTAAATTTGAAAATATGATGAAAATCAATAGAAAGAAAAGAGTGAGAGGCTTACTGAATCTACAAAAACTTGAAAATGCTATGTACAAAGAGTGTCAGCTTGGTAAGATGACAAAGTATAGTTTTTCTAGCAAGACACACACATCCAATGATATTCTAGAATTAGTAAATAGCGATTTATGTGGTCCAATTGGAGTTAATAGTTACTGTGGTGATAGATACTTTATATTGTTTGTGGATGATTATTCAAGGATGATGTAAAATTACATGATTTAGATATATTTAAGTGGTACAAAGAAAGAGTTAAAAAATAAACTGGTAAATCTTTGAAATGTTTAAGATCTAATAGAGTTAATGAATTTATGTCTACTGAATTCATTAAATTTTTTTTGATAATGGTATCAAAAGACAATTATCTACACTGAGGACACCACAACAAAATGACATTGCTAAAAGAAGAAATAGATCAATCATAGATTGTGCAAGGATACTAATGATTGGGAAGGAGGTCTCTCAAAATTTTTGGAGAAATGAAAGTGGTACTATTGTTTACACACCTAATCGAGTTCAATTGAAGAAAGGAACAAACAAGACACCTTATGACCTATGATATGGACATACACTAAATGTAAGTTATTAAAAAATCTTTGGAAGTAGGTGTTATATTCACAAGGATGCTAGGAATGGTAAACTTGATGTTAAAGGTGATGAGGGTATATTCCTAGGATATTCATCTAAGAGAAAAGATTACAAATGTTTGAACAAGGCTAATAACTAGATGATTGAAAGTGCAAATGTAAGATTTGATGAGTTTGTAGAGATAAATGAACTAGAAAGAAAGAAGGAACCCGAAGATTACAAAAAGTTTGTCTATGTCTATAATGAGGCACCAAATATTCTACCTGAGTTACAACACAAGCCTACTAAGCATTAGATAGTTACACCCAAGAATTAGACAGTGGTTACCAAGTCTCAGATAATTACACCTAAGCACTAGACTGTACAATCTAAACAAGTTGAACTCCTACCAAGTGAAGAAAATGTTGAGAATTTTTGTAGACTTTTTTGTATGAGTCTAAACTAGTCAGTACACCTATGGTGACTAGAGTGAAATTTTCAAAAATAAGACACTACTAGTGAGGCTGATCAAACACAATATAGATCTATGATAGGGAAGCTACAATATATTGTACATGGTAGAATAGATATTACCCTAGCTATTGGAATTGTTGCAAGCTCTTCATCTAATCTAAGGGAAACACATTTGACTATAGTGAGAAGGATATTCAGATATCTCAAAGGAACTAAAGCTTATGGCCTATGGTATAAACAATAGTATGAATTTAATATTGAAGTCTCAGATAGTTACACCTAAGCACTAGACTGTACAATCTGAACAAGAAGTTGAACTCCTACCGAGTGAAGACAATGTTGATCACATAGATAAGAAAGAAAGAAAGTTTTATTTCATAATCTAATGTTGAAGCTGAATATATTACTGTGAAATGAATTGTTCAAATATTGTATGGATCAAATAATTTTTGGAAAGAATGCAAGAAGATATAACCAAGCTTGTCACTATTTACTGTGATAACATGAGTGTTACAAATATATCAAAAAATTTGGTGATGCATGCAAAGAAAAAGCACATATCTATCAAATATCATTACTTGAGGGAGAAAGTTCAAGAAAAGAAGCAAGTATTGAGTATGTGAAGTCTAAGGAGAAAATTACTAATATTTTTACCAAGCCATTGCCTAAGGATTCTTTTTAGTATCTAAGAGGTAAATTGGGAGTCTTGACCCTATTCAAAATTGACTAGGTGAAGTTGCATGTAATGCCCCGCCAAGGGATCCAAAGAATTAACCTAGAGTTTCACTAAGTTTAGAAACAATTTTTTTTTTTTAACATGAAAGTAAATACCACATATAACTTATGCACAATAACGGAAGCAATAGCATTGTCCATCTGAAAGTAAACATAAAATAAATAATGGATTGCATTCTTTAAGATCCCTTAACGTTGAATTACGTACATGAATCCATCTAGTACAACATCCATATGAAATAATAATGATACATCCAATATACAAATGTCCTATCTAAATTACATTCCAGAATGAACAATCATCCACTGTACATGTCACAGGGTATGAAAGGCACAAAGAATATACATATGTAGAATAAGGTACATCATCCTATTCTAATCCATGATACATCAATTAAAGACAATCACATGATACACCATCATAGAAGATATAAACATCCATCATAAAGATAAAACATAATAAACTAAGTGCACGATTCCTCCCAACCGTTAATAGCATCATTAGACCATCATGGATCTTAGCCATCCCTCTGTGTGTAACATCCCAAATCACCGAAGAGATCATCGGTATTATCATAGTAGGAATGTCACTCCTAACATATACAACATCATATGTAGAAGGTAATCTAACATGCAAATATAAGCATAAGATAACATCATCTAACATATGCTAATCATGAATGAAAGAGGATACACATCCACCATCATGAAGGACGCATCAGCCACAATGTCTCAATGAATCTCAAAATGATAAGAGTGGAAAATACACTACCACCCGACCGCGTGGAACCAAAGTGGTCCACTCCCACCGTGTTGAGGAGATAATCTCAAGTCCCAAACAGGCTATCAAAATCACATAGCACACATCTCCATAAGTCTAGGAATCCTAAAAGTATACTAACTCAAAGGTTCCAATCACAAAATTGACATCTAATCCTAGAGGCACACAATGACATGTAGGAACCTACTATGCAAGCGAGAAAGTGTCATCGCAATTATCATGCACAAGTTACCCTAGAAGTTAGCTAAACTCCATGGGTCCATACTGATTTCATGCGGCCACTAGTATCCTCTCATACTGACGAGGCATACTACAGAATGCAAGGTCGCAACCATGCATCTCACTACTCCCATCCTAGCCTGTACAAGCCCTCAAGGCATGGGCGAGAACAAAACACTTATCTTTTTAGGTTCATTCAGTTAGTATTAGATGTGAATGTTATCACTTATTAATCCAACTTACAATGAGTTACCTTGGTAGCCTCTTAGGGCCCCAACCCCCATTGCAAGCCACTTCCCGTCACTACATGCAGATATCCTACCCTATTGCTCATGGACTCATAAATCTCAAAATTACAAAAGATAATCCATAAAATCATCAAATATGCATAAAAGCATCAAATCTCCATGAGCTAACATCCATAGAAAATCATGAACACAATAGCTCTCTATTGGCAACTGAAGTATCACTGATAATCAAATATCCAATGGTTCTCAATAACCAAAAAATATATATACCAATCATACTAATCGAAGACTCCAAAAATGGTTGAGTCATACATGTCACAACATGACATCATCAAGAATAAATCCACATCTCAGTCCCATCATGGCGACTAGAAAATAATCAAGGATAACTGATCGATGACCAAAATAATGGTTAGGTCAAGAGTCTCATACACAAGAATCTCAACTGTAACAATCAGTAATCACATCCAATACATAGAGCATTCCATCACAAACCATGGTTGGGTTTATAAAGATCGAGATTAAAACATCATCATGACATCACAATCACATAACCTCCAAGCCTCTGGTAGACGTCCTATACTGGTCAACACTAGTCAACCCAAAATCCAAAACAACAGCATAAAAAATACACAATGTAAACACATGTTTTGGTTTTGCTAAATTTTCAAATTTGAATTTAAAAGTCTTAGTTTACGTTTTTCCCAAATTATATTAAGTCGAGAAATTTCACGTTTTTCCTAACCCATGTATTTGTTTGATAGATAAAAGTTTCTCCCCAAAACTATTAGACTCAATTTTCTAATTGATCTAATAATATTTTTTTTATATAACATTGTTTGAAAATTGACACTCTCAATGAATCAAAACTTCGATTATATATTCTAATAACTAATCTTAATTAAACTGAGTTTAATTAAATTAATTATTAATATCTCTTCATAATTGACAAGCTCAATATCAATATTTTAAATCATTAAAAGAATGATCCATTAATTTAGAACTTTATAATATTCATTTATAATTAATTATATATACATATATATATATATATATACACATACATAAATATATATATATAATAACATTTAATAATTAATGATATTGCAAAAAAATTGACATTCATATCCAAATCTCATATGAAATAACGTTGCAAATAAAACTTTATATAATTTAAAACCAAATTCAAATCGCAATGCGATTTTAAAATTGCGCAACCCAATACATCCGCACCGCAGGTACACTGCGGTCGCAGGTACCCTGCGATCTCGCAGGCCTGCGGTGGGTGGGGTATATAATACCCACCCAACATCATATATATATATTTTTTTAATGCGATTTTCAATAACGTTTTTAATAAAAATGTTCCCATGCGATATGAAATACTATTAACATGAAACTCTATCGCGATTTGACATTCGATTATTATATAAATAAATAAATATATGTATGTATATATATATGGGTATATATATGTATATATATGTGTATATATATACACGCAAAGTTTATCACATCACATCACATACATATATATATGTATATAATGATATATACGTATATGTGTATGCAAATTTGAGAATATACACAGTTTACTTAGAAATTCTAATTTTCAGAACTTTCCTTTAAATCTTTGATCTTCAAATTTATCCAATAAATAATCTAATGGGTTTGGCTATTAATTTAAACCCTAGCCCCGTTTTCCTTCAGATCTATGCATATAAATATTTCCACATAAATTCAATTGCCCATATTGAGAATGCATACAATAAAAATATGAAATTCTTCAGAAGACATATGGAAGACACGAAGAAGACAGGGAATGCAAGATGCGGAAATAGCATAAGTAAAATCACAAGAATCTACCTGAATTCGGATGCTAATTCGCTCTTCCTCAGAAAACCCGCAGAGCAAGCTCCCTTCTTCAAAATTCTTGAATCCTCCAATGCTCCAATTGCACTCCAAACGGTATGTCTAAGCTTCTAGGGATGCCTAAATATAAAGAGCTCTCAGGAAACCTCTAGAATGTTTCTAGAAATAGATAGAAGGTGTCACCAACTAAGCATGGGTCTTTTCCAACCTTCAAGATGAGCCATAGGGTTGTAGACCTCATGTGCTTAATTGATGCACTAACCTCCGTGTTTTTGACACATGAGAAATAGAAAAGTACATTAATTCTCATGCAAGCTTATAACTCCAATTCACTTTTTATATAATTTCTATTTCAATATTTATAACTTTTATTTTAACTTTTATAACTTTTATTTTAATTTTTATAATTTTTATTATTATTTATTTATTACTTTATTATTATTTTATAATTATTATTAATTTTAAATTTTAAATTTTCTTTTATTCAATTCTTTTCTCTCAATTAATTCTCATTTAATTAATTATACTCAAAATATCAAAGATCATGATATTTTATTAATTTTCTCCAAAATAATTAATTTATTAATTAAATCTATTTATTAAGACTTAATTAATAGAAAATTCACCATAGACCTCTAAGATAAAATATGAAAACTCATCATAGAACGAATCATACAAAATTAGTCTAAAGGGTTAAAAATCATGAAATATGTCATCCGACACATTCGATGGGTACTCAACTTTGATACTTGTCGTAACTCACTAGGACAAATGGTTTAAGGGTTTGGGATTTTGACCTGAGAATTTATCTCCCTTCTCTTATCTTTGAGATAGTATAATAGGCTACGCTCATCTTGGCAATTCAGGGAAGTGGATACCTGGTACCTGCAACCTGCAGAAAAACCATGCATGTACATACAATATATATATATATATATATAATGCTAAGCTAAACACAAAATGGCAAGAAGTGGTGCATCATGTAGATCCTGACTATGCAGGTGACTACGACTCCCTTCCTTAACCACATCAAAAACACCATACAATAAGAAAACACGCACACCATACACATGCAAGTATGGGGTAAGTATCCATAATAAAACACATGAGATAATATACCGTCTAACTAATCATCATTAATAACTGAAAACAATGTAATGATCATCATACATACATGAAATGTAAAGTCTAAATGATCTCATCATATATCAACTGAATCCATATCATAATATCTGATAGTGTCAAAACAATACCACTAATCCATCAACATAATACTAGTCCATCAAAGTTTGATAATAATAGCAACGATAAGTCTAGAAAAGATGTGAACGAGGGTAGGCACTACATCCACCCCCCCTTGGGTTAGGCTTACTCCTAGAAGCTTACAAACAAGTAGGGATATAACTCCCTCAATCTAGCTGCATCATCCCAAGTAGCTGAAGAATCATTAGTAGGGTCCCATTGGACCCTTACCTACTCGATGGTTCGACCCTTAAGGGTCAACTCCCACTGCTCCAGAATACGAATTGGTTCCAAAGCCAGCTGCCCATCCTCTACCTGCAACACATTCCAATCAAGAACATGCACAATATCAGGAATATACTGCTTAATCACTTAAACATGAAAAACATCATGAATGCGAGCTAGGCTGGGTGGTAGAGCAAGACGGTAAGCAACTGGGCCAATCCTCTCTAAAATCTCGAATGGTCCCACAAAGCGAGGTGCTAGCTTAGAACCCTTTCCATATCGGATTGGACTCTTTCGTAGTCGCACTCTCAGGAAAACCTTATCTCCTACAACAAACTGCTTATCAGTCCTATGAGCATCGGCATACTTTTTCTGCCTATCCTGTGCTGTAGTCAAGTGCTCACGGATACGCACTACCTGTTGCTCCATATCACGAAGCATCTTAGGACCCAACAGGATGCGATCCTCAGGACTGTCCCAACTCAATGGTGTATGACAAGGATGTCCATATAATGCTTGAAATGGTGCCATACCAATAGAACTATGATACCCGTTGTTGTAAGAAAACTCCACTAGGTAGAGATAATCCTCCCAATGTGTCTGCCTATCCATCACATACATCCGTAACATATCATCCAAAACTTGATTTACCCTCTCTGTCTGACCATCAGTCTCTGGATGATATGCCGAACTGAAGTTTAACTGTGCTCCAAGCTCATGCTGCAATGATGTCCAGAATGCAGATGTGAATACAGGATCCCTATCAGAAATAATCTTTCTAGGAATACCATGTAGTCTCACAATATCACGCATAAAGACATTAGCTATAGAAGCTCCTATGTAGGAAGACCTAATCGATGAAAAATGCGCCACCTTAGTCAACCGATCAACGGTGACCATGATAGCATCATGACGTCGAACTGTCATAGGTAATCCCATAATGAAATCCATGGAGATGATATCCCACTTCCAAGAAGGAATGCGATTTGGCTGCAAAAGTCCAGCCGGGTGCTGGTGTTCTGCCTTGACTCTCTGACACTCAAGACACCTAGCCACAAAATCAGCAATATCTTGCTTCATCCCAGACCAAAAGAACAAATGTCTCAAATCCGCATGCATCTTCTTAACACTTGGATGTGCTGAGTAAGGTGTACGATGGGCTTCTGCTAGAATCAAGGTGCGAAGCTCATCCAAAAATGGCACATAAATCCTCCCCAAATGTCTCAAAAGACCATCTGATTCTTGAACGTAACCTGCAAACCTACCTTCCAAAGGCCTTCCTGAATCTATCTCTCTACACACTTCCTGATACCAAGAATCTATAGGAAGTGCCTGAAGAATCTGACTCCTCAAATCCACACTAAGAGTCATCGATGTTATCACATGTCTCCTATGCCTCAAAGCATCCACCACCACATTCTCCTTACCCTGAATGTACTTAACCTCAAAATAATACTCGCATAGAAACTCCATCCATCGCCTCTAGCGAGCATTCAAATTAGTTTGAGTAAAAATGTACTAAAGACTACGATGATCGCTATGTAGCTCAAATGTGTGCCCCAATAAGGAATGTCACCATCTTGTCAAAGCATGAACTACTGCTGCTAACTCAAGGTCATGTGTAGGATAATTTAACTCATGATCCTTGAGCTTGCGTGATTCATACTCAATCACCCGTCCATTCTGCATCAACACTGCCCCAATCCCTTCAAGAGAAGCATCTGTACATACCATGAAGTCACCCTCTGGATCAGGTACAGCTAGAATCAGTGCACTAGTCAAAAGCTCCTTGAGCTTCTGAAAAGCTTCCTCGCATTTCTCTGTCCACACAAACTTCTTTCCTTTCCTCTGAAGAGAAGTGATAGGATGTGCTATCCTAGAGAAGTTATGGACAAATTTGCAATAATAACTAGCTAAACCCATGAAATTATGAATCTCTGACACATTAGTTGGTGTAGGCCAATCTATTATCGCCTGAATCTTTGCAGGATCCACTAAAATACCATCACCTGAGATGACATGCCCTAAATAATGAATCTTTGATTTGAAGAATTCACACTTAGCTGCATTAGCATAAAGCTGATTGACCCTTAAACACTGCAATACCAACTGCAGGTGTTCCTCATGCTCCTTCTGAGTCTTAGAAGATATCAATATATCATCAAGAAACATGAGTACAAACCTGTCCAGATAAGATCGAAACACACCATTCATCAAACTCATGAAAATTGATGGAGCATTAGTCAACCCAAAAGGTACCACTGTGAACTCATAATGCCCATAGCGAGTTCAAAAAGCGGTCTTGTGAATATCTACTTCCTTAATGTGAAGCTGGTGGTATCCTGACTTAAGGTCAATCTTGGAGAATATTGTAGCTCCCTTGATCTGCTCAAATAAGTCATCAATCCTAGGCAAAGGATACTTGTTCTTAATAGTCACCTTGTTCAACTGTCTATAGTCAATAGAAAGGTGCAAGGAACCGTCTTTCTTCTTCACAAAGAGCATTGGAGCTCCCCATGGTGATACGCTCGGTCGAATGCTCCCTTTGGCCAAAAGTTTGTCTAGCTGAAGACGTAGCTCACCCAATTCCTATGTAGTCATATGATAAGGAGCTTTAGAGATAGGCTCCACTCCAAGAATTAGATCAATACTAAAATCAATGTCCCTCTTAGGAGGTATGCCTGGAATTTCACTTGGAAAAACATCTGCATACTCCTACAAAATCGGGTGATCCAAAGTCTTCGTCACAGGATCTTCCTCATCAAGATCATTTACCATAACAACAAATATCTGACATCCCTTATGAAAACTTTGCTTCATTTGCATAGCAGAAATCATCCGCAGAGATATAGGCCTTCGTATCCCAACTATCTTCACATCATTCCCTTGGTCGTCTTGGCACAAAATAATCTTCTTCCTGCAATCTATACTGGCTTTATGAGATCCAAGCCAGTCCATGCGTAAAACCAAATCATAGGAAGCAAGGGGTATGACTCGAAGATCCATTGTCATATCAAAGCTTCCTAAGCTAAGCCCACACTTATGAACTACAGAATCTGTGGAGACCTTGATCCCTGAGGCTAGTTCCACTTGCCAACCATGATCTTGCTTCACCGCATCCAGCTTACACTTAGAAACTATAGATGGTGAAATAAATGAATCTGTAGCTCTAGAATCAAATAATACTGAAAGAGATATACCTCTAATAGCACCTGTGGTCTCAACCACTATTCCCTGATGATCTGCCTGACGCTGATCAACTACTGCAAAGACTCTATGAGCTCTACCTGCATCACCAACTGTAGGCTCTAAAACGGTAGGTCTAGGTCTTGAAAATTGAGGTGCTCACTGAGGACACTGAGCTGCATAATGTCCAATCTGACCACATGAAAAACATTCTATATTTTTTCCAGAACCTCTTCCCATAGGTGGTACATTAGATTGCTAGTGACTGTTCCTACTCACAAAAGACTGGCTACTCTGAGCTGGCTGATTGGACTGATTCTATTTATTGCGTTGAGTATTGCGGTTGTTCTTGAAGTTAGAACCTTTTCCATCGCCTTGAGCTTGAGAATTTGAGCCCTTCTGTTGCTGTGTTTGTTGAGACTGTTGTTGATACTATTTCCCCTTAGAGAAAGAGAACTTCTTGTTACCACCTGAATTATAGTTTCTTTTAGATCCTGATGCTGTTGGCGCTCCTACAAAACCACCTTGACCAAGGTTGACACTTTTCTCAACAAGGATAACTCGATGCACCGCATCCTTGAGGGTTTTTGGTTCAAATACCTTAACTCCCCCAATAATACAGTTATTAAAACCCCTAATAAAATGTTGTGTCAACTGAGCTAAATTTTCATTGAACCTTGAAAAAGACATGAGCTCATAAAACTTACGCTCATACTTGGTCACTGACAAAGTGTACTGTCTAAGATTATGAAATTCATCAGCCCTTTGTTGTTTCCATTCCTCTCGTAGGAATCATTCACGAAAACTCTCTAGGAATAATTCCCATGTGACACTACTCATATCGATTCCCAACTTCTTCTCCTCAATTGTCCACCAAGTGGCCCCAAAATTCTCTAGATTGGTGATTGCAAATCTTGCCTTAACATTGTTGTCAAACTCTTGCATGGCAAAAATCCTATCAAGAGAAATAAGCACTGCTTGACCACATAACCAGAACCTTGCCCATTAAAAGGCTTAACCTTGGATCTTGAAAGATCCTTCATCTGAGTGGACACTATGGACCTCTGACGATCCTTTCGAGGACTTCTAGATCTAGGTCTATGCTCTTATTTTGTCTGATGCACTTTAGGCTATTCTTGAATAGGAGGTAGACATTCTAGAATAGTCTGCATCATTTGTCTCAAAACAACCTCTTCAGACTCAGCTTGGTCCTCTCTACGGCTCTCTTCCTGCTGTCTACTAGAGTGCTCTTCCCTGCTCTCTACATGGGCCGATCCCTCATGGGTAGACTCATGGACATTGATAGTTCTACCACAACCACGACCTCTACTACAGCCTCTACCATGGCCTCTAATAGAAGACCTAGTCCCAGATACCATCCTACAATAGTACGAGGTACTAAGTTCAGTTCTATGTCTAGGTTTAAGTAAAATTTCCAATTTTGAAAACTAAGTGTTGAAGTATGAAAAATATACAAGTAACAGTCCAAGTTCTCTTTCAGTTCACCTAGTTTCAAATTGAACAAATCCACTTGATAGTTCAAAGTTCTAGTTGTTCCAAAATACCCAGAGCTCCCAATGTAGAAACTCAGGCTCTGATACCAAATGTAATGCCCCACCAAGGGATCCAAAGGATTAACCTAGAGTTTCACTAAGTTTAGAAACAAATATTTTTTTTTTAACATGAAAGTAAATACCACATATAACTTATGCACAATAACGGAAGCAATAGCATTATCCATCTGAAAGTAAACATAACATAAATAACGGATTACATTCTTTAAGATCCCTTAACGTTGAATTACATACATGAATCCATCTAGTACAACATCCATATGAAATAATAATGATACATCCAATATACAAATGTCCTTTCTAAATTACATTCCAGAATGCACAATCATCCAATGTACATGTCACAGGGTATGATAGGCACAAAGAATATACATATGTAGAATAAGGTACATCATCCTATTCTAATCCATGATACATCAAGTAAAGACAATCACATGATACACCATCATAGAAGATATAAACATCCATCATAAAGATCAACCATAATAAACTAAGTGCACGGTTCCTCCCAACCGTTAATAGCATCATTAGACCATCGTGGATCCTAGCCATCCCTCCGTGTGTAACATCCCAAATCACCAAAAAGATCATCAGTATTATCATAGTAGAAATGTCACTCCTAACATATACAACATCATATGTAGAAGGTAATCTAACATGCAAATATAAGCATAAGATAACATCATCTAACATATGCTAATCATCAATGAAAAAGGATACACATCCACCATCATGAAGGATGCATTAGCCACGATGTCTCAATGAATCTCAAAATGATAAGAGTGGAAAATACACTACCACCAGACCGTGTGGTACCAAAGTGGTCCACTCCCACCATGCTGAGGAGATAATCTCAAGTCCCAAACAGGCTATCAAAACCACATAGCACAAATCTCCATAAGTCCAGGAATCCTAAAAGTATACTAACTCAAAGGTTCCAATCACAAAACTAACATCTAATCCCAGAGGCACACAATGACATGTAGGAACCTACTATGCAAGCGGGAAAGTGTCATCGCAATTATCACGTACAAGTTACCTTGGCAGTTAGCTAAACTCCATGGGTCCATACTAATTTCATGGGGCCACTAGTATCCTCTCATACTGACAAGGCATACTACGGAATGCAAGGTTGCAACCATGCGTCTCACTACTCCCATCCTAGCCTGTACAAGCGCTCAAGGAATGGGCGAGAACAAAACACTTATCTTTTTAGGTTCATTCAGTTAGTATTAGGTGTGAATGTTATCACTTATTAATCCAACTTACAATGAGTTACCCTGGCAGCCTCTTAGGGCCCCGACCCCCATTGCAAGCCACTTCCCGTCACTACATGCAGATATCCTACCCTAATGCTCATGGACTCATAAATCTCAAAATTACAAAAGATAATCCATAAAATCATCAAATATGCATAAAAGCATCAAATCTCCATGAGCTAACATCCATAGAAAATCATGAACACAACAGCTCTGTATTTGCAATTGAAGTATCACTGATAATCAAATATCCAATGGTTCTCAATAACCAAAAAATATATATACCAATCATATTGATCGAAGACTCCAAAAATGGTTGAGTCAAAAATGTCACAACATGACATCATCAAGAATTAATCCACATTTCAGTCCCATCATGGCGACTAGAAAATAATCAAGGATAACTGATCGATGACCAAAATAATGGTTAGGTCAAGAGTCTCATACACAAGAATCTCAACTGTAACAATCAGTAATCACATCCAATACATAGAGTATTCCATCACAAACCATGGTTGGGTTTATAAAGATCGAGATTAAAACATCATCATGACATCACAATCACATAACCCCCAAGCCTCTGGTAGACGTCCTATACTGGTCAACACTAGTCAACCCAAAACCCAAAACAATAGCATAAAGAATACACAATGTAAACACATGTTTTGGTTTTGCTAAATTTTCAAATTTGAATTTAAAAGTCTTAGTTTACGTTTTCCCCAAATTATATTAAGTCGAGAAATTTCACGTTTTTCCTAACCCATGTATTTGTTTGATAGATAAAAGTTTCTCCCCAAAACTATTAGACTCAATTTTCTAATTGATCTAATAATATTTTGTTTATATAACATTGTTTGAAAATTGACACTCTCAATGAATCAAAACTTCGGTTATATATTCTAATAACTAATCTTAATTAAACTGAGTTTAATTAAATTAATTATTAATATCTCTTCATAATTGACAAGCTTAATATCAATATTTTAAATCATTAAAAGAGTGATCCATTAATTTAGAACTTTATAATATTCATTTATAATTAATTATATATACATATATACTTATATACATATATACATATATATATATATATATATATATATATATATATATATATACATACATAAATATATATATATAATAACATTTAATAATTAATGATATTGCAACAAAATCGAGATTCATATCCAAATCTCATATGAAATAACGTTGCAAATAAAACTTTATATTTAAAACCAAACTCAAATCGCAATGCGATTTTAAAATTGTGCGGCCCAATACATCTGCACCGCAGGTACACTGCGATCTCGCAGGCCTGCGGTGGGTGGGGTATATAATACCCGCCCAACATCATATATATATATATATTTTAATGTGATTTTCAATAACATTTTTTATAAAAACATTCCCATGCGATATGAAATACTATTAACATGAAACTCTATCGCGATTTGACATTCGATTATTATATAAATAAATATATATATATGTATATATATATACATATGTATGTATATATATATGGGTATATATATGGGTTATATATGTATATATATGTGTATATATATATATACACGCAGAGTTTATCACCATCACAACACATACATATATATATGTATATAATGATATATATGTATATGTGTATGCAGATTCAAGAATATATACAGTTTACTTAGAAATTCTAATTTTTAGAATTTTCCTTTAAATCTTTGATCTTCAAATTTATCCAATAAATAATCCAATGGGTTTGGCTATGAATTTAAACCCTAGCCCCGTTTTCCTTCAGATCTATGCATATAAAGATTTCCACATAAATTCAATTGCCCATATTGAGAATGCATACAATAAAAATATGAAATTCTTCAGAAGACATATGGAAGACATGAAGAAGACAGGGAATGCAAGATGAGGAAATAGCATAAGTAAAATCACAAGAATCTACCCAGATTCTGATGCTAATTCGCTCTTCCTCAGAAAACTCGCAGAGCAAGCTCCCTTCTTCAGAATTCTCGAATCCTCCAATGCTCCAATTGCACTCCAAACGGTATGTCTAAGCTTCTAGGGATGCCTGAATATAAAGAGCTCTCAGGAAACCTCTAGAATGTTTCTAGAAATAGCTAGAAGGTGTCACCAACTAAGCATGGGTCTTTTCCAACCTTCAAGATGAGCCATAGGGTTGTAGACACCATGTGCTTAATTGATGCACTAACCTCCGTGTTGTTGACACATGAGAAATAGAAAAGTGTGTTAATTCTCATGCAAGCTTATAACTCCAACTCACTTTTTATATAATTTCTATTTAAATATTTATAACTTTTATTTTAAGTTTTATAGCTTTTATTTTAATTTTTATAAGTTTTATTATTATTATTTATTTATTACTTTATTATTATTTTATAATTATTATTAATTTTAAATTTTAAATTTTCTTTTATTTAATTCTTTTCTCTCAATTAATTCTCATTTAATTAATTATACTCAAAATATCAAAGATCATGATATTTTATTAATTTTCTCCAAAATAATTAATTTATTAATTAAATCTATTTATTAAGAATTAATTAATAAAAAATTCACCATAGACCTCCAAGATAAAATATGAAAACCCATCATAGAACAAATCATACAAAATCAGTCTAAAGGGTTAAAAATCACGAAATATGTCATCTGACACATTCGGTGGGTACTCAACTCTAATACTTGTCCTAACTCACTAGGACAAATGGTTTAAGGGTTTGGGATTTTGACTTGAGAATTTATCTCCCTTCTCTTATCATTGAGATAGTATAATAGGGTACGCTCATCCTGGCAATTCAGGGAAGTTGATACCCAGTACCTACAACCTGCAAAAAAACCATGCATGTACATACAATATATATATATATATATATATATAATGCTAAGCTAAACAGATAATGACAGGAAGTGGTGCATCATGTAGATCTCGACTATGCAGGTGACTACGACTCCCTTCCTTAACCACATCAGAAACACCATACAATAAGAAAACACGCACACCATACACATGCAAGTATGGGGTAAGTATCTATAATAAAACACATGAGATAATATACCATCTAACTAATCATCATTAATAACTGAAAACAATGTAAAGTCTAAATGATCTCATCATATATCAACTGAATCCATATCATAATATCTGATAGTGTCAAAACAATACCACTAATCCATCAACATAATACTAGTCCATCAAAGTCTGATAATAATAGCAACGATAAGTCTAAAAAATATGTGAACGAGGGTAGGCACTACATTGCATGCTACATCAATTTATGGATGACTTGACATATATTTTGGAGTTGACGTAAAAATGTTCACACTTCAGGAGTATTCCAGAAGTTGTAAAGTTAATTGTGATGAGCTAATGTAATCTATACATTTAAGGTACAAAGGTTACTACATGGTTTTATAAGTTTCATGTTGAAATATATAATGACCTTTTGCAGTTCTATCAAAGTGGGGGGGATGTATTGTAAGGGGGAGAGTAACAATGAAGAGATCAACGAGAAAGGTTGAGAAGATATTGAATACAATTGAACTTGAAACTAGAAATCATAATCAAAGGGAGAATAATGTTGAGAAATTTGAAGTTTTTCTACTTCTAAAGATACAAACCAAGTGGGTAAAAGCACAGATTTGTGTCACCGTTTATGATACCAAAACCTGTTTTGGTCATCCCATTTTTCTATCAAAACTCAATTTTAAAAAAAAACTAAAAATACCCTTTTATAGATCTTAGATTCAATATCATCATTATATAAATTTTTGAGTGTTTTGATTAGTTATAATATGTTATAATCTCAAAATATTATAAGTCGATATTTCAACATTTCAGAAGATGCTCCTTCAAAAAAGGAAAAAATAGTAAATCATATCAAAAAAATTTAAAAATCATATTTATCTCTAGAGGAGAGAATCCTCTTCACGAATATGTAATTATTTTTCAAGAAGGTATAGATTTGATAGGGAAGTTTTGATGAGAGGAAAAAATTGTTGGATTTTGATAAGGTCAAACTTGAGTACTTATAACAAAGAAAATATACATTATATATATATATATATATATATATATATATATATATATATATATATATATATATATATATATATATATATATATATATATATTTTCCTAGCTATACATGTCATCTATAAGATATTTTCAAATTAGAACAAAAAAAGATGATTTGCATATACTTGTTTGACGAGAACTACACCTTATATTTTTTATAGTTAAAAAATAGACTACAAAAAAAAAAACAATGAATAAATTGTTACTCAAAAAAATTATAAAAATTATAGGCATAAAATTCATCCAATTCTACACATTTCATCAGTTCACATCATCTTCATATTCTAAACACAAATACCATTTTTTTTGTCATTAATGTTGAACTATCACATTATGATATCATGTTTCTTTATAAAAGGTGACACAAGTTTGTGCTTTTACCCAAGTATTGGCTTGAAGAACTAGAATTGCAAAATTATATTGTTGTCAATGCATACATTTGAATATCCTATATAATGTTTTGTAATGTAAAATCTTATGTTATGTGTTTCCATAAATTCCAAAGGGGTGATTGTTAGCTCCAACTAATATTGTAATTAATAGTAGGAAATCATTAGGTGGTGATGCTATGAATGTATGTAAATGATTCATATTAGTCATTATATTGTCATTTATGTCAAAGTCTTAATTAGCTAGACATTATGGTACCTTAGAAAAATACCATATCATTTGATAAATGAAGATGATTTGAAGAAAGTACGATGAAGTCAAGGTTGATATGTAAGTTATTCAATGGATAATTGAATGAGCTAGACAATGATTATGTAATATTGATTTGATTTTTTTATAATCATGTATTGTTTAGGTTCACAAGCTTAATCAAGTCACAAGGTTAATGAAGGGAGATTGTATTCATCGAGTGACTACAATATTGTCCAAGAAATTACAAAGAAGATGAAGAACAAGGTGTTCCCTAAGCGAGTTAATATTAACTAAATTATATGTTGTCCAAGTAAATGTAATGATTACTAAGTGACAACTAGATGAACAAGTTTGAGAAATTGGAATCTAAGGCCGAATTTTGATGGAAATTTGGAAAGTTTGAGAGGGTCTATCATGATGGAGAAAATTTAAGAATGATTTTATGAATTAAAGAAGGATAAGGATGGACATAAATTTTGATGTAAAGTTATATTTTCTATGTGTCTAAATTTATTGTATGAAGGAATTCATCTATAAACCTAAGATCAACGATTTTGATTAAGTAGAAAAAGATGAAAGGATCTAGAAACATTGAGAAATCTATTTAAGGAGGAAAACAAAATAGTTTTAGGTTGTTGGTTTGGAGTGGTAGATGATTCCATTGTGATATTATTCGAGAGTGATGAAGCTAAAAGAGATATGATTGAAGGGTACTGTAAAGAAAAAAGTTGTTGAAGGAGAAGAAAGAAATGTTGAGCCAAGTGAACCAAGTAGAACATAGATAAGAGAAGAAGAAGAGTTTGGAAGACATAATCAACCGAGTGAGTAAAAGATAGAAAAAGAGAAAGAATAGAGATTTGAACAAGCAAAGGTAGTTTCTATTATGTTGGTTAACAATTTGTTCTCCTATTATATTTGATAATCTTGACTCTTTGATGCCCAATGTTTGGAGAAACAAAAGGATGTTTACCAACAAATGGGTCAATGTATGTATCCTATCACTACCTTCTAAATTGATTAGGTACAACTCCATATGATCCTTACAATAATATGCAATGAATATATCTTTATTTGATCAAAAATTCTTGATATTATAAGCTCTTAACCTGAGAGCAGTAAAGGATAACCAAGTTGTTTGTAGACACAAACAACTCAAGCAAAATGTATATGAATAACCTATCACACTCAATGGAATGATTGTAGTATATTATCTTGATATTTTTTGACTTCAAATTCTATTCTAAATGCAAATTACTCATCTAAATGTAGAAGTAGGAAAAAAAAGATTATACATATGAGGGCAAGTGGAATTGCTTTGGCTATTAGCATTGACTGAAATGGAATTCAACAAGTATCCAATAGATTTTTATACATTATTCTTTAATTCCCAATGAAATATCTAACATGTATGAAACTATCAAGAGAATAAACAGAACCATATATGAAGTAAGAAATGGAATTATTGTACTGCAAATATCAAAATGAATTGGAATCCATCTGATTATTTACAAGATTATACACAATTTTTTTTAACTCTAAGTGCAAAGCTATCTAATGTATGGACTACAAAACATGAAAATAAAATACTGTAAATGGAATTACAGAACCATTCCCTCTCAAGTTTGCTGACCCTTTCATTGTCAAATGAGGTTACATTTATAGTTACTATCATTTCTTAATTCTGGTAGAGCAATAGTCATATGAATAGAAAAGAATAAAATATAAAATTATCCAATTTGTATTATGATACGAGCACATGGTATCTCTTCTGCTAATGATTCTAAATCCATGATATTCCTGAAAATGCTTGATGACTATTCTTCTTCATGTGATCTTAGAAAATTCTATAGAAAATGGTTTATTCTTCATCTTTTTTTGTTTCACGCCAAACCCATGTATTTCATATTCCAATGGTCACTGCATTTTTGAATTCCCATCATTGATCTCAAATCTATAGTCAAGATTAAAATGTTATGACTTCCTTTATAACTTCCTCCACAGGTCCTTTTGTCTACACGTGTCTCCTTGTCACATTGTTACATAGAATAATGATCAAGAAAATTCACATAGCAAGATAGCAACATCTGTGGATCTCTTTCTAATCTAATAGTGATAACAAAATGATGTTAGGTCTCTTTATTTTGTAGTGTGGGTCCCTCTTTCCAACTAGGCACACTCTGGCGAATAGTTAACACCATTCCATTGCTTGGAGAATCTGACGTTGACTTTCTTTCCTTCCTGGCACTTAGTGAATAGATTCTGATTGTGCTTTGTGAAATCTGACGACCTACCAGACATGTGCCTTTACGTCACTTTGTCACATAAATTATCAAAAAAACATCTTTACATAGTGATATTACGACCTTAGTAGATCTTCTTTGGTCTGATGGATGAAGTCATCCAAATTTCATTTAATATTTAAATGGGACCTGATCTAATAGGTAAGCGTTTTAACTCTTCAACTGGCCTATAGCATGCTTTCTTTCATTTAATTGACTTTTCAACTTTGGTCTTCACCACCTTTGATTTGGTTCTTTCAACATTTCAACATTTTTTAATGTTCATTCTGTATTGGATCTAACTGATCTGGCTTCTAAATTGTTTTCACAATCTGTATATCAATCTTTAGTCTTAGTCTTCGATGTTCTCCACTACTTTTTGCTCCAAATATGTTTGTGATCTCTTTAAAATGTATCCTTCTTTAGATATGAACCTTTGACCATGAAGCTAGAAATTCTTAGAGATTTAGAAATGCTTTCGTGAAGAACTACTTCACAGCATGAATCTTTATCTTTGACACGATTAGGAACAAGGAAATATGAATTAGTAGAATATCAAGACCTTCTTCTCATTGGGATAATGCATAACAAATCCTCAAAACCCCAATCACCTAGCTAAGAATCAACATATTGTTCATATGATTTCATGCATTGATTATCTCAAAGGGAATATGAGAAGAAAGGCCATCCTATGGGCAATCTATACTCAAACTCAATACATTGAGACTTGACTTAACTTTAAACCCTAAAGCAAAAACATATGGACTGAAACTTAGGCAACATATTATTAACAGATCACTTTACATTATTATTGTTTAAACATTGTAGAAGGAAATATTGGAATCACAAAGTAGACCTAAAAAGCCTATGAAATCCTATATGGTAACATTGATTAGTGGTGTTTGTAAGTCCTTTAAAGTAGACCACTCTTTTTAGTCCTAGAAAGGGAGTGATAAGGTATAGATTATCTTTTGGTGAAATCCTCTGATAAGGTCATTTTAACAAAGTGTATGTAACCTTTCACAAGGTTGTCTCCTAATAGAGATCAATTCATAAGTGTAAAATTTTTGGGTTTTCGGTCCTAGGTGTTTTTTCCCTTGATAGGGTTTGCATATTCTCTTTGTCTTAAAATTGTGTGAAAGTTATTTGTGTTGAAATTTATTTCACATGTTTTTATAGTTTACTACAACTTCTAGTAGTAACTAAGATATCACTAGGTAATAATTACAAATTTAGTGATAGTCAGTAATGCAAGAGACGATTTGGAAAGAAGTTGATGTATGAATTAAGTTTCAAGTTGGAAATTTCTACTGAGTGATTGGATATATTGAAGTTATTACTATTGATGTTTATTTTTCTTTTATGGTGATGAAATGTTTGAAGGGACTGTGAGATAACTATAGATAATTGATTCACCCCCTTGTTATCTAATAGTCAACCTTTTTAAGGGCCAATGTCCATCCCTTTTTTGCAATCATGATTTATAAAAAAAAACATTTTCCCTATTCCATCCCACCTTGGTACTTTGGTTTACAAATAATATTCTAGTTGACTGAAGCTAGTCTCTTATTTTATTCTATTCTGGTGCAAAGAAGAGAACTCTAAATTCTTTCAAGTTTTTCTCCTATGTTGTCAAAATATTTAAAAATGGAAAGGAAGTAAATAGGCACACATTGGAATGAGTTAATAGGAAACAAGATACTGGGGGGGGTGTGAATCAGGATCTCATACTTTTGACTTCAAACTAATTTTATGAATTCACACCTAATTCATCTCATATAATTGATCTACCATTAAAACTATAATGCTTAAACATAAACAAAATACATCACATCCACGAAAGATTTCAACACATAAAATAATGATTTGATAACCCAGAAACATTTCAATGCAAAGGTAAAATTGGGGTGGGGATGAAACTCACAAATCTTCACTA
Source organism: Cupressus sempervirens (assembly GCA_028749045.1). Lineage (NCBI taxonomy): Eukaryota > Viridiplantae > Streptophyta > Pinopsida > Cupressales > Cupressaceae > Cupressus > Cupressus sempervirens. The sequence continues at coordinate 759,080,837 of CM053789.1, read as the reverse complement.
TTGCAACAATAAAGTTAACCTATTAGGGTTACAATGTTTGAACATAAGATATGATCTACCATATGAGGGATCTACCATGTTAAAAACTTTATAGACTATTAGGTCTCACCTTGTTAAAGGATTTTACACTCACAATGAAGGACACTATTAGGAGTGTTAGTGTAAATAATTATTATTTACACTTTACTTAAGTTTAAATAGGATAAATATATTATTTTATTATTTCTTAGGTTAGACACCTAGGAGTTTGCATACTCATATGAGTTGTCATATTGACAAAACAATTATTCACACTCTTAATTAAGCACATGGTGTCTACAACATAATTTTACGTGACACACCTATGTAAGCTTATCCTCTCATAATTGCACTAACTCATGTGCTTAATGGAGGATAATCTAATATTGGTGGACATGTTCTTAGTTGTGAGGCATATCATATTGCTAACTCCTAGACATTCTAGAAGCACTCTAGAGGCCTTTATATATAGGCACTCCTAGTTTACTTGAACATCAATCAATACATCAATTGAATATCATATTGTTATTCTAGTCATACTCTATTGGTCTATTTTTGTGCTAGTTATTGAGCTTCTTGGTCTTGGGTGATTTTTCCATAAGAAAAATTCTTACATGGTATTAGAGCCATAGGAGTGTCATTTCATAGCCATTGGAGACCATTATTGCTTCACCTCTCTAAGGACACCTCAATTCAAATCTAGAGTATTTGTAGCTATTGAGAGTGTCTAGAGCCAATGCAGACCCCAGAATTGCATCCGAAGGATCGATTTGGTTAATTTTGACTATGAATTCACCTACCCTAGGCCATAGTCAAAATTGAGGCAAATTTTTTTTGCAAACTGGCACCCAAAGGCCCAATTTGCATAATTTGGTATGATCATTTCAGATCTTTGAATTTAATTTTCAAATCTATATATTTTATTATTTTAGTCTCTACAATTTCTCTACATTTTTTTGGACCTGTATTATTTTCTAAAAAAAATTTGGCCATGAGGCCAGTAGGAGAGATTTTTTGCAGATGAAGATTGGAGCTTGCTAATGCTAATCAAATATTGGCATCATATTCAGAAGGTCAAAAAACCCCCAAATCAACTTTTGTTTCATCAAAATCAAATATTTGGGGTGAAATCAAGAGATTCAATTTTTGGAGTTGTGAGGCAGCGATTCAAGAAAAATAATTACAAAGGTGATTTTGAAACAAAAATATCTCCCTCATACAGACTCCTTTTTTTGAGTAATTTTTTTTCAATTTTGGGGTAGAATTTTAGGATCTATATATTGGTGTAGGATGTTTGAGATCTCTACTCCTAATTTTTTTTGCAAATCGCAAATCTCAATTTTTGCAACCTCAAATTCTTAGTACGAGCTCATCTGGATGCATAATCAAGTTCCATTTTTTTTGAAAGTGAATAATTTTGTGTCTACTTTCCAGATTTGTAATTAGATTATAGGCTTGTGTAGATATAAATATCACTTTTGGAAATAGGTCCTTTCTTTGCATTGTATTGCTTCAAAATTGTTGTAGATAGTAAAGTTCCAAATTTGAATTATAAGAGGAGGTTGTAAATAACAAAAATTAGAAGTTCACTAAGTCCATTTTGACAAAGTGGCCCATTTTAATCACACTAAGTATAAAGTACCAAAATCATACATTAGGGGGGGTCCATTGCTTATTTTGACATTTATTGATCTCATGGAGTTTTGTTTCACATGTCAGTTTGGTGTTAGAAAAAGGTTGACAAAGAGGAACTATCAAAAATGGAGTGCCTTGATAATTGATCATCTAAGAAGAGAGCATAAGGAAGTATTTCCTTATCATTTTCCAAATAACTACCCTCTTCCATTGATTTTCCACCTATTAAAATAATAATGGATGTCATGTATTTCAGTGTCAATAAATATTTCTTTGATGTCATTAACAAGTTCAATGATCCTTATGACATTTGGATGGCCCTTTGGAAAGCATATGGAGACTCCATAGTTCCTCCATTTCTAGAGGACATTCTACCTCTAGTCACTCTTGTTATGGTACCTTCAACTCTAGATGAGATCTTATCTCCTGATGCTCCTGTTGCTTCTACTGATCTAGTTCCAAATTTAGTGCAGTAGGAATTTCCATGTCTTCCTACTTTAGCTTCATGGGATGACTTCCTTCTAGACATTGCAGGGCTGTTCATGGAGTCTCACATTTAAGATGTGGGAGACATCATCAATGACATCCATCTTCTCTTTATTGAGGAGACTTATTCAATTTTTGCTAGGATACACTCTAACCCTCAACCACTTGAGTTGTCTTTTGAGATTGACATGATTGTGGACATTTATTTATAGTAGTTGGAGGAGAACTCTTTCACTTATGAGGAACCATATCAGTCTGTGGAGATTGTATTATAGTTTCCTTAGACATCTTATTTTTCAAGGATTCTTCCTACTAGTTGGGGAGTATTCTCTACTACACCTATGGCACCATTTCTTCCTACAAGGAGGAACATCATTTAGCTTTCATGGTGGAACTTCTTTAGTCATCAAGGAGATTCTTTCATGGGTGTACATACATCATTGAGGGGAGGCAACATTTCTTCTCTTCCATTATCCTCCTATCAGGATGTTTCATCATCTTTGGAGTTTGATTCAGTTTCACACATGAACATGTTACCTTATTTTTCACCTTCTTTTTGGCATCCACCAGATTGTTTCATGGCATCTACACTCATTAAGGACTTGTCGACATATGAGAAGACTTCAAAGGCAACATCCACAAGATACTACATATGGATCCCCCTTCCATCTTCCTATCCATAGCGGGATGCCTATTTGCACCTATCCTTGCTGTCTCTTCTTCCTAAAGGGAGAAATGTTGTTTGTCGACACTGGATTTTCTTTTGTCTTCAAGCACTCATCATTATGAGAACCTTCACTAAGGGGGGGATTTCATCAAGGGATTCTCTATTGTATATGCATGATGTATGTCATAATGGGGGGGGGAGTCTTGATTACTCCATCCATGCATCTTGTATTTGTTCATCTCTCTTTTTGGAGGAGGTTTTTGCCATGTCATTTTCCCTCTTTCTCTACTTTCTAACAGATTGTATTGCATTGCATAGCATTGTATGTAGAGCATTGCATTTGTACATGGGTACCTAACATGGCCTAGTATTCGGGGCCCATTATGCATTTCATCATAGATTTTGTGAGCTTAAGTGCATTCACCTAAGTTGCACTTAAGGGGGGATGTTAGTGTAAATAATTATTATTTACACTTTACTTAAGTTTACTTAGGATAAATGCATTATTTTATTATTTCTTAGGTTAGACACCTAGGAGTTTACATACTCAGATGAGTTGTCATGTTGACAATACAAGAGTTCGCAACTCTAATTTAGCACATGGTGTCTACAACACTAGATTTTGCATAATCAACTGAGTTTTCATGTTGACAACATAATTATTTGCACTCTTGATTAAGCACATGGTATCTACAACATAATTTTATGTGACACACCTATGTAAGCTTATCCTCTCATCATCGCACTAACTCTTGTGCTTAATGGAGGATAATCCACTGTTGGTGGACATGTGCTTAGTTGTGAGGCTTATCATATTGCTAACTCCTAGACATTCTAGAAGCATTCTAGAGGCCTTTATATATAGGCACTCCTAGTGTACTTGAACATCAATTAATGCATCAATTGAATATCATTTTGTTATTCTGATCATACTGTATTGGTCTATTTTTGTGCTAGTTATTGAGCTTCTTGGTCTTGGGTGATTTTTCCCTAAGGAAAATTCTTACTAGGACGTTTACATAGGCTTGTTAAAACAACTCTATTAAGGGATTTACCCTGTCTATATTAAAAAGAACTAATTTAGTACTTGACCCTTATTTTGATCTGCAAGATGGTCTTGGGTATCCTTTTTTCTATATCTCCAATCTTCTCTCCTAATTTGATAATTCTGTTAAGTCCTTCACTACTCTGATTTCTATTTATATGATCTACTTTCAAATTTAGTCTTCTCTTATTCACATGTGCATAAGGAATACGTCTCTCCTCTCTCTCTCTCCTTTCTCTAGCTCCTTGATTATAGGGTTAGAATCCTCTTCAAATAGATGTTTTCTAAAGGTTCTAAATCTTGATAAAAAAAATTTACACTTCATCATCTTTTACTATTTCTATCTCATTTTTTGATTGGTTGAATTGCTCACCCTAGGAGCATTACCTTCTGAAATGATACATGATACCCTTCTTAGCTGGCTCCACAAATATTAAATTTCATATAAAAGTAAGCCAAAATGGTTTACATATGTTTTTGCGCCATTACAAACTTATATGTCAAAATTGAATTGCTCGGCACTTTAATTCTTTGACGCTCGATCATGTAGACTTCTTTATGCCATCACTCGACTTATATATACCTATTTTCTTGGAAATCAATAACTTTTCAATGTGCTCAATCTCAACTACATTTCTTGGTGTGTACATGTGCTTGGTCTCAATTGAATTCTTGACAATCACTATACTGCTTAGTATAAGCTTTGTATGCTTGACCTTTACTAGATAACTTGATCGTAGTGATGATCGTGTAATCTTTCCTAGTAAATGACTAAGTCTTTGGACACTAACCAACAACATAGGCTTAGAGATCAACAATCTCCTGCTTTGACATTAGTGTAAAAACACTTTTTCATGAATAAAAAAATGATTTCTTTTAAAAATGAGTACTCCCCCTGGGACCACAGTTTGACCCTATGAAATATGATATTTGATGACTAGTCTTTTATTTTCTCATTTCTTATTTCCCCTTGTCATATATACCCTTTTTATTCTTTTCATATTCTATCCCCCTTGTTTTTGTCACTAATGGAACTCGGGGCTGTTGGGGCTAATTGATACTTATCAAATAATTGCTGATGACTTGCCACAATATGGGCATAGCCTTTATTCCATCTCTCCTCAACTTGATCCAAAATTTGAAACTAAATTTCTAGCTTGGTAGCTAGATCAATAAATCCTACTATATGTGAAAAGTTTTTATATTTCCTCAATATATTTTTTGGCAATAGATATTGCCTTCTCAATAATCTCTAAGTGTGGGAGCAACTAAAGTTGAATCAATGTCAACTTATTACTGATCTCTATGTATTTAGCCATGAGCTCAACTAACCTCTTTTCACTAAATGTTAATTCATTATATGAGGATGAGCTTGAACTTTGGTTCTTGCCCAGTGTAATGACACTTTCTCTTATGTCGACATGTAACAACTCCAATGAATGTGTAGTATCTACTATAAAAGTTACAAATACATATCCAAATATATTAGTACATAGTTTTCTTGAATCTGTCATTAAGATTTGAATGTCCTCTTTGGTCAATATATTTGGATTTAGTGGAGGAGTGTCAGTGTTATGTTCTATTGTCACAGTCTGTTTCTATTCACACTGACTGACTAGTTGCTAAATCTCCTCAGTCAACTTGGCCACTTCTTTCTTGTAGTCATCTTAAAATTCTAGTGTGTCTCATCCTTCCCTCACATCCATAGATGGGGTAAGCAACCCAAATGCTTCTTTCCATATCTAAATGCTATCTTTCTCAACTTCATGAGATTTAATTTTCAAAATCTTATATGTCATGTCTCTCAGCAAAAAATTCTTTACAAAATATTTAAGGGCTATAGACATATGAGTCTTCCCCAAATCTAGTATATCTCGTGATAGTGGACAATGCACATTTCCACTTCACATCCACTTGATTATACAATTCCACTAAAAATCCAACTCCCAATTCCAATAGTGTATATCTAAAATTGTTCATTGTTGACATTAAAGTCTGCACCCTTGGTTAAGGTATGACCATCAAGAGACCTTGTGTAACATGGAAATAATCTCAAAGTGTGGGACTTTGCAATCAGAGATTAAATCTCCAAAGAAGGTTGGCTTCCTTACTATCAAGGTGTACCTAACTACTTCTTGAGAGGAAAAGGGAGAAGGAAATGCATGAAAATCAAACTACCTATTCTAATCTAGAGGGGGTGATACACCAATAGTATTTTGATCTACTTCTTCTTGATAACTACACTAACATATAATAGACACCACAAGATATATCACTATCTACATTCTTTCAATCTTAACAACATGGAACAATTGAGAACTAACATAACCATGCAAGGAATGCAACAAATTCACTTAGCCTATTAGTCAATTGATTTGAACATGAGCACACAGTGTTGTCATTGTCAAAATATATCTAGAAAAATGAGGTATAATTAGGTTGCACGAATTTAACTAGTTGAGAATGGATATGATAGTAGAAATTTCTATTGAATGAGAGGCAATAACATTTATAAAGAAAATGTAGTGCCTGCCCCTAGTTTACATTTTTGAGCTACATTTATAATATGATTGCCAAACTCTTTTAGGCCAATTTATGTTTGATGAGTAGTATTATTATTTTAGAGATTATCAGATGGTGTTTACACTCAGTTTATTATATGATGAGATTACTTGGTACTCTATATTTCATGCATGTATGATGATTATTCAATGGTTTCAATTATCGATGATGATTAGTTAGATGGCTTAATATTTCATGTGCTTCTTATGGATACTTACCCCATACTGCATGTGTATGGTGTGCGTGTTGTTTTATTTATGTATGGTGTTTCTGATATGGTTAAGGAAGGGAGTCGTAGTCACCTGCTAGTCGGGATCTACACGATGCACCACTTCCTGCCATTGTCTGTTTAGCTTAGAATATTGTGTTTGTACATGCGTGGATTTTATGCAGGTTGCAAGTACCGGGTATCGACTTCCCTGAATTGTCAGGATGAGCGTACCCTATCGCACTGTCTCAATGGTAAGAGAGGGGAGATAAACTCTTCAGTCCAAATCCTAAACCCTTTAGCCAATTGTCCTAATTGATAATTAGGACAAGTATCTGAGTTAAGTACCCTCCGAATGCATCAAATGATGTAATTTTGTGATTATAACCCTTTTGTTTGATTTGGTATGTATTTTTCTATGATGGGTTTTCGTATGTTGCTTTATGAGTCCTTGGTGTATTTTCTATTAATTAAGTCTAATTAAAAAGACTAATTAATGATTTAATTTAATAAAGAATTATTATGATATCTTTATATTTAATTAATTAATTAATTAATTAAAAGAATTAAAGTTGGAGGTTAAAGTTCAAGATATATTTAGAACAGGATAATATTTATTTAATTTAATAATAATATATTTGGAGTTCATTTTTAAATAAATGCTAAATATTATTGTTATTTAAATTAATTAAATATGTTATCAATTAAGTTCTAAAATAAATTAAAAGTTGAAAGATATTAATTTATTAAGAATTCTAGATCGCATGATCTAAACATGAGTTAAAATTTAAGAATTAAATTAAAAGATTAATTTATAAAAATTAATAATGTTATTTTAATTTCTTAAAAGTACACATAAGATTTAAAGTAATAAATCAATTAAGAATAGAAGTCAAGTGAAATTTTAAATAAAGTTATTTAATAATTCAACTTAATGTGCATGAAAGTTGAATGCAAAAGAATAAGAAAAGATAATAAAAGTTAAATTGGAGTTAACTGAGTTGTGCAAAGAGTCCTCTCGGGTAAACGCACAATTAGTGCCCCGAATTGAGGAGAAATTTCTTATCACAACTTTGGGGGTTCATTTTTGAGGGAGACGAATTTGGACGGGAATTTTTGGGAGACAATTTTTGGAAGCAAATTTCAGAAGGCTGATACGAAGAAAGTCTTCGAGGGGAAGGTTATTGAGAGGAGCGAATTCGCATACAGTTCCTGGAGATTGCACAATAGCATCAGGATCAAGTAGGATCTTGTGTTTTGACTATCCATTAAATATGCAATTATCCCTTCCTGTCTTCTTCGTGTCTGGGGTTTGTAGATCTAAATTCTCTGTGATGAAAGTTTTAACAGTTCAATATTGTGAATTTATTAATTGCTCTTCAATAATTTCTGTATCCATGGAGATGGGATGAATTATTAGAACCCTTGTTTTCTTGATTTAGAAATTAACATTTAATTTAGTAGGGGTTTTGATTTTTTTTAAATTGAAAAGTTCTAGATAAATTAATAAAAAAATAAATATATATATAAATATATATATTTATATATTACATATTTATCCTTTGGAAGAAATTTTTTTTATTAAAAATTAAACAAAATTAATTTTTAAAATAAAACTTATTTTATTTATATTAAAATAAATTTTTTTTAAAAAAAAAATATATATATATATATATATATATATATATATATATAAAGATATAATAATATATAGTGGGGGGGGAGGGAATCACCCCGTACACAGTACCTGCATCGCAGGCCGACAGTACCTGCATCGTAGGTACTGCGACGGCAGGTACAGAGTACCTGCCGCCGCAGGCCTTGCGGCCAAGCCGACGGGCTATAAACGTTTTTTAATATAAAAAAAAAATATAAAATTTTGATTTCGATTTTGTTTTTATTTATTTATATAATTTTTAATTTATTAAAACAAATTTTATTTATTTAGAATTTTTAAATAATAAAATTATAATATATTTAATTTTATAATGGTTTAAACTTTATTAATATTTAATAAATAAATATTAAATACATAGACATAGTTTGTAAATTTTAATTTATTAATAATTTTGCTTAAATATTAATAAATTAACAATTAATGGTTAGATTAAAATAAGTAATTGGATCAAATGATTATTGATTAATTTAATTAAAAATTAGTTTAATAAAGTTAATTAATAATGAATTTTATTTGACTAAATTATAAATTTGGATATTGATTTAATGAAAGTTATTATAGAAAGGGATAATCGTAAAGGGTAGTTGAGAAAACCTAGTTACTTGAATTTGACATTAAACTGAAACATAAACCTTACCTTAACTCAAACAATATACTTTCAGATCCAATCCCTGAGACTTTGATGTTGTCTTTGTACTTTGAATGTTTTGGGGTGGGTTTAGCGTTGACCAGTTTAGGTTGTTACCAGAGGCTCGGGGGTTGTGAATGTGATGTCATGATGATTTGGTCTCGATCTTTCTTAACCTGACCATGGTAATGTGATGAAGTGCTCTATGACATGATTGTGTTACTGTTTGTTGTTGCTTTCCAGTTTCCTTGTGTGAAGCTGAGGTGTATGTATTTGAGAATACCTAACTTAACCATTTCTAAGTCTCGATCAGTTATACTTGTATTACTTTCTGGTTGCTCATTAGAGAACCATTGGATTTTGTGACTTATTATTGATGCCTTCAGTTGCTGATAGAGAACTGTCGTGATTACATGATTACTATTTGATGTTATCTGTTGCTCATGAAGAACTGATGTAATTTTGTGGATTATCTTTTTATGATGTTTTTTTTAGTTGCTCGTATAGGACTGAGGTGGTTTTATTATGATTCTTTGATTTACGAGTTCATGAGCTAGGGTAGGTTATCTATGTGTAGAGTCGGGAAGTGGCTTGCAATGGGGGTCGGAGCCCTAAGAGGCTGCCTTGAGAAACCCATTGTAAGTCATTTTTAATAAGTGAAAACATTTAAACTAAATGAGAGAAAATGAACCTAACAAGATAATTGTATGTTCTCTCCCATGCCATGAGTGCTAGTACAGACTAGGATGGGGTAGAGAGAACGCTTGGTTACGACCTTGCATTCCATAGTATGCCTCGTCAGTACGAGAGGATACTAGTGGCCGCAGGATCAGTAGGGACCCAAGATTCTTAAGGGATTGCTCGGGTAACTTCTACATGACTTTTGCGATGACACTTTCCCGCTTGCATATTAGGTTTCCTACGTGTCTTGTAGTACCTCTGGATTAGATGTCGATCTTTTTAGGAACCCTTGAGTTAGCATACTTATAGGATTTCCTGGACTTAGAGAGTATTTATGATTATAGGTTTTTTTATCCTATTTGGGACTTGAGACTATCTCCTCAGCGCGGTGGGAGTGGACCATTTAGGTTCCACGCGGTCGGGTGGTAGTGTTTTTACTCTTACCATTGAGATCCGTTCCATGGGCACCGTGGCTAGAGATTTCGTGATTGGCATTTACCTTCACTATGTTCTTGGATTATCATAATGGATGGTTAGATTTTATGATAGATGTTTTATCATTATGGATGTATGGATGTATCATGTATGGTGAATAGTTTCATATATTTTTACTGTACTTTGTATCATGGATTTGAGGATGTTGTATCTTGATCTTTACATAGGTATATTCTTTTAAGCCTTTCATACCCTGTGACATGTACAGTGGATGATTGAGCATTCCGAATTAATTTACCAAGGAGCATTCGGAACAAATGTATATTATGGACATTGGAGTTTTTGATTATTCTTTCATATGTATGTGATAGTTGTTAGACTTAGAATTAATTAAATTTAAACGTGACTCAATGTCTTGGGATCTTTAAGAAATGTAACTTACAATGTATGTTTGTCGATGATTTCATGGTGTTGCTTCCGCTACTATGTGTTTGATGTGTTTGTCATACTTTCTTACTTTAAAAAAAAAAAAAAAAAAATGTTTAGCAAGCTTAGTGAAACTTTAGGTTAATTCTTTTGGATCCCTTGGCGGGGCGTTACAAAAAATATGTAGAAGACCAAAAAAAGAGAGATCCTATGAACAACAACAAAACTTTCCTTTATAGGGTGTAGGAATAATCCATATACAACCTTGAGTTTAAACTCACACAACCATGAGATTGGATTAAAGATGAGAGAAATAACTAAGAATCAAAAGAAAATATAATCATGAAGTGCAACTATCTATAAGAAATGACAAAAAGAACAAGGAAAAGAGTGCACTCATCTATAAGAGATCAAATCAAAGAAGAATTGATCATGATATGCATTTAAGAAGCATGTAGTGCAATGGAGTTGAGGACATCAAAAAATGGTTGCAGATGAACAAATCATTTCTCCTTAATCTTCCCAACTATTATATGTATTACATTTACATCATGCCAAATCAGCCACATCAACAAGTAAACTGAATCCAACCATTTCATCCACCACCTGGCCTCATATTCTTCAAAAATTTCACCACCCTACCCAACATTCTAACTATCTTGTTTCCCTCTACTCACAACTATTTTCAGCTTCACACCCTATCTTCTCTATTAACTATTTGGCTCTGTGACACCATGACCTCACCATTTTATTTTTTATCATTGCTTCATAGCTAAACCTTTTGATTAAGTTCTTACCCCTGTGACTATGCAAAGAGGGCTATCTTAGCTATTTTGCAACTTTTCTACCCCTATTTTTAACTATGTTACCACTTGCCATTCATTTCAAAACTTTAGGACCATTGATACATGTGTCTCTTTGTAGCTTTCCCGCATTGGTTAAATTTTGAGCACTTTCAAAATGTGGGAAGTTACAACCACTGATCAAACAAGATTAAACAATGTTGCAAAAATGACCCTCTTCTTCCCTTATCAATATCCTCAACCAACTGAGAAATTCAGCCTGTCACTTGCTATAATAGACTTCCCTTTTTTATAGCTTGTTGTTGAGTCTGGTCCCACCAAGTCCATGTGGTGAATGCTTGCTTCCCTTCTTTCGTTAAAGTTCATGCATCTTGAGAAAGTAGGGATACACTAGACGTTGATTAATTGAGATCTGACGATCAGGAAGAATGTGGGTCCTTGAGACATTTTGAAATTGAAAATAGTATATTATGTTGTGACTAATGGTTATCTTGATTGCTTTGTACCCTCATATCCCATTTGATAGTTAAGTGTTAAACTAGAGTGACAAGGTGATGAAAGCTAGTTGCATTATCTTAACTTGAAATATTCATAAGGACACAACATGCAATATGAATAATTTAAAGACTTAGAGATATAAATGAGAGGAATAAGGTTTTTATGTATCCCTAACATACTTGCATGGTAGTAAATGAATAATTCAAAGAACCTAGGCATGGCTATCTCCCTTCATTTTCATGAAAGGGGGCGGGGGGGAGGGGGCAGGGAGGGGGTTGGGGGCAAAAATGGCTAACATTTATGGTGACTCAAGGGGGATGATTTCATGCTAAGCATGGACTAGTGGCCTTAAGAAATCCATTAGGCTATAGAGTCACTAAAAATGAGCCTTGCTCTACAAATAATAAGAAAAACTACAACCTCTACAACTATCAAAAATTCTCAAAACCTATTATTTTACAAAGAAATAGCCTGTGCTCATGCACTTATTGGAAAACTAAAAACACCTAATCTATTATGTACAAAATTTTATAGAGATAAGAGGTCAAACAAACCCATTGACTAGATTTTTGGAATACGTGCCCTTTCTTACAAGTTGATTTCCTCTCCCATGCACGTGGGCAACTAAAAATAGCAGCAAGCATGAAAAACATGTTGATGCATGGAATAGCTCCTTCTTGATGCTAAAGACAATGAAGCTCTCCAGCATTGGGACATTCTCAACTTGACAAAAATATGCTTTCTCTTCCTTGTGGCCTTCTCTCTCGTACTCTGGAATGAGCATGACTAGGGGCAACTTACATTGCTATAGAGCTAGATGCCTTATGGGGTATCCTCTTGATGGTGTTCGGTCTAGGTGATCAGCCTTGGTCACATTGTTGTGCTCTACAACCTTTGAATCCTCTTGGCTAGTGGGAGATAACCCTAATGGTATGGCTGGTAGTATGTTCTCCACTAACCCATGTGAATCCTTGTAAATAAGGGGTTGCACTTCTTGCACTTGTATAGGCTCTTGTGATGTGCGAGGAGGGGGTGGTTGTGTCTCTTTTTCCTTTGATGTACAACTCATCATGCTCATTAGCCTTTTTTATAGTTCCTTCTCACATTGTTCCTTTTGTGTAGCCAAATCCTTTGCAAGAATTGCCTCATACTCTTGTTGTTGGCCCTCTAGCCTTCTTGTAAACTCTACCTCAAGATATACTTGTTGTGCTTCTAGTTGCTACAACAAGGTTTCTCCCTCTAGAGTGTGTGATACCTCTTGAATTTGGAGCAGCAAAGGCAAGGTCTCATCTTCCACCATATCGTGGGAAGCTTCATGTTGCAATACATACTCAAGATTTTCTTCTTTCTATAGCAAGTCCTCAGGCTCCATCTTAGGCTCATAAGAGAAAATTTGTTCCTCAAGAAAAGGAACAACCTCATTGTCATTTGTCTCTTTCTCCTCCACCCTTGGAAACAACTCAACATCAAGCTAAGGAGTTGCAAGCTCTTGATCATTACAGAAAGGAATATAAATCTAGGGAGGCTTACTCCTTCTGAAGCGAGAAAACTTGTATTTGTGTAGCTATTCTTAAGATGGATTTGGAAAAATTTCTTGTGAGTGGGCCTTTGGCTCTTGTGTGTTATTTTGTAGAATAGAAGAGCTTCTCTGCAATAAGTGAGAAAATTTTCTCCCTGGAGGCTCTTGCACTTTAGCTGCTTGCACTTGAGCAAGCTTGAGCCTTGTCTCTTCTTCTATAGTAGCCAACCTTCTTGTAAAATCCTCTTCAATTTGCCTCTATCTTAACTCTTCCTCCTACTGCAAACTAAGGAGGGCTTGGTGAGGTTCATTGAAAATATCAAAAGCCTCAGACACCATGCTGCCAACATGAGGATCATTTTCCTACATCTCCTTCTCACCACGTAAATCATCGAGCCAAGAAGTCATAATAATATTAACATAAGAAGAACTCCCATAGTCTATATCCCTATAAGGATTAGGAATGAATTCAAAAATATTATCTATGTCATCAATTCCAAGGTCCAAAATATTTATGGTCATAAAGCTCTCTTACATTTGACCTAGAGTCATAATAGGGTTCTAAGGAGGACTAAGCATGCTACTCACAACTAGGTTGTGGCTGATATAGGGGATGTGAGGGCTAAGGAATAACCTCTTCATGATATGGTAGAAAGTGAGAGGCATTTCTATGAAAGAGATCTATTATAAAGCTTTCAAATAAGTACCTTCATGGAAATCCTAAAGAAACAAAAGATTGAGAAACATACCAACACTTGGTCTGTTGAAACAAAATAGATTTGTAGAGTTGCCATGGTGTCAGAAGAATTCCTCTAAAGGATGATAGCACTAAGAATAACACCCAATTCCTTAGTGAATGAATCTTAAAACTGGCTAACCAGTGGACCTATGAATTTGAATCTATCCCATCGGGTGTGCCAAAAATTGTTGACACTAATAGGCCAACATTGGGGCAAGTATTATGAAGGAATTAATGATTTATGATGGAATTTGATTGGTCTATATGTGTCAATCTGAGAGCGTAAGCTTGCAAAAGGTGTCTAAGCAGTATGCAATCAATGGATGCTAGCAATGAGATGAGTGATTATGAATGCAACTATAGGGTATGAAATTGAATCTATGAAGAACTAAATGAATCCCAACAATGGGAAATGTCACTTCCTAGTGACAAGAACATAAAAAATAGAAGCAGCTTATAACAAAACTAATCTGCAATAAAGCTAAGATAACTGTAACTCACAACAAATCATTAATTAATTCAATATCTAATTCACACCAAATATTATTATGCAATCAAACATAGATATTGAATGTATAAACTAATATAATATGATTAAAACACATACCATGTAATGCTAAATTGATCAAAATATAATAAAAATCATAAATACCATATAATGATAAATTGATTAAAAAAGATAAACTCAAATGCACTCCATAAAACAAAGAATCGCCAGGTGACTTCAGAGTGGGCCCACCTCCTTAGCTTCCTTGTGATGAAGAGATAAATTGATTTTACAACTTCCTAACCATGCACGTGAATATGGAATTTATGGTTTAGAATAAATATAATCTCTTTACACTGCTATGTGTTATATCATTCTACTTTATGGAAGTCCCTTTTATAATAAGATCATAGCAAAACTGAACCCATTTTTAGTTCATAACAAACATAATTATTGGAATTCACCATAAACAATAGGTGGCTAACATGATAGATTTTTTTAATAACCTCCCCTTAAATATCATATCGGCCAAGTTTGAATCTACGAAATCCTTCCTATAGGCATACAAAAGGAGTGGATGTCATCAACCCTCCAATCGTGTTGCAATAGGAGTTTGCTTGATTAAAAATTGCTGCCCATTTTAGACTCAAAATCCATGTGATTCATGCAAGTATAAGTAGAATCATCTCCAACCAATACGGTTTTAAAACAATTTGCAAATAGTATGGTTTTAAAATGGTTTAGAATATTCTGGTTTGATTTCCACGTGAGACTTGCATTATTAGTAGCTATATGGAGTAATATTTGATCAGGTTTGTTTTGATGTTCATGTATACACTATCCTTCTTGACGTCTTCTTGTTGTTCACAATCTTTTGGCACAAATATGTGGTGGAGAGAACCATGGTTTGTTTCCATTTGATAAATATGCACCATAGGTTTCTTAACATCTTCACGTAAATCCTCTTTTTGTCAACTTCATGTATTCAAATATTTGTAGCAAATGTGATCAACAATGAATTTTTCATATTTTAATCCCAAAAAAATATTAAATAATACTTATTTATATTAAACTATATGCGATGTTATAATGGTAAATAGAATGAAATGGGATAGAAATTGAATAGAGAAGTAAGCATGAGATTGTATGAATTAGATTAAAATATGGCATAAAACGGGTTGTAAATAGCTCTCATCAGACATGTAAGTCTTCACCTTGATTAAAGTATGACCATCAAGAAACCTTGTGTAACATGGAAAAAATCTCAAAAGAGTGGGACTTTGCAATCAAAGATTGAATCTCCAAAGAAGGTTGACTTCCTTACTATCAGGATGCACCTAACTAATTCTTGAGAGGAAAAGGGAGAAGGAAATGAATGAAAATAAAACTACTTATCCTAACCTAGAAAGGGTGATACACCAAATAGTATTTTTATCTACTTCTTTCCAATAACTAAACTAAAATCCAATAGACTTCACAAGATATACCATTATCTGCATTCCTTCAATCTTAACACCATAGAAATGCTTAAAAAATAACATAACCATGCAAGGAATACAATAGATTCACTTGAAATATTAGTTAATTGATATGAACATAATCATATGGTATTGCAATTCCTAAAATGCATCTAGGATAATGAGGCATAATAGATTGCACAAACTTAACTGGTCCAAAATGAATATGACAACAATGATTTCTATTGAATAAGAGGCAAGAGAATTTATAGAAAACATCTGAAGAAGACTAGAAAAAGAGAGATTATGTGTTGTAGCAAAAAGCTTCCTATGATATGTTGGAATATGAGACCTTGTCTTTTTTGCCCCAAGTTCAAGAGGTATAATTAGCTACTCATGAACCATCACAACTCTAGAGGGAGAAACCTTGTTGCAGCAACTAGAAGTGTTACAAGTGCAGCTTCAGGCAGAGTTTGCAAGGACGATAGAGGGCCAACAATCACCATGTCAATCAAAGCTACTTCAAGATTATCTTTATCAACATTATTCAAAGAATGATAATGAATATCTTTGAATCCCATAACACTTTTTGATTCTCTTAATTTTTCACATACCTAATATTCCATAGTTATTGGAGGGGGTCTCTTCACTAGTTGAAGTTTTTTGGGTTCATCAAACTCATTCTTCTCATCATCTTCCTCCTCTTTTTCTATGATCATTTTTCTCCTTGACTTTCCTTTTGTTTGATGCTTTTGCATTTTAGCTATTTTCCTCTTCTTTGATGGACTTACTATGACTTGCTTGGCAGGGGGTTGAGATGCCTTTTCTTGGTGATGATCACCTTTCCCTTTGGCTTTTGAGGTGTCACCATTCCTTACATGTCCTTCTTTAGGTCTAACTTTACCTTAGGCTCAAGAAAAACAACCTTTTTCTACTTGGTAGCCTTAGGCTTTGCATCAACAATTTCTTTTCCTTTGCCTTCCTTGACCTCTATAGGTTGTCTAGACCCTTATCTTTCACCCTTATTTCTACCCTTGGAAATCTTTATTTTTCTTTGCTTTCCTACTTTAGGTGTGCTAGATTCAATACTTAGCCCAATGATTACTATTTTATATATGTCAAATTGCTCAATATTTGCATCTATGTCTTTAGCCAAAAGTGCAATGACTGTTGCAGTGGCCTTATCTACATTTACTTCATAGGGCATTGGCCTTAACCATGTTATCCTCAAAAAAACTTCTTTAGCATACAAAAAAATTGTATCTACAATAAAAAATATTTCATCATAGTACTTATCTACAACTGACTTAGTAATCCTCATTCTATTCCTCATCTTTACTTTGAATTCTTCAAAATAGTTGCTCATTATTGCTTCAAAGTTTTCTCCCAATCAGCTAATTAAATCACCAATCTGCTCCATAGCTAGTCAATTTATATCCTAAGAAATTTTTCCAATAGTAGGAAAAGAGTTTTTTACATAGAAAAACATATGGACTAATAAAGATCCAAACTTACAAGAGGTATTCTTTGCTTTCCTCATTGTCTCTAAATTCTCTGTAAGTTGGTGAAGTTGTAGCTCGATAAGATTACATGAATGATCCTTCTTCACAATTTTGTAGCCCAAATCCTCTACTACATAAGGTACATTGTTCAAACTCCTAGATTGATAAAACTTGTGTGCAATCACATGAAAAAAAAATTCAACTAATGGGTCCTCAATTCCATTAATTGACATACCACAACCTTTCCACTTTTCCTTGGTTAGATTTTCAATTTCATTCTTTGTTGTTCTTCTTATACTTTTTGGTTAATCCAAGGTAGGGTACCCAATTACCCTGCAAATGATAGCCTTGTTAATCTATTTGACTTTAAAAACCTTTGGAAAACCTAGGGCATAGGTAAGCCCTTTCTCAGCAATTATCTTGTGTTCATCCTTCAAGATTCCATCAACACATAGCTTATCATAAGCTTCTCTAATCTCAAAATCTCTAATTTATCCTACTTTGCATAGATAATAGGATCTTACATCATGAATAGTTAAGACTCTAGGTGGAATTAATGATAAAGCTCCAATATCATCAATAGTATTTTTGAGGTTTACTGAATTTCTGAAGTTGGGTGGAGGACTTTGATCATTTCATATGATTTGTGCACTAGTGTCCTTCAACATTAGCTTCCAAATGCCATTATGAACTAGGATTTAAGACAAAAACCTTTTGCAATATCTCCATTGTATATTTAACTTGACACTGAGAGTAATACTTACTTTACTTCACAAATTCTCTAGTAAACTATTATGATTCCTTTGCACTAGTTGCTAAAATCACTTCAATCACCTTGAAATCTTCTCATAAACTCTTTTAATCTCTTGGTGAATGCAAACAAATGTCCAAATTTAATAAATACCTTTAAATTTTCATTTTAGGTCTACAATTAATGTCCTAGTACTTGGTTGGTGTAGGACAGTTAGCTCAGTCTCCATTTCAACTCAGTCAAGGTTACTCACTTGGCCATAACTAATTCATTCGATCAATATATTACCTTCCTTGATCACACATTCTATACTAAAAATCTCAATCAATATATATTGTACCATTGATGCTTGGTACTTTGATTTCTTTTATTTTTCTTTCAGTTCTTAATGTATCTTTTATTTATGTAGATATGAACCTTTGTCACTATTATGCTAATAACTGATGTGAGATATAACATTTGAGTATACAGTTCCTACATACCTTCTTTCTTTAGAGAGATATGGTATGATCACCCAATCCATCAGATTGGATGATCATAGTTTTGTTTACTAAACAACTTCCAGCTCCTAATATCTATATCAATGTTTTCTTTCTTTTAGGTTTGTTGTTTTCATTACCTCATGTTGGAGTTGTTGTTTTGGTTTTGGAGTTTCTACTAATATGTCCAAATTTGAGACAACTAAAACATACTATTTCTCCATTTATCCATTTCTTGTAATTTCCTCTAAAATGATTTTTTATACAACTCTTTAGAATGTGTCCATATTCTCCACAATAGTGACAATTGTACCATGTATTGTAATCCCAATTGTAGGAATTGCCTTTCCTTGATGTATGATTTTTTTTTTTGGTTTCTAGTTTGACTTTTTCTTGAATCTAAACTCATGAGCTCTGTGTGCATACTTTTATAGTTGTAACAATGACCTTAGAATTTAGATACATTTCTAGTTGAGTCATTGTTCTTTGATCTGCACTCATGTGTTTGGTGTCCTACTTTCTTGCAATTAAAAATATTACCACTCAATTTAGGTTTAGGAGTGTGATTACCATTTTTTCTTCTACAAATAGTGGTTGTGTGACTAATTTTTCCATAGTAATGACATGTAGATTTTTCTTTGGATTTTGCATTCCTCTATTCTCCACTCTTGGATGATTCTTCTTCTTTAGTAGATGAAAAGTGCTTGTTGTATCCAAGTCCCATAGGTGTCTTTTGTTCTAAGTAACCTCAATAGCTCTTCAAAGTTTTATTGCTTTATTTGGTTAATTCGATCTCTCCATAAGTTCATTTTCTTTCCTTAACTCACTTTTCAATTGCTTTGATCTCCAAATCCTTTCTATTTGCTTCCTAATTTGAAATTACTATTTGATTTATCATATCTAGTTGATTATTTGTAAGATTATGTACTTCAAATGACCTCTCTTCAAGTTTGATAGCCATCTATATTTTGTCTTCTTTGGCCACCTATACTGATTGAGTTTCTTGTTTTGTCTTGAGATCTTTTGCTTCTTTTGTAGGGCACTATTCTTCTCTATTAATTTGTCAATCCTTCATTATTATTACAAGTCTTTCCACTATTAATTAGTCCTTTAGTGTTTACTTCTTTGTATTGGGTGTCATTTTGTTGAATAGCTATCTATTTTCTTCTTTTTAGGGTTTTCCTTAACTCCTCTTTTGTTGCTTCTAATTTTTGCAATATGATATGGATTTCAATCATCTAATTCTCAATGATTTTTCCCATCTTCTACACTTCCATCTCCATGATCTGATCCTCTGAAGCTATTAGGTTTCTTGATAAGAGAAATGAGCTCTAATACTAATTATTGGAATGAGTTAATGGGAAACAAGATACTGAAGGGGGGTTCATCTCTGGTAAATCAGGATCTCATACTTTTGACTTCAAAACCAATTTTATGAATTGACACCTAATTCATCTCATATAATAGATCTACCATTAAAACTATAATGTTGAAACACAAGGTAAATACAACACATCCATGAAAGATTTCAACACAAAACACAATGATTTGATGACCCATAAACACTTCAATGTGAAGGTAAAACTAGAGTGGGGATGAAACCCACAAATATTCACTATTGTAACAATAAATTTAACCTATTAGGGTTACAATATTTGATCATAAGATATGATCTACCGTGTGAGGGGTCTTCTTTGTTAAAATATTTATAGACTATTAGGTCTCACCTTGTTAAAGGATTTTACACTCACAATGAAGTAAGGACTCTATTAGGAGGTTTACATAGGTCTGCTAGAATCACTCTATTAAGAGATTTACCCTGTCTCAATTAACAGTAACTAATTCAGTACCTAACCCTCAATTTTCTTTGTAAGTTGGTCTTCGGTCTCCTCTTTTCTATATCTCCAATCTAATCTCCTAAGCTAATAAATCTATTAATTCCTTCAATGCTCTAATTGCTCTCTATCTAATATGCTTTCAAATTTAGTCTTCTCTTTTTCATATGTACATAAGGAATATGTAGCTCCTCTCTCTCTCCCCTTCCTCTGCCTCCTTGATTACTGAGTTAGAATCCTCATTCAATAGATGTTCTATGAAGGTTCTAGATCTTGATCAATGGTTTACACTTCATCATTTTTTGTTGTTTCAATCTCATTTTCTAATTTGCTGAATTGCTCACCTTGGGCTCATTACCTTCTAAAATGATATGTGATCACATTCTTATCTAGCTCTACAAATATTAAATGTCATATAGAATTCAGCCAAAATGGTTTATATATGTGTTTGTACCATTACAAACTTATATGTCTAAACTAAACTTCTTGGCACTTGAATACTTTGACACTCGGTCATGTAGATTTATTTATGTTGTCACTTGACTTATATATACTTGCTTTCTTGGCAATAAATAACTTGTCAATGTGCTCAGTCTCAACTATATTTTGTAGTGTCTGCCCCTAGGTCGCATTTTTGCTAACATTGTTGAACTCTTTTAGAGCTAGTTTGATGTTGTTGGTGAGTAGCATTGTTTTGAGACTATCAGATATTGTGCTATGGATTCAGTTAATATGTGATGAGATTACTTAGACTCTACATTTCATGTATGCATGATGATTATTACATTATTTTTAGTTATTGATTAGTTAGATGGTTTATTATTACATGTGTTTTCTTATAGATACTTACCCCATACTTGCATGTGTATGGTGTGTGTGTTTGCTCTTATGTATGGCGTGTATGATGTAGTTAAGGAAGGGAGTCGTAGTCACCTGCTAGTCGGGATCTACATGATGCACCACTTCCTACCATTGTTTATTTAGCATAGTATATATTGTGCTTGTACATGCATGGTTTTTATGCAGGTTGCAGGTACCGGGTATCGACTTCCCTGAATTGCCAGGATGAGCATACCCTATCACATCATCTCAATGATAAGAGAGGGGAGATAAATTCTCAAGTCCAAATCCCAACTCTTTTAAGCCATTTGTCCTAATTAGAAATTAGGACAAGTATTTGAGTTGAGTACCCTCTGAATATGTTGGATAACGTAATTCATGATATTAACCATTGGTTTGATTTTGTATGTATTTTGGCTATGATGGGTTTTCGTATTTTATTTTATGAGTCTTTGATGTATTTTCTATTAATTAAGCCTAATTAAAAGATTTAATTAATGGTTTGATTTAATGGAAAATTAATATGATATTTTAATATTTATTTTATTTAATTAATTGAGAAATTAATTAAATTAAATAATTAAATTGAAAAATAAAAGTTATAAGTTTAAATTTGGAATGTGACAATATTTATTTTAATAATAATATATTTTGAGTTCATTTTTAAATAAATGACTAAATAATAATATTATTAAAGCTAATAAATATTTTAGCAATTAAGTTTTGAAAATGATATTTAAAAAAGTGGAAAATATATTAAAATTATTCAAAGATTCTAGATTTCATGTGATTAAAATATAAATATATTAAGATTGAAAAATGGAATTATTAAAGTTAGTGCATGAGATTTAATAAATAAATAAATTAAATTGGAAAGAGTAAATTAAATATTATATTAATTATTTTGCATTATTTTCTCACATAGGAGTTTGCAAATTCTCGAGATTTGTCATGTAGACAACACAAGAGTTTGCACTCTAAGAATGCATAAGTTGTCTACACTTAGGAGTTAGCATTTTATTTGAGCACATGGTGTCTACAACCTTATGACTCATCTAGAAGGTTGGAGAAGACTCATGCTTGGTTGTCATGCTTATCTTCTAGTTGTTTCTAGAGACACTCTAGATGCATCTTAGAGGCCTTTAAATAGAGGCTCTCCTAGTGTGTTTGGACAAGCTTAAATGGAAGCTTCAAGCTTCAAGCTTACATGCATTTGAGAAGCTCATATGCTTCTACATGCTCATATGTTTCTCCATGCTCATATGTTTCTACATGCTTCTATGCTTCTTCTAGCACTTCTAGTCACTTGGAGGATTTGGTTGGCTTGGATCTTGGAGGAATTGCGAATGATGGAGAAGGAAGGGATTTTCTATGAACTTCTGAGGCATGGAAAATTAGCATCAGTGTCCAGGTGCACTCGTGATAATCACATATTCTATTTGCACTCTTTCTCTTCCTATCTTCATCGTGTCTGTTTTATGTGTCTGAATACTCTTTGTGATTAAATCTGCAATTTGAAATTGGAATCTAGATATGTAGGGTTGCAAAGAAAATAATAGAAAATCCTAGATCCAATTAAGGAGGAAATTAGATCTGAATCGGGTTTGGGTTCGAAATTATATTGTGAATAATTAGATGTAATCTTTCTATCAAATAATATAATGGACAAATCTATTAGATGGATTATGGTCATATTTAGAGAACAATTATTTTAAAAGAGAGATTCTTATTTAAAAGAATTAGAAAACCCTTTTTATTTAAAAAGTTATAAATATGTTCTCTGTAGAAAATACATATACATTCAAATCTGCATATATATCTTAAAATAGTAGTGCTGAATTACAACCTGTATATGTACACACACACACACACACACACATATAGGTATATATACATATACATATATTTACATATATATACATATATATGTAAATAAATACATATATATATATATATTTATTTATTTATTTATTTATGTATAAAATTGTGTAAACGTTAAATTCGAATATATATTGAATTCGAATCTTTTGAACATTTTTAAAAACGTTTATCTAAAAAAATATAATAATGTTGGGGGGGGGGGGGGGGGGGGGGGGACCCCACTCGACCCCTTTCTCTTTACTATTCCTGCCGGCAGTCGCCTGTACCCGCTGACGTAGGTACTGCGATTGCCGTCACAAGACCTGCGTCAGAGGGTAGGGCTACACGGCTTTTGTTATAGTCGTTTAGCGATTTTAATCGCTTAAAATTTGAAACGCCTCCCTCTTTAATATATTATAAAGTTTTAATAATAGATTGTAATTAATATTCAATAACATTAGTTGTTATTGTATTTTAAATCGATTCTATTTATGAATTGATGTTTATGAATATTGTTACGCAACATTAATAGTATTAAGTATTAATTAATGTAAATTTCATTGTATATATTTAATAATGTATATAGCTATAAATGGCAATATATGTTATTATGTATTATTTAATATGTATATAAAGTTATGACTTAACATTAATATTTGTAAAGTTACAAATATTAAATGTTATGCTCAATATGTTACATTGATTATTATTATAATCACAATAATGCTAAATATGGATTATTAATAATAATATGTTAATTATTATTGAATTAGAATAAAGACATTAGTATTCATAGTGACAAATCTAGTATAATAGAATTTTCATTAAGAAGATTAATGTAAATTATTATTGCACTATTAGTATGAGTATTAGTGAGCTGGAATATGGTTGACTTTTAATGTTAATTTATTTAATGTATATTAAAAACTATTTAATATATATTAAATAATTGAGAGATGATAATTTATATCATGAGACCTTAATGATATTGAAATAAGATTTACTTGACAAGGAGTCATTACTACATTATAACATCGTTATAACAATGCTATGATTTGAATTATTGTGTTATTATTTATATGTTATGTACATTATTGATGCACCTTAATAGGTGTTAAGAGTTAGTCAAATATTAACTAATGAAGTTTATGTAAAGTTTCTCTAGATCAATTAATTATAGTTTCGATGAGTTTATTATTTATTAATGTTTGTTGGGTCTAGCAAATTATTAATAAATGATAGTATAATGGTCTTAATGACTATCGATAATACGAATTAATTAAGGAAACATTAGTATTCATAAAGAATGGTGAATGTGATCATTATAGATTTATTAATAAGATTCCCAATATAGCTTGTCATTAAATATTAACAAGTTATTATTATTGAACTATGAATATGAATATTTGTGTATGGCTGACTTTTAGTTATTAGTCAACTAATATTCATTGGGTTGATGGTTTGGTTGTGAAATTATTAATTAAATCAATTAACTAGAGTTAATTGGATTTAATTAATAATTATGTTATGTAATGGAGATTTAATTGATATAATTCTTTTAACGAGATTGTAAATTATCTATATTGAAGTTAATAAGTCTTATGACTTGAATAATGACTTTAGATATTATATGGTTGTCAACAATGATAATCATTAAATTAAAAGACTCAAACTTTAGTAATACTTAATTAAGTTTCTAATTGAAAACTATTAGAATGTTAATAGGTCATGGATGGTGTACCTATGTTAATTGATTGATTTAATTGATCATTTTAATAAAGATATAATCTTCTTATTTGAAGATTGATAATTGGTTCTCTTATAAATGAATAATGATCCTTGATTATGTTGAAAAAGTTGAAGTAACATTAAAGAAGAGTTAATCAATTAGAATATGGATCTTGGTCAAATAAAGAGAACAATTTAATTAAAGGTCAATGATGATCAGTTTAATGAGCAAAGTATTTACCCTTAAGTTATTCTTAAAATATTATTTTAAAGATAATGCTATTGGGGAACAAATGGGTTGACGTATAGGTCAAATGATAAATCCTATACACTTGAAGTATACTTGAAACGAAAACTAGAAACCTCTACACTTAACTCATCCATGTGATATTAGTAAACCAAAACATGTGTCTGCATTGTGTTCTCTCTATGCTTCTTGTTTTGGGTTTTTGGGTTGACTAGTGTTGACCAGTCTTAGGTTGTTACCAAAGGCTCGGGGGTTATGAGATGTGATGGCATGTTGATTTTTTTTTGGTCTTGATCTTTATAAACCCAACCATGGTAATGTGATCGTATACTCTATGAGATGTTTGTATTTACTGATTGTTATTATTCATCATTCTTCATGTGTGAAGCTGAGATGTATATGTATCTGAGACACCTAAGCTAATTATTTTTGAGTCATCGATCAGTTATCCTTGGTTATTTTCTAGTCACCATGATGGGACTGAAATGTTAATTTATTGATGATGTCATGTTTTGACATGTTTTGACTCAACCATTTTGGAGTCTTATTGGTTCCTAATTCAAAATCATACTGATCGAAGACTCCAAAATGTTTTGACTCAACCATTTTGGATACATATGATTATCAGTGATGCCTTCAGTTGCCAATAGAGAACTGTTGTGGTCATGATTTTCTATGGATGCTTTTCAGATGCTCATGGAGATTTGATGATTCTTATTGTGGATATTTGATGCTTTTATCATGGATATTTGATGATTCTTTTTATGGATTACCTTTTTGGTATTTTTACAGTCGCTTGTACAGGACTGTGGTGATTTATGATTCCATGAGCTTAGGGTAGGTTATCTACTTGTAGTGTCGGGAAGTGGCTTGCAATGAGGGCCAGGGCCCTAAGTGGTTGCCAGGGTAACTCATTGTAAGTTTAGTTAATAAGTGATAACATTTACACACTAAATGGGGATTAAATGAACCTAAAAAGATAATTGTTTTGATGTTCTCGCCCATGCCTTGAGTGCTTGTACAGACTAGGACGGGAGTAGAGAGAACGCATGGTTGCGACCTTGCATTCTGTAGTATGCCTCGTCAGTATGAAAGGATACTAGTGGTCGCATGACATCAGTATGGACCCATGGAGTTTAGCTAACTGCCAGGGTAACTTGTACATAATAAATGCGATGACACTTTCCCACTTGCATAGTAGGTTTCCTACATGTCATTGTGTGCCTCTAGGAATTAGATGTCAGTTTTGTGATTGGAACCTTTGAGTTAGTATACTTTTAGGATTCCTATATTTATAGAGATTTATGCTATGTGGTTTTGATAGCCTATTTGGGACTTGAGATTATCTCCTCAGCACAGTGGGAGTGGACCACTTAGGTACCACGCGGTCGGGTGGTAGTTTTTATCACTCTTATCATTTAAGATCCGTCCAAGACACTGTGGCTAGAGTATTCTTGATTGGTATTTATCTTCATTTTGTTCTTGGATCATTATGATAGATGATATACCCTATGATGGATGTATTTATTGGTATGTTTCTTATATTGATGATTTGCATATGTTAGATGATGTTATCTTATGCTTTACTTTGCATGTTAATAGGATGTTTTAGGAGTGACATTCCTACTATGTTAATACCGATGATCTCTTCGGTGCTTTGGAATGTTATTCATGGAGGGATGGCTAGGATCCATGATGGTCTAATGATGCTATTTATGGTTGGGAGGAACTGTGCGCTTAGTTATTTATGTTTATGATATATGCTTATCTTTTATGATGAATGTTTATATCTTTTGTGATGATGTATCATGTATGATATGTGGTTTCAATTACTTTAATTGCATCATGGATTAATATTGGATGATGATTTACTTTATTTACACATATGTTTATTCTTTCAAGCTTTTCATACCCTGTGACATGTACAGTGAGTGATTGAGCAATCTAAAATGTAATTACAAAAAGGACACTTGTATATTGTTTAAGAATATTGGATGTATCATTTTTATTTCATAAGGATGTGATGTTAGATGAATAGTTATGATTAGATGTGATTCAACGTTAAGGGATCTTTAAAGAATGTAACCTATTATCTTATGTTATGTTTATTTTTATTCGAATTGTTGATGTTGCTTCCGCTATCATGTGAATGTTATGGATGGTTTTACTTTCATGTTTTAAAAAAAAATTGTATGGCAAACTTAGTGTAATTCTTTGGATCCCTTGGCGGGGCATTACATATTGATTGGCATATACATGTGCTTGATCTCAACTGAATACTCGACAATCAATATCCTACTCAATATAAGCTTTATATGCTCAACCTTTACTAGATAACTTAGTCGTAGTGATGATTGTGTAATCTTTCTTAGTAAATGACTATGTGTTTGGACACTAATTAACAAAATAGGCTTAGAGATCAACATGACATTCTAGAGTGAGGTAGAAAGGAATTGTAGTTTTTTAAAACTACTTAACAACTTTCCTTTCCATCTAAATTAATTTATTATAGATTCTTTCTAGTATAGTGTTTCAAAAGGTAGTAGTGACATCCTTGATAATGAGTGAGAGTTTAAATCATGAAATTTTTTAAAAGTTAGCATCCATTTATTTAGAATATTTAAAGACTTCTTAAGCCCCATTTTATCAATCTCCTTGAATATGGATGTATTTATGCTGAAACCACTACCTTTTTCCAATTTTCTTCCCATTTTAAACCATTTTTTTCCACCCTCAAGATATTGGAGGAAAACCTATCATGAAAAAACCCTTGGGTATTGGTTGAGGTCATGTCTTTCCCCAATGAAGTGGGAAATTTCTATTGACATTAAGCTCAAGTTTCTTTATTAGTGACTCACACTTAGTCAATTGGTTAAGTTGCTATTGAACTTATCTTGTAGTTTGTAGTGTTAACTGAGTAATCCAGTCACTACTAAGTTCTATAGTTGCTATGAAGTTTTAGAATCTACATTCAGGTGATGTCGAGTAGTGTCTACCATGTTCATCTATGACAGTGCAAACTGAGCTTCATAGTATTAACCAAGTTGCATAGTGTCAACCATGTTCTCCAATGTATATCAAGTTCGCACTATCAATGATGTGAATCTAGTGGTGATCGAGCCAAGGAGTGTCAACCAAGTTATTCAATTTATACCAAGCTCATAGTGTTAGTGTTGACTAAGCCATGCAGTGTCAACCAAGTGATTTAGTTTATATGCCAAGTTTCGTAGTGTTCACTGAGTCACAAGTACTGACTAAGTTTTGACTACTTGGAAGTGACTAGTATGAACCAAGCCTCTACATCTACTAAGAGCATGATGATGCTAAGTGTTGAAAATGATTTCCAAGTATCAGAAGTTCACTGAGTTTCTCTTTAGAATCCAAGTGCCAATAGTTGAGCCAACTTTGTAGATTTTGGTGAAACTTATATTGTAGTCGACTCCAGTAAGTTATGATTTGGATTGGTAGATATGTAATGCATTATATCATATCCAAATAAGAAGTGCAAGAATATGAAGAGAAGTAGTGCAAATTAACAAGGCTACAAGTAGTATAAGGGACAACAAAGATTTATCTATCAGAACAAGGTGATCTTTGTATTTCAAAGGAATCTCAAGTAGCAAATCAGAGTTTTAGATCAAAGATCAGCCACTAGTTCATCCTAATAGGTGTATCAACTAAATCCTTTATATAGGGTAGAATTAATAGTCTTTTTCAAATCTCTTTATCAAGTGCATACTTCATTTTACATTTTGTAAATCCTTTCACAAGGTGGACCTAGTAGTCCTTATTTCTCCTAACAAGGCATATCATCATAAGTGATCAATTATAAGCCTTAACTGGCCAACTTTATACTACAATACTAAAGCTTGTGGGTGTCATCTCCACCCTAGTTTTACTTTCTATTTGGAAGGTTTCTAGGTCACCATATCTTGTGTCAAAGTGTTATGAATGTTTTACTACTTTCATTCTTTCATGCATGCAATTAGATCATAATATTATATAAAGGATTAGTTGGTGAAATAAGTTGAAGTTTTATTGGTTCCTAATTCACCCCCACCCTCCCCCCCCCCCCCACCCAGTAACCTTGCCTAACTCATATTTCCAACAATTTCATCCCTTATCCAAGGACTTTTCCCGTAGATCCTAGGCTTAATCCAAGGTTTTAAATATTTTTCCTCCTGGATCTGGTTGACCCTTTCAAATTTGATCTTGAAATTGGTATTGAAATTGGTATAAAGGTGGAATAATAACCTCATTTGAAAATCAAGAAATACTAAATCCATTACTTGTACAATATATTCATACATTATCATCCATAAATTCTAAGATAATTCCAAACTTTCATGAGCAACAATATACACAAGCCATCATTTACAAGAAAACTTTCAAGGTGAATAAAAGGAGTTCAATGCAAGAAAGTAAGGATTGATTTAAGGACCTCATTTCATATCATCACTCATGCATTTACTTCTCAATATCTACCTTCTTTCATAATTGTATTAGTGGAGTTGATCATCAAGAAAGGAGATCCATATTCATCAATATTGCAACACCATTCATCCTTCAAGTATTCAAGAGCATATGTACAACCACGGTTCTATTTTTTGGGACTTGTATAACTTTTAGAGATATCATAAAATATACATCATTCATATATCTATATATACACATTTATACATCTTTTAGGATAGTGGATCTTAATCCATCTATAGATATTTTGCAAGGTAAATATTTATACTTTCCCTAATTTTACATGTTTTCCCATTTCAAGGTTTATTAATAAATAGGAGCTTGACCAAGGAAACTCCCCTCCCCCCCCAAAAAAAATTCTATTTTTCTTGTGTATAGGAGCAATTTCAATTTTTTGGAGTGACAAATCTAGATTGTAGATTTGGGGTTTCTAGTTTCTATTGGAGTTTTAGATTTGTATGTTTTTTCATGAAAATAGGGTCAAGTATCACCTTGGACCCTACTAAGTCATACCTTACCTTAGGTTATGCCTTACCTCGTAGATCATCATTTACCTAGAACTTCAAAATTCTTAGGGCTTGCAAATATAAGTCTCCTAGTTCCAAGTTCCACTTTATTCCCATTTTAATTCCAATATGACAATGCATTTTCAGATATAAAGTGGAATCCTCAACTATCCATCAAGGTAAGTTTTATTCTTCAATTTTATTTCATAGCACTTACTTTGATGTATCAAATCTAATATTTTCACATGCTTAGTTATCAAATCTACTTATACGTTGCTTGTATTCTAATTATTCTATCTACTTGCATTATTTCAATTCATTAAACACATAATGAAATCAAAATAATAAATGACATTAAAGGGAAAGAAAAACTAGTAGAGATGGGTCCTTTGACTACACAAATTTGAAAGGAATTGGATTTAGTTTTGGTACCCCTTACATCCATTTTGGGTTGTGCTTATCTAATTTGGGTCCTTTCAAAGGTTATTCTTGAAGGTCCCTCTTTCTCTTTCCCTAATATACATCTAATATTTGGGGGATAAATATAAACATTATCATACATATCATTGTGCCCCAACTTTTTATATTACATTTTGGTGAACCCAAATTGTTATAAACCTTTATTTGATTGTTAACTCTTACCTTGAAGTTAAATTTAATACTTTCATATGTATATATAACTTGTATGAATTATAACTTTTTTATATTTTTAATATATTTAATTTTATTTCATATCTTTAAATGTGAGATTTATCACTTTCAGTCCCACCTAAAATATTCCAATTATAATTAGTCATAGACTAGTTGGCTATTTTGATCTCAAACTCTCCTTTCCTATAAATATTGATGATACCCACACACTCCCTTGTGATCCCAATCCTATCGTGGGTACTCTTCTTATTATTCTCATGATTCAGGTTAAGTGTCAAGAGTTCCTCCTTCCAAAATTCAAAAGCTCACTCATGAGTTGTAGAAATTGGAAAATTGTGTAGCACATGAACATCAGAATCCTAATGTCATTCTCACAATAGGAGCCTTAATGAAATTCATTCATAATGATGAAAATTATATTACTCTCTTGAATATCATTTACCATCTCATTTATTATAATGTTAAAAATTTAGAAGATGGTGCTCAAGGATTAGGCTATAATGTCGCACATTCTATGAGTGTTGACACTTCTTTACCAATTTCTACTTTTACACCTATAATTCCTACTTATGTTACTTCTCTCATTACTACTTCAATGTAAGTTTCTAATCCTACACGTGTGAGAATTCCTAATCTTATTCCTCCTACTCTACCTATGAGTGTTCCACATGTTTCATTACCTTTATCTATATCTTCTCACATTTTTTTTCCTTTTTTATATTCTAAACCTCCTCCTTCCACCACTTCTAACTTATTTAATGCTTATTCTAATATTCCCTCCACTTCAAATAACTTTCCTAATATCTCCACAAATTTCACCATTACTAGCCTAGACCAAACCATTTATTCCTTCAAAAAAATTGCTTCCTTGACTTAATCCATATTCAACATTCGCACATGTGACATTGTTAATCCTTTATCATTAGAAATTATCTGAGCTATTATTCCTTAACATATTGAAATACCATCAATTCTTATGATGGTAAGGGTAATCCTATGACTCATGTTAAAACTTTTCAAACCTTGTTTGGTGTTTTTCCTCCTGACTACAGGTATAGGACAAAGTTGTTCACTGAGAACTTTTGAGATTTGTATCTCATTATTCTATCTATCCCTTTTAAAAGCATTCCAATGCTTTCTTTGAACAAATTCAAAACAATATCTATCCACAAGTTTCTTTGACTGATTTAATGTATTATAAAAAAAGAGTTAAAAAAATGTTAGCGACATTATTGATACATTCAAACATTTTCATGCTCAAACTTTGTATCCTATGTTTGATGTTGATATAAATTGCATATTTCTTTTTAATTCACAAAAATATTTTTGAGAGATACCATCTCATTCCACTCATACTATTGTGCAACCCTCTTCTTCTACTACACATACTAGTTATCATGATAAAGTTGAAGAAACCAATAATAGTATCAACCATTTTGATCCTCAACTTCATCCTAAACCTCAGAGTGAACCTAAACATAAGCCTTTCATTACCTTTGATCATCTTGAGATTTGATAAAAATATTTGATAGTCCTCTTTACATCACTACTAGGATTGTTGGTATACATTCTCGCGGTTCCCTTTTTTATCCTTCTTCCATGGTGAATGTTAAAGTTGAAGATTATATTTTTTATAAAACTTGCAAGATAATTTCTATGATACATCTAGGACATGGATTCACACTTGTAATGATTTTTTTTTTTGTCCTCATGGTTTCATTTCTTTTTTAGTGGAACTTTGTGCTATAGTTGTGGATATTACTTTCATTTTTATCCCTGTTTCCAATTTTATTCAAATTAATCTTGGTCTCCCTTTACTCTCTTCCATCCAATTTATAGCTTATCCTATTCAAAAATGTCTTAAAATTCCTCATGAGGGTGAAATCAAGACCCTTAACCATAGTCTTTATCATTCTTCTAGGCTTCAAGATTGTGTTGACCTTGATTTCATTTGGCATTCTTTACCTTAATCTCTTCTAACTCATCCTAATTATATCTTTTGGTATTTTCAGTATTTTAAAATTAAGAATATTTTTGAACTTAGTCAACCCAAGATTGATCCTAGTTGTGGTCTTATTCCTATTCCACCTATTATGCCTTTATTAACTTTATCTACCTCCTGCTACACATTCTCTTGTTGCTATCTCTTAACTTGTTGTGGCTCCCACTATTCTTCATTCCCAAGGAGAAAGGGATCTAATTTTTATTGTTCCTACTTTACCTCAAACATATAGAAAGACCAAACATAGCTCATGTTCTCATAACTATCATTATAGGTGTCTAGATAGAGCCATGCTCATGCCTCTCAAACTATTCCATCACCTCACACACCTCCTTCTTTTCTTCCCTTTGACCATCCCATGAATGAGGTTATAGATGAAATGAATTTGAAAAAGGTTAAAATATATAAACATGATAATAGTACTCTTATCTTGGATTCTATTACGATAAATCTAGATGAAGATGCTCTTGATGATACAAACAATAATATGCAAGCTAGTGAATCTGATAATTTATGTGAGACTATTGATCTTCATCATGATTTACCATTTATGTTTTCTATATAATAATCAATCCCTCCTAGTAATGACCATAGTTATATATCTCTACAAAATGGTCCTTGGTTGGAATGAGCTATTGTTCCTTCTATTGTTCTTGATGTTTCTCCTCTTGCAAGGCTTCCACCTTCCCTAAATACTATGGATTAAGATAGGGGGAAGCAATATGCTTGATTATATTTTCTTGTATGGTGGATTTTATGTGTTTTCCTATTGTAACTATCTTCCCCCATGATACCCTATTTGTTATATATTTTTTCAATATTTCTTAAAAGAACCTTATTGCTTCTTTGGCACAAGGTGATAAAGGAACTAAAAATATCACAATAATTCTTTTCTTTGTACATTACTTCTATGCATATGTTGTGTTTTATATGTCCCATTATTTTCAATTGTTCCTTTGTGTAGCTACTTGGGATAATGCACCATGGTAAAACCTAATTATTTTTTATCTCTATGATGTCATCCCAAAAAGACTCTTATCTTTGAATCTTATGTGTCTTTATTTCATTTTGTTTTAGTTCTATCTCCTTCGAGGAATGATGAAATTTCATTTGGACATAATATTTCATATATTATAATTTGATCATATTGGTCCCAAATTTGGTAGATCCCTTATGTGCTCTCTTTTTGACATGCATTCATTTACCTTTATGTGTCCTTTCTTTGGGGCATTTTATAGTACAAACATCTCTAATAGATGCATGTATTCTTCATTAAAATTATTATTCATATTAATTCTTTTATAATTTCTTTAACATAGGGGCATACGTTGTGATCACATTTTTCTCATAAACACACACTATGTTTGATGATTTTATTTATTTATAGATCCCTTCTTGGATTACACTTTTAAGGCATGATGCCCACATTTTGGATCCCTTTTTGGATTACTAACAATCCTTTAGAACTAATTTATACATTTTCATCTTTCTATCCCCTAAGGATGCACACATCCTTATCCGTGGATTACCTTTTGTTAGATTCCTCTTTTTGGCTTTTATCAGTTGATTAGCATTCTACATAAACCTACAAACAATGTCATCTATTTTTGCAGCATCCCTTTTTGTTTGATTCAAAACAATATGAGAATTCTTTTTGGGCTAAAATAATCGCACCCCTTTTATTTTTTGGTTTTTTGTTAATGTTTCTCTTTTTGTGATTTTTTTTTGATAAGGACTCAAGTCCATTTGGGGGTTGATTATTTCTTTGTCTCTGTAGTTCTAACAAGATCATCTTACAAATTTAATCTACTTTATTGTGAGTGTGAGTTTGGATCATACTCTCACCAAAGTGGAGGCTATAACCCATTAATTTTGAATCTCTAAAGACTTATTAGGCCCCATTTTAGCATTAACCTAAAATATAAATGAATTTATGTTTGAACCACTATCCTTTTCTAAGTTTTCACTCATTTTGACCATTTTTCCCACCCACAATATACTAGACAAAATCTCAATGTGGAAAACCTCTAAGGTAGGGGGAAAGTTCATTCCTTACCCTAAGTAGGGGGAAAGGTCTTCACTTACCTGAGGAGTTTTTCCTTAGATTCCACACTTGTCTTGGGGTTTTCAATTTTTTTCATGCCTAAATGTGGTCAACCCCTTTCAAATTTAATCCCAACAGTAGTATAAAGTGGCCTTACTCACCTAATTTGGTAACCCAAAAAGAGCTACATCCATTCCACGTGAAAGATATTCACCCATTATCATCCATAAGTTCTAATATAAATTCACAATTTTAAGACCCATCATACATTCATGCCATCATTTAGAATCTAGATTCCAAGATGCATTTAAGGAGTTCAAGAAATTAAATAAAGCATTTATTGAAGGCCCTCATTTTATGTCATAAATCATGCATTTTTTCTCAGGATTGATCTTCCTTATTCAATGGAGATAGTGGAGTTTTTCATCAAGGAAGGATATTTACATTCATCAAAATTGCACAAGAATACATCCATCAAACATTCAAGAGAATGCTTACATCCATGGTTCTATGATTTGAAACTTGCAGATCTATTGCATTTGTATAGATATCATACAATATAAGTTATACATGTATCTACATACATGTGTTCAGATTAGATGTAGATGATTTGTGTATAGATCATATGTTTATGTTATTGTGTTGTCTTTATTGGTAACATATTTTGACCAATAATTTAGATCAACTATATCGATGAAGTTGAAAGGTCTAATCATAAAATTGTCTAAGTGTCCAAGCAAGAAATGAATAGCCAATACCTAGGTTTAGTAAATTAAATTTGACTATGGAGATTAAGTTAAAGATGCATAGTCATGGAGTTTCCATCTACACAAGTATATCTAAGTATGTGTATGGTTGTACAGGTTAACCAAAAGATTTGCAAGAGTTATCATAGGATTGAAATGATGATGCTAGGATGAATAGGAAAAAGGTTGAATAGTTGGTTGTAGAACATAACAGCCAAAATAAGATTGGAAAAAATAACTTGGCTACAATATCCCAAGAACAAAATAACCTATGGTCAAATTAAAACCTTTTCTAGGAGTTGGTATTGGGTACAATGCGGAAAACTAGTTGACCACACTGGATATATGTTTTATGTTGTGAAACCTTGATACAAATGTCAAAGAAAGGTATCCCATTACCCTACTTGAAATTATTTTTGGCTAACTAGTGGAAGATTGAGGAGAATAAGTTGGGCCTAGACATGAAGAGTGTCATGTGGGAGTTATTCCTTAAGAACTTCCATAATTTTTCTTACCTAAGGAGTAGAATCAACATAGAGCATATGAGTTTTGCAATTTAGGGTAGTTCACCCTAATTTTGGTAGAGTATGAGAAAAAATTATTTGGGCTTATGCTTTATGTGGGGATCAATGATAGTTCACCACTTATGGTACAACACTTTACGTGGGGTCTAAAAAATTGTATCATTAGGGGTGTGAAGGTATTTTAGCCTGAGACCCTTAAGGAGGTGGTTCATCAAGCCATGTTTTTTGGGTGCACCTACTAGTGGTCATGTACCATCATGGTCCAAGGGCACACTAAACTAGGGAGCAGGAAGGAATAGGAAGCCTCCTTTCTCTAGGGGAAATTAGGGGTAGGAGCAGTAACATAGGGGATGATTCCTATTGGAAATATAAGAGGAATAACTAAGAGGGGAGGGGTGAATTAGTTACCACTAAAATAAATCTCATATCCCTTAGATGTCAATACAAAATATAAACTCTTCTAAAAATTTTGTTACTTAGTTAACACATAGACACTTGGTTAACACTAACAATATGTTGTAACTCGACAAGCACTATAATATCAATTGTTAAAATACTAAACAAGTGTAGATCTTAAGATATTATCTATGATTAACCTTAATTAACTTAGTTTCATACATATAAAATAAATAGCATGAACACAAGTGACACCAAGATTTAACATGGAAACCCAATTTGGGAAAAACTACCAATTGCAACTAGTTACTGATTTTCACTCTTCTGGAGTGAGCCATGTTAGGAGCCAACCCTATTAAAGGTTACAAAACACACTGTTAGGTGTGACCCTATTAGGTGTGACCATTTTAGAGGATTTAATCGCCCTGTTAGAAGTGGCCTTGTTAGAGGTCTTTAGACACTTCAATCTAGAAATGCCACCTTGTTAGAGGATTTCAAAAATAGTTGTTAAGCCAACTCTGTTAAGATATTTGATACACCGCTACAATGGTTAAAGAGTAACAATGATATGGCCTGATTGTTAGTAAAACTATATTGGTAATTTTAGATCTTAATTCTAGCTCAAATACTTGATCCTTCTTGATCGAATGTATCTTTGTGGCTCCTTAAGAATGTTCTTCTTATCCTTCCAATTCACTTTCTCTACGAATCTTCTTATCTTCCTCATACTCTCACTTACACTTCAATCCTCAACTTGACCTTATAGCATATTCATTGTCAAGTTGGCTTGAATACAACTTAGAATAATTATTATTCATCTCCTCAGTTAGTTAGAACCAACAAACAAATACATTAAACCCAATATGCCAAAAATAAGAAAATCCTTTTTTAGCCAACCTTGCTCTACTAGAATGATTTTCTTATGTTAACCAAGTGAACTTAGTTAACACTACATCTTCACAAACTTCCTTTGGTAATCAAGTGAGCTTGGTTAACATTAGTTCCATCCAACTTTCCTTAGCCAATCGAGTGAGCTCAATTAACACTCAACTTCTTCAAAATTATCTTTGATGCCCAAGTGAACTTAGTAGATACCATCTTCTAAACTTCAAAAACACTGGAATGCTTGATAGACATAGGAAATTGTCTTCATCACCCTAGTAAGCTTGGCATACACTGACTGATAAAGATGTGACATTTATGTAACATCAAAGACAATATACAATTGATCAACAATCTCCCTCTTTGGCTTTGATAGTAACATAACATGTCATAATACAATGAAATTTTAGAGAAAAATAAAGTTAAAAAAATATCCTTAGTTTCATTCTGATTCTCATCTATGAGAACTCCCTCTATCAATGTCAACTCTCTCTGAATTCATTTACTCCCTCTGTTATGAAACTCTATCTTCAATATCTTCTTCTAATAAAAAAACTCTCCCTCATTGATATTAGACCAAGTTCTTCCTCTTTGACATTTTCAAAAAAAAATTATGTGATATGACACACACAAACTCTCCCTCATTGACATCTTATGCCAAAGACAATGTTCAATGAATATTATTGTACCTAATGTACAAATTCACATGCAATATGCCCTTTCACTCCTACATCAACTTGATTGATCTTCAACAAGCTCTAGTTGATGCATCACTAAACTTCATTTAGTGAGCTTTAGATAGGGGATTAACCCCTAACTTACCTCTTAGATACAAAAATGCATCCTTAGGTAATGGCTTTGTTAATATTTCTACAATTTGTTCTTTAGTAGTCACATATTCCAATCTTACCTTTTTGTCTTCCACCAATTCTCTCAGAAAATGATATTTTATTGCAATGTGCTTAGTCTTGGTATGTATCACATGATTCTTTGATATACTAATTGCACTGGTGTTATCATAGAAGATAACGACTGGATCCTTGATTTCTACCTTCATACATGCCAAGAGTTGCTTGAACCAAACAATATTGGAATAATTAACTGCTGCTACAACATACTTTGCCTCTATTGTAGACTAAGAAATGAACTTTTTATTCTTAGTTGTCCAAGACACTAGTCCCTCACTAAGAAAGAATGCTCCACCATTGGTGCTTTTCCCATCATCAACACTTCCTAGCCAATCTGCATTAGTGTAGGCTTTCAAATCTAAATTGCCTCCTTTCTTGTACCATAATCCATAGTCTTTAGTACCCTTCAGATACCTCATGATTCTCTTTATTGCCATCATATGATTTTCTTTAGGATTAGCTGAGAATCTTTCCATCATACCAACTGCAAGAGTAATATCAGGCCTAGTATATACAACATACTAAAATTTTTGAATCATTGATCTATATGTGGTCTGATCTACTTCCTTGGAATCATCATTTTTGGAAAGCTTATGTCTAGTAGACATAGGTTTTCAAAGTGGTCTTGAATCCTCCATTCCAAACTTCTTCAATATCTCCTTGATATACTTAGATTGAGTAATGTAGATACCATCTTTCTTCTGTTGAATCTACAAGCCAACAAAGAATTTGATTTCTCCAAACATTGACATCTCAAATTCCTTACTCATTTCCTCTAAAAAAGATTTTCACAGATCACCATTTCCAATAAAAAATGTGTCATCCATAAAGATTTCTGCCAACACAATCTTCTTGTGTGGCCCTTCTTTTTATGTATAGGTTGTTGTTATCATTTGTTCTTTGAAAACTATATTCATCAAGTAATTATGAAGTCTTTCATATTAAGCTATGGGAGCTTTCTTGAGACCATACAATGCTTTGTGCAGTTTACAAACCATATCCTTTTTGCTAGTATCTATAGAACCTTCAGGTTGTTCTATGTAAACTTCTTCTTCTAGAATTCCATTCAAGAATGCATATTTCACATCCATCTAATACAATTAAAATCCTTTATATGTAGCATAAAAAAGTAAGGTCCTAACACCTTCTAATCTTGCAATAGGAGAAAAAATTTCACCATAGTCAATTCCTTCCTCTTGAGAATAACCTTTGCATACAAACCTTGTTTTGTTTCTTGAAACTTTTCCATCTATTCATTCAATTTATTTCCAAAAAACCCACTTTGTGCCAATTATATTCTTATCTTTGGGTCTAGGAAAAAGATTATAAGTCTTATTCCTTTCTATCTATTCTATCTCTTCATTCATTGCTTCAATCCAACTTTCATTATCCAAAGCATCTTTAACTATTCTAGGTTCAAATTTAGTAAGCAAATATGTACCTTTCAATTTGTTCCTTGTCATTATACCATCTGACTCGTCTCCAATGATCTGCTTAGGTGCATGGTGCATTTTGACATATCCTTAATGCAAGAAAAAAAAGGGGGGTATGATCAAAATTATTATTTTAAAAAAAATTGGAGGAGAGAGAAAGTGACAAAAATAGAAAGAAAAATAATTGAAAATTGAAAATAGAAAAAAGGAGAAAAAGAGGAATTTCTATTTTCAAAGTGCATAGATGGCATTAATAGAAAAATAAGAAAATGGTTGTCATTTCATTTATCAAGGTGTGTAGGTGGCATCTTAGAATTTTTTGGAAAGTTCCTTAAATCATGGATTTAATATTTGGTGTGATCCACAAAAGAAATTTAATTTTCTAATCGGACCACATGTTGGTGCTTATTTGTATTTGCGTGAGAATATTATATTTTTTTTAAGGTAGTTGTATTTACCTTTTATCCCACATTGGTTGTGTTTGTAATGTCTTGGGTTAGAAGTGCCTATTTAAGCAAGGCTTATGATCATTTGTAATCAAGCTCTTCGAGTGTAAGCTCTTCAAGTGTAATCTCTTGTAGTAAAGCTCTTCAAGTGTAATCCCTTATAGTAAAGCTCTTCAAGTAGAAGCTCTTCAAGCTCTTTTGTTGTAAGCTCTTCTTGTAGAAGCTCTTCTTGTTGTAAGCTCTTTTGTTGTAAGCTCTTCTTCTAGAAGCTCTTGGTGTGCAAGCTAGTTGGAAGCTCTTAGTGTGGAAGCTCTCTTATATTGTAAGAATTTGGAGTTCTCTCATTTGAAGAATATTGTAAGGATTGTCAAGTATAATAAAAGCATGCTTTGTGAAGCATTTTGTCATCTCTTTGTCTCCATATTGTTTTGATTTTGGTTGTGAGTCGGTAAGGGTGGTGTAGCCCTTCATCAATGGTATCAGAGCTAGAGTTATTGAGTATATGGATAGATCACCAAACATGAGGCAGTTTGCACCAGGACCTTGAGTTGGGTAAAGTTTTTCAAGAGGAGTTCTTGATTGTGTAGACAGATTGCCAATTGTGAGGCATTTTGCATGAGCTTCTTGTGTTGCAAGAAGTTTCTCTTCTATAGACTTAAGCACGGAGAAGAGAAAGAAGAAGATGACTTTTGTTAGTGGATAGATTGTGAGGATTCCTAGACTTGAGAAAGTTAGAGCAAGAAATCAAGAGGCATTGTGAGTTGCATTCTTTGATTTATAGAAGCAAGTGAATGAATTGGAAGCTAAGTTACGAAAGAGAAGAGTGTGTCACCAGAAAATAGATGTTGATAATTCCTTGGATAAGGAAAAGAAAGAAGATCTACTAGAGTATCACACATGTGGTACAAAAGAAGAGCAAGAGGATGAAGAGGAAATTATTTATGAACCTGAAGTAGAAGAAGATGAAGAGGAAGAGCATGAACATGACCAGATTTTTGAGCCAAACATAGATAAAGATGATTTGAAGACTACAACAATAGAGGATGCATACAATTCCTTGGTTGGAAAAGATGAAGAT
This sequence comes from Cupressus sempervirens, assembly GCA_028749045.1. NCBI lineage: Eukaryota > Viridiplantae > Streptophyta > Pinopsida > Cupressales > Cupressaceae > Cupressus > Cupressus sempervirens. The sequence continues at coordinate 759,039,534 of CM053789.1, read as the reverse complement.
GTGAAAGAGCTAAATTTCTATGAATCATGAGATGTTGAATATGAAATTAATTTGAAAGATAATAATGATAGTTTGCATGAGGATCATGTTAGTGATGTGTGGTATGCAAAGGAAGATTGGTATGGTGTTTTTGAGTTTATTATAGGTGTGATTAATCCAACAAGATTAGAGGAGGATGAGATTTATACTTGGACAAAGTTCATTGCAAAGGAGTATTTTTAGAAGTAGACACTTGTTCTAGCTAGGTGTTGGAAAAGAAGAAAGAAGGAAATATATTGACAATTTGGATACTTATTCCAACTTGTGTTGGAAGAAGAGGAAAAAAAAATCAATAGTGGCTACTTCATTTTGTGAATCCATATCCACACAAAATTTCCTACCATAGGTATCTGATGCAAGAGCATCTTGCATCACAAAAAAAATGGGGGTATGATCAAAATTATTATTTAAAATAAATAAATTTATTAGTAAAAAAAAAAATTGCAAGAGAGAGAAAGTGATGAAAATAGAAAGAAAATAATTTAAAGTAGATAATAGAAAATAGAAAAAGGAGAAAAAGAGGAATTTCTATTTTCAAAGTGCACAGGTGACGTAAATAGAAAAATAAGAAAATGGTTGTCATTTCATTTATCAAGGTGTGTAGGTGGCATCGTAGAAGTTTGTGAAAAGTTCCTTAAATCATGCATTTAATATTTTTTGTGATCCACAAAAGAAATGTAATTTTTTAATTGGGCCACATGTTGGTGCTTAGTTGTATTTGGGTGGGAATTTAATATTTATTTTAAGGTAGTTGTATTTACCTTTTATCCCACACTAGTTGTGTTTTTAATGTCTTGGGTAGGAAGTGCCTATTTAAGCAAGGCTTATGATCATTTGTAATCAAGTTCTTCGAGTGTAAGCTCTTCAAGTGTAATCTCTCGTAGTAAAGCTCTACAAGTGTAATCTCTTGTAGTAAAGCTCTTCAAGTAGAAGCTCTTGGTGTGCAAGATAGTTGGAAGCTCTTAGTGTGGAATCTCTCTTATATTGTAATCATTTGGAGTTCTCTTATTTGGAGAATATTGTAAGGATTTTCAAGTATAATAAAAGCATGCTTTGTGAAGCATTTTGTCATCTCTTTGTCTCCATGTTGTTGTGATCTTGGTTGTGAGTTGGTAAAGGTGGTATGGCCCTTCATCAATCTTAATAATAAAAGTACTTAGTATTTAAAATTTATTTCACTTGACTCACCATGATCTTCTATTTCATGCTCAAGTTCCACTATCTATGACTCAGGTCCTTCAAATTTGGACTCGGGTTGCACTGGCTGTAACTCAAGTGCATCTAGAGATTTTTGGGACTAGGGAGTTGAAGTCTACTAACTTCTAATTGGATTAGGCAACATATTAGGTTAAAAATAAATAAAATTAATGTAGTCTTCAAGTTCTTTATTGCTCTCTTCTTTACTCTTTTTAGAAAACTCATGAATCTTCATATGTGCACTTTCTATGATTTAATGGGTAGTTAGATTTAAACATTTGTATGCTTGAGTATCCTAGGAATATTCCTTTATCAAACTTACCTTTTCTAGTCTCCATCAAAATATAACATTTTCTACCAAATAATTTCAAGTAACTTACATTGGATTTATAGCCATACCATAGTTCATAAGGAGTTTGGTTTGAGTCTTTCTTCAGTTGTACTCTAGTCCAGGTATGAACTATTCTATTGATTGCTTCTTTCTAGTATTTGATTGCAACATTCTTTTTTATCATCAAGGTTCTTGCACAATCCATGATTGATATGTTCTTTCTTTCTACTATACCATTATGATAAGGTGTACTAGGGGCTAATACTTATCTTTTGATTCCTCTTTCAATGCAAAATTTATTGAATTCATTAGAAATTAATTCATCTCCTCCATCTGATCTCAAACATTTCAATTTCTTTCATATTTTCTTCTCAACTCTAGCCAAATACCACTTGAACTTTTGAAAAGCTTTAGATTATCTTTTAGCTATGTTATTGTCATCATTCTAGAATAATCGTCAATGAAATAAAGTACTTATATGCATTGTGGCTCTTAATACCAATAGGTCCACAAAAGTTTGTATGAACTAGCTCCAAGACTTCTTTAGAATGATATTCTTGCTCTTGAAATTTATCTTGCCCATCTTACCAATTTGACAATTTTTCCATAGACCCATATTAGGTTTCCTCAAACTAGGAATACCTCTTACTCTTTTGTTTTTCCTTATCTTTATTAGGTTATCAAATTCCACATAACATAACCTTTTATGCCATAACCAACTTTCTTCTACTTGAGCAATAAAACATAAATTCTCACTAAGATCTAGGTAGAATAAGTTACCTTTTGTTTGGTTACTAGAACCAACTAGATTTCCTTTTCCATCTATTGGCTTGGCCTTCCCATTCATGAATTCCACCTTGAATCCAATGTTATTCAACTATGCCTCACTCAGTATATTATGTTTCAATCCTTAAACCCAATAATCATTATCAGATCTAAGTTCATTGGTTAGAGAAATACAACCTTTTCCTTTTATGCAACATGGTTCATTATTTCTAAATCTTACACTTCCATAGTGTTCCATATGTTCAAACTTTGTTTTTTTCACTGGTCATATGATGAGAACAACCACTATCAATAATCCATGTATCATTTTTGCTAACATGAGAAATAAGTGCCATTTTATCTTCTTCATTATCAGATTCATCTTTTACAATAATACAAACCATCTCATCATCATCACTACTATCTGAGCCTTGAGCTATGAAATAAGACTTCTTAACTTTGTCCTTGTAATCCTTGTAGCTTTTGAAATCCTTCTTTCCTTTATACTTGTTGTTGTTATTTTCATCTTTGTCTTCTCTGTTTGGACACCTTGCAACAATGTGACCAACTTCTTCACAAGAAAAACAAATTAGAGGAATTTTACCTTTGTGTTTTCCTTTTCCTTTAGGATACCTTCTTGCAAGCAGTGCTTCAATAGCTTCAATATCACTATCAAAACTGTCTTCCTCTTCACTTTTAGATTGATTTCTTTTAGACTTTGCAACTTTCTTCTTGAGTGAGAACTTGGATTCAAATGCAAACTCAAGATTGCTAGAACTAGGAAAATAATTATCATAGTTATCTAGCTCAAATAGTATCAATCTTACCACTAGAGCATCCAAGGTTATCTTATTATTTGGATCACATCTCATCTCTTGAATAGTTGACACTCTAATTTCATATATAGGAATAAGGGTTCTAAGTACCTTTCTTACCACTATTACATCTTCAATTGTACCTCTAGAGGCTTTGATTGCACTCACACTAGCTTTTATTCTCTCAAAACATTTTGCAATGTTTTCATCCTCTCTCATCTTCATCTGATCAAACTAACCTCTCAAAAAAATTTCCTTGGCTCTTCTCACATCTCATGAGTAGTAACACACCCTTTTAACTCATCAAATTCAACATAGTTAAGAGTTGATGCAATGTTAATCATCATGATATTATGATTCTTCTTTTCAGCAATCTCCTCCATAATCATTGTTCCAATAGGAGCCTTATATTGAGCATTCAAATATTTCAAACCTAAATCAATGATGGTTAATAGATTTACCTTCATAATTTCTTTCTATGACTCAAAGTTATCCTTGTTCAACTTGGGAATCTCTCTTTTGTAAGACATCCTTATCTTTAGCTTAGGTCCTTGAAACCTTATCTGCAAGCATCAAAAGCTTTGATATCAATTGCTAGAAATATAAGAGGAGTAATTGAGAGGGAAGGGATGAATCAATCACCACTAAAATAAATCCCAGATCCTTAGATGTCAATAAAAAACATAAACTCTGTTAAAACTGTTGTTACTTGGTTAACACATAGGCACTCTGTTAACACTAACAATATGATGTAACTTGACAAGCACTATAATATCAACTATTAAATACAAAGCATGTAGATCTTAAGATATTATCTGTGATTAACCTTAATTAACTTAGTTGCATACACACAAAATAAATAGAATGAACACAAGTGACACCAAGATTTAATGTGGAAACCCAATTTGGGAAAAACCACCAATTATAACTAGTTATTGATTTTCACTCTTCTGACATGAGCCCTATTAGGAGCCAACCTTATTAAAGGTTTAAAAAACACACTGTTAGGTGTGACCCTATTAGAGGATTTAATCACCATGTTTGGAGTGGCCTTGTTAGAGATCTTTAGACACTTCAATCTAGAAATGTCACCTTGTTAGAGGATTTGGCAAATAGTCATTAAGCCAACTCTGTTAAAATATTTGATACACAACTACAATGGTTAGAGAGTAATAATGATATGACCTAATTATTAATGCAACTATATTTCTTATTATAGATATCAATTTTTGCTTGAATACTTGATCCTCCATGATCAAATGTATCTTTGCATCTCCTTAAGGAAATTCTTCTTATCCTTTTAATTCACTTTCTCTGAGCATCTTGTTATATTCCTCACACTCTCACTTACACTTCAATCCTCAACTTGACCTTATATCATATTCATTGTCAATTCATCTTGAGTATAACTTATAATAATTAATATTCATCTCCTGAGTTGGCTAGAACCAACAAACAAATCCATTAAACCCAGTATGCCAAAAATAAGAAAATCCTTTGTTAGTAGACCCTACTCAGTAGAAACTAACACTAGAATGATTTTCTTGTGCTAACCAAGTGAACTTGTTTAACATTTCATCACTTGGTTAACACACCATCTTTGCAAACTTCCTTTGGTAACTGAGTAAGCTTTATTTAACACTAGTTCCATGCAACTTTCCTTTGTCAACCAAGTGAGCTTGGTTAACACTCAACTTCTATGAACTTCTCTTCGACACTCGAGTGAACTTGGTAGAAACTATCTTCTAAACTTGGAAAACATTGGAATTCTTAATAGACACATGAAACTATCTTCATTTCTTGAGTGAGCTTGACATACACTAACTGGTAAAGATATGACAGTTGTGTAGTATCATAGACAATATACAATTGATCAACACATTCCCTCAAACTCAAAGCAATGGAGGTGGTTCCAATTCTCAAAAAATTCTTAATTCTTAGTGAAATATGCATAATTAGTATAGTCAACCTCCACATAGTACCCACTCTTTTTCTATTAGGGGTAACCATCAGTAGTCCAGTGCACCTCCAACTTATAGAGGTTCTAGTAGAGTACATGGTATTTTTCATGTGGATAGTTTGGGCATATTGCAACCAACTTCCCATAATGTACTTCTCATTATTCTGGGTAGAGGTCCACAACATATGAGCCTACAATAGGTGATGTTGGGAGATCATATAGAGTTTTTCCAGTGATAGACCACTACTAGGAAGATAACAAGGGTAACATGTTCAAGACTACTAAAATGATCAAAGGTACACATCTTTCTATTTTATTTGATTCTAGTTCTATAAAATCTTTTATATCATCATCTATAGAAATCAAGTGTGAGATTGAGGAAGTTAAGCAAGACATAGGTTGACAGGTGGAACTAGCTTTAGGAGCTGGGATAGCCATAAAATCTCTAGTGCACTAATGTGAGTTGGACCTAGGACAATTCATTAGTACAATAGACCTTTGAGTTATTCCTCTTAGGACTTATGACATAGTATTGGGCACAGATTGGCTAGGATTACAAAGAACTAGCATTGACTATGGGAAGAAGGTTATTCAATGTAAGTATGACAAGGGTAAGGACTCAAATATCATAGGCATCTAGAGACCTATATCCCTTCATATGATTTTTGTGATGCAACTTAAGTGAAGCATCCGAAAGGGTTGTTAGGTATTCACCATTAATGTAAGTGAACTTTATGAGGAAGACCTTAAAGGGGATGGCCTATACTATCCTATCTTGCATAATTTTATTGATATTTTTACTAGTCAGATCCCATGTATGCCACCTAAGAGGGACATTGATTTTTCATTGAGATCATCCAAGGAGTAGAGCCAATATCTAAAGATCCTTATCAGATGACCACGTAGAATTTGAGTGAGTTATGTTTGCAGCTAGAGGACCTTTTTTCTAAACATTTTATTAGACCCAATGTTTATCCATGGGGAGTACATGTGCTCTTTGTGAAGAAGAAGGGTGGGTCATTATGCTTGTGCATTGACTACAAAAAGTTGAACAAGATAATGATTAAGAATAGGTATTCTTACTAAGGATCGATGACTCATTTGACTAGATTAAGGGAGCCAAAGTGTTTTCTAAGATTGATAGTCAAGGTACAATCAGTTATGTCTTTGCAATGTTGACATACATAAGATAGCCTTCTGCACAAGTATGGACACTATATGTTTATATTGGTTCCATTTCGTTTGATGAATGCTCCATTAGTATTCATGTGTTTTTTCAATGGAGTATTCAATTCTTACCTTGACCATTTTGTACTTTTTTTCTTGGATGACATATTGATATATTCTAGATCTTAGGAAGAACATGAGGAACATCTATGCTTAGTCCTTTAGTGCCTTAGAGACAATCAGTTGTATACCAATTCGGTGAAGTGTGACTTCTTTTAGTCTAAGGTACAATATTTGGGACACATTATATTAGGAGATGGTATCTTAGTGGATTCTGTAAAGATCTAGGCTTTGGTAGTTGGCTGACACCCACTAATGTATCTGATATTTGTAGCTTCATGGGTTTGACTTCATACTACCATAGATTTGTTTAAAACTTCTCTAGATTTACATATCCTATCACTTCTCTCTGGTGAAAGGGGAAGAATTTTATTTGGATGAAGAAGTGTGAAGAAGCCCTCTAAAAGCTCAAGGATATTTTCACTAGTGTATCTATTTTGACTAATGCTTCCCTAAAAGGAATTAGAGCAATTAATGCAAAAACATCTTGGGTGTAAGAGAAATCTTGCATCACCAAAAAATATTATGTTATAATTCTTTGAATAAGGGTTGTCTTAATGAAGAGTTTTTGTCTGTGGAGGCTTTCTACTTAGTAATTCAGTCATACGAGCTTAGAATGTCCTAATTTAAGATGTGGATAGTCATCTTGGATATATCAGCCTACTAGTTGAGGCTTAGTGCCATATCATGAGTATTCATATATTTATTGCAGATTTTTGGTGTGCAATCTTGGTATAAAAACATCAAGCTCTCTATTGAAGGCCTAAACATGCTCGAATGAGGCTTGAAAACTCAACAGACAGATGTTTGCATAGATCTGAGTGAGTAGATTAGAGCTGGGGATTCTAAAAAGTGGTTATAATAGCCAATTAGAGAAATGGTTTGAAATTTATGGCCTTCCAAAGTTGGGCCAACCAAAAATTCCAAAATAAATCTCAAAAGTGTATTTGTCCAACTCTATATGTTTTATTAGGGCCTCTCGGCCCTAGGTATTAAGTTTGAGTGTCTAGAACCTTCCCATGTGACATAAAATTTACTATTTAAGAAAGTCTCATACATTGTCTAGGATAGATTTTGGGTGATATTTCATAATTTTATCTTGTAGATTATTGTAATGAAGGTGCCCATGTGGGTTAGCATATTGTAATTCTAGAATTTGTAATTTCGCATTTGTGGTGATAATAAGGAGCCCTTATTTTGTTCTCACCAATTCCTATTATTTATTTGTATATTTTTGTGGTATTAAGGGGAGCATCCTTCATCAAGTGGTATTAGAGAAGGAGATCTTGAGTGTGTAAATAGTTCGTTGACTGTGAGGCAATTTACAATAGGGTTTTAGCGAAAGTACAAAAATGCCTCTAGGAAAAGAGCATGATGGAAGAATTATAGGTGTTACACCTAAGGGTTTTAGATCCCTCCAAAGATAGATGGAAGAATTGGAAGAAAACTTTGTAGAGGAATAAAACTTTTTGTAAGATACGAAAGTGAGGATGAGGATGTAGAAGAAGAAAATGTCAAAGTAAAGGTAGCTCTAAACCTTGAAAAAGATAGGCTTTTTAAAGCCATCTCCAAGATTGGAAAAAGACCTAATTTTGAGGTCCCCACATTTTTTGGAAATCTTAACCCAGAGGATCTAATCAATTGGATCAATGAATTAAAGAAACACTTTGAATATGAAGATATTGAAGATCCAAATAGGGTCAAGTCTGCAAAGGCCAAATTGAAGGGTCAAGCAAAGATTTGGTGGCAGGAGATCCAACTGAACCAAAATAGAAGAAGGAAGGACAAGATCACCAGATGGTATCAAACGATAGCTAAAATAAAGTGACAGTTCAATATCATGGATTATGAGCTTGATCTGCTAAAGAAAATGCAAGGGTTGAAGCAAGTGAGGAGATTTTTTCAAGAGGAAACCGAGGAGTTCTACCAAGTTCTCATCATGACCAACCATGTTGAATCTAACGAGGAGAAAGTTTCCTATTATCTTAATGGCTTAAGTCCAAGAATTTAGGAGGATCTAAGTCTAGTTTGAATGACCATTATTGAGGAGACATATCAATTTTCCCTAAGAGTTAAGGAGAAGCTAAGAAATTTTTTTGATAACAAGAATAGTGGAAGAGGTCACAGTGGAAGATTTGCCAGGCAGTCTTATGGAGGCTGAAGTGATGATTAAAAGAACAAGGTGAGGTGAGTGGTAGAAGTCAAAACTAGAGGGGAACAATTCCAATCATTTCCATGATTAGAACAATAGAGATCAGAGAGGAAAAGGAAGAGGGAAATGATCTGGAAGAGGAGGTTTTCATGGAAAGTTCTTTCACTATGGACAAGAAGGGCATGTAGCATTTGAATGTTCCTAGTGCCAAGGAAGGATAGATCAGAGAATAGAAGGCTAGGCAAAAGTTTTACATGTTGATAAAGATGCCAAATCATCACATTCTGAAGATGCTAAAATAGGAGAGGTCCTAGTTAATAGAAGATTCATGTTGAGTGGTGAGAATGAGCCTGATCAAGGATGAGTTTTTTTTGCAATGGTAAAATGTGAACATAATTTTTGTGATGTGATCATTGATGGTGGAAGCATTGAAAATTTGGTGTCATAAAAATGGTCATGGAGTTAAATCTCAAGAGGCAGAAGAACATGTGTCCACACCATATTGTATGGGTGCAAGATAACTATAAAGTCATGGTCGATAAACAATGCTCAATGAAGTTTAAGATTGGAAGCTACTAGGATGAGTTACTTTGTGATATCATACCTATGGCCATGTGTCATATGCTATTGGGTAGGCCATGGTAGTTTGACATGCATGTTGTACATGATAGTTGTACCTACACTTTGCCAAAGGATGGAATGAAGTTCTTGAAGGAGAAAGAAGAAAAGGTATGTAGTGCTGCTAGAATATGTTTTGTTAATGGAAATGAGTTTCTCCAAGGAATGAAGCATCAGTTGATGTATTTTTACTATAATCCCAAAATATGGTAAAGAAGAAGTAGAGGAGGTACTTGCAGAACTCATAAACTTTTTGGGAGAGTTTCCTAATATTGTGTCAAATAATGTACTTGATGGATTAACCCTAGTGAGGAAGATTAATCACCAAATGGATTTGATTCCAAGAGCTAGTTTTCAAAACAAGCCAACACATAGAATGACACCAACAAAAATTGAAGTGTTGAACAGACAAGTTCATGAGTTGTTATAGAAGGGGTTGATTTGAGAGAGTCTAAGTCTATGTTCTACACTAGCATTATTAGCACCAAAGAAGAATGGAGGATGGAGGATGTGCATAGATTCATGGGCTATCAACAAGATCACAATCAAGTATAGATTTTCATTTCCAAGGATGGATGATATTATGGACTCTTTGAGTGGAGCTGTGTATTTCACAAAGATAGATCTGAAGAGTAGATACCATCATATTCACATAAGAGAAGGTGATGAGTGGAAGACTACTTTCAAGATAAGGGAAGAACTCTATGAGTGATTAGTCATGCCTTTTGGGCTAACCAATGTACCAAGCACTTTCATGCAGCTCATGAATGAGGTACTGAAAGAGTTTCAAGGTAAGTTTGTCATTGTTTACCTAGATCATATATTGATCTTTAGTAAGACATTGGAGGAACATTTGATGCATATTCGAAAGGTTTTTGATAATTTGAGAGAATAAAAGTTGTTGATAAACCTCAAGAAGTATAGTTTTTTGAAGGATTTGGTGTATCTTGGATTTTTGGTTTCAGTAGAAGGTGTAAAAATGGACCTAGAGAAAGTTAAGGCTATCCTTGAATGGCCTACTCTAAAGAGTCCTATAGAGGTAAGATCTTTTTCATCAATTGGCTAGTTTTGACAAAAAGTTCATAAGAAATTTTAGCAGTATTTGTGAACCCTTCACTAAAACAATGAGAGGGGATAGGAAAGAATTTAAGTGGACTATAGGAGAAGATAAGATTTTTAATATTTTGAAATAAAAAGTTACAGAGCAACTTGTTTTAGCACTTCTATATTTCAACAAGGTGTTTCAAGTAGATTTTGATACTAGTGGTACTGTAATAAGAGTTGTTTTGAGCCAAGAAGGTATACTTATTGCTTATTTCAGCGAGAAGTTAAATGATGCCAAAAGAAAATATTTTGTTTATGATCAAAAATTTTATGCTATAGTTTAGGCATTGAAGAAGTGGAGACACTATCTTCTTCCTAAGGAGATTTTTTGGTATACTAGTCATCAAACTCTACAAAATTTGAATTGATGAAGGATGTTATACTTTATACCATAAACACATAACATAAACAAAGAAATAATAGAAATTTGAAAGAACAAAATAGGGGCTTATGACTATCACCATAAATGCAGAATTATAGAATTCAAAATTATGATATGATAACCCACATGGGTGCCTTCATTATAGTTATCTGCAAGACAAAGCTAGGAACTATCGCCCAGAGTTATCTGTCCTAGAAAATGTTCAGTCATTTCTTAAATAGGAAATGTTATGTCACCTGAGAAGATTCTAGATACTCAAACTTAATACATAGGGCCAAAAAACCCTAACAATACATATACAATCAACCAAATACATTTTCACATTTATTTTGGAAGTTTTGGCCAAGCCAACTTCTGAAGGCCATAACTCTCGAACTATTTCTTCGATTGGCTATTATAAATTTTTTTTAGAAACCTCAAATTTTGATCTACCAATTTTATACCAAAATTACAAACCAAAAATCCACAATAAATCCATGAATACTTATGATATGGCATTGAGCCTCAACTGGTAGGTTGATATGTCTAAGATGAATATCCACCTTTGAAATTAGGATATTCTAAGCACATGAGACTGACTTACTAAGTAGAAAGCCTACACAAATAAAAGCTCTACATTAAGAGAACCCTTATTCAAACAACTAAAATAAAATATTTTTGGTTGATGCAAGATTTCCCTTACACCCAAGATACTCTTGCATCAAACACTTGGTAATTTGAGAAGTGACCCTATCACATCTTAGTTGTTCATAGGAAAACTAAGATGGTTAAACTCCCACTTTTCTAGCCATGATGAATCTTCTACTGGCCTTCCTTTCCATTTTTTCAAGTATTCCTCATCAGTTATGTTCATTATTCTTTTTCCAACATGACTATCTAGTATCTCCTCAATCTCCTTTGTAGTCAAACTAGATGTTGGAATACTCTACTGTGCTTCTACAATGTCATCTCCATCACCTCCTTCATAATACTCTATCAAATTTAAAATGTTAAATACTAGAGAAATATTCAATTCAGCAAGCAACTCTACTTCATAGGAATTTCCAAAATCATGCCTTTTCACTATCTTGCATGGTCCAAACTTCTTCATTTTCAACTTATTTTATGTACCCACTAGAAAGTTCTCATTTCTCAAATGAACCATGACTTCATCTCCAATCTGAAATTACTTACACCTTTTCACATATACTTAGCTTCATACTATGTATTCATCTTTATAATGTGCTTCCACACCTCCTCATGGATGCTCTTCAAATGTTCAACAAATTATTTTGCTTCAACACTACTTATCTCTATTGTATCCAACTACTTCAATTTAGAAGCATTTATGGGACTGCTCCCATATACAATCTAGAATGGTGATTTCCCCATACTCCCAGTGACATAATTATTATATGCTAATTATTCTTGTGGTAAAATTATATCCTATCCTTTTGGTTTATCTCCAACCAAACATCTCTACAAGTTTCCCAAATTGTGATTTACAACTTATGTTTTTCTATCAATTTGTTGATGATGTGATGAACTGAAGTTCAAATTTGTCTTCTATTTCTTCCACAATGTATGCTAGAAATACCCAACAAACTTGGTATCTCGATCTAAAACTACACTCTTTGGAAGACCATGTAGTCTCACCACTTCTCTGAAAAATAGCCCTGCTACATGAACAACATCACTATTCTTTTTGTAGGGAATGAAATGTGTCATCTTTGAAAACCTGTCAACCAACACCAAATAGAATCATGCCTTTGTTGATTCCTTGGTAATCAAAGAATGAAATCCATGCTAACATCCTCCCATGGGTTCTTTGGTACATGTAACGGCCGATACAATCATGTATTCTACTTCACTCCTTTTTCCATCTCACATACTCTATAACTCTACACAAAAAAATTTGAAATAGTCTTGTCTCTCCCAAAGTGTCCAGCCAATCCCCCACTATGCTTCGCCTTGATGATATTCTCTCTTATTGAACTCTTGGAATGCACAACTACCTCCCTTTGAACAACATACCACCTTGGATTATGAAATCCAACCACATCATCCTATCAAGAGTAATAGATTTTGTACAACCCTTCCATACTTAACAAAAATTAGGATCCTTTGGATATAAATTACTAAGTTACTTCAACCCAACCACCTCAATCTATATTTATGTCAACAAAAGTTATCTTCTACCAAGAGCATTTGAAACTCTATTATACTTCTCACTCCTGTGTTTCAAAAAAATTGTATAACTTTACAATAACTCAACCCACTTCAAATGCCTTTGGTTTAATTTTCTTTAAGTATTCAAATATTTCAAAGCTTCATTATCAGTATACAAAAAAAATTGCTTAGGAAGAAGATAATGTCTCCACTTCTTCAATGATTGAACTATAGCATAAACAAAATATTTTCTTTTGGAATCATTCAACTTCTCACTAAAATATGCAATAGGTCTACCTTCTTGGCTCAAAATATCTCCTATTGTAGTACCACTAGTATCACAATCTACTTGAAACACCTAGTTGAAATCTGGAAGTGGTAAAATAGGTTTCTCTATAACTTTTTGTTTCAACATATTAAAACTCTTATTTGCTCCTATAGTCCACTTAAATTACTTCCTATCCCCTCTCATTGTTTCAGTCAAGGGTTCATAAATACTACTAAAACCTCTTATGAACTTTCTGTAAAACCTAGCCAGTCCATGAAAAACATCTTACCTCTGTAGAACTCTTTGGAATAGGCCATTCAAGGATAGCCTTAACTTTCCCTAGGTCCATTTTTAGACCTTCTACTAAAACCACAAATCCCAAGTACACCAACTCCTTCACAAAACTACACTTCTTGAGGTTTATTAGCAATTTTTCTTCCCTCAATTTATCAAACACCTTTCAAATATGCATCAAATGCTCCTACAATGTCTTACTAAATATCAATATAGCATCTAGGTAAACAATGAAAAACTTACTTAGAAACTCTTTTAGTACCTCATTCATGAGCCTCATGAAAGTGTTTGGTGCATTGGTTAGCCTAGAAGGCATGACTAACCACTCATATAGTCCTTCCCTTTTCTCGAAAGTAGTCATCCACTCTTCATCTTCTCTAATGTGAATTTGATTGTATCAACTCTTTAGATCTATCTTTGTGAAATACATAGCTCTACTCAAACAATTTGTAATATCATCCATCCTTAGCAATTAAAATCTATACTTCATTTGTGACATTGTTGATAGTGTGAGAATCTATGCACATCCTCCATTCTCCATTTTTTTGGTGCTAATAATTATGGTATAGTACATGGACTCAAAATCTCTAAAAACCAACCCCTTTTGCAACAACTCATGAACTTTTCTATTCAACTCTTCACTTTTTGTCGGTGTCATTTAGTTTACTACTTTGTTTGGAAAACTAGCTCCTAGAATCAAATCCATCTAGTGACTGATCTTCCTCACTGGGGGTTGTCCATCAGGTACATTATCTAGCACAATATCACAAAACTCTCTTAACAAATATGCAACTTCTGCAAGTACCTCCTCTAATTATTCATTACCATCTTTTAGAATTATGGCAAAACACATATGTTCATTCTTCATATCTTTGAGAAACTCATTTCCATCAACAAAACATATTTTGGCAACATTGCATACCTTTTCTTTGTTCTCTTTCAACGACTTCAACTTATGTTTTATTCCATTGTATTTGCTCACCCATTATGTACAACATGTCTATCAAACTACCATGGCCTACCCAACAACATATTACATATGTCCATTGGTATGATATTAGAAAGAACCTCATCTTGGTAGCTTCCAATCTTGAACTTCATGTAGAATTGATCACTGACCATGACCTTGTGGTCATCTTTCATCCAAGCAATATGGTATAGATGCAAGTGTTTCTACCTCTTCAATGTTAGCTTTGTGACCATCTTTTCCAACACTAGATTGTGATTACTTCTACCATGAATGATCATGTCACAAAACTTATCTTCGCATGTGCACCTAGTGGGAAAAAAACTCCTCCTTTGATTAGGTTTGTTCTCACCACTCAGCAAGACTCTTCATTTAACTAGGACTTCTTCTCTTTCAGCATCATTAGAATGTTATTATTTGACATCTTCATCAACATGCACAACTCTTGCCTAGCCTTTTTTTCTTTAATATGTCCTTCCATGGCATTAGGAACACTCAAATGCTCTATGCCCTTCTTCTCCATAGTGAAAACATTTTCCACAAAAACCCCCTTTTCCAAATCCTTTCCCTCTTCCTCTTCCTCTCTAATCTCTACTCTTTTATCATGGAAACAATTGCAATTATTTCCCCTCTAGTTCTAATTGCTACTACTTGTCTCATCCTTGTTCTTTTGATCATCATTTTGGCCTCCATAAGATCTTCTACCAAATCTTCCATCATGACGTTGATCACTATTTTTTTTATCAAACTTCTTGCTCAACTTTTCCTCTAATGTTAGGGAAAACTAGTACACCTCCTCAATACTGGTCATTCGAACCAAGCTCAACTTCACCTAAATTCTTGGCCTTAATGCATTAAGATAATGAGAAAATTTCTCCTTATCATCTTTTGCATGGTTGGTTCTAATGAGAACTAGGTAGAACTCTTCAATATACTCTTGAACAGATCTTCCTACTTGCTTTAACCCTTGCATTTTCTTTAGTAGATCTAGCTCATAATCCATGGAAATGAATTGTCTCTTCAATTTAGCTATCATCCAGCCCCATCTGGTGATTTTTCCTTTCCTCTTCTATTTCTCTCCAATTGAATCTCCTGCCATGATATCTTCACATGTCCCTTCAATTTTGCCTTTGCAAACTTGACCCTATTAGGATCCTCAATATCTTCATACTCAAATTCATTGATCCAATTGATCAGCTCCTATGGGTTAAGATGTCCTAAAAATGTGGGAACCACAAACTTAGGTCCTTTTCCAATCTTGGAGATGGCCTTAAAAAGCCTCTCTTCCTATGGGTTTAGAGTCGTTTCTAGTTCGGCATTTTCTTCTTCTTCATACTCATACTCGCTTTAATCTCTTATGGAAAGGTTTATTCCTCTATGAATTTGTTCTTCCAATGCTTGCATTTGTCTTTGGAGGGCTCTAAAACCCTTAGGTGTAACACCTACATCTCTGCCACCACACTCTCTTTATGGAGGCGTCTTTGCACTTCTGCAAAAACCCTAGTGCAAACTACCTCACAATTAATGATTTGTCTATACAGTTAGTCCATGTTAGAATGCTTTAGAATAACTGAGAGGGGGAGGTTGTGAATCAGTTATCCAAGGTCTAAATGCCCTAATAATACTTTTTCTCTAATTGTAGTGAGCCCATTAAATTATTCATCCATCCAATCTTAAATCAATCATCCTAGAAAATTACAGTAAATCAATATGTAGGGATAAAAACATGTAAGATCAACACATGACACAATGATTTATGTGGAAACCCAATTTGGGAAAAACCACTAGTAACATGCTACTTGATTTTCACTCTTCTAAAGTGATGCCCTATTAAAAGCTTACAACACACTGTCAAATGTGACCTTGTTAGAGGATTTCACCATACTATTAGGAATGGGCCTGATCAAAGGACTTTAGAACATTCACTTGGAATGTCACCCTGTTAAAGGATTTATTACATGGCTATTAAACCAACCTAAGTCCATAGGATTTAAACTATCTATTACAATTTCTAGAAAGTAACAATAATGGCTTGTTGATCTGATACAACTTACAACATATTTTGCAGATTTCAAATCACATATTAGTTCAGTCCTTTTGCTTGGCTTTGATCACTTCAGCTCTGACAGCTTGTCATCTCAAGCTTCTCCTCCTTGAGTCTTCTTACTCATCATACCAATGTAACCATATCAATGGTCATCTGTTGAAGCAAAGTAATTGTGCTTTCTTACTCCTTAGCACCTCCTTCAGCACTTTATGCTTTCATGCTTGACCTTTTTCTTCTACTTCGTGATCTTATGAATCCTTAAATAGAAATCTAGTTTGCCTTTGCTGCTCGATTCTCCCTCTCCAACTTTAGGGTTTCAAATGGATTAGGTAGGATACAATGTATCTACCCAGTATCTTGCTTTTATCTAGAAACTTCATCTAGATTTCAATTGTATTCTTCAAAAACATTCTACATGTTGTTCTGTGCCACCAGCTCATCACTCTTATCTTCTATTTAATTCACAAAATTCAAGATAACAACCTTGTCGGCTTAGATCTGGCGAATCTTTGATTTTTGTAATAATGTAGCAACTCGGCACTATTGGTTTACTGATGCTCGGCATCTCTGTGTTACTTGGCACTTGTATCTGCTCGACACTTTTTTTTGCTTGGCACTTGTTTTTGCTTGGCACTTGTATCTGCTTGGCACTTGTATCTGCTCAGCACTTGTAGTTCACTCAGCATCTGAAGTTGAACTTGCTCGGCTTCAACTTGGAATCTATTTAGCACTAACTATCTTGCTCAGCTCCCTCTCTCTAATGAACTTAGTTAGGCTTTACAAATGACTTAGCTAAAACCTTACATCTTTGATATGTTTTAGTGTGCCCATTCTCTGTGTCTTATAGTATGCTTTCAATACACTTTTTCATCAATGGCTTAGCTGATCCTTGTACTTCATTACAACATCATAACTTCAACCTTTCTCTAGGTGTTCTAGTTACATCTTTAATGATTGCCACCTCCTTGTCAATCAACCAATTGATAGTATTTGGATCACTAAAGCAATTGTCATTCCTGCAAGTAGCAAGTTTGACATCAATGACAAATCAATGATTGAGAACATTCTTTACCAGTTCCATTGTTTGACATCAATCTCCCTCATGATCTTTTCAATCATTTCCAATAGTCCAAACTATGATCCTAGTGTGAGATGCATCATAATCGGTGATCTATCCACACACTAAGTAACTCTAGTTGTAATACCACTTGATGAAGGACGCTCCCCTTAATACAATAAACACATTATAGAAACAAAGAAATAATAGCAATTTGTTAGAAGAAAATAAGGGCTTCTTATTATTTTTGCAAATGTGGAATTGTAGAATTCAAAATTATGATATACTAACCCACATGGGTGCCTTCATTATTGTAATCTAGAAGACAAATTTGTGAATTGTCACCTAGAGTTGTCCTAAATAATGTTCGGGCACTTCTTCAATAGGCAATTTTATGTCACTTGGGAAGGTTCTAAACACTCAAACTTAATACCTAAGGCTGACAAAACTTAACAATACATATACAATCAACCAAATACATTTTTTACATTTATTTTGGAATTTTTGGTCAATCCAATCCAACTATTGCTCTGATTTTCTATTATAACCACTTTTTGGAAACCTCAGCTTCTAATATATAGGCTTGGATATGTGAAAGAAACCATCCATCAAGTTTTAGGGCATCATCTAGGCATATTTAGGCCTTCAACAGTGAGCCTAAATTTTTTATACCAAAATTAGAAACCAAAAATCCACAATAAATCCATGAGTACTCATGATATGGAATTGAGCCTCAACTTGTAGGCTAAATATATCTAAGATAAGCATAAACCTATGAAATTAGGACATTATGAGCTTGTATGACTAACATAGTAAGTAAAAAGCCTCCACAAACAACTCTGCATTAAGACAACCCTTATTCAAACAACTAAAATAAAATATCTCTAGTTGATGCAAGATTGCTCTTACACCTAGGATCCTCTTGCATCATGAATAGTCAAGGAAAATTAAACCAAAGGCATTTGAAGTGGGTTGAGTTTTTGTAGAGTTATACATTTGTTTTGAAACATAGGAGTGGGAATTCTAGTAGAGTTTCAAAAGCTCTTAGTAGAAGACAACTTTTGCTAACATAGATGTAGATTGAGGTGGTTGGTTTCAAGGAACTCAAGAATTTGTATGCAAAGGATCCTAATTTTGTCAAAGATTGGAAGGCTTGTATAGAACTTGTCACACTAGATAGGACATAGTGGTTGGATTTCATTATCCAAGATGGTATGTTGTTCAAAGGAAGTCAGTTGTGCATTCCCAGAAGTTCTACAAGGGAGAATCTCATCAAGGAGAAGCATAGTTGAAGATTGGCTAGACATTTTGGGAGAGACAAAAACATTACTTTGGTTGTTGAGATTTATTACTAGCCATAGTTGCAATAAGAAGTGAAGAAGTTTCCATATAGAGTTGTAGATTATATTAGATGGTGAAAGGATTAAAGAAGAATACAGGGTTGTATTAACCATTACCTATACCAAAGAAGCCATGGGAGGATGTTAGCATGGATTTCATTCTTTGTTTACCAAGGACTTAAGGAGGGATGATTTTATTTTTGTGGTGGTTGACACATTTTCAAAGATGACATATTTCATTCCCTAAAAGAAGACTAGTGATGTTGTTCATGTGGTAGAGTTATTTTTCAGAGAAGTGGTGAGACTGCATAGCCTACCAAAGAGTATATTTTCAGATTGAGATACCAAGTTCATTGGGTATTTATGGTGTACATTGTGGAAGAAATTGAAGACAGATTTTAAGTTTAGTTCATCACATCATCCACGTAATGATGGACAAACAAAGGTGGTGAATAAGAGTTTGGGGAATTTGCTAAGATGCTTAGTTAGAGATAAACCAAAGGGATGGTATCTGATTTTACCATAGGCAAAATTTGCAAATAATAATTTTGTCAACATTTGTACTGGTAAATCATCATTCTAAATTGTATATGGGAGTAGTCCTAAAAATGCTTCTAAATTGAGGCAGTTGGATAAAGGAGAAATAAGTAGTGCTAAAGTAGTAGATTTTGTTGAGCATTCAAAGATTATTCATGAGAAGGTGGGGAAGCCCATTACAAAGATGAATACATGGTATAAAGCTAAGGAAGATGTGATATGGATGTATAAGGAATTCTAGACTAGAGATAAAGTCATGGTTCAATTGAGAAAGGAGTGTTTTCCAGTAGATACATTTAATAAGCTGAAAATGAAGAAGTTTGGACCATGCAAGATAGTGAAAAGACATGATTATGGAAATGCCTATGAATTGGAATTACCTATTAAATTGAATATTTCACCAGTATTTAACATTTTAGATTTGACAAAGTATTATGAAGGAAGTGATGGAGATGAAGTTACAAAAGCACAGTGGAGTATTCTAGTAGTTTGTTCGACTACAAACGAGATTGAGGATATATTGGACAATCACGTTGGAAAAACTACAAGGAACAAAACTTGTGAATAATACATGGTCATATGGAAAGGGAGGCCAGTAGAAGATTCATCATGACTAGCAAGGGAGGATGTTAACTATCTTATTTTCCTCTAAAAACCTAAGACATGAAAGGATCACTTCCAAAATGACCTTGGGTGTTCGATCCAGGAGCATTCTAGGTGTAAGAGAAGTCTTGCATCAACCAAAAATATTTTGTTTTAGCTATTTAAATAAGGGTTTTCTTAATGCAAAGTTGTTGTATATGGAGTCTTGCTACTTAGTAAGTCAGTCATACAAGCTTGGATTGTCCTAATTTTAGAGGTGGATGTTATCTTGGATATATTAGCCTACCAGTTGAGGCTCAATGCCTTATCATGAGTATTCATGGATTTATTATGGAATTTTTGTGTGCAATTTTGGTATAAAAAATTCAAGCTCCCCATTGAAAGCCTAAACATGCCCAAACGAGGCCCAAAAGCTTGACGAATGGATTCTTGCGCTGATTTGAACCTATAGATCAAAAGATGAGGATTCTAAAAAGTGGTTATAATAGCCAATCAGAGGAACAGTTCAAGAGTTATGGCCTTCTGAAGTTGGGCCAACCAAAAGTTCTCAAATAAATGTCAAAAGTACATTTGGTTGACTCTATATGTTTTGTTAGGGTATGTTGGCCCTAGGTATTAAGTTTGAGTGTCTAGAACCTTCTCAGGTGACATAAAATTACATGTTTAAGAAAGGCTCATACATTGTCTAAGAAAGCTCTAGGTGATAGTTCACAACTTTTTCTTGTAAATTAATGTAATGAAGGCACCCATGTGGGTTAGCATATTGTAATTTTCAATTCTATAATTCCACATTTGTAGTGATAATAAGGAGCCCATATTTTGTTATTATTATTTATTTGTTTCTATTATGTGTTTGTGGTATTAAGGGGAGCATCCTTCATGAGCAATCCTTATGTGGGAAGGACATGTAATTTTGTATGAATCTCATAAACTCAATAATCTTGAGGTGAACTATCCCACCCATGATCTTAAGTTAGAAGCAATTGTGGATGCTTTGTGAGATGAAGACATTTATTATTGGGACATCATTTTGAGCTTCATAGCGTTTACCATAATTTATAGTATGTCCTCATGCAACCCAATCTAAATTCTAGGAAGAGGTGTTTAAGAGAGTTTCCATGTGAGTATGACTTTGAGATGAAGTATGCTGAGGGGAAGGAGAAAATGGTATATTACACTTTGAGTCATAGAAGACATGAGATATGAATATTGATTCTTAGTGTGCATTTGAGGAGCCATATACTTCAAGCATTTCCTACAAATATTTGGTATAATGAAGTGATCCTTGAGATTAACTCAAGTAGACCTTTCAAGGGAAGATTTTTAGGCTATGTTCTAGAGACAAATGGCCTCTTACATTATACATGAAAGATTTATGTACCACCATTGGATGATCATCATACATTGATCCCAATTGAGACCCATCATGCACCTTAATCGACACATCTAGGTGTCAAGAAGATGCATGAAGACTTATGATAGTTGTATTATTGGATGGGTATGAAGTTTGGTATCATTGATTTTGTGTCTAGTTGTCTTGATTACCTAAGATTTAAGGTAGAACATCTGCATCCTACAAGGCTTCTTTAGCCTAATCTCATTTCTTTATGGAAGTGGGATAGTATTTCTATGGACTTCATTATGGTATTATCCATGACTTCTCATTGACACGATGCTATCATGGTCATCATTGATCAATTGACTAAGGTGGGATACTTTTCACCGATGAGGTCTTCCAACATGGCAAGTTCAATAGCCAATTTCTTGATGTGTGACATTGTGAGATTGCATGGCATTCCCCAAAAAAACATTTTGGATAGGGATCATGTATTCACATTGGTGTTTTGGACTTCCTTACAACATGATCTTAGAGTGCAACTAAACTTGAACTCTCTATATCACCCTAAGAGAGATGGACATATATATCTATCTATATATCTATGTGTGTGTGTGTGTGTGTAGAGAGAGAGTGTATGTCTGAATATGGTTTTGGAGGATAAGCTGAGGATGTATGTTATGGATCGACAAACTCTATGGGATGACTATCTATATATAGTGGACTTTTCATATAATAATGTTTATCATAGTTTGATTGAGATGGCACCTTTTAGACTTTGTATGTTCATCCTTGTCATAAACCATTGAGTTGGGATAGTTTAGAGGATCACATCCTATTGGGTCATGACAATCTATGAGATATGGAGCAACAGGTAATGCACATTGATGAGCATTTGTCTAGAACATATGATAGATATAAGAAGTATGCAAATGCTCATAGGACAGATAAGTAGTTTGTAGTAGGAGAGAAGGTATTCTTGAGAGTGAATCTATGAAAGAGTCTAATATATTATGGAAATGGTTCAAAGATAGCAAGTTGGTTTGTTGGGCCATTTGAGATTTTTGAGAGGATAGATCTAGTTGTCTATTGTCTTACATTGTCTCCCAACTTAGCTCGTGTACATGATTTTTTGCATGTTTATGTACTTAGGAAGTATATTCCTAATGTGATACATGTTCTTGATTGGAATTCTTTATAGGTAGAGGATGGATAGATGGCTTTGGATCATGTGTGCATTTCTTAGTGGTGAGATTTGACCCTCAAGGGTTGAACCATAGATAATGTAAGGGTCTAATGGGGCCCTACTAATGAGTTATTAGCTACATGGGATGATGTATCTAGATTATGGGATTTATATTCCTACTTTATTATAATATTCTATAAGTACACCTAATTCTAGGGGCATGGGGGGAATGTAATGCCTAGCCTTAGTTTTCTTTACATTATATTGTCGAGTTCTTTTAGGATAGTTTTTATGCTTATGTGATTTGATTTAGTGGTACTTGGTTACCTAATTAGTTAACACTACTTACATGTTTTGGATCATATATATGATAAGCTACTTTGTACTTGAGATATTTCATGTGTTATTGTGGTTCATGACTATCCCTTTGATCATTTTGTTTTAAATGAGTCCATATGGTAATATAGTTATCTTCATGATGATAGAAATAAATTTGGATTACTTACCCCATACATGCATGTGTATGATGTACATGTATGTTTTTCTTTATTTTTGACATATTTAATGTGGTTAAGGGAGGTAGTCATAGTCACCTGCTAGTTAGAATCTACATGATGTACCACTCCTCACCATTTCCTATTTAGTTTATACACACACACACACACACACATGCTTAGCTTTTATGCAAGTTGTAGGTATTGGGTATTTACTTCCTTGAAGTTCCAAGATGAGCATGTCTTATTGTAGTATCTCAATGGTAAAAGATGGGAGATATTTCTCAAGTCTAAATCACAAACCCAAGACTTTTGTGTCTTAAGATATAGGACAAGTCTCTAACTTCTCTACCCTTCCAAATTCATCAAGGTGGCATGAATTTGATATCTTTTCCTTTGAGTTTGATTTCATACTTTGTTATTTAGTTGATTTTTCTTATTGGAGTATGTGTTATTTTGTGGTTTTAAAGTGTAATTAAATAATTAAATCAACCAAAGAAATTATTAAATGATTTAATGAAACAAGAAATGTAAGAGAGAAAAGATAATTATATTATATTTAATAAATTGAGAATTAATTAAATATAAGAGTTAAATTTAAAAGATTTGATTAAAAGTCTAATCTTATAAATTAAATCAATAAAAATTATTAAGGATAAATTTAGCATGATTATATTTATTTAATTTAACAATAATAAAGTCTAACTAAAAATGGAGTTAAAAGTCCTTCAAGGCATAATTCAAAAGGATGGCTAATCGAAGGATCTTTTAGTGGAAGAAAATGAAAAAATTGTCAATTTTCATGATATTGTTTCCAAGGAAGAAACTCTCTAGAGGCAAAGGTCTAGGGATATTTGGCCAAAGGAAGGAGACAAGAACTCTAAATATTTCCACTTAACTAATTGAATCATAGAGATGCTAATCACATATCTAGGTTAAAGGTAGGGTGGAAAGATATCATGGATGAAAATGAAATTACTAGTGAACTGGTCCCCTTTTTCTCCTCTCTTCTTTTGTCAAATCAAAATATTGATATGGATAGGCAAGGATAGTCACTTGAGTTTATTCCCCAGATTATTTTTGAAGAGAAGAATAGAATATTTTCTATCATTCCATCTAAGGATGAAATCCACAATTCGATTATGTCTTTTGAAGGGGAAAAGTCTCCTAGCCCAAATGGTTTCCCCATGTTTTTTTTCCAATTTCAATGGAAAGTAGTTGGCACAGATGTATGTAATATGGTGAAGGATTTTTTTGGGGCTAAAAGAATGTTGAAGGAGATTAACTCAACATTTTTATGCATGATTCCAAAGAAGGTCGGTGCAGATTCCCTGGAGCACTTTAGACCAATCATTCTATGTACTTAGGTATATAAAATTATATCAAAAATTTTGACTTTGAGAATTTTGAAGATTCTCCCTAATCTGATCTCAGACCAATGGAATAGATTTATTCTAGGGAGGCAAATTTTGAATTCTATTATTGTGGTCAACAAAAATATTCATTCGATGGCCTCCTCTAATACTTAGGGCTTTGTAATGAAGGTGGATGTCATGAAAGCTTATGATAGAGTGGAATGGAGTTTCCTCCTAAGAGTGTTGAAGGCATTTGGCTTTAGTGAAAGATGTTTTCAACTTATAACCCAATTGGTCACTACAACTTTCTTGGTTGTGTCAACTAATGGGACCTCGTCTAGTTTTTTTAAACCTACTAGAGTGCTAAGACAAGGTGATCCCATCTCTTGAATTTTGTTTACTCTTATGGTTGATTGTTTGGGTAGGTATATTGGAGGTCTTGTGGAAAAAGTGGATATTCATGGCATATTGCCCTCTTCTCAACCTCTCTCTTGATCCCATGAATAGTTTGTGGATGATAATATTTTTTTTGGGCATGGCATCTTTTAGGGAGGAAAGGAGTTTTAAAAGGGCACTTAGTCTATATTCTAATGCTTTGGGTCAATTGGTCAATTGGAAAAAGAGTTCTATCTTTTTCCTTAATACCCTCATTCCTAGAAAAAGGAAGATTGCTAATATCTTGGGTTGTTCTATTGGTGTCTTGCCAAGGATCTATCTTAGTCTCCTGTTGGGCCTTAAACCCCCTGATTCCTTAGGAGAAGCTAAATAAGAAACTGGTTGGTTGGAAAGGAAATATGCTTAGTCAAGCTAAGAAAAGTGAATCTTCTTAAGTCCTCTCTTCAAAGCCTTCCAACCTATGCTCTAAGCCTCTTCACAATTCCAATCAAATATGCAGAGGCTATTGAAAAGATTCAAAGGAATTTTTTATGAACTGTAACTGAAGAAAGGAAAAGGATGGCACTTATTTCCTGGGATAATATCTATAAGCCAAAATGTGAAGGGGGGCTCAAAATTAGGACTATTAGAAGTATGAATAAGCTTCTTCTTTCCAAGTAGGGATAAAGAGTGCACTAAGAAAATAAGGAATGGAGATCTATTTGGAAGTTTAAATACCTTCATTTTTCTCCCTCTCTGTCTGATTTACTGAACTACTTGATGGTTTCCAATTCATTGACCATCTGGAGTGTGGTTCAAGGAGCTAAAAACATTCTTCATAGGGGTTGCAGATGAAAAGTGGGTGATGGTTGAAAGGTGAGATTCTAGGAGGATGCCTAGATTATGGATGAAGGGGCTTGAGCCTAAGATTAAAATTTTCTTTTGGGTTGCTCTTCAAAATTATGATAATTAAAAATCCTCATAAAAGGAGATTTTTTATCACTAACAAATGCACTTTGTGTAAGATGGATGATGAAGACATCAATCATCTCTTTAGTCACTGCAATTACATCCATGAAGTTTGGAACATCATCCTTAAGTACTGGAAAATTTGTTGGGTTCTACCTAAGAAACTTATTGGATGTTTTAAAGGCTAGAAATGTCTTGATAGCTTCCCTGATGCTCATTTTCTATGGAATTTTACTTTCTCCATCTCTATTGGGTCTATGGAAAGAAAGAAACAATAGGATATTTAGAGATAAAGAGTGTCCTACTTGGATGCTAGGCCACAAAGTTCTAAGGGCTATAGAAGATTTTTTTTTAATCTCAAAATGGAAATAAGAAGGATTTTAAAATCTTTGATCCTTTTAGAAATAAAGTAGTTAAGGAGAAATCTAATAGAGAGGGAGTTATCTAGAAATCTCCTCCAATGGGATGGCTTAAGCTAATTTTGATGGGTCTACTAAAGGGAAACTGGGTTGAGTTAGTTGTGGTGGAGTTCTCAGGGATCATAATAGTAAGGTGGTGGATGTTGTGACTATTCCTATTGGATCATCTACCAATCATAGGGCTAAAGTGTCTGTGGCTTTGTTTATTGTCAAGAAGACAATAGAAACTGGTTACCAAAAGCTAAGGCCAAAAGGGGATTCTTTAAACATTATTAACATGCTGAATAATAATTATTCGATGACTTGAAATATTGAATTGATAATTGGGGAAATTAAGAAACTCCTCAATAATTTTGATAAATTTTTTATTTACCATAATTATTGTGAAGGCAATAAGGTTGTGGACTAGATTGCCAACACAGCTATTGATATGAATAGGGTATTGATGTGGGCGGATGACCTATGCAATGAAAATTTTCTTATTAATTTTGATGTAAAAAGTGAAGTGGAAGAGAGAATTCATTAATTATTTTATTTCAAACAAAGATTTCTATGGCATTGATAATGGATTTTTTAGTTTTTTGAGGGAGTACCTCCTCATAATTGCCCTCTTTTCTTGGCATGTTTTCTAAGCATCTTTGGAAAGATATTTTAAAGGTTGCAAGTCTAGTTATTGCAAAGTTTTATTTTCTTGTAGAGATCCTTTTCTTCATCTAGTGAGCAAGATGGGTGGTGAGCCAAGGAATTAAGAGCTTACAAATTGTGAACAATGGAAAAAGAAGCCTGTGGTTTCGTAAATCCTTCAAAAGGGTAAGGTTGGTTGTTTACCTGGAAAAATTTCATGGTTTTAAACCTCATATCACTAAGGAGTTCTTCAAGAATTGGTTGGGGGAGAAAGTGTCCTTGCATGAGGATACTATATCTCTATCCAAAGAGTTCATAGCTGATATAACTGGGCTTCCAATGGGGAAAATTAAATTTAGAAAAGAGACTAAAATTTTGAATGTTGCACTTAAGAAATTCTTGAAAACCCCTAAAGAAGAAAAGAAATTGGTGAAGGAGGGGGATTTCTTTGATCTTGACTAGATTAAGGAAATTTGGCAAGATGTGTTATCCTACATTCGTGAGTACTTCATTCTGGATGGGCAGTCAAAACATGTGCATAATTTCCACTTTATCTTTTTTAATCACTTCAGATAAAAGGATAGGGTTTCTTTTCCCTTTTATATAAAGCATTCCCTATTAAATAACCTTACTGCTAATAGGAAAAAAGGGAGTAGGTATGTCTACTACATGAGGACCTATAGATGTTGGGTATTGGGAAGACTTCCAGTTTGCTATAGGGAGTTTTTTTATAGTTTTTGACAGGAATAATGTTTACGTATTATTTTTAAGGGAGTATTTTAATGTTTTGATATTATTAGATATAAGTTTTTGTTGAGTATAGTTTAATCTCACTTCAATAATGGCTAATAATAATAATACCCTTTACGAGTCTAGTGGTTGCCAAAAATATTTTTTAACTATTTGTTATTGTTTATATATTCTCTCCAAAATTGATGGTTGGAGTTATGATTCCTTTTCTTTTCTATGGGAAGAAGGCTGAGAATATTGAGTGATATTGTGAAGTTATTTGTACCCTACCCTAAATAGATGAAATAAATAGCATTGTGGTGGTTTCCTATTACTTTAGTTTATTTTCTATTCAATTCTAGCATGCCTCAATATTTTAACACTACAAATTGATTAGAGATGCATATCACATTTATTGGTTTCTTTTGAATAAAATAGTAGTGGCATTTGTTTTGTTTGTGGAAGTCATTGTTTTAGGTAGCCAACTATTTATTCCCAAATGCTTTATTCGGGACAATGTCATTAAAGAGAAATATTGCAGAGGTCTTGATTGTCATTTTGGACTCAACAAGATATTCGAGTTAGTGCAAATATTTTATTATTGGCCCAAGATGCAAATAGACATCAGGAAGTTTGTGGAAGCCTATCTTGTATGTCAAAGGGCAAAGGGAGTCTCAAAAAATGTTGGAATTTGTCAGCCTTTACCCATACTAAACAAACCTTGGGAGTGTTTGAGTATGGATTTTGTGATGGGATTACCAAGGACAAAGATGGGTTATGACAACATATTTTTCGTTGTTAATAGATTTAGTAAAATGGCTCACTTTATTCCATGTAAAACCACTAATGATGCTAGTTATATTGTAGGACTGTTCTTTAAAGAAATAGTTCATATTCATGGTTTGTCATTGAGCATTATATTTTACAAGGACATCACGTTTGTGGGTCACTTTTGGAGGACCCTATGGAAGAAGTTGAGCATGAATTTTTCTTTTAGTTCAGCCTATCATCCTCAAACGAATGGGAAAATTGAGGTGGTTAATGTTAGAGTAAATAATTAATTAATTGCTAATTATTTATTCTATGTACTTAAGATTACTTAGGTTAATGCATGTAGTTGAGGTTAGTTTTTGACAACACGAGAGTTTGTTCCCTTTAGCATACTTATCTTTTCCACCTATTGTGGATGTGTGCTTAGTTGTCAACCTTATCTCCTACCTCATTCTAGCTTGTTCCACAAGCTTCCATAAGGCCTTTTAATTTGGTCTTTTATTCATTGTAAATTCATTCCATTTACATAGAAATTCTAATTTTCTATTGTGAAATATTCTCTTGTGCGGTATTTTGCTTCAAGCTCTTTGCTCCCTAGGTTTCTCTTCAGCAAGCTATTTGCATTGCGGGTGATCTTGGCACATTTCTAGAGTCAGATTCTCAACTCCTACATGGTGTCAGAGCCTCCCTGCTGCTTCTTGTTTGAAGGATTTTTGAAGTCGTAATTTGGAGTCACACACACTAGTTTGTTTGTGCATTTTTCTTCAAATTGAGGGTAGAGCAATTTTTCATAGCACTTTGGGGTCAAAGGAACACTGCCATTAGATCCGGAAGGTCATTTTCAGTTAGGTTTCATATAAAACTTTTCATTTTTGGTTACAAGCATTTTTTTGAAAAATTTTAGCCTCTCAGGTCGCTGTTGTATGGACATAGAGAAAAAAAAAAAAAAAAAACTTGCGCGCCACCACAACAGCACTGACACCCCACTGCATGGGCACTCACTCCCCACTCAACTGGTAGCTCCCAACCGCAGCACCACCATAGGACTCCGCTGCCAACGCACCAGCAGTGCCACTGGCTTCTCCTCCTGGGCGCCACCACCACCGACGATTTTCACCGTTTCGTCGCTCTATGGCTGCTCTGCCCTATGACATCATCTTACTAGCCACTTACATCACTTTTTTGATAGCTGAAATCATCTTAGCAATGATGGTCTTCTGATAGCCACATGGGCGTCAAATTTAACACAGTGTCTGTAATTTTCCAACAAGGTGAATTTTTGGAGCAGTAGTCAATTTTTTGGCCATAACTTGAGCATACAGAGGTCTTTTTCCGATCTGAAAGAAGTGTCGGAAAGCTGACTCAGAGATAGATGCATTGGTACTAGTTTCATAAGATTATGAGTTCATTTGAGCTCTTATTTTTGGCATCAAATTTGAGGCTTCTATTTCCTCCTATTCTGCATCAACAAATCTAGGTTCTTTTCTAGTTTTTTGCTTTCCATAGTTATTTTTTGTGATATTTGTGAGATATTCTTGTATGCTTGTGGGGGGGTGTCTTTCTTTTCTATAATTTACTTCAGTTAAGACCCTTCTATTTCTGTCTTCTTCTTTCTCTCAATGGTGGATCCATCTGTGATCTGTCTCACACCACACAACTACCACACCTAGAAGGCACAAATGACTAGGCTTCTTATGTCAAGAGGTCTATGGTCTTGTCTGGATGAGAATCAACCTACTCTTACGCAACCTTTTGAGGTTCTATAGCACAGGAACAAAATGGACGAAGCCATGGGATTGATTGCACTCAACATTTCAGATAGTCTGCTATTTCACTTGGATGGTTTGACTACTCCACGGGCTTATTGGCAAAAATTTCAGACTTTGTTTGGATAGGTGAATGAGTTCTAAGCACTTTAGTTGGATGCAAAATTGACTTCTTTGTCACCAAGAAACTTTCCCACCATTGAGGACTTTCTAATGAAGTTCAAATCCCTACGTGCAATTTTATAGGGATGTGGGAAGAACAAAACTAATGATGAGTGCATATTTTTTATACTCTCAAAGCTGAAGCGGCAGTATCTGGTTTTTTCTTCTACTTTATACTCCACCATGGATGCCCTTGGAGACAGACATAGAATGCCTACATTTGAGACATTTTTTGATAGGTTGACTAGGGAACATACATAGATCCAACAAGTTGATGGCTCTGGCTCTTCCAACCAAGCATTGGTTGCTCAAAATTCTAAGGGTAAATCAAAGAAGAAAGGCAAATCGAAGAAAGACACATCAAAATCTCATCCTAAGCCTCTAGCTAATCCTCTAGCAAACCCTCCCAAGGGTAAAGATTCTTCAAAGTCAGGTGAGTCTACCTCCAAGACCAAGAAGAAATTGAGTGAGAACTATAGTTTTTGTGGGAAAGATGGACATTTAGTTTCTAGGTGTTGGAAATGATTGGAGGCTTTAGAGGAAGGCATGAAGGAGCATCACATTTCAGCTCCTCAATCTTCATCTCCACCTACAGGGAAAGGTCATGCTCTTTCTACACGAGCTATGACTTTAACACCTTTATGGATTCTTGATTCTAGGGCTTCTCACCACATAAAAAAAACTCCTAAGTTGCTTACTTCACTTGCTCCTTGTGTCACCACATAGATTGTAGTTAGGAACTCTTCACAACTTTTAGTTTTGGGTTCTGGCATTGTTTCTTTACTACAAGATGTACTTTGTGTTCCTGATATTTCAATGAACCTTCTGTCTATCTATCAAATTTGCCACTCTGGCTCTGGGAAGACAATTGAGTTCTCACCACATGATGTGGTTATTTGGGACTTGCATGATCCAAAGATGATTGTGGCCACTGGGAGTGTTGACTCTGCATCTCGCCTCTACAGATTTGATAGATTTGAGTCTTCTGATGACACAAGTTCATGTTTAGTTGCACATGCAGATTCAGTAAGCAGACTTTGGCATGAATGATTTGGGCATGTCAATTACAAATATCTTCAGCAGATGAGCACATAGGGACTTGTTCTTGGGCTTCCCCAGATTTCTTATCTAGATGGTGTTTGTCAGGGATGTACACTTGGCAAACAACATAGGGATTCTTTTCCACATGGATGAGCCACTCGTGCTTTAGCACCTTTGGAGTTAATTCATAGTGACCTCATGTCATTTTTTACTCCTTTTTCAGGTGCCAAATATGTGCTTACATTTATTGATGACTTCTCCAGATGCACATGGGTGTACTTTCTTAAGTAAAAGTCTAATGCCTTTGACTCATTTCGAGTTTTTAAGGCATTTGTGGAGAAGCAATTTGGGCTTTCTATTCAGCGCATACACACGAATAATGGGGGGGGAGTGTGTGAACTAGGCTTTCAAAGATTTCTATTCTGAGCATGGTCTTCAGCATCAAATTTTAGTGCCCTACACTCCTCAGCAAAATGGTGTGGCCGAGAGAAAGAACAAAACCCTTCGAGAGATGGCAAATTGCATGATTCAATCTAGGTCCATGGATTCATGTTTTTGGGAAAAGGCAGTCAATTGTGCCAATTACATTCAGAATCGGATGCCTCATAAGGCACTTCAACATATGACTCCTAAGAAGGCTTAGTCCCATGTCAAGCCTGATGTGTCGTCATTCAAAATTTTTGGGAGTACGACATATGCATTTGTACCTGATGCTCAGAGGAAAGCAATGGAACTGAAGAGCCAACCACTAATTTTTGTTGGCTACTATGAGGATGTAAAGGCTTATAGGTTATTTGATCCTAATTCTAGAGAGGTCCTATTTTGATGGGATGTCCAGTTTGATGAGAGCCCTCCTGTAGTTCATTCCTTGCCTCTAGCGCCTCCTCCAGCTCCCACTACTCCCTCTTCATCTCTAGTTTGTTCCACAGATTATGAGGATGATGATCATGGTGATCCTAATATACCTCCACCATAGGATCCTCCCCAGATACCTAAATGGGCTCGAGCTACTGTTGAGGCGGCAGGATCTCTAGCTGGTGACCCATCCACATCCCATCGCACCCGTTCTCATGTTGTGGGTTCCAATCTAGTCAGTCATGCTGTTAGTACTAATCCTTAGACATTTGCGGAGGTGACAAGACATTCAGAATGGGATAGTGAAATGGAGGAGGAATATTCTTCTTTGATGAAGAACCACACATGGGATCTTTATCCTCTTCCCAAGGGGAGAAAACTAGTGCATTGTAAGTGGATTTACCACACTAAGTATGCTACAGATGGTTCCATTGATAAGCATAAGGCTCGTCTTGTTGCAAAGGGTTTTTTGCAGGTTGAGGGTGTTGATTATTATGAGACATTTGCCCCTGTCGCCAAGATGAATTCTATTCACCTTGTCTTATCCCTCATAGCTTCACAGGGATGGTCAATTTATCAGATGGATGTGAAAAGTGCCTTCCTATATGGTGATATCACTAAGGAGATTTATATGGAGCAGCCTCCAGGTTTTGTGTAGGATCCCACCTTGGTTTACAGGCTTTGATGTTCATTATATGGTCTCAAACAAGCCCTTCAGGCTTGCTATGAGAAGATGGACTCCTTTCTGCTATCTACAAGCTTCACTCACTGCCATTCTAATCCCACAGTGTACATTCAGCATCTTAGTGATGAGATTTTGATTCTTGTTTTGTATGTTGATGATCTTATACTTATAGGTAGTTCATCATCAATGCTCTAGGATGTTAAGTGTGCACTGATGGACCAGTTCGAGATGACTGATCTTGGTTTGCTACACTACTTTCTTGGTCTTCAAATTCATTAGTCTCCTACTAGCATTTTTGTGTATCAGCAGAACTATGCTCTTGACATGCTTCATCACTTTCACATGCTTGATTGTAAGGATCCTCCTACACCATTTCAGTCGAGTGTTACTTTTTCTACCTCCTACTCCTCATCTACATTGGATGCTACTTTGTATCTGTAGTTGGTTGGTAGCCTATTGTACCTGACACACACGCACCTTGATCTTTCTTTTGCGGTTGGCCTAGTCTCTCAGTTTTCTCAAGACCCTCATGAGAGTCATTGGCAAGCTGCCAAGCGTATTCTATGCTACATTCAGGGAACACTTATGTATTGCATTTATTACACTATGGGGACTCCAAACATTGTTGGCTACACTGACTCAGATTGGGCCGGTGATGTTGATGATCGGAAGTCTACTTTTGGCTTTGTGTTTTTCCTTGGCTCTGGTCCCATCACATGGTCATGCAAGAAGCAACATGCTCGAGCACTTTCATCTACAGAGGCTGAGTACAGGGCCGCAATTCTTGCTAGTCAAGAGGCTTTATCGCTTTGTCAGTTAATGACAGAGTTTGGCTTTCCTCCTGATCATCCCACTATTTTGTGGTGCGATAATCAGAGTGCCATCCACATTTCTCGCAACCCAGTGGTACATCAGCATACCAAGCACATTGAGTTGCACATGCATTACATCTGTCAACTAATCTAGGATGGTGTTATTGCATTAGAGTACATTCCTACCACTGGATAGGTTGCAGACATCTTCACTAAGCCTTTTGCATTGCCCCATTTTCTTCAGTTGCGGTCAATGCTTGGGGTTACGAAAGTTGTCCTTGGGGGGATTGGTTGAGGCTATCCTTCCTTCACTTCATGTTTTTTTCAGCATGTTGTTTTACCTATTTTTGGGGGAGATTTTTTCCCATGTGGTTTTCTCTCTTTCCCTGTTTTACAGAGGTTGCATTTTTCTTGCATTGTACTTGGGTACCTAAAATGGCCTCGTTGCTGAGACCCATTTTTGCATTTTTTCCTTTGTTTTTTGAGCTTAAGGCATTCCCCTAAGTTGCACTTAAGGGGGGGTGTTAGAGTAAATAATTAATTAATTGTTAATTATTTATTCTATGTACTTAAGCTTACTTAGGTTAATGCATGTAGTTGAGGTTAGTTGTTGACAACACGTGAGT
This sequence comes from Cupressus sempervirens, assembly GCA_028749045.1. Taxonomy (NCBI): domain Eukaryota; kingdom Viridiplantae; phylum Streptophyta; class Pinopsida; order Cupressales; family Cupressaceae; genus Cupressus; species Cupressus sempervirens. The sequence goes on along the minus strand of CM053789.1, from coordinate 759,005,418 downwards.
TTCTTCCCTTTAGCATACTTATCTTTTCCACCTCTTATGGATGTGTGCTTAGTTGTCAACCTTATCTCCTACCTCATTCCAGCTTGTTCTACAAGCTTCCATGAGGCCTTTTTATTTGGTCTCTCATTCATTATAAATTCATTCCATTCACATAGCAATTCTAATTTCCTATTGTGAAATATTCTCTTGTGCAATATTTTGCTTCAAACTCTTTTCTCCCTAGGTTTCTCTTCAGCAAGCTATTTGCATTGCAGGTGATCTTGGCACATTTTTGAAGTCAGATTCTCAACTCCTATAGTTAATAGATCCTTGGGAAACCTTTTGAGATGTTTGACATGGGAACATGGAGGTAATTGGGATGTTGTCATACCTCAGGTAGAGTTTGCATATAATTACTTGGTGAATCATACCTTTGAAATTGTGTATGGCAGATATCCAAGGGGAGTTTTTGAGCTCAAGAATGTGGATGGTTTGGAGAAAATGAGTGGACATGCAGAAGATTTTTCTCAAGTAATGGTAGAAGTGCATGAGTACGTGGGGAAAAATTTGCAAAAAAATAGCCTGAAGGTGAAGGCTAAGGCAAACTTGAAGAGAAGGAATGTGCAGTTCCAAGTTGGGAATTTTGTTATTGTACACCTGAACAAAGATCAGTTACCTTGAGGCATTTATATGAAGTTGATGATGAAGAAGATTGGACCATGTGAAATTCTAGAAAAATACGGAGAAAGTGATTACAAAGTGGTATTGCCTCTAGATGTAGCTATTTCACCTATCTTTAATGTCTCAGATCTCACATTGTATAAAGGGTCTAATGATGATATTGGTACCACTAAACCCACACATGAATCAAATGACTAGATTTGAGAATTTCCTTCTAAAGAGAAGCCGCAGATGGAGCACATCATCAATAGCAAAGGGGCCATGAGGACAAGACATAAAGTGCACATAGAGCACTTGGTCAAGTGGAAGGGCCTTCCAGATTCTGAAGCCACTTGGTTACTGGAAATGGAAATTATGAGGCAAGGTGGGGATCTACAACAATTGGTCTCCAAGCAGACTTGAGACAAAATTTACCACTAGGAGTATGTTGCAGGAGCAACTACAGTTACAGATCATTGTTTATATATTCTCTCCAAAATCAATGGTTGTAGGTATGATTTTTTTCTTTTCTATGGGAAGAATGCCGAGAATATTGAGTGACATTGTGAACTTATTTGTCCCTTCCCTGAATAGATGAAATAAATAACATTATGATGGTTTCCTATTACTTTAGTTTATTTTCTATTCAGTTCCAACCTGCCTTAGTATTTTACCAATACAAATTAATTAGAGATGCATATCACATTTATTGGTTTCTTTTGAATAAAATAGTAGTGGCATTTATTTTGTGTGTAGAAATAATTGTTACGGAAAGCCAGACTCACACAAAAACCTTTGGGAGTCAATTTGGGAAGAAATGCTTCTTGCTTCATGAACACCATGTGAAGTGGCCTGAGCATGGTGGAGAGCGGGTAGGAGGAATGTACAGTATTTTCTCCATGGCCATTTGTAGGAACAAGTTGCAAGTTGAAGAAACATGTGTTTGGTAAGGCAACATCTCTATGTGCTTCTCATGAATGAATGGATTCAAATTGTAATGTGTTGTTCATGTTTGAATTTTTTGTCATTCACCTCATGGCATTGATGTAGTTTTCTCTAATTTATTCTTTTCATCTCATAGTAAAGCTATTACAGAATTTCTCCTTGTTTTGTTGCAAGAGTAGCTATAGATGTTGGTCACTAGGAAGACTTCAAGTTTGCTACAAGGAGTTTTTTTTATAGTTTTTGACAAGAATAATATTTAAGTATTGTTTTTAGGGGGTATTTTAATGTTTTGATATTATTAGATATAAGTTTTTCTTGAGTATAGTTTAATCTCACTTTAGTAAAGGATAATAAATAAATAAAGCCTTTACAAGTTTGGTGGTTGCCAAAAATAGTTTTTAACTATATTTCATTGTTTATATATTCTCTCCAAAATTGATGGTTGGAGGTATGATTGTTTTTCTTTTATGTGGGAAGAAGGCCAAGGATATTGAGTGGTATTGTGAAGTTATTTGTAGCCTACCCTAAATAGATGAAATAAATAACATTGTGGTGGTTTCCTATTACTTTAGTTTGTTTTTTATTTAGCTCCAGCATGCCTCAATATTTTAACACTACAAATTGATTAGAGATGCATATCGCATTTATTGGTTTCTTTTGAATAAAATAGTAGTGGCATTTATTTTGTGTGTAGAAGTCATTGTTGCAGCAAGCTAGACTCACAAAAAAACCTCTGGGAGTCAATTTGGGCTGAAATAGCTCTTGCTCACATGAACACCATGTGAAGTGGCCTAAGTGTGGTGGAGAGCAGGTAGGAGGAATGTACAGTATTTTCTCCATGGCCATTTGTAGGAACAAGCTGCGAGTTGAAGAAACACATTTGGTAAGCTAGCATCTCTATGTGCTTTTTGTGAATGAATGGATTCAAACTATAAGGTTCTATTCATGTTTGAAGTTTTCTCCATTCATCTCATGACATTGTTTTAATTTTCTCCAATTTCTTCTTTCCATCTCATAGTGAAGCTATTACAAAATTTATCCTTGTTTTCTCCTGATCACCGTCCTTCATGAAGGGATAATTCTGTTAATTGAAGAATACTATAAAGAGAACATTGTGAATTCATCTCCTTCAGTGGGGAAAAGAAAGAAAAATTCAAGGAAGGGATCTCTTGATAAGTCTAGTGTGAAAAAAAAAAGATTCATAATGTGAAGATTAAGGAGATAAGTGGAGAAGGAATGGAAACAGAGTCGAATAACAACTTGGAACATGATGAGGTTTCTATGAAGAAAAAGAAAAATAAGAAGAGTAAGAAGGAAGGTGGAGTTATGATAAGGAAGGAAAATGTCATACTTGAAGAAGTCTCAGAGGATGACAAGGGTATTTTGGAGAAGGAGAATGATGAGGAAGAGGAGAGGAGGACAGAGGGTAGGAATTATAGTTCAAACAATGAAGGTTATTCTATAAATTAGGGTGATTTCTTAGTTAAATTTGGTGGCATGGAAAGTAATATGCATTCTCCAAATTTGGGGATGAAGGAATAAATTGAGTCTTTGAACCCCTCTATGGACAATGATATGATTGTTAAAGAGAACTTACTAACCTCTAAAGTAGATCATGAGAAGGGGCATCGTGTGGTCACTATATGATGTAGGAGCATCTTGCATCACAAAAAAGGGGGTGTGATCAAAAATTTTATTTTAAAAAAAAAAAGTGAAGGAGATAGAAAGTGACGAAAATTAGAGGATTTCTTTTCTTAAAAACTAAAAAAATAGAAAAAAAGGAGAAAAGAGGAATTTCTATTTTCAAGGTGCATAGGTGGCATCAATAGAAAAATAAGAAAAAATGTTGTCATTCCATTTATCGATGTGTGTAGGTGGCATCTTAGAAGTTTGTGGAAAATTCCTTAAATCATGCATTTAATATTTGTTGTGATCCACAAAGGAAATGTAATTTTCTAATTGGCCACATGGTGGTGCCTAGTTATATTTGGGTGGGAATTTAATATTTGTTTTAAGGTAGTTGTATTTACCTTTTATCCCACATTGTTTGTGTTTGTAATGTCTTGGATAGTGAGTGCCTATTTAAGTAAGGCTTATGATCATTTGTAATCAAGCTCTTCAAGTATAAGATCTTCAAGTATAAGCTTGTCAAGTGTAAGCTCTCTTGGTGTAATGTCTTGTAAGCAAGCTTGGAGGTGAAAATTCACTTGGCGAAAGCTCTTGGTGAAGCTCTTGGTGTGAAGACTCTTCTTGTGGAAGTTCTTATTTGGGAGTTCTCTTATGTTAAAGCATTTGTAAAATTCTTTTGAAAGAAGTCATATCTATGATGTCATATTGTTCATCTTGTAAGAATTTTCAAGTATAATAAAACCATGCTTTGTGAAGCATTTTGTCATCTCTTTGTCTCTATATTGTTGTGTTCTTGGTTATGATTTGGTAAGGGTGGTGGCTATTCATCACTATAACTGAAAAAGAAGATATGAATACTTCTCCTATTACTCATGAGACAAAAAATGATGACGTAGATCAGAAGGTTGAAGATGAGAAAGAGTCATCGACTGGGAAGAGAAAGTTAATATCTGAAAATGCCCAAAGGGACATTGATTATCTTGAGGAGAACTCTACTAATGAAGATAATGGGGAGGAGAAGATCAGTGGGAGAATTTGGTTCCTCCACAAAGCCAAACTGAAGGTGGATACTTCACTTCAAGTTGATTCTTGGCTTTACATTAAGATCATCTCCCTAAAAGAAAAATGTAAGGGAATTGAAGGATAAGGTGGAAAATGGAAAAACCAAAAGTAACTGAGCTAGAAAGTAAAGTTGGGAACATCCTAGAGAAACTCATGGCCTATGAAGTAGGTTTGAGGCAATTAGTTAAGGACAACAGATAACATATGGACATGGTTACCTCTAGCCTATCTCGACGATGATGAGTACTGGAAAGAGAAGAAATGAGGAAATCATTTACCCTATGGTTGCTCAATTAATTAGTGGCACATGCAAGAGGAAAAGGAAGAACATGAAAAGGGATATTGAAGATGCTCCTGGTTTGACTATCAAAGACCTCCTTTAGGAGGATGTTAATACTGGTAAATAATTGACTAAGGCAATGAAGGAGCTGGTGTAAGTTTGTTATGTTTCTCACAGGATTTGGTTGTTGGTCAGGGTTTATGGTTATGGATTTTACTACTAGATGTTTAGAAATTTTTTATTTTCTAGCTTTTAATCTATATATTTGACTATATTTAGGTTTCAGGTCTTGGTAAAACCTATTTATTTTGGCTTGTAGTCGTACTTGTAGGTTTCAAGTCCTTGTAAAACCTAGTGGGACTTTTAGCTCAATTATCTTTTTTTTTGGTTTTTGTAAGGGGTTTCGGGTCCGCTCAAAACCTATTTTTACCATAATCCAATTTTTTTAACAATAGTAAATTTTCAAGTTGCATTAAAACAATGGGCTTTAAATATTATTATTAGTTGAAGTAATAAATACGCTTTCTAAAAACATCTTGCTAATTAAAAACAAAGTGGGAATAATATAATAAAACATTATTCTAATTAAAGGCACTAAGCATGCACAAATGAATTAATTAAATTTAAAAGTTTATTTTAATGAGAAGCCTTTTAATGTTAGCAAAACCAAAACCCTAGGTAGGGTTATAGCCTATATTAAGAGATTTGAGCTCATTTCTTTACACACAAGTTTAGAGGAGCAAATTTGGAATTGAAAGACAAGAATTTTTCGAAGGCTTTGGGAGATGTGAATCTAGCAAGAACGGAGGATTTACCATATTGAGGTATGGTTCATAGTAATTATTACAAGAAATCCATCTAAAACTGTGTTCTTCATACTTGCAAGAATGGAAATTTACTATGAAAAAAGTTACGATTCTTACATCAATGTTGTTAAATGAAATATATTGAAAATTGAAACCCTTGATTGAAAAATGATTATTCTTCATTATTAAAACATGTGGGAGAAATTGAGATCGAAACCCTTATTAGAGAAGCTAGAATTCATACATTAATTTCATAGCTAGGGTTTTGAATAAGAAGAGAAAAAAAATTTTTGGAAAAAATCAATTGGTTAAAATTATTCCTCCCATCAGACTGTGTGATGAAACTAATTTAAAAAGAGAAAAGCATACCACATCAATACAATTACTTTGGTAATGTTTATTTTATTTACCAGATTTTACTTGTATTTTATTGGGGAATTCACTAAAAAATTATAATTAAAATTATATGTTTGTTTGGGGGCAGTAGCTACCACCTCCCCACCCCCCTCTCTTCTTTCTTCGGCATAGCTCTCGACGCAGCCAACATTGCTATAGTAGCCAAAGCTACCAATGTGGCTTAGATGATGCGTGCAGGCTTTGTAAGTCACCATAGTGGCACCTCATCGTTTGGGGTTTTCAGCAAAAAATTATTTATAAAAAAAAATTATTATTGAATTTTAATTATATTTTTTTTTTTTAAATATTGTTATTTAAAGTTATTTATAGTTACATTTAGTTTTATTTACATTTTAATTAGAATTTAAAATTATTAAATCAAATTTTTTAAAAATCTAATTATCATTTAATATTACTATTTTTAATCTTGAATATTATAAAATGTATCTTTTATGAACTATTTAAATATCTAAAGAGTAAATTCTTTCATGCATTAAACTATTATCATTTTTTTCTGTAAACAACAACACTTATTATCAAGCACGAGCCTACAACGCAATGGTAGCTTGTGAGCCTCTCATCAGGAATGTTTTGCATTCAAATCTACATGAAACTAACACATACTAATAATTAATCTTAACAATAATAATAAATGAACATTAAATAATCTAGGCTTCAGTCGATTGCCTATAATAAAAATAATGCTTATTATCATGATTTAAATGGAAGCGCAGTTTATTAAGAAAACATAGATTCTTTTAAACTATGAATTTGGAAACTGTTTTATGATCAAACTAAACTTGAAACTACCAACTGGAAAACCTTGACCAATGACAACTCCAACTCATTTTTAAGATAAACTTTAAACATCAAACTGAAACCTACATGGTTGAAACTACACTTGTTTTAATATTCGTTATGATGTTATGTTTAATTTGGTGATGGGTTTTCAGAAACCTTGTAGTTAGCCAAATTAGGAATGTATACCAAAGGTAGGGTTTTCAGTTGTAATTTCCAGTAACTTATGTCACGATTGATTTTATATGTGTTTCTATCATGAGATCCAATTCTTGTATGTAAGCTCATGTGTTGTGATTTTCTTGGTGTAACCTTTAAGGTTTTAATAGTTTATCTTTTAATGATTTCCAAATGCTTGTTTAGGATTGATGTGATTATTGTGATTTTATGAGATGTACTTTTATGAGCTTAGGGTAGGTTATTTATGTGTATGTTAGGAAGTGGCTTGCAATGGAGGTTGGAGCCCTAAAGAGGTTATTGAGGTATCGCATTGTAAGTTATCTTAATAAGTGATAACAATTTCATTACTAGGCTTTAAATGAATTGAAAAGAGTCAGTAGGTTACCTCTTGTTGTGGTTCCACAACACATGCCCCATTTTCAACTTTAGAAACGGGGACACCCTTTTTTTGGCTCACAAAAGCTCATTCATCAGAATAGGGTATCTTCCAAGGTGCCTCAAGGAGTGGAATTTTTGTAGTTTGGGTTTAGGAGTCTGGTTGGTTAACATCATTTTTAACCCCCAACACTAGTATATTGATGTTTATAATTTTTTTGTAGGTCATCATTGCATCCCCACCATCCATAGTAGAAAATAAATTACCATGATATTACATATGCATTTTCAAATAGGCGCCTTGGGATTTTAGATAGAAGAAGCAAAAGGAGTTCAAGTATATGATAATTTTGGGATATAAAGAGGGCATAAATTATCAAAAATATCAAGAATAAGCACACTAGAGTGTTCCCACACCCCATCTGAGAAAAACCTAGAAACCATTTTCAAAACAGAGAACTTTGATTTTTGGGGAATTGAGCACCTTGCACAATTCCCTGAATGTGTGCAAGTGCACAATTTGGATTTGTGTATCTTGTCAAAAGGTGCAAAGGTGTAAAGATGTGCAAGTGCACAAGGTGCACATGTGTGCATTGTAATTTTGAGATATTCATAAGTTGAAGGACTCTAGAAGGTGTGCAGGTGTGCAATTTTACAAGTTTTGAAGAGAAAATAGGCCTAAATCATCAAAAAGATCAAATTAATTACACAAGAGTGATCTAAAACCCTATTTGATCAAAACTTAGAAACTATTTCAAAACTAAGAACTTTGATTTTTTGGTGAATTGAGCACCTTGCACAATTCCCTAAAGGTGCGCAGGTGCACAATTTGAAGATTTTCTGAATAAATTATCTCTAAAGGCGTGTAGGTGTGCATACCTAAAATATCTAGAGGCCCTCAAAGATCCTGAACATTATCATAGATTCCTTGTCTTTTGCAGCAGCTAAGATTACACTCAAACCCATGACTTTCAAGTTCTAGGGAATTTCCAAGAAGTCACACTTCATGATTTCCACAGGAAAGTAAGGGAAAAAATGAAGCTTTAGACTTATTATCTCCTCAAGAAATCACCTCTATTATCCAAAAGTTTAAATGGAAACATCCACACATCATTTTGGTATAAAGGGGAAGAAAACCCAGATGCTAGAAATCAAGTTTTGACACTTAGAATTTTTTTTTGATTTTTGGGTCCTGTCACCAAGGTGCACATGTGTGTAGGTGCAAAGGTGTGCATGTGTAAAAGTGCTCTTTTCTTAGAGGTGTGTCGACAGTTTTCAAGAAGAAGTAGTGTGTCAATAGTTAATTGTTAGTTATAATTCTAGAGTATTTCATGCATCAAAAACACATTTTGACAGTAGTTTAACTCCCATAAACACCTAGAGAAGGCTAAGCTTCCATTTTTAGATCTTCTAGAGACTCCTAGATCATCTTACAATTGCATTCTTCTTATCTTTTCATTATTTTATTATTTTAAGTCATGTAAAGGCTCATGCACCCATTAATTGATATAAACAAAGGTGGAGACCTACTTAGTACCATTTAGAGAGTCAGTTTGTATATAATTAGATTAATTTTATTAGTTTTTAGCATGAGTTGCATTTTAAGAACCATCTCTCCTAACATAGAGGGAGGAGATGATTTCTTATAAATACATGGATGTAATATGTACTCCAGGCCATTATTTTGATGGAACAATATATGTTATTGGTACTCTTAGTCTGTGTGTAGTTATTCTTATTGGAGTGTGTTATTTTTGTGAATGCATGTTCATGAATAATAATGGAGCCAAAGGTTTTATTGTGTTTTTATTATTGTGTGATGTTTTAGTTCTAGTGTTTGTCTCATGTTAATAAATTATTTTGGTGCATCGAGTTGGAGAAAAGATCACCTATTTTTCCTACCTAGCATCTTGTCTCACATGAGTCCACTTTTTGTCACCTTGCAATTTGATGAGAAGTGAAACATCTTTTAGATATTATTGAGTTCTTGTCAATGATTGTACCAGTGGAATTGAGGAAGCATTGCTCCTATTTTCATTAGTTTCCTACCCGATATTCTATTTCATTTAACTCACAAACATGTTATTACCATGGTTTATGTTCATTAGGAGTTTCCTGTTCAAGCTATTTTCTTTAATCTCTCATTACCTTATCTTTTTTATTTTCTTTGCTAAGACTTGGTTAAAATAGGAATTCATATAGTTGCATTGATAAATTGTATTCATCATAAAACAAAAAATAGCAAAAATATATCTCTTTTGTGGTTTCTTTTCAAACAGCAGATGAAACATCTTATCCGAAATCGTTCAAACCAAAAAAGGCCTCCTCGTGAACATACACATTTATCTTCAATTGAGCAGATTCTAGTAGGTCATAAGATTTCCCAAAACCTTGGAGTTGATCCTAGATTAGCTTTCAAGAGAGGAGTTTGAAAGGATTCTAGTCATTAAGAAATGTGCAAAACAACAACTCAACACCTTGCTCATGCCTTGAGTTCTAGTATGGGCTAGGATGGGGTTAAAGAGGATGCTCGATTGTGGCCTTTCCTTGTCCATAAGAAAGGATATTAATGCCGCATAGAGTCATTAGGGGCCAAAGTCTAGAGAGATTTCTAGGGTAACCTTAGAGTTGACCCGTGTGATGATATTTGCCAATATGTATATTAGGTTTCCTATGTATCTTTGTTTTCCTCTGGGATTAGATGTTCATTTGTGTACTTTGTACCTTTGAGGTAGAAAACTCTCAAGATTCCTTGACCTAGATTCTTGTTAGGATTGTTATCCATTTGGGACTTGAGATTATCTCCTCAACATGGTGGAAGTGGACCATTTAGGTTCTACAATGTCGTATGGTAGTGATTCTTATGCCATTGAGATCTGATAGTTGGATGTCAATGTTGGTTGTACCTTGTATAGTTATTCTATTCTTCTTATCTTATGATTATGTTTAGTGATCATATCTGGTATTTTTTACTTTATTTATTTGAGATCCTATAGGATGATGTATCATATCCTGATGTATATTCTTTTAGCATTTCATACCCTATGACATGTATAGAGGATGAGTATACATTTTGGTTAAGTCATGTGGCATCTTATGTACTTGCATATTCTTTCATGTGATTGTGTGCATGTGGTTATTCTATGACATGGAATTTTTCTATTTATCAAACTTAAACTTAATAAAACTAATGTGTGTAATTCAACGTTAAGGAACTCTTGAGAGATGTAATTTTTATTGTATTGCTTATGCATGTATGTGATGTGTAATGATTTATTGCTTCTTTCTTATCTCTTGATTTTTTAAATCTTTCAAAAAAAAAGTTTAGCAAACTCAATAACATTATAGATTAATTATTGGGTTCCCCAGTGGGGCGTTATATCTGGCATTAGGACCCAATTTCTACATTGGGAGCTCTGGGTATATTGGTATGCCCACTAGATGACAAATAGTCAACTTAAATAAAAATTAAACAACTTGAAACTAGGGACTTGTTTACTCAAACTTTGAAAAAAAAAGGCAAAACTTAAAGAACTCTTGATTTTGGTTTTCAAACATATTTTCATGTGATTATGCTTTAAACTATAATGCCTTTGTTGATTTTGTTGGTATTTCATTGTTTTTTCTTAAATGTTGTAGGAGGATTGTGACTGAGACTAGATTAGTTGTGAGAGATCCTAGCTCCAACTGACGTAGAGGCCAAGGAAGGTGCAAACATATTATCCCTCATGCAACTAACCATGAGAGTCCTATTTGGGAAGGGAAGAGGGAGGAGAATAGTGGAGAGAAACATGTAGACTCAAAAGAACTTGGTACTAGACAAACTATTGAAGACAATATTAGAGCGCCTACCTATTTAGGAGAGAGTTGAGCAATATGGGTCACATCATTCTGGGAATGATGAGAGAGGTGGATCTAAGAGCACTTGGAAAGTTCCTATAGAGGATAAGTGAGATGCTATCAAAGCCAATTAGATGAAGGACCTCTTATGGGTCAAACTAAAACCTTTTCTAGGAGTTGGTACTAAGTACAATGTGGAGAACTGGTTGACCTAATTGGATAGATGTTTTACAAAGAAATACTTTGATACAAATGTCAAAGAAAGGTGTGTCATTAGCCACTTGGAATTCTTTGAAACTAACTAGTGGAAGATTGAGGAGAAGAATGCCAGGCCTAGAAATGAAGAGAGTCATGTGGGAGTTGTTCCTTGAGAACTTTTGTAAGTGTTTCTTAGCTAAGGACTGGAATCAACAGAGAGAAAATGAGTTTCATAATCTAAGGCAGTTCACTCTGACCATGGTAGACTATGAGCATAATTTTTTTGATCCCATGCCTTATGTGGGGATCAATGATAGTTTTTCACTCATGGTACAACACTTTATATGAGGTTTGAATATTCATATCATTGGGGGTGTGAAGGTATTTCAACCTAATACCCTTAAGGAAGTAGTTTTTCAAGCCATACTTGTTGAGCAGAACATCACTTTGGGATATGATGGTTTTGTGGGTGCACCTACTAGTGCTTATGCACCATAGGGTCCAACGACACACAAAACCAAGGAGTAAGCAGTAATAGGAAGCATCCTTTCTCCAAGGGAAATCAAGGTCAAAAACAACAAAGGAGATCTTTCCCTCTAGCTTAGAGAAGTGGTAGTGGTTCCAATTCTTAAAACTTTCATAACTCTTAGTACAATAAGTACAATCAATATAGTCATCACGTATAAAGTACCCACTCTTTTCTAGTAGGAGTAACCATCAGAAGTCCATTACACCTCTAGCTAGTAGAGGTACAGGGTATTTTTTATGTGGATAGTTTGGGCATGTTGATACTAACTACCCATAATTTACTTCTCAGTATTTTGGATAAAGGCCCACAACATAAAAGCCTACAATAGGTGATGTTGGGAGATCACATAGAATTTTTGCAGCAGTAGACCACTACTAGGTAGATCACCAGGGTACCATCATTGAGACTACATGAGCGATTAGAAGTACACCTCTTTCTATTCTATTTGATAATGGTGCTACAAACTCTTTCATATCACCATCTATATTAATCAAGTGTGAGCTTGAGGTGGTTAAGCAAGACATAGGTTGGTAGGTGGAACTAACTTCAGCAACTAGGATAGCCACACACTCTCTAGTGCACCAATGCAAGTTGGACCTAGGAATCATTACTATAGTAGACCTTTGAGTTATTCCCCTTGGGTCGTATGACATAGTGTTGGGAATGGATTGGCTAGGCTTACATGAAGCTATCATTGACTTTAGGAAGAAGGTTATTCACTGTAAGGATTATAAGGGTAAGGACTTGGAGATTGTAGGCATCTAGAGACTTATATCCCTCCATATAGTTTTTGTGATGCAGCTTAAGTGGAGCATCCAAAAGGGTTGTCAAGTGTTTTCCATTACTGTGAGTGAACTTAACGAGGAAGACCGTAAAGGGAAGTCCCTAGATCATCCTATCTTGCATGAGTTTATCAATTTATTTCCCAGTAAGATCTTAGGTATGCTACCTAAGGGAGACATTGATTTTTGCATCAATCTCATCCTAGGAGTGAAGACCGTATCTAGATCTCCTTATAGGATGAACACTCAAGAGTTGAGTGAGTTGCACCTATAGCTAGAGGACCTTTTGTCTAAAGGTTGTATTAGACTAAGTCTGTGTCCATGTAGAGTGCATATGCTCTTTGTGAGGAGGAAGGATGTTTTTGTAGGCTTGTGCATTGATTATAGACAGTTGAACAAGGTAAAAATTAAGATTAGGTATCCCTTACCAAGGATCGATTACTTATTTTACCAAATTAAGGGAGACAAATTGTTCTCTAAGATTGATCTAAAGTTAGGGTACCATCATCTATGCCTTCATGATGTTGACATACATAAGACAACCAACCACACTTGGTAGGGACACTATGAGTTTACAATGGTTCCATTTTGTCTAATGAATGTTGCATCAGTATTCGTGTGCTTGATAAATAGAGTACTTGATTCTTACCTTGACCATTTTGTACTTTTGTTCTTGGATGATATATTGATATATTATAGATCTTAGAAAGAACATGAGGAACATCTCCTATCAGTCCTTTAGTTCCTTAGAGATAATCAAATGTATGTCAATTCATAAAAGTGTGACTTCTTTCAGTGTGAGGTATAGTATTTGGGACAAATTATTTTAGGAGATGCTATCTTAGTGGATCCTTCAAAGATCCAAGCTATGGCGGATTGTCTTGAGCCCACTAATGTATGTGAGATTTGTAGCTTGATGGGTTCAGCCTGATAGTACTACATATTTGTTCAAAACTTCTCTAAAGTTGCATATCCTATCACTTCCCTCCACAAAAAGGGGAAGAATTTTATTTGGATGGAGAAGTGCGAAGAGGTCTCCAAAAAGCTCAAGAATTTTTTTACTAGTGCATCTATTCTAGCAGGTGATTTCATGGTGTAGACTAATGCTTTCCTAAAAGGGATTGGAGTAGTCCTTATGCAAGAAGGATATGTGATTTTTTATGAATCTCATAAACTCAAGGATCATGAGGTGAACTATCCCACACATAATCTTGAGTTAGTAGTAGTTGTACATGCCTTAGTGAGATGGAGACATTTCTTGTTGTGGTATCACTTTGAGCTTTATAGAGATCACTGCAATTTACAATATATATTTACGCAACCCAATTTGAATGCTAGGAAGAGGCATTAGATAGAGCTTTTATGTGAGTATGACTTTGAGGTGAAGTACATTAGGGGAAGGAGAATGTTGTAGTTGATACTTTGAGTCACAAAAGATATGAGATATCAACATTAACTCTTAGTGTAGATTTGAGGAGCCATATACTTTAGGCACTTCCAACAAGTACTTGGTATCAGGAAGTGGCATTGAGATTGACTCAGATAGACCTTTGGAGGGAATAGTTTTACATTGTGTTCTAGAAACATATGACCTCTTCTATCATACATAGAGGATTTATGTACCACTATTGCAAGATCTTTGTACATTGATCCTATCTAAGGCCCATAGTACACCTTACTCAGCACATTCAAGTTTCAAGAAGATGCATGAATACTTGCAAAATTTGTACTATTGGATGGGTATGAAGTGTGATATTGTTGATCTTGTGTCTAGGCATCTTGAGTGCTAGAGAGTTAAGGAAAAACACGAACATCATGTAGGGCTTCTTTAGCCTAATCTCATTTCTTCATAGAAGTGGGATATTATTTCTATGGAATTCATTATGGGGTCACCCATGACTTCCCATCGACATGATTCTATCATGGTCATTATTGATCAATTGACTAAGCTGGCACAATTTTTACCAATGATATCTTCCTACACAGTGACTTCAGTAGCCAGTGTCTGTATGTGTGACATTGTGGGATTGCATGGTATTCCCCAAAAGACCATTTCAGATAGGGAACTTGTATTCACATCTATATTTTGGACTTCCTACAACATGATCTTGTAGTGTAGCTAAAATCCAAGTCACCATATCACCCTAAGATAGATGGACAGACAGAGAGTGTATATTATGTTTTGGAGGATATGTTGAGGATGTATGTTATGGACCAACAAACCCTTTGTGAGGACTATCTATATCTAGTGGAGTTTTCATAAAATAATGTTTATCATAGTTTGATTGGAATGACACCTTTTTAGGCTTTGTATGGTTGTCTTTGTTGTACACCATTGAGTTGGGATATTTTAGAGGATTGCATTATGTTGGGTCTATAAAGTAATAGGTAGTGCACATCCATGAGCATGTGTCTACAATACATGATAGAAAGAAGACGTATACAAATGCTTACATGATAGATAAGTAGTTTGCAATTGGAGAGAATGTATTCTTGAGAGTGCATCCATGAAAGAGTTTGATCTGTTATGGAAAGGGTTCAAAGCTAGCACCTTGGTTTGTGGGGCCATTTGAGATTCTTAAGATAATAGATAATTGCATACAGTCTTGCATTGTTTCCCAAGTTAGCTTGTGTACATGATGTTTTCCATGTTTCTATACTTAGGTAGTATATTCCTGATGTGATACATGTTCTTAATTGGAATGTGCTACAAGTAGAGCATGAACATATGGCTTTGGAGCCCGTTTGCATTCTTTAGCAGTGGGGTTTGACCCTCAAGGCATAGATCATGTAAGGGTTCAATGGGAGCCTATTGATGAGTCGTCAACTACATGGGAGGATGCATCTAGATTATGGGATATGTCCCAACTCATTTATATTATCAAATTCTTTTAATCTATTTTTCATACTTATGGGATTTGATTTAGCAGTATTTGGTTAATTGATTGGTTGATACTATGTACATGTTTTGGATCATATATTTGATGAGCTACTTCATACTTGAGATACTTCATGCATTATTGTTGTTCATGGTTATTCCTTTGATGATGTTGTTTTAAATGAGTTCATATGATGATCGTAGTTATGTTCATGATGACGATGATGATGATAGATAGATATAGATTCTAGTTACTTACCCCATACTTACATGTGTATGGTGTGCATGTGTATTTTTACTTTATATTTGACATATCTAATGTGGTTGAGTGAGGGAATCACACTCCCCTGCTAGTCAGGATCTACATGATGCACCACTCCCTACCATTGCAAGTTTAGCTTAGATATATATGCATATGTGCATGCTTGACTTTTATGCAAGTTGCAGGTATCGAGCATCAACTTTCCTAAATTGTTAGGATGAGTGTGCCCTATTGCAATATCTTAATGGTAAAAGAGGGGAGATAGATCTTAAGTCCAAATCCTAAACCCAAGTCTATTTTGTCTTAAGATATAAGACAAGTATCTAATTTCTCTACCCTTCCAAATTCGTCAAGGTGACTAGAATTCAAGATCTTTGCCTTTGATTTTGATTTCATATTTTGTCATTTAGTTGAGTTTTCTTATTGGAGTATGTGTTATTTTGTGGTTTTAAAGTGTAATTAAATCAAACAAAGACTTTATTAAATGATTTAATGAAACAAGAAATGTAAGAGAGAAAAGATAATTATATTATATTTAACTAATTTAGAATTAATTAAATAAAAAGAGTTAAATTTAAAAGATTTGATTAAAAGTCTAATCTTGGAAATTGAAACAATTAAAATTATTGAGGCTGAATTTAGTGAGATTATATTTATTTAATTTAATAATAATAAATTTTGAAGTTGCATTTAAATAATGGGCTTTAAATATTATTATTAGTTAAAATAATAAATATTTTTTCTAAAAACATCTTGCTAATTAAAAACAAGGTGAGAATAATATAATAAAATATTATTCTAATTAAAGGCACTAAGCGTGCACAAAGGAATTAATTAAATTAAAATAATAAAAATTTATTTTAATGAGAGGCCTTTGCATGTTAGCGAAATTGAAACCTTGGGTAGGGTTAGAGCATGTATTTAGAGATTTGAGCTCATTCTCCACACACAGGTTTGGAGGAGTAACTTTGGAATTGAAAGACAAGAATTTTTTGAAGGCTTTAGGAGACATGAATCTTGCAAGCACAAAGGAATTACTAGATTGATAGCATCAGATTAGGGTAGGGTTTGTAGAAATCATTGTAGGAAATCCTTTGAAACCTATGTATTCTTCATGCTTGCAAGAATGGAAATTTACTATGGAAAAAGATTTGATTGTTACATTGATATTGTTTAATGAGATGTATTAAAAATTGAAACCCTTAATTAAAAAATGATTATTTTTTGTTATTAACACTTCAGGGAGAAATTGAGATCAAAACCCTCAGGGCTTCAAGTGAAGCCCATGCGGCCATGTTGGCTGAGAGGCTTCACTCGAAGCCCCTATCAAGGTGGCTTCGTTCGAAGCCTTGAAATTATAGATTTCCCACTTTTAATCGAATTTCTCCGTGATAAAAAGTGGGAACTGTTACTATGGCCTAAACCATTTAAGAACTAAAATATTTCTACATTGTTTCAAATATATAAGATACTAAAATAGTAGTCGAGTAATAAATGAGAAATAATATTATGCATTCAATGTTTAAGGTTTCCCCAAGTAGAATCTACCTTCTTTTCAAGAAGACGGATAAGAATAAGAATATAAAACAAACTACAATATAATAATATAATAATATAATAATAATGAAATCCTATTTTTTTTTAATGCTTTTGTAAGAATCTCATACATATATAAAACTAAAAGCCTTTTATAAAAAAATTTAATAAAAATATTAAAATTTAATAATTGTAAAAGACAACAACATCATTATATTGTAATAGTATTATAATATCGTAATATACTAATGATATAGTATTAATCACAACATACTAATAAAATTATCTTTTAAGTGAGATAATAAATAAATGTGACATTTCTCATAATTCTTGATAAATTAAATATTCTAATTTGTTGCACAACTATATAAATTTTACACACACAATATCCATTAGCCTTTCCAACATAGAAATGAAAATATTAACTAGGTCAAATTCATCCTCTTTGAAGCAATTATTTCACCAACCTTGGGTTAGCTAACTCTTGAGTGAACATATACACAAAGCACTCATAAATATCTTCATTACAAAATTATTAAACATCACCCATTAGACTAATGGGGCCCACTTGTAATAATATCTTTCTTTTCTCTTTAGAAAGTGACAAGTTTTATTTTTTTCTTTGTCTTCATTTGAAGTCCACCTATTACGTGTTGAACACTACACATAACCTAATATCTAGCAAAATATATTCTACCTATTATCATTTATTACAAAAATTTAAAAACAATGAGATATATATAATTAATTAATCAAATATTCTCTTTTTCATAAGATATTATTATTTGTCATTATCAAACTTAAATATAAATATAATATGTTAAACGCATACTATTTCAATGTAATAGTCAAATGGTAAGAAGACACTCCTTAAAACTTTATTATTATTATTATTTATTGAATAAAATGACCAATCTCCATAGAAGTTAAAAATAACCTTATTAACGCTTGATTTTGATAAACTAATGTTTACTTTATTATTTTGTTAGATTGCAAATAGTATATTGAAACCTTTGAATGACATCACCAAAAAAGATATTTTGTTTATAACAATTGGGCGGCCATACTTTACCATTAGATGGACCCATGGGCCCAAGGGGTTCACTCAATTTACACTTGTTGCTTTCTAGACCATCATTCCATACAATATTCTACTAGAGAGAAAATATATTATTCCTGTTGGAATTATTATTAAGGTGAATTAACAATCATGTATGGGGTTGAAACATAATTATTCATGTTTATAAAAGATGTTACATATTTTAAAGGTTTAAAGTTAAATGTATAAGACAAATAATGAAGCCACAAGCATATGCCCATCAGCATATGTAGTTGCATCCTAGTCATGGAGCAAAAGCTATGAAAGAATATTGCTTTTTTCTAATGGTGGAGTTTTTACTTTTGTGAGAGCCAATGAGTCATGTACGTGAAATAATTATGCCATTTTTGAATGGGACCAAGGAGATTTGGGAATTAATATTCCTTGCTTCAAACATTTATTCTCATAAAGAGTTGAGAATTTGTAGAGAATTGAATACATTCTTTTTGACTTAAAAGAGTCATGTTATATGTAGTGGATAATAAATTATGTACATGTTCTCATATGACGTGAGTTAGAATTATTATTTTATTAAAATTTCATGGAACCGTTTTTTATGATGGGATGTACGAATTATATTTGTGGAAGGGATGGTTTAATTATATGGAAAATATATGATAATAATTGATTTGATTTTAGATAGTAAGATGTACAAATGAATTTGGATGTCATAATAATTGTGGGGAGAGTCGATCAAAATTTGAAATTTGGTAGGATTGAATTTATAAATGTAGAATCATTTTGATGTTAAACTAGCATTTCTTTTTGGAAAAATAGAATAAATGTGTAATATATTAGATATAAAGAAATCATATATAGAACTAGTAGATAAGACTTTGAAATAAGTGGGACAATCCCCAAAAAAAAAGTGATAAAGGGCAATACATGGGTGGAATGTTTTCGACAATTCTTCAACACATGCAAATACAGAGAGATGGTAGACTAACCAAACTAAGCAAATTGTAGGATGACAATTGAATATGAGGACACAAAACTAAAAGAGAGAAAATAAATGGCAAATTGAAGCCCCTAAATCCAAAGTTAAAGGTCTTCAAGATTGGAGATGAAAAGTTGCAAGACCAAAAAAGTAGTCTGCAAGGTATATTTCTCTAGAGTTGTAAAAAGTTGTTCATTGTTTTCACAAAAGATGTTCATATGCATATCATCATTTGTGCAATATTCATTTTAAAGTTTGGTGGAACATCAAAATTTATGGTACGACCCTTTTCCATGTAGCTAATAAAGTTAAGAATGTAAAGAAAAGGGTTGAAGAGTGGAATAAGAGATCTTTTGGAGATATCTATGAAAGTAAATCTAATTTGAAAATTAACATTCAAGATAGAATTCAGTCTGGTGGTTATTCAGAGGAGCTGGTAAAGGAAGAGAATGAGAAGTTGGCTAATTACCAAGATATTATTTCAAAAGAAGAAACCTTTTGGAGGCAGAGATCTAGGTCTATTTGGCTTGAAGAAGGTGATCGAAGTACTAAATTTTTTCATCTTACTACTATGAAGCATAGGGTGAAGAATCGAATTTCTAGCCTGATAAAGGGAAGGAATAAAATTACTAATGAAAATGAAATCACAAGAGAGATGGTTTCCTTTTTCTCCTCCCTCCTCTCTATTGACCCAAATGTTGATGATTGTAGACAGATGGAGCTTCTTGAAACTATTCCTCAAGTTATTACCAATGAGCATAACAAAATGATGACAAGTATTCCTACTAGGGATGAAATTTATAAGGTTGTTTGTTCCTTTGAAGGAGACAAATCCCGAGGCCCAAATGGTTTTCCCATTTTTTCTTCTAGAAACTCTGGGAAGTTGTTGGTAAAGATGTATGTGATGCGGTGAAAGAATTCTTTGGGGCTAAAAGAATGTTAAAGGAGATTAAATCTACTTTTATTTGTTCGATTCCTAAAAAGTTGGGTGATAATTCTCCAGAATATTTTAGGACTGTTAGTCTATGTAATTCGATCTAAAAATTATTTCTAAAGTTCTAACCCAACGTTTGCTGATTATTCTTCCAAATTTGATTTCTAATCAACATAATGTTTTCATTCCTGGAAGTAAAATTTTGAATTCTATTATTGTTGTCCATGAAAACATACACTCTTTATCTCTTTCTAACTCTCAGGGTTTTTTTTATGAAGGTGGATATAGCGAAAGCTTATGATAGAGTTGATTGGAATTTCCTCCAAAAGGTAATGCAGACCTTTGGTTTTAGTGAACAATGTCTAAAGATAACTTGTTAGTACTTCTTCATTGGTTGTCTTGGTAAATGGAGCTCATCGAATTTCTTTAAACCAACTAGGGGGTTGAGACAAGGTGATCCTATCTCTCCTATTCTCGTCACTATTATGGTTGATTGTTTGGTAGGTATATTGGAAGGCTTGTTGTGAAAGGGGAAACACAAGGTGTTAGGGCAACATCCAAACCTCTTTTATGTTCTCATGAATAATTTGTGGATGATACTATTTTCATGGGAAAGGCTGATTTTAGGGAGGCTTTGAATATTAAATAGGTTTTAAACCTATATTCTACTGTCATTAGGAAATTGGTCAATTGGGATAAGAGCTCACTATTTTTTATTAACACTCCAATTCATAAGAAAAGGAAAATTGCAAATATCTTGGGCTGCTCTATAGGTTCCTTTCCACGTAGTTACCTTGGTCTTCCTTTAAGATATAGTCCTTCTAACTCCTTTTGGGAGGATCTTATGGAGAAAATCAATAAGAAATTAGCTAGATGGAAAGGAAATATGTTGAGACGAGAAGGCAAAGTGACTCTTTTGAAGGCTTTTCTTCAAAGTATCCCTTCCTATCCTCTTAGCCTCTTCAAAATTCTAGCTAAATTTGCAGATGTTATTGATTAAATTCAAAAGAACTTTTTGTGGTTTGGTATTGAAGAAAGAAATCTAAGGAAACTTGCAAAAGAAATGTAAGGAAGCTTGCAAGAAAGAATATAACCATTTCCACATAACCCATAATAGATTTGAAATAGCAATTGAAATCCACATGCAAGAGAATAGAAAACATACCAACAAAATGTGACACAAGATATACCCTAGGAAACCCTCATTGAGAGAAAAAACCAATCTCCAAAAGCATTCATCATCATGTATTATTCAACAAATATATCATTGCAATACAACTATGGAAGCCTTCAAAGCCATAGCCACCATCGAGCAATCTATGTGAACAAGCATGAATCCACACATCTCATGCCATGTTTCCAACCTTCACAAATTCTCCCTTGGCTAACCTATCAAGCCTTGTCCCACTCGACTCTTTCCTTTTTTCCCTTCTTCCTTCTCACTTCTCACACCAACAACTATCCTTGTGGCTGCTTATATAGTAGCAAGTCCCACAAAACCACTAAGTGGTATTATATAAACCATGTGCTACCTAACCCCTTCACCCCACATTTAAAATTGAAATTTTAATTCTTTTCCTCAATATTAAATAATTACATAAAATATTATCACAATGTTACAATACAACTCATCAAGTATATCCCATGGAAAATCTTTACATGTTGCATGTCCATCTAGGTGCAACATTACATAATAAAATAAAATAATACAATATCACAATATTATGCAATGTGTGCAACACCCATTATCTCAACAATCTCCCACTTGTTGTATACATTGCATAGGGTCAATCTATAGCCACATAAATGAACAAGGGAACAATCCCTCCTCGCACATCCACCATCATGGATCAAAGTACACGAAGTGCTCCATCCTAGTACCTGCAACAAAATAAAAGTATCCAACATCTCAAACACAAATGATCTCACCTCTTATTATGCCACTATCACTAGACATACATAGAAGCCATCCAAAGAGAAAGCCACCCAACCTATCGCATTAAAAGATCATAAAATCATGTACCAACTAAAATGCCAAGCACAAAAGCCTGATCCAAAGGTAATCGCATGCATCTCTAGTTGTCAAAATATCCATAGCTGAAATAGCACCCACAACAAGTGCCAAACCCATCCAACTATCCATACATCTAAAGTTATACCAAGTGAATCTCACATCATCAACATATTCAATCTATAACCTGCAATCACAAGCCTCAAGAGCAATACCTGCCACATATATACCAAGAAGCTCCCACTACAAAAGATAATGTCAAATCTATAACCAATCTACTCACAACATCTCAAAGAAGTGAATCCATGTAGTATCAAGGACATCCACAACACATAAACCAATAACCTGCAAGAAAAACTCTCATTACAAGTCTCCAACACTTCTCCCAACTTCTCCACAACCAATAGAGGAAAGAGATAAAGGAACAACCATGTCATCTCTCACATGACATACATGAGCACAAACCAATGATCACAATCTCTAACTAATCTCAAATCCAATGTAAGCAAAATCAGACATCTAGGAAGATAAACAAGACCAAAGAGAAACCATGCAAATCATAACCTATATCATGTCCTTCTATACACATCTCTACATGTAAACTGTGAAAGTATGATCTCCCCCATAAAACCCCAACAAGAAGCCACAAAAACACCCAAAGCATACCATATAACTAATCATGGATGTAAGCCTCTCACAAGAAGATCAAACTCATAAACCATTCCTAATCCAAAGAATATTCACAATATAAAACCATCTCTTGAACTCAACCAGCATAACAACATATGCAAATGGAGATAAACACACTAGAACTAACTCATGTACTGTAGCTCAAGATCCATACCCATGAAAGATAGGCATAAATATAATGCACCTGATAGAAACAATGGGCTATACCTCTCAAGTAGCAAACTACCAAGTAGACCAACAGTGGGGAATGGGAATGCTCATCAAGATATCCAAGTCTCCAACTAAGACTCATCTAAGAAAAATCTCCTCTCAAGTCCATATTAGGTGAATGCCCCTCAGACTTCCTGTTGAAACCATCAATTGTCCCAACAAATACTTCTCTAATCCTAGAGAAATCAGCATCACCACCATCTAAGTATCCATGAGCACCTATAACCAATCAATCCATCCCAACTCCAAATGATATATAGCAATATCATGAAGTATCTAGCATATGATCAATGTACTCAAGACCAAGATCAATGTCAAAGTTTCAACCATGGCCTCAGGAACATAAACATGACAACATGATCTAAACCATCTCAACCAAAGAGATAACATGTTCTATATGAACATACTATAACATGTCAAAAATTAAATGTGTATCAAGAATATACCATGACATATTAATGAAACCATCCTCACACCAAGGATGACATGTCAAATGAAAGCATAAACCACACCTTTACCAAGAACCATGTGAGTCCTCAAGATGCAACCACCTCCATACACCATGAAGAAAAACCATCTCCACATACCATGAAGACCATCTCTACACACCATAAAGATAACCAAGAACCCCATGAGTCCTCAAGATCTAACCATCTTCACATACCATAAAGATAACCAAGTGTACCATGCAAATGTCAAAGATGCTTATGCAGCAATAGGATCTAAGACAAACCTCCAACATCTGTAAACACTCAATAAATATATCAATGCCAAAAACTCCCACTCAACCATGGTACTAGGTCACTAATGGAATTATAAAATCCATCTCCTACATGAAGATCCTCTAAGTCTATACCCACACAACCAAAGTGTCAATACCAAGATCTCCAAACCAAGAAGATATAAACCAAACTAGGAACTAATCCTGCACTATCACCCCATCACTGTCACAAGCTCCCACTAAATCGTGTATCCAAGCTATCCATGACACATGATGAAAAAATTATCCTCTAACCATAAGTATCAACCAAGGCATCAAATCATCAAAGAACTCAAAGTGCACATCATGAGCTCCTCAAAAGAAACCAAATAACCATGATCCTCAACCAAGAAGCTATGCCACCATAACCAAATTAGGAATCCAAACCAATGAACATCAAGGATGTACTTGTATATCTAATCATATCATGCCAAAATCCATGGCACCATGATCACATCCATGAACATAGCATTTGACTCTCAATATGTCCAACTTGTCAACATAAAATAGTTAACCACAATCCTCCACCATGACTGTACTTGGTAACAACATATCATCCCTTCTACATGAAGAAAAATCAAAAATCATATGACTTAAGGCATAGACAACCCAAATCCAAGCCACCAATCTGAATATGCATCAATAATAAAAGATAAATGAGCAAAGACAATCCATATCCAAGCCATAAATGCAACCTTTAAGTATAGATCGCTTACAACACTACACAACTTATAGACCCAACAAATCATCATACGTATCCAAACCAAACACTGATAACCATTTCATCATGAGAAAAATCTAAAATATGAACTAAGTATACAATGACATCAAATCCTAAATCTCCAAAATATACAATGTCATAAACTCATTATGTACCATAGTCAATATATGCCATAAACTGTTTAGATCAATATACCACCAAATAAACCATGTCAAACCTGCACCAAATATGAACCAATGTGTAGAGCTCACCATAAGCTTTTTGTTAACTACTTGAAGTCCAAAATCTGACTCTGTATGCCCAAGTTATGCCCTAATTAATGCTCAAAATAAATAACATTTGACTCTCAAGCTCTTAAAACCTGACAAAAATATCAAAATCACAGAACCAAACCTATCCCAAGTTGTAGTGCTCTAAATTATCTTTCCAATGCCTATAAGAAGTCTAAAATCCGATATCCTAAGAGAAAGTTATGACCGTTTTTCTAAGACGATCTTTTTACCACTTTCACTGCAATTTTTTTCTGGTGAAAATTCTGATAGGATTAAATTTGATGGTCATCATGGATTGAAATTTAAAAACTCTTTCATTTCCTCTAAACATGGCCAAACTAGAGCATATTATATATCAAAATTTATGGAAACAATGACTCGGATCCAATGGTGAGGTTTGTTTTTACCTAGGGGGTCATTTCTACAAGCTACCCCCTAAAACCCTCATTTAAATAAAACATCCAAAAAATCCTTTTGTCCAACAATTTCACATGTCCAAAATTTGCCAACATCCCATTATAACAACGAACCCAAAACTCTTATATCTGAAATAAACAACTTATATATCTTGCCCTCTCTTTTACCCTCTCATGCATTCCCATGGATTTAATCTAGGGTTACAATAATAAAATCATAGCTCTGATACCACTAGTAAGGAAATTGCAAGAAAGAATATGACCATTTTCACATAATCCATAATAGATCTAAAATAAATATGCAATTGAAATGCACAAGCAAGAGAATATGCAACATACCCACAAAATGTGACATAAGATATACTCTGGGAAACTCTCATTGAGGGAAAAAACCAGCCTCCAAAAGCATCCATCACCATGTATTATTCAACAAAAATACCGTTGCAATACAACCATGGAAGCCTTCAAATCCATAGCCACCATCGAGAAATCTATGTGAACAAGCATGAATCTACATATCCCATGCCATGCTTCTAACCTTCACAAATGCTCCCTTGGCTAACCTGTCAAGCCTTGTCCTACTCAACTCTTTCCTTTTTTCCCTTCTTCCTTCTCACTTCTCACACCAACAACTACCCTTGTGGCTACTTATATAGTAGCAAGTTTTACAAAACCATTAAATGGTATTACATAAACCATGTGCTACCTAACCCCTTGATCCCACATTTGATATTGGAATTTTAATTCTTTTCCCCAATATTAAATAATTACATGAAATATTATCACAATGTTACAATACAACTCATCAAGTATATCCCATGGAAACCTTTACATGTTGCACGCCCATTTTGAGTGCAACATTACATAATAAAATAAAATAATACAATATCACAATATTATGCAATGTGTGCAACACCCATTATCTCAACAAGAAAGAGAATGGATCTAATAAGTTGGGAAAAGGTTTGTAAACCTAAGATTGAAGGTGGTCTCGGTATCAGATCTATTAGAAGTATGAATAAAGCCCTTCTGGCTAAACAAGGATGGAGAGTGTACCAAGATTATAAGGAATGGAGTTTTATTTGGAAGTATAAGTATCTTTATAATGCTCCATTGATGTTGGAAATCATGGCTTACCCAAATATCTCTAATTCCTTGGCCATTTGGAGTGTAGTTCAGGATATGAAAGAGATTATGAATAAAGGATGTAAGTGGAAAGTTGGGGATGGAAGAAAGGTTAGGTTCTAGGAAGATGTGTGGTTATTGGATCACCGTTTGTTGGATGACTTTAATGACAAGACTCCTATTGATAGATGTGAATAGGTTTTTGGGGTTTTTGTGGGTAACTATTGGAGAAATAATGGATAGGTTAATCTTGCAGAGATATGCCACAACTTTGATAGTATTCAAATTTCTCTCAACTCCTTTACTCTTAATCCAATAATGGAGGATACTATGGTATTGGGTATAGAATCAATTGGGAAATTCAAGGTGTCTTCTATGTTTAGATCTAATCAATTTGGCAATCCCTCCCCGTGGACTAAAGCTTGGATAAAGGGACTTACTCCTAAAATTAACATATTCTTCTAGACTACTCTTAAAAATTAAATTTGAACTCTGGATAATCTCCAAAAAAGGTGGATTTATATTGTGAACAGATGTAGTTTATGTAAGATGGAAGTTGAAGATATTAATCACCTTTTTATCAACTGCATATTTAGCTAGAATGTACGGGGAACTATCCTCTAGTATTGGAATATATTGTGGGTTTAGCCTAGTAATCTAATGGATTGTTTCCAAAATTGGAAATGTCCTATAAAAAATCCTAATATTTGTTTCCTATGAAGTATTTCTCTTCCTCACCAATGCTAGGGTATCTAGAAAAAAAGGAACAACAAAATGTTTAGAAACAAAGAAACTCCTGAGTGGTTGGTAAGAAAAACATTCTAAGGGCTATTAAAGAAAGCTTTATTTCCCAGAATAAAAATATTGATGATAAGACTATATGTGACCCTTTGAAAATTACAAGATAAAAATTGAAACATATTGAGAACAGAGAGGGTGTCATATGGAATTCCCCTCCTATGGGATGGTTGAAAGCTAACTTTTATGGTTCTACTAAAGGTAATCTTGGAAGAGTTGGGTGTGGTGGAGTACTGAGGGACCACAATAATAGAGTGGTGGATGTAGTGGTGATCCCTATTGGTCACTCCATGAGCCATATAGCAGAAACTATTGCTGCCCTATACTATTAGAATGGTCGTGAAAACTAGTTATTAGAAATTATGGCGGGAAGGGGGTTTCTTAAATATGATCAATATGTTGGATAATAAGAATATGGTGGCGTGGAATATTGAAGGAAGTATCCTAGAAATTTAAAATCTAATCAATAGATTTGATAATGTAATTATATCTCATAATTACCAAGAGGGAAACAAAGTGGCTAACTGGATTGCTAATAAAGTTGTGAATGTGAATAGTAAGTTCACATGGATTGACTACCTTAGCAAGGAAGGGGAGTTAAAGGTGATCATTAATTATGACATGAAAAATGCAGTCGAAGGAAAGATTATTTGAGATTCTGAGGATTAATATGGCAAGTGGTGGCATTAATAAAGGGTATGATCATTTATTGAGGGATTACATATTCATAATTACCAAGAAGATAGGGCATGTATTCTGGGTGAAAAGCTTTTTTGAGTTTTTTAAAAAAAACTTGTCTTCTATGATTCTTACCATTTGTTGTAGACTTATCAAAATTGGGAGCATCATGGGTGGTGAGTTGAGGAAGCAGGAACCCTAGAGCTATAAAGAATGGAAGGCTAAATGCACGGTGTGGGAAATTCTTCAAAAGGGTAAGGTGACTGGGTACATTGAGAAGTTGCACAGTTTTAAACCACATATTACTAATTATTTCTTCAAGAATTGGTCTGGCGAGAGGATTTCTCTTCATGGGGTTACTGTGGACTTGATTGAGGAGTTTATTTTTGATATTACTCATCTTCCTATAGAGGGTATGAAATTCAAGAAGGAAACTAGTATATCAAATGCGGCTTTCAAGAAGTTTCCCAAAAATGAAGAAGAGGAAAAGAAGCCTATGAAGGACAGGGATTTCTATTAAGGTAATTTGGCAAGATGTTTTATCTTGTGTTCATGAGTATTTTATTTTGGATGGAAGGTTGAAAAGGGTTCACAAATTCCATTTTGTTTTCTTGAACCACTTTCAGTATAAGGATAGGTTATCCTTCCCCTTTTATTTGAAGGTTTCATTGTTGAACAACCTCCATGCCCATAGAAAGAAAGAGAGTAGAGTTGTTCTTCATGAAGTTCTTATTTTGTTAATTGGAGATTATGGTAGAAAGAATGTGGTGAAACTTTTGCCCGCTGTGGAAAAGAAGAGGAAATCTTTGGGGAAAGAGTCTCTTGACAAAATAAGTGACAAAAAAAAAGAGCCATAATGTGAAAACTAAGGAGGGATGCAATGAAATTAAGGGTAATAAGAAGAAGGCTAAAGCTAAAAGCATTCAGAAGGTTGATCAGGAAGCTAGGGATTCTAAAAGAAAAGAAGATGAGGAAGGTGAGACAAAAAATGGTGATCTCAACTCCAACTTTGATGGGTATTCTGGTAGTCGAGGAGATTCTTCGGCTAAAGATGATGGGGAAAGTAGTAATGATAGGAAAATGATGATTAAGCTACATTATGAACCCTCAAGCCAAAATGAGGATAAAGTTATCACGAATCAAAGTAAAGGGGCAACCCAGATAGAGATTAATGAGGTCAAGCTCCTGGCTGATTTAGAAAAGGAAATGACTGCAAAGAAAAAGGCCCTGGTGAGTAATGATCAGATTATGAACAAGGAAAACTAGGAGGATAAGACTACTCTAGAGGTTTTAAACAAAGATAATCAGTTAAAGCTGGATGAGACCTAAGGTGCTACCATGAACCTGGAGAATTTGTTTAAAGATGAGACCAACGAAGATGACAATAATAAGGTGAAGCTTACTTTCTTCCACAAGGCTAAATTGAAAGTCAATACTTCTCTCCAGGTTGATTCTTGGCTCTATAAATAGTTTACTATTCTCAAGAAAAAAATGGGGGAGCTTCAGAATGACCTGGATGAAGAAAGAGCTAAAAGAATACAGCTAGAGAACTAGGTGGGTAATATTCTTGAGAAGTTAAAAGCCTATGAAACAAATTTGCATCAACTGGTTAAGGACAACAGTCAAAGGATGGAAATGGATACTTTGAGTCTATGTGTTGCTATAGCAAGCATCAGTAGAAGAAGCAATGAGGGAATCATCTCCCATGTTCCTATTCAGCTGTCTAGTGGCCCTCGTAAAAGAGCTAGGCAAAAGTACAAAGAAATTTGTTGCTCTGGGTTCAGCTGTGGAGGACATTCTTCAAGGAAATATGGAAGTTGGTAATGAATTAGCTAGGGTAATTAAAGAGCTAGCCTAATTATGGGCGTCAATTATTGGTTTGGTTGTTGGTCATGGTTCTTAGTGTGTCTGTTCTTTTTCTAGCTTCTATTTTTCTGATACTCTGATAGGTTCTAGGTCCTTGTAAAACCTAGTTTTGAACTTTGATCATTTATTTGGTAGGTTCCAAGTCCTTGTAAAACCTATTTTTTTGTTTTTGTGTTGATCCTTAGGTTCCAAGTCCTTGTAAAACTTGGGGTAATTTTAACATTTATTCCTTTTTGTTGTTTGTAAGGGGTTTTAGGTCCCCTAAAAGCCTATTTTTACTATAATCTAAAATGTAAAAATGTCCCAAGCTAATGCAAGCTTCTCTTTGCATCATTCCTTGTTTAGGTAAAAAAATGCACCCAAGTCTATATAAGAGATTACATTGAGATTAATACTTTTAATCTCCTAAGATACGTGATCCTAATGTTGAGGCATGACAATTTGATTACAAATTGCAATAACACCTCAAACTGAAAAACTAATAAAAGAAGGGTAGAGGAAAGGAGTTTATAAACTTAACCATCATGCAAATGTGTTCCAACAATATTTTGTTGAACAATACAAATAGTAGGTTTGAGCTCATCATCCTTAACTGAGAACAACCTAAGACATTGATCTTCTTATTGTTATTCTAAGCATTGACATGTGATACCAAACGTGTCGTCCATTTACCCCACCTCAAAATGCAAGAACCCTCAACATGAAGGAGGTTAGTGCAAAGAATAAAAGAAAGGTACCTCAAAAGACACCAAAGTAGAGGGATCGACAAATGAGAATCCACTCAGTGAGGAGCATGGAGTGAAATTCACTATGACATGGAAGAGTCTTGGGAGCTGAGGATATAGAATGACTTGAGAGCCAAAAAGTGAGCACCACTTGGTCTGATTAAATAACAATTACTCCATCCAAAAAGAAGCAAAGGGAGAGTAGGATACAATAAACATGTGAGTTGTTGAAAACACTCAACAAGACAAGTTAGAATTGTCAAAAGAAGTCTACAACACACAAACCAATACGACATACATACCTCCACACAAAAAAAAAAAGCATAGCCCATGAAAGAAATAAGAATGTCTCCATGAGGATGAATGAGCAACAAAGATTTAAAAACATGTTACTTTCAACGATAAAAAAATCAATGAAAGTTTATTTATAGCTTAGTCCATGTACATAGCCCACATAGCCTAGTTTGAGACGACTAGATAAGATAATGTTAGTTGTGTAAGAATATGTGTAATATGCTAAAAATTAGTAGCTTTTATTCTTGTAATTAATTTTGGTAGCCAATATATATTTATAGTGATATATTTTATCAAAATAATTACAAAATAAAACATATATTGACATAGAAATACAAAATTTATTATTAATTTATGTTGAGGGATGTGAATACTAATGTATTGATTGAATTTAATTTCTTTTACTTATCTAGCCAATCATTATATAAATTTTCAAAATATTGCATACTAATTTTCTAAGCTATAATAAATTTTGTTGTTTAATAATTTAGAAAAATATAACTATCCATATTTTACTATTGATTCATGATGGGAATAATCAATGCATAAATGAAAGAAATTATCATTCACCTTTTAGTACAGTTTAAATACATTAAATTCTTTTGATAATTTTTTTACTATATCAATTATGTAAGTCATATTTAAACTTTAATTAGAGGTTCAAATTTCAACTCTACAAATATTTTATTGTACTTGAATGACATTGACAACTGTTGTATCCATCATATTGTCTGTTTATATTATGAGGTGGCAAGACAAATTAGTATGAAAAATTATTATTACTAGCTAATTTTTTTATATAAAATTAAATTGTTCACATTTAGCTTACAATTTTTTTGGAGAGAAAAGTGTATACTAAATATGATTTTGCACCCATATATTTATTATATGTTTGTAAGCAATGATTCACTATTGAAATAACGTACTATTATCTAGTATAATATTATTACTTTAGTGCAAAAAATGGCTGGTAAGAATTTAAGTCGTCTACAACTAATGACCCATAATCATGATAATAGTGCACTATTTATAAAGTCTAGTAGCTATTAACATACATTTCAATTTTCAATTACCAAATCATCATGTGAACCAAAAACAATGTGGTCAAGCACATTGTTGATCCAAAAATCATGCTCGCATGACTTTAATCTGGAACTATTTAAATTCATAACTAGACATCTAACAATTCTATTTTTACCAACAAAATATTATTATTTATTACAATCTTTATCTCCACTAAACACACTAGCTAATCAACTACATGAACTAAACACAACACATCTCTTGCTAAACTATGTTACATTGATTCAAATATAAAATAGGAAATATTGTAAGATAAATAAATAATCTTATCTGATCCTTTATAAATTTTTATCATCTATACAAAAGTTTAATGTGAATTGATAATTTATTTTTTTAAATCGTCATTTTATACACAAATCATTAATATAAACAATCATCAATAATTTTTAGACCATGTTTGAATTTTGATAATAAGAAGAACAATACCACAACATAACCATCACATTCTACCAGTACCAACAAAATATGACAAACTTGGAAATATATGTCAATGTCAATAACTTAAGATAAACTAAGAAGCATAGCAATGCTACCAATTTATAATAAACTTATGATACAAAACATTTTCAATTTCTTTTTTCTCATTTCATAAAGAAGCATCTTCTATTTGATCATGATTCATAAACATTATAATAAACTTATGATACAAAACATTTCTATTTCCTTTTTCTCATTGCATGGAGAAGCATCTCCTACATTGATCATGATTCACAAACATTGATTTTTAAATGTTTAGGCATGAATATGATTTTTAAATGTTGAGGCATGAATATGGGTCTCTACTTCATTAATGGAAGAAAA
Organism: Cupressus sempervirens; assembly: GCA_028749045.1. Taxonomy (NCBI): domain Eukaryota; kingdom Viridiplantae; phylum Streptophyta; class Pinopsida; order Cupressales; family Cupressaceae; genus Cupressus; species Cupressus sempervirens. The sequence continues at coordinate 758,972,863 of CM053789.1, read as the reverse complement.
TAAATTTGGATTTTTTTAATGTTGAGGCATGAATATGTGTCTCTACTTCATTAATGGAAGAAAAAATAAATTAGGCCAAGAGATTTGGGTCAAAGATTGTTCTAGTCAGATATCTATTAGCCAACACGTGTAACATATAAGATGTCATAAAATACTAAGGAATGGTCACACATTTCAAAAGTTATGGACGGTTCTTTTCATTCATCGTGGTCTCCTTTTCTTTCTTGGAGAATTGCTTACATTCCACGCAAGCAAAACTCAACATGGGTTTAGTGAAGCTACCCTTTGTTGAATTTGAAACTCCCATTTGTAGTATGGGATTTTTTTATCAAAATTAAGGGAGTTGTCAAAATAGTAGTGTTTTTTAAGAAGGTTAAGTTATATAATGTTGAATTTTCTAATATGGTTGTGTAATAATTATCATTTTTTAAAGAGAAATAGAAAGTATAATATCATGGTTAAAAATAGGGTAAGGGTTTCCACATAATATATTAGTTTTTATATTACATATTATTTGATTACATGATTTTTGTTAACGGATTTCATTTTTTTAATTTAGATTTTATTCTTAATTAGATTTAAAATTTTAGAAAGTATATTTGGAAAAAAAATTACTTTTGGTTGATTGTGGGTAAAAAGACAGTTTTTAAAAATGTTTTAAATTAAGTCATTTATTATTATTTTTAAGTAGCATTTTAGAGATATTTCTTTATGTAAAATAATAAACATGTTTATATTTCAATGTTTCAAAAATGTCTATTGTAAAATTAAATAGTGTACTTTTGCTTGAGGTTCTAGTTGAAAATACATTCCTTGATAAATACGAGTAATCAATACTAAAATGAATCAAAATGTATTTAGTTGATATTTTAAATATTTGTTTGTTTTTGTGCTCTTAATTACAAGAATTTGTGAAATATTAGGATACTTTTCACATAAATAATTGTCAAATATCAAAAAAAAATTCCTTAGAATGTGTAAACAATATATTTCACATAGTCGTATTATTGAAATATTAGTAAAGAATGACTATTTATGAAATATTATTCTAAGTTAACATGTGTACAATAACTATATAGGCAAAACACATGCATCTTGATCCTACTTGTTGTCCTTTTACTGTTGCCTCATAATATACTTCTTCTTTTATAACAAGTACATCAACTTGGGATTATAGAGGTTCATTATATGGTCTTCCATTGTCCACTTTGTAGGTACAACATATTGAATAAGAAAAAAAATATGAAATAGTTTAAATGATAGTAATGGTTTTAACTAGGCAACATCTTTTCTTTTTTCTTTCTTGTAAAATTTACACCAACTGACAAATCATAAGTCATCTATTAGACTTACGTGTGACAACCTAATGCAATAATTCACCTATTTATCACCTCTTCTTTACATTTTTTCCTTCTTACATATAAAGTAGAAATATTGTATGTTTTCTTACGTAAACTTACTGAATTCAAATTCTACTAGATTTAGAGGAAACTGTTCTTTATTTCTACATTTCTTGCAATTGATGAGCTTATATCACTAGGTAATTTAACTATCATATTTTTAAAAATTACATTTTTTCTTGAAATCAAATATTTGATGTTTACACTCTATAGATAGATGTATCATAGTTTGACTAAAAGAACTTAAAACATACACAGACACATGCATAATTGCATAAGATGAGTGCTAATTACATAGTGTAGATTCAAAGTTTTAATGCTAACTATAAAAAGACTAGCATAGAGATAAAAATATCTTAACATGAAAGCAAACATGACTACAAATATCTAATCATTGCACACATCATGTATCTTTTACTCATAATTTGATAGCTAGATAAGGAAAACTCCTACCTAATCAACTAATTCTTGTTGGAATGTTTAGAACTACTAATGGGGGGTGGATCAGTTCTCCAAGGTCCAAATGTACAAATAAAACTTTTCAGTACTTAACAGATTCATATCCATAAAACCATATCATGCATGCATCTGTTAGAACATCAAATACCTTAACTTAGAAGGTCACTATCCTAGGTCAAAATAACTTTGCAGAAATGTAAGCATGAAATACCACAAACTCATTCACACAATTTGACACAAGGATTTTACGTGGAAACCCAATTTCCAATTTTCACTCTTCTGAAGTGATGCCTTGTTAACGGCCAACCTTGTTAAAGGTTACAATACACACTATTAAATATAACCTGGTTAAAGGATTTTAGTCACCCTATTAGGAGTGATCCTTGTTAAAAAACTTTAGAACATTCCATTAGAATGTCACCCAGTTAAAGGATTTACAAATGACTATTAGGTCAACCTTAATCCAAATGATTTATCAAGACTGATATAGTTGTTAGAAAGTAGAAGTGTGATTTGATTTGATAATAAAACACAACTCACTTGCAGATTATAGATCTTTGGTTCACTCCTCCATTTTGCTTGACATTCATACACTTCATCACTAACAACTTGTTCACCCTTCAAGAATTCACCCTCTTAAGCCTTCTTGCTTTGTATGCCAATTGCAGACTCTTCTAGGCCACCATATGAAGTAGCACCCTAGACTTCCTATCTTTCTTTGGTTCTCACACATGACAATTGTTGTGTATGGCCTTCTATCTCTATAAATAGAGAATTTAGGTCTATTGTCACTTAACCATAATTGCCCATTCTAGGGCTAGGTAAGATTCAGACTTCTTCTACAATCCTCTTTGAATTTGCCTCAAAAAATTTATCTTGAAATTTGTGCCACTAGCTCATCATAGAAATCTTCCACATGCTTCACATAATTCAAGAAATCAACTTTGCTAGCTTAGATTCGTCAAATCTTTGATTAAACTCTTTTTACTATCACTCGACATCCACATTGCTCACTCAACAATAATAGTCTTCTGATGCTCAACCAACACTAGGTTGCTTGGCATCAACTAAGTCTTCCTTTCTCAGTCACTACTATTATTTACCTGATGCTCGACACTTACTATATTTTTTTTGATGTTTGACATATATTGAATTCTGCTCACCCTAAAATAAGTTTGCTCAGCTTACACTATTTGCAAATAACATTCAAACCAAAAAAGTAGTTGTCTTACCTCCAAGTAGCAGGTTTGACATCATTGAAAAAATAATGATTTTTCCCTAATAGGTTCCATACTTCAAACAATCTCTTTTCAACAATCTCTCTCTTTGACATTGATGGCAAACCAATACCAACAACAATGCCAAAAAGAAAATTAATGCCTTGTATTGAAATCTCTCCCTCTATCAATATATGTGCCTCTTTCTTTTCTAATCTAATCTCTCTGATATCTCCCTTAACCCTATATCTCCCTCTTTGATTTCTCTCTACTATCTCCTTCTTTGACAACAATGCCAAAGACTTGTTATCTATTCATGCAGATATAATCAATTCAGGTTCTCCCTCTGTCACCTTGCATGTGACTATAAATCTTTTGATTCAGCTCCTTCATTACTTTATGCAACTCCTAAAGTAAGATCCACTACATCAAATTTTAAAATATGACATTCAACTCAATTGATGCAGGGCACTACTCTTGCTTCTTAAGTAGCTTTGGATAGGGATATCACCCCTAGTTTACCTCTAAGATATTCATGTGCATCCTTAGGTAAAAATTTTATGAATATATCAACTATCTATTCTTTTGTATTCACATATTCCATTTCCACTTATTTGTCTTGAACCAACTCTCTCAAGTAATGATACACCATTGCAATATGCTTTGTCTTTGTGTGCATCACAAGGTTCTGTGATATGTTTATAACACTTGTATTGTTACAATAAAGTACCACAAGTTCAATAATTTTTCTTCCTTCATTCCTTTGAGTAACTGTTTGATCCATACCATATTTGTACAATTCACTATAGCAGCCACATATTCAGCTTCAGCAGTACAATGTGATATACAATTATGTTTCTTACTAGTCCATGAGACTCATCTTTTTCTTAAGAAAAATGCTTTGCCACTTGTAAATTTTTTGTCATCAATATTTCCAGCCCAATCAAAATATGTATAGGCTCTTAGTTCAAACTTATCAATCTTCTTGTAGTATAGACCATAGTCTCCTATTCCTTTCAAGTATCTTACAATCCTTTTATCAGTCATTAAATGATTCTCCTTAGGATTTGTAGAAAACCTTGCAACAATCCCATAGCTAATGCAATGTTAGGTCTGCTATGAACTACATATTGCAATTTTCCAATCATAGACATGTACAATGTTTGATTTACTTCAGCAAAGTCATCAGTTTTAGATAGTTTGTGTCCTGTCACCATAGAAGTACTAACAGGTTTTGAATCCTCCATACCAAAAGTTTTCAATATTTCTTTCACATACTTGCGTTGAGTGATGGGAATACCATATTTCATCTGATATATTTGTAAACCAACAAATAACTTTATCTCTCCAAACATAGGCATCTCAAACTCTTTCTTCATTTCATTTGCAAATGTCTTACGTAATGCATTTTTTCCTCCAAATATGATATCATCTACAAATATTTTAGCTAGTAAAATCCCTTTACCTCCTTCTATCTTCAAGTACAAATTGATGTTATCATCAATCTTCTCAAAACCAATCTTCACAAGATAGTTGTGAAGCCTCTCATACCATGCTCTTGGAGCTTGCTTTAAACCATATAAAGCTTTGTACAATCTACATACCATGTTCTTATTGTTTGGATCAACAAATCCTTCTATTTTTTCTATGTAAACCTCCTCTTCTAGTATACCATTTAGAAATGTTGACTTCACATCCATTTGATAAACTTTGAAACCTTTGTATGTAGAGTAAAAAAGCAGATTTCTTACTCCTTCCAATCTTGCAACTAGGGAAAATGTCTCTCCATAGTCAATTCTCTCTTCTTGTACATATCCCTTGCAAACTAATCTTGCCTTATTCCTTGTGACTTCACCATTCTCATCTAGTTTGTTTTTGTACACCCACTTGGTTCCAATCACATTCTTGTTCTCTGGTCTGGGTACTAGAGTCCATGTTTCATTCTTCTCAATCTGATCAATCTCATTTTTCATGACTTTACTCTAGTCTCAATTGTCTAATGCATCCTTCACTAACTTAAGCTCATGCATTCTTAACAAACATGTATCACTTCTCAACCTATTCCTTGTCATTGGTCTAACTTCTTTATCTCCAATAATTTGTTTAGTAGGGTGTTGTCTTTTGATATGCTTTGACAATCTTGGTTTTTCTCTTCTTTCTATAATGGGTTTGTCAACTTCAAAATCACTATGCACTTCTCTATTAGGTAACTTGACATTCCTTTCATGTACACAGATCTCAGTATCAAAATGTACATTGGCTTTTGACTGCAACCCAGCTCTTGAATGCAACTTAGTTCCTAAATGCAACTCGAAATCCATTGTATATGACTTGGTAGTCACTGATACTTGTTGTTGTTGATTTACAACTTGGTTCACAACTTCATCGACATTCATGTCTTCATAGTAATACATGAAGGTTTTGTACTCTTCGAGTTCCTTCTTCAATTCAGCTTCATGTACCTCTGTATATTCATCAAATTTTACATTTTCACTTTCCACAATTTTGTTAGTGTTAGTATTTAAACACTTTAAAGCTTTATTGCTTGTGGAATGGCCTAGAAATATACCTTCTTCACTTTTAGCATCAAGTTCAACATTTATGTTGTCCTTAAGAATGTAACACTTTCTTCCAAATACCTAAAAATATTTTACATTAGGTGAGTATTCATACCATAGTTCAAAATTGTATGTTTTCTTACGTAAACTTACTAAATTCAAATTCTACTAGATTTAGAGGAAACTCTTCTTTATTTCTACATTTCTTGCAATTGATGAGCTTATATCACTAGGTAATTTAACTATCATATTTTAAAAAATTACAATTTTTCTTCAAATCAAATATTTGGTGTTTACTCTCTATAGATAGATGTATCATAGTTTGACTAAAAGAACCTAAAACATACACGGACACATGCATAATAGCATAAGATGAGTGCTAATTACATAGTGTAGATTCAAAGTTTTAACACTAATTATAAAAAGACTAGCATAGAGATAAAAATATCTTAACATGAAAGCAAACATGACTACAAATATCTAATCATTGCACACATCATGTATCTTTTACTCATACTTTGATAGCTAGATAAGGAAAACTCCTACCTAATCAACTAATTCTTGTTGGAATGTTTAGAATAACTAATGTGGGGTGAATCCATTTTCCAAGGTCTAAATGTACAAATAAAACTTTTCAATACTTAACAAATTCATATCCATAAAACCATATCATGCATGCATCCGTTAGAACATCAAATACCTTAACTTAGTAGGTCACTATCCTAGGTCAAAAAAACTTTGCAGAAATGTAAGCATGAAATACCACAACTCATTCACACAATTTAACACAAGGATTTTACGTGGAAACTCAATTTCCAATTTTCACTCTTCTAAAGTGATGCCTTGTTAACGACCAACCTTGTTAAAGGTTACAATACACACTATTAAATGTAACCTGGTTTAAGGATTTTAGTCACCCTATAAGGAATGATCCTTGTTAAAAAAATTTAGAACATTCCATTAGAATGTCACCCAGTTAAAGGATTTACAAATGACTATTAGGTCAACCTTAATCCAAATGATTTATCTAGACTAATATAGTTGTTAGAAAGTAGAAGTGGGATTTGATCTGATAATAAAACACAACTCACTTGTAGATTATAGATCTCTGGTTCACTCCTCCATTCTGCTTGGCATTCATACACTTCATCACTGACAACTTGCTCACCCTTCAAGAATTCATCCTCTTAAGCCTTCTTGCTTTGTATGCCAATTGCAGACTCTTCTAGGCCACCATATGAAGTAGCACCCTAGATTTCCTATCTTCCTTTGGTTCTCACACATGACAATTATTGTTTATGGCCTTCTATCTCTATAAATAGAGAATTTAGGTCTGTTGTCACTTAACCATAATTGCCCATTCTAGGGTTAGGTAAGATTCAAACTTCTTCTACAATCCTCTTTGAATTCGCCTCAAACAATTTATCTTGAAATTTGTGCTACTAGTTCATCATAGAAATCTTCCACATGCTTCACATAATTCAAGAAATCAACTTTGTTAGCTCAGATTCGTCAAATCTTTGATTAAACTTTTTTTACTATCACTCGACATCCACATTGCTCACTCAGCAATAATAGTCTTCTAATGCTCAACCAACATTGGGTTGCTTGGCATCAACTAAGTCTTCCATTCTCAATCACTACTATTATTTACCTGATGCTCGACACTTACTATTTTTTTTGACGCTCGACATATATTGAATTCTACTCAGCCTAAACTAAGTTTTCTCAGCTTACACTATTTGCAAATAACATTCAAACCAAAAAAGTAGTTGTCTTACCTCCAAGTAGTAGGTTTGACATCATTGACAAAATAATGATTTTTCCCTAATAGGTTCCGTATTCAAACAATCTCTTTTCAACAATCTCCCTCTTTGACATTGATGGCAAACCAATACCAACAACAATGCCAAAAAGAAAATTAATGCCTTGTATTGAAATCTCTCCCTCTATCAATATATGTGCCTCTTTCTTTTCTAATCTAATCTCTCTGATATCTCCCTTAACCCTATATCTCCCTCTTTGATTTCTCTCTACTATCTCCTTCTTTGACAACAATGCCAAAGACTTGTCATCTATTCATGCAAATATAATCAATTCAGCTTCTCCCTCTGTCACCTTGCATGTGACTGTAAATCTTTTGATTTAACTCCTTCATTACTTTAGGAAACTCCTAAAGTAAGATCCACTACATCAAATTTTAAAATATGACATTCAACTCAATTGATGCAGGGCATTACTCTTGCTTCTTAAGTAGCTTTCGATAGGGATATCACCCCTAGTTTACCTCTAAGATATTCATGTGCATCCTTAGGTAAAGATTTTATGAATATATCAGCTATTTGTTCTTTTGTATTCACATATTCCATTTCCACTTCTTTGTCTTGAACCAACTCTCTCAAGTAATGATACACCATTGCAATATGATTTTTCTTTGTGTGCATCACAGGGTTCTGTGATATGTTTATAACACTTGTATTGTTACAATAAAGTATCACAAGTTCAATAATTTTTCTTCCTTCATTCCTTTGAGTACTATTTGATCCATACCATATTTGTACAATTCACTATAGCAGCCACATATTCAGCTTCAGCAGTACAATGTGATATACAATTATGTTTCTTACTGGTCCATGAGACTTATCTTTTTCTTAAGAAAAATTCTTTGCCACTTGTAAATTTTTTGTCATCAATATTTCCAGCCCAATCAAAATCTATATAGGCTCTTAGTTCAAACTGATCAATCTTCTTGTAGTATAGACCATAGTCTTCTATTCCTTTCAAGTATCTTACAATCCTTTTAACAGTCATTAAATGATTCTCCTTAGGATTTGTAGAAAACCTTGCAACAATCCCAATAGCTAATGCAATGGTAGGTCTGCTATGAACTACAAATTGCAATTTTCCAATCATAGACCTGCACAATGTTTGATTTACTTTAGCAAAGTCATCATTTTAGATAGTTTGTGTCCTGTCACCATAGGAGTACTAACAGGTTTTGAATCCTCCATACCAAAAGTTTTCAATATTTCTTTCACATACTTGGGCTGAGTGATGGGAATACCATATTTCATCTAATATACTTGCAAACCAACAAATAACTTTATGTCTCCAAACATAGGCATCTCAAACTCTTTCTTCATTTCATTTGCAAATGGCTTACGTAATGCATTTTGTCTTCCAAATATGATATCATCAACAAATATTCCAGCTAGTAAAATCCCTTTACCTCCTTCTATCTTCAAGTACAAATTGATGTTATCATCAATCTTCTCAAAACCAATCTTCACAAGATAGTTGTGAAGCCTCTCATACCATGCTTTTGGAGCTTGCTTTAAACCATATAAAGCTTTGTGCAATCTACATACCATGTTCTTATTGTTTGGATCAACAAATCCTTCTATTTTTTCTATGTAAACATCCTCTTCTAGTATACCATTTAGAAATTTTGACTTCACATCCATTTGATAAACTTTGAAACCTTTGTATGTAGAGTAAGAAAGCAGATTTCTTACTCCTTCCAATCTTGCAACTAGGGAAAATGTCTCTCCATAGTTGATTCTCTCTTCTTGTACATATCCCTTGCAAACTAATCATGCCTCATTCCTTGTGACTTCACCATTCTCATCTAGTTTTTTTTTGTACACCCACTTGGTTCCAATCACATTCTTGTTCTCTGGTCTGGGTACTAGAGTCCATGTTTCATTCTTCTCAATCTGATCAATCTCATTTTTCATGGCTTTACTCTAGTCTTAATTGTCTAATGCATCCTTCACTGACTTAAGCTCATGCATTCTTAACAAACATGTATCACTTCTCAACCTATTCCTTGTCATTGGTCTAGCTTCTTTATCTCCAATAATTTGTTCAGCAAGGTGATGTCTTTTGACATACTTTGACAATCTTGGTTTTTCTCTTATTTCTATAATGGGTTTGTCAACTTCAAAGTCACTATGCACTTCTCTATTAGGTAACTTGACATTCCTTTCATGTACATAGATCTCAGTATCAGAATGTACCTTGGCTTTTGATTGCAACATGGCTCCTGAATGCAACTCGACATCCATTGTATGTGACCTGGTAGTCACTGATACTTTTTGTTGTTGATTAAAAACTTGGTTCACAACTTCATCGACATTCATGTCTTCATAGTAATACATGAAGGTTTTGTACTCTTCGGGTTCCTTCTTCAGTTCAACTTCATGTACCTCTGTATATTCATCAAATTTTACATTTTCACTTTCCACAATTCTTTTAGTGTTAATATTTAAACACTTAAAAGCTTTATTGCTTGTGGAATGGCCTAGAAATATACCTTCTTCACTTTTAGCATCAAGTTTAGCATTTATGTTGTTCTTAAGAATGTAACACTTTCTTCCAAATACCTAAAAATATTTTACATTAGGTGAGTATCCATACCATAGTTCAAAATGTGTGGAATTTGTACTTTTATTGACTTGTACTTAGTTCAAGGTATAGACAGTTGTGATTACAACTTCTCTCTAGTATTTCAAAGCAATATTCTTCTCCATCATTAGTGTTCTAACACAATCTATTATAGATATGTTCCTTCTTTCAGCAATCCCACTTTGTGGAGTGGTCCTAGGTGCAGAAGTTTATCTTTTAATTCCTTTGTCATTACAAAATATCTCATACTCATTTGATGTAAATTCTCCACCTCTGTCAAATCTAAGACATTTCAAGCTTACCCAGTCTCCTTTTCAACTCTTTCCAAGTACCACCTTAACATTTGAAAAGCATCTGATATTTGTTTCAAAAACATAATTGTCATCATCCTAGAATAATCATCAAAAAATAGGATTATGTACTTGTCACCTTTGTAGCTTTGTACATCAATTGGTCCAAATAAATCAATATGAACTAATCCCATAATTTCTTTTGAGGTAGGAGTCTTACTTTTAAAACTATATTTTGTCATCTTGCCTAACTGACATTGTTTGCAAATCACATTATTAGGTTTCTTCAGTTTTGGAAAACCTCTGACTCTTTTCATGTTACTGATACTGACTAAGTTATCAAAGTTAACATGACATAACCTCTTGTGCCATAGCCACACATCATCAAATTCTACAACAATACAAGTAGCATCATTCATGTCAAGATAAAATGGATTACCTCTAGTTTGATCTCCATTTTCGATTAGTTTTCCATCAATGTCATAGATCTTAGCCTTCTTGTTATCAAATTCAACTTTACAACCTCGATTGTTCAATTGTGATACACTCCACAAGTTATAGTTAACTCCTTCTAAATAGTAAGAATTGTCACACACGATCTATATTGTCAGTTTTATTGATCCTTTACCTTTTATCAAACAGGGTGCATCATTACCAAATCTAACACTATTTCCATTTTAATAATGAAGGGTAATGAACTTACTTTTATCTCCAATCATGTGATGTGAACATCCACTGTCAGTGATCCATCTATCACTTTTTTTCACGTAAGATATTAGTGTAGTTTCCTCATCTTCATCAAAATCATCTTTCATAGAAACATACACAACTTCATCATCATGGTCATCATATCCATCTTTTGATTCCTCTTTAGCAATGTCACAAGCCTTCTTTCCTTTGTCTTTGTAGTCTTTGGTGTTTTCATCTCTTTTACCTTTGTATTTATTGCTGAGCGGTCATTTTACACGAGGTCAACGGTAGGAATCCATTGCACAATTCCTTTTTAAAACATTAAACAAACTAAATATATAAAGACTAACAATTAATCTAGTGCTTAGAGGAACTCCATCCATATTTTATTCATTAATTGGATGCATGAGCCCTTTACATGTCAAAAACAAAGAAAACATGAGAGAGAAAGTAGGAGGAAGCCTTCAGTCAAAGTAGGAGTGTTTGGAGGTGCCAAAAATAGGTGGTGGTCCTTTACTAGGCGTGTGTCGCAGTTAAACTACCATCAGAATGTGTTCTTGATGCATGGAAGGTGTTATTTTTGGAACTAGCGGTTAACTTTTGACGCACCTCTAAATTGTGGAGCTGTGGGCCTACGCACCTGTAGAGTTGCGGAGCTGTGGACCTGCGGACCTTGACAAGGTCAAAATCTTAAAATTTGAATAAGTATCAAAATTGAAATTCTGGCATCTGGGTTTTGTTCTTCTTCATCCCAAAGCTATGTTAGGATGTTTACTCTTGAATTTCTCTATCATCTTAGTTATCTTAGCAACATCTGAAAGATCTAAAGCCTCATACTTTTCCTTAACCTTCTGTCTATAGTTGTCCACCTCAATTCAAATCTCTGCAAAATCTCTGAGTTTGGTATCCAACTCTAACAATGCTTCTTTTGTCCTAAAGGCCTGTCGGATGTCCTCATCATCTGCAACTTCCACAAAAATCTTCCTAAAATTCTTCATTACTATCTGTATAGGTAACAACCTCTCTCATTCCTCATCTTCAAAAATATCCAAGCATGCATCACTGTAGTGTATCTCTGCTTCCAAAATCCACTCTTAGGCTTGGTCCTTGAGCTGATGGATCTCCTCGTATAATGTTTCCATTACTTTATTGTTATCTGCTATTTTCTCTATCCAGTCATTGATCAAATCCAATTCTTCTTCGATATATACATCAATAAAAACCTAGTATCTTTGGCCCTTTATGGCTTGTAGAGTTTGCAAATCCTTACTCCAGGCACATACCTCATCCATGATACTGAAGTCCTACTTCAAAATTTCTATGATCTTATTCATGTTCTCTTGCATAGCATGCAGTAACTTTAAATTCCTTGTGATGATCGTAACACCTTTCTCCTCAAAACTTTCTCACCACTCCTGACAAGCTCTTAAAAATGGTTCAAGTTATACACCTCCCCCTTCTCTAAGTATAGTATTCAAAGTATGCTTAGGGTGTTCAGGATCAAGAGGACCAACGACTTTGGCTAGATAGCCCTTTAGGATCTCAACTTGCCTTCGAAGTGCATGAAGTTCATTCTCCTCTTGTTCCATGTACTTGAGGACCTCTTTGACTCCCATAGTCATCATTTGTCAGGCTGAATCCCATGTAGGCCTTCCCAACATAACATCCTTCAATTCATAATCTTCTAAGCTAAGGCCTTCGACATCTATGTCTCAGGAGGGAGAGCCATTTGTGCAAATAAATCCTAGTTCTGTATGGTGGTGACAAATGCCAATAGTGTTGCCTCATGTGATGGAGACTCAAGTTTGTTCAAGATCTCTGCAATGTCACAAATGTCTTCCTCCAAAGAATGGAATTGAGGCTTAGTACTCCTCATTATTTCCTTTCAAATCCATCTAGGGATGCATCCTGTTGAGGACCTAGCTCTTGATGATGAAGGGGTGTGTTCAACTACTTCCTTCCCTTTGTCACTCTTGCTTGGATTCCTCTCCTATTGGGAGGGCTCTTCTTCTGTAGACTCAGTCTCAGTAGATCTTGTAGCCTGAACCTCGATGTCATGGGAAAGTGGTTGAGAATATTCCATAATTTTTCCTTCTGACACTTCACCGGTCACCATTTTTTCCAGTCTCTCCTCAGATACTGGTTCCTTCTAAATATGCTCTTCCTCCGAACTCTGAGGTGGGGGAGTCACTAAGCCCTGTTCTACCATCGTAACTCATGGTGGAGATGGAGGAGTAATATTAGGACACTATGTATCTGGCGACATCTACGTCCAGTCTTCCTATTGAGGTTCACCTATAGGGGTGTCCCTGATCTTATCCCCGATCAACTCTGTACCTATAGGCATGAAATCAAAATCTGACATTGAGAAAACATCATCACTCCCTGCACTCTGCTCATCCACCCACTATTGTACTTCATCTTTCAAAGAAGAGAGCTCTAAAGGTTTGGCTTGAGTGGATGGAGGGGTACCCGTGGCACTCTTTCTTCTTTGTAATTCTATGGCTCTAGCTAGCCAAGTTCTTCCCTATAGGGGCACTTATTCCTCTTCTTCCTCCTCTGATTCTATTTCTTCTTCTTCTTTATCTCCTTTCAAAACACTATCAAGAATAGATGGATTAGGCACTAATCTTCTACTAATCCTTTGTCTTTTCTTCATCTGAATCTTAATTTTTTTCTTTTGTTTCTTGGAGGTAGAAGGAGAAGTAGGGTCATCTTGCATAGGAGGAATGGAGACTTGTGGAATCTCTCCCTCTTATGGTTGGCTAGACACAACAGGAGCCAACTACGGTTCATCCTGGACTTGGGTAGCTCCAGTATCCTGGGACCCTTGTGGACTCTATTATTGTTGCTGGGGAGGCGTATGTTCTGTCTAAACCCTCTAAGGAGAGGTCCTCTTTCTTTTGTTCTTTCCCTTCCTTTCAGGAGGGTGATAATATCCAACCGAGCAATCAAGCTAGTAGACTATCTCTAGCCTAATAGAAGATTGGAGCGCAAAGGTAGGAATTGTGACTTTCCTTCCTTTACCTCTTTTTGAGCGAGCATGTGCATGGAAGATTATAGTATCAGGAATTGGATCAAGTGGAAAAGGTTTCTTGATCCAATCCTTTTTCATTCTGATGACATGTCTCACTCAATGATTAATGTCATCCCTTTCTTCCCTTTCAACCTCTGCATTCAGAATAGATCTTTCACCAATTTTATCCATGTTGAACAGGGGTTCTAGTAACTCCTTCGAATCCTATTGCTTTATCTCCTTTGGGATGTTCAACTAGAGAGCCTTCTCTGCAAGATACAAAGTCATCCTACAATAGTCCCTAATAGGGACATCATAGTCATTTGTGGCATTCATCCAGTGATCTTCAAGAACATCTTCATGATGGAAGTGTTTTCCTACCAGACTCTTCACTTTACCAACATTGTTAAAATATGGCCAGGGAGAGTTGTATTCTTCAAGAGGATAGTTCTCCCACTCCCATTTGAAGGAAGGAATATCCTATTTCCTCTTCACCTGATATGGTCCAATGATTAATGGCCATGCCTAATAGGGTCTCCATTGCCTCTTTATCTTCTCATATGCTAACTAAATTTGCTAGGAAATCTCCAATAGTACCAACTTGTCACTAGGATATCTCGAGAGCTTCTTAAGATTGATGGATGCACCGGCTACCTGTAGATACGTGAATGTTTTGAACTGGATGAAGTAGGCTTTGAGAGCTGTGATCTGTGCTTTGGCTTCATCAGATAACCTCTTTCCATAATCACCCTCGATAAATTGAATGATCACAAAGATGAATGCATCATTCACAATTATGTATTCTTTTCTCTACCTTGAGAGCTTCTTCTTCACTAACTGAGGATAAACTATGTATGGCCAGGCATTAGGGTCTTGCATACTACCTCTCCTGTACAAATTGGGATAGTTTTTTGCCCTCACTACAAGTAGGTACACTAGGTAAGAAGTTATGTAAAACTTCTTCTTGTCCTTCACCGTCCTCAGTTGCTCACACAAGTTTTCACTTAGTGTGGTGGCCCAGTCCAATGGTATCTTCACCTATTTGATGGTCTCAATGAAGTTTACCATGAATGTGCTGACATGACCTACTGCGAGTAAGCCCATGACTCTACTCAGGAGAATAATGGAGTATCCAATGTCTTCCTTCATGTATCCCTGAGACATATCCACTTTTTTAGTTATCCTTCCTTGAGGAGGCTTCTTAATCAGGTACAAGGATTGTATAATGTCAATGGCCTCTTGTTGATGCTCCTTATACCATCTCTCAGCTACTTCATAGGAAAGTCGAATAAACTGGTCTACTCTTGGTAGGTGGAAAACCCTCTCAATGTTGTCAAGTCACAAATCCAATACCACTTCCCTTGTGATGCTCTTGACCACCCTCTCATTAGGCACGAAGTGTTGTGATAGGGCCATGATTAATTTAGCTGATTGCATCGACATAGGATGTGACACAACATTCACCAATCCGAAACAGATTAATGCGGACATCATAGCTGACCTCTCTATTGGCTTGTTGCAAATTCTCAAGAATTTGCCTAAATCTGTGTATCCGAGGTCGGTATCTCTGATCTCTACATAATCATCATGGAATCTAGAATTTGAAGGTATGCCTTGGAACTTGAATACTACAGGTTTGGGTGTTGCTCCAGACATGGACACCATTTGGTTACAGTTACTTGCACATTGTGAGAAAAGCGTTATTAGTCCAAAGATAATGTAAAAGCTCATAAATAAACATGAGTAGAAAAAAAAAATCCCCATTGGGTGATTTATTTATTTCTTTATCCCTTTTCAAAAAAAATAAATTATTTTTTATTTATTCATATATATATATATATATATATATATATATATATATATATATATATTTTTTTTAATTTAATATTTTTAATTTTATTTTATCAAACATTTAAAAAAAATTTAAAAATAAAAAAAAATATGGATGGGGTGCAAGAATGCATGCAGCGGGAGGCACCAAGGTCGTGTGTGTGACGCCAAGTCTAGGGTTTGGTGTGTGTCGAGGTTGAGTGCGTGAGGGCACGGCGCCAAGTTAGGGCGTACGGTGCATGGTCGGGCACGCGGATAGCACCATGGCTGAGTGTGAAGTGATGCCATTTGCATTAGAGTATTGGCATATGCATATATAAACAAAATGGGGTGCTTGCATGGGTTGTGGCCCGCCGGTGGTGTTTTCAACGCCGCCACCGTGGAGGTGTTAAGCACTGCGGCATGGCAAGTGCTACCACCAATGTTATGAGTGTTACGACAGAGCCACGCACGGGGTAAGTTAAATGTTGCGACGTGGAAAGCACTGCCACACGCATGGAAGTGTCACCACAAGTATGAGAACCCCATGCACATGGAAGCATCACTGCGAGCATGTGAAAGTGGCACCATGGACATGTGGAAGCCCCGCGCGCAGGTATTGTGAGTCATATGTCTTACCTTCATCGTGCCTTGGAACAAAACTGAAATGAGTGCTTTGGGCTAAGGCAAGGGTTTTATAACCCCCGCGTGCGGCTAGGTGCATTATTATTTTTTATTTTTTTTTAAATTGGTTTTCTAATTTTTTTTTTTTTTTTTTGCATTTTTTCAATTTTCTAATTTTTTTGTGATTTTTTGATTTTCGACTCTAAAATTCTAACTCTAACAAAACTTTCTTCTCCCGACTCTCGAAATGTGAGTATGGGAGTCAAAAAAAGTAGGGGGTCCCCATTCCTAGTGAGGAATGGGGTGTGTGTTGTGGATACCACAACATTTATCTCCACTTCTATTGTTCTTCTTCTTTGGACACCTCGCAGTAATATGACCAACCTCATTACAATTGAAACACATGATAGGTAACTTACCTTCGTATTTCCTTTTGCCCCTATGAAATCTCCTAGCCAACAATTCTTCAAGTTCTTCTACATCATCTTCATCTGTATCATTGTCACTAGAAACATGCTTGACCATTTTCTTCTTCTTATCTTTAAGTTCTTTTAGTGTCAATATAGCTTTGAAAGCAGATTCAACATTTTTAGTTTTGAAATTATCAAAATTAGAAAGTTCAAAAGCAGTGAGTCTACCCATCAGTCCTTCAAGGGGTAAATTACTACTAGGAACACACCTTAGTTCTTGTATGGTAAAGATGCTAATAGTTTAGATAGGTAGCATGGTTCTCAATACTTTTTTTATCACAGTCTCATCTTCAATAACACCATTTGCTCCTCTAATAGCATTCACAACATCATTGATTCTTGTATAATACTAGACTATAGTCTCACCTTCTTGCGTTCTCATGTCATCAAACTTTCCTCTCAGACTTTTAGCTTTTGCTCTCAGAACATTCTTGTCTCCTCCATAGATCATCTCTATAGCATCCCACATCTTCTTAGCATAATTACATCATTTGATGTCATCAAAATCTGAGTAGCTTAGGGCAGATGCAAGCTCTAACATTACCTGATTGTGTTCTTTCTTCTTTTTTAGATCATCAGCAGTAGGTGCTCTAACATAACCAACATGCTCAATGTTAATGATAGATTGTGCATAAACTCCAAGTCCTCCTGGATGTAGCTTCATCAAACTTTGTCGTGTAGGAAATTTTTCCTTATTGAGTTTGGGCACCTCCTTTCTGTACATCTTTGATCTTTAGCTTTTAGTACCTTCAAACTATTTCCTTACAAGCACCAATAGCTCTGATACCAATTATTGGAATGCTTACAATAACTAAGAAGGAGGTGAATCAGTTATCCAAGATCCAAATGTACAAATAATTTTTTTTAGTACTTAGCAGATTCATATCCATAAAACCATATCATACATGCATCCATTAGAACATCCAATGCCTTAACTTGGTAAGTCACTGTCCTAGGTCAAAATAACTTTGCAAAAATGTAAGCATGAAATACCACAAACTCATTCACATAATTTGAACATGGTTTTTACGTGGAAACCCAATTTGAGAAAAACCACCAGTAACATGCTACTAATTTTCACTCTTCTGAAGTGGTGCCCTATTAAAGGCCTACCCTATTAAAGGTTACAATACACACTGTTAAATGTGATCTGGTTAAAGGATTTTAGTCACCCTATTAGGATTGAGCCTTGTTAGAGGACTTTAGAACATTTCATTATAATGTCACCCGGTGAAAGGATTTACAAATGACTATTACGTCAACCTTAATCCAAAGGCTTTATCCAGACTGATACAGTTGTTAGAAAGTAGCAGTAGGACTTGATCTGATAATAAAACACAACTCACTTGCAGATTAAAGATCTTTGGTTTAGTCCTCTTGATGCAAAGAATTCTACTCAGAAACCAATAAATGGGATACATGTTGATCCCATAAAAATCCATGAAATAAATTTCATTCTTAGAGACATCTCATGAGGCAAAACAAAATTCTTTCCAACACTAGTTTATAATACTTCACCATTCGCATTGTCTAATTTCTATTCAAGAATATATTATTCATTTTTTTCTAAATGTTTCTTGAAAAAAAAATTGTAGGAGTTGTTCCAAATTAGCCCATCTAAAACATATCCAACTCTGAGACCAATCCAATAAACAAATTACAAGTTATGGTCTTTGTACCAAGACCCATTTTTACTGTCATAAACTAGTAACAAAACTTGTAATCCTGCCTAGGGCATCCAATATATTTCACAATATAAAACCAATTGATCCCAAACCAATTTCATCTTAATTATTATTGAGTCTAGTTTCCAAATCTTAAAGTCATTCATTATTACAATTCATAAATCATTACATGTATGCAAATCTATGCCTGCAACTCCATTGCAGATATTAAAAAACCAATTTTCTCTAAGAAATGTATAACTTCCACACATCTCAATGAAAATGACTCAAAAAAAATGGAAATAAAACTAGATTCACATATCTTTCCAATTAACCCATTTAGAGTTCGTAACTATTCCATATGTGTCAGTACCAAGTGACTCAACATGACTATTGTCAAGGAATACCAAATCTGCAAACAAGTACCTTTACCAAAATGTTCATAACTTATTCATTTCTTCACATAATCACTCCAAATAAAAACCAAAAGTAATTTTTTTCATCCTACTAACCAAATCTATACATTATACATGGTTGTACAAGACATGGAACCAACACAAAACTGAAAAACCAATCAAAACAACAACTTAAAATCACTCCAAATTTGTTTCAAATGTAAATATTTCCTTCCATTTATGATTTCATTCAACTATACATAAGTTTTTATAGGACCATTGGTGGTTTACAATTTCCCAACCAACATTTTACATTCTCTTAACCCTTTTTGCACTTTTTGCAATAGTTTTGCAATATTACAATTTATAGTTTTGCACTTTCTTGACAACTTTACATTTATTGCCTTTAGAAATTAGCATTGATTCCATTACATGGAATATCACATAAAAAAACATGTAATTAAATTAAATAATTAAAATGCTTCTAGGGATCATCTCCAATATCTTTATGACTAGGTGCTCCTACACCACCTCCATTCTGCTTGGCATTCATACTCTTCATCATTGACAACTTGCTCACCCTTCAAGAATTCATCCTAGATTAAGACTTCTTGCTTTGTATGCCAATTTCAGACTCTTCTATTTGACCACCATATGAAGCAACACGTTAGACTTCTTGTCTTCCTTTGGTTCTCACACATGACAATTGTTGATTTTGGCCTTCTATCTCTATAAATAGAAAATTTAGGTTTTTTGCTGCTTAACCACAATCGTCCATTCTAGGGTTAGGTAAGATTCAATGAATCTACCTATTTTTTCATTTAAGTCCCTTCTAGAAACTTCTTCTACAATCCTCTTTGAATCCAGCTCAAATGATTTATCTTGAATTTTGTGCCACCGACTCATCATAGAAATCTTCCACATGCTACACATAATTCAAGAAGTCAAAATCGGCAGCTCAAATTTGTCAAATCTTCAATTAAACTCTTTTTTATTATCACTCGGCATCCACACTATTCACTTGGCAATAATTGTCTTCTGATGCTTGGCCAACACTAGGTTGCTCGACATCAACTAAGTCTTCCTTGCTTGTTCACTACTATTATTTACTTGATGCTCGACACTTACTATACTTTTCTGATGCTAAGCATATACTGAATTCTGCTCAACCTAAACTAAGTTTTCTCAGCTTACACTGTTTTCAAATAGCATTCAGACCAAAAAATAAGTTGTCCTACCAGCAACTAGCAGGTTTGACATCATTGACAAAATAATGATTATTCCTGATAGGTTCCACACTCCTGAAAATCTCTTTTTAATGATTCTTCTAATTTACCCTTCTAAGTCAACTTGTCAAACTTTGTAAAAATTCAACTTTCATGTGTCGAATGCAAGATTATAAGTATCATATAAAAAAACTTGCACAATTATTAGGTCTAACCTTAGTAGAGGCATAAAAAGGTTTGATAGATATCATTTCTTTATAACATGAAAATTTAACCTTTCTATCTTTAAACTATTATTTTTAAATATAGAAAATATTTTTAGAAAAATGCTTGGACAAGGTAGAGAAAATAAGTTGATAGATCATATTCCCTTATCACATGACATTTTTTTTTTGTATTATTAAAACACTATTTTTCAAGAGTAGACAATGTTTACAAAATATGGTTTGCATAAGGAGAAAAAAAGAAGAAATCAACATCACATTAAGCTTAGATATGTAAGAATCTTATTTGTAGGTAGTCAAATACCCTTATAACATGAATTTGGAAATGGAAACCCTATTCATAGATCTTCCCTTTTCCATTGGATAATACATATGGCATTTCTAATCTTCTTGATGTCCTAGTCCTTTATTTGCATGGTTTGCACTTTATAAACTCAAGTTGTTTTACAATCAATCCTCCTTTGTACACTATAATATTTTTCTTAAGTAGAGAATTATCCATAGATTTACCATTAGAGACGTTATATAAGATGCTCTCACCTTATAACTATGAAGTTTGTTGGGTTTAATCTTAGGTTGCGAAAGATTATTTAATTTTTTGCACCTTTCAATATAATTTTCCTCGATTCATGCATATAAATGCCCACAAGTAAAAAATGCATAACATAGAGAAGAATCGCATGAGAAGTAAAATCAAATAATTTTTTTATAGAAATGGTTAGCAGAAAAAAGGTAAAAATTTAGCTATATCACTCTAACATGTGTTCAGATAAGTAGATGTCTATAATGAATACATACTTTCACCATATCAATAAGTTGTGTTAACTTGAACAAAATAAGAATTTCTAAAGATATTATATCAATTGAATAGGTTTCATCAAAACCAAGTCCATCAACTTGCTGTGATATGTGTAAATATCTAGTTAAAACATACAATTTCATTTATAATGATTAAGGAAAAATTAATCGAGAAGTTGAAATTCAAATGAAATAACATCATTTCCTTAAAGACCTTGAAATGATTGCGTGTAACCCTATATAAACTTTAAAATTGTGATATTTCATGCATAAGAACAATAAAATAATAGAATAAAATGTTAAGATTCGCAACACTTTTGACATATAAACTGTTGGAAGCATGAATACTAATGATATTCCTATGGGGGAGTATTGTAGAAACATGATTAGATCATTATCATGATGATATGTTACAATCATGACTGTGTTTGTCATTGATGTCAACATAGTAGTTTTCTGTGGTATTTGACAGAAGAACAACGAAAAGATCAAGTTGGTACGGACATATCATTGAGTACTTTCAGTAGCAAGGTTAAAGGGAGATACTAAGTGTCTAGTATATGTAGCTAACCTCAAAAGCATAAGATTCTAAGTCTAGAAGAAGTTATGCAAGTTTCGGTGAAGACTATTCTGAGATAGAGTTTACAGAGGCATGTTTTGATAAAATTGTTATATCTCTTAGCAAATTTGTTATTCTAAGAAGCAAAAGTTAAAGATTTGAAGAAGACATTCTGGAGATGACATAGCTAAGCTCACTCATCATAATGATATGTGTACCAAAAGATATTCAAGTTACAAGGTGGAAGATTAATGTTGTCACTAAGTGTAACGTGTTCTTAATGTGGTCCTATAATAATTAATTGATAAGGTGTAATAGCCAACTCAAGGAATTGTGTTATGGATTTGGTATAAAGAAAGGACATTTTCCTTTATCATGTATGGATGAAAAGTGAATGATTGTAAGTAGCATGAAGAGTGGAATGTGAAGTTAAGAAGAGCAGACTGAATGTGAAGGAAACTTCATTGTTGAGGTTCACGACTTCGTCTACAAGGTCAAACAGTGATTGGTCTAGTTGACAAGACAAATGAAAGAAGTTAAAGTATAGTACATACAATTATTTTTCAAGGAATAGTTGAGAGATCAATTAGATAGTGAGTTCGGTGATCTTACCCCATAAGTTGTTTGGATAGTGGAACCTTCTATCTTCTACAACTCCTACCCAGGTTGGCACAACTCCTAACAGGTTTAGAATCTTATAACAAGGACTCAAAGTCTCCTAACAAGGACTCATATGTATTAAATGTTGTAATAGACTCCTAACAGGGTCTATCCTCTAACAAGGAATATTTATATTAGTACATCATCTTGTGGGCATCATTCCCATCGAGGTTTTCCCTCTAATCAAGGGTTTCCCTAGTTAACATATTTAGTGTAATTGTGTATGTACATCTTTGTACGGTTGTTGTTTACTTTGAGTGGTTAAGATTATTTAAGGTGGATAAATCTTTTAATTATTAGAAAACTGATTCACCCCCCTCGGTGGACTATTGTTTCTAACAATTGGTATCAAAGCATTAGGTCCTTAAAGATAAAGTTTAATAACTTTGGGAGATCCATGGAGAACATATTCACAAAGGATAGTTTGAAGTTTGATGGAACAATTTATGATAGTTGAAAGGAAAAGATGAAGACACATCTAGTGATATTGGATTTTGAAAAAATTAGAAAATACAATCATTGCTGAAAAAATTTGGAAACTTGTACTAAGGAAGAAAGGGAACTCTTCATGTGCGACATGAGAGCTAAACTAGGTAAAGTCACTTGTTACTTCTCATATGATTTGGAAAGCTTTGGAAAATAGTTTTGAAGGTGATGAACATTCTAAGAAATTGAGGTTACAAAGTTGGATTTATGCATTTCAAGATGCTAAAATCATGGAAGATGAATCTATAAGGACATATGTAGGTAGGATATAAGAAATTACTATGGGTATTAGATCTTAAGGAGGAACCAAAGAAGATGATGTGGTGATATGGAAGATATTGAAGAGCTTAACACCACCATTTAAGCCAATAGTTCAAATGATACAATTTTTGATCTCTTGTACCAAATATTTCACAAAAGAAACATTACTTGGAAGACTTGAAGCAATTGAGAATGAGCTTAGATAGTCTAGAGAATTGACCAGAATAGAAACAACTTTCAATGCCTTAAATATTCGACCTAGTTTATCAAGGAGCACAAGTGCTAGAGGAGACTTTGCTAGCAGTAGCAGATTTGATGAGGACAAAAAGATAGAAGAAGGAGTAGCCCTTCTAGTAAGAAGAGAAAAGGATGGTAAGAAAATCTTTAAATGTTGGACTTGTAATGAATTTGGTCATTATGCATCTAAGTGTCCTAAAAGAGAGAAAAAGTATAGAGGAAATTTCAAACTTAGAAACGATAGAGAAAATTTTTGTACGTGAATGAAGAAGACGATTCTAATGAGCAAGCAGTAAGTCCTAGTGATTATGAAATTAGATTCGTAGCTATTAAAGAAGAAAGTCCAGAGAAAATGGCTTTGGTATCATAGGTTGGAAAAAAATATGATTGGATAATTGACAACAGTTGTTCACATCATATGGCTGGTGATATGAACAAATTTGTTAACTTCAAAAGTCATGATGGAGGCATTGTCAAAGTTGGAAACAATGCAACATGCCAAGTTAAAGGTATGTTTCTCGGTTATTCATTGAAAAGCAAGGCTTATAGATATTATAATCTAAGAACTAAGACTATTATGGAAAGTGCAAATGTGAGAGTTGATGAGAAATTTAGGATACAAGAAAGAATAGTCGATTACAATTTAGATGATGAGAATGTTGTTACTAAACCAAGGAATGATGAAGTATTCTTTGAGACTAACAATGATTTGTAGAATGAAGGAGAGCCAAGGCAGGAACAAAGCTTGGAACCTTCAACAGAGCTAAGAGTTGAGATAACACATCCTACTTTGGGTAAGAGTATGACAAAGAATCATCCACTCGAGCAAATCATCAGAAGCAGAGATAAGGTGTGATGAAAAGAAGCAGAATCAATGAAGAACTATGTTTGATATCTCAAGTTGAACCAAAGAATGCAGATGAAGCATGTAAAGATGACTATTAGAAACAAGCTATGAAAGAGGAATTGGATCTAATAATAAAGAATGAGACATGAGAATTGGTCCCCACACCAGTAGACAAGAATGTGATAGGAACAAAATGGTTATTCAAGAACAAGATGAATGAACAAGATGAAGTTGTAAGGAACAAAGCTAGATTGGTATGTAAAGGTTACTCTCAACAAGAAGGAATAGACTATGATGAGACCTATGCTCTTATGGAAAGAATAGAAGTAGTAAGGTTATTCTTAGCATATGCAACATATAAGAAATTCAAAGTATATTAGATTGATGTCAAGTCAACATTTATGAATGGAAAACTTGAAGAAGAGGTATACATAGAACAACCTAAAGGTTGTCCTTTGACAGATGATAAGGACATAGTATGTAGATTGAAGAAAGCATTGTATGGCTTGAAGCAAGCACCCAGAACCTAGTACGCAAGGTTGGACAAGCATTTGATAAAGCTTGGATATAACAAAGGTATGATAGGTAGTAATCTATATTAAAAATAAATTGATGATGGATTGATGATCTTAGTAATATTTGTTGATAATATCATATTTAGAGGAAATGATGATGAAAGTGACAAGTTTGCAGAAGAAATGAAGAAGGAATTTGAAATAAGCATGATAGAAGAAATGAAATATTTTCTAGGATTACAAATTGTGCAGGATAAAGAAGGAATCTTTATTTCTTAGACTAAGTATTTGAAAGATTTACTGAAAAGGTTTGGTTTAAAAACATGTAAACTCGTTGGAACACCTATGGTAACTAGACACTTGCTATCTACAAAGGATGAGACACGTATTGTTGAACAAAAAAAGTATAGATCTATGATCAAAGGATTGCAATATCTGACTCACACAAGGTCGGATATAGAAAATGCAATTGGAATTGTTGCAAGATTTCAAGCTGATCCTAGAGAAGCACATTATGCAGTAGTTAAAAGGATATTTAGATACCAGAAAGGAAAACCAAAGTTTGGATTGTGGTATGATAGATCTAATGATTTCACTCTATATGCTTATAATGATGTTGATTGGGCAGGTGGTATGGATGACAAAAAGAGCACCAATGGTGGAACCTTCTTTCTTGGAGGAAGATTGGTGTCTTGGTTAAGCAAGAAGTAGGATTGTACCTTGCAAAGTACAGTAGAAGTAGAATATGTTGTAGTAGAAAACAATTGTAATCAAGTTGTTTGGATGAATCAGATGCTAAAGGATAAGGATAAAATTTAATGAACTTGTTGTCATACATTGTGACAACACAAGCATAGAAAATATGTCTAAGAATCCAGTGTTGCATTCTAAGACTAAGCACATTTATATCAAGTATCACATGTTGAGAGAAAAGTTGTAGAAAAGGAGATTAGCTTGGAGTATGTAAGCACTAAAGAGTAGATTGTAGATATTTTCACTAAGCCTCTTCCTAAAGAGACTTTTGAGTATTTGCAAGGTATGCTAGGGGTTATTCCCCTTCCTACATTAGAGTAGATGATGCAAGAGTGCATCAGTCCAGTGTAATAGAGCACTATTGTTTGTCTGGACTGAATGTTGATGCTTCCTATATGGGGGAGTATCTGTGATGGATAGAGTCATCTAGGACTCTTGTTGGATGTTGTTTTAATAGTGTCTTTACACTTGAGTAGGTCAGAGATAGTTGTTGCAGAGATTGTTGGTTGCCAAAACTTTTGAGATTGATGTCAATGGGGGAGAAGTTTAGCATGAAAAATAGTTTGAAAATAGTAAGACAATTTAGCATGGAAAATAGTTTGGGAAATTACAGAATGGAAGAATGATTGATGGAGAGGATTTCAAAAGAAAGGTTAATAGTCTTTTGCAATTGGTATGCTTGGAATTAGATGTTTTTCATCTTGTTGTCATCAATGCCAAAGGGGGAGATTGTTGGAAACATGAATAATGATGATATTCTATGGGGGAGTATTCTAGAAACATGATTAGATCATTATCACGATGATATGTTACATTCATGACTGTGTTTGTCATTGATGTCAACATAGCAATTTTCTCTGGTATCTGACAGAAGAACAACGGAAAGATCAAGTTGGTACAGATAGATCATTGAGTACTTTCATTAGCAAGGTTAAAGGGAGATACTACTAAGTGTCTAGTATATGCAGCTAACCTCGGAAGCATAAGATATTAAGTCTAGAAGAAGTTATGCAAGTTTTAGCGAAGACTATTCTAAGATAGAGTTTACAGAGGCATGTTCTGGTAAACTTATTATATCTCTTAGTAGATTTGTTATTCTGAGAAGCTGAAGTTAAAGATGTGAAGAAGACATTCTGGAGATGGCATAGCTAAGCTTGCTCATCATAACGATACGTATATGGAAAGATATTCAAGTTACAAGGTGGAAGATTAATGTTATCGCTAAGTGTAACATGTTCTTAATGTGGTCCTATAATAATTAATTGAGAAGGTGTGATAGTTGACTCAGGGAATTGTGTTATGGATTCAGTATAAAGGAAGGACATTTCCCTTTATCATATATGGATGAAAAGTGAATGATTGTAACCATCATGAAGAGTAGAATGCGAAGTTAAGCAAAGCAAAGTGAAGGTGAAGGAAACTTCATTGTTGAGGTTTTATTGTGTAATCCAAAGTTGGATACTTGGATTCGAGGTTCGTGACCTGGTCTAGAAGGTCAGACAGTGATTGGTCTAGTTGACAGGATAGAGGAAAGAAGTTAAAGTATAATACATACAATTATTCTGCAAGGAATAGTTGAGAGATTAGTTTGATAGTGAGTTCGGTGATCTTGCCCCAAAATTTGTTTGGATAGTGGGTCCTTCTATCTTCTACAACTCCTAATAGGGTTGGCACAACTCCTAACAAGGATTCAAAGTCTCCTAACAGGGACTCATATGTACTAAATGTTGTAATAGACTCCTAACAGGGTCCATCCTCTAACAAGGAACATTTATATTGGTACATCATCTTATGGGCATCATTCTCACTGGGGTTTTCCCTTTGATCAAGGGTTTGCCTACTTAACATATCTGGTGTAATTATGTATGTGCATCTTTGTATGGTTGTTGTTTACTTTGGTTGAATGGTTAAGATTATTTAAGGTGGATAAATGTTTTAATTATTGGATAACTAATTCACCCACACACACACACACACACCCCTCTCAGTTATCTTGGTGGACTATTGTTTCTAACATGGTTGCAACTATTAGGTGTTGAAAGAACACAACATAATGGGTCTTGTTGTTGTTAATTGATAAAAATTTACTTATTGCTCAATTTGATGACATTTGTTAGAGGGTCTCAAATTACCAAGTGTATAAGGTACACATTTATGCCGTAAAATTTGATGTATGTTCCAAAGAGCTTGAGTATATGCATATTGTAACTTACAATTAAATTGTTAGGAAAATATGACCCCAATACAATTTTTTCATAAATATAATATGCACAATAATATCATACAAAATCTTAACAAACCTTCTAAATACCAAATTGATTTGATTTTACCTATCAATGCTAAATGATGAAGCTATACTTTTAAAATAATGTAATATTCTTTTTAGTAATGTTCAATACAATTTATAAGATCTTGGTAATGTTAGAGTACCATATCAATGAGAGGGGGGATGGGTGAATTAGTGATATGAAAACAACATATCAATTTTTAAGTACAAGCATACATAACAACTCAAATGAGACAAATGAGACAATGAGATAGAGACAAGATAAGCACATAAAAGTCTAACACAAGATATGTCACAAGTGGAAACCCTTAGGGTAAAACCTTTCTCACCTAGTTGGTTTAGTTTGAAATATCTTTTACATTATCTCATTAGCTATACAACTATCTCATTGACAAATTTTATCTTAATGATAGTCTTTTATGCCTCACTAAGCTTACTACTCTTTTTTGACTTTCTATATACAAAGATCATAAAATATGATTGTTATGTAGTTCCTATAGTTATATCCAATACACATCAAATGCAATACACATTTTTATATATAAGAACGTGTAACATACAATTATAATCCCTACTTTCATTAAGGATTTATGATAAATTAATTTTGCACAATATACAAACATGATCAAACAAAACTCAATATACCCTCTTTGTCTACATATTAAAAATTTCTTCTCTATAGATATAAATAAGCTTCATAGTTTAATTGATTCAAAAAAGGATACAAAACTATCTGACTAAAGTGAAATAACTAATTGATTGCCACAATGTGTTTTTACTTTATGACATTGTTTAACGAATACATATGTCAACATTAATTCATTTCTCATAAATATTTAATCATAAGTCTTTTATGTTCAATATTTAGAATATCGTTGTCACAAATCTTTACATCTTAATTGGTTGAATCAAATAAATAAATCATCTTATCCTTCAACATAATCTTGTAATGTTTTGCTCGTAACTAAACAAATTTACCTTTAAATAATTCAAACCTCTTGTCCAAATAATATTTATGTCATCCTAAACCTTTTTTTTGGTCACTTAATATAAGTCATGTCTTATGTTTTTTGAATGGTCGTAAATTGTACATCAAATGACATGCTCCTTTATTAAATGTAACATGATTTGAAAGACAACATGCATGATGGAACAAAAAATAAAAATAACCCAAATAGATATTCCATGTATGACTTTGACTAACACATATTTGAGCCATATTGCAAAGTGCAATGACTATAAAAGAATGTAACTTGAAAAGATTGATTGATGAACCTTTGAAATATGTATGAACACAATGCATGATAAAAAGTTTGAATGAATGAATGTAACATAACCCAGTGTAATAAGAACTAACCATAATATGCACATGTATGAAAAAACCCTCATAATGATTAACCCCTAACTAGGGTTTGTACTTGATAGTCACTTGCACACATATGAGTTTAGTGTGTAAATGTTTGTCATATTTACAATATGTCATTTATCACACACAAAGATTCCTATCATGTAAGCATATAAAATAATAGTTACAAAGCATGAATATACGACTCTAAAAACTCACCTAGAACTAGGGTTTGAAAACCCTTACGAACAAAAAAAAATGCATGTCAAAGACATAAACTCGATAGCTAATGACCCATAGAATATTGTGTATCATGTATTGAATAGAAATACGACCCATGATTGACTAAAAGAATGTGATTATTTGCATGATAAATTAATATAACAAAATTGACTAAGCATAAAAATGAAAGCACTTGAATTTGTGGTTACCAAAAATCTCAAGTTTACCAACTAAACCAACAATTCAACCCCTTTACACATTGGCAACCTACCACATTAAAACTTGTACAACTAATTGTCTTAGAATACCATGAAAATGATGTACCCTTCATGACTGATGTCCTAACTCAAAAGAGTTGAGGTTTATAAAAAATCCAAAATGATGTATTTTGATATTTATATTACATGCTGATGGGAATGACACAACTTTTGATGCCATTAATTTCTCATTAATTTCCTCTTAATCAAACACTCACTTATTTGGTGGTCCTAAGTTACTTGTTTGGTCACATCACCACAATATTAAATCAAACCACCATATTAAATCAAATGTTGCTAAGGGAGTGACCAAAAGGCCTACCTAACACATGCCATAGAGCCCCAAATTGGTTGAAAAAAGAAAAATTTCTATTGCTAGAGAAATTTATGTTCTTTTTGTCGAAAAAATTGGATTTTGAGTTTCTTTGCCTCTACTTTAGCCCTTGGTCTCCAATAGAAGAAGTGGAGATGTTTCCAAGTTTCTTATTCAAAAAACCTCTAAGTTGTGGGCAAGGATAGAGGGGTGCCTAAAACCTCAAATTGATTAGCATTTTTAGATAGACACTTTTGCGGGATGTCAATATATAAAGATATTCATAATTCACCCTTCTTCTATAACCAATTTGTAATTGCAATAGCAGAGTAATTTATTGGATATTATTATTAATTTAGAACATTTTTAAATAAAATATATAGATATTGAAACTGAGTAAATTTGAGACTTTTGCATATATTACTAATCTATGCTTATTTTCTAATTTTACTTTCATTGTATCTATAATTATATGATATTTACATTTAGGATAATTTATTACATAATTAACAAAATAAAAAAATTCTAAATGAACGTCTTCTTAATGTTGTCAAATTTTTAATGCTTTTAGCTAATCAAGATGGATTTGGCCTAACATGTCAATGTTGGTTGAAGATTTGGAATGCAACCCAACGTTTGATAAAATCTCAATTTAATGATATGTTAGCTCCAATCTGTGCAAATTCTCTCTTCACTGAGGCTGGTTGGAAAGAGTTTGCCATGAATTGTTGAAACCTAGAGATCCTTCATGTTGATCAATGCAAGCATTTTTATGCTAGATTTTTTTTTCTCCCAGGAATGGATGCCCTAAACTTTCCACTCTATACATGTATGGTTGCCCTAGGAATTTGAATCGTTTAATATTAGAGATTTTCAAATAGGCTTGTTGTTTTGTTTGCATTATTTTGGAGGAAAAAATGTGTGTAGGAACTTGTGTTGACGAGTTTGTTGAAATTGGACTGTTAATTTGGAAGATCTATTGAAGAAATTGCAATGGGAAAGATGTGAAGAGTCAAAGGAAGAATGACATGTGTCAAATGAAGATCGGTTTAGGATTTCTCTTCTTTAATCAAGTTTTTCAAAGGAGGAGTATGAATTAGTGAAGGAGTGGAATCTTGAGTTTCTATTTCAAACTTATGCCTTGGATGTCACTAGTGATGCAGAATACAAGTAGAACCATGCAATATTTCCCCTTCTCTAGCTTGATTAGGCCTATTGAATTCATAAGTTATGCTTGATTGTACATTGTATCTATATGATGAAATGGAGTTTTTCTTGCTAGTTCTCTCCCTATGGAGTTCTCGAACTAGTTATTATATTATATTAGTAAAATTATATAACGACTTTGCCCACTTTTGCAAAAAAGAAGAAGAAAAGAGTGGCAATCAATGTTTTTCCTAAAAATTCATGACCTTATAACAACTACTTCCTTATAAATATATTAAACATCACCCATTAAGGCTAAGGGGGAGCTCACTTGCATTAATACAGATATTTTTTTTCTTTTTTTTTCAAAAACAGTTGAAGGTTTAATCTTTTCCCTTTTATATTTGACTCCTTATCTTTGTTGTGAAGTCCACCTATTCACTTGTTTAATTCTACAAGAAACATGATATTCATCAAATCAAAATCGATTATAGCTATTATTTAGATTTACTACAAAGTTTTAAAAGCAAATTAAGACAATATAATTGGACTAACCAAATATTCCCTCTTCCATAAGATATTATTATTTGTCATAATTTTAATTAATTATTATTAAACTTATAGGTAAATGTTTTATGATGGAGTAGTCTATTGGCAAGAAGACACTCCTCAAAAGTTCATTATTTTAATTGGTTAACTCATCTTATCTTTAATATTTTCTTATATTATAAAAACAAAATTGAAACCGTGGAATGACATCACCCAAAAAGATATTTTGTTTAGAGAAATTGGGCGGCCATCCTCTCTTAGGAGATGGGCCCATGGGCCCAAAGGTTTAGTCAATTTAACTTGTTGCTTTTAAGACTATCTCTTAAAGACAATCATTCCATATAATATTCTACTAGAAGAAAAAGATTTTATGCGTCTTAGCATTATTGTTAAGGTGGATTAACAATAATGTGTGTGGTAGAAACATAATTATTCATGTTTTTAAAAAATGTTACATATTCTATAGTATAAGACAAATAATGAAGCCACGAGCATATGCCCATCTAGCATATCAACATGTAGTTGCATCCTAGTCATGGAACAAAAGCTCATGAAATAATATTGTTTTTTTCGGTGGAGTTTTCCACTTTGTCTTAGCCAATAAGCCATGCACTTGAGAGATTATGCCTTTTTTTGAATGGGACCAAAGGGATAAGGGAATTAATGTTCCTTGTTTAACCTTCATTCTCCATAGAGAGTTGGAATTTGTAAGATTAGGATATGATTTTTTAAAATTTTATATTCATGTTATATAATAGTTGAATTACAACTATAGATAATATATAAATATAATTAATTAGCTTCAAATTAAAAGATGTAGAATGAATTGTGTAATACATGTTTAGTATGTTATAATAGTGGGGGTGGGGGTGGGGTCAATTGAATTTTGAAATTACAAGAAGAATTCTATTGTCCTCGATAAAAATATAATCATTATTTCCAATATTTATTTCTACCAAAAATACAAACTAATCAACTACAAGAACTAGACACAATCCATTCGTTATTCAAAGAAGTAACCATCAAATTTATGGTTTTTATTAGAGAGTATACACTCTCTTTTTTGGTTGAGGGGTTAGGAACCCAATACATGCACTACATCGTCAAAATCACCCAAGGCACGATCTCGGCCTCATCCCTTATGGTGTCGAGCCTTGCACTCAACAAGACTTAATCCCTAGTGGGCTCTTTGTGAGTCATTCAACTTCACCAATAAACCATTGGCCTTTCAACAAGAATATACACTTTTGATTTGAAGCCATGAACCAATAAGATGACAAATGAGAGACATCAATAACACTTCAATGAAAATTGAATCCCGGTAATAAAATAAACAATGACACAACTTAACCATCACATTCCATCAATACAAACAAGATATGATAAATTTAATATACACGTCAATATTGACAAATTATAATTAACTCAAGATAAATACTCTCAACCCATAATAAACTTATGACTCAAAATATGATTTTTTATTTATGGAAAAGTTAGAAGCATGTTCTTGACCATGGTTAATAAACATTTTTTAAAAAGCATATGAGGCATCAACATGGGTCTCTATTACATCTAAAAGCAAGGCAAATGGTTAGGCCCACAAGATTTTTGGGTCAAAATTGTTGTAGTCTCAAATCAGCTAGCCAACACGTGTAGCATATGAGATGTCATAAAACATTAAGGAATGACCCCACATTAAAAAAGTTATGGAGGGTAGCCCCCTTGTGTTTTCTTTTAATCCATGCCCCTTCCTTTATGCTTTGTCTCCTCCCCTTTCTTCGAGAAGTCGGTGCCTTTTTTAACTTTTACTCACATTCTACTTACCTATTTTCTACGCCAACAAAACTCAACGTGAGTTTACGAGAAGTCGGTGCCAGAATTTTAAACTCACGTTAGTATGGGATTTTGAAATAATGAATTATATAATATTTTCTATTAAGTAGACTAGGTAATAATATAATGTTTGAGTTCTCTTAATATAATTTGCATATAATAATTTATTATTAAAAAGTATGTATGATAACATGGTTTTAAAAAAATATGTAATTTAAGCTAGACTTGTCTATTCTTTTAGAGGTAGTGTTTTTTTGGTGTAGTTCTAGTGGCCTTCTATGGCCTGCGGTTTTCTTCTTGAACTGCTTCATGCTCAGGGCTTAATGTTGGTTTATTTTGTTTACTGTAGATATTAGGCACTTGTTAAAACCTACTTTACTTAATAAAAAACATGGTTTAAAAATAGAAGAATTTTTATTGAATATATTAGTTTATATATTATATATCAATTGAATGTATGAATTTATTTATTTTTAAAAAATCTTTAAATTTAGGCTTAAGAAAAAAAAAAAGTTCATATTTTGAGTGTACTTTTGGTAATTTAATATTTTTTATATTATGAGTATAAATAGAATTGTTTCTCTAACCATCTTCATTTTATTCAAAATGTTTGTTTTCTTAGTAGTATTTATTTTTTAATGATATTTTTTCATATAAAAGAGTGTGCGTGTTTCTCTAACAATTGGATGCTTTGGTTGAAGTATGAGAGTTTTGATTTTGAGTTATGTAACTAATCCATAACTAAGGTATTAAAGTTATGAAAATTACTTAGTCTGAATTATGGAGTCTTCCTACTGTATGGACAATTGTTGGGAGGAATTGTTGAAGGAGATATGATGATATTTCAATCTGCATTTTGGGAGTTTGATTTGGAGCCATTCTTACATTCTAAGGCAACAATATGTCATGCACAGAGTTGTGGTCATTCTAAAGAGACTATGATACAATTCTGAGGGCCTGCATTACAATTTCTAAGGCATGCTGCTAGATTACAGAGGCCTGTGATAATTTGTTTGGGCCAAATTTTACCCTTTTCAAACTTGCGTCCAAGTTGGAGGGTGTTGCATTTGTAATTTGGAGGGTTGCTTATGGAAGTAAGAGGGCTTGGTAATCATTATAGGGATTGCAATCAGTTAAGAAGATGGAAGAGTCAAGGACAACCTATCAAATAAAAAAACCAGATTCATTATTTGTTGAATGTAAATTCCATATTCCTACCTTGCAAAAATTAAAATTCCATGTTTGATGTTTGTAACTTCCAATTTGCAACAATTGATGTGTTGGCACAATTCGTCTTTGGTATTTGTTGATCAATTAACATTTAGTTTCAACGTTTTCTATTGAATGTATTATACTTGCAAAACAATCATACATACCAAAAAACTTAGAAAGCAAATATATTTTAACTCATTATATACAGTTTTAACAAAGTTGTGCGCTAAGTGTTTGACGAAATGTCAAGCCATTACATTATAAAGAAAAGATTAATGTTTGTTTGAGCTATGACTACCAGGGGTTATTCCACTCTAGCAAGAAGATCTCAATAAGAATTGAAATAATCACCTTTTATGACAAGATGAAGATAATTTTTAGATACTTGAAGTAACAAAAGAGTTTAGGTTGTGGCATCCAAAAGGATCAAATCTCACACTGACAACATATACAAGTACAAATTGGATAGGTTTTTTGGATAACTAAAGTATTGATGGTAGATATTACTTTCTTGGTGGACTAGTTAGTTGTTTGGTCAAGCAAGAAGCAAGATTCTATAACATTATCAATTATTTCAAATTAGAATATATTTGCAACATCCTCATAGTTTACTCAAATATTATGGATAAAACAAACCTTGCAATATATAGGTATAATTTTATATTACCCAGTTTCAATTATGTGTGATAATACTAGTGCTATAAGTATGTCCATGAATCTAGTACAATATTCCAAAACAAAACATATATCTATTAGGTATCATTTTATCAAAGAAAAGGTGGTGGATGACAAAGTGAAGTTGGAGTATGTTCCTATAAATGAGTAGATAGTAGACATACTTACAAAACCTTCATGTGAGGATACATTTGAGTACCTCAAGGGGAAGTTCGGCGTACTGCATATTTGTAGTGCTCACTAAATGCATTGATGTGTGTATTGGTCGATCGTTTTGTATGATCATTGTTTTCTAGATCAATGTTTGACGACTTCCTCTCAGGGGAGAAAAGTGCATTAGCTAGGGGGGATATTTGATCCTTTGATGTTGTTGTCAAATGGACATAATGTTTAACTTTGACGTTGATAAAATTTTGAGTTGTTATTTCTTTTTTATTGATAAATGTTGTCATCACTAACAAAGGGGGAGATTAGTAGAATGTGAAGTTCATATTGTTCACGTTCGTTTTCATTGATGTCAATATATCTTATGCATATTTATGATTTATTTGTATCTATTTATGTGTACTAACATCCTTGGTGTATCAATAAAGGTGTTCATTGAAGATGTGCTTTAGATGTTTATCCTTATTTATTTTTGTGGTAGCTCATTCTTGTGTACAACATATGGTGGATTTATTATTTGGGTTTGGTCTTATTTGGAGCTAGGTCATTTATATTTTAGTCCTAATAGCTATTTTCTAGTGTGTAACATGCCGAACATATTTGTTGGTACCAAAGGCTCTAGAGATTGTGTTGTGGATTGGCATGCACGAGGCATGTTATATTGATTAAGGCGATCTATGTTTCATTCCTTCCCATCATGGGAATATTTTTGACGTGACCTATTTCAAATTGTATTTGCCAGCATGGTTAAGGGCATCAAGTAGTATAAGAAGAGCAAGGATTTTAGTTGTTTATCTGGCTAGTAGGACACTTGCATGTAAAGTGATTGTGAATCTATTTACATGAGATTTAGTTGTTGATGATTGTATGTGTGGATACAATTGGTACCATATTGATATATCATTTATGTATTGTAGAGTATCAATGACATTGATAGTAGTGGTCGATTTGATCTCTTTTTGTATGTTCTAGCAATGAACCTATTTGTAGTAACCTTGAGCCTATCTTTATTGGCAATTATCCATATGCATCATAAGGGTTGTTAGCTCAACTGGCAGTGAGCCAACTTGTAGTGAGCAAAACTGTCAATGAAGCTTTGTAAAACCAATGTCACCCTAATAGGTACTCATTTCATGAAAATTAGCTTCTTTGTCATTTTTCCTGAATTTGGTTTCCACATAAATTTTGGCATTCTTTTATTAGTGTTTTTGTGCTTTCACATTTATATACTTTATGAATATTTTACATTGTTAATTGATAGACCAGAAGTTGATATTGTTGTTGTTCACATGATTACCAACAAAGTAAAAGTTTTGTAAAGCATGTGGGCATAACTTATTCAACCCCCCTCTCAGTTATACAAACTATTCAACAATTATAATATCGCTTGAAAATGTCTCATCAAATGCCAAGCTGACAACTTGCTATTTGATATGAACAAATATCTTCTAAGACCACATAATTTCGTTCATAACAATGATGGAAAGTTTAATCTAATAATTGAACTTCAAATGTAACAAGGTTTTTTCCTTGAGGATGTTTAAATGAGAGACACTTTCCACATATTTATATTCGTTTATAACCCCAAAAAGCTCAAAACTTGTAAAAACCATGAACTTGGTTGTATTTGTTTTTGAACATTAAAAGCAACAAGAGGGTTTTGGCCTGTGGAACAAATTAATAGTATATCAATAGCACATTCATGGTACTAACACACTTTTTAGCACAAACAACAACCTAATGTTTGCCTCTATCAAAATAAAAAATGTATAGTTCATAGTTAAAGCATGCATAGCATAGTCTTTCAACATAAAATAAATACAGTATCTACACCACGCAGGGCGGGTAAGTAAAAGTAGTCTAAAGCCTTCTCATTTATTAACCAAAAAAGTAATATAAAAACCATAGAATTGACTATCAAAATTGCCTCCCATCTGCTTAGAGAGCAGGGTACTAGTCCATTCTTCTAATAGGAATTCAAACAATTCCTTGTAGCCCTTGTCAGTCTTAGTCTCAGTCTCGGTGATCTTCTCCTGTAGCATACACAACATAATAGAGCAAGTGTGCATAACCTTGATGGCAAACTTGTTAAGAGTCCTTGATCCTCCTATTGAAACCACCCACCTCCTTCTTTAGCTCCAACACCGAGCCCTCCAGCTTCTCCAGGTTGTCTTTAAGGCACCCCAACAACCCACCAACCTTGGGATTGGAAGCATCCTTCTGTGCCTCCATGAAAATACTTGGTTGTATTTGTTAGGTGTTTGGAAAGTATGACTTATTGAAAACTTATTGTTCACTCGAATAATTTTTTCTTGTTACACAATTTAATAATGTTACACAATTTAATAATGTTTGTCAAAGAAGCTCTAATTATCAAATGTGTAAGGTGTACATTTATGACAATACTTTGGAGTGTATTCAAAGATATTGAGTGTGTCCACATGACAATGTACAACTAAATTAGTAAGAAAATAGAGGTTCCAAGGTATACAATTCTTTCATAAATATAAAATGCACAAAAATATTGAACAACATATCAACAAACCTTCTAAATAATGTTATTACATTTCAATGTAATTATTAACCCTTTGATTGATGACACTAGTTTATAATGATAATATACTATAATTTAGTTATTTTGTTTTACAGTGTATAAGATCTAGATAATAGCTCTATATGTATTAATATTATTATGATGACTAGCAAATTGTTTATTGGATGAATACAAATAGATGCCCCTACTTCTCTAGTCCAATAATGCTCACTCCACCAATCTTGTTTTCCTTCCCTAAAGAAAGAATACCACATAATGTTCTAGATGAATACACAAAATTCTAATAGAAAGGTCAAGTATAGAACAGAGTCCCTATGACTCCTCCTTATTAACTTTATCTATAGTAAATTTAATATATGTAGATTATTGATTAGAAGGTTGTTAGAAAGACATATTGCCCACTTTATTTCTGGGCCAAAATGTTTCATATTTTTAATTAGATTCATTTAATTAATATTTAAAATAAATACTAATCATTTTTTATGTCAAAATAGTTAAAAGTATTTAAATCATTGTTAACAGTTTTAAATGAGTCTCTTCCAAAAAAATGGTATTAAAGATTAAAATTAATATAAAATTAAAATATGAGAAATTTCATCAATTTGAACTAATCCTCTCTTTCTCTCTTATAAGACCCCTACAATTATTTAGTATATAAATTAATAAATTATTTTATGTGACTAATTATTAAAGTTTTTAAACACTTCAAATTGATTTCTAACTAATTTTTAATTTTTCTAATACTTAAATAATACTATAAAACTAAAATAGAAAAATAAATTTATAAGTATACCAACCAAATAAAAATATAGCCCAAGAGAGATTTTTTTCCTTTAATTTTGAAAAACTTAAATCATAAAATCATGAAGTTACTTGAATCGAATTATAGTTTTATTATTTTTCTTAGTAAAATAATTCTATATAAAAAACAAAAGTTATTTTAGGAAAAGAACAGGTGGCATCTAGGATCTAGGCACTTTCAAAGTCAGACCCCTAAAGCTAGGAAATAGAGAGACACACGTGGCCAAAAAGTAAAAATAATAATATCAGTGCTTACGTACTAATTATTTTTTATAAAATCTGACGTAATGAATTGACCATCACATTTTCGGTACCTCTAAACTCGTGATTACCTAATTCTCTCTCAAGAGGGGTATGTATATATATATATAGCAAATAATTGTATATTTATATATAGATAATAATAAATAGTTAAACATTTAATTTTTATATTGAGAAATTTATTTATTTTTAATTGTTGTAGATAATTTCTTTTATTCAATATTTTAGGTCTACTTAATTTTTTTACCTCATGTTCTTATATTCTTAAATATTTTACTTAAATAAAATGAAGGAAAAAATATAATATATATTTCTTTTTCTATTTTTGTGAAGCTTCTATTGTTTAGAAAATGCAAAAAGGTTTTGAAAAAAATGGAAGTTCAAAATAAGTAAATTTGTTTATAAAAAAATATCAATTAGTTTTCTTAAGTTTTCTTCTCTTATTTGCTAAGAAGTTTTCATTCTTTTATTTATCATCAAAATATCCCTTCAAATTTTACATGAAAAAGTAATATAAAATATTTGTGAAAAAATAGTTATAGTTATAAATTTTGTTTCTTGACATGTAAAATAAATATTGTGAGATGCTACTCAAGTGTTCATAATTCTTGTTGTAGCTTTTGGAAAGAAATGAATAATAAATATTTTTTACAAACCATTCAAGAAATAGCTGAAAAAAATAGGTATTTCAATTTGTCTACGTAGTAACTAAAACATGGACAACAACTAGTAGTCTTTCAATTTAAATATGTATTTACAAATGAATATGGACAACAACACTACTAGACTTCAAATTTACGAATGTAATTGAAACATGGACAACAACTAGTAGTCTTTCAATTTAAATATGTATTTACAAATGAATATGGACAACAACACTACTAGACTTCGAATTTACGAATGTAATTGAAACATGGACAACAACTAGTAGTCTTTCAATTTAAATATGTATTTGAAACATGGACAACAACTGGTAGTCTTTCAATTTAAATATGTATTTACTGACAACAATTGAAATATGGACCACACCAACTACCAACTTCCAATTTACGAATGTAATTGAAACATGGATAGCAACTACTAGACTATGGACAACAACAACTAGTAAATTTAAAGATGTTGTAAAGCATAGACAACTACAACTAGTAGATTTTCAATTTAGATATATGTCTCTCTGGAACATGAATAACAAGTAATAGACTTTCAATTCACTCATGTATAATTTAAACATGAATCCCAACTAATAGACTTCCAAAATATAGACAACTAGTAGTAATTGTTTTTTTGATGGAGGTCATCCACAAACAAATTTTAGGTACTCAATACGAGCCCACGCATGCCTGAAACCTCTCCAGCCACACTACCAAATTCGCTCGGGACACGATCCTGACCTCATCCCTTATGATGTCTTCGGACCTTGCACTCAGCAAGACTTCATCCCTCGTGGGCTCTTTGTGAACCATTCAACTTCACCGATAGAACATGAACATCAACCGGTATTCTTCCCCTACGTATAATATATTTATGATTTTTAAAAAATTTTATTGGGTGTTTGTTGGGGAAGGAGAGAAAAGAAGGTCAAAGTATGGAGTGACATTGTTTTAATCTGGTGACATAAAATAAAAATAAAAATAATAAGAAACGGGTGGCCTAACAGTGACCATTCGTCACCGGCGGGCATCGAAAGCAAAGTATAGAAGGAAGCGTGAATAAGACACTGATAAGCATCCACGCATTAGAAACCATTTTTTTGCTTTGTATGCATCCCACGCGGTTTCATTCATGCCGTCGGCTGTTCGCCTGCAATTCAGACTTTCTCTTGGAAGGAGTACTTCTGCTGTGAATCTGAAGGCCTCCTTTCTATTTCTTTGCCCCAGAGATCTCCCTCATCAGTCAGTGTGGAGCGTTTAATTCGTCTCAGGAGGAGGTGGGCAAGAAGTTTCATCTCTTTCAGGCAATCTGAGGAGACCAAGCCCAAAGAGGAGAAGAAGAAGAAGAAGAAAAAGATGGAGTGGCTCAGAAAGATGTTGTTTCCCATGAGGAGAGTCTTGCTGGGAATTGCAGGAAAAGTCCGAGCACGCAGGCGTGGTGAGTACTGCTTAATTCAATCTCATACGGTGGTTTAGATTAGGGTAATGGCACTGGTGGTTCAGATTAGGGCAAAATTGGAATGGGGGCGTGCTTCTTTAGGGTTTGAACAGATTTACTGATTAGTTGGTGTTTGTGAAGATTTCCCCTTATTTTTTGGTTTTTGAAGGACGAGTGTGGTTGAATGCAAGATTTTTGCAAATTTGGGAAGTGGCTGTGGATCGTAGTGGGTTTGGATTTTCAGAAAATATGTCCGTGTTCAAGTGTTTTTGACCTTGTGGGCTTGTAGTTGATTCAAGCGCCTTTTTTGGATATGGTGAGAGTGCACTTGTTATTTTTCTGGAATCGTCAGAGTGGATAGGGTTTTGTCTAGGTTATGATGAAGTGAGCTGTTGCAGGTCCAAGGCCTAGTAAATTAGATATGTATTTGGAGGCTGTTTTGGTGCTCTGGCTCTTATGGAGTTGAGTACTTCTCAGGTGATCGCTGGATCAGTTTGGCTGTATGTTTCAGGAAGCCTCTTGATCTTATGGTGATCAAGTATTAGCAGTCATTGCCTGAGATCTTGAGGGGTGTAACTATGATTCTAGACTGAAGTACCGTGTATCTTTAGGATCTGGTGTATGGATTTTGAGAGTAGTTGTTAATTGCGGTAGAATGGGATATGTGGCCTTTAAGTTTGATGTCAAGTCTGAAGGTTATCTATTATGCAGAAATTGCTTAAGGCTTGCATCTGGGTGTATTGTTAGGATCTGCTAGATGGATTTTTGGAGTTATTTCTTAATCCGTTTTTGTTGCCGGATCCTGCAAGAAACCCATCCACATCCTAAGTATGGGATAGGTGGTCAATAAGTAGGCGCCAATCCTGAGGGTATCTATTATGCTTGCGTCTGGACTTATGTTAGTTTTACATGTCATTTGAGCTATGGAGATGACGTATTATGAAGTTTGTACTGTGGTCATGATCGATCTATATATGGGGTCTGTTTGAATGCAGTCATGGGAGGCTGATAACTTTTGGAAAATTTCTTTAACGAGTGATTACAGTGATTATATCTAGTTAGGGCTGGTTAGTTTTAAGAGAGTGCCATGTGACGACTGACAATAGATTGTCAAATCCTGCCAGTGAGCGAGCCTAAGCCACCTAGGTCTAAATGTCTGCACTCAATGATCTGGTATGGATCATGATTGTTCGGGATCAGCCATATGTCATAGTTTGAAAATTCATTTTCTTTGTTAGTTTTTGTTGCAAGATGCCTCAAGAATCACATCCTTGGGTTTTGCATGACATATTACGGACAACTCTCAAGTTATTTGTCAGGCCTGAACTTAGAACCAAGAAGGTCGGTATTATTCAAATGTTGTCTGGAACGAACTTCTGGCTTTCAGAAAAGCACGGCATGAATGTTATAGTAGGAATTGTTTCTAAAATTTCTCAATTTTTTGGATAGATTGTGTAGGGATCACGTTACATGATCTATTTTCCTAATGATAAAGAGAGTACAAGGAGATCAGAAAAATGGATCATGGAGAAACCTTCATGAAAAAACTCCAAGGAGATCAGAAAAATGGATCTGGAGAAATATTGATGCAAAAACTCCTACACAATCTATTTGAAAAATTGTCAAATATTATCTATGATCTATGATTGTGGAAATCTGTTCTCTTTAAAGAATAATTTCTGTTTAAGATCTGCCATATGTATTTGAAGATTTATTCTTTTTTCTCATTTTCTTGATTGATGGACCATTTCTAGTAAAGGTATGTCTTATGTATTTGGTGGGAGTCTTGTTTTCTTCATTTTAATATTGGATGCTTGGAGGAATTTATCCCAGGGAAATACCCCTATGACTTAGATGTGTGTTCTGGAGTATATCTTACACCTGGCTTGGACCGTTTGTTTCCGGTCATGTGAGATTAGTAAGACCTCAATAAGAAGGGAAATTTCTTTAGACTTACCAGTGAATCACGGTTGTGCTGACTGGGGACCTGATTTTATATTGCCACAAGCCTTCTAGAGACAGCTGATGATCCGTGTGTTAATAGATAAATAAAGGCCTTTACCCTTTGATCTCTCTAATGGAAAAACATTGGTCATGTTAATGTGAGAAATCGTCTGATATGTTGGGTTCTTGTCGATCTAATTCACATCCATAGATCTGAATCAGTATGCTCTTTGAATTCCTTAATTGAAGTTCCTGAGACATTTGATGATACTTCTTATGGGATTACGTAGTATAATCCGAAACATTGGTATTAAAAAATTGTACACAATTGATCCCAGAAAGAAAAATTAAAATAACAATACGAATGTACTTAAAAGAAATTATTTTGTTTTGCAACTTTATCTTTTACTGCTTTCCTTTGATGCAATGTAATAATTGATGAGAATTCAATATTGAATGTACAGGGCGTGGACTCTTGAAGCTATACAATGATGTACAGTCATGTGGATATCAAGATGTGCAAGTAATGTGGGAAATGCTACAAAATTCTGAGACTACTTCTCCCAAGAGACAGCGGTCTACATGGAAAATTTGCATATGGGCAGCTCATCCAAAGTGAAGGATAGATTTGCATGGATCTGGTGTGTACTACAAAGTCGCCTGGGTCAGAGCTGAGCTTTTGTAAGCCTTTTTTAAAGACCCCATCATCATGGGTATAACTTAGTAGAGAACAAATATACCAGCAGTTTACTCTGCCTCACTCCTTGAGGTGATGCCACACTCTGAGGGTGTTCCCAAGTTTGTGGAGCGAGGTGTGAAGTCTTTTTTGTGTTTTTTTTTTTTTACCTGGCTTTTTGGTTGTATGTCCATATTCACCTTTCAGTCGATATGTTATATTTATATTGCTTCAGTGAGGGAGCATCTTTCCTCCGTTGAAATAGCTATAGGGAATATTTCAATATAGTATTTGGTGAGGGCTGTTATTTGTCGAAGATGATTTGAGGCATGCTTTTGCCCAACTCTTCGAGTTGTACATATTACTTACTACATACTAGTAGTCAAGTATATGTGTCGAATGCTATTTCTTTCAATAAATTTCATTATTACACAACTTGTATATTGCAATCGGAATGTGTGATGAAATGAAAATCATGGATCAGTGACCTGAATAGCTGCATAAATTTTAGTCATCAGAATGCTATGAATTGAATAATAAAATGTATTGTATCTCATTGGAATACTTTGAATAAAATGTTAAATATACACCAGTGGCATGCTGGATGTCATAGCATAAATAAATAAGCCAGCATTCAAATAATGCATAAATAATAGAAATTTCCAATTTCATTATTCCGTGTTTTCATTGATGGTCAGCGCTCAGATCAGGTACTACCGAGCATTTCATCCCTTGCATTAAGTTAATAGTGATGATGAAATGTCTTGCTAATTTCAATTACCAATATATAGTGGAAAGAAGAGTCAAAAAGCCTGTAGTACTCGGTATTTCATTCAACTAAAAATATTTGTGTACTCATCATTTTGTGGCTTTTGGATTTTGACTAGTGTTTTTTTTTCATCAATGTTTTGGATTACACATTCTATAATCTATCATCAGGATGAAAAAGA
This sequence comes from Cupressus sempervirens, assembly GCA_028749045.1. Classification (NCBI taxonomy): domain Eukaryota; kingdom Viridiplantae; phylum Streptophyta; class Pinopsida; order Cupressales; family Cupressaceae; genus Cupressus; species Cupressus sempervirens. The sequence goes on along the minus strand of CM053789.1, from coordinate 758,928,020 downwards.
AAAAAAGAGGATGAGAACTAGAAAGATATTTATGTACTCATTCAATGTTTCTTTTTCTCTCCTTGAAATATTTAATGAACAAGAGAAAGGTTTTGGTGGTTGAGCACATTCCAATAAGTTTTTGTTTCTAACAGTTTTGTTTCAAGAGTTTTGAATTTAGTTGTTAGCTTCGATAATGAATACTAGTAGCCATAATTGAATGAAATGTATTTCTTAGATCTAAAACACAATAAATTATGTTAGGTTATATTTGCACATCAGTAAAACATGATTTAGTGCAGAAGTGTTAATACCACTTTTTTTTGACTTATTTGATTCCTACAACATAAAACATGTTGATGTGGCATCACATTTGATGATGTGATCCTGAAACCTTAGTTATAAGCAAGTGACTTGTCTAATAAATTATTGTAAACAACTGAAAATAATTTAAAATTTTCATGTAAAATTTGGAGAAGTTTTAAATTAGTAATGGACTACTGTATCTACTTCACTATGCCATTTCTCATCAATAAGGTAATAAGATGATGGAAATTCTATCCAATTCATTTCTCTGCCCGATCTTATTACATAGGAGCTTTAGAATGTTCATTTTCACCGAACTCGTTACATCTTATTCCAGGCAGCTACTACATGATAATATTTCGGAACCTTGTAATAGATTTATGAGGAAATTACAGACATGGTCAAGATCTGTAGACCCTTTTGCAGAAAATCCTATCAAAATTTAGTACAACGTTTCTGTGAGGTAAATGCTTCGTCAAATATGATGGAGCTTGACATCAAAGCAAATATAGAATTGTAAATACACCATTAAATTGTCTATAATCTGAACATTGTGATGTTGGTTAACCCTGAACAACTGAGAGAGTCAATTGTCTTATAAAAGATGAAGGCCAATGTTCACGTAAGATTCAGGGCCATTGAATAATGAATATTGAATGTTCAATGTAGGACTATTGAAAAATTAGAATCAAAGTTCAGTGAAACAGAAAAATTTGAATGAAAATTTGTTAAAAAAAATGATAATTTAAAAAAATGTTCAAAAAGTTATCTCATATTTTGTGACATCATATTTTTGAAAATGAATTAGTCATGTTGTAGACATTTAAATAGTGCTAAATTAAGATCTTTTGGAACAAATATAAAAGAGGGAGGATAGTCATGGAGGAGAAATGCATTAATAAAGTTGTATGATAGTTTTCCATAATTCAAATATTTTTTCTTTCAATAACTTTATCATTTCATTCAAAAATCAAATTATATCTATATATATATGACAAAATAATTTAGAAAGAATTAAAAAATCTATTTATCTTTCTTTTATATCTGCTTTTTCAGCTATACTGATCAAAGATGTTTGGCACTTTATCTCTAGGAGGCGAGGCGATGCAGCGTCGTGATCATACCCTACAACTTATTTTCCCCCAGAAGCAGGCTGATGAGAAGCTCATTATAGACTTCTTCTTGTCCTTGCCCCTTGGGCGGGGTGTGAAGCGGCCCTTAGATACCTCCACCATTGTTCACTCCAGATCCGTGCGACCCAGTAGGGCTTATTTTCATCCTCATCTTCATCTTCATCTTCATCAGCGTCATCCCGCCAACAAATTTCAAAGACGATTACATGCTCTACCCCGCCTGGGTTCGTATCCCTCAGTGCCGAACTTCTTCCAGCCGAGGAAGAACCCTTAGTCTGCGTCTCGTATCTGGTTCTCTTTCTCTTTTGTTTGCTTTCCCAGCCACTATTTGGTGGTCTTCTGGTTTTTAACTTCTTGTTCTGTAAGTTTTCAGTCCCATAGACCTTTGTTGGACATTAATAAATTTATCTTATCTTATCTATATCAGTTTTTCAATTTAATAAATTAATTTTAGAACTACAATTATATTATAATTAATTTCTAAAAGATTCACCAAGTTTTTTTTCATAAGGTTCAAGGTGGTAATGTGCATTATTTGAATGTTTCACTAGTGTGGCATGAGGGTGGGGCAGTGGTTGTTTGGTATGAGAATGTGGTTATTGATATATTGATCCAGAGCAAATGATTTTTAGGGTATTCATTCTGATCCATGGATATGGGTTGTTCTATGTTTATATTGTGCAAGTATTTGCTCATAAATAGATATTTTTAGTATTGTAGTGTGCTAATCTATCACTTCATCAATTATATTTCAACTCTTTAATTGTTAGGTCTTTCTATTTAATTGATTATTGATGCATTGAGTATTAGTGTTGTGAAAGTGCTAATTATTGATACATTGATAGATCTAAATTTCTATTTCATTAATTGTTATCAAATATAGATAGGTTATGTTCTATTATATCAAATCATTACTATAGGTAGACATCAAATATTAATACATCTACTGATATATAATTAATATATAATAATAATAATATTAAAAAGGACGAAGACTTAAATTTTGAAGGTTATGAATAGCAATCCTCAAGGGAAAAAGGACGATCTGGTGAGGATTTGACATGCATTTATTTGAAAAGTTGAGCAGTTATGGAAAATGCCACGTTTCTAATAATAAAAATAGAAAATGCCACGTTTCATCTTTCAAAAGCAGATGGTGACGAGTTTCATATAGTACTACTGTTTTTACAAGTAATAATAAATAATGGTTGCCTCTCTAAGATAAAAGGCATTGTCCTTGTCCTAAATTTTGTGCCCATAACTCTCTTACATGTTGAGAGGAGGGAGAATTTTTAATGTTGTAGATATTTTAGTTGTGGCTTTCTTTTAAAATTTTAAAATTATTTATTTATTTATTGATAAATTTTGAGAATTTATAAATTGGTTTGAGTTGATTGAGATTCAATCTTCTCAATTCAATGTAACATTTACAAATGGATGCATTCATTTAATACTTAAATTTTATATTATTATTTTGTAGTCAATATACTATATACTAGCTTATATATACCTATATATAAATATTACGTCGAGAGTAATCGTTCTCGAGGCGCCTATTTTTATTTAATTCCAAAGTTATTTTATAATTGGGATTTATGAAAAAAAATAGGCGCCTCGAAAACGATTACTCTCGGCGTAATATATATATATATATATAAGCTAGTACCAGTCGCGACGCAACAGATAAATTATTTTTTAATTTTTCTTTTTTTGATCTGGTTAGTATTGATTTTTTTTTTTCTTTTTAAATTTAGTTGTATAAACTTACTATAAAATTGTAGTCATATAAACTTAGTATAAAATCATTCTTCAACATTTTTTTTAAAAATTCTATATATATTGTTTATTTGCATCACTTTGATTCAATCTTATTTTAAGGATATTATTAGGTAAATTGTTATATTTAAGAGTAGAGTTATGGTTATGGTTAGGGTTAGAAATAGGGTTAGGGTTAGCATTAAGATTTAAATTAGGGTTAGGTTTACAATTAGAGCTAGAGTTAGGGTCAGGATTAGAGTTACAATTAGAGTTAGAGTTATGGTTAGGGCTAGGGCAAGGGCTATTTTAGGATTATGACTATTTTTAGGGTTAGAGTTAGGGTTAGGTTTAGAATTAGAGTTTTGAATTAGGGTTAAGGTTAGAGTTAGGGTTAAAGTTTTAATGAAGACTAAAGTAAAGGTTAGGGTTAACATTAATATTTAAATTAGGGTTAGGGTTAGGATTTTAATTAGAATTAGGGTTAGGGTTACAATTAGAGCCAGAGTTAGGGTCAGGATTAGAGTTGCAAATAGAGTTAGAGTTGTGGTTAGGGTTATTTTAGGATTATGACTATTGTTAGGGTTAGAGTTAGGGTTAGGTTTAGAATTAGAGTTTTGAATTAGGGTTAAGGTTAGAGTTAGGGTTAGGATTTTTGTCAAGATTAAAGTAAGCGTTAAGGTTAAAGTTAGAGTTTTGAGTTAGGGTTAAGGTTAGAGTTAGAGTTTTGAGTCAGGGTTAAGGTTAGAGTTAGGGTTTTAGTGAAGATTAAACAAAGGGATACGGTTAGGATTAGAGTCTAATTATGGTAGAGTTAGATTTATAGTTAGAATTAGAGTTAGGGGTATGATTGGGTTAAGGATTAGGGTCAGTGTTAGTGTTAGGGTTGGAATTAGAGTTAGGGTCAGGGTTGGAGATAGGTGTATAGAAAGGGTTAGGGTTAGAGTTAGCTTTAGGGTTAAAATAATTTTTAGGGGTAGAGTTAAAGTCCAATTATGGTAGAGTTAGATTTAGGACCACAATTAGAGGTAGAGGTAGGCTTATAGTTAGGGTTGGGGTTAGGGTTGGAGTTACAAAGACATTTAATATTATGATTAGGGTTAAAATAATTGCTAGGGTTAGAGTTAAAGTCCAATTATGGTAGAGTTAGATTTAGGGCTACAATTAGAGGTAGGGGGAGGGTTACAGTCAGGGTTAGGGTTAGGGTTAGAGTTTCAAAAAGATTAAATATTATGATTAGGGTTAATGTTAGAGTTAGGGTTAACGTTAAAGTTTTGAGTCAACTTTAAGGATAGATTTAGGGTTAGGGCTAGGGCTAATATTAAAGTACAATTATGGTAGAGTTAGATTCGCGGTTAGAGTTTGGGGTACGGTAGGGTTTCGGTTATGGTTATGATTATGGTTGGAGTTAGAGAAAGGGGTAGAGAAAGGATTAGATTTAGGGTTATGGTTAGTGTTAGTTTTACATATTGAGTTAGGGATATGTATAGAGTTACATCAGGGTTAAGGTTAAGATACGAGTTTGAGTCAAGGTTAAGTTTAGAATTAAGGTTAGGGTTAGGGTTAGGGTTTCAGTCAGCATTAAAGTTAGGGTTAGGGTTAGGGTTATATTATAATTATGGTAGAGTTATATTTAGAGTTAGAGTTAGGGGTAGGGGTAGGGTTAGTGTTAGTGTTAGGATTAGAGTTAGGGTTAAGGTTAGGGTTAGGATTGGGGTTAGGGTTAGGGTTAGGGTTAGAGATAGGGTCAAGGTTAAGTTTAGCATTACAATTAGGGTTAGAGATAAGGGTACATAAAAGGTTAGGGTAGGGGTTAGGGTTAGGATTAGGTTTATGGTTAGAATCTGAGTTAGGGTTATAGTTTGAGTTAGGGGTAGACAAAGCATTAGAATTATGGTTAGGATTAGAGTTAGGGGAGAAGTAGGACCACGGTCAAAGTTACGGTTATTGTTATGTTTAGAATTACATTTAGGAGGGTAGCTCGTTCTCCTTACACATGCCTATTAGCATAATAGAACAATATAAGGATTAAAATGTTCCTTATGTAGTTTTATAACTTTATTAGTTACATTTATAAATATACAATTAATTAATGTTAATTATGCTTAGCATGAATAGTGTACAATGAAGGAGTACTAAACATTATTGAGGTAATGATTACACTTAAAATGAGTATGAAATGAATATTATGCTTTAGAGTGGGTTAATAGTTAGAAATAACACATCAATTTTATACATAATTTAATGATCAACATATTAATGATATATCTCATGTAAAATCTTTAATAATACAAAAACAAAGGTCAACAAAAAGCATTTCAAATATTTGGAAGTATAGTTGAGAAGAATTTGAGATAAAAAGTTAAATCGTTTATTTATTATTTCGATACATAGATGGAAGGAGAATAATATCTCCTAGTACAATTATCTGGATAAAGTAATAAGTGAAGATTTGAAAAATGTGAAATCATCATATGGACCATGTGTATAGCTCTCCATAATGATGTAAGTACATCACATATTCTTCAGATATTAAAATTGTATTACGACCTTTGTTTGTAATATGATCATCATAGACCTCTTTCATCATGGATGGAAACACATCTACTTTTGTAGATGTGTTGCGTACATATTTGGCAACATCTTCCATCTCTATTATCTCTATCTCTTATACATGATCAATAGATAAAGTTGCATTCTGAAGTGCTTCTACCATAGTTGTACAACACTGTTTAATTATGCGTGCACACTTCTGAAACTCTGTCTCAAAAAAATGATTTGACTATACAGAAGAAGTTGGGCTAGTGTCGACAATGCTTGATTGTGTATTAGAGGCTTCCATGCCTGAAAAAATGATGGAAAACAATTTAGATAGCATCATCACGAATAAAAAAAGAAGAACAAATGTATACTTAATGAGAGGTATATAAATTTTAAATGAATAATGGTTTTGAAAAAATAGAACAGGTCACTTAGTACAATCAAGTATGGAGAAAATGAATATAAAAACCAAATTGTACTAAAATTTGTAATGAAACTTTGAGTATTGAAACATGGTAATATTATGACCATTCATGGATACTAAAGAATAGACAAACATAGATTTGAAATATCGAGTAGCAATGTATTGGTTGAAAGTCATGAAGCAAAAACATTATGATTTATTTCAATTGGACAATGTCTTTATGATTAGAATTAATATTATAACCTTAATTTGAGGACCCAAGTGATGATCATAGTTAAATTTACAAATTAGAGAATTAGTAAAATGAAATATCAGCCTAATGGAACTTGCAACCATTAAAATGTACAAATAATAAGGTTTTCATGTCAGATTGAGCATATCCAATTATAGTTTTCATTAACTGTGGAATATGGAGTATCAATGTGCATAATAAGAATAACAGCATAATAGTTGACGATGATGATCACATAATGTAGTAGAAAAAATAAATCTTTATTATTAAATAATATGTCTAAAAGCATCAATGATTTTCAAGATTTCTCAGTCTACATTCTTCTGCTTTTCTCTTTGAAAGTTGTTTCCCACTTTTCATTTTCTCATAGCGGTCATATGTAAAAGGTGGCATTATCCTCAAACCTTCGAGTGACTTAACATGAGATATGGCCACAAATGTCAATCCTACTCTTTCTCTTGGACCTATGTCAATTGTGGCTTTTGAAAGAGTGAGCCCTTGAGATTTGTGAATAGTCAACGCCCATGCCAACCTTAGTGGTAGTTGGAAGGTCCTACCCCTCTGCAGTGGTGCTATTGGTATTATGTTTGGATGGTGATCATCAAATGGTACTCCAGAGTAATTATCAAATTGAACTGTAACATATGCTGGTGGCTCAGGTGGAGCAGTTCCTGGTTTGTAGACAATATTTTTGATATATCCCAATGATCCATTCACAAGACCAGCTTCTATCCATAGATTTGTAGTCAACATTACTCTTGCATTGTTACTAATCAATAACTCAATATCAAGTTCTTCGCTTGATAATTCTTCATTTCGATTACCATTGCTTGACTTGGTTGCAAGGCTACGTGCAACTGGATGTCTTAAAGAATACAACATCCTCATGTTATGGTTATGAACATTGTCATTTGTAGAGAATAAATGCATTGCCTTATCAAAATCATCATTGCTTACAACATCTAACCTTATAGGTGTTCGTGTCATAAGCAAGTTCCAGTCATCTATTTGTGGATTTGCATCTCTGACATTTGTGAGAAGCTGACGAAATCTTTGTTGTTGGATATTTTCTCCATCTTGCCTAAATACTTTATCTAGTGTAACCACTATCTTGAATTCCTGCCATAATAACTTTGCCTGCCTATTGCTATCATATGCTGGATTATCATTAACAGGAGGTAATTGCCCCAAATCACCAACTAAAATAATAGATACACTTGAAAGATAGTTGCAAAATTTTTAGTTATGCACATAAAGTGAAATCAAAAGGTATACATTCTATATGGCTAATCTTAATAAGAATCAGAAGACATTAATAACACCATGTGATGTATGGAAAGGGATACCTCCAAAGCTTATGTGTTCTTTATGCGGGAAGGCTTCTCTAAGTCGACTATCTATATTTTCCAGCATGTTTTGGCCAATGAAGCTCATTTCATCAATCAATATATATTTGATATTTTCCATCTCTTGTTGAAAGCTTGTAAGTCTTGTCCCTTGTAGTTGGGAAAAATCTTTAATTGGAATCCGCAACTTTGAATGAATCGTAGATGCTCCTATATTGAAAGCTGCAACTCCAGTTGGTGCAAGCAATAGAAGAGGAGAAGGATTTGCCATCGATGCCATCTGAAAAGATTGATTGATGGCGCCAATTAGATGAGACTTTCCTGTTCCTGCTGTTCCTTGAATTATCATAAATAAAGGATTTCCCATTTGATTGCTATGGTAGTGCTTCAGAATAATGTCAACTGCCTTTTGTTGCTTGTCACTAAGAGTTGTAAAATTGATACACTGTGGAATATCATCATACATAAGACATCCATGCTTTTTCATTTCAAGTATGAAATTTATTGCTCGGATTGTCTCCTCTTCACTTTGATATGCACTACACCAATTTGTATTTCTATCAATATCTCTTCTTCCCAACATGTCAATTTCAGAAACTGGCATATGTTGACCATGATGTAACCCAGATATTATTTCCCACTCATGTTCTGTAGTATTTTCTTGAATGGCTCCATTATCTTCTGTCTCTGAATCACTTGAAGGTTCATTATTTTGTGCATGTTCTTGCCTTTGGACATGCCAAGGATTATAATTGAGTGAGGACCAATTTGCTACTATAGTATCATTATCATGACCAATGTCTCTCTCGACATTACGAAAAGGTTTGTATAGTAACAACTCAGACAAACAAAAGTCTACCCACTTATCAGAATCTCGTGGAGGAATAGAAAAATACCTAGGAAAAACTCTAACAATAGCTGCTTTGTTTCTTGGCCCCCATTTATTATCTCCTCTTCTTTTAGGATTATATAACCAAGACCTTGCTGCATCAATCAAACTAATACCTTCCATACAAAGTGGTCTTGTTTTATAACCATCAACAGAAGATTTTGTGAGTTCTTCCTCATTTCTGTCATTATTGATTACCACCGGTTTGAAAACTTCATGTGAGACATTTAGATTGACAAACTTTCTACTACACTCCACCAATGGAAGTTCTAATAACATATGGCATGTTTCTTGAGCTCCAATATCTCTTTCTATAACTGTCTCTGTTAGAAGCTTTCTATATGCCCGTGATGCTAAATCATCAGGATTTTCAAGATTTGAAATTCGCATCAACATTTGTTGATATGTTTTAGAGCTTCTCTCTGATTTTGCTGCATACTTTGCAATATATTTGATAACTGCATGTCTTGAAAGGACAGGTTGCTAATCAACATTCGCCCTCCACAATTGTAGTATGTACCGATTGTGTGTATTAACTCTATCATCATTTCTTGCTGGTTCAAATTTTTTCTCACCCGAATCTGCATCGGTATATAACTTTGATCCCTCCAAATTCAATTGCCAAGGAGCATTATACCTAAAACATTGGTGAATACATATCTTGTCAATCCAACTTGTTGAAAAAGGTGAAATAAATAATTTAGATATAATTTTTTTAAAAAATTGATTAACCTGCAAACCATGTGTCCTCTTTTTTTATGAAGGCATGCTCCCTCCTTACAAACCGTGTGTCTTTCAACACAATTGAGTATCTGTTCATAATCTTGATCTATATCCATCTCAGCAAGTTGTGTTGTATTCTTGAGGCATGGATGCTGACCAAAATTCTGGAAGACCTAAAAATGAAAATTTATATATTATTCTATTGGATTGAGGTGAGAAACATATATTAATATTTAACTGATTTATAATATGAAACTTACTTGTATATTTCTTTGATGTGGATCATGTCTAGGATTCCATGCATGAATAATGGAGTCAAAATATCTCTCTGCAGTTTTTCGTTCATCCTCATTTGACCAATTAATAGTGTCCATATTTGGTGCCCCTTCGAGCCATAAGAAGCCATGAACATGAGGTGAACCATGATGTTGCCACTCATATCTACACCAAAAGTCCTTTACTTTCATACCTTTTTGAAGTATTTCTTTCCTGAACATTGTATTCCTTAAGTGCATGTAATAAGTGACTATATGTGGATAGTCGATGATATTCTGCCTTCTCCATTTTTGAGCCTCTCGTGGATCAGTAGGTGGTGTACTAGGCATTAGTGCATGCAAATCAGGCCATTGCATATCAGCTGCACTTAATGTGAAGAAAATTGTAGGTGTCCCAATCTGGTCAAGCAAGTCAGTTAATTCTGCTTTATTTTTTGCCCAATATGACCTTGTTCCTCTTAGAGTTGTTCCGAACCGCATTAGCCTATCTGCAAGATTATTACATGGAATATTCTCCATATGTTCACGCAATTCATTAATAGTTATTGGCATTTCATGAAAGCTCCTTTTTGCAAAAATAGATGCTGAACTTTGTGCACGATGTCTCATTACCATGTTTTGCACAAAATACCTAAACCGTGGATGTTTTCCAAAGCGGTGATCCCTGTATTTGATCAAATGCTTTACAAATTCATGCAAGTATACTCGTCTCATTCTAGGCTCTAACCAATCACAACTTCCATCTGGAAATAATGTTGGGAAAGCCATATCCAACAACCCAGCTGTGACATACTCATTGATAGGCGATGCACCTATAGATGGCCACTCAATTAAAGCAGACGAAACTGCATCAGGATTATTAACCCAAGCATGAATTAATTCCATTTCCCTTTGAGCATTAGGTGGCCTTGAAGCCATAGAGTTTGTGTGCTCAATTATATTACCTTCGTCTATCTCCATGAGAGGACCTAGGAATACAACTTCATTTGCATCAGAATCAAACTCCATGTGCACTGTCTTTAATCTATGAAAAATATTCTCATCTGTATTTGTAGGAAGGTCATTAAGAGTGCTTTCTTCTATCCTAACATCTACATAGAATTTATCATTTTCAACTTTTTATTTTAATGCTCTATACACACGATCTCTATTCACAGTAAAGTTATATCGTGTACCACATTGATCCCTTCTTCGAACAATAATGATTGGTAAATGATCAATTGTGTGTGGCAAGACTTTTGATAACTGTTCAATGTGCTGGGGAAAACTAATGGTATGTCCTTTATACTTATACTGACCGCCAGTTGCATGTGTAACTTGCAATATAGGATTTACACGTGCAATCAACATCTCTTCAACCTAAGTTAAATTTGCAAGCTCTAGTGGTTGACATCCCGGATCCATATTATTTGAAGATGAAAACCTATGAATTCCTGTCTCTTGACGACACCTATTACATATTGGACCCTCACTGGTGCGATATACTTTCATTTCTGCATATGACTCTTGACAAACATAACACATTTTTGGTGTTTTCAAACTATCTATCTGATATCTAAACTGCATTTGGAATCTTCTAAATTCAGATTGAAGCATACCATTTGGGTTGGGCATGTTTTCTCTCTCTCAGCTTCTAATTCATGATTCACATGGATTTGACTTCCATGTTGTGGTGTTTCTGGGACACGTTCTACAGATGGAGACCCTTCATACTCAACATTTAGTTGATTGTTTGCTTCTGTACGACGTTCATGTATGTCACTTGGTTGCACTTCAACATGTTGTACTTTAGATGTTTGTACATCTCGAAGGACCCTCTCAGAAGTACGTTGACGATTGTTTCTTTGTACATTTATGTGCTCTCTTTCATCATTCTCTAGTTGTGCAACTGACACTTCAGACCTTCTTCTACCATAACTTTGCTCGTTTCTTTGATTTAATGTTATTCTTTGTTGTTCTCTTTCATTTTCTGTTTGTTGTTGTTGTTGTTGTTGTTGACGTCTATGGTATTCTTTGCAATATTCTCTTTGATATTGCCTTTGGTATTCTCTTCTTGCCTCCTCTGATTCAAAATTTAACTTAGGTCTCACCATAGCTAGTATAAAAATAATATCAGTGATTTACATTCTAATGTGTCAGTATAAAGATTAATGCCTAAAATTTAATATTTGTTCTTTTAAAATTGCATATAAAAAAGAAACATAAATTAAAATAAATATATGGTTATGCAACAAAATTAAAAGTATAAGTCTCATTTTTCTTATTTAAAAATAAATAAATTGGTATTTTAATAAAATATTTGGAAAATGGCGGCATTGCCATCCACTTTTCAAATGTTAATATGTAAAGATTAATTTTAATCTAAATGTAAATTACAAAACTGTTATAATTGAAATAGTAATCTAATTTAGAATGATACTCTAAATCAATATACTACTCTTAATGAAAACATTAGAAATATGTTGAGATATAGTTAACATTATAATAAATTGCTTACTATTATAATATTTAAAAAATGGCGGCATTGCCTTCCATTCTTTAAAGATTGATGCCTAAAAGTTAATATTTATTATTTAAAAATTGCATGAAAAAAAAAGCATAAATTAAAATAAAATATATGGCTACTCTAATTTTCAAGTAACAAAATTAAAATTATAAAATTAAGTTTTTATATTTAAAAATAAATAAACTGGCATTTTAATAAAATATTTGAAAAATGGCGGCATTGCCATCCACTTTTCAAATATTAATATGTTATGATTAATTATAATCTAAATGTAAAGTACAAAACTATTTTAAGCAAAATAGTAATCTAATTCAGAATATTAATATACTAATCTTAATAAAAAACTATTATAAATCAAACTACTTTTGCAAATGAAAATAGTAATCATTAAATTTATAATCACTTTTTTTAAAAATAAAATATATTGATATGGCGGCATTGCCATCCATATGAAATATTATGGAAAATAAATACAAGATTAATCTAAAAAATACATTGAAAAATATGAAAAACAATAATGCATGAAACATGCAAATGTAATTTTGTATAGAACAATGTAAAAATTAAGAAATGTCATATAACAAATAAATTACAACTAAATGTAAATAGTGTAACTACTATTCTAAATGGAGATAATAATCAAAATGCAAAATAAAACTTAATAGGGAAATTTTTTTTAACAAAAAGCTTACTTTGCTTTTTGGATCTCCTTGTTGATCTTCAAATGTAAAATGCTTTTCTAAATGATGTATCTCCCTTTCTTCTTCCCAAAAAAGTTTGCTCTACCTCTCAAGAGCAATGAAAGCTTTACTCAAACCCTGTCTTCTGCAAATATGTTCTTCTATGAATGAAGAGCAAAAATGAGAGGATATGAGTGTTTTATAATCAGAGAAAGAACTCTTTATCTCCCACGAAAAAACTATTCAATTTCCACTAAAGAAACTCTTCAAATTCCACATCTCCACTCCTCCACTCCTCTACAAAATTCAAATTAATTACTAAAAAATGCCAATAAGACAATATTACACAACGAAATTAAAAAAAAAAGTGTGTCTACATGTCGTTATCTATTTTTTTCAAAAAAAAAAATATAAAAAAAAAATACATTAACCCGCCACGTTATCTGTTTCGTTGAAAAAAAAATATTAAAAAATAAAATAAAATGGGGTGATAGGCCATCACCCTCGCCACCCCATGTGGCGTTGTTTTATGTGGCTGCAAGACTGCCTGTCAGCGGCAGTTACTGCCACCTCTGACATGCATGTCAGGGGCAGCAGTAACTGCCACTGACAGGCGGTCTTGTTGCCTTACTCCGCAGCCCACAACTGGCATTTTCTTTTTTATTAACATTGTAACTGCCGTGCTGTGGCTGTATAGAATGCCTCTCGGCGTAATTATATTCATTCTTCTCATTTTTTAAAAGTAATTCAAATATTTTTAATTAGTTTTAGAAATTATTTTTAAGTTATTCAAATATTTAAATAGATTATATTATCTAAACATATTTTATCATATGATTATTTAAAGATAATTATATTTTTAGTTTATTTTGTAAATACACTACATTCATTATATGATTATATGAAAATGAATGAAAAAATAAATAAATATGCACTTTAGATTTTTCGATTAAGAGACAAGCTATATATATTTTATTTTATTTTCTAATTGACATTTCATGTCTATTCGATATACTTATTAAACATTATAATACCATTGCTAGACTATATATCATTTAACAACAATTTTTTTAAGTTTTAAAAATATAGAGTTCAACCTATTTAATGTTTAAACCAATTATATATATATATATATATATATATATATATATATATATATATATATATATATATATATATATATATGAATATGATTTCTTTTTGCATAAAATTATTTAATATATAATTATATATTCAAAATTGTAATTTTCTTTATATAATTATAATAAAAATTGAGATTTTAAAAAATAATATAAAATTGTAATTGTAATTTTAATTTTTAAAAAGATAAATTAAATTATAAAAAAGAGTAAGAACAAATGATATATAATCTTTAATATAATTTTATTCAATATAATTAATATAAGACTATTAAGTTTGAAGTTGTAATGACTTTGTTACTCCACTCTATTTATATTACTTATATTAAATTCATTTTATAGAAATATGCACATAGAATATTCATTTTTGTGAATTATTTATGTATATTGTTTGACCTTACTATTCTAGATTTTATTTTCTATCACCTTCCACAATGGAGCCAATTCATTCTTGAAGAAAATGATTGATATCTATTTTTACCTATTTTAATTTTTGTGTATCAATTATATATGTAATGAAGTAAAAAAAAAGGCACAATGTCAACTACAACTCATTTGATTACTGGTTAACATGAATAATTCAAAAAATGATTATTTAATATGTACAATATTTATAATAAAAATAAGATTTTTTTAAAATTTTGTTAAAATATATAAGTAGTAATTTGTATAAATCTATTGACCGTATTTATGGAGAAAATTATTTTTGAAACTATTATATAAATTATTAAGAAATCTCTTTTAATTGTTGTGTTATTGGTTTGCTAGTTAATAAGTTTATTTGTACACCTTACACTTTATTAGGGGTGTCATGCACTTTTGTTTGTACACCTTACACTTTATTAGGGTTTTCATGCCCTTGGTCCTTTTAATTTTGAAGGAAGGAACCTTCCTTTGCCTAGAAGTATTTGGTACCTCCTCGGTCTATGGATTCTTTTCTTGTTGAGCTTCTTTTTCATTTGTTTTTCTTCCTTTTTTTCTCTCTCGACCTCTTCTAAGCACCACAAGTAGAAGGCCTTTCATGTCTTTAAATAATTTTCAGACTTCCTAGAGCTAATTCCATGAAGATTGGGATATTAACCTTCTTTCCTTTCCTTTTTCAGATCTTGGAAGGTGGCTCTTGTATGCCTAAAATGTGAGCACACTTCTATGAGTCACTACATCCAAGATTGCTCAAGAATGAGCTCTCAAATGGCAACTCATAGCTCTCTATTCACGGAGTGCAAGGGTTTGTAATGGAGGCCCTCAGTTTGACCTAGCTTGTGCCCATGCAAGTACACCATAAAAAAAGAGATTCAAAGATCAAAATATGAATGCAAATGAAGATGCAAGCTAATTTAAATGATAACAATGCAAAGTAATGTAAGAAAGGAAAGCTAATCTATGAAAGGAAATAAAAATGAAATATTAATCTATGAAAACAAATATGACTCGAAGATAATATGAAAATGCAAGGATGGAACCTCATGATGGAAGCCATGGATGCAAGAGAGAATAAGACAAGAAGAGAGAAGTTACAATAAAGCTTCAATGTCCAAACCCTAAGGCTCAAACTCCTTCTCTAAAATTGCTCTCTAAACCTATAGCATAACAATACTATAAAAATGAACTATTTCTCTATATCTCTCTCTATATATTTCTCTATATGAAAATGAGAAGGAGAGGGCTCCTTATAAAGGAAAATGTGGAGGTGGGAGGCTTCTCACAACCAATATGGGATAATAGAGTTTGATCCATGTGAGACAAAATTCCACCAATGAGAAAAGAGGAGTGTTTGAGAAGAAAGTGGAAAGAGGAAAAACATGAATCACACTTAGAGATATGTGCATTCAAGTATAGAGAAAAAAGATTAATTTAATTTAATTTGTTTCCTTTTTTCATCACAAAGAGATATTTAAGTGAGGATTTTATTTATTTAATTAAAAGAGGGATTTTCTTTTAATTTAAAGGGGATTTTATTTAATTAAAATGGAGCAATTTCTTTTAATTAAATAGGAAATATTTAATTAAATTAAAAGAGGGGTTTTTTTCTCTTAATTATATATTACTTAATTAAAAGCGAGTTTTTCTTTTAATTAAATAAGACTTAGGATAAAATGATCAAACTTTAGGAAATGTTGAAATAATTGAATTTATTACAATTTGATCAAAGATTGATTTGAATTGATTTAATAAAATATTGTAAACCATTGAATCAAAAAATTTGATAAATTGAATAATGAGTGCCCATAGTCTAGGCGACCATTTTAGGGTGCATACAGGTCTAACTGTGGCTTCATTGTTGCTAGACCCAACATGCATGGCATATATATTGAATCATTTGTCAATTTGAGCACATGCTTAGCTCAATGTTGGATGTCATCATTGCATGGCATATATATTGGGTCATTTGTCAATTTGAGCACATGCTTAGCTCAATGTTGGATGCCATCATTCTTATCATGAGATGCTTCAACATTGAGAGTTGATTTAGTATACATCTTATCCTTACTGTACAGAGGATCAAGGATGTTCTCTAAATCCTTCTCCCGATTCTTGAGGAATATGTATTAAGAGTGCCTCAGATGCAAGATGGAGAAATATTCCACAATAATCTACTATCCTTATTTCATAACCATCCAAGTAACGCCCTACCATGTGACCCAAAAAGAAATTAACCTAAAGTTTCACTAAGTTTGCCAAACATTTTTTTAAGATAAGATACAACAACAGTTATAGAATAGTGGAAGCAATTAACATTCACATAAATACATACCATAAAATAGATTATAATTCTTAAGGGTCCCATGACGATGAATCACATTTAATTTTAATTAACACTAAATCCAATATATAACAAATCCACATCAAATAATAATATACAAGTATGAATCCATTTAAATAATATACTATTATATAAGATGTCACTTGGCAATAAACATGATGCACAATCATCCACTGTACTAGTCATAGGGTATGAAAGGCTGAAATAATATACATCATAAAATAGATTACATCATCTCTTAAGATCTATGGAATTAAATACAATACATAAGAGAATAACCATCCATCATAGCAATACAAGATCAGATAGAAAGGAACATCTACACAAACACATCCGATGGTTGGATCTCAATGGTATAAGAAAAATCACTACCACCAAACCTCATGGAAGCCAAAAAGATTCACTCCTATTGTGGTGAGGAGATAAACTCAAATTCCAAACAGGATAACAAACTCAAGAGTCAAAACCAAAATCCAGGTTCAAGGAATTACCTGAAAGAAAACTATCTCAAAGGGTACCAAGACACAAGTAACAACTAATCCTAGAGGCAACACAAACACATAGGAAATCTATTATGTAAGTGAGCAAGTTTATTGCATGAGCCAACTCTAAGGTTACCCTGGTAGCATCTCTGGACTCCAACCCCCTAGTCTCTCTATACAACAACAATATCCTTTTGTACAAACAAGGCATACTAATAAGTCAACTCTAAGGTTACTTGGCTAGTCTTTTAATCCTCTGGCCCCCTATTGACTTTCTATGGTACCAATATCTTGTTAATTCATTTTAAACCCATTTAATGAAATGTTATCACTTATTAAAACAACCTACAATGGGTTACCCAGGCAGCCTCTTTAGGGCTCTGGCCTCCATTGCAACCCACTTCCCAACATGACATATAGATAACCTACCCTAAGCTCAACAAAAGTAGAAGATCACAAATGACCACATACCATACATTAATTCTTAAATAAGCAACTA
Organism: Cupressus sempervirens; assembly: GCA_028749045.1. Lineage (NCBI taxonomy): Eukaryota > Viridiplantae > Streptophyta > Pinopsida > Cupressales > Cupressaceae > Cupressus > Cupressus sempervirens. The sequence goes on along the minus strand of CM053789.1, from coordinate 758,910,347 downwards.
ACAAGTACTGAAAATTACTGATCATAATCACAAATTCCACCAATATGATCATCCTAATAGGACTGATCCCAAAATTAAGTACATATAAACCAAATCCATGTCACAACATGACATCACAAAAATAAATCAAAATATCACCTCAGCCTTATACAAGCAACTAGGAAGCATAAGTAATCAAAGATAACTAATTGAAGACTCAAAGGTTATCAAGAAAGTCATATCATCCACCTCAATTTCGCACAAGAACACTGGAAAGCAATAACAACCATCTGAAAAAATTCCTCATAGAATACACACATGACACATCACCATGGTCAAGTATAAAAGATCATAATCAAAACATCATCATGACATCACAGAACAAAACTCCCAAGCCTTTGGTAACATCCTAACTGGTCAAAGCTAAGCCAACCCTAAAACCCAATAGTAAAATCACACATCATAAAAAGAGTACATACAAAAGTAACTTTCACAAAATATTAGGTTTAGAAAACACAACGATTTAATTTTCATTAAAGGTTTTCAAGTTTTCAATTTTGTTTTTCAAATATTATAGTTCATAAAGTTTTCAATCTTAATCAGGGTTTCAATTTCCATTTCTTTAGTTATGAGATTCACTATGGTTTTCGAGTTCGCTAGAGTCCCAGTCGATTCAACAATTCATATAAAGTTATTTAAACATTGTTTCATAGTTCAATTCATTATCAAAACACAAGAGTTCAGTGAACATACAAATCACAGTTTTCATCTTTTTAAAGTATGTTAATTACTAAGGTTTTCGAATAAGAAAATTTTCCCTTGCAATATAAATCATTTTCATATAAAATCGAATCATCAAGCACAACCCAAGTTTACTAAAGATAACCATTAATTCTCCCAATTAATTTCTTTGATTTTCAATTTACTTTAAAATTATATTTAAATAATAAAGTAATAAATCAAATTTTTAAATAATTACATTTAAATTTTTAACAATACTTATTAAAATCAACAATAATAATAATAATCAATTATTACCATAATAATTTTAAATTAATTAAACTTTGGAATACCATAATAATTTTAAATTAATTAAACTTTGGAAAAACTTTCCCAAAAAGGAAACTAGCTAAAAATAGAGACTTTCTTGAAATGGAAACCTACTAAAAATAGAAACTTTCCCAAAATAGAAACCTGCTAAAAATAGATACTTTCCCGAAATGCAAACTTGCTAAAAATATAAACTTTTTCAAAATATAACCTGCTAAAATAGAAACTTCCCCAAAATAGAAGCCTCCTAAAAATAGACTTTCCTGAAATGGAAACCTGCTAAAAATAGAAAATTTCTTGAAATACAAGCCCGCTAAAAATAAAAACTTCCCGAAATAGAAACCTGCTAAAAATCGAGACATTCCTGAAATGGAAACTTGCTAAAAACAAAAACTTTCCCAAAATGAAAACTCACTAAAATAGAAACTTACTAAAAATAGAGACTTTCCTAAAATGAAAACTTTCTAAAAATAGAAACTTTTCCAAAATGGAAACTTACTAAAAATAGACACTTTCCAAAAATGAAAACTTACTAAAAAATAGAAACTTCAAATTAACAACAAGGGTTTCAATCTAACTCTTTCTTAGATTTATTCAAGAGTAGAGAACAATAAATTTTATCACGAGGGTTTTCTAATTTCCAATTTGTATATAGATGTTTCCTGGAAACAATGAACAACCAAATCCACACACAAGGTTTTCAATCATCAAATTGCTTATAGAAGTTTCCAAAAATGAAGAATAATAAATATACAAACAAGGGTTTCAACTTAGAAGAATTATAAAAGCAGAAACACAACAGACACGGAGAATACAAGAATTTGAAGTACGAAAAACCACTGTACAAATAAACCACGAGATCCTACCTGGATCTGATGCTAAAATGACAATCGCATGAAGCACGCAAAATAATCCCCTTTCTTTGAAAACTTTCTTCTTTGAAGATTGCTCCTCCAAAACCCATGTATTTGAAAAATGAGCTCTAGATCTCTAATAAAGAGTTCTCCCCTAATTTGGGGACGAGAGGGAACTCACTGATCAATTACTGTTTATTACTTTATTACTTTTACATTTTCATGCACAACTCTTTTAGATATTTAATTACAAAATATCTTAGTTTAAATAATTAGCTTTCTCTCTTTAATTAATTTACTATATTTTAATTTCATGCATACGCTTTATGTAATTTAATTAAAATAAACCTTATTAAATAATTGCTTACTCTCTTATATTAAATCACGAGACACTTTTAATATAATATTTATTAATTTAACTAACAATATTATTTAGAGTTTATTATTAAAATACAACTCCTAAATAATAATTATTAAATAAAATAAATATAAATATGCCTAAATTATAACTTTTATAAAATCTTTAAGTTTAATTCCTTTATCTAATTAATTCACGAGACATTTTTAATAATATATTTATTAACTTAATTAATAATGTTATTTAGAGTTTATTATTACAATAAAACTCCTAAATAATTATCATTAAATTAAATAAATATAAATACATCAAAAATAGAACTTTAATAAAATCTTTTAAATATAAATCTTTTATTTATTTAATTTCTCAATTAATTAAATATAATTAAATATTGAAGTTTCTTTATTAAATTTCCATTAAATTATCATTTAATTTGATTTAATAATAACAGAAAATCATTGCATACCCACAAAAACCAAAAATGACAACTCAACTAAAGACAAAGGACAAAGTCAAACTCTAGGGTCAAAGTCACAAATTCATGTCATTTGACGAATTCAGAAAGGTGAAACTAACTCAGATACTTGTCCTATTTTCTAGGACAATTGGCTTAGGTTAAGATTTAGACTCAAGAGTTATCTCCCTACTTATACCATTGAAATACTGCAATAGGGTACACTCATCTTGGCAATTCAGGGAAGTCGATACTCGGTACCTGTAATCTGCATAAAATTCATGCCTATACAAACACACTATTCTAAACTAAATAGGCAATGAGAAGAAGTGGTTCACATCTCGATTAGCAAGTAACTACGACTCCCTTCCTCAACCACATCAGAAACATCAAACATAAAGAAAATGTACACGTACACCATACACATGCAAGTATGGGGTAAGCAAGCATAGAACTGCATATAATAAATCCATCTATCTAACCATCATGAGATAACTGAATCACTAACTAAACATATCTATATCATCAATGAAATAATCATAAACACATTAAATAACTAGTAACTCATCACATTTAATCAACTGAGTATAAAACAACATCTAATCAAATCTGGTAACCATGCACCAATAATCATAAAACACAATCAGAAAAGAATTTGACACTACAATAGATAAGTCAAGTAGGGGTAGGCATTACAATCCACACAATTCATCCAATGATCTTCTATGTGTGGTTCATGCTTGTACACTTCCCTTCCACTTCTCTAAAGGTCCCACTTGGTCAAACTTTGGCCTTAATAACTTGAATACTTACAATAAATACTCATTCGATTCTAGCTCTATGGATTTGTAGACTTTGATATCATGTACATAATGAGCTTTAATAGGAAAATCTTAAGGTATGTGGGCAACTTCTTAGCGTTTATGGTGCTTCTCGAATTGAATATAATAGGTCCCTAAGGATCAAAACTTAGCAAAAACCTCCAATGACAATCTCTTTGCAATATCGTTCAATTGATCTGATTATTGTAAAGGTGAAAGTATTATTTACAATTTTGTACTCGAGGTTGTCTTCTTTCAACTTCTCTTTCTTCACCAACTGAGGATATACAATGTAAGGCCATGCATTTAAATCCTTGATGAATCCCCTTTTGATGAGCTCATGACAATCTTCCCTTGTGTCTCAAAGTGTTTGAGGTCATGAATAGTTTGTGAGGATTAGAGAGGCCAAAATAACAAATACATGCAAATGTAACCAATATCACAAAGGATTAGAGTACACATAATGTAATGTCCCATTTAGGGCATTTCCTTATTCACTCCTTATTTGTATAAGTTTTTATAATCATCCGTCTATGATATCTTCTCAAAAGTTGATATTCGATATATATAGATGGTATTTCATAGAGACATGCCCTTTCAATAATGTTAATTATGTTATATTAATAATAATAATTATATTAATTATATATTAATATTAAATATATATTAATATTAAATATATTTATATATTAATAAGCTTTGATTATATTAATTAATATCATAGATATATTATATTAATTATTATATCATATATTATTTTAATAATATATCAACTATATATATTATATTATATTATAATACTTTATTAATATAGTATTGCTATATTAAATATATCTCTATTATTTATTATTTCATTCATATTTTTATATTACTATTATAATACAACATATAATATATGATTATTATATAATATTACTTGTAATATAATATTATTATTTTAATATTACTTATTAATATTACTTATTAATATTACTTTATATAAAATATTTATTTATTATTTAAATTAATTGGCAAAATGGGGACATCACACATAAGTGAATAGCAGACACAAAGATTTAGCCTGATTTACACAATCCCCAAGCGACATTCACAAAACAATGAGTCCAATATTATTATCCAGTGATTTTAACCTTATTACAATTTGCAATCCCTTATAACTCAATACCACCATAAGAAACTACTAAATCATCATCATAAAATCCTAAACCCTTAGCCATTTTATACAAGACTTATGATGGTTACAAAATTAGGGCTAAAATATGTCATCGAATAGAAAAATAACTCTAGAATCCTTTTATAATAATACAATTATTTTTTTGCCTCAAGGACATTACCCCTCAACCTCGCCTTCTATCATGAAAAAGAGTGCAGTTGAGGCTCTTCCTGAAAACCCCACCTTGGGCATTGCCCTTGGACCATGCAAGGGGTGTTTCCCCTTGATCCCTATTATGGGGATGTTGTCCCTAAATGCTCATAGAAAAAATTGGGGAGAAATTGTACCAAAGAAAGTGGAAACAATTAACCTTTTAGTTTGATTAGGCTCCACATAACAACAATCTCCCACTTGGAGACTGATCCAACTCCACCACAATAACCTCCCACTTGGATACTAATCATAGCACTAGTAAAACTATAGCTCTCACTAGAATGTAAAATTGCCCCAGACTCTACTATTTTGTTTTATTGTTTTAAGTCTAGAAGACCTTCAAAGTTGAAGAGGAGTTTAGCTTCTCCTGTGGCAATGCCTTTGTAAACATATATGTTGGCTCTTCAACTATATGTGTTTTTTCTTGATTTAATTGTCCATCATATGAAATTTGATTGAATGAAATGGTAACATAGTTATATGTGTTTTGTCATGGAATGTAAAGAAGAATTATTGCCAAGATGAATGACACTCTAGCTATCTATATATACATAATTTTCCATTTGTGGGTGTCCCAACTCTTCCTTTAAAAAATGAATCCATACCATCTCCTTGGTGCCTCTATAGCAACAATATATTATGCCTTTGTACTGGATAAAGCATTAACCTTGTGTAACAAGGAAATCCAACTCACTACTACCCCACCAACAATACATAAATATCCTATAGTACTTTGCCTAGTATCTAGATCCTCTACCAAATCTGAGTCAATGTAGTCTTGTAAATTAGTAGTAGAGCCCTCAAAATGTAAACATTTATTAGATATACCTCACAAGCATCTGAGAATCCATTTGATTGCATTCTAATACTCAATTCTAGGATGACTCATATACCTACTAACAACTCCCACAACATGTGTAATATTTGGCCTAGTGCATAGCATATCATATATTAAACTACCTATTATTGAAGCATAAGGTACCTTGTGCATTTTATCTTTTTCTACTGTGTCTTTGGACATATCTCCTTAGTCAATTTCAGATGACTAGGCAAAGGTGTGTTGAAAACTTTGGCACTCTCCATAGGAAAATTTTGCAACACCTTCTCAATATAATCAACCTAAATAGTACCAATTTTCTATTCTTCCTATCTCTACAAATTTTCATATCAAGGATTTGTTTCATTGCCCCCAAATCCTTCATGAAAAATGAATGTGTTAACTATTGTTTCAATCCCTTAATGTGATACATGTTAAACCCTACTACAAACATGTCATCAACATATAAACATAGAATAATGTAGTTTTCATCATGATCTAACCTCTTAAAATAAATACAATGGTCTAAAACACATCAAGTTTATCCATGCTCATTCATAAAACTCTCAGACTTAATATATCATTGCCAAGGTTCTTGCTTCAATCTATTTAAACTATTCTTCAACCCGTATACTAAATTTTCCTTACCTTTGATCTCAAATCCCTATGGTTGTCCCATACATATTTCTTCATCCAAATCACCGTGAAGAAAAGTTGTTTTAACATCAAGTTGTTCCAAATGCACAACTTCATCATATCATATTGGTTTGTCAATATCTATTAATAAAATAAAGTACAAAGAGGGAGAAAATATTTCTAGAGATCTAGTTAACTTGTTGATCGTCTAACATTCACTGAGGTATTTGTTATTGATGTTATTGTGGAGCATGAGGAGCAACTAGAACATCATCTTTTGGAGTATCATCAAATACTACATAATCATTTTCTTTCTTCTCATGTTGTTGCAACAAATCTTTGTACACCACTTTCCCATTGAATATGACATCCTCACTTCTTACATTTTTATGACTTCCAAAATCTGAAATTCTATAGCCAAATTCATAAAATTCCATATCCAACAAATGCATAGTTCTTAGATTTAGGTTCCATATTGGTTCTAGTTTTAGAATCTATATGTGCAAATGCTTCACAACCAAAGGTTTTGAGAAAAGAACAACTTGCCTTCTTACCTTTCCATGTTTTATAAGGAATGCCACAACCCAAAGGAGTGGAGGGACCTCAATTGATCAAATATACAGTAATATTAACAATGTCTACCTACATTTTTAAGGGTAGTTGAACATGAAACCAATACTCCTTGCAAGCTCAATTATTATCTTGTTCATGCATTTAACCACTCCATTTTCTTGTGGAGTCCTTGGAATAGTCTTCTACCTATGAATACCACTAGAGAAATAATATACTTCAAACTCTTTGCTGTAATATTCACTACCATTATCATATTTGAGAGATTTTAGTCTTTTACCAATCTCATTCTCAACCATACTTTTTCATTTCTGAATATTTTCAAATACATCATATTTATGTCTAAGAAATTAAATCCATGCTTATCTAGTTGCACCATCAATGAATGTAACATAATTCATAATCACCAAGAAAAGACACCTGAGTTGGTCCCTATACATCTATATGCATAAGCTCTAATTTTCCATTTTTCCTTTCCTTGCCACTTTTCAAAAAACTAACTCTCTTTTGCTTTCCATAAACATAACTTTCTCAGAAATTCATATTGACACATTTTAGAACCAGTAAAAATTTCTTTAAATGAAGTAATTTTCATACCTTTTTCATTCACGTGCCCAAGTCTATTATGTCATAGTGTTGTTTTAGAATATTTAGCAATTGTTTGATATTCTACCTATTCAACTGGAATAAATATTCTTGACCATTGACTTTTTCTTTATAACAATTAAAGTAGAAGGAACAATATGACCTATACAAAGATACAACATGCTTACTTTCGAACCTTTTTCTACCACTAAGGAACCTTTTGAAACCTTCCAATTTTTATCATTAAAAGTGAATGTGCAATCTCCATCACCCAATTTCCTTGCTGAAATTAAATTTTTACTCAGCTTTGGAATGTGTCTTACCTTTTGTAGTAGTCAATGATTCCCATTCTACAACTTAATCTTAATTCTTCCCTTTTAAAAAATTTGAAAGGGTTCATTATCTCCCAAATAAACTAGCCCAAAATCCCCTTGAACATAATCAAGAAAATAACCTCTATCACCCATAGTATAAAATGAATCCCCCAAATCTAAAACCCATGAATCATCAACATTTTCTAAGGAAAGAAGAAAAACGTCCTCTTCAAATTTATTACTTACCACATTTTCCTTTGTATTTCCTTCTTGTTTGTCTCCTTCATTTTTCTTTTGAGACTAGAAATTTTTCTTCTTATGACCTTGTTTCCCACAATACTAACAATCTCTTGGTCCTCTGGATTGAGAGCTCTTTCTCTTGGTTTTCCAGAAGTATTTCCTCTCTCATTTGTTATGCCTCTTCTTTGAGTGGTCAAGACATTTCCTAATGTAGATCCACTAAGCTTTTCTTATGAGTTTCCTTACTCAGAATAACACTAATAACATCATCAAATTTTAGGGTTTTAAAACCCAAAAAGAGTTACTCATAACCATTAGCAAGTCATTCCAACTTTTAGAAAAGAACAAATAATTAAGAGATCCCTAATTTCTTCACCAAAATTAACATTTACCAAAAAAAATTTGACTAGTAACCACGTTAAACTCATTTAAATGATAAAAAATAAACCCACCTTCTACCATCTTCATATTAAATAAATACTTCATGAGAAATACCTTGTTTGAGGCAGAAGGCTTTCCATAAAACTTTGCTAGGGTTTCCATCAACTATTTAGTTGTCTTCACTTTAGTAATATTAAATGCCACCAACTATGTCAGGAATAAAAAAATCCTTACAAGTTCCTTTGTATCCATAATATCTCAATCCTCATCAATCCTTTTTTATTCTTTCTTGAATTTTCCTCCCAATGGTTATCGTAAATCCTTCTAATAAACATAGTACTTCATTTTCATTTTCCAAAACTGGAAATTCTTTCCATTAAACTTCTCAACCTTCAACTTATCCTCATCTACCATTGCTCCCATTGAGCCATGAGACTCCCACTTAATTGTGAGACTTTCCTATAGAGAATAACTAAAACATCCTCATTGTGATACCACTTATTAGGATTAGATAGATAGTAATAAACATTACATAAAAATATAACCAATATAACAAAGCAATAAAACACACATAAGTGAACAAAAGGTACACAGAGGCTACATCGACCAAACAACAAGTCTAGTATTATTATCTAGCATTTCAACTTGATTACAATCGACAATCCCTTGCAACATAATACTATCACAAGAAGCTACTAAACCATCATCATATAATCCCTAACCCTAAGCCATTTTATAGAAGACATATTACAATTACAAATTTAGGGATAGAATCTATCATCCAATAGAAAAAAACACATGATGCATTTTATAATAATAAAATTATTTTTGGCCTCAAGGGTGCTATGTCTTGACCCTGCCCTATATCACGATAAGGAGTGTGCTTGGGGAACTTCCTCAGGACCCCATCTTAGGTATTCCTCCTGGATCTTGCAAGGGTCATTTCCCCTTGATCCCTATCATTGGGGTGCTTCCCCCAATCTCCCATATAAAATATTTGGGGTAAGCTATGCCTGGGAAAAATTAACCTAAGTCTGATTAGGCTCCACATAACAATAGAACCTCAAATTGTGTTTAACCTACCTCAACTGATCATCTAAGATGTGGCTAAATATGGTTCCCCAATTAATTTTTTCTACCCTCCCTTTGATCTTTTCTACCATATGAATAATTCAAGGTTCTAAATGGTGTGCTTGAGGAAGACCATATACCCAACTCAACAATGTTACTGCCGCACTCATGCCATCATTAAGATGGCCTCTCCTCATTCCAATTTTATCCAATTTGTTCTTGTTCAAAGGATTATGAGCTATTCCTTGTTAACGAAATTCTAGGACTACTTAGTGTTCTCTTGGAACCACCTCATACTTCTCTCCTCCGAAAGAGGGTAAGAGTGATCAATGCATTACAAATAAAACAATTTCCCAATCACATCTTGTCTTAGGTCTAGTACAATATATCTGTGTTCTTTCTCACCACTTTCTCATTTGGTATGTAATGCTTGGCTAAAGTCATAATCAAATATGAATATATGATAGAGATTGGATGTGCAATTGCATTCACCAACCCAACCAAGACCATTGTTATGTAATCTAAGGACTTGCTAACCATATTCACACAGTGTCGCAATAATAAGTCTCAATCCATATGGTCAATGTTTGTGTTGGTTAATTGATTGTGAAAATCACCCATCATTGTGGGGGTGTTGTGACACCCCTCGGATTGGCACTTCATGGGAAATTTTTTTAAAAAAAATCAAAATTTGGTATATAAATGCAATTGGCAGTAACAACTGATTGAAACCATGGGTTAATCTAACCATCTAACTTAAATTTACAAAATAAACTAATAAAACCCTTAAAATTAAAGGAAAAACCCTTCATCTTCCATAGAAACTAGTAAAATATGAGATATTTTAAGTCTATGGAATATTTCTAGTGTCAGACCTTTACAATTTGCAAAAGTCTTTGAACTATGAAAGCCCAATCATGTAATGTGTGAGTTTCACTGGTTCATCAGTGTTGCAAAGGTTAGTTCTTTTTGACACTACCACAGTGGAAAATGCAACAAAATAAAGAGGTGTGAAGATATAAGGAAACTAGTAGTTATCTGGTGAGATAATGGGTGTTGCACACATTGCATAATATTGTTATATTGTATTTTTTTTATTAATGTAAGATTCCCATGGGATAAACTAGATGAGTTGTGTTGTAACATTGTGAGAATATTTGATATAATTATTTAATATTGGGAAAAGAATTAAATTTCCAATATTAAATGTGGGGTCAATCGGTTAGGTAGCATATGGTTTTAGCAAATGGTTTATGTAATACCACTTGGTGGTTTTGTGGGACTTGCTACTATATAAAAAAACACAAGGGTAGTTCTTGGTGTGAGAAGATAGAAGGTAAAAAGAAAAAGCAAGAGTCGAGTGGGACAAGTCTTGACAGGTTAGCCAAGGGAGCATTTGTGAAGCTTAGAAGAATGGTATGGGATGTGTGGATTCATGCTTGTTCACATGGATTGCTCGGTTATGGCTATGGTTTTGAAGGCTTCCATGGTTGTATTGCAATGGTATTTTTGTTGAATAATACTTGGTGATGGATGCTTTTGGAGGCTGGGTTTTTCCCCTCAATGAGGATTTCCTAGGGTATATCTTGTGGCACAATTTTTTGTGGGTATGTTGTCTATTCACTTGCATGTGGATTTCAATTGCATGTTTATTTCAGATTTTTTATGGATTATGTGGAAACAATTATATTATTTCTTGCAAGTTTCCTTATAGTGGTACCAAAGCTATGGTTTTATTATTGTAACCTTAGATTGAATCCATGGGAATGCATGAGGGGATAAAAGAAAGGGCAAGATATATGAGTTTTTATTGTAGATCTGAGGGTTTTGAGTTTACTATTATGGTGGAATATTGGTAGATTTTGGGCATGTGAACTTATTGCACAAAATATTTTTTTGGATGTTTCATTTAAATGAGGGTTTTAGTGGGGATCTTGCAGAAATGACCTCTAGGAAAAAATAGACCTCACCATTGGATCTTGTTCGACATTTCCATAAATTTTGATATATAATATGCCCTAGTTTGGCCATGTTCAAAAGAAATAAAATAATTTTTTAGTTTCAGCCTGTGATGGCCGTCAATTTAATACCATCAAAATTTTCGTCACAGAAAAAAAAATCATAGTGAAAGTGGTAAAAAGACAATCTTAGTAAAACAACCATAACTTTCTCTCAGGATATCAGATTTTAAACTTCTTAGTGGCATTGGAAAGCTAATTCAGAGCACTACAATTTGTTGTAGTTTAGGTTCTATGATTTTGACATTTTGTTAGGTTTTAAGAGCTCAAAATTTAGAAGTTATTTATTTTGAGCATAGATTAGGGCATAACTTGGACATACAGAGTCAGATTTTGGACTTTAAGTAGTCAAGGAATAGCTCTACACATTGGTTCAAATTTGGTGTAGGTTTGGCATGGTTTATTTGGTGATATATTAATCTAAACAATTTATGGTATATATTAACTATGGTAGCATTGCGAGTTTATGACATTGTATGTTTGGAAATTTAAGATTTGATGTCATTGTATACTCAGTTCATATTTTAGATTGGTCTCATGATGATATGATTATTAGTATTTGGTTTGGATATGTATGATGACTAGTTAGGTCTACAAGTTGTGCAATATTGTAAGCAATTTATATTTACAAGTTGCATTTATAGCTTGGTTATGGGTTGTCTTTGCCCATTGATCTTTCATTATTGATGCATATTTAGATTGGTGGCTTCGATTTGGGTTGTCTATGCCCTAGGTCACATGATTTTCTATTTTTTTCTTCATGTGGAAGGGATGGGATGTTGTCACCAGGTACAATCATGGTGGAGGATTGTGGTTGACTATTTTATGCTAACAAGTTGGACAAATGGAGAGTCAGATGCTTGGTTCATGGATTTGATCATGGTGCCATGGATTTTTGCATGACATGATTAAATATATAGGTACATCCTTGATGTTCATTAGTCTGGATTCTTGATTTTCTTATGGTGGTATATCTTCTTGGTTGAGGATCATGGTTATTTGGTTTTTTTTGAGGAGCTCATGATGTGCACTTTGAGTTGCTCATGATGTGCACTTTGAGTTCTTTGATGATTTGATGCCTTGGTTAATTCTCATGGTTAGAGGATGGTTTTTTTTCATCACGATGTCATGGATAGCTTAAATACACAATTTAGTGGGAGCTTGTGGTAGTGATGAGGTGACAATGTAGGGTTATTTCTTGGTTTGGTTTGTATCTTCTTGGGTTTAGAGATCTTGGTTTCACTTGGTATTGACTCTTTGGTTGTGTGTAAAGACCTGGAGCATCTTCATGTAGGAGATGGATTTTATGATGCCATAGGTGACTTCGTACCATAGTTGAGTGAGAGTTATTGCAATTGATATATTTATTGAGTGTTTGCAGATGTTGGAGGTTTGCCTTATATCATGTTACTATAGAAGCGTCTTTGACATTTGCATGGTGCATTTGGTTATCTTCATGGTGTGTGGATATAGTTCTCCATGGTATATGGAGATGATTTTTCTTAGTGGTGTGAGGAGATGGTTGCATCTTGAGGACTAATGTGGTTCTTGGTAAAGGTGTGGTTTATGCTTTCATTTGACATGTTATCCTTGGTGTTAGGATGGTTTCATTTTTATGTCATGGTATACTCTTGATATGCGTTTAGAGTTTTCACATGTTATAGTATGTTCATATGGAGCATGTTATCTCTTCAGTTGAGATGGTTAGATCATGTTGTCATGCTTATGTTCCTAAGGCCATGTTTGGAACTTTGACATATATCTTGGTTTAGTTTCTTTGCATTGAGTACATTGATCATAAGATGGATACTTCATGATATTTATATGTTGCATTTGGAGTTGGCATGCATTGATTGGTTACAGGTTCTCATGGATACTTAGAGATGGTGGTGATGCTGATTTCTCTTGGATTATAGAAGTATTTGTTGAGGTAGTTTTTTAGTTTCAATAGGAAGTTCAAGGGGCGGTCACCTGATATGGACTTGAGAGGATATTGTTCTTAGATGAGTCTTGGTTGGAGACTTGTATATCTTGATGAGCATTCTCATCCCCACTCTTGGTCTACTCGATGCTTTGTTACTTGAGAGGTATAGCCCATTATTTCTCTCGATTGCATTTTATACTTGTCTTCATGGATATGGATCTTGAGCTATGGTACACGAGTTAGTTCTGGAGGGTTCATTTGAGAGATGGTTTAGCATTGGTTATCTCTATTTGCATATGTTTTTATGTTGGTTGAGTTTGAGAGATGGTTTTATATTGGTCATATTCCTTGGATTAGGAATGGTTATTCCTTGATTTAGGAATGGTTTATGAGTTTGATCTTCTTGTGAGAGGCTTGCATCCATGATTAGTTATATGATATGGTTTGGGTGTTGTTGTGGCTTCTTCGTTGGGGTTTTATGGAGGAGATCATACTTGCATAGTTTACATTTAGAGGTGTGTGTAGAAATAAATGATACAAGTTATGATTTGCATATTTTTTCTTTGGTCTTGGTTATCTTCCTGGATGTTCAATTTTTCTTACATTGGATTTGAGATTGGTTGGAGATTGTGATCACTAGTTTGTGCTCATGTATGTCATGTGAGAGATAACATGGTCGTTCCTTTATCTCTTTCCTCTTTTGGTTGTGCCAAACTTGGGACACTATTGGATACTTTTTATGAGAGTTGTTCTTGCATGTTATTGGTTTATGTATTGTGGATGTCCTTGAGACTACATGGATTCACTTCATTGAGATATTGTGAGTGGATTGGTTACAAATTTGACATTATCTTTTACAATGGGAGCTTCTTGGTATATATGTGGCAGGTATTGCTCTTGAGGCTTGTGATTGCAGATCATGGATTGGATATGTTAATGATGTGAGATTCACTTGGTATACCTTTGGAGGTATGGATAGTTGGATGGGTTTGGTACTTGCTGTGGGTGTTATTTCAGCTATAGATATTTTGACAACTATGGATACATGTGATTACCTTTGGATCAAGTTTTTGTGCTTGAAATTTTAGTTGGTATAGGATTTTTGTGGTCCTCTAATGTGACAGGTTGGGTGGCTTTTTCTTTGGATGGCTTCTATGTATGTCCAGTGGTAGTGGCATAATAAGAGGTGAGATCATTTGTGTTTGAGATGTTGGATACTTTGATTTTGTTACAGGCACCAAGATGAAGCATTTCATGTACTTTGATCCATGATAGTGGATGTGCTAAGAGGGATTGTTCCCTTTTTCATTTATGTGGCTACAGATTGACCCTATGTAATGTATACAACAAGTGGGAGATTATTGAGATAATGGGTGTTGCACACATTGCATAATATTCTTATATTGTATTATTTTATTTTATTATGTAATGTTGCATCTAGATGGATGTGCAACATGTAAAGATTACCATGAGATAAACTTGATGAGTTGTATTGTAAAATTGTGATAATATTTGATGTAATTATTTAATATTGGGGAAAAGAATTAAATTTCCAATATTAAATGTGGGGTCAATGGGTTGGATAGAACAAGGTTTTAGCACATGGTTTATGTAATATCATTTGGTGGTTTTGTGGGACTTGCTACTATATAAGCTACCACAAGGGTAGTTCTTGGTGTGAGAAGATAAAAGGTAAAAAGAAAAAGCAAGAGTCGAGTGGGACAAGGCTTGACAGGTTAGCCAAGGGAGCATTTGTGAAGCTTATAAGCATGGTATGGGATGTGTGGATTCATGCTTGTTCACATGGATTGCTCGATTATGGCTATGGCTTTGAAGGCTTCCATGGTTGTATTGCAATGGTGTTTTTGCTAAATAATACATGTTGATGGATGCTTTTGGAGGCTAGATTTTTTCCCTCAATGAGAGTTTCCCAGGGTATATCTTGTGTCACAATTTTTTGTGGGTATGTTGTCTATTCTCTTACATGTGGATTTCAATGACATATTTATTTTAGATCTATTGTGTGTTATGTCGAAATGGTTATATTATTTCTCACAAGTTTTCTTACATTATCCAACTTGACACAATTCATGCAATCGAGGGTAGATGACATATTTAGACTTTTAGGGAACACAATTAATGTAGGAGCATCCTAGGTGTAAGAGAAATCTTGCATCACCCAAAAGTATTGTCTAGCTTTCAATAAGGGTTGCCTTTGTGTTGAGTTGCTAATTTTGAGAATTTTCTATTTTTAGTAATTTGTTTATTGGAGCTTAAAATGTTCCAGTCCCTTCCTTAGAGGTTTTTTTTTGTTATAACGGTTTGCTAGTAAAGTTTCAGTGCTAGATCAAGTCTAGTTTTGAAGATATTGAATTTTTTATTATTATAGGAGGGTAAAAAATTTGAGCTCACTTTTGAAGGCTTTAGAGACTCTAAAATGGGGTCAAATCTTAGTTGACCAACCCTTTTTTGGTCATACACTATAGGAAACTTCCTTTAATTTTCAAAATGGGGTTATAACTGTCAATCATGTCACTAGGTGAATATTTATGGTCTCTAAAAGTTGCATTACTTAAAATAGAAAAATTAAATTCCTTCAAACACTTGTTTGAGTTCCAAAAGTTTTTAGGGCCTATTCCAATGTGATTAAAGATAAATAGTAATATTTTAGTGATGACCAAAAATTAGTGTTTAAATTGTTAATTTTCTTGGATCTGTTGTAAATGTAATAGCACTGCCATGTATTTGGTATGTGTTTTCTAAACGATAGTGATCTCTTATTTAAATTGAGAAAAAGCCATGAAGAGACATGTTCTAATTCATTAGTTAGATAATAAATATAATACAAATTTAATCATTATTATATATGTATTATATTAATTTCTCTCACATAAAAATAATCTTATATATAAATTATATCTCATATATAATTTATATATAGGTTTATTCGACAGAAGCTACCAAACATCAACACTCCCTCTTAGCTAGGGAGGATAAACACACAATTTACCTCAAAGTAATATCAAGTCAACAAGATTAAGGATATATTTGATCAAAGACATCTATCATTTTGATATCACATCTAATATCATGAGTAATTGCCTTCAGAATATATGATATTTGATTGAATACTATTTTTAATGGCCCCTAGAGTATCAACACTTGATACTCACCATGTACAAATAAAACTTTTTAGTACTTCAACTTATACTTATGCGTTCATTGGTCATTCCATATCTTAAACATCTACATATTATTGTCCTAGGTCAAAATAATTTTGCAGAAATGTAAACATGAAACACTACAAAATCAATTACACATTTTGACACAAAGATTTTATGTGGAAACTCAATTTGGAAAAAACCACCAAAGTAACATGCTACCAATTTTCACTCTTTTGAAGTGGCTTTGTGAGGAGTCAACCCTGTTAAAGGTTATAATGCACACTATTAAATGAGACCTAGTTAAAGGATTTCAATCACCCTATTAGGAGTGAGCCTTGTTAGAGGACTTTAGAATATTCCATTATAATGTCACCTTGTTAAAGGATCTACTAATGACTGTTAGGTCAACCTTCATCGAAAGGATTTATCCAAATTAATAAAATTATTAGAGAGTAACATTAGGACTTGATCTAATAATGAAACAACTCACTTGCATATTCCAAATCTCACATTCAATCCTCTATTCTTCTTGGCATTCATCATCTTCATCTCTAATAGCTTGTTCACCCTTCAAGCCTTCATCTCTTTAAGCATTCTTGCTTGGTATGCCAATTGTAGACTCTTTCCTTCAACCACCAAATGAAGCAACACCCTAGACTTCTTGTCTTTCTTTGGATCTCACACTACTATCTCCTTATGTAAAGAATTTAAGTCTTTTGCCACTTAATCACAATCTTCCATTCTAGGGTTGGGTCAGATTCATTTAATCTACCCACTTTTTCATTTTATCCCTTTCTATAAAATTCCTCTACAATCCTCTTTGAATTTGACTCAATTTTTTTTTATCTTGAATTCTGTGTCACTAGCTCATCATAGTTATCTTCCACATGCTTAACACAATTCAAGAAATCAACTTTGTTGGCTCAAATTTGTCAAATTTAAATCTAACACATTTTATTATCTCTAAAAAATAACACTCTATTTTCTTAGAAAACATTGTCTTCCGATACTTGACCAACACTAGGTTCCTCAACATACACTAAGTCTTTACTGGCGCTCGACACGTTCTTCACTTGGTACCAACTAGATTTCTCTTTGCTCGACACATACTAAAGTTTTCTCATCTTCAATTAACTTTCTGCTTGGTTTGCACTGACTTGCTTGGCTTTAATTATTTGGTCGACCAGGCTTGGTAGACACAGTTCTTTACTTAGAGATAGCCTTAAATAAATAAACAATACACTATATCATCAATGTCTTGCTTGATTTTAGTGCTCGTTGTATACCAAATAACTCAACCTTTCTCTAGGTTCTCTTGTTATTCTTTCTTTTCAAATTGTCTTATCAATCAATCAAATAATAGAATTCATACCAAAGCAAGCAATTGTCTCACCAACAAGTAACAAGTTTGACATCAGTGAAAAAATAATGACTATTCCATGATAGATTTCATCATTCTTCTTCATTTCAGTAATCTCCCTCTTTGGAATTGATGGCAAACCAATACCAACAACACCAAAAAGAAACTTAATACCTTTTATTGAAATCTCTCCCTCTATCAATATGTGTGCCTTCCTCAGACTTCTCCCTCATCTAGTCTTGTCCCTCTTTAATAATATTTCTCCTTCTTTCTCTGATCTCTCAAATATCTTAGTAAATTCTAATATCTCCCTCAATATATTCTTTAAGTTTTAGGTGCAACTCTTTGTTATATTCTCCCTCTTTCTCTCATATCCCTCTTTCTCTTATATCTCCCTCTTTGAAAACAATGCCAAAGACTTGTCATCTATACATGCATATATAGTCAATTCATGTTCTCCCTCTATCACCTTGCATGTGACTGTAAATCTTATTTTTTCAACTCCTTCCTTACTTCAGGCAAGTCCTAAAGTAAGATCCACCACATCAAGTTGTAAAATATGTCATTCAACTCAATTGATGCAGGGTACTACTCTTACTTCTTAAGTAGCTTTGGATAGGGGTATCACCCCTAGTTTACCTCTAAGATATTCATGTGTATCCTTAAGTAAAACCTTTGTGAATATATCAACTATATTTTCTTTTGTATTCACATATTCCATTCTCACTTATTTGTCTTAACCGGCTCTCTCAAGTAATGATACTTGATTGCAATGTGTTTTGTCTTTATATGCAGCATAGGGTTCTTGGATATGTTTATAGCACTTGTATTGTCATAGTAGAGTACCACAGGTTTAGTGGTTTCCTCCTTCATTCCTTTGAGTAACTATTTTATCCATACCACATTTGTACAATTCACAGTAGCAACCACATATTCAGCTTTAGCAGTAGACTGTGAAATATAATTTTGTTTCTTGCTTGTCCAAGTAACCAATCTTTTGCCTATGAAAAATTCTCCACTACTTGTATTTTTTCTTTCATCAATGTTTCCAGCCCAATCAACATTTGTATAGGTTCTCAATTCAAACTTGTCATTTTTCAGACCATAGTCTTATGTTCCTTTCAAGTATCTCACAATCTTTTTATGTTGCAAGAGTATCTTAGGGCTATTTGAAATCCTACACGATTGTAAGGATTTTGGCTTGGAGTTGGGGACTCAATCAAAGAAGGAAGTGTAACTTGGTTAAGGAAAGCATTTCAAAAATCTTTGGGCACCTAGCTATAGTGTTTCCCTAGTCATCTTAGTTGATGAAGGAGCTTGTTTTCTTCTGGAGGGCTTAGCACATTTTATTGCTCAGCATGGACTTGGAGCTCAACATGGTCTTGGAACTTGGCATGCTCTAGGATCTCGGTAATGCTTGAGAATTTTTTGATGCTTGGTTTGGTTTTGCTAACACTTAGCGTGCTCTTGGTTTCTGTTGGTGCTAAGTTGTCTATGAGATGACTATTAGTATTTAATTTAAGTAGGGGTATTGAATTTGTGTTGTAGTCAACTTGTGGCTCAACACATATTTAATGTAAGAGATTTAATTTAATTTTTAATGTACTAGGTTGACTTGTTGCATAGTTGGGTATAAGTAGGGGTCTTGTAAAGTCTTTAAGTATTGGTGTGATCATCCTACTTGGAGAAGAAGATATAGGGTAGATGCAAATTTTGAAGAGCTAGGGCTACGACTTGAGAACCAGAGGATTACTTGGTGGAGCTGAGGGTACAAGTGTAGATTCTTCTTGATGTTCTTATCTAGTTATGGATCTAGACTAGTTGGGATTGAGTTTGACATTATAAGTTGGATATTGTGGAATCTTGCAGAACTGAGATTGTAATTGTTGTTTGTATTTGGTCCTAACCCAGAAGACCTTATAGGCAGGCATATTGCATGTAATCAGTTATTTTATGAAGAAAGAGTTGTGAATTGGTATCAAATCTTTCATTTTTGTTATGTTTATATTGTGTGGTTGTCTTCTAGGGTTTAGGACATCTCCTTTGTGGATTATCCTACCTTGTACTACATCAAGTGGTATTAGAGTGAAGGTTGTTCCTGAGTGTGTAAATAGATCACCAAAGTTGAGGCAATTTACACCAAGACTTGCAAAGAATGCTGATTGTGGAGCTAATTGATCTTTTGGATTGGTGGATCTATTGCTTAGGGTTTGTGAAAATTTTGGAAGATGACTCCAAGAAGATTGTACCCTAGGGAAATTGATGATCTTAGTGATGTTGTCGAAGAAAGGATTGTAGAGAAGATTAGAATAGAATTCAGATCTAAGATTGCATTGATGAAGAGTGACGTGATTGCTAAAATTGTGAGTGCATTAGGTGGTGTACCTAGGCATGTGGGGATTGAAGGTAGTTATGAGGAAGTTGCTGAAGACTTTGAAGTTGTTGGATCTAGTGGCAAGGATAAAACTGATCATGTGGAGAGACCTATTGGAACTAGGGATGATTAGTTTGCTAGACCTGGATCTCAGTTGAAGGAAGCATAAGATGGAGGTTTCTAATTCTCAGGTACTTTGACTCCTGAAGACCTGATTGATTGGATTGGTCAATTGAAAGACTACTTTGAGCTTGAGGATATTGAGGATCTAGTCAAAGTGAGGTTTGCATAGACTAAGTTGAAAGGACATGCTACTCTTTGGTGGAAAGAACTGCAAAGAGATAAAGAAGAAGAAGGTAAAATGAAGTTCTTTAGATGGAGATTGATGGTGACTAAGCTAAAGGATGAGTTCATTCTTACTGATTATGAGCTTGAGTCATTTAAGAGGTTGTATAATATGAAGTAGAAAGACATGACTATGAAGGATTATACCAAGGACTTCTACAAGTTAAATATTTGGTCTAGTCATAGAGAATTGTAAAAAGAAAAGGTAACTCAATACATTAATGGTTTGAGATTAAATACTCAGGATGAGGTTGGTATGCTGAATATTTCTTCAATTGAGGATGCTTATCAATATGCTCTGAAGGCAAAAGATAAGTTGAAGAGGAAAAGTCAAGGTAATGCTAGAGGAAAAGAGAAGTAGGATAGCTCGACACAAGCTAAATTGAGTGCAGAAGGTGAAATAAACCTATTGATCAAAAAAGGAGGACAAGTGGAGGTGAGTTTAGAGGTAATTATTTCAAATGTGGTAAAGAAGGGCATATATATTTTGAATGTCCACTTTGTAGAACAAATGCTATTGTGAATGAGGTTGCAATCCAAGATAGTCAACCTAAGAAAGGAGAGAGATTGCTAGCTCAACGAGTAATGGTTGGTCAGAAGACATTGGATTCTTGTAAAAAGGACTAGTTTGTTCAAAAAATTTTGTAATTTTGTAAGTATGGTGGTAAATTTTGCAAGGTGATTGTGGATGGTGGTAGTATGGATAACCTCATTTCTAAGGAGATGGTTTGGAAACTTGATCTATAGATAGTGAGACATCTTTATCCTTATAGGATTTACTGGTTGTAAGGTAAAAATGCTTTAGAAGTGAGGGAACAATGCCTTGTTGATTTCTAGATTTGGCATTGTAAGGATCAAGTGTTGTGTGATATTGTGGACATGAACAATTATCATGTGTTGCTTGGTATACCTTGGCAATATGATTGTAGGCCTGTGAATGATTGTGCCAAGAATGTGTTTACTGTTGAGAAAGGTGGAAGGAAGTTTTCTCTAATTACATTATAGAATGAAGAGCTTGGTAAGAGAAACATGAGTATTGGAAGTTGGGTTGAGTTGGAAAATTTTGAGAAGGTTGGAGATTAGCATGGAAGGCATACCTATAGCACACCGTGGATGGACATGAAGAAGCATAAGAACAACAAGGGAAAGAGTGTGCGAGTTGAAGACTTGGAGGATATGTATATGAAGAACCAATTTGGGATTTATGTGTTGAATCCCAGTAGATGTTCTTCTAGCTACTGAGAATATCTTTTCAAACCTTGGGTGTTTGATGCAGGAGCATCCTAGGGTTGTTTGCAATCATGCATGATTGGAGGGATTTTGGCTTGGAGTTAGGGACTTGGTCAAATAAGGAAGTGAAACTCAATTAAGGAAGGCATTTGGAAAAGCTCAGGGCACTCAACTATAGTTTTACCTGAGTTAGCTTAGTCAATGAAGGAGCTCAGTTGCTTTTGGAGGACTCAACACATTTTGTTGCTTGGCATTGTTTTGTTGCTTGATATGGTCTTGGAGCTCGACATGATCTTGGAACTTGACATGCTCTAGGAGCTCGAAAATGCTTGAGAATTTGTTGATTCTCAGTTTTTTTTTTCTAACACTTAGTGTGGTCTTGGTTTTTGTTGGTGTCGAGTTGTCTGTGAGCTGACTGTTAGCATTTAATTTATGTAGAGGTATTTAATTTTTGTTGTAGCTGACTTGTGACTCAAAAAATATTTAATGTAAGGGATTTAATTTAATTTGTAATGTACTATGCCAACTTGTGGCTTAGTTGGGTATAAGTAGGGGGTCTTGTAGAGTCTTTAGGTATTGGTGTGATCATCCAACTTGGAGAAGAGGATAAAGGGTAGATGCAAATTTTGAAGAGCTAGGATTGTAGCTTGATAACCAGACAATTACTTGGTGGACTTGAGGTACAAGTGTAGATTCTTCTTAGTTCCAGTTGTGGATCTGGACTAGCTAGGATTGAGATTGACATTGTAAGTTGGATCTTATAGAACTAACATGGTAATTATTGTTTATATTTGGCCCTAACCCAGAAGGCCTTACAGTAGGGAATATTGCATGTAATCAATTATTTTATGAATAAAGAGTTATCAAATCTGGCATTTTTGTTGTGTTTCCACTATGTGGTTATTTGTTAGGGGTTAGGACATCTCATTTGGGGATTCTCTTTCCTTGCACTGCATCATTTTAACATCCATTAAATGATTCTCCTTAGGATTTGTAGAAAACCTTGCAAAAATCCCAACAACTAGTACAATGTTAGGTCTGTTATGAACTACATATTGTAGTTTTCCAATCATAAACTTATACAATGTTTGATTTACTTATCAATTTTGGATAGTTTGTGTCCTATCACTATATGAGTACGAACAGGTTTTGAATCTTCCATATCAAAAGTTTTCAAGATTTCCTTCACATACTTGGATTGAGTGATGTGAATATCATATTTCATCTAATATATTTTCAATCGAACAAAGAACTTTATTTCTCCAAACATAGACATCTCAAACTCTTTCTTCATTTCATTTGAAAATGTCTTACATAATGCATTTTGTCCTCCAAATATGATATCATCAACAAATATTTTAGCTAGTAAAATTCCTTTACCTCCTTTTGTCTTCAAGTAAAAATTATTGTTTTCATCAATCTTCTCAAATCCAATCTTCACAAGATAGTTATGTAATCTTTCATACCATGCTCTGGGAGCTTGCTTCAAATGATATAAAGCTTTGTGCAATCTACACACCATGTTCTTGTTGTTTGGATCAACAAATCCTTTAGATTGTTGTATGTAAAGCTCTTCTTCTAGTATACCATTTAGAAATGCTTACTTAACATCCATTTGATAAAATTTAAATCCTTTGTAAGAAAAGTAAGAAAAGAGAGTTCTTACTCCTTCCAAACTTGCAACTGGGGCAAATGTATCTCCATAGTCAATTCCCTCTTCTTGTGCATATCCTTTGCAAACTAATCTTGCCTTATTTCCTATGACTTCACCATTCTCATCTAGTTTGTTTATGTACACCCACTTGGTTCCAATAAAATTTTTGTTCTCAAGTCTAGGTACTAATGTCTAGGTTTTGTTATTCTCAATATGATCAATTTCTTCTTTCATGGCTTGTTCTAGTCTTCATTCTCTAATGCATCCTTCACTAAATTAGGCTCATGCATGCTTAATGAACATGTGTCATTTATCAACTTATTCCTTTTCACTAGTCTATCTTATTTATCTCCAAAAAAATTTCCAGTAGGATGATGGCTTCTAACATACTTTGACAACCTTGGCTCAGTTATCCTTTCTACAATGGGTCTTTTATGAAGTTGAATTTCAGATTCACTATGCACTTCTCTATCAAGTAACTTGACATTCCTTTCATGTAAACTAATCTTAGTATCAAAATGTACCTCAACTTGGCTCCTGAATGTAACTTGACTCCTGATTGCAACTCAAAATCCATTGTATGTGACTCAACAATCATTGATTCTTGTTGATTAGCAACTTGGTTTGCAGAATTATCATCATCAATAGACATGTCGCCATATTAGTTCATAAAGGTTCTATAATTTTTAGGCTCCTTCTTTGGTTCATCTTCATGCACTTATGTATATTCATCAAGCTTTACATTTTCACTTTCTACACCTTTGTTAGTGTTAGTATTTAAACACTTCTAAGTTTTATTTCTTGTGGAATCACCTAGGAATATACCTTCTTCACTTTTTGCATCAAGTTTTCCATTTATGTTATCCTTAAGAATGTAACACTTGCTTCCAAATGCCTTAAAATATTTGACAATGGGTGAGTATCCATACCATAATTCAAAAGGTGTGGAATTTATACCTTTCTTCACTTGTTCTTTGTTCAAGGTATAGACAACTTCTCTCCAGTATTTCAAAGCAACATTCTTCTCCATCATGAGTTTTCTAGAACAATCCATTATAGATATGTTCCTCCTTTCAGGAAACCCATTTTTTTGAGGGGTCCGAGGTGCAAAATTTTGTCTCTTGATTCCTTTGTCATTATAGAAGTTTTCAAACTCATTTGATGTAAACTCTCCACCTCTATCAAATCTTAGAAATTTCAAGCTTTTACCAGTTTCCTTTTCAACTCTTCCCAGATACCACTTAAAAATTTGAAAAGCATCATATTTTTCTCTTAAAAACATCACTATCATCATTCTAGAGTAATCATCAACAAATATGATAATGTACCTTGTTATCTTTGTAGCTTTGTAAATCAATAGGTCCACATAAATTAGTATGAACTAATTCTAGAATTTATTTTCAAGTATGAGTCTTACTTTTAAAACTATACTTGTCATATTACCTAAATGACATTGTTTGTAAATCACATTATTATGTTTCTTTATTTTTGGAAAATCTCTGATACTTTTCATCTTACTGATATTGATAAAACTATCAAAATTTACATGACATAACCTTTTGTGCCATAACCACACATCATCAAATTGTACAACAAGACAAGTAACATCATTCATTTCAAGATAAAGTAGATTACCTCTAGTTTGATCTCCACTTCCAATTAGTTTTCCATTAGTGTTACAGATCTCAGCCTTTTTGTTATCAAATTCAACTTTGCAACCAAAACTATTCAATTGTGCCACACTCAATAGATTGTAGTTAAGTCTTTTCACATTGTAAGAATTGTTACACAAGATATTTTTTGTCAATATTATTGATCCTTTTCCTTTTATTAGATAGGGTGCATCATTACTAAATCTAACACTATTTCCATTGTAATACTCAAGGGTAATGAACTTACTTTGTCTCCAGTCATGTGATGTGAAAATTCACTGTCAATGATTAATTTGTCACTTTTTTTCACATGAGATACTAATGTAGTCACCTCATCTTCATCAAATTCATCCTTCACAGCAACATAGATAGTGTTATCATCATGATCCTTAGATTCACCATTAGATTCTTCTTCAGCAATGTAACAAACCTTCTTTCCCTTGTCCTTCTAGCCTTTGTTACTATCATCTTTTCTACCTCTGTATTTGTCTTCATTCTTGTTGTTTGACTTATCAAGTGATCTTTATGTAATATGACTAACCTCATTATAGTTAAAACATATGATGGATAACTTAACTTTATATTTTCCTTTGCCTCTGTGAAATTTCCTACCCAGTAGTTCTTCTAGTTTTTCTAGCTCTTCATCATCTGTATCACTGCCACTATCAATAGGTTTGACCTTTTTAATTTTCTTATCTTTTGGTTCTTTTTGTGTCAGCTTAGCTTTTAAAGCAGATTCATCATTCTCAAATGTGAAATTATAAAATTTGAAAGTTCAAAAGCAGTGAGTCTACTAACTAGTCCTTCAAGGGTCAAATTACTACCAACAATACATCTCAGTTCTTTTAGAGAAGAGACTCTAATAGCATAGATAGCCAACAAGGTTTTCAATACTTTGATGATCATAGTCTCATCTTCAATTTGTCCATCATATCCTCAAATTGCATTAACAATATCTTTGATCCTTTCACAATACTAGACTATAATTTTGCCTTCTTGCATTCTCATTTCATCAAATTTTCCTCGAAGACTTTCAACATTGGCTCTCAGCACATTCTTGTCTCCTCCATAGATCTTTTGTAGGGCATCCCACATGATCTTATCACAATCACATCCTTTGATGTCATCAAACTCTAAATAGCTTAGGGTAGATGCAATCTCTAACATTGTCTGATTGTGTTCCTTCTTCTGGTTTAATTGTTTAGTAGTTGGGGTTCCAGTTGGATCAACATGCTTAGTGGTGATAGCTAACTGTGCATAATCTCCAAGGCCTCCTAGATACAGCTTCATTAGAATTTTCCATGCAGGAAAGTTTTCCTTGTTTAAATTGGGCACCTCCTTTTTGTACATCTTGATCTTTAGCTTTAAGTACCTTTAAACTTCATCTTCACAAGAACTTGGTGCTTTGGTACCAATTTTTGGAATGTTTAGAATAACTAAGAAGGGGGGTGAATCAATTATCCAAGGTCCAAATCTACAAATAAGACTTTTTAATACTTCAACTTATGCATTCATTGATCATTCCATATCTTAAACATTTAAACATTGTTGTCCTAGGTTAAAATAACTTTGCAGAAATGTAAATATGCAACACTAGAAAATCAATAACACATTTTGACACAAGGATTTTATGTGAAAACCCAATTTGGGAAAAACCACTAGTAACATGCTACCAAATTTTACTCTTCTAAATTGAGCTCTATGAGGAGCCAACCATGTTAAAGGTTACAATGCACACTAATAAACGTGACCTAGTTAAAGGATTTCAATTACCCTATTAGGAGTAAGCCTTGTTAGAGGACTTTAGAACATTCCATTGGAATGTCACCCTATTAAAGGATTTACTAATCACTGTTAGGTCAACCTTAATCCAAAGCATTTATCAAAACTGATACAATTGTTAGAGAGTAACAATAGGACTTCATTTGATAATAAAACAACTCACTTGCAGATTATAGATCTCACATTCAGTCCTCCATTCTTCTTGGCTTTCCTCCTCTCCATCTCTAATACCTTGTTCACCCTTCAAGAATTCATCTCCTTAAGCCTTCTTTCTTAGTATGCCAATTGCAGACTATTTTCTTCGGCCATCAAATGAAGCAACACCTACTCGCACATGACATTGTTGCTTCTAGCCTACTATCTCCTTAACATGGAATTTAAGTCTTTTGCCTCTTAACCAAAACCATCCATTCTAGGGTTGGGTCAGATTCATTGAATCTACCCACTTTTCCATTTTATCGCCTTCTAGAAACTTCCTCTACAATCCATTTTGAATTCAACTCAAAATAGTTTATCTTGAATTTTGTGCCACCATCTCATCATAGTTATCTTCCACATGCTTCACACAATTCAAGAAATCAACTTTGTTGGCTCAAATTCATCAAGTCTTTGATCTAACACATTTTATTTTCACTCAATAATAACACTTTGTTTTCTCGACAAAAATTGTCTTCTAATGCTTGGCCAACATTGGGTTGCTCAGTATACACTAAGTCTTGACTGGTGCTCAACACCTTCTTCACTCGACACCAATTACTCTTTTCTACAACAGTCATTGGAGAATCTATCTCAACATGGTTTACTCCATTTAAAATCAATATGACCAAGATCATTGACGGTTTGCTGAATCACATCCTCTATCTTCTCCCTCTCTTTCAAAGTTGCCTCTAATGAAATGTCAGCATTCCTCTTAATCTCAGTCTCCCTCTTTTTCTAAAATGGGATTGATGTTTAGTTATTACCTTGGGACCATCTTGGGCCTCACTTTCACCAAGTATGTGTTCAATACATACAAGTTTTTTTACTTGACTTTATTTGTATCTAATTTTTCTTTTATAGATTTGACCAATATATATGTATATTAGATTTAACAAATTTGAATATATATATATATATATATATATATATATATATATAGACCTTTCTTTATTGCTTCACACCACACACTTAATAAACTTCTCAAGAATATCTTTATAAACTCTCACTCTTTAAACTATTTATCTTTTATCTTTACTTCACATCACAAAGTTCTTTTTATATTGTTTTATACCACTACTCTTCTCTTACAACTAATTTTTCTTATTAACTCTTATGTTACATCATTTAAAAGTGACCATGTCTTTAATTTCTTATGTGATGTTTACCATTTTTAAAACCAAAGCATTTTAATCAAGGTTGCAGTCCATGTCGTGGAGTATTCTAACTCCTAATAACACTATTTTCATACTTTGTTTTGATTAAGTAAAAAAAAGTTTTAAAGGACCCAAAACCTTTTGCAAAGTAGCAAGAAAATAAAAATTGAGAAACCTAGAAGAACTATGCATCAACACCAAAAATAGAACAAGATAAAATAAGTAGCTAAAAACAATGAGCTGGAAAAGACAACAAAAAGAAAGCAAAAGGACAACACAAAACTAGCTATAGGGTCTTTAGTAGATCCACTGTCTAGTTTGCAAGGATATTCATATTTTCTATAGAGGCCTTTAGATCATCCATTTCTTTGGCTTCGACACCTGTAATATTTTTCGATTTGGCCCTGGTGTGCTTGCTAGGTCCTTGGTCATCTTTCACTTATTTGCATACTTTGTTGGTTCTATATTCATGTCCAAATATTTATGGTTTGAATGATGACTCTTTTTCCCTGAAAACT
Source organism: Cupressus sempervirens (assembly GCA_028749045.1). Classification (NCBI taxonomy): domain Eukaryota; kingdom Viridiplantae; phylum Streptophyta; class Pinopsida; order Cupressales; family Cupressaceae; genus Cupressus; species Cupressus sempervirens. The sequence goes on along the minus strand of CM053789.1, from coordinate 758,881,478 downwards.
CTGACTTCTCCTGGTGATATTTCTACAATATGTAACAATCTCTATTACCATCTATGATAATATTCATCGCATGCTAATAAGATTTCCTCTGTGGCTTAGAAATATTTGACTTCAAGAATCCCCAATAACTCTTATATTTAACAACATTAATGTCTAAAAGAATTTCTTGACATCACTGAATATATCAGTCATTTTTTTTTTATTGTTTAGCAACCTCTGTGATGCTTCCTATAAACTTATCTCTATACATCCTTTAATACAACCAATATGTCAAT